>CM036619.1:95549483-96790316 GCA_020746105.1 Trogon surrucura | reverse complement strand
GAGAGAGTCCAAGGGAGAGCTACGAGGGTGATCAAGGGACTGAACATCTCTGCTGTGAAGAGAGACTGAGAGACCTGGGGCTGTTCAGCCTTGAGAGGAGACACCTGAGAGGGGACCTTATGAACGTACAGAAATATCTGAGGGGTGGGTGTCAAGGGGAAGGGGACAATCTCTGCTCAGTGGTGCCCAGTAATAGGACAAAGAATAATGGGTGTAAGTTAGAACATGAGAAGTTCCACCTCGACATGAGGAGAAATTTCTTTGCTGTGCGGGTGCCAGAGCCCTGGCCCAGGCTGCCCAGAGAGGGTGTGGAGTCTCCTGCTCTAGGAGACTTTCAAACCCCCCTGGACACGTTCCTGTGTGGCTACTCTGGATGATCCTGCTCTGGCAGGGGGTTGGACTGGATGATCTCTAGAGGTCCCTTCCAAGCCCCAACATTCTATGATTCTGTGATTCATTACATGACAGGGTCAAAGCACCACGAAGTCTCACAGCGTATCTTGCTTTTCAAGTTCTACCTCTAACCCAAAGGGAGGAAGGCAACATTTGTGAAGCCAGAGAAGCAGAGAAGGAAAGGAGAGATGAAACAATGTGGATCTAAGCGATCGGAAAAGAACGAACTCCAGGATCAAGTTTTTCTGCCGCAGCAGCTCCGGCAAGTGAAAGGCAGAGAAACGCGTATCTCGAGGACAAGGTATATAGTGCTCCAGCTGCTTCCACCTGAAGACGAGACCTTTAGACCCGCAGCCCGAAGAAGGTAATTCTCATAGTAGCCATGACACTTCAGACTATTCAACCCTCTCCCTCAAAAGACTTGGCTTTAGATTTTTACAACTCGGGCAAATATTTTAATTAAAATCTTCCACGCCAACACCTGCCTCAGACTGATCTTTTGTGGGAAAAGATCGGCAAAAAAAAATAAATAAAAAATCAGCCATTTTGGAGAAAGAGCAGCTTTGACTGTGTTAAATTTACTTCTGCTGTTGCTGATTTATTGAGATATAAAAAAGGCTTCAGGCTCTGGAGCAAGCCTGAAAATTTGGCAAAAGGGTTACACACATCAGAGATGTGCTTTTGGCTGTTCCTGTGGAAAATCATCTATAGTCGGTTAATTTTAAATCCCTGGGGGGGAAAAAAAACCCCAACAATAAGCAACTAAAATCTTCAGACCTTCTACCCATGTAAACTCCACACCTCAGGCTTCAGCACAGCTCCATGCAGGCCATCTGTGAAAGGGTCTGTCCTCACAGGGTCCACGACAGAACAAAAGACTAAGCTCCAAGTAGCTTTGGGACTTTTGAAATCAAGAAAACACAGTTAGCAAAGAAAGATATAGCTATCTCAACGTACTGTTCTTTACCTGAATATGTACAGAAGCAAGAAAGAGATGCAGAAAAGCCAAGAAACACTTGGAGCTTCTTGTTAGTTCGATGATATTTTTTTTTAAGGAAATAAATCCATATGAGCAACAAAGTACAAGCACTTATAATATCCCCATCACAAAACTTATCAGAGTAAATATTTTCTGGTAACCCAGCACGCCTGTATCAAAGATTTACTGCTGTTCTGTAAAGTATTCTTCTCTTTCAGGAGCAGCACTCAGAGAGGACATCGCTGCGATACCAAGTTGCCCTCCCTGTACTCCAAGGCACCTCCACGCAAACGTCCCCAAATGCCATTTCTTCATTGTCAGGAATCTTTGTTAACAAATTTTCCCTTTTCGTGGGTTTTTTTTTTCTTTTTTTGGTGTGTGTGTGCGAACTGTGCTCTTCTTTTTTGTTGTTGTTGTTTGTAAACAGAGAAACAAACAAAAAGCCAGAATGTAGAAAGGCTCTGCCAGAACCCAATTAATAAATAACGAGCATCGAGTGGTTTTGATCATTTCCCTCTGCCCGAGCCTCACGAACTGACAGTAGGACAGTGTATGACCCTTTGCAGAACCATTTCACTGTCGCACTGCATCCTCACTGGAAATTAAGCAACAGAAATTGGGCATTTTGAACGGGAACGACTCGTCCGATTTGGTCCAACGTTACCCACCGGGAAGTCCAGAGAGAAACACGCCGCGAGCCTGCACGGCAGGACTTGCAAAGCATCTCTCCAGTCACACAGCAAACCCTTGCACAACTCCACAAAGCTTTTCCCCCCTGGCTCTGCACTACAGAAATGTAACCCTTTCCAACTCACAGAGCCGTACATACTATTTTGCTGGGCTTTGTGCATCATGTGCATGAAGAATTAACTTGAGCTTGAGTTCGTGCAGTCCCTCAGGATGGGTGGATCCAGAGGGATGGGTACAGATGGGCAGAAAAGGAGTAAAGACATCCAGTCCTGCTGCTGTAACTAGAAAGGTAGGGATGGGAGAAGTTACTTTTGCGTTCCTAATCAGAAAATGGGAAAAATGGAAATAATGGGAGTTTACAGAAGGGGAAGACTCATAGAATTATTAAGGTTGGAAAAGACCTCTAAGATCATCATGTCCAACCATCAACTCAACACTACTGTGGAAGGTAAGACTTGCTGGAATAGAAGAAAAACACAAAGACAACTAGAGGAGGAGCTTTCAGCATTTTCTTTAAAAATAGTGGCGGGAGGACAAATTCCCACTCTGTCTCTGTTGGCATAACTGTATTCGATGGGAACGTGCCAATTTATACCAGTGATACGCTTGCCTCTTTCATTTGTAAGACACAGGAGGAAAACCAGTATTAGTAATATCTCTTAATGTCCTGGTGTTCCTGAGGACACCACGTGCTCACATTTGGAAACTGCAATGGCTGAGGCGCCTGCCATACACACTAAACCACCAGGACTCACCAAGAGGGTGAAAAGTCAAGATTTCCAGGACTTCAGCCCCAATTTAACCAAGAGCAGCATCAAGTGATCTCTATTCAAAGCATAAACATTCCTTACAAACAGCTTAAATGCCAGTACTTTAAAGGCAAAACTGTTTCGGTGAGGTCATCTCTCCAATGAATAAAATCCAATCACATCTACAAAGAAAAGTTTGTTGAAAGCAAGCAAATAACGGCTCACAGCACTAAGAAACCTGATGACAAACGTAAGGGAAACTACCCCTCTAACAATTTGTGCATGTCCTGTTAAGTTTTGGTGGGCTACAAGGAATATAAACTCAACAGTTCCATTTCGCTTTCATACCAATACTTTATTTTTTTACAGACATACTTTTTTTTTCATGCGTGCTTACTCTATTTTTCGCGCTCTTCCAACTGCCTTGGGTGCAAGGGAAAGACTGGATTTGACCTCTTGGATGAAGCTTTCTCAAAAACAAAGCAGGTGGACAATAAAATAGAAAAAGAGGACGTTTCTCCTCCTCTGCCTCTTTAAGATTCTGCTGCCTTTCAGGCAGACAGTGAATGCTGCATTCAAATAACAGAACACGGATTTCTCCTAGTAACTGCAGCTATAATTGTAGCTACTGCTTACGCTGCTTCCATCCCTACTTGTGTTACAATTGTCCAAAGCACAGCACTCAACCAAACTGCCAAAATTTCTGACAAACGCCTGATTTTTTTTATGCGACGGGAAAAAAAAACAAACCCACTTTCAGAATGTTACCCCTTTCCTTACCCTGCTTCTCTTTGCACCAAGAGCATTAAAAAGCAATGCTGTCTCCTCTCCTTTCAATGTCTGGCAGCCCTTTCTTAAACCAAAACACTGATTCAGTGGATGCTCTGCCCACTAGCACAGATAACATGCCTTTTCCAAATCTGAGTCTCGTAAGGACAACTGCAGGGTAGCTTTATTCTTAATCATTCACCAACCAATTTCTCATTTTACTAAGAATAGGCTTAGAGCATTTTCCTCTGCTACGCACAGTCTTTGCACGTAGTTACTGCATATTACACAAAATAGCAATCAAAATAAATGGCCTGTGTCATCGTATTTACTCGTACACAGAGGACATACCTTAGGCAAGGGCACTTTTTGCCTCTCGTGTATTTTCCTCACGATGAGTAAGCCACAGGCATGAAGAGACCATCCCTCGGCATGGAAACAGCGTGCCGGGCAGAGCGGCAGCAATAAGAATCCTGACTTTACCGACTCTGATCTCCCTATGCCGACAAGAAGAAAACACTCCTGCAGAGTCAAAATCCTAGTAAAATTGCATCATTTAATGCAGTCGGTTACTCCTCCTACGTTTCAGCCTGTTTTGCTGGAAAGCAACTTTTGAATAGCATTATTAAGGTAGTTCACCGGGATTTATTCTTACTCGTCGTTTTTCAGCTCGAAGCATTTTTGCCTCTTGCATTTCCTCTTTCTGCTTAAAGGAAGGGTGGCCCAATAAAGATTTAATGAGAAACAAGAGCACGAAATCGAACAGCTCTGATCTACAGGGCCAGATGAAGAGATGGGAAACGTCTACTAAATCCAAATACTACTCCCAGTCCTCCGTCTTGATCGTTTACTATTTCGCATATTTTCCTTTCAATAACATATGGACGGGCCAACCCCATCACACTTCCTCGCTCTTTACATAACAGATTCCTGCTGTAGCATCATCCCGCACCTCCAATCGTTGTCTGTGTTCTTGTCACCCCATCACAATAGACTGTAAGAACGAGGAAACAGATCCGGGGTGTGCGGCTCTGCGGCATTTTGCCAAGTTCAACAAGGAAAAGTGAAGGAGTGGGGGGAGAAAAAAAATTAAAAAAAAAGAGGAGGAGCACGGGAGGGAAAGTGAAGAGCAGCGCTTAGACTTTTGCATGGGAACGTACGGTGAGAGGACAACCACAGTAAAGCTCAAAAGATCTAAAAGGTCTGCAACAAGCAGGGTGCTGGGCGCTCGCTGTACCCACTGCAGTTACAAAAAGCAGATCGCTGCCTCACTCAGGATTGAGATTTCTGGGTCCTGGACCATGGTGTTCCCCGCAACGTTCCCCAGCAAGACAAGAGATGCTCCAGCTGTCATCTAGAGGTGCTTCCATCCCCTTCCTCACCATCATCACACGCAGAAAACCCACGCCACGCGACGGGGAGGTGACTACCCAGGCATCGCGGCAAACATCAGCCAGCTCTGCCACCCTGACACGGAGGTCGAACGGCAGCGACAGAGAAGCTGTTGTTTTGCTGATACAACACTAAGAAAGTCATAGAGAAAGTATAAACTGATCACCTAGTGGACGCAAGCCCAAGTAATCTTCCCCTTCTAAGCATGCTGAAGGAGCACTAAGTACTTAACCGATACAAGTCCCCCATGAAGTTGCTTCTCAATACTTGCAAATAATAGCATTATTTTCAGAAGTTGTTATGAGCATCCTGGGAACACCTGAGTGCATGTGTTAACCTGTGCCTCTAACGAGCCTGCTCCTTCCCCCATGGAAATCAGCTGCCCTTCATTTCAGCAGCACGAGACCTGGGCTTCTTCTATTGCCATGTTCTTTATCAGAGCCCCAGAAACGTCACACATGGATTTTATTAGCGAAAGCCATATCTTCTAAATTAACACTAAGAGCACGCTCGTACGGGAGGTTTTTTGGCCCCTGTTGCAACTCCGAATTCCCAAAGGTCAGACAAAGCAATGCGGAGCAAAGGAGTGAAAAAAATGCTCTGCAATGTCCTTTTAAAGAGAACTCGCAGTAAAAAGACAATAAATAGCTGATTTGTTACGTGGCTTTGAGAGCAGCCACGATTGCTAAGACCACAGTTAAATGAATCTGGTCATGAAAGGAGCAGCAGCTCGTCCAGTACTGTATGTACATTAGTTAACTCTTTTTTTTTTTGTGATTCAAGTCCAAGACTTCATATTGTTCTATTTCCACCTATTCCTCTGCTCCAGATTCCCTTTGTGACACTTTTATCAATGGAAAAATCGAGGGAGGAGTTTCCAGCTGGGAGCCCAACAAAAAAACAGGAGGTTCAGTCTGGTTTTCTCACTTGTGCTGCAAGAGCCGTTTTAGCGTCAGTAATAAAAGAAAAAAACTACACAAAGAAAAAAAAAAGGAAAAAAAAAATACATGACCTGAAATTATTTTATCATCATAAATGCTGCACTGCTCTTTATTCTCCAGTACGGTTAGTCTCACACATTGCCAAAACTACCTGCTAGCTTAAACAGAGCTCCTTGCAAATAATCTATTTGTATTAAGGGACGATGTCAGCTAGAACTCCAGGGAAACATTAAGAAAAATTTAACAGTGCCGTCAGTCAGATCTACTCTTTGTAGAGTAGACTGCAATCTCTACAGATTTACAGCTGCAATATCACAATTTTTAAAAAAAGTAGTACAATAAAACAGAGGTGGGGAAGACTCACATAAACAGCGACGGAGGGTAAGTGGCAAGCTGGGAGCCGTGCAAAAATGGATTTTGCAGCGGCACACGGACACGGCCACACCTGGGGGTGCAGGTGCCACCACAGCAGCCAGCTGGGCGCTCGCATTAGAGCTGTCACCTTAGGAAGGTGGTTTGGAAAATGAGATCATTTGCTCTAAGAGGATTTTCAAGGTAAGTCAACGGATGGATTTGGTCTCGTGTAAGACCAGGAAAGACTATTAATCATACGTTGGGACATTATGGCAGCGCGGACCATTCATCTCGGCAGGCGCTTGGTACAGTAGCAACGGAGCTCACATGAACATCCAGGAGCACCGCTCTACGCAGACAACAGGCTCTGAAGAGACCTATTCATACACCACCAGAAGCCCTGGCCACCACCATCTTCTCAAACATGAGGACAGGTGCCTTCAACAGACAATTCTCCAGCCATTGCAGGCTCTGCCAGCACCCCAAAGGCAAGGAGAACGTCCTCCTCGCACATACATCACTTGAAGAAGGTGGCTGATTGGGGTATGGTGTCTATAACGCCTCTGCTGAGAAAAGCATCTTTAGATACAACAAAAATCGATGCTGCTATCGCCAGAAGACAGCAGTTATCACTTGTTGGGCCCAAGCGTGTCAAAGCTGCAACAGGACAAGAGCAGCAAAGCTGAGAGGAAAATGTAAAGGTGAAGAATCAGACCCAAAGGCTGCTTGCTTAGACACACAGAATACTGAAAGGTGTGTCTCACGATTTCTTTAAAGAAAGAGTGCTGAAGCCGCCCATGGCAGTGGCAGAGTCACCATCCCTGGAGGGGAACAAAAACCGTGTAGACGTGGCACTTTGGGACATGGTTTAGTGGTCACGGTGGTGTTGGGTTGACGGTTGGACTTGAGGATCTCGGAGGTTTTTTCAAACCTTAATGATGCCATGATGAAAGAAAACTGGCACTTACCATCACCGAATAGCCTGAGAGGCGCCTGAGAGAGCATGGTACAGTACCCAAATTCTCAGAAAGTATATTTTAGCCTGCTGAAAAACTTTCAATAGTATTTCCAAAAGGCCATATGGATCTCAGGCGCCTAAAACACTTGCAACATCCATGATGAGACTGGTCAGAGCCTTCATTCCTAGTGCCACAAACCCCAAAGTTTTTTAAATAGGCTGCTGTAAACTTGGTACCTGCTCCACTTCACACTGAGCTTTCTTATTCCCTAAACAAATGCAGGAACTTCATCAGCGACCGTGGCAAACCCACGGACCTCTTTTATGTCTCCAGCTCCAACCATTTACTTTATTGTCTCCCACAATATACAGAGCAGTTCTCATTAAGCAGTTGAATGTGAAGCAACCTGGTAGAGAGTTAAGGAGATGCCTAATCCAAAACTAACCTAAAGGGACAAGTTATGTCTGGAAAAAAATAATTTAACTTGTGTGAAGTCATATGAAGCAATTTCAGGAAGCCTATGCGATCCTAGCAGGCATGACCTGTACCACGTCACAGACAACAGGAATAGGAGGAAATATCCTTGGAAATATTTCTTCTCAGCTCCAAATCTAGAAATTAGCACATGGGCAGGTCATATTAATCAAACACATCAAAGAAATCTGCATATCATTTCTGACCGCCATGCTACCCCGCCTATGGCCTCACCTTTCACTGTGGCCAATCTCTGAGAAAGACACTGGAAAAGGAGAAAAAAAAAAGAAAAAAGAAAAGGAAAACCACCACACCTGCAGCTCAAACCTAATAATGACAAGTCAAAAAATGAAATGGGGGAAAAATTATTTCCTGTTCCTGCAGGTAGGGTTGAAGTCCTGAAGCATTAGATTTGAGAATAATTAGTTAGAGATCAACAAGTTAAACACCCTAACAGGGTCTTCCTAATTTATTAAATATATTTTGTTTTAATCACATTAATTTTTCAGAAAGGTACAATAATCTTTGCGGTTTAAAATGACTCTGTATTCATTTTTTAATGGAGGGTATTCTTATTCATCTAATACATTATCCTTCCAAGAAAATTATCATACTTGACTACGAGTACTTAACGAGGAGCTAATTAATGCTCCTATTTCTCCCCATTTGAAACTCCTTCGAGAAATGAAGTCAGAAACTTGGTTTAAAGCACAAGACGCTTCTCGGGGAGGCAGAGCATGAGGATGTCCCCACTCCTCACCAGGGGTGCGGGAGGCAAATTTGGGTTACAAAAAGCCCCCCCAGAGTGGGAGCAGCGGTTTTGGACTCGAGGAACTTTGCAGGTTTCAAGAGCAAAAGCAAAGAGCAAGCGTGTCGGAAGCTCTCGGGAAATCTGCAGGCAACTCACCCACAAACTTCATTTTCTGGGCTTGCTCCGCGTCGTGCATTAATTGCAATTATCTAAGAGCGGCTCCACGATGGGAGGAGAGGGAGGCTTCCTTTTTGGCACAGCTCCTTCAGAGTTCAAAGGACGCATATGGCCTGCAAACGCAGCGCCGGGGATAATGTAAAATTAAAGGAGGGATGGAAGGAAAATGAGAAGCCAGCAGGGACAAGCAGTGTAGTTCTGGATCTGCCTGACTGGAATTTAAAATAATAAAGGAACTGAGGGGGGAAAAAAAGGATGAAAAAGATCCACTGTTACTTTAATTCCACATCCAGACAGGGGGAGGGATCACAGGAGGGATCCCGTCTGAAGGGAAGACCCCTGGGGAGCAGGACCCAAGCACTTCTGCCTTGGGCTGAGCAACGGCAGAAGGACCAGAGAGCAGGACTGGAAGGAGTCAGAGATGTGATGGTTTCAAGAAGCGTGCCACGGGCACCTCCGAAGAGATGGGAGTGGTTTATGTCAGAAGAAACACACGCAGGGTACCAAACCTGGAGGGAGAGACCACGTGTCTGCTCACAGAGTGAAGCGAGAATAAAAAAGTGTCCAAAAAGCACCAGGTCCTGATTTGCCACGTGGCGCCCATGCAGTCACGAAAAGGGAGCCACGTAAAAGTCACTGGCTTTGAGAGATGGTGCCTGTGCCCACGCCGAATCCCGACACCCATCTGTGGCCCTGTTGACTGACAGACGGGAAGGTTGTGCTGCCATCCAGCGAGACCTGCCCAGGCTGGAGAGCTGGGCAAAGGGAACCTCATGAAGTTCAACAAGGACAAGTGCAGAGTCCTGCATCTGGGGAGGAATAACACCAGGCACCAGCACAGATCAGGGGACGTCCTGTTGGAAAGCAGCTCTGTAGAGAAGGACCTTGGAGTGAGTCCCAGTGGGCAGGGAGTTGTCCCTGGGACAGCAACGTGCCCTTGTGGCCAAGAGGCCAGTGGGAGCCTGGGGGGCACTGAGAAAAGTGTGTCCAGCAGGGCTGGGGAGGTTCTCCTGCCCCTCTGCTCTGCCCTGGGGAGACCACACTTGGAACCCTGTGTCCAGTTTGGGGCTCCCCAGCTCCAGAGAAACAGTGACCTACTGGAGAGAGTCCAAGGGAGAGCTATGAGGGTGATCAAGGGACTGAACATCTCTGCTGTGAAGAGAGACTGAGAGAACTGGGGCTGTTCAGCCTTGATAAGAGATGGCTGAGAGGGGACCCTATTAACGTACAGAAATATCTGAGGGGTGGGTGTCAAGGGGAAGGGGACAATCTCTTCTTAGTGGTGCCCAGCAATAGAACAAGGAATAATGGATTTAAGTTAGAACATGGGAAGTTCCACCTCAACATGAGGACAAACTTCTCCCCTGTGCGGGTGCCGAAGCCCTGGCCCAGGCTGCCCAGAGAGGGTGTGGAGTCTCCTGCTCTGGAGACTTTCAAACCCACCTGGACACGTTCCTGTGTGGTTGCCCTGGGTGACCCTGCTCTGGCAGAGGTTTGCACTAGATGATCTCTAGAGGTCCCTTCCAACCCCCAACATCCTATGATTCTGTGAGTCTTAGTTAGGGCAGACACCAAAGCCCTCCCTTTCCACCGCAGGGCATGTCAAGCGCAAGAATAAATAAATAAACAAAAGCAAAGAAGAAGAAAAGAAAAAAAATTTAAAAAAAAAAACCTCATCCACCAACAATCCTCGGTTGTAATTTCTACATAATTATTGCACAACAGCCCATAATGAGGGAATGAATTTATAACCGCACACAAGCTATATTTACCAGTGGACTGGTTACAAAGCAAAACAGCAGGAAACCACAGCGTGTGTCTTCGTATTAGCTCCTCGGTGGTGGTGTCGAGCCGGGCTGCTCGTGCCGCAGGGCAGGCTGGGCAGGTGAAACCTGGGCACAGCAGCCAAAGAGGAGGGTAGTCCCGAGGGGATAAGAGCTGGACTCAAGACACAAAGATGTCACCAAGTGTTCAAGGGGAGCTATGTAGAGCTGGGGGTGAGAAGACCTAGTTGACTTCAGGGTTAAACAAAAAAACTGAAGAGAGGCTTGACTCCCAACTTTCCCAGCTTCCACAAATTTTGGTCCCTAGAGGGAATAAAAAAAAATAACAAAAAAAACCCAACTCAAAAAAACAACACATAAAACACACAAAAATCCTTCCTACCCCACAACTGGAAGTGTAGCCCCTCACCAGAGTGGGGACCCAGGAGAGGAACTGTTTCTGTCCCTGAGAATCAACAGCCATCCCCAGAGAGCACTTTGTGCTCCTGAACCCCCCCCAAAATGAGCACAATTCAACCCAAACCGGGGCAGCCGTATGGTGCCCCGGGAGGAGTCCTGACAAGATCAGCAGCTGAGTCCCTGCTAACAACTTCTGATCACTGGGGAGAGTTGACTTGGGTCCTTCCACCAGCCGCCATCTGTCTCCAAGCTCAGGGGTCTTCACACCTTCAAATGCTGCGTTTTGGACAAACTCATCCCCAAGTGCCTCACAGCTTCAGAAGTGATTGGAAGTGCAGCCAGGAGGACGGACTCGAGGAAAGACAAGCAGCACGCTCTCAAGAGCCCCATTTCTTTGGGCCGATGCCACGCCAGCAGGCATCGCCCCTGCCACCAGCACCCCGACCACAGTCATCCCCATCTTCCCTCGTGTCAGCACAAACCCTCATGAGCTTTCCAGGCTGGCGTGAGAGCAACGGTGAAGCAGATCTGGGAATAGATCCTGCTGAAAACATAGATCCTGGTGAAATCTTTTTCTCTTTTTTTTTTTTCCCCTTATTTTTTTTTTTTTTTTTTGTGGGATTATTTTTGACTTGGCTCCTTTCCCAGACCTGGCTCAGAGCATGACTACACAACGCTTATGTCAGCACAAGGAAGCCATCTAATGAGTACCCACGGTTGGGGGGGGGGGGGGCAGGACCGCCGCCGTCGCCATGCCGGCCACCTTAATGAGCTTGTAAAACAACGGCCTACGGACAGCGGGTTAAAAAGTCACGGAGCTTCAGTTAACCGAGGAAGGCAGATAAAAAAAAATAAAGAAAAACTCAAAGAAAAAAACCCACACCACCACGCAACGCAGGTTACCGACTCGCTGCCGTGTCAGGCTGCCAAAAACACAGCAAAAGCTTTCCCTCGAGGAAGCCCTCGGAAGGGTGCCTGACACACGCCCAGGGAAAATCTTGCTCTTTACTAGGTCCTACGCAGGGCGCGCAGGAAAGCAAGCACCTCATGGGACCCCGGTATCTCCAAATGACCTATTCTCTTATCTTTTTGGCTAAGCACGCTCTCCCTGCCCTGCTCTGTCCTTGGAAAGACACCAAACGGCCCAGCCCGGCTCAAGGTGGAAAAACAAAGACAGGAGAGAGGGAGGCCAAAGTAGGGGGAAAAATATCTCTCCTTCCCCATGGATTATGGGTGCAAACCCACCACTACAAACAGCATCACCCTAAACACCGTAAACAGCATCACTCTGAGCAGCATCACCCTAAACACCATAAACAGCATCACCCTGAGCAGCAGCATCCTAAACACCATAAACAGCATCACCCTAAACACTGTAAACAGCATCACCCTGAGTAGCATCACCCTAAACACCGTAAACAGCATCACCCTGAACACCGTAAACAGCATCACCCTGAACACCGTAAACAGCATCACCCTGAGCAGCATCACCCTAAACACCGTAAACAGCATCACCCTAAACACCGTAAACAGCATCACCCTGAACACTGTAAACGGCATCACCCTGAGCAGCATCACCCTAAACACCATAAACAGCATCACCCTGAACAGCATCACCCTAAACACCATAAACAGTATCACCCTGAGCATCACCCTAAACACCATAAACAGCATCACCCTAAACACCGTAAACAGCATCACCCTAAACACCGTAAACAGCATCACCCTGAGCATCACCCTAAACACCATAAACAGCATCACCCTAAACACCGTAAACAGCATCACCCTGAGCAGCATCACCCTAAACACCATAAACAGCATCACCCTAAACACCGTAAACAGCATCACCCTGAGCAGCATCACCCTAAACACCATAAACAGCATCACCCTAAACACCGTAAACAGCATCACCCTAAACACCGTAAACAGCATCACCCTGAGCATCACCCTAAACACCATAAACAGCATCACCTTAAACACCGTAAACAGCATCATCCTGAACAGCATCACCCTAAACACCGTAAACAGCATCACCCTGAGCAGCATCACCCTAAACACCATAACAGCATCACCCTAAACACCACAAACAGCATCACCCTGAACACCGTAAACAGCATCACCCTGAACTGCATCACCCTAAACACATGCCACAACGGAGACAAAAATTCACGATCGTTGCTTCTGGTGTCGACGCCGACCAGGTTATTATTTCTCCGGCAGCAATCAGCGAACCCGCCACAAAAAGAAAGGATGCGTGGGGCTTGCTATCGACCCCCATAATTCCCCGAGTACAACCATACTGTCTTGAAATGCAACCCAAAAGGGCACTGTTATTCCAGAACTGAGTTCTTTTTGGAAGATGAGCCAAAAGTAGTTCCACGTACTTAAGATCTCCTGTTGAGGTTGTCGATGATTTTTCCTGGATTTAACAGCCACATTTTCTGACCCTTAACGTATTTTCTTTCCCTATTGCTGAGCGAACGAGCCACACAAATAAAGAGAAACCTGACTGTCCCAGGAAATTATGTAACTGGCTACACACAGAGGGCTGTCAAATATGCACAAAGTAAACTAACTGAAATAATGCCATTTTCTTCACCTCCCCCCCGCCCCAATATCCTTCATTTGTAGTCACTGTAGGTGTTACATGTAACAACAGTAAGCGGAACAATTTCATACAGCGCTTTCCATACTGAGACAGCTATTCTACACCCCCCTGTGCAGCAGCAGACAGTTTCTATAGCTCACTTTGTATTCTGGCAACAGAGCAAGGCATCTCAAACGAAGCCCAAGGCAGTAACTGTTCCCTAGAACCAGTGCTAAAACCCAGACTAACGAGCGGTCAGATCATCTCTTTCTCCCCAGTAAAGTCTGGACGTCGCCAGTAGCTGGTTGACAGAACCACGTGTCTCGGGCAGGACAAGTCTTGCCATCCCCTGCCCAAAAAACCCCATCGTTTTGGGATGGCACACGTGCAGGAGAGCTGCGAGATGCCACAAGGGACGAGCTCCTGTTTGCAAAGCCTTGGGAAAACGCTAGGTAAGAAGTACGTATGTATTAATATCAGCACAAGGCACGTGGGGATGAGCAGAGGAATCGATTGCCTCCTCCCCTCCTATTGTTCATCAATGGGGAAGAAAAAAATGCTGGAAAAAACCCAACAAACCACGAAACACACCCAACTCACCCCATACCTACACCAAACAATGGAAGCCAAAAAATAAATGCATCCCGAGCGCCCACTGTATTTTATGTTCTTTTTGTCGTCTATTACAATTCCCGTGATGTTAATAATGTGTGCAATGAAAAATAAACTCAAGAGTACACAGCAAGACACACAAGGAGGAGAAGGTTGGCGTGTACCCTCAGACATATGTCACAAACACTCAGAGGATAACACAACTCAAGGGATTAAGTATCATTCAGGCCCAGTTATCATCCCATTGCATCCAAAACCAGGGCCAAAAATACGTATGAAAACACATATTCCATGCATGGCAAAAACAATAGCACCCGACACAACATATGATACCAATTCAAGTTATGACAGTTATGACAAATTGTCCACTGAAGCTGGAAAACAGAGAAACGCGGCCCTAAAATAGGATCAGAACAACATTGACTTAACAGCTGTGAAGGGTTCGTATCTAACGTGCATTCTAGGATATCCATAAACCAGGGATTTCTGGAAGTGGGGAAAAAAAACAGGAGAGAAGAGGTTAATGAAATAAATGTAAATAATATGGAGAAATCAAAGACATAAATGGGAAGAAATTTGAGTTAAGAAGTGCGAGAAGATTTTGCGTGCACCTGTGTGTGAAACCGAATACAATCCCTACCTCGGGTCTCTGGGGTCACACCCGTCCGTGTTTTTCAGACCTGAGAAGTCCATTATTTTTCTCACACGTGGCTTCAGAAGGACCGCCGTCTCTTCAGCAGTGGACTTCTGCCCTCCAATTCACACAACACATTCCCACTGATTCCAACCAGCTTAACTACAACTACAATGGGAAATCTGAAGTAGCCTGCTGCCTTTATTTTTATTTTTTCCCCCATGTCCTAATAGGCTATTCATAACGAACATCAAATGAATAATTTTTTTTTTTTTGAATTAACAATTGGAACAAACAAAGGCTCTAATATTTTACAAAGCTATTTGATACAAAACACTGTATGTGTGTTCTAGGCCTCCATTTTTCAGAACATTATGACTGAATTCTGACTTCCTTTCATTCCATTAAGGCTCTCAACAGTTTATTAGCACAACGTAGAGCCTTGCTAATTTGTAATGTTTGGGATACCTACTCTAAATTAACGGGAGAAATCAGTAAATTCATCAATCAACAGAAAAGAATAGGAAAAAAAGACAAAACACATTCTGTTCTATTACTGTGGCAAATTCTAAATGGTGTTTTAATTATTCACACAAATATCCCTAATGCATCAGCAAATGTGACATATGGCATATCCACTTTTGAAAATTTCTCCGTTCAGAAACGTGGGTCCTTTGAGGAAGACACAGGAGACATGTGAACCCTTTGCTTTTGTGTTTGAATCTACGTACACAAATGTCGTCCTGCTTTGGATCCGGAATGTCACATCCCACCGAGAAAATGAGAATAAAACGCTGAGCTAGCGAATATCTTTAGGCGGGGTCTGAATTCCAAGCCTGCCCTGCCAATCCACTCCTCCTTTTTTCCACCAACCCATAAAAAACTCCGCGCACCTCCCGTACGCAGCTCCCCAGGCTACGCCGTTCTCATTCATTCACGACCAGGTTGTAGCTACGTGCAGGTAGTAACTAGCCCTCGCCTCTGGAGAGACACCAGAAGCACAGAGAAAGCTGCAAAACCCGCGAGTAAAAGTGTGGGCAGAGGTGGAGTTTTTCAAACAACGTCGGCGAGCTTCAGAAGCAAGAACGAAGCGCGCAGAGCTCCAAAAATACGGCCCCTTCTCCCGTCAGCACGAACATCAAGTGTTAACAAACCACTACTGCTCACATTATTTATTAACCCTCCTTCATCTAGCAATTTCCTCCTTAAGTCTGGCATCTCTTCTCCATCTCCCTCACAATTTTGGGTCCTTTCCTCCCCAGATTATCATCTGCTGGAAGTTCCTCCTCCCCTCCACTGCCCAGTCTTTGTCCTGGTTCCCTACAAAGCTCGGCTGAGCTCCACGCTCTCTCCACATTTATCGCTCTCCTGCTCTTCCAGGCTTTCAAAACAGGTTTTTGCTGAGCTGCCCTCGCCTGCCACGATGAGGAGCAGCGCGTGGAAGCTGGAAGGAAGAGCTCGTGAACGCCAGCCACCAGGAGAGCGGGGCTTTTTGTCACCAGAAACCCAACGGTGGAAACGCACGCCGCGTGTCTTATTTAGTTGAAAGCCGAAATGTTTCCGTCTAGGATGTCTGTTTGTATCTCAGAGTCACAAAGACGCCATTAGTACCAATAATGTGTCATTACGGGGGCGTCGGCGGAGAGACTCTGCCGCTAAGGTTAATTTGAGATGCGTAATTTCAAGCAGAACTAAAATCCCTCCGTTTCACACTTTAACAACTGAATTCAAATCATTCTCCCAATTTGACACAGCAGCTCTTAAGGGGGCACTTGCACTTTTCTTTGTTTCGTTTTTGGCCAATTTTAAGTCAAATACAAGCTATTTATTGCAGAAGAAAAAACGTACAGCTCTTCTCCTCCTTTCTGATCACTTATTTTAACCTGTTTACTGCTCACATTTCTTTTTCATATGGCTTTGTATTTCGTGCATTCATTCTGCCCTGCCGGAATACACGATATACACCACTTCTGCAATTTAGAAAAGAAACAACACCCAGAGTTAAAAATCAACTCATGGTAACCCCAGTGATTTTGCCAAGAACAGCTGACAACGCTGCTTATCTTACACATACCACATCACTTCGGTGACAGTAGTACCTCCACAATTCTCTGTCCTTCGTATTTCTACTCGCAACATCCTGCTGAAATACCTACAAGACACAACCCTTGCTTTTCAACCAGAAAACTGAGGCAAAGGCAGAAGGATACTGTGGCTCAACAAGTGCTTCAAGCCGGTCCAAGTCTCCCAAATCCACTGATAATTTGTTTTGTCAGGCAGCTTCCCTGAGCACAGCTGATAAAACACAGAAAATAATTGGGCAAAAACTCATCACAACATATCAAAGCAGCATGATCGGGAGGATCTCCAGGTTGCTCTGAAACAAACACCTCCTCCCTTTTTACTGTGGATTCTTCAACAAAGCTCACGTGATGTTACCAAAACGCACAGAAGCACACGACGGTTTTTGTCGTCTGACGCAGCTCGATTTTGTTCTGAACGCTCAAGAAATCGCAGTTCAAGCACACAGACATTCTCTGGAGAACTGCCCTCCACGCTAAAAATGGCAATGGAATTGCACAAGGCGGTGGGGGGGGGAGGGAAAAAAAAAAGAAAAAAGAAAATTCCAAGAAATCTTTTGACTCATCCATTGTTATTCACCAGGTTTTTGGAGCGCAGCACTGAATGCCGTCAAGCTAAAACCGACAGCACTATTTTCTGATCTCTAAGTGATGCCAATCCTTCACAAAGCCACAAATACTAAGAAATTTTTTTTTTTCTCTGCAAAATCCTGAGAGTGACTTTTAAATTTTGTTAGTTTCGGGTGAAAAAAAACAGGAGCTAAATGAGACATTTGAAATTCAAGCCTTAACGTAGGTGTGTTTTTGAATACTGAGAGTATTGGGCTCCACAGCTTTGTGCCACCTGTGACTCAGACTTGCTGCCACAGGTGTCAAGAGACCCGGGACCTATCTGTAGCTCCTTAGAAACCCACTTGTTTGTGATATTCATTTATTTATCTTTACTATATAGTAAAAAATTCACCCTGAAAGGTGGAGAAAAAGCGCCCTTTCACAGTCAGTACAGACCTGAATCTTCTCAGTCAACGGATTTTACTGTCCAGTTAACTTTCACCCAGCAAAAGCAGATTTTTTCCTGCCGTTCAACTCTTAAGGTTTCCAGAACTACACGACGTTAACTAAAGAGCCAAAAGGGCTTCAATCAAGTTCTGAGAATAACACATCTATTCTGGCACACCGACACACTATTTTTAATTGCAGCTCATTAAAGATGTAATAGGAGAAGAATTATATTCACTTCCAGCACTGCTCCGTCAAAGCAGTGAGATAATCACGCTGCTGTATTGTACATAAAGCAATATTTATGCCCAGTGGTTTAGGTAATTTAATGGAAAGGCAGAAAGCAGTGATTCACTCCTTGTTCTATCTGTTCTGCAACACGGCTTTTGCCTATGGCAGGGCCCAAGCAGGCACACAGAGGGATTGCTTTCAAATGTTGGTAAAACAGAGACCTGGAGAATGAAAAAAGACAGGTCAGTCGAAATACCAAACAACAGAGGGAAAAAAAAAAAAATTTAAAAAAATCTGGATTGCAGATGAGAAGTACTTTACAGAGCAGAGTAATTTAAACCAAATGCAGACTGAAACTGAAGTAGTTCAGTGAGTCAGCACAGTAAAAGGACACGAAAATTACACGTGGCGAGAAAAGTGCAACCTTTTTTTTGTACAACACACCGTATTAGATCCCAAATTTGCCAGAAAACAAATTAATTATCTCCTCTGTGTCGTCTCCTTTTGGGCTCAACTTCTACCTTCCAGAAACAAGCTGGGCACAGGCTGACCAGCTGTGAACTCTTGAGCTCTAGGGCTTTTAACTTCCCTTTCACAACAAATTTCATCTCCAGACCATGACAACGTTAATAAACAATCGCTGGCGTGAATGCTACTGACCACTTTCCAAGTTCTGATTGCTTTCCCCTGGAAATTAAAATAAATAAATAAATAGTTAAAACCAAAACCGGGGAGAATCACTACAGGCTCTGCCAACAGCTAAGTGCTTTCTGCCATCTCAGGGGTTTCAGTCACCTCCAGCTTAACTCAGACCAGTACTTCAGCCCTAAATACGCTTACCATCAGTCAGAGAAAGGCTTAGCCTCATATCTGCCTCAAACATTTCTGAAACCATAACCGTTTTTAAACTTACAAAGCAATTTCCATCTCCATTTTCATCTCGCTCTTGCCTCATACTTTCACAAGAACGTAATTCTGCGAAAGCCGCGACAACTTGCTTGGTCAACCGAACGCTCCAAAATGCTTTCTGAGATAGATTTGTACGGACAAACGTGGGTAGAAATGAATAATCCAAAAATATCCACAATAGATAATGAGCGGAGCCTAGGAAAAAAAAAAAACAACACACACAAAAAAAAAACCCAACAGCAAAAGCAGCCCAAATTGGAACGAATGCCTACAGTAGCAACAGAACAGGAAGAGCAAAATGTTATTGTCCATTACTGGCACGGGGCCCGTAATTACAAAAAATACCGCAGTATTCTACAGCGACGGCGTCAAATATTATCATTTCAAACAAAGTGGCCGCAGAGCCCTGACCACGGCAACCACGCCGCAGAGAGCTGGCGGAGGAGAGGGTGGCTGGCTGCCCGAGGGCTACCTGATGCAAAAGGCGAGTGGCCCAAAGGGTCGGCGAGCCCTCGGGGTGGCTTCTGGCACGAAGGACCGCTCCTCAGCACCGAAGGGTTCCGGCGCGGGAGCTGCCCATCCCTCCAGCAGAGAGGAAGCACAACGCCCGCTCCGCGTTCAGGCTCTCGCTGCAGCGGCATGCCTTCTGCCAGATTTTTCCGCAGTTTCAGTATAATCTTCCTCTATTCCGGCTCCTCCGTGCTAACCCCTGTGTTACCCCCGGGCCCCTCTAATACTCTGCCAACCACCAGAAAACGAGTTTTATCAGCGGTGCTTTTCTTGACCGCTCTACCCAAGAACTGCCAGCACACAGGGCGAAGGGAATTGCGGTTAAAGTCCGTCGGCTCCCTGGCAGGCAAATCAGCAGTCCTAGCTCATCTCTAGAAACAGTTATCGCGCTCAGTTTCTACGTGGATCGTGAAAAAAGACCAGCTAAGGAGCTGTGGGCTTTCTCCAACTTTTATGCGCTTGCAGAACTAGCAACCAGAGAAGAAATGCAGAACCCTGCGAAGGAAACACTGTTCAAATGAAAGATATTTATTTCTAAACTCATGGTTCCTATACAGGCTGCGAACGGCACGGATTCGCCGGACAGAACTGCAAAGCCTGAGCTTTGCCACAGCTATCAACGCTGCCTCCTCAGGTATTTGGCATCTCCCCACAGTCCAACAACTCTTAAGTCGGAAATACTCAAACACTGCTCAGGCAGTTTGTTTCAGAGGTGTTCAAATCCTCACAGAAACTGGTTTTCATACTGCCAGCCAGAAAAAAAAAATAAAATGATGTTTTTAGGAGGGGGCAAATTAACTGCCATACCTAAATACTTCCCAGTTCACCAGAACTTCTTGTCTTTCCCGTACCAGCTGTTCTCTGCCAAACACAAAGGGGACTGTAGGATGTGTAAATATATATATACACACACACAATAGATGTGCAATAAACTGCAGTAATATAAATATATGCAATAGGTTGAAATAGTGCATTTTTGCATCTTCATAAGCCATTCATTGGCTTACAGATTCAAAATCCCACAGGGAGTGCTTCAAATCCATGAAAAGTCTCCGGGTGCTGAATTTGACTCTTTGACGTATGTAACAGATGTGTAAAGCAACACAGACCCAGATGCCTCTCCAGTAAATGCACAGCTAGAGACTGAAGAGCCCTAAGAATGCTGTGTCCAAAGGAGAACGGGGAGAATAAGAACAGAGTCACGTATCTAGGAAGGAAAGCATAATTCAGGCTTTATGAATTTCTTGTCTACAACGCCATAATTTTTTCACATCTATAACTCAGCCGTGGCACCATGAGAGCAGACTTTGTAGGAGGTGGGGAGTCCAGCCACCACGGCCTGGTTTGCTGCGTGCCAACTGTTTCTTGGTGTTTGTGAAACTTCAAACTCCTACCTTCAAAGTCTCCACTGTGATTCCAAAAGACCTGCATCGAGAAGGGAGATCTCAGAAGAAGAACTTCTCTGGGAAAAAAAAAAAAAGTATATGGCTGTGTAACAGTTATCATCACTGGCCCCTCTCTGCTCCCTGAGTCGGCGTGTCCTGGCCACAGCGGTCTGGAGAAAATAGCGCGTGAGCTTCCACAACCGCCTTCTCAGGCAGGGGAGAAACAGCGGCTGAGAAAAAGGTGAGAACTTGTTCAAAAGCCTGACTATTCCCATTTTACTAAGCAAGTCGAAACCACTCTCTGCGAGAAACCACACGAACCGCTGACTTCAGATCTGGATCCCGCCTTTTGCAAAGCTGCTGGTGGGCTTGGATCCAAGGCTTCGGTTCAAGCTCTTATCTGCTCCACACTAAAATGACTTGTACCATACGTCCTCTACGATAAATAGCCTCGCAGCGAGGAAGCACAGTATTGGCACGGTTCATATTTACATCACTCTGCTGAAAGCCAAGGCACATGGGTTTAAGCGAAGCGTCGGAGATACTACAGCTTTCGAATATTTTGCCCTATGCGGTTCTTTCCAATGTGCAATGGAGGAGCCCCATTGTAAAAATACATAGATGGGGGAAAAGAAAATTACAAGAAGAAAAAAATCTAAGCAAGCCTCCAGCAAACAGGTATTACCAAAGCCCCTTTTCCACTTAACACAAGTTGCTCTGGGAACTAACGCAGTTGACTTGAGGGGAAAACACAACCAACCTCTTTTTCCAACAGCTGGGGGGGGGGGGAAAAATAATAGTAATAAAAAAATCGGACCAGTGCCATTTCTGAGGAATTGCTCCACAGAACTAATGCTTCAGGAGAGCTGAGGAGCATGGACAGGGGACAGTTTGTGACTGATCACTGCCATCTGAACATGGCGCACCGACTGCCCAAAGAAGAGAAGAGAAAGGCAAAACAGAGCAGGCTTGTCTCATCTGGGCAGGCTCCGTTCCCTGTATTAACTTCCAGTGATAAATATAAAGACAGGAGAAAGTCGGTCCCTCCACTCACTCAGCTCAGCATCCACGTAACTCCCTGGCACACCCCACAGGACCTTCCCCGGACACACAAAAAGGGATTTTATTTCTTCACGTGTTGAAAAAAGAATCAAGAAAGGACAGGAGTAACGGTACAAGTTAAAGTATCTTTGAAATGCATCTTTCGCTCTTTAACGCTTTGCCAATGAGCTCCTGAACTCTCCAACACACAGAAAAGCAAGACAGATTGAGTGATTTTGTGAGTGCTACAGAGAGCTGATCAACTGATTATAAAGGCCACGCAGATGCTACGAAGAGACCTTCCCCTGAACTCCAACGCGCGCTTCCTCAGAGAGCAACGAGAAGGCAGACGTGAAAGGAAAACCACGCACGTTGTCCTGGTCTGACGTCAATGAAAAAAAAAGACAGGAATAAATGTAGTTAGGAGTAAAAGTATTTGGACTTCTGCTCTGCAGAGCTGAGGAGGAACGCTCGCCACCAGGAGAGAGGGATGGAGGGAAAGTGAAGATGGGCTGAGAGCAAGCGTGCACGGGGCACCACGGGGCACGTGTCCCTTGGTTTGGCCAGGACTGTCACCCTGGCCACCTGAAACAGGGCTCATTGCAGAGAGGAAGGTATTTCCCCACCTGAGCTGTCGGGCTAGGGGGAAAGAGAGGAGGGGAAGAACCGGAGCGCCTAAAGGTCACACAGCAGCGGTTTCAAACAGATTTGCATTAATTCCTCATTTCACAACTACAAAATCGCCTCAGACTCCTACTGAAAGAGTCTTGTATTCCTCTCTGGGCTCACAGTCCCTTGTGCAAGACCTTCACGCAAAAAAAAAAAAAAAAAAGAGAGAACTGGCTACACCGATTTGCAAAACTTTTGAACTTTTTCAGATAAATCAGTACAAATGCCTGTGGGATTGTCACAACTTCCCAAGCAATGGCTCTGGTCCACCGACCAGAAAGGAAATATTTAGCTCCTTGCAGCGAGCCCCTTGATTTCAAAAGAAACTTAATAGCTCTATTCCTACCAAGCAAACACAGAGCGATCACCACGGGCGGGCTATGCTCGCCTCTCTTCTGAAACCTAGTAAGCAACAAATATCTGCAAATGCCACCAGCCCAAGGGTTCTGACACTGCACATCTGTGGGACTGCATCGCCTGCAAGATTCCTCCATGTCACGCGGGTCTTTTTGGTTCTGCAGGTTTCTTACAAATAATTTTGCCTCCTTCAGCACACTCGTGGCGCAGAACGGAATAAATGACTTGCAATTTTTATTTAAGAAAGAGGCCGGTGGTTTTTAGTTTCATTTATGGAGCATTTTCAGTGGTTACAAGATTTACAGCTGTTAACATTTTCTCTTCACTATACAAAAAAAAGACTCAGAGGTCATTCTTTTCTAATGAGAAATGAAAACTACAACGAAAAAAAGACTAGAGGGAAAAGGTGAGCCTCTCCCCGCGATTCATCACTGCCCTTATTAAAAAAAATTAACTCAGGACAACACAATTCGGCCTCAGTCAGGGAACTCTTAGTTCGGCTGCTGTTCAAATATCCAAGTGCAATTTGCAACTCTAGTTATGAAAGGGGACATTATTTTCTTTACACTTTTTAACTCTACTTGTTCAAAGACACACTGACTAAGCAATTAAGGTAGAAGCATTGTTAAAACTAGTGTAGAATTTACAGGTTCTGTTAAGAAGTTCCGTATTGCAACGAGATGTTTAAACATAGAAATGAGAACTACGTATTTGACACAAAAATGTCACTTAAGAACGCTGTAAAATCAGATTACTCATGACATTATCACCAACAGTAAGAGAATTGTACATGCATTTTTCCAGCTGTGCGTTGTACGTTCTTCAACAGCCTTCTTCTGTAGAGTTCCCATACGATATAGATTCCAAACTTGGAAATATTTAGGCACACGCCTAACTTTCAGGGAGAATAGCCCCATTGATTTAAACAGGGTTTAACCCTTACAAATGTGAGAACGGCTGCCTTCGGACCTCATGGAGCCCATTTTCAAAAAAGGTGTGCATTACATATTTTTTCTGGGTTTGCCCTCCTTCCACCTATTTTTGTTGCCTTTGATAGAAATATCATGACACGCTGAGGTAAATAACGATTAATTTAATTACAAACTAACTGTAATTTATGACGAGACCCTCCAATCACTTACCTCTAATCACATGAGTGTTTCAAGATGCAACTGTAAATCTCCTTTTTTTTTCCCCTCTCTCACGGGAGACGGTGCAGCCTTTTTTTTCTGATGTTTTGCATTAAAACTCTTTCCCTGTGCTCCAGGATCTTAAACAAGAACAAAACAAGAAACACTCAGAATGAAAATGTCATTTCAAGCGATTGGTGGGTGGCTCGGGGGAAATCCCTGACCTTTCTCCAATGTATCTTTCATTATCTAAAGTAAGTGCGATAACTTCCCCACCAGCAGAAGCAGCATGAACACTCTTCTGTGGGCTGTACTAAAAAAACACAAACCACCACACCAAAAAAAAAAAACCACCCCACTATTTCAGACCACTGAAAAAACATGTTATTTTTAAAATCTGCAAGATAGTGTAAAGCACGATCCGGTGTACACCAACCTCCACGTATTTACGAAGGTGAAAAGGGAAGAAAGCCCAGAGACACAAATCAAAAGGAAAATCATTATGTGAAGTATCAAACCGGAGAGCAACCACCCCTTTTATTATTATTACTAGTGCTGTTATTTCCACTAATAGTACGGATACGGCCAACTCCCTAAATCTTTACTCGGTTACTGTAGTATTTCTGTAGTAGCGGCGGGAGGGAAGTAGTAGCCGCGCTGGAGAAGCAACACAGCGTTAGCGCTACGCGACCCAGCCCGGCTGACGAGAGAGGAAGGAAGGGAGGAGGAGCGACAAAGCAAATGAGTAAGAGAAACCGGCAGGTCTCTCATACGATCCGTTCTGACATCCTCCCCCGTCACCAAAAAAGGTCTGAAGGGTTTCGAATTTGCACCAAGCAGAACACTTCCTCGCTGCCCCCCCCCCGCCCCGTTTCAGCCAGCTCCCACACCTGCAGAGAGGCAGGCGAGGAGCCGGCCGGGTACGTAAGCTTCCAAACCGGGCTCTGTCAGCTGGAAAATCCCCTGGCTACGAGAGGCAAAGGCTGCCAGTCAGAGCAGAGTTCACTTTCCCTCCGAGAGCACAGTCTGGCATTTGCATGGCCCCTCCGGATTACAGGCATCCCAGTTATTTCTCTGCAAACCACTTCTAGGACACCAGCAACTACACTCGTTCTTGCTCTGTCAAAAGCCTTAAAAGACAAACTGTGCCCGGGGCTACACCTGTGACTTATCCCCACTGAAGCCAATAAACTTTCACAACACGGAGAAGAGGAGGATTTGACTTTGAGGCATCTAAGCCAGACCACTTTGGTTTTCTTCCCCAGCTAGAAGAGACGGGGAGCTCTGAAAAATATTTTCCATTACTTTTAATTAAGAAATGGAGAAGTTACCCAAAGCCTTCTGTGGCTGTACGTACTGCAGAAAACACAGCTCTTCCAAAAGCAGTCAGAAAGCACAGCTTTCTGCATAGCAGCTTATTCCCACACACTCCCTCCCAGAGAAGGCAACCCAAAACTTGAAGACCAGCACACCAATAAGAGGGAGAGCAGGATTCCCTTGACACGTGCACAGAGGTTGCGCCTACGTGACCGCTCCCCAAAGCTGCTTACGGCACGAACAAATCCAAAACGCTCCGTTTAAATCACCCTGCTCCCCGACTGCGCTGCTCTCGCTTACGCGGTGTTCTTAAGCTGCTCGCTTCGAGGAGCCTGCCCTCACTCAACATGAGTAAAGGCTGCAGCAGCCAAGTGTACAGATTTGCAGGAAGAGGAGGACGAAGCCTTCCGAGTTTGCGACACAGATCCACAGAAGGCTGGAAGTTCAAAGTGAAATGAGGACACTCTGTCCATGACTCATGCCACCTAGAAGCCATTCTTAATTTAAGAAAAAGTGTTAAAGGGATTTTATTTTTTTTTTATACGGAGTGTCACCCTGCTGAATCAACTAGGTTCTGCCTCTCTTTTTTTTTTTTTTTTTGTTCCCCTGACTCAAATGCAAGGTGGCCCGGGGATTCTATTTTAAGATCAAAAACCAGCATACAAAAAAATCCTCCTGTTCTCACATACTTACATTTTCAACCCTCTGTTTAAAGAGAGAAATAATGTTGTTTGAGGGACAGATTCCCAGCTATCCTCCCAGTTTTTTGCAGAAGCTACGGGCAAACGCTATGCAACACTTCCCGAAGGGCTGAAATAGCTCTGAATGATGTTTGAGCTTCCACAGTGCAAGAATAAGAGTTTGGCTCCTCACACACTGTCACTTAACCCCAACTTTCCCGTGCCTCAGTTTCCCCTTTCTCTACAGCAAACACAACAGTATTGAGCTGGGCAAAGGGGAACCTCATGAAGTTCAGTAAGGACAAGTGCGGAGTCCTGCATCTGGGGAGGAATAACACCAGGCACCAGCACAGATCAGGGGATGTCCTGCTGGAAAGCAGCCCCATGGAGAAAGACCTTGGAGTGAGTCCCAGTGGGCAGGGAGTTGTCCATGGGACAGCAACGGGCCCTTGTGGCCAAGAGGGCCAGTGGGAGCCTGGGGGGCACTGAGAAAAGTGTGTCCAGCAGGGCTGGGGAGGTTCTCCTGCCCCTCTGCTCTGCCCTGGGGAGACCACACCTGGAACCCTGGGTCCAGTTTGGGGCTCCCCAGTTCAAGAGAGACAGGGACCTACTGGAGAGAGTCCAAGGGAGAGCTATGAGGGTGATCAAGGGACTGAACATCTCTGCTGTGAAGAGAGACTGAGAGACCTGGGGCTGTTCAGTCTTGAGAGGAGACACCTGAGAGGGGACCTTATTAACGTATAGAAATATCTGAGGGGTGGGTGTCAAGGGGAAGGGGACAATCTCTGCTCAGTGGTGCCCAGCGATAGAACAAGAAATAATGGGTTTAAGTCAGAACATAGGAAGTTCCACCTCAACATGAGGAGAAACTTCTTCCCTGTGCGGGTGCCGGAGCCCTGGCCCAGGCTGCCCAGAGAGGGTGTGGAGTCTCCTGCTCTGGAGACTTTCAAACCCACCTGGACACGTTCCTGTGTGGCTGCCCTGGGTGACAGAGCAGGGGGTTGCACTAGATGATCTCTAGAGGTCCCTTCCAACCCCCAACATTCTATGATTCTGTGATTCTCCACCTCGGGAGGCCCAATGAGAGGAAAGCAACACCCATGCTTATACAGTGGACAACCCGATAAGAGGGACGAAGACACAGCTCTCTTAACTCACGTGAGGCTGAAATGTCACATCCACAGAACGTGACCCCGTAAACCAAAATGATGAGCAAAGCACCAGCCTGTCCCGCTGAAACTGTTTTGACGGACAGTTATTTCACTAGTACGAGCCTCTTCTCCCGGGTGCTCCCAGCAAGCGCGGGGGAGACTCAATGGACTCACTGTAGTCACATAACAGCTTTACAGCTGCTGAGAAAAGGCCTATTGTAGCCCCGCATTTTACTATCTCGAGTAGCATACATTCGTTTGCTGTACAGCTTCCATCAGCCATCTGATCCTTTCAGAAACAGGAGCAGCAAATCAGGGTTTGTCAAATCAAAAGAGACTTAGCTGTGATGGAGGAAATTTTGTGGTTTTGTAAAGAAAATAAAAACCAATTTATACACAGTAGAGAATAAACCACTAAAAATCCAGTGTAACAAAAATACTTTAACTGGTTTTGCTCTCTTTTCCCCCCCCACCCCCTACATCATGATACGGTGAGCCAAATTTCATGATGAGAAAGGAGCACCAGGCCTGCCATACACACGAGTGCTCTTTCTGCAGGCACTGTCTACTCATAGCTTGCACCTCTGTGCATTTATGGTATTTGCTCCGTAACCTGAAAGGTATCAAAACCAACCGTGAACTCTTAATACAGAACAGTTCAGTGACAAAGCCTCCCCCAACAGTCGGACAACGCTGGACTTCGCAAAACCGCATGCGAGTAGATTTGACAGCCCATTTCCAAACGTCTTGATTTTTCTGCGCAACGGCTGTCGAGTCAGGGAAGGGAAGGAGGACAGTCCTGGATAAAGCACATTCCTCCCAGCATTCAGCTACTCCACTCTCCCCCTTCTGGAGAAATGAACGCAGCTTCAAACAAATTAAGGGAGTATTTTGTCAGCTCTTTCCTTCTTCCTGGTGCAATAAATAAGGAGGTTTTCGGCTCCTCTAGCCGTTAGCAGAGTCAAATTAAGGCTCACTTTGAAGTAGGAATCCCCCTTCCTCTGCCAGCTGCAAAGAAGCCGAATCCAGCCAGGGTGCCCTGAAAACAGCAGCACATCACCCCTGCAGCACGCCGTGCTGCGAACCCCAAAGAATTAAACGATGGTCGATCAGCACACATGTCCCCAAAAACACGGTACCTCCCTGAAAAGCTGCAAGACTGGACAAAAACAATGGGGTGTTTTTCTCTGCCTTCTGGCTTCATAGCTCCAGGAACACAAGAGGTGCTGTGCTGGTTCTGCACTCAGAAGGCAGAAATAAGCCGAGACAGACAACATCCCTCGCTTTGGCGGCCTGAGATCTTAAGAAAACCTGAAATCCCACAGGAGTAGCAGCCTGGTAAAAAGCCACCAGTGGGATCTCTTTTCTCCCTTCAGCCTTCCTTCGTTCCACAGTGGTCCCTCTCTCAAAAGGTCGGTGGAGTTGAACGGACCGAGCCGATTTTCCTATTCTAGTCAACTTGTACATTTGCTACGTTAGCATGACTTGAGTCCAATCAAAATGAAAACCCACGGCAGTGGAAACAAAGATTCAAGTAAAGAAAGAAATGAAATTCCAGGACAAACTATAGAGAAAGACTTGGCTTGTATTCTGGGGATTTGGACAGGCTCATCCACATCCAAGCCCGAGAGACAGACAGGACTCACGGTCTCTCTCGACGTGCCCAGGGCAAGCGGTTCTGGGGTGAGCCTGGACAAAATCGCAGAGCCACGCTCTCCCACCAACCCAGAGGGGAGTTAGGTCTTTCTGAGCCCAATCTCAGGCTCTCCCCAGCACCCTCTGAAGTGACTCCTTATCCCTGCAGCACCAAGGCCTGGGAGAGACCGACCATACACCAAGCCAGAAGCCTCATCCTGTGACACCACCACGACAACTGCCTGGTGCAACCCTAGTGTGCCCCTGGCTTCTGAAAAGCAAGTGTCCATGGACAATGAGCCGAACACTATCCACTCGCTCTCTCACTGTCCGAGCTGGTCGGGACAGTGACATCCTTCTGCAGAACTTCAGCATTTCATCCACGAAAAGCAGCAGGTTGAGCACATCTCTCTGTTAAAGGGCGCACAGAGTTTAGAAAGAGATGTTAAGGAAATGAAGCATGGCGTGATTTGCAATGTCCAGAGACGCTCTGGTT
Source organism: Trogon surrucura (assembly GCA_020746105.1). Taxonomy (NCBI): domain Eukaryota; kingdom Metazoa; phylum Chordata; class Aves; order Trogoniformes; family Trogonidae; genus Trogon; species Trogon surrucura. The sequence continues at coordinate 96,761,082 of CM036619.1, read as the reverse complement.
TCTTCAAATGAAGGGCTCTAGAAAAAAATAAGAAATTTCATGTCCTTTAGGACAGATGAGCCTGGTATCTTTTTCCTAATATCTTCTCCTTTACCTACTCAGATCACCTACCTTCTAGCTATGAGGCTGGATTTTGAGATGTAGTTGCTCGCTGCTATATAGAAAGACTGAACAATCGGTAACCCTTATACGTTTACGTATCTCCAGTACCACAGAGTACACGACACTTCAGCAGAAACCTGTGGTGACCTTTGTTGCAGGAAACTTTGGAGGCCGGACCATAAGCTTTTTTTAGAACAGAAATCTGACTAAACCACAGCCAGCTGAGCACCGCTGTAGTTGGGTCTTGCCTTCTGAGATCAGCAGGACTATGCCAGCAGCTTGGCCAGCAACTAAAACCTTCCAGGAGAGGAAGAAGTGTTGTCCTCTGCCTGCATCCAGTGAGCTGGTTGGCTACAAAAGCTGGCTGGCTTCTGTAGCTAAACCTACTCTTCCAGTCAAGAAGAAACAGGACACTGAGAATGATTAAGCTATTGTCTAAGTCTACTTGTCCAGCTTTGTCTTGTCTTCTTTTTTTTTTTAAAAAAAGTGTACTACTGCTTCTGTCGTCTCTACATCTACTTCCTTTTCTTCAGCACAAGTTATAATGTCAGCATTTCAGCAAATACCAGGTTTGGTAGCAGGTTCTCTGGGCTGTCAACTGTCAGATCCAGAAAGCAGGACTGTCACATCTGCCAGGCTGGCTCTCACACCTACTCGCTAAGGTAATATCATGTATTTTCTCAAGTCATGCTAGCCATAATATGACATTGCCTCTCACCATACCATATGTTTTTTCTCTGCCTCAGGACACACACCAAAAAAGAGTCTACAGACCTTTAAATAAAGGATGCCCAGCCAGTGTCTTATTATGACCAAAAGCCTCAGCTGAGTGCAGTACCTGATCATCTTTATTTTAAGGAGCACTGTCTCCAGTAGCCCATGCTCATGTCAGCCAGTCCAACACAAACTGCTAGACACGGCTCAATACTGGTTAAGCACCTAATGTGCACTTGGCATTGTATAAGCTCTTTAAAGTAGATATGATCCTTCCTTCAGCAGAAGATTTCTTCTAACTTCTCAAAACAGCCTTCCTTCTCCAAGGCCAACTCACACCAACCTTCCCCTTTCGGTAACAACTACAAAGAAAAGGGAAGAAAGAACATTAAGAAAGAAAAATGACAAAATGTGTTTTGCACTAACTGGTACAACTACAAGATGAGATTATTGAAATACACCTTTCTTTCCATCCCCTCATCCCACAAGGTCCCTACAGTGCACGGCTACCTTACTGCTTTTGTTCAGATCAGCCTTTGAAGCAAGTCTCCAGATAATCTGTTCTGCCTGGGCTTTTGGTTGTATTCCGGAGTGGTCCCAGAGCATGTGAGCTGAATCCCTCTTGGGAGGAACTAAACTAGAAGCAGCATGTTCTCCACAGCACTCAGTGGCACCCGACAACTGAGAAGTAGTAAAAACCACCTGAAAATGTGCCTGGTGTGAAGCTCAGGATCCCAGCACCAAGTTTTTCACTACACAGATACTCTCCAGTTGGTCCACACTACTTGTTAATGTAGGTATAATGTTAAAACCCAAATATTAGCCTGTCATTCATCTTTATGCCACCAGATAAGATGCCATTATTAGATTCTACAGTGTAACAGTGACAGCAGCAAGAGTATCTTGAAGTGAACAACATAGAGAAAACAGATCAAAGTAGTTTCAGCCACAATAACTAACCTAATTTCTGTAGTTCTACAATGAGTTCTACTCTTTAAAATATTTTCCCTTCCTCTCACAACAAAATAGTAAAGAATGGCTATAGAAGGAAAAGGTAAAGCAAAATGGATAGACAGAAAAAAAAGTACTACTTTTCCCACACTAAACCCCAGGCAAAACAACAAACTTTAAGTATTTAGTAGTAAAAACAGTCAGTGTGAAATTTTAGGTGGTACTGTTTTGTTAAGGTGACTATGTTGTCATCTGAGCTTATGTCAAATATCCTCCACCACATTAGTTGAAAACATTATCAGGAAGGGGAAAAGGATCTTTTCCTCACAAGCTGGTTGTCCCTAGCAGTTACAAGAGCATGACACTCAAGAGTTCCAACAGAACTTGCTAAGAGACACCTTGTGATGGAACTCTCCTTGTGTTCCTGGTGCAGGAAACCAACTAAACCTCGATGCTCCATCTGTTGTTTTTGTTAAACAGTTCTGGACCTGGCAGCAAATTCACGAGAAAGAGTGACATTGACCACTGTGCTGAGGAGCTGGCCGAAGCCACGCAGAATTCTTTCCTAGTACTGAAAAACTTGGTGAAAGCTCTTCTCTTCCTTCACCTGCCTTCCACTGGCCCTCCACACAGGAGATGACTCGGAGCTCACCGCGAGCAGGAAGCCCAAGCACGGAGGAAGTAAGTGTAAAATAAGCAGTTTTTCTTCACCACCACTGTCCACTTCCATGAATGAACAGGGCAAAGTCAGTAGGGGAAGCTGAGCCCCACCACGCCAGCTACCATGCTGTCTGTCCTCTCTCTTCAAGGCACTGTGGATCTGCAATCGTTTCCCTCAAAGATAATTCTTACCATGTATTAAACCAGCCAGAGGCACAGTTTCTAATTTTTAAGACAGATCAGCTTTGTGCCCAGCTTCTCATCTTGCATGTTCAAGAGCTATCGGAGAAGGTCTGGGACCTTTCCCAACTGACCAGTGCGTTTAAACTGCATTCACTGTTGACTCTACACGCAGGACAGAAAAGATGAGTGGTTGGGTTCCAACCTCCTAGCTCAACGGCACAAGGCAGCACCGTGTTACATCTCCCATACAGTCCTTGTCACATCACTTTGTCTCTCTCAGGCTCCATTTGCCTCCTGAAGGACACAGGAAATAGGAGCGAAGGTGCCGTTGGCTTAGAGCAGAAACCTAAAGCTGGAAACCCAGAAATACCACATTTACTAGGAAAGCCTGGGAGAAGTAAAAGGAGTTAGGATATTCTCCCTCCTTAAAAGACCAAGTAGTCCCGTAAGTGGTGTTTCTTGTGGCTTTGCCTCTCGTGGGTAGGTGTAAGACAAATGCTCTGAGCAAAGCCAGCCCTGTGCTGGCAGTACTCACCCCAACGAGCTCTCATATCTGTGACAGCACGGGCGAGCCTTTCCTTCAGAAAGGTCACTAATTAAGGGAGTGGAACATCTCCCTGGTGAGGAAAGGCTGAAGGAGCTGGGGTTCTTTAGCTTGGAGAAGAGAAGGCTGAGGGGTGACCTCATAAATGTTTATAAATATGTCAAGGGGGAGTGTCAGGAGGATGGAGCCAGGCTCTTTTCAGCGACGTCCAATGACAGGATAAGGGGAAATGGATACAAGCTGGAGCATAGGAGGTTCCACAAAAATATTAGAAAAAACTTTTTCCCTGTGAAGGTGACAGAGCCCTGGCCCAGGCTGCCCAGGGAGGTTGTGGAGTCTCCTTCTCTGGAGACTTTCAAAACGCACCTGGACGCGTTCCTGTGTGACCTGCTCTGGGTGATGCTGCTCTGGAAGGGGGCTGGACTAGATGATCTTTTGAGGTCCCTTCCAACCCCTGACATTCTGTGATTCTGCAATTCTGTAATTTCTGTCATCCTCCTACATCCAACCACCTGTTTCACAAAACAGTTCAAGGACTGTGATCTCGACCCTTCTGTTCAATGTAGCTGGAGCTGGCCAGTGGATTCCAACTGCAGGGAGACTGAGAGAGCACACTCCAGAAAGAAAACAAACTAAAATATCCATCTCGGCCCATGAAAACTTGTGTTGAACTGGCAAGAAAGGTAAATAAACGGATCTGATGTTAAAACTCAGAACTGCAGTTCCTCAGTTCCAGAAAATTCATTACTATGAAATCCAAGCATATTCTTGCCCAGGGAGGTTTATTTTCCCTATGCTGGTTTGAAACACAGTTTTACTTTTACTTACTGTGAATTGCTTTCTGCTTACAAGTAATTTTAGGTACACTTGCTGGGGAATTAAATTGCAATATTTCCTCAGTTCCATTTCTTTAACACATTCAATTTACTACTTGAACTTGTTTGCGACGTTACTAAATTGCAACTACAGAAAGTGGGACAACATTTTGTTCCTATGCAAGACAGGAAAAGTGTATCTGTAGATTTAGGTAGAGATAACAGATTCAAATCTGCTTCAGATGACAAAGGACAAGTAGGTGTCTGGGGTTTTTTTGGGTAGAGTTGAGACAGAGAGAGGGTTTTTCCCCAGAGGACTGAAACAAGCTGTTTTTCCCTGATGTGATTCATAATATAAGACAGATAATGACAAGGTCAAGAACAAAGCTAAGCTTATGGAACATTTACAGTGGTGCATAGGGCAATGCACGTCTTATTCATTTTGGTGAACAGAGTTTGTAAACAGAGAAAAAATACAACCAAACTTCTAATTTACTTACAATATTGTAACTCTTGACATGTACTAACGTGGGCTGCAGTGCAGTCTACTCTCTCCGGCATTTATTCAGACCTTGGACGAAACTGCTTTCAGCCTGCAAGTGTCTGCCACGACAAAGCTGGCACTCAACAGGTTAATTTTCCAGTGTCAACTTTAATACTGTACTGTCTTTTCCAGCATTGCTCGATCTCACACCTAGGGTTTCTCTTTGGTGTCTAAAGGTAGTGACTGCAACATCACGTAACTTTCCTGTTCTCATCGGCATCCAGCGGCACAAAAAGTAACCCTGCAGCCAGTCTCTGACCCAGGTTTGCAAGGAATCCAGCAGCACAGCTTTCTTTCAAATGGGCAAAACGGACAAAAAGCTGCTTTCAGGAACTGGTATAGTATTAAAAAAAAAATCAAAACAATGAGCATTACATAATTGCTTTAAAGAAGTACAGCAAGGTCTAAAAAAGCTACAAACACACCTCCTTGTACTACTCCCTTGACTCCTATTTTATTCTAAAATGCACATACCTCAACATATAGGTATATATTTAAACAGAATATAAGCTAGACTAATCAACCTGAGGCTTTAAGCAAAAATTAAGAGATTTTGGAAGTCTGCAAGAACCATTATGCCCCTTTGGGCTGATGCTAACCGACGACAGGCCACGCAATTCTCACCTAGAATCCCCTCCACAGTGGGAATCACCCTTTGCAGACGAGTGGGCAGCATCAAGCTCAAAAACGTGCAGTGTAGCGTTTTCAGAAGGACAGCCAAACTCTATAGAAAGATTTCATCCACCCGTGAACGTACTGCTTTCCTAGGCCTTTTCACAGTTATTACTGTGATTGTCTCATTATCATTAAAAACAAACTGTTCTTCAGTGTGAAAGAGTGAACTGTTCTCCCTGCTCTCCTAGGTTCCGCTGAGTGTGATTTTCACCCAGCACTGACACATTTGTACCACAGAAAATGTTTAATTAAAAAAATAAAAAAATAAAAAAATCCTTCGCTCTCATTAGAGCATTTTTTTTTTTCAGAAGCGCTTTCCTCACATCTTATAAAACTTCCTTAAATTAACATTCGCCATTTAAAATCTGTGCCTTGGAAAAATGAACAGCAGCTGAGCCGCACACAAAAACGTGAGATATTTTAAATTTGTTGCGTCTCTTTGGAGCATTAAAAACGATTGGCACGCATGAATAAATGGACGTGCGCTCTCTCTGCTTCATACCCCACCGACACCATGAGCCACCCACCAGAAGCAGGAAAAGGCTTGTAATTTGGGGATTTTCCTGCAAACCCTACAGAATGCGCCAGCGAGGCTCTTCCAGGCCCCAAACCACTGATGTGCTTAACTTCAGGGGCTTCAGGAAGAGAGCAGCGCTGCTCAGATTTACAAGTTAAACATTCTCACAGCCAGAGCTGTAACCCAAGCCGGTCCGCGGTACCGCGGTAACTGTCTCGAGACGCTGAACGTGTTCCCTCTGCTCCCCCTCTCTTTGTATTTCCAGCAGCCAGACAAAGGATAAATGGGCCTGCTACTATTTGTACCAATCACCTGTTAGTCACACAAGTCTGAAAGGCAAACTGACACATCCACTTGTTTTTTTCTCTTTCCACTATTTATAGCGTTATTTCTCCAGGACTGTGAAGTAGCTGCCAATTATTACCAGAGCTTGGCACACAGAAGCTCATGTGTTTGAAAAAACACGATCAAACAATATGCAGCTCATTAAAGGAAGTTTATAACTCCATCACCTGCCCTAATATTTTATCTCCTGGAAATATTTACCGCATCACCTGATTAGGTTGTATTTTGAAAATACAAATTATGCCATCAGTCATTCGCCGGGTGACAGTAAACCTGCAATTACGCAACTCGGTGAGCTCGCGCGGCGCCTCGAGGCAGGCACGACCCTGCCCCGAGCATCAGCACAGCGCGACGAGACCACCCCAATCTTCACCAATCCTAGAAGAAAACGCGGGTAATAAAACAGCTCGTGCTCCTGAAGGACAAAGCCTGGACTAGCTCTAACCCTACGCCAGAGTGAGCAGAGCAGTCGCTCTCCAGCTCACACCTGCAGGCAAGGCAAGAGGGAAGCGCTTGCTCGTGGCCGGCACACTTCCCTACATGTATAAGGATGTTGTCTTAAGACTCATTTCCCAGAGGTGCGCATCGCTGCCCAGAAGTTCCTGGTCCCCAATCCTACGTTTCACCATTCTTTCTCTCCCCTCTCCTGCAGTTTGCGCTTGAGCTTATGCTCCTCACACTGAGGATCCTCCGTGTGTGTCCTTTCCCCTTGGCTGCCAGGAGCAGGATCCAACTCTTTCAGGCTGCGAGGGCTCCACGCAGTTTGCCCTACAACCCTGCGGGAGACAAACGCAGCTTGAGGACCTTGAGAAACCCACCCTTAATCTTTGACACTTGTTCTCGTTTCTACCTCGCCTATCACACTTGAGAGTAAAGCACCTCCCTACCCAAAACTGGCAACAATGCTTGCAGCAAACCAGCGAGCAGACAAGTGAGAAATTAACGGTGTATGTATAAAATCCATGCTGCTTGGTATTTATTTCCAGCCTCCCATATTTATCATAACACAATTAACCAACTCTCCCAATGCCGAACAGCTGGTTTCCTCTCTGTTGATGTGACACACTATCTCAATTCACGTGACGCCCAATTCGCCCGAGGCTGCAGCTCATTCAAAAAGCCAGCACAAACGCCACGTCCCATTTAAGACCCAAATGAGGCTTTAAAACATTAGCCTAAATCTGCACAAGCCTCGTGCCTGACTCCCTCTAGTAGGGACCATCATCTGAGCAAGCCTTGCTGCCCTCACAAGTCCCAGCCTAAGCGGTCGGGGCGAGTAGCACCAGGCAGGCAGCCGCAGAGAACTGCTCTTCTGCATCTCCTCGTGATGCGGAAGGCAACGGCGATTGGTCCCGCACAGATCTGCACGGCGCCAGCGATCTATTTATACAGCTCAAGCAGCCTGAAACTCTGCATAGAAACTGCAGCCATCTCTCCAGCCCTCAAGCTGAAAGAGGGGCGGGTGCCTCGGATCCTGATTCCCACGGTGTTCCCTGCGAAAATGACAATCAGCTTAATTTTGCGTGGGGGGGGGAGAGAGCTCCTGGCGTGTTTTGTACGTCTTCCTCTACATCGGCTTCAAGATTCTTACACCTCAAGGATTATCAGCTTTGTCACTGGGTTTTAGATTCCGCATCTGTGATTTATAACACGGCCGCCCGGATTAAATCCAGGATAACATTTCCCCACTAGGTCCACTTAGTCAGTCGGCACTGCAACTTTCTCTCTATTTTTTTCCTTAAACATATGACAATAAGAGAACAATAACACAAAAAAAAGTCATTTAGAGTCATACTATATCCAACTGTAATTTTAAGACTTCACTTCATTAGTCAGAGCTTCTGGTGACAATCTAACCCACAAGACTGAAACTTGGGTGGTTTACACATGTCACCAGAGCCTTAGATAAAAATGCCACCTTAGAAAGTAGGAGTATTTAATTTTTTATAATACTTTTGTACTAGTATAAAGCATTCACTTAATTTACATCAGTGACTTCTTTTCGTAAGGAATTTGTATCTGTTTGATCTTTTACAAATATCCAGCTCTTTTCTTCAGATCTAATAGCGCTGAGTACTTTGAAGGCATTTTACTAGAGATTATTTATTAGAATTTCTACAAACCTTAAGGGTTTGGGATTTTGGGTGGTGGTTTTTGGTTTCTTTTTCATTTCTCATTTTTTCCACACCGGGGCACAGCATTGCAAATGAAAAATTGCAACTCCCGTGCCCCCAAATACCAGGTTCTTTTTATGAAGAGGCACGGGTTGGTTATGTTACTTTGTTGACAACTGCACGGCTGGCACTAGCTATCTGCGCAAACACATGTCCACAGGTTGTAAAACAAACCCAGACAAATTCTCAGCTCTTGCAGAAAGGCCAAGCCCCACTGAAAAATGGCTGTGAAGGGATGCTGTGACCAAACCCATCACAGCCATAGCTGTGGACATGGACAACTAGCTACACCGTACTAGTAAACACATACCAGAACTTGAGGACTGGCTTTCCTAGTATTGAAAATGTTCATAAAAAATAGAATGTTAGGGCAGCAAAAGACTTTTTTTTTTAAAAAAAAAAAAAGTCATTTGAATGAAAACTGGAAGAATCAGTTAATTTTATAGCAGTCTTCCATTAACTCGTATTGCTTTGTTGTATTGATGGATGTATGCACACACAGTTTTGGGAAGTGGAGGACAAAGAAGCAAACAGGGTTTATGAACAACTAAAGAACTAGAAATTAAAGAGCTGATTCAGCAAACCACTTAAACACACGATTAGTTTCTGTTACCTTCAGCGAAGCCTGTCTACAGCTAAAAGCGCTCTGTTCAATCGGGGTTCCCAAAACACGACCACGGCTTTAGGTGAAATCAAACACCTGAAAGGGACTAAAGGTAAAGGAACGCTTCGGCTGAGCTGACTGAAGCTTTGTAGGAATTCTACTGGTTAGGAAAAAAAAAACAAAAAACCCACCAACCCAAGTGGCTTTATAAAGTTTCATCACCTCTAGCAGTTTTTGAATAACGCAACGGTCCTTTTGGCAGCTTCGTGAAGCTGTAATCCGCACGAGAAGCCCTACAACGTCTCAGCACTTCCTGGGGACTCGGAGCAGTAGGACAGTCTTGCAACACAAGCAGAGATTAATCATTTTCTAATGCACAGTAATAAATAATGTATCCCCCATAGTACATAAATTAAAGCTGTAATTCCATCCCGGTTCTGTGATGACACCAGAAGCCCGAGATGGAATTTCAGCCTCATTATAACCAGTCAAGGATACGTATTATTCCTAAAATTATGTTCTGAGAGTTGGTAATGAACTGAGAAGTTCTGAAGGCATTACCAAAATAAAAGTAACATGTAATTACAAGCAGAAACCAAAATTATTAAGTCGGATATTGTTTGCAGAACTTACTCAAATTAAGCAGTAACCTCATCCCCGAAAAGCCCACGCAGCATCTTTGTAGTAAGGCAAGCAAAGATCACTACTACTATCGAAAATCTGAAAGTTGTTGGAGCACCACAGAGCAATGCCTCCATCACAGCAAACAGAAAGAAACGACATGTTTCAGGTTTGTCCTTAAAATGCTGAACATAACCCCTGCCTACAGCCACACACAGTATTTCACTCACAAGTCAAACAATTATCCTACAAGTGCATCAATGACAAGCATCAAATATCAGGAGAAAGCCACGGTATGTCCCAAATCCTCATTCCTGTTTGATAAGAAAGCTACGGAGTAAAGCAAAATGCTCATGATGAGGTGTTTTGTCCTTTTGAATAATACATACACACGGTTTACATACTGTAAATGATCTAAGAAAAAAAAATCCATAAAGAACATGGTCCTAATATTTTCCCTACACACAATTTCAAGAAACCTGATAAAGACATTTTACAAGTCCAACAAAAAGCATTTTGATGGAAATCATTTTAGAAGTATGAAGACAGAGAGACAAAACAATCATCTATCCAGAGTTGACTGCTATTATCACCCTGGACTTCTCTTACCAACTCCCATGATTTTTAGCAAATCCCTCAAGATTTCAAATAGGTCTGGAGCCAGTTTTCTTTCAGAGGCAAGAAGAAAATAACTTTCTGGCCATCTTACACAAACAAAGGCATGAAACTTCACAGGATCATCCGTGGCCTGGAGTGCTTCCAGGTTCTGAACTTTTTTTTGCATGGTATTATTCACAAATTTACCTTCCCCTCCTCCCTTCCACCACACTCATGGGAATGTGAGATTCCAAGTCACGCTCACTCTCTCTTATTCCCCCCCTTAGGTTTCTGGCTTACAGAGCTGTGAAGAAAAGGCAAGAAGGGGAAGCCTGAAGATCATGACAAAATGTCAAGCAAAATGGTGCAGGAAGCTGGTAGTTTTAAGCGCTGAACATGCTCAAGCCTAGAGTAACTGGTTTTGACTCTCTGATGCTTCCTCTCGTTTAGTTGTTCCTGACCTCCCAACTCTTCTTCTTTCCACTTCCCCTTTCTATTATGTTACATAAAATATGCAAACCTGAACACCTGGACTTGTATTTCCTACATTCACACCTGAGCACATTGAGACCTTAACAGCAACGGTCTCATATCCAAGGGGCCGCTCACCTGGAGATACCTACGGGGTTTTCCGTTCTTTTTTAATCACTCCAATAACCAACAAAATTTAAAGTCAGAATATAACTACTTATGTGCCTAAATCTGCATTTAAGGACACACGCTTTCCAGTAACCCATTTGCTCCCCTCTTCCCTTTCACGACTGCTCATAAAACAAAAAAAGTACCAAAAATTCTGCTAAAAGGACAAAGAAGGCAAGACAATCAATGTCTAAAGCTCCTTGTCTCCGTGGTATCTCCACAAGAAGCAGATCATCACCTCTAAATAGCAACCTGAAACCTACTCAGGAGACTTACATAAGTCGTGACTCAAGAACTAAGGCAATGAGTGTCAAAACACTCAAAGACACAGCACCCTCTGCTCCTAGTAGTAAAGGAGTAACTACCGAGAATATGCAAAAGAGATCCTTGTGCTAGAGAAAAATACCAGTAAGAACTTCTCGGAGGTGCAGAAATATCACAGAACAGCTCAGGTTGGAAGGGACATTTAAAGACAGATATTCCAACCCCTCCCTGCCATGGGCAGGGACATCTTTCACTGGGTCGGGTTGCTCCAACCCATTCATTCAAAACCATCCACACCAGCTAAGCTACACACCTCAGTAATAGTAGTAAACTACTAGAAAACCTTCAACCAGATGCAGTCTTGGAGGTTTCTTACATCTCAAATAACTGATGTAAGCTCTAGAAAAAGGGATAACCTATTGTCCAATGTATGCCTCCATCAGCCTTTGACTAGAGAGTTGGAGGAAAAGATGGTTTCCACCAAGATCTCTTAGCTAGTAGGTTACGTTGCTCGTGAGATACTGTTTGTAAGGAACGGCAGTCTAACACAGACTAAAAGGTGACCCTGTAAATAAATGTAAGCTGCAAAATCGAATACCTCTCCTGGTCTGAGCTGAACAAACACTGCTGTATTGGAAGCGTAAGCAGAACGCTGGGAAGATAAATAAATCTGCAATGAAAAAAAGAAAGAAGGAAAAAAAAACCCTCTAGAAGGGAGAGGGAACACGAGAGGGAAAGGGCACGTGGCGAACTTAACAGTAGAGCAACCCTGACCGATTCAGGCTCTTCCCATGCTCAGCGCCACACCATCTGTGCTTAAGTATAAATGGATGAGTTCCCTATCACGTTTTCTGTCTTTGTGCAAATACCACATTCACATTCATACATGCTGAGGACTGTGTGACTTATTGATTCAGAAATTATTCTAAAGCGATGCTTATAGAACACACACCATATTGACTCGCATCTCATTGCACTGGCCGTACAAACACGCGCTAGGAATTGTTTTCAGGATGCTTTTCTTCCAATCTGGGAGTTACATTACAACAACTCTTTATTTGAAGACACCACACGTACACCGAAGTCTGAGCACCAGCCTGTTAATTGGTTTTCCTTCCTTGCTCGTTAGCTCAACACACAACACGAGACACACGGGTAAGGACTCACACCAGCAGCAGTGAAAAATTTCATTGCTCGTAACCCAAGGAAGGGAGTTGGACTTCAGAACCATGTAATTACAAGAAGGAAGAAAAAGTATGATTAAAGAGCCCCAATTTCTGACACAGCACAACTCGGCAGAAACCTGTCAAAACAAACTGAGCGGTGAGGACTTTCCCAGTGATACCATACCCGGAGGGGTGGGCTTTTCACCATAGAGAATTCAAATTTCCCTCCTGGAAAAATGAAAATGAAGGAGGAAAGAAGTCTTTTTTCACAACATTTTTAAATTATTTAACTCTGCTAACTTAAAAATACTCATTGCCAATGAATTACTGGGTTGTTCCAACACAGGCATGAAGAATTCAAAAGCAGAAGCTCTTGCTGCCGTTCAGATTACTGGTGGCGACTTCTTCCCGACAAAATATAGGACAAACGAACATATTGCTAATGCATACTGTGTTAATTATTCCGCGGTGCCATGCAGTAACCTTGATGGAAGTTCAAGCGAATTGTGATGGATACAGATAGAAACGGTACAATACGCAGCTTAAATTTGTATTCTGTCAAGTTTGCAGCTATGGCATGTGAGGACTGCGTTTCTGCCCAGATGATCTCGCGTTATGCTACTAAATACTCCCGTTGTAGAGGGCTGAATTTCTGAAAATCCATTTCAACGCTGCTCCGTGAACTTCAGCATCCTCTGTTTTTTTGATTCAATGAGCCACCTTCACACTCTAAGCACACACCAGGTTTAAAAAGTCAACTGGTCCCCACATAGCGCTGAGGGAGGGCGTGCACTTACCGACAGCACGCTGCCAAAACAGGGCTTGAGTGCAGAGGAGAAGATTCTGGACTCTGGAGCTACAAGAACCACCTCGAGATAGGAACTGGGCACACGTGGGTAAGTAGAAGCATGGGCAGGAGTCTACACAGAGTGATTTCCAACACTCGTCCTCCTGTGGCTTTACTAAAGAGCCGCTGGGTGAGCCGTGCAGCAGCAGCCACTTGCCATCGGGGACTCCGACAGAGCCCATCAGAAGAGAACCAGGAGGTTCTGCAGCTTGTGTTGAGCTGCAGCTCGTGGTCAGGCACACCTAACCATATAAACCATGCACATAAGCTCTCTCAACATAAACACGTCTGTGTGCACTCACAACGTACAGTCTTATTTTTTTGAAGAGGTTTCCTTGCTTCCCCCCGCAAAAAAAAAAAAACCAACAACAAACCCAACCAAACTCCACTGGCTTTCCTCAATCATCATTAAAATTAAACTAATAAGCATTCTGGCACCGACACCATTTTAAATAGCCTTCTCTCCACCCAAAATCCCCTGGCAAATATTTTCACATATAAGGTGACCATGCCACAACTTTGTTTTTGAACGCTCATCTAAACTGCATTCTCCAAGCCATCACGGTAAAGAGTTATTCCTTGGGAGGGGGAGTGCAGAAACGAAATAAGAGAGAAGCCTCTAAGATGAAACAAAAATAGACTCCCTTGATCCCACCATGACATGGCCCAGACATTCTCCCCGTGAGGAAAGAGAACGTTTCTTACTGCAGTGAGAGTTTTTATAATCTTTTTTTTTCTTCCCCCTGTGCAACTTGGCTTCCTGAAGAACGCTTTTATATAAAAGACATGACATTTGGCAACCCAGCTCTGCTGCTTTGTGAAATTCTTTTGGCAAGTGCCCTATGTGCTGACTGCATTAAGCGCATGGGTTTGTTTATTTATTTATTTATTTAGCTATACAATTAACGCACGGCACGGCACTGTCTTATCAAAAAAAAAAACACCCCAAAAACGGGAGAGGAGCTGGAGCCTGTCCTTTTTGGGAAACCTCATCATGACAGAGGAGATGGCTCTCTGACCTCAAAGTGTTGCTGCTGCTCTGGTGCCACATGTAGTGATTCTCAAATCTCAAGGCACTTAGGAAACGCCGATTCATGAATTAACTAAGCCTCAATTTCACAACTAAGGCAGGTATAAGACACCTATTTTGTATATGGGTAAAACAAGCTGTTGAGTACACCCAAGGCTGTACCTATCTTGCACAGTGTCCCTTTTGCCAAGGCAGTAACCGCCGGGAGGGCACGGCCCCAGCTGCCTGCACGCACACCCACCCTTCCTCCCTCATGCCCCGAGTGGAACCAGGAGACGGAGAAGGCTCCACACGCCAACATCTTCCCAAGGGTGAGGCCACAGACCTCCACCGATAAGCGCTGACCTCCTTTTGCACCACGTCGCGTGCCCACAACGTACCTCGGCGCCATCTGCAGCGAACCAGTGGGAGCACCGTGTCCACAGTAACCTTCTCACCAAGGCAAAACCTCCAGGGGTTGAGGACTCAAAACAAGTGTTTCCCACTGAGATGCCACACGTTGGCCAGCAGAGTCATTGATGTGTGGTTTGGGGTTATGGAGGATTACAAGAAAACAAGATGCTGCCAAGAAACAATGGAATATTTTGCTTATATCTCCTGATATATTTAGGCCAAACTGCTAGCACCAAAGAGCCAAATCCACACAAATATTGTTCATCACACACATCACGAGGGCAATGCTGAAACGTGGCCTGGTGCCTTCCACGGGAAGGAGCTACCAAGTCTCTAATCAATGTGCCCCCCCTGGCAGATCGGATACGGAAAGGCCTTTTCTCCATTGTGGAAAGCTGGGACGGGACTGGAGAGTCTGTTTCATCAGGTGGTGCTGCTTCAAATGCTACGTCCAAGGACACAAATAATTCTATAGTGCATTTAAGCCTTTAGAAAAGTTCTAAACAGATTGGTCTAAAAAACATTCCACACTTCACATTGAAAAGCATTTTTCTACACACGAGTCTAGGAGAGACAGATGTGTGTTCTCATCATTTGTGTACCCCAGCAACAAAAGAAAAAGTCTAATTTTGGCCCTAGAAAACTGACACAGCAATCTAAACCTCCACGGTGTTTTGCTAGAAGAATATGATGAAAACTTGATTCTTTTTCTTTTAATTAAAAAAATCTGGCATTATCCCCCCTTCCTGTTCTAAAACTTTCTCCCTTCGTTTCCAAGCCAGTTTGTATGATATCGACGTAATTATCACAACAGCACTATAAAAGCCAAATTCCACAAGGTTTATTCAAGGCAAACAGATTTCAAGGAGAGTGGTGGTTTTAGCAAAGTTTGACGTGACCAAGGACTCCGTAAGATACAGAACCCAGCACCAGTTTAACTGTACAGTAATCTTTGCCAACCGTCTGTCCTCAGTGGAGCACATTCCAGGCTCGCCTCTGAAAAGGATTTAGGGATCTCAGCATCGAAAAGGGACAAGAATCTGACCTCACAGAAATCACTGGCTTCACCTGAAGCAAGAAAATACCAAGCCTTCAGTGGCACAACTCGGATCATCCTCTTCGACCTGGAAACAACTCACTAGTGACTTCACGTGGGGATTTCGGGTTCGATGTACCGAGTTACAGACTGCCCACTCAGGATGCCCGCCTTGCTCTACGAGTCGATTCTGGAAGTACAGGCCAGGAGCATGCAAGGGAAACCTCGGCGAGAAGTTGTCTGAACCTGTGGTCTCATCAGGCAAAAGTGAAGTCAAGAGGCTTTGAATCTGTGTGCGCGTACCACGTATCAAGATACGAAAGACACATGTGTTGTCCTAATGCAAAATTCACAGAATCACGGAATGTTGGGGGTTGAAAGGGACCTCTAGAGGTCATCTAGTGCAAACCCTGCTCTGTCACCCAGGGCAGCCACACAGAAACGTGTCCAGGGGCGTTTGAAAGTCTCCAGAGCAGGAGACTCCACACCCTCCCTGGGCAGCCTGGGCCAGGGCTCCGGCACCCGCACAGGGAAGAAGTTTCTCCTCACGTTGAGGTGGAACTTCCAATGGTCCAGCTTACACAGGGTTCCAGGTGTGGTCTCCCCAGGGCAGAGTAGAGGGGGAGCAGAACCTCCCTAGCCCTGCTGGACACACTTTTCTTAATGGCCCCCAGGCTCCCACTGGCCTCTTGGCCACAAGGGCACGTTGCTGTCCCAGGGACAACTTACTTTCCATTACGACTCCAAGGTCTTTCTCCACGGGGCTGCTTTCCAGCAGGACACCCCCTAATCTGTGCTGGTGCCTGGTGTTATTCCTCCCCAGATGCAGGACTCCGCACTTATCCTTACTGAACTTCACAAGGTTGCATGCCAAAACATTAATAAACATGTTTTTTCTTTTAACAGGAAAAAAGTTTTTAAAAATGATTCCTCACCAAGGCAAGTAAGAGGAACTAGCATTACAGGACAAGCCTGACAATCTCGCTAACGTGAGGTGCGCATTGCACAGATGCTACAAAAGATGAAATTACACATCTTCAAACTTAGTTACAGGTGGTTTACCTGAGGGGAAGGACAAAATTATGCCAGAGGGACATGACTTGGAGGTAAAGGGGAGGACAGGATAGAATATGTAAGAGAGGGACAAGACAAGGTTGTTTTTGGCTTGACACTTGCCAAGTGAAAAAACAAGTGTGAGTCATAGTAAAGGTAACTCAAAGTGTGATGCGACTGCAATGGAGAGCTGAGCAGACCACACTGCATGAGTCAGCAGCTCCGATAAAAAGGGTGATAAGAAGCAGCAGATGGGACATGTCTTTACTAAAACACAACCCTGCGGGACAGAGGCCTCCTCTGCTCTAACGAAAGGGCCGTGCCAAGCTGCCACACGCTGGCTCGCAGACTGCCCTGAATGAAAGGACGCCGTGCACGGAGGTTAGAGGAGCAGCAGCCAAACAGGTGCAGATGGATCCACGTGCATAAAAAAAAAAAGCATGGAAAAGAAAAAAGAAACAACAGCAGCACATCCACCCCCCCCTCAGCAGGCACACACCCTGGGACACCACCCTCCAAACCACTCAGGCAGCGGGGTGGGGAGGAAGAGAAGGGGGGGCAAGGAAGCTGTCGCTGGGATCCCGGCGTTCAACCCGGCTGAGGGCCAGCACTTCTGTTCCTGTGAGTCGGGCTCTGCCTTCCCGGCAGGCATCCACGGCAGGAGGCTGCAGCCCCCGGGGGCCCTTTTCTGCCTCCCCAGAGTGCACCCGCAGAGCCGCAGCCACCCCGCTCACACCCAAAAAAAGCCAAAACAGGAGGTTATATTCGCAGAGCTACGCTCTGCTATACCTGCAGCCCAAGCGGCTTTGCAAAACCAAGGTTTAAAGTTCCATCTTCCCGTTCGGGATTGCAAACCCCCGTTTTGCCGCCAGAGCAGAATTTTCAGCCCCAAGAGAGCAAACGCCACATTCTTGGGTAGCAGAAACCAGGTGGCCACGGGCAAGGCCACGGTTACCTGCGAAATGCAGCTGCTGCCCTCACCACACACACGACCTGCGATGGTGGTTCTTCGCTGTCAGGATCCCTGCTCGCTGTACTTTTGAACCCGGTCAGGAAAGACGAGGGCCCTCTGTCACGAGCTCAGAGGAGGATCGAGACATAAGGCAAAGCTCAAGTCGGCTTTCATCTCACTTCTTGGCTGAGGTAAAATTATACCCTGCCTGCAAGGGGCAAGACGGAAAGTAAAATGCTCTATTTTTAGACACAAGATCCCGCTTCATCAGGTTCATCTAATTTCTAAGAAACAAACCTTGGCAAAGGTCTGCGCTTAAGAGGGATGAAAGATGACTTGTTTCATCTTCTTTTAGTGCAGCTCATAGTATAACTAGCCTAAACCTAAGCAACTCTGCTTTAGCCACACATCCATGCCAGCTGTGTTATTTGGGAAAGACAGTCCTTATATTCTAGCAAAATGTATACATATATATTTCATTTTCCCCAGTCTGTCCTGCCAAAATAATCGTGTTGCATCTAAGTATTTCAATGGAGTTAGAAGGTGTGTCTATTCTGTCCCGTCCCCCCCCCCCAAACATTCTTATTTATAGATATCAAAAGTTGGCAGGTACACTGAGGAAGAGCAGTTGCTGAGCCTAACACACTCTGCACGGCACCAGATCTGTCGTAACAGATTAACAAGCAGAGAGAGAGAGAGACAGGAAAGAGCTGCTCTTCCCTTCTTTACACACATCCTTGCTTTCAAACACAGCTTTACGGGGATAGCGACAATAACCGCGCATCTAAAAGGAAGCTGGACCCGGAGCCAAGGCTCCTGCAGCCCCACCGACAGCAGGGCTTGGCTCTGCACTTTGGTCACGCACTTTCCGAACTTTTCGAACCCGCGCCTCCCAAGAAGCAGGTAGAAGAACCACTTTCTCCTACGGGCGTTGCAAGCATCAGCAAGGGGTAGGGCGGTCAGCCTGCAAGACAAATAGCGAAGATAGTTTTCATTTCCTGTCGGTTTTAATCTCGTCTCGAGGCTTTGCTAGCTCCTACTTCCATTTTCTGGCCTGCCTGCGGAGGAACGGCATTCTTCACGCGTTGGCAGAAGGTCCCACTGCCTGCAGTCACTGTCTCCCATGCTCCAGCGATCCCCCCGCCCTCGTAGGGCATCGGTCTGCGACCACAAACCCCTGCCTTGGCCCTCCCCCTCTGCAGCTCTGCGAACAAACCTCCTCCTTATTAGAGCTTCCACTGGCAACTTGCTTAAAAGAAACAAACAGCATTCACGGAAGCTGATGCACAACTTTTTCTTCACAGCCTAATTACCCCGTGAAGGGTCTGGCCATGCAGAAAAACCTTGATGATACCCATTTTGCTGCTGGTTTTCACACTCCGCAGTGTGAAAACTCACGATGCAAGTGCTTCTATATATTCTGCAGGCGGTTCCTGAAATGCACTGCAAATTTGCATGTGGAGACAGAACAGCAGCTAACCCAAAGACAAATTGTGATCAGAACTGAGACAGCAGGCTCAGCGAGGACTCCCTTGGCCTCAGCCTGGAGAAAAGTGCTGTACCTACGTAACTCCCACCACAGGGCCCTCGGCATGGAGGCTGCTGAACGGTGAGGGATTGATGACAAACACTTACTGATAGTTCTGCAAAAAGGTTCCTACATCTCTCGGCCGCAGCCCTGTGGCGACGCGCACGCTTCTGCACATCTGTTTTTACCAGGAGCCATCAGATGCCCTTATCCACCTACCCCAAGGTGCAAGACACAGCTAGGCGAGGGCGAAACCCTGCGTCAAAGGTGGCTGAGGATGGGCGTCAAGCTAGAAAAGCAGAAGTGTCGCTTAGATGGGGTGTTGGGTGATGTGGTTTAGGGGTGAACTCGTAGTGTAGGGTTAATGGTTGTAGTGTAGGGTTAACAGTTGGACTTGATGATCCCAAGGGTCTTTTCCAACCTGAACTGTTCTATGGTTCTGTGATTTTATGATTCTAAGGGAAGAAGTGTAAGTCATAGAGCGCAGAGCTCACATTGTTAAGAGTTGACCAGCATGGTACGTGCCAGAAGCAGTAACTTCTTCACCTGCAGGAACTGTGACCAGGAGCAACGGCAGCAAGCGTGTGCAGCAACCGAAGTCATGGCTGGGAGAGATGGAAGAGGGGGAATCACGTGATGCTCCACCCGCATACACCTCAGACAATTTATCTCTGCACCACATTCTTAATCCGTTCCCCAGTTTCCAAGAACTGGTCTTTCAGACAGACACTGGAAAAAGAGAATGAGTTTGTTATCTTTACTTCCAGGTCACTTTTGCAAAGCTCCCTGAGAAGAAGATCACCAGACTCCATGAGCGATCAGAGTTATTACACTTGATCCACGCGAGCTTGCTGTCCCCCACGGGACCAACAGCCACCCCTGCGGTCCTGAAGGGACGGTGGCACGAAATGGCAAAGCAGCTTTTTGCTCGCCTTCTCCTGGGAGAGATTATGTAGCACATCAGAAAACAAAATTGCTAACTCAATTCCTAAAATCTCTCAACAGGGCTCAAGTCTCACTTCCTGGTTTGTAGCTGGATGAATGCGAAAGACACCAAGATGCTTTTGCAAGATGCAAGAACGTGACAACACAACGGCAAAGCCCCAAACCCTGTTCCTCTCCTCCGTCTGCTACGCAACCTTCTCCTCTCCTCTGGGCAGAGCCTCATGCATTTAGACAGATTTTACACTAGGTCGTGATGATCCATCATAAGTTCAAATCTATATCTATCGAAAACATCTGAATTTTTAAATTTTTATATTTTTTTAAATGGAATATTTAGAGAAGGGTGTGTGTGCTGCTGAAGGCTCAAAGAAAATCAGACCTTGGAACTGACAGCAGTCCCTGATCACGCTGCTTAAACACGGACTGACCGACATCCTACCTCAGTTTGCAGGAGGTGTCTCTCTTGCCAGGCCACCGAGGGTGTCTTTGTCATTCCAGTGCATTTAGTAGGCTGAGTTAAATACTTATCTCACACATCAGAAACAAACTGGAAGTTGTAAAAGTAAGAAAACAGGAGTTCAAGTCATTCCTTCACGGGGGTCATGTGCAAGAGTCCAGCATCTATGACTCTCAAAGTTCTTATCTAAGATACTGTGACCAAAGAAAATAATTAACTTAAAAACTACAATTAACTGTTCCTTTTTAAAATGGGTTAATTTTAATGCAAAGCAGATTTCTTTCTTTTTTTCCCCCCTCCTATTTCCCATCTCCTACTTTAAGGAAGCATTTCTTACGTGACAGAAACATTTTAAAACCCTCCTTTTTGTGCATTTTTGCTGAACATTTTTTCATGTGAACGTAGCCTAATACAAGTCACATGCAAAAATACAATCTAGCAAACGGCAACCAAAAAAAGCAGCACTAATTAAAACACAAAAACCAGACAGATCAGAGGCCCACCAAAATCCATGCTGGACCAGATTACAGGTGGAACATCTGCAGAAGCATCACATAGTCTAAGTTTAAAGGAAGATATATAAAATTATTTCAACTACTGACAACATTCCCTGCTTTAAGGACAGTAACTATGCAAAACAAGTAAATGCAAAACAAGATTTAGGAGGTGATTATTATAATAGAGTTTTCCTGCTTGCTGATTTTAGTCACAAAATTAGCGATTTAAATCCCCCCGAGGAGGAGCGGTGCCGATTCATTTCTCGTGAGGTGGGACACTCAAGATCTTGAAGAAGCACGTTAGCTCGCTGACGCACGGCAGATACACCAGGACAGAGACAACCACATGCTAGTATTGCAAATTAAGAAAAAGCGAGAAGCTAAAATATACGCTTGCACACGTGCCCTCATTTCGGTCGGGGCGCAGACCTGCGTAACAGCAGACCAGAAGGAGGAAGGTTTTGCAAAGAGGCAACAGTCAGCAACCCCTGAGCGCTCGGGGGGGTTGCTCCAGATGCAGAAGCACCAGGACGGGCTCAGCAGCGGGTTTCTTGGCACAAGCCAGAGCTGCAGGGCCAGGGAGAAGAACGCGTGGTAACGTCTGACCGCTCGGGGTTAGCGTGGATCCTGCGGGGATTACGATAAGCCTTGCTAAATCCGAGCTGGGCACATGGTGACTCTGCACCATCCTCCGCCAACGCTCCCAGGCCCAGGATGACAGTGACAAAACACCCTGCAGGGCTGTCACGCCGGGAGCCGAGCTGAGCAGGAGACAAGGCGCCTGGCTGCTCTCCCCTGGCCCTACCTCCCCGGGAGCGTCTCCAACAAGTGTCCTGCTGTGCCTCCACCACCCAGGTTGTTCCCACCAGCCGCAGCAGCACAGACCTCCTCTTCCCTGCCCTCCTCAGCAGCGAGGACAAGGGAAGAAGCTCTGCTTCAAAAAGAAAAATGCTTTTTATGTTCTATAGCAGAAGCTGAGTTAGAAGGCTTCAGGGCATCTGCAGAAACCTGCGAAGTCACGGAGGTGGATCCTCCAGCGAGAACAGAAGGAGAAGGAAAGCATCTGTGGGGACACTTTGAGCCATTTCTCAAGGCGGGAGGTTACACTATGGGGAAGACTCTCGCCTTTTACACTATGGGGAAAACTCTCTTTTTCCTCCGTGCCACCCCCATACACCAAATGGGAGACGTAATCACTGTGGCTGCACGAGCTGCCAAAGTGCTTTTTGGCTCAGGGAGCGAAGGGCGAGTTTGAGGTTTGTTCTTCAATTGCTGCCTCATGCACTTAACGTAACGAGACAACGGAGGAGAACAGCTCATGTGTATAGATAGCAATGAGGTAATTAAACCCTAGTGCTCCTCTGCCTGCTCCCCGGCGCCACGTAGAAGAAGTACATAAGTGCATGAACATCTAGGCTGAAAATGCAACATCACGCTCCGGTGTAAAGCTCCCATGCCTCAAGCCTTTACTACGGCCACGCTCTGTATTAGGAGGTACTGATGGTGTTTGCACAGTATTTCAATAAGCAGAGCCAACCAACATCACTTCCTCTATTTCTGTATAGAGTAATATGTTTACAGGAACAGCCTTTTGAAACGTTCCAGTAAAATTAGCTTACTCACAGATTATTTTTTTTTAAACTAGAACAGAGAGCAGAAGGATAATATCATCATCTCTTTTTTTTGTGCATAAATCAGCTGTCTATTTACCCCCGATATGTTGCAATAATGAATTGCCACTATCTTCTGAGCTATTTGTTGAGTTTTCAGAGATTACCTAAGTTCACAGAATCACCAAGGGGGGAAAAAAAAAAAAGTAAAATCTCTTCATTAGTTTCTGGGAAACAACCTTCAGAAGCATGCATTCCACCTCCTTCCTCAAAGCAATGCCCAAAACACTCCTGGAGAAGGTTTGTCTGTTTTACAGAAACCTCCAGTGACGATGCTTTCACGGCTTTCTCAAAGGCAAGTGAGCACAAAAACACCCTTATCACTTGAAAGCTTTCTTAAACGTTCACCTAAGTCTTGCCACCTCCAAATTAAGCTCATATCTTCCCATCCTAACCCCAGCAGCTGTGCAGGACAGTTTATTCTCTTCCTCCCCACAGGAACCTTCCACATACTTGAACGCTGCTATCATGTCCGTTACTGGCCTTCTCCCTTGTAGACTAAACAATCCCGATTCTTTCATCTTCTTCCCCAGGTCACGTTCTCCAAACCTTTGATCATTTCCACTGCCTTCTCCCTGGACGCCATCCAGCTGGCTTCTTGACTACATCGTGCCCCGAACTAGATGTTGAGCCATTTCCAACGCCGAGCGGAGCCCGACAGGTTATATCGTGCATCTTCTTTACACACACCCCAAAACAGTGCTCTCAGATGCTCGAGGGATCCTGACAGGGATTGGGTCGGGGAGGAGCAGGCTCTCGGAGCTGCAGAGTGGGTACTCTTTCCCCAGATCACTCCTCCACTTAGCCAGGGCAGCTCTGAACTTTAATTTTGCCCTCCAAGGAGCCTGCAGCCCCCGTCCACGCTTCTTATCCTATGTAAGTTTAATAACTGCTCTCTCTGCTCCATCAATCATTTCAAAAATGAAAACAATGAGCATTACCAAAGCCAGGACAGACCTCTGGGGAATCTCACTTGCTCCAGTCTTGCAGTTCAATAGCAAACCATGAACAGCTACTTCGAATAAGCCCCTGGTGAAATTCCGTGCACCCACATTACAGACCCACCAACCAGACACCCAGCCCTGCTTCAAAAAAAAAAGCCGTGTTAAAAAGTATCCAGGGCCCCCCCCCCCGTTAAAGGGGGAGTGATTTCTATTGGAAAGGTCCGATTACATTGTTACAGGCACCACTGGAAAGTCTTCACTAAACACTGTCATAAAAACATAACGTGTGCTGCTAAGAGGAATAGGAAGGGTGATAACCAAGCTTTGGGGTGACAAGGAGAACTTCAGCTGGACTGAAACAGCAGGAGCTTGACTTTGCTTCTAGCAAGACAGAAGCTTGGAAGAAGCAAAGTGAAACACAGTATAAAAACAACAGGAATTTTTTACCTGCCATCGACTGCTGCTGACGGCTTATCAGTTAAAAAAGGTACTATCACAAAAGTGTGGGTTTGGTTTGGGGTTTGGTTTTGTTGGGTTTGGCTTTTTTTAGTAAAACCAAAAAACATTCTTAGCTCTTCCAGATGTTTTTTTTTTAAATTGCATTCCTTACTGCTCCCTAACAGCCTATCCTACTCAGGATGGGCAGCAAAGACCACGGGTCCCAAAACCCACATTCCTGCTTAGATCAACCACTGAAAGCATCCTCAGCCCCACGAGCAGCAGCTGGTGCCTGAAATAGGGAGAAAGGCCGAGTTCCATGGGAAGTGAAAGGTGAGGCAGCTTTCCAACGCCGGCTCCCTCTGCTTGCCAAACCAGCGACAATGCCCTGCCCACCCCTCGCTCCGGCTTCTGGGGAAGACGCACCCGCTGCCCAGGAGAGCTTACTCTCGCAATGCAGATGTGCTTCGCGGAGGCAACCGCTGTTCCGTTGCGTAACGCCACCCGGAATTCAACGGTGTGGGCTATCTGCTGCGCTTTTAACATGTAAACCAGAAGTCAGCGACGCTGCCAAGAATGTTAACGCCGCGATTTTAGCAGGGAAGGATATATCACAAGCGCCCTCCTCCCACAGCTCGCTCCGGAGTTATAATTTCGCTAAATCCTTTGGTACTTGTCGGTAAAACATGAGGTAACGCGTCTGCGTGACTTGCATTTTGATCCTCCGCGTATCGTCACCTCAGCACCTAACGCAGACGCATCCACGGCAGCCACAGGGCAGCTCAGGGGGTAAAAAAAAAAATTAAAAAGAAATATAAAAAAATCAGGAACAGAAGCCACAACCAACCGTTTTCAGGCCCCTACGTGAACCAGGAGGAACAACGCTGCAGATGCCGAGGCGTACTTTGAATACAAATATACGTACACTTAAATTCTTCCAGTTTCCAGGAGTCACACAATGCTGTTCCTCTTTACAGGAATGCAGGTCTTTTCTAAAATATATTATGCATAACCCAGTTTTCCATAGCGGAAAACTCACCAAGGGAATACTGTTTGCTCATACCAGAAACGTATCCCAAAATTACAGTAATTTACAGTCTCATTTTCATTGACAAAAGAAATAATATTATTCTAGTCTGACAAATATCAGTACAGTGAAAAAGTAATGAATAAACATCTATAAATAGGTATCAAATAAAGCAACTATCAATCACTGCAGTGAAATTTTATTTAAATCATGCGTTAAGTAAAAAAAGACTGAGGTAAAAACAAGCTATATAATCTGAACTCAAAATAAAAATCTGTCTGCCACGGCGAAGCAGAAAAGCACAATTCAGAGCACTAAGATATCACAACCTGTTAAATGACTGGCCACCTCATTGTTATTTGTAAAGCTCCAAGCACACTAAACGAAGCCAAATAGAGAGATTCGCCGAAGTGTTTAGGCGTGTGCCAAAATGCACCTGTACTTTAAAAACACTTTTTATGTGACAGAGAACTTAGAACTCTGGAATTGTTCATGTACACCTCTACAACAACTCCTCTTAAAGAGACAGAAAATACTCAAGAGAGCGATCTACACTGTCCCCACTTTGGGATTAGATGATCTCTAAGGTCCCTTCCAACTTGGGCCATTCTACGATTACAAATCAAATCGGCATTCAGCCTCGAGACGAATACGTATTTCTGGAGGCCCATCAAAAAGAACCCCAAGGATGAGTCCTAACACAAAAGAGTGAGGGAGTTGCCCCGCTGTCATCCTGCCAATTTTGCAGAACAGAAGAGTTAGCAAACGAGGCATGAAGGGATGTGAGCAAAGAAACTCATACCTGCCAAAAATCCCACAATATCAGGAGCGCAGGAAAATGACGGTAAGTAGTATGGGGTCCAATCACAGGAACTGCTCACCAGCTGGAAGTCCTTTTGGCCTCAGCTGGAAACACTTAGCACCCTTAAGGCTAGTTAAACTTATACCTTCCTAATTTAATGCTCTAAGTTAAATCTGAATATTCAGCACTTAACTTTTTAAGGCTCGGACCTTCCATCTGAATCAACAGTCAGGCACCAGCCTTAGCTGAACCTTGAGCTACATCATGAAAATCTTCCTGTGTGCCTCCATTTCTATTTTTAATTCCTTAGAGTGATAGCCATAGCAATACCAAACATACCTATCTTCCTGCTTCAGGGAAAGCCCAAAAGCTGTTGTTTCGAGCTTTGAAAAAAATCTCCCGCTAATACAGCCGGCGGCTTTCAGAGCGCAGCGGCGAAGGGAGAGCATCGTCCGAGCGCGTGGGTGCGCGCACCAACGGGGAAAGCGAAGAAGAAAGAGGCGCACGCCGTGCGTCGCAATTAATTTTGCGAACCTGAACGCGGCAACCAGCCATGTTCCGTGCAGATGGTCACGTTGTGAAACCACGCAGCTGACTCGACGCCACCACGTCCAGCAAGGTGGGCTGATGGGTTTCACATGGCAAAGGCTACCTCTGGGGGAGAGGCCTTAAAGTCACTTTAATTAATCCGATACGCCCAATTCAACCAAAAAACACGGGGAAAACAAACGAGCTGAAGAGCAAAAGGTTTAACTTACTAAGATACCATTTTAAAGAGGTTTCCCCCCGCCTTCCCTGCTGTAAAGCACTCCTGAAAAAATTCAGCCACGGAGCTACCGCTTTCCTTGACCTTTTCGCTGAAAGAGAGCGGAGTAAAAACAGCAAGAAGCTAAAAAGACACGCCAAAAGGATGCTTCATGTTAGGAAAGTCTTTGGAGGCCCTGCTGCAAACACATTCTGTGTCCAATTCGACGATATAACACTTGCCAGAGACTATTAACAGCCCCAGCAGTCAAAGCGAGCGCATCATCCCTCAGCTGTTGCAGCAACACCCCGCGACGCGGTTATGTAGCATTTGCATCTCTCGTTAGCTTTCCACACCCAAAAAGCTCACTTCATGTCTTATGATTAATGTACAATGCCCCGAGCCCCAAGGAGATTTGCTCTTCTGATTGCCCTTAACAACAACGCAAAGTAACATGGAAATAAATCTATTGTCTGAGGAAGCCTTCCACTAATTTCTGGGTTTTGATGGTTTGGTTGATTTAGCGTAGCTAGGAATCGAGAGTAAAGTGGATCGTAGCTTAATATAGAGTGTGGTTAATCTTCCCTTTGCATAATGCTGGTACACTATGGCCCAAATACCAGAGATTTATTTGATGTGTACACGCTTTCAAGCATTAGTAAACAAGTTGCAGCCTATTATGAAAGAAGAGCAGATCCAAACAGTTGTGAAGCTCTTTATGTACTAGATTGACACTGGCAGCGCAACAGACTGTCATCTGCATGTGTACTGGCTTTGTAATTTTGGAGCCTATTTCGCTAAGAAATACTCTTTTTTTTTAAAGTATGACTAAAAATACGGCTGAGATCACTTCCCATGTCCTGATGCACTATTGTCTGAAGCATAACAGAACTGGCAAGGAGAGAGGCACAGTCATCTTTTTCTCTTTTTCTGTTTTTTTAATTGATTTTACTCCTCATAACATAGCCCAAAAGAGGAAGAACATACACTACAGCCTCACAAATGTATAGACACATTAATTCCCATGACAAAACAAAAAGCTTCTCTCACTTCTCATTTCTTTTTCTTACATTAGTTTAAAGAATACGCTACAGAACACACAGAAGTACTCTACCAACTAGCACAGAATTTTTTAATTTACTAGATCTACCAAATAAATTATTACTCTACATCTAAAATATTTTTTGTTGCTGTTCATGCATGAGTTAAAACAAACTGGCCCTGCAGATGCCAATTGTAAGAGCAAAATATTAACTCAGATGAAAATTATTTTTAACAACAAAGTTTCACGCAAAGCACTTGAGCTCGCAAAAGTTACCGGCATGTAGAAGAGCTCCTTGCGTAAGAAACCCAACATATTTTAACACACACACACACAGGTCAAAGCCACCCAAGCTGTACTGCTGGGTATCACTGAGACATTCCAACAATATGACACTTTTTGTTCTACTTAGTAAAAGAATCGTGACCTCATGCTCAAGCAGTAGCTTTAGAGACCAGCACCTAACTCCTCACCCTCTCGCATATATACGTGATTTCCAGTGCTTCTAACACCCTCGCTGACCACCCACATGGGCTGCAACTGGACATCATCAACCACTTGCCATCTCTGGCCTCGATTTTACCCTGCTCTGTGCTGAAAAAAACCTTGAGATGACTCAGGAGAAGATGCTTCTGCTTTTTCCCCTTTAATAAATGAAGAAGCTGTGACCTAGGTAGAGAGAAAGTGGGGGCTGGAGGGGGAAAAACCTTTTTAAATTTAAAAAAAAAAATAAAAATCTCGTCTATAGAGGCATAGAAGACCTATGCTCCTGGAGCGAGCTCTTCAGATGACGCCTCAGATCTTGGTGGCAACTATTAAATGGACGTTAAAGTCCATGTCTGTGAGGGAGGTGCTGTGAGAACAAACACATCAGTGACTGAGAGACACCAGGATACCACAAAAAAGTAACACAGTAAGAAGAGAGGATGCCAGTGTCTCAGATAAGCAGTTATGGCCACGTTTGTTTTAACTGTTCTGTTGAGTTGTTCCCATTTCAGGGAGAAAACTTTGCTTTAAGGAAGAGACTTGCAGTCCTGCCTTTGCATTTCTTTTTCTTCCAAAGCATGAAAGAACTTCCTTTTTCAAAACGCAACTAACAAAGTAGTCCAAACCCTCTCAGTCCCAAAAATCTCAAACCTGAACTTTATTAAAAGCAGCGGCCAGAGCAGCCAAATGCTCCAATAACGTATTTAATAGCCTATAACATTTCTAATGCCCTATTGCCTGAAGTCTATGGGCTGGAAAATCAGGGAGGCACACCCACCCAAGAGGTACGATTGCTGCAGGGAAGAACTCTCGTATCTCCCTCAGTTACGACCTTCGGCCACCGCTGGCATGACCAGAGCAGGGATTCCAGACGCAGATTTTTAATTGATTTTACTCCTCATAACATAGCCCAAAAGAGGAAGAACATACACTACAGCCTCACAAATGTATAGACACATTAATTCCCATGACAAAACAAAAAGCTTCTCTCACTTCTCATTTCTTTTTCTTACATTAGTTTAAAGAATACGCTACAGAACACACAGAAGTACTCTACCAACTAGCACAGAATTTTTTAATTTACTAGATCTACCAGACCACCGCTAGATCTACACAGACCACCTCTCTGGCAGGTGGAAGCCTGAAGGAAGGAGACAAATTAGAAACGACAGCTGCGCCAAGCACGTAAGCACAGAGCTACTCTTTCAAATTTATGGTCATTGGTTTTCTAGAGGTGGGTTTTACCATTTGATTTTCTTTCTCCTAGCCTACTGCTTCCCTCTTGTCACTTAGGGTTCCTCCCATCCGTTTCTACTTCACATCCTTCAAGCTGGAAGACTTCTCGGACTGCTTTCCCAGTTTGACTGACAGTATCAGTGGGAAAACCCCCTTGATTCCAGCGGGGACCAGAGTAGGTGTCTGTCCCGAGCGTCCTGCACGCTCAGCAGTGCTTCTCCTGAGTCGGCCTAGAGGATGCTTGGGCAAAGCATTTTGATGCAGACTCCACACTTGCCGGTGGTGACACTGGAAAATACAGTTCATGCCGTCTCCTGACAAAAAGCTGCACCACATCTGTCTCTATATAAGGCATGCATGTAGGAAAGGAAAAATATCTTTTCTAGTAAGTTATGCAAAGCAGGAACAGCGTCCCGGTACTATTACAGCCGACGGGA
Source organism: Trogon surrucura (assembly GCA_020746105.1). Taxonomy (NCBI): domain Eukaryota; kingdom Metazoa; phylum Chordata; class Aves; order Trogoniformes; family Trogonidae; genus Trogon; species Trogon surrucura. Next base: position 96,731,402 of record CM036619.1, on the reverse strand, counting down.
AGCTAAGCAACGCTAATTATACAGTTCACTTGAATTCCAGCAAGGGTCCATGAGTCCTAGCGCAAAGAACATCGCCTCAGCGACCTCCCCACCGCCGCGCGTGGGCAAGGTCCACCACAGCCTACGAGGAACGCAGCAGGACCCCACGGACACAACCTGCTGCTCCTCCTTTGTCGCCCTGCGCCAAGGACTTGATGACCTTAAAGGTCTTCTCCAACCTAAACGATTCTGTGGCACCAATGGGCACAGGACGGGGCAAGGCCACCCCGACCCGAGCCAGAATTTACTCCCACGGGCGACACAACTCTGTGCTCCACACCTCAGCCCTTTCTAAGCATCAAACCTCCTGCTGAAGAGCATTTTCTGCTCTCTTGCCAGCCTTAAGCGAAGCTGTGGGAGACTCCACAGCTCGTTCCACGTTCTCATGCCAGCGGGTTGATGTAAATTTGCAAAAAAGCAAGAGCGGCGTCATGCTCGGATACAGACCAGGCTGAACTTTCAGGCCTGGTTTTCTCCTGGTTCACAAACATCTACCCGTGGGTGTAGCGGGATTTTAAAAAAAAAAGCTGTCAGAGAGAGCACAAAAAGGGGAAAAAAAGGATTATTTGCATATATCTGAATAACGAAATTAGGGTTATTTTTCACTTCCGCACCTCGGTATCTCAAAAAAAGGCCAGAGGAGTATTATCATTTACTACAAGGCCTGACGAAAGGATGGATTCTCACAGACAGTGACAGGAACAGCTTAATCTCTTTCATAATGAAAATAAGCAGAAAATATTTTATTCCGAAGGATGATTTCCTCCAGCAAACTCTCAAGTTCTCTGAAAACGGCTGTAACTACAACACTGTTCAAACCTTAATGATTCTATTTTTGGTAACTTTAGAGATGTCGTTTTATGTTAAGCATTATTTATTAAATTAATCACTAAGCTACCCCACTGTGTTTTCTAAGTCACCACTTTATTGGCTCAATAAAGAATTCTGAATATCAAAAACGTGCACATATATTCAGAGAGAAAGACACAGATATCAATCAACCCAAAAAGGACAAGAAAGAAGCAGGAGAAATTACATGAAAATAAAAAAAAGTCCATAATTAGTCGCCAAGAAAACAATCAGCCCGCCAAAAAGATAACTTTACGATCCCACTTCGCCTGCAGAAAGGTTGAGCAGGCTTTCCATGTTTTCCCATTCACAGGTTCCCTGAGGTTTTCCTGGCCTTTCCTCTGTCCATGGAGGGACAGAGCTCCAGCTCGCTCCCCCAAGCCCCTGCTCTCAGTCACTGGTCACTATTGCCACCACAGAGTACACACTAAAAACCACCATTGCACCACAAACCGACTAACCAAGGTAACCAACAACGTCCTGCGGCACGCGACCTCCGGAGAAGACCGGAGTTCTTGGTCTTGGCGTGTGCTTTCCCTGCAGTTCTCTGTGCACGGTGCGACGCTGTCCTGCGCGTAACACCCTGGTGTATCCACTTACCCTACCAGGGCTCCTAAAGAACAGAAAAAATTGGGTTACAGACACCAGTTGGGGTGTATTTAAACAAACTCCAGGCTCAGCAATTAATTGCCTTAATATACAATAATTGCCTTTCTAGGTATCCTGAAACTGTGCAGGCGTGCCGGCAGCCCCCATGTGCCTCATCCTTCGTTCTAGCCCCTCATCCCACGGGTGCTTGGGGAGACATGGGTGGCCCTGTTCATCCAGGAGGCCAAAAGGCAAGCCCAGGGGGTCAGGAAAGGCTCAAAAGGCCACTTGCCACCAGCACCTCTCCAGGGTGCAGCTCGCTCAAGGGTGGAGCCAGGACAGGAGACGCCCCCGTCCCGCAGCCCCCCGGGCAAGTCAAATGCCCAAAACGCGGTGGACTTGCTTAAGGTGAGGGATGGATTTATCACTCTTACAGGTTATAATGAACAGGTATGACGAAAGTGTTTCTACTTAGTGCTCTTTACCACACGGAAATCCCCCAAATCCCATACACAAACCAGCCTCACCAAGAACGCAACAGCAAAGGCCAAGCGATGTGAGGGGAAACATCTCCAGGTCAAATTACCTTTTGCCTTCCAGTCCCGTGTGGAGCTCTTCCTAGCTGTCTACCAATTTTTCTTAAAGGCAGGGTAATAAACCATGCTCAGGGAGGCAGGGCACTTGGCTAACGAGCCTTGGTAATTCACATGGATTCACAAACAGGACAGCAGTGTTAAAAAAATCCCAACTTTCCGGGTCACAGTCCTGATGGTAAGGTTTTAAAATCCCTAGCTGGGAAACTGATTCCCCAGCTGGCTAATGACTCAGCTTTGAAAGCAAATAATTATTCAGTAGAGGGAAGTTGTGGACAATTACACCTTGGGGTATTTTCAGAAACGACAAGTATTTTAAAATTCAAATTCACAGATTCTGTAAATTCTGCAGCGTGTGTGATTTGAATATCTAGTGTACACCCTGGCCACATACCATTCTGCTAGCAAATACCACAGTGCCAAACAGCTTTTCCAAGACTGATTATATCCCTAGTGATGCATCAGAATGTAGTTTTAAACAGTAAAACAAAGATAAAAGCACACTTTATGTGGTATGCTCTGGAGCAGTTACCATATGCCCTGTCAATAATCTATGGATTAACAGGGCCTCGACATACAATAGCATGTTGGTCACTCATTGCCCCATGGCAGATTATTCCATTCACCGTGAAAATTAGCTGAGGATTAGGCATATGTCACAATTTTTCATTCATATTTTTCACTTAGTCAGCACTAAGACACTAGTGTTGGGGTTTAGGTTTTTCTTACTGCTCTTATTCTTCAAAGCTCCGATCCTAAATCCATTAATTTGCACTAACAAGGAGGTTCAGGCACTAAATCAGAAGATTAATTTTATCTTAACAGTTTACTTCTGTGTCCCTAAGATCAAGCACACTACAGCATAAAACAAACCAGCCAATAAAAAAATGAAAAGATTCTTTTTAACCTATTATCCTACTACTGGCAGCAGATGTAGCTGGTACTTTGGGAAACAGTTGAAGAAATAGAGGAAGTACAGAATGTTAAAAAAAAAAAAGAAAAGTAATTTGTTTCGGTATGATTACTCCCAGTTCGTGCTGTGCTTCTGGGCAGTTCAAAAATCTAAATGATTTTCTAAATCTTGGTATTAGGAACAAGCAGTGAAATAGATCTCTATAATCATCCGCAACAGCAGCCCGTCTTGTAACAGGCCAAAGTCTCCTGCGCATTTCATTTTCTCCATTTTTATTTGGAACAGAGCTCTGGATAGTCTGGTGAATAGCTGGCCACAAAATAAAATGTTATTTAGGAGTTACGACCTAACCTAAAGTGTGGGAGATTCACCTTCCACTCTTTGTAGACTAGAGGCTCCCCATACAATCATCTGTAATTGTGCCTGGGCGAAACTATTTCAAAATAATAACAAGCTGGAATGCTTCCAGGATGGCATTTCCCATCCCCTCTGTACGTGCTGTGAACCACCTGGCAAGCAGCACAGCCCTAGGATAGCAACATCTCCACGTGTTCCCACTTCCTCCAGGTCTCCGTTGTGAAAATGAGATTGTCCCCATCAAATTCAACAACTGTAGGGGGGGGTCAGGAGCCCGCCCGGTTTGTACCCGTACAGCGGCAGCGGGGGATTTGCGTTTCCAGCCTTTGGACAGGAATGCTGAGTGACTGCCAGGGCTTCAGGGATTCCTCAACACCCCCCTGCAAAAGGTCCCTCGGAGGGGTCATCGCCATCGCCGAGATGCGAAAACTCCACGGTTCTAGCGACCTGCTCGACTTCACATCCTACTTACAGAGGGTAACGCACGGCTAAAGGCAGCTGCTTACGCTTGGCAACGCGGAACGGGGCCACTTTGGCCCAGATGTGTTGCAGCACCTACAAGTGTGGAGCATATAAATATTTCAGAAGATAAACTGTGTTTTGGTTGGTAGGTTTTTAAATACGTGCCTTTTTAATTTGTGCAGAGAGGAGCGTTACACAGCGCGCAAGTACGCGAAAATTGCATTTGCACTCTCAAGATAAAAGCTGCCATTAATCACGTTTGAAAATAGAGTCCGAAAGCACCAGATATATTTTTGAAGGAAAAAAAGTCACCGCTACCAAAACAGTTTCAGAAAGCAGGCTGACAAACTTTTCCTTCCTGTCCCCTCAAAAAAGAAAACTCTTTTAACCAGCTTGCGCACAGCTCGACAGCTTGAACCACATTGGTGCATTAAGGCAAAAACGTGTCCTACATACTCCAGGATGAGGAATTTTGCACTTTTGGTGCCTATCAGCACCATCATCCACTCAGTGACTTACCAAATAACCTACGTAACAACCTAAATGCCAAAAGCCATCAAGAGATTGGACCGTGGGGTACCATCCACAACGACGCCATGCTGCCACTTGACTTGCATGAGGAGATTTCCCAACCTGGATATAAAATGTCCAGTCCTGAAAGGTAAATTTGCCCCAGTTTTCATAAGGCTTCTTTTTTTTTTTTCCAGCCCATCTGAAGGGCTTTGTAACTCTTCTGCCTTTATCTGATCAAAATGTTGTCCCTCCTCCTGGAGCCCCGGCACTCTTTGCGGTGAGGCCGTTTCAGTATCGATATTAATACTGAAATGTCAAGTTTGTGACACTACACTTCCTGCACTATTTAAAGAATTCAGAACAATTAGCATCCATGCAGTACCAAACTCTAAATTGCTTACAATTTCAGCAGCCTGTGCTGTTTTCCCCGTTTCAGTACTTAGTTAAGTCTCTTTCTTTTGTAATTATCTCGATGGTGGTTACACAACTTTGGTTATGAGGGGTATTTTTATTATTACATGTAGGTGTCTTTAAATGCAACATACATTAGAGCTGTAGAGATGAGAATGCACTGAACTGCCACTCTTTCCTGCCAAAGTTTTGGAGAAGCTTTCATATAACAGTATAAACTGAAAATAGTGAATGTCTATTATTAATTAGGTCGATACATTCTTCTCCTCGTCAAAGAACAGCTTCACGAGGAACGCAAAAAAACCACGTCGAGCCTTCCATTAACAGACAACGCTCTAAACTACAGATCAAAATGAAATATCCCAAATAACTGACAGAAAGCTTTCTTTTCAGTGTACGGCTCGATCGTGCCACAAAGTACTTGAGTATCAGCGCACAGGTCAGTTATTTCCGCTGCTCTCCCCTCCAAAACCGGAGGCTGATTTCCAAAACGCATCTTTCAGTCTTAACTTCGCTCCCGGCTTCAGCCAAAGGGGTCTGACCCCAACCCTCCAAAAATCAACACGAGGAACGCCAGTGGGAACGGAGCCTAAAACAACACGTCTACAGTACTCAACAAGTTATATAAATACTTGCTAATATCTCTATACTGACTGGTCATCAACATTTCCATTATAATCCTGGCACTTGGGGACGTCTCCATGCTGGATGCTATCCACACTTCTTTCCAGTCAGCTGAAAGGAATTGCTTCTGAGCGATACAAGGCACTCCCTCTCCTCCAGAGACCTGCAAACAGCCAACGGAGCCCTCATTTCTCACACAAATCAACAGGATCCCACCAGCTTTGGCTGAAATCCCTGTTCACCCGCTTTGCTACGATGCACCTTTGAAAGGTCACAAAAGGAAGCTTTGGTTTTGTTTCAGGAAATCAAGGGCTACCAGCTTCTCGCCACGTGGTACGTTGCAACGTGAAGTAATCGGAGGCTAGAAATGCAACAAGGAGGTTTAAACAACAGCTCATGAGCAACGTGCCCTGTGATTCCTCATTATTCTGTTCACGCTGCACTGAGAGTTATAAACTAAGTCACATAAACAACAAAACCCAGTCTGCCAGAAGAAGGAGCCTGTCACGAACGCTTTTCTAAAAAATAGCAGGGGTGATGCTAACATCACCACCAGTATTCTTCCTACTCCAATCAGCGAAGCAATCCTTGAGTTCCACCTCCCGTCGCACTCAGGAGGACAGCTACGTTCATCTACGGGGCTGCCGCACTATTGCAGCTCAACTCGTTATTTTAAAGGGTTTGAAGTACCTTAAGCATGGCAGAAGACAGAGAAAAACAAATTCCAGTGGACCATATGCAATTCATACTAATGCTAATTAGCTCATATTCGCAATGTAAGCTGAAGCCTTTTCAAGAAAAACATAGTGGTATGTTCTGAGAATAAGTACAAGAAGCAAAGCATAAAACTTGGCTTAATTTAACCAACCTACCAACACAACTTTACAGATCTTTCGAAAACGAGCCTGAGTCTTTCTTCTCCTTCCTGCTCCTGGAGGGATGCTAGTATTAGGCCCACCCAGCTGCACTGATCGAAGCAAACATATTGCCCTGAGCTTTTACAGCAAAATATGATTGTTTCTTCTCTTGTCCTTCCAGAACTCCTCCTTGGGTGCTTAGAAGCCGAACCACGCGACGGACAGGCATTGGCAAAATACTCCTACCGCTGCCCGCACCTCAAATTTCCAACCGCTCATCCACGTAAGATATAACCCCAATGAGAATTTGCTCCGAAACACCAGAGCGCTCTTCTCTGCAAGAAGCTGGGCCAGAAACCAGCACGATGGACACCAGTCATACATCACTGGGTGAACCACACGTGGAGGCTCACAGCACGCTCCTTCCCTGAGGGTGAAACTTCTCAGTGTTTTGGTCTGAGGTACAAACACGCAGAGTTTACATCTTATGTCAAGAGGTGAACAGCTTTGCTCTCCGTAGCAATCACTGTTTCTTCTGAAGTCCTGAAGTTAAGAGGTGACCCAGGTGAGTATTCACACACCACAGCCTGTCTTGAACAGGAGAAGGAAAAAAAAGAAAAAATAAACAAGAAAAAAAAAAAAAGGGAACAAAAAGCCCCAGTACAGAGTATACTCTGCTTCCACACCTCTCTGAAATACATGCACAAAGACTTTCCTGCATGCCAGGTTGCTGTAGCCAGAGGTGAAGAGCACATAACCCAACTAAAAGCAAGGAGGAGTCTCAGCTTTCGGCCTCAAAACCTTCTGGAAAGCTGCTGCCTGGACGATTACGTCCCCACTGGAAGGGTCAGGCTTCGGAGCAGTGTCGGCAGCGGATGAGACGGGAGCGCTGCGACGTGCCACTGTTCAAAAAAAAACCAACGTATGCCAGGGATATATGTTACTCATCCCTCTGAAACGAACAGGCCTGGAAGAAATTGTTAAAAAAAGCAAGTGAAGGATGTGGTAAAACTCCTATCAATTAAAAGAAATGAAAATAAATATAGTAAGGGCAGTGTCTCTTTGGGGAAAAAAGGGACAATTTGGCATTTGCAGTGTGTACAAGATGTCTTCATACACTTTCCTGACTCCTTGCCAGTAACTATTCAAAAAAGACCACTTAACAAGCAAACAGGTCTTCGGCACAACAAATAATAAAAAAGAGAGCAAAGCTTGTGCTATTTAAATATCATGAAACATTCTGCTAATCATGCACAGATGGAAGTACAGACGCTTCTGCCAGACGCCTTGTTCAGAAACTTTGCTCTATTTTTAATTATTTGATGCGCAGAGGACCTGTTTGCCGATTAAAAGGGCACTGCCTTTAAAAGGACTCCATCAATATGGAGTCTAGTCTTGTTTTTAATGGCATACTTTAAAAGTAGTAACTCGTACCTTCGAGCTCCCTAAACCAATTTTTAATCATCTCATAACAAGCATGTGATCGTTTTTGTTTTTTTTTCCCAGATGCTTCTCTCATCTCGGGAAACTACACACGGGAAAAGCGAAACTAATTATACTCAAGCTATTGTTACACAGACTATGTAAATCCATTTGAAAAATGCGTGTTTTCCTTTAATATCCTTCAGTCTCTACCTTTTTTTAGCGTTCCTTGTAACAAAAAGAGGTATCAATATTCAGACGGAAGCATAATTTCTGACAGTCTTCCATTCAGTCAAAAGCCTAATTCAGAGAGAAAACACATCACCCCTCAAAATCAGGGTTTTTTTGAATCTACTGTAACCACATCATCATTCCAACAGTCTGTTCTTGGCAAAAATGCAGCGATACACAAGAAATCCCCAACCACCTCACATTTTTTCACTTCATGCCTTCTGTAAACTCCACTCACTCACTGGATACTTCATTCCCGTACTTGTCCATGGCGGTCTAGGAATTTTTCTCTCGCTGAAGAGCCTCGCTCCAAGTACATACCATGTTCAATTTCTTTTCTTCTTTTTTTTTTTTCAATGAAGTGCTTTCCAAACATTCTTTCTTTTGGTTCAGTTTACATCTTATCTTGGAAGTTTTACAACCTGTTACTACAGAACTTTGCCACTGGAACCGAGTCACGCTATGAAAACGACTGGAAACCCAAGGAAAAATGCCCAAGCTGTTACTTTTGTCCCATCAGCATGACACATGAAAATTGTAGTCTATTTTTCAAAGCTTACTAACACTAACAATTCAAAGTGCTGCTGTTAACACAGTAAAAGAATCCTTTGATTAGCAGAATCACATGACATGATAATAAAGTAACAGCAACCCCGTTATCCTGTGAACGAATGACCCAGAGGGGGTGGCTCCCCGGCTCAGGTACAAAGAAAACAACTGAATTTATGTCTTTATTTTATTTATTTATTTTACAATGTCAACGTGTACTATTACATGAACAAATAAATCACAGAATCATAGAATAGCCTAAGTTGGAAGGGACCTTAGAGATCATCTAATCCAACCCCCCTGACATGGGCAGGGACGCCTCTCAACTAGACCAGGTTGCTCAAGAGCTCATCCAGCCTGGCCTTGAACACCTCCAGGGAGGGGGCATCCACAACCCCTCTGAACAATTTATTCCACAGTCTTGCCACCCTCGGACTGAAGAATTTTTTCCTAAGATCTAACCTAAATCTATTTTCCTTCAACTTAAACCCATTTCCCCTTGCCCTATCAGTGGATGCTCTTGTCAAAAGTCCCTCTCCAGCCTCCCTGTAGGTTCCGTTCAGGTATTGGAAGGCAGTGATAAGGTCACCCCAGAGTCTTCTCTTTTCAAGACTGAACAATCCCAGCTCCCTCAGCCTGTCCTCATAGCAGAGCTGCTCCAGCCCCTGGATCATCTTTGTGGCCTCCTCTGAACACGCTCCAACAGTTCTATGTCCCTCTTATGGTGGGAGGACCAGAACTGGAGGCAGTATTCGAGGTGGGGTCTCACAAGAGCAGAGTAAAGGGGGAGAATCCCCTCTCCTGCCCTGCTGGCCACACTCCTCTGGATGCATCCCAGGACAGGGTTGGCCTTCTGACCTGCATGAGCACCCTGGTGGCTCATGTCAAGCTTCTCATCAATCAACACCCCCAAGTCCTTCTCTTCAGGGCTACTCTCAACCCACTTTGTGCCCAGTTTGTATTTGTGCCTAGGACTGGCCCGACCCCAGTGAAGGACCTTGCATTTTGACTTGTTGAAGCTCCTGCAGTTTGCACTGGCCCATTTCTCGAGCCTATCAAGGTCCCTCTGGATGGCATCTCTTCCCTCCAGTGAGTCCACGGCACCACACGGCTTGGTGTCGTCAGCAAACTTGCTGAGGGTGCACTTAATGCCATCGTCCATGTCGCTGACAAAGATGTTGAACAGCACTGGACCTAGAACAGAGCCCTGAGGAACCTGCTTGTCACTGGTCAACAGACATTGAGCCGTTGACCACAACCCTTTGAGTGCGACCATCCAGCCAGTTCTTTATCCACCAAGTGGTCCATCTGTCAAATCCACATCTCTCCATTTTAGAGACAAGGATGTCTTGTGGGACAGTGTCAAACGCCTTGCACAAGTCCAGGCAAATGACATCCTTTGCTTTTCCTATGTCAGCCAGCGCTGCAGCTTTGTCACAGAAGGCCACTAAACTAGTCAGGCATGACTTGCCCTTAGTGAAGCCATATGCACCGGATTTGTTAGAAACCAGCTGACACGCCTGAAAAGCAAGATGCCCGCTGAAGAGGCACTGCAGCTGGAAGCCAGGGAAAGCTGGCAGGAGCACGCGAGACTGAAAATCCAACATTCTACCAGGGAGATGGGCACCCACAGCAAAGCTTCAAAGAAGATATATTCCCCATGAGGAGAAAGGGGACTGCTGTATGGAGGGAAAGGCTTGTCCAGGAAGGTCATCAGGCTTACAACGCTGAGAAACCAGCTACAACTATCAAGGAAGGGATGAAACAACATTCAGATTTGCAGTTCTGCAGAAAATTATCAAGGTATTGAAGCCCCCCAAGCAGAAACAGATTTCAGACACAAAAAAAAACTACACACACAAAAAAAATCAAGCCGAAGAAAGGGCCAACACATAATCAAAGCACCGTGCAGGTAACAAACCTGGCGAGGGAGCCGTGCAAGTAGGTCAGATACGCAGCGGGGAGAACTGCTGAGCACGGGAGAATCTCAGTAGAAAATGGGGTGAGGAGAAAAACTAATTGGCTAGCAATAAAAGAATAAAGTCTGGAACAGGTTAAAACGGGACAGAAGCACGAAAGGGCAAAACACCGCTTGGGCTGTATAAAGATCAGTCTACTCCTCTGACACGTCTACCTGAAGCACGGGAAGGAAAGACTGACGGCACTTGACCGAGGAACAGATTTTATTGCCTCTTCGATTGGAGGAAAAGCCAAGTGAATGCTCGACTGCCGCACCTGCCAAACTCAAGTACAAAACAAGCAGTGTCTGAGTAGCAATGCTGAGCTGCCAGCAGCAGCTCTGAGTCCAGAGGGCCCCCCCCAGAGACTCCAGGCTCTGTCACACAACATTTACACCTACGTGGTTCCACTCAAACCATCCAAGCAAGTAACGGCGGTGGGAAGCCGACTCCTTGCTCCGCCGCAGCCTCTGGTGCAACGCAGAACCCGCACAGCCCACACCAAAAACCAGACAAGGAGCATAAAACCCTGTTCGTCACGGTGTCGATGGTTTCACAGAGGGAATCCGGCTGAGCTGCGGGGACGGCACCGAACGTCGCAGCCAGCAGCTCCGAGGAAGGCGCCGCATAGCAGAGCCGCACACGGAGCAGAAGCACGTCTTCGTTTGCATTTCTTCCATTCCACACAGCCAACGTGACATTCAACAAGTCTGACTCCTTAGGTACTTGACTGCTGCTGTTTCACGTATTTCAGATGCTTACTAGAAACCTTCTACCCACCTCAGCTTTCCTTAGGGCCCTTTCTGGCTGTACTCCAGCAGGTAACAACACCTGGATATTAGTGTCATGTAACAAATATCATACCTTCCCTCGGGAATAACTTTAATTCACCTGGTCACTACACGCTGTATCCCCTCCAAACCCGCTGCTGAGCAGCAACCAAAACAAACCAGCGGTGACCAACAAAGTGTAGGATGTACCCGTGATGGTTTGTATCGTCCTCGCAGCTGACAGCCAGGCACTAGGACCGAGTTATTCTGTTGGTTTGCGCAAATATGAAACAAAATACAGACTTTTACCCCTTTTCGCCCTTTCCAGTATTGTAGTATCGCATATATTGTAAGATGCTACATAACACACTCCTGTGCTACCCAAACAATCACACAGTGCAATTTTAAACCACAGATTACTGGTCCATAATATCCACCATCTTCCTCTTTCCCCGTGAAACAGAACACAGACGTGTTACAGCGACGGCACCACCATGTCATTCATCTCTTCACCGTGTCATTAATCAACTCTGAAGTTCACAAAAGAAATCACAAGTGATTTCCAAGACTGGGTCACCAACAACAAAAATATCAGGCCAGATCGCAGCAGAGACCCAAGAAGATTTAACAAGACTGATACGTTGGAAACCCAAAACTCATCCCCAATTCAAAGAGGAGGCAGATCAGACTTAAGCAAAGAGGCGAAGCAGCTTCTCAGTTCTGCAGATCAGGAGATGCAAAAGCAAAGCGATTGCCCAGACCCTTCAGTCCGTCTTTGCTCCATCAGCAAGTGTTGTTCCCAGAGAAGTCTGTCTAACACAGCCCAGCACAGCTGCTGGGGAAAAAAGGGAAAGAATCCAGAGAAAAGAAACGCAAAATCTACGAGGCATTCGTTCTCCCATTTGTAATAAAGCAGGGGGGAAGGTACCATTTCATTTGGGTGTCAGGGAGACAACGGCAGTTGCCAGCAGAGGAACCTCCACTGTATGTTAACGAGCTGGTTCTTGCTTGTTTTGTTTTAAACCAGATGCTCAAACCTTAAGACATCAGCATGTGATGGAAATCTGGCGTTAAGCGAAAGATCACATTCGCGACACTCACGCAGCAGCGCTACGCTTGCGCAAATATTGATAGAAATAGCAGTGTGGGTGCGTCTGGGGCAAAACGTTTTACTCAAAAGGTCATTCTTAAAAGACAAGTGACCTCGCCTGCCCTCGCCGAGGGAAGAAAATACCCTAGGCCAAAGCTGTGCTCCTTAAGCACAATCTCTTCTGAAATTGTAGGCGACGCTGCCTAAGTCAAGTCTCGGTCTTTGGGGCGATTTTTAAATGAAAAAAATGGTTCAATGACCTTCTGTTGGGTTTTGGTCGCTTATTTCATTTTTTTACCGCATTTTATAAACCGCAAAATTTTATTCGCTTTACCCCCTTGCACCTTTGCTTTAAAACGTAACGGGCCCTGTAGTGAAAAAAAAAAAAAAGAAGCCAAAAAGCAAAATGGAACTTCTTTATGTACTAATTTTTTAAAAATAATCACCCAAACTACAGTAAGCACACAGACAGATAGAAAGTAATTGTGTTCATATCTGAATTCCGTACTTCAAGCCACCTTTGATCAACTTGATTAATACACCTTTCAAAAGACTTTATAGCTGGTGCACTTCAGGAGCACAATTAAAGTAGATTAATCTGTTCCGAACTCTCCGTTTCATAAAATTACTGTTGCTCTGATTAATTTTACACAAAACACGTGTAACTCTGTACAAATGCATTTTTCGCATTGATAAAGCAAGCCTGTGACACAGCTTCCAGCGCTGGCCAAGAGATATCATCGAGAAAACCTAATAAATCAGCAAGCCTGGTGATGCAATGTCATGTGAGATACTACCCAAAATACTAGACTTATTCAAGCAAAAGGAAAAAAAAAATAAAAATAGGCCAAATTCCCTGCTTACAGCCCCGGCTCAGCTACAATGTAATTCATCAGGAATCTATTGGATAACACCACCATCCAGTCAAAGCGACTGCAGCCGATCCTCAAACCTGAAGTCAACAACGAAATTTTCAACAGGGCGGTTTTGCACGGTTGGATTTTGGAGACGATGGGTCTCATCGGGGCCCACCCAACTCCTGATTTGCAAACAAGGCTCGTTTGGACCTTACCGGGGCTGCCGTGAGCCGGTTGATGTCACTTCACCCCATAAATCCCCTCGCCTGACGCTGCAGCTACGTGCCGCTGAACTCGGGTACCCTCTAGGAACGCCGCGACGCCGCAACGAGCAGTGAGACTTGTGACGCGTTCCCCAGCCAGAAACAAGGGTTGCTGTGGCCACTGGAGGGAAAAAAAAAAAAAACAAAAGTGAAAAGAGATTAAGAGGGAGAATAAGAAAAGAGAGGTGATGGCAGAGGAACGATAATAATATTTAAATATCTCGTATTAAAGTGACGTGCCAACCGCCGGTATTGGCTGAACAGTCAAACCGACGTTACAAGAAACAGTCGGTTTTTTAAAAGAACGCAATTTCCTTCAAATCCATTATTTTGGTGAAATGATACACAGAAGATACCTCCGCCACAAGCTTCTGCTTCTCAATGTCTCGATTATGTTCGGTTTTGGTTGGGTTTCTGGGGGACTCACGCATTTAACGCCCTGTTTGGCGTGCAACAGCAATCCAAACCCTGCTTTTATTTTTTTGGCGGATGCTGCGCATCACTCACGTTAAGCTCAAGGTTAACTGTGAACTGTTACCATGCCTCACTGTGGTTTCGAGGTTCCTATGGTAAGGCTAAACAGCATTTAGAAAACAACGATATCCCCAGGCCCACGCCGTAGTTTCTGAAGCACAGATTGAGCACAGTATTCTGCTCAACAAGCTCATCACTGTTAAGTAACTCATCAGAAAATAAAGAGGGAATTATCAAATGGGAATTGCCAAGTAATTAGTTCTCTGAAGCAGATGACATACAACTGTTAAAGGGAGGGGCTTCCCTGTTAGTCATATGTCAGAGTAGAGCCTACTAATCTGTAAATAAAAATGCATTACATGTGATTAGTGCTAGGGGTTTTTAACCGCTAGTGGAACATGGAAAATAAACTTACAACTTTTTCTAGTGTAACCATCTACTAGGATTTTTTTTTCCTCTTGCATACAGTGATTTTTCAAACCATTCTGGGTCTACCTGCTGTCAGACTATCTGGGCAGACCTGCCTATGAATACTGCACAGTCCCAGGCAGGGGGTGTGCTGCTCAGAGTCTATGGAAGAGCATTTACTACCTTATTAATTTGAAAAATCACTCTCTGCTCAGCTACTACACACGGCACTGAAAAGGAACCGCACCAATGAGAAAACATTCACCAGCACCGAATTTCCGAGCCCGATAAAGGCAGATTAAGCCTGCCTTGTGTAATTGTCCTTCTCCAGTAAAGCCTCACTTTCTTTCAAGTGGCTGGCCTCACAGGAATGTTAAATTTACAAAGCTGCAATGGCCTTCATGCGTGGGTACCTGACGAACAATAAGGTGGAAACAGTCACAACCACACTCCAGCATGAGGGAGAAACACTTCAACATCTGTACTTCTTATACAGCAAAGAGTGACTCAATAAATCCTTAAGCCAGGCTTGCAGCTAGCTCCAAAATGGCTTGATCACTGCTAAGCAACTGATCAGAAAAATAAACGAGGAATTAGCAAACTTGGGGTTTGCCTCCATCGCTGCAACTCCCCAGCAGAAACCTGTCGGCCAACACATTCAAATTCAGATGCTGCTGCTTGGGCTAACACTCACCCAAAAGCACGGCCCTCGTATCGAGGGCTAACTTTCACCCAAAGCACACACCCCTGCTATCACAGAATCACAGAATCGTCAGGGTTGGAAGGGACCTTAAAGATCATCTAGTTCCAAACCCCCTGCCATGGGCAGGGACATCCCCACTAGACCAGGCTGCCCAGAGCCCCATCCAGCCTGGCCTTGAAAACTCCCAGGGATGGGGCTGCCACCCCCTCTCTGGGCAACCTGTGCCAGGGTCTCACTGCCCTCATGGGGAAGAACTTCCTCCTAACATCCAATCTGAAGGGCACACAACAGCAGGTCACTTCTGATAACAGAATCATTTAGGTTGGAAAAGACCTTTAAAGACCATCAAGTCCCACCGTCAACCCAGCACTGCCAGGCCCATGTCCCTGAGCACCACATCTACACGGATTTCAAATCCCTCCAGGGACAGAGACTCCATCACCGCCCTGGGCAGCCCGTTCCACTGTCTGGCAATCCTTTTCTTGAAGACATTTTTTCCTGATACTCAATCTAAATCTCCCCTGAAGCAATTTGAGGCTCTCACCACATGGGAAGTTCTCAGCACATGGAAGTTCTCCACGTCTCAAACACACCAACATCCAGAAACCCAGACCTTAAAGAGATGCCAACAGGTCTCAGCGTGTGGGACAGCAAGTCTCTCACTCCATTTGCAGACACACCTTTTTAAAATAGAAGTTGGAAGGTGAATCAAACCTCAGGTCATGGCTTATATCGCTTTCTTAATGCAAGCCCTATGTTTTTATTGCTACGCCCAACTCCATTTACAATTTAGACCCTGTTACAAAACTTTCCAGCACATACCAGACCTTGGGTATCTGCTGAAGGAACAACAAAGACGTGCAAGGTCAGGGCTGCAGCGACAGGGCAGGGCTGGGGGGGAGCCTCATTTCTAAGACATCAGCCTGCACTCACACCACGTCATTTAACCTTCGAATTACAGGCAAATAACCAAGGAAATTTTAAATTATTTCTGATTTCTATCCAATTATACCTAGTCCACACCTCCCACTTCACTTGTGCTCTTAACACTTCAAAAAAATCTCTACAGCCTGCCTTCTCTTAGCCCTACAGCCACCGTAGGCCTTTATAAACAGTAAGAGATGGAAAAAACAAAACTAGCTGTGATAAAGGGACACTGATATGGCAGAAAGCCACCACAGAGATGGATTAACTCTTTTCTATATTCACTACAAAGTATTTTAAAAAGGCAGATTGCTGTCCCTTTACAGACAGCAGTAGCCAGAAGCCTACAGAAAACGAAAATTATGTCTTAAGTAAAAAATGAGCTACAGGAGCTGTTGTACAGACACACTTACAGAAAATTCAGCACAATTCTTACAAATGGGCTGTGGCTGTAAACTCAACCCGATACTATAGTATGATTAATAGATAGCAAGTGACTCGACAGCGAAAAAAAAAAGATTAAAAAGAGCTCTTTAGTTGTTAAATTGTCCAGCATCTCACGCAAAATCCTCTCAATGCAACTGTCTGAAAGAAAGCATTGAGTCATTTGCCTACGTGGAAGGAGGCAGTGCCCGCTCTGAACAAATAACAATAACTCTGTGCTTTGTAGGACAGGCTAAAATTAACTGAAGTCATGATTAAAAAAAAAAAAAAAGAAAAAAAAGAACAAAAATAGTCGCATCTCTCTTGATTTATTTTATTTTTACTAATCCCCAGGTAAAACGCCTCACAGGTTCTGCAAGATGACGCGTGGCAGCACGCGACGCTCCTGCTCGAGCTGTGGAACCTCCCCGTGGGTTGCTCGGCGCTGGGCCACCTTCTCCTTCACGTGTTACTACTGTGAGCTCCTCCCCAGCACTCCCAGGGACAGAAAAACATTTGTAAGCACACAGACTCTACTCCAGCAGCTTCTGTCTCACTTCTTTAGTCTTACAGCGGACCATAACCTAAAGAAAATAAGAACTAACTAGTGAGGCACCCCAAGCCCAGCCACTAAAACGTCCAACAAGAGAAACAAATCTCATCTGGGGTCCACGTAAACGCTACACTTTAAGCTGCAAAGTACTATATTCCTGTCGTGCTCTGCACCAGACTCACCTAGATTACTTTTTTTCATCCAAAACGTTTGTTTAACATCTAATATATTCTTTCCTGCGTAACCACAGAAACTGCCAAACGCTAAATTATTTGAGGTGACTTAGCAACACGGTGTGGATAACACAGGCCAATTATTCATAGGATCTGCCCACTGTATTATTAGTGGTCTAAAATATTACTGCTTCTAATTAAGAGAGAGAAGCCTGTCCTGTAGTATTCATTTCTGCAGCCAAATAAAATTACATGCAACCTAAGCTACTTCTGAGAAAAAAAAAAAAAAAAAGAAAAAGAAATGAAATGCTTTGTGGAAATGATAACGTCCTAACAAAAAGCTTCCTTCTCTATTTGATCTCCCAAGTCAGCGGCTGCTCCCAAGTCAGTTTTCTTTCAAAACGGAAAGACAAAAATGTGTCAGCGCACGGGCACTTTTGACTTGTCATTCTGGAGAAATTCTTACTGCTCCAAAGAGATATAGTGGTTACAATCCACCCCCACTATTCCAGCTCATTTGTAAACCGTAACAAGCGCGTCTTTGCATGTAGCTACTTGCTTAGGCAACTTCCCTTTAAAGCACAGCACCCTTCCGCACAGCCACAATAAAATGTGAATTATGTGCTGCCTACTTCTCTGCCACACGCTGTATACATTAAAAAGTTATTCTGCAACGGAGACTTTCTGATCAGCCCCTCATAAACAGAATGCTATAGCAGTTAAGTTTTCTGGCTCTAAGTAGAAAAAAAAAAATTCCTTTGATTTTATGCAAGCAACCACAACATTATGTCTTCTTTTATTTAAAGACACAGGCAATTTTCCTGTGAATCTTTACTTTAATTTTTTTTTTTAAGCATTAGCAGTATTGCCAATTCCAAGCACTCAAAAATAATATAGCAGATCCAAAAAGGCAGGCTGGTTTAATGACAATCAGATTAAAGAAATAACATGGGGTTGGACTAGATGATCTTTGAGGTCCCTTCCAACCTCTAACATTTTGTGATTCTGTGAAAATAAAAATGTATGTTCTTTCTATTGGCAGTATGACCACCGAGCCCTGAGACCTTTTTTTCAAGGTATTCTGCACAACCACAGGGGAAGGAGAAAGAGAGAAGAGGGAGAGTAGACTGGATATAAGTTCACTATTACATCCTGTCTGGCTGTAGCATTTCAGGAGGGAAAAAACCACCACAAACACAAAAAAAAATCCAGAATAATTTAAAATACACCCAGGCACATCAGCGGTGACTTGTTATCCTGGGAAGTATTCTTATGCCAGACAAAGTTTAATGCACAAGAGGAACTCAGGACACTCGAATAGTCAATGAGGCTACAAGCAACAAGAACCAGTAAAAACGTTTATAGATGCGCAGGAAGGATTTATACAACTTTACGTGTGGCATCTTACACACACAAAAATAAAAACATCAAAGCCTGTAAACTTTCCCATTCATACCATCACCCTTTAGTAGCCGAATATGCTCTGACCCGAGGTGAGCACAAAACCACTCACCTGGAACCTGCTGTCCTGTAAGTCACCGAACTGAGTCACTCGAGTTAATGGAATTTTTCTGATGAGAGATTCTCAAGGACCTCTACCGCCAGGCAAGGGAAGTACAAACGTAGGTAACCCTGCAGACACCCTGGAAGGTGTCCACGCCGATTAAAACCCAGAGCAGAGCGTATATGCTTGTCAGAGGAAATAAAAGGTGCTGTTTTCTCACCTTATTGGCAGTGCATAGCTGTACGGTGAGGACAAAAAAAAATAAAAATGAAGGTGGTCACTGTCCTACGGCGGTCAAGAATAAATTCACAGCTTGTATTGCTTGCCCATCTGGCTTGGCCTGCGATGTGGCTGTTGATCCAGGTGTTGAGGAGATGAAAAGAAAAATAAAGAGAAAGAAAAACAAAGACACAGTTAAGAGCGAAATGATTTGCAACACGCGAAGACATCCTAAGGAGGACTTAAAGGGGATGTTTTGGCTATTACTCAAGCACAAATAAACTATAGATTTAATCCTGCAGACAGAACACATAAAGTCGAGAGCAGAGCCCGTTCATTCAAACCGAGTGCTCTCCTCCTAAATGCGATCTTAATGAGGTGAAGAATCCTCAGCGAGTGGAGACAACTGTCTTCGCTGCCAACAGAGCATATTTCATGTGAGGAGGGGCCATCACCCAGAAAATATACTGTGGCAACTACTACTATCAGGTGAAAAATAACCAGCTTTGGGAAGGCGACGTCACCTTGGGCTCCACTTTCACCATTAACAGCGGTACGCTAGAGCCAACGCGAATTGCTGCAAATTCCCAAAGAATATAAGCAAAGGAGAACTCCACCAATGCGGGGTTTTTTTTTTTATTCTATTTCTGTATTTTTGCTCAGTAAAATTACAAAGAGCCAGCATTGAATTTCTGCTGACATCACATATTAAACAAAATACATTGTGTTTTTTCACTTGGAACCCCACCAAATATTTTTATCACTCTTGGGACAATAAACGGATTTAGTAGGACCATTTCTCCCTGACTGAGAAGCATTTCTGTTGTTTCAGTTTATGAGCATACTTACTCGTCCCTATTTATGGAAGGATTTACACACATACTTAACTCTAGATAGGTTCTTTAATCAATCCTCATTCAGCAAAACCCTCACTGGGACATGCACTAACGTAACTCCGCAGACTGAGACCAATGCACACACAGAGATTTGCATGTGTTCTACAACCACCTCAGCCTACAGCTTTGAGGGGAAAAACAAAAAAAAAAAATAAGAGAAGCCAAAACACGAAGCATTACAATCTCAACACTAAGGAATAACGGTCATCCATTCGGTTTTCGTCTTTTTGCAAAAGTCTGCAAAGTTTCTTACCATTTAAAGCACCAGCCACATATCAGCTCACCAAAAACCAAGTAGAAATCTTCAACTTTTTGATATAAAGAAAGCAAGCCACTTGAGTAAGACTCCAAATACAGTGCTTTTGTCCAAATACCTCTTTATTTATTTATTGCGCTTAAAAGCCTCGCATAGAAGTAAAATCAAAGGATGAGGTCAGGACCTTCAGCTTGCAAAGCTCAGGCTTGCTGAAGCCACCGGAACACAGCACGTCATTTCTCTGCAATGATTTTTTTTTTTTTTTTACCTGTGCCAGAGCCTGCCTTCTTTCTGTTTCCCACGCTAATTATGGTTTGGTTTTTTTTTTTTTTCTTTTCGTGTGCTGAACCAGAGCCGGCTGCAGCAGCCTCGGAGGAGACCTACGACCAAACCCGACTCGCAGGACCTCGCCCCGGACCATCTCGGCATCCTTTGGAGAGCCCCCTGTCACAGCGCTTTGTCGCGCTTGCTCCCTTCGACGAGCACCCTGTGACGCACGCGGCGGGCTTCGGGGACGATGGAGGCGGCGGCGACGATAAACCCCCCCCAGCTGCCATCTACCAAGACGTCCTGCTGAACTTCAGCGAGGGCAAAACGAGGCCTTGATTTTATTTTAAACCCTAAATATCGAAATCCTCAGCTGCTTTTCAGGTGACTGCATTTTAAGTGTCTATTTTCTTAATTAACACGAAACTAGGCCACTGGATCTATTACATAAAAATTTATGGGAAGTGAAATTCCAGGTCTCGCGTAAAAATGCCTTTTAAAACAAGACTGGTTCTCTCAATCTTCTCTAAATAAATTCAATCAGGCCAGAAGGGCGAGGGAGAAAAGCTGCCCTGTGTATTTCCTGAAAGTCTTTCTAACTACGCATACGTGGCCTTTTTGAAAAAATAATTACTTTCTAATGCTCTTAGTCACACAGGTAACTTGTCTCACCGTAACACACATGCGCGCAAAGGCTCGCTCTAGAGGCGCCATCCTGCACGCGATTATTCCAGCCCGTCCTTCCAACAGGCTCCTCTATTTCCAGCCACCCCTTCGGTACAGAGGCCCAAAACGGAGGCGGCCGCACCATGCCAAGGATACTCTGCCCCTAAAACCAAAGGCGAGTTAGTCAAGGTACCGAAAAGCCGCACTTTGGGCGTAGGAACCTGTCCCTCGCCCCTCCGAGGGGCAACATCTCCGCCGGGGAGGCGAGCTGAGACCTGCAAACTCGTCACACCGAAGCCGAGCCCGCCAGCTGCCTGGCACCGCGAAAGCTGAACACCGACATTTCTCATCATAACCTCCTCCAGCTCCGGCGCTTTACCATCAGAGCGATTAAAATATCTGTTTTACTGAGATATTTCTGGATCGCATTACGTTCCAGCCTGGTACTACAAACACTCCTGAGCTGTGGGTGCTGATGATTTCTCATCACCGAGACACGAAATCCTCCGGGCCAAGTTCAATATTAGTGTAAGTGCACGCAAGATTAGCGATGGGGACAGGGGCGTTAACCACTTCTGCAGGCGCTTAACCCTGCTCCTTCATCAGGCAAAAATCCTATTTGAGCCCACGGTGCTTTTTTCTTTTTTTTTTTTTTTGCTGTAAAAAAAGATAAAGAGAAAATAACGGCGATACGCAGCAGATCACTTTCTGAGCTCTGTTACTCTACTACATGCTTGGATTAAGTCCAACAAATGGAGTTACTCTAGATATACTCCCATGTAAGTGGCTCACAATCCCGTCCCCTGGAGTCACTCCAGATTTATGACATTAGGGCAAGAGTGCCAGATTTGGTGCCTTAAAAAAATGATACCTATGTCTGTGAAAAAAAAAAAGTGCCTCAAAAGGGTGGTGTCCAAACACTGGGAATGAAGACAAACAGACATTCCTTGGTTAAATACATTTTTAAGAACAGTATGCAGCTCAAAGCTGATCAGACTGCAGCATGCTTTTCCAAGGCATTACTAGTTTTGTGGCAGAGAGTCTCCTGCTCTATGGCTATAATATTTTGATGAACACAAATGCAAAAAAAATAAAATAAAATAAAAATTAGGAAACAAGTTATTTACTGATGAGAAAACTGCTTTTAATACTATAGTTTTTTATCACAAGAAGATGAAGTCAGTCTTCATCCAGAGCATAAAAAGGCCCAGACCTTGCTAAGAACTATGAAGAGGCTTAACAAACCTAGAGTGCCAACAGTGGTATCAGGTATTATTAATTTTAATTTTGCTGGACAGAAGGTTTAAAGTACAGTACATGACTGAAGAATAACAAGCCTGTGGCCTAAAATACAAGTGCTGGAATGGAAAGTGTTACAAACCCCCAAAGCACCGTTACAGCCACCAAACAGTTAAACCAGCCAGCAAAAAAAAAAAAAAAAAACAAACTCTGAAGAAACTTTTATGCAAGCTTTTATAAGCCAAAAGCATTTTTACAAAGCACCACACCTTTGTTAATTTGCTAACAATGACTGCGAGGGGAACCGGACGATTTGGCCGGACCTGCTAAGCGTGGCCACGTACCACCGTCCTGTCCGCTTGACGCTACAGCCGGCAAAGAATGACACCCTCCCCGAGAAGTTCAGCCCTTAGGAAAGGAAATCACCACCACCCTGGGTACCCTTCAATTTTTGGCCAGCCCGAGGTGGTGGTTGTACCACCACCATCATTGTCACCACCACGACGGCGGCGATGGTGGTGGCCCGGTGGGTCGCCCGTCAGCCGCACGCACACCTGACTGGACGGTGAATACCGTCTGTTACCATGGCAGCCTGATCTAATTACATGACTGATCAGGGCTGGAGTAAGCGGGCTTGAAAGCTTACACTGCTGACATGTCGCTACGCGATGAGAGAGACAGGCGGACCGACCGAGGAGGAAAATCTATTGACCTCCGCCTTGCGTAAAAAAGTGAGGTTACAGCCACCCTTTGAAAAAAACAAACCAAACACAAAAAAAAACCCAGAAAGCAACGCTGCCCATGAAACACCAGGCCGGTTTCACGAACAAATTAGGTGCAATAATGCCCAATTACAACTTACTATTATCTCGCCGCGTCGCAAAAATAACTCCGGCGTAATATTTTCCCCGGCCATTCTCAATTTCCCTCTCCCTCATTCATAACCCTTGCTCCCGGTATCGTGAAACCAACCGGTCGGTCTCCATCACCCCCACGGAAATAGAAGGCGGCGAAGCCGGGATTTTCCTTTCGGGGAAGGCTGGGTTCGAAACTGAAATTAAAAGTCCTTGACTCCTCGGTGTGGGAGCCGCAGCAGCTCACTACGCCTGACCACATCTGACACGTAAAGTAACCATTACTGCACAAGATACATAACCGTGAGCGTTAAAGGTTAAAGTGTAACCCGCGTTACAAAATATGAATTTCTTTAGCATATGAAAGGGAAAAGGTCTCCGGCAAAGGTCATCTACCTGCACCCTTGCCGCTCCGCACGCAGAAAACACTCGGAAAGGTTTTCACGGACGCGGATTTCTCCGCCCGGGCTTAAAATTTCCGCACCCCCTCCGATTCTATCCGGAGTTCGGGCTCATGGGGGAGAGAGATGCTGCTCGGAGGAGTCCCTATTACACAGCATACGGTAAACAAAATAAAAATAGCCTGTCGCTCTCGTTGTCTGCACAGTGCATTATATAACGGGCTTCCGACTTGTTTTCTTTTCTATTATTACTCTTCAGTAATTCCTCCTCTTCAATATCATGTAAATCGCTCCCAATTCTGTCATTTTATTATTATCGCTATTACTATTGCAGCGGGGAGCTAACGTTTTTTTTCCGGCTCGCTTTAATTTAAAGACTTCAAACATTCCGGGGAAGCGGCGGGGACGGATTCGGCACCCACGGAACGGGGCGAGGGGTCATTTATCTGGGGTTTGTTTTTTTTTTCTGCCGGTAAATTACGACGCGTTAGGAGGATTTAAAACAAAATAACAGGAAAAAAAAAAACAAAAACAAACAAGCCCACAATCCACAACCCCCTTCCACAATCCAACCCGAGCGAAAAAACCCCGCAAAGGAGGAAGGGGGGGGGGGGAAGGTGAGCGGGGGGGGGGGGGGGGGGGGAGCAGAGGCCGCGGAGCCCCGGGGCGGCGGGGGAGGGGGGTAACCCCGGCGCCGCTCTCCCCGGGACGCCGCCGGCCCGACCCTTCCGCCACGGGCGGAGGGAAGGCGGCAGCCCCCCCCGGTTCCTTCCCCGCACCCCCCCCCCAGCTCCTCTCCCGTATCCCTAGGCCTTCCCGCCCCGGCGCTGCCCCCTCCCGCCCCCGCTCCCCCCCCGGCCGGCAGTACCGGGTGGCGTCTGCAGCCGGCCTGGGCCCTGAGTGAAACGGAGCGGGGCTGCTGCCGGGCACATCCCAGCCCCAGCGCCGCCTCCTCCTCCTTCTTCTCCTCCTCCTCCTCCGCCGCCGCCTCCTCCTCCTCGCTTCATTCACCCTCCGGCAGCCGCCCAGCCCCGTACTACATACGCCGAGCGGCGGCCGCCGGCCCCGCCGCCACCCGGCCCCGCTCCGCCGGGCCCGCCCGGCGCACACGCACCGCACGGATCGGCCCCCCCCCCCCGCCACCTCCCGCCGCCATCCCCCGCACGGCCCCCCCCCCCCGGTCCCCGCGCAGCCACAAAACACGCACAGACACACCCCGAGGCCGCCGCACCGGGGAAGGAGGGAGGGAGAGAGGGAAAGGGGTGGGTGAGCAGCGCCGGATGGCAAAATGTCCACCCGCACCCCGCCCGCGAAGAAGGAGCCGGAGCGTACGGGGAGGGGGGGGGCAGGGCTGTACGAGCGGCTCGTACCACGGAGCCGCCCCGGCCTCCCGCTCCCGTGTCCCTGCAACAGTCTCCCCCCACCTCCCTCCGCTTTCCTCCAGCCATCCGCCGGCGCCCTCGGCCATTTCTTACCCCCCCACCGCCCGCACTCCGCGCCGGAGCCCGGCCGGGCCGGGGGTTGTAGCCCCGCGGGGGGGGGGGGGTGAGGGTGGTGTCAATGCGCTTCCCTTCCCCCCCTCCCTTCCCCGCCGTGTTTTTCCAGCTGGAAATCGCCGGCTGAACAAGGGAAAAAGCCGGGCGAGGAGGGAGGCAGAAAGCAGAGGAGGAAGAAAAAAGCCACTTACTGTAAAGTGTCAGTGGAGGTGGGGTTGGCGGGAGGGGGGGGGAGGTCACACTCTCGCACACAAATGTCTTCCGAGCCGGTCACGGGGCTCGGGGCTGCTTTTTGATGTTTGTTTGTTTGTATATTATTATTTTTTTTCCCCCCCCCCTGCAGTGACACAGGTCCGGGATGTCGCCGCCGCCGCCGCCGTAGTAGCAACGATGTCTGCGGTACGGGCGCTCGCTCCCCCTGCTCCCCCCCTCTCCTCCGGCATGTAAATGGGTGATAGAAGCCAAATATGGAGCAGTTGGCTGCCTCTGCAACAGCTCAAGGATCCTACTTCATGCAAAAAAAAAAAAAAAAAAAAAAAAAGAAGGGGGGGGAGAGAGAAGGGAGGAGGAGGAGGAGGAGGCAAGGCAACACTCTGGCAGGCGGCCAAGAGAGCCGCACAGATTATTGCATACGCGCAGCACCGCCGGGCCGAGGCGGCCTTAACCCTTTGCGGGGTCGGGGAGAGGGTTAGAGGAGAGGGGGAAAGGGAAAGGGGGGTGTCTCGGCACTTACCTCCTGCTTCACCGCCTCCCCGCTCCTTGTCACCCACTTCAGAAAGCCGGGCTGGCTTCTCGGCGGCGGGAGGGATGTCTCTTTCGGCAAGAAGCGCCCCGTTCTCTGCGTCGTCGCCGGGATCTCGAAGCACTTTGCAGGAGGAAAGAAATGAGCTGGGGAGGCGATAGGCAAAAAACAAAAAAAGAAGCCCCAAACCTATATTGTTTGAAGAGACAGCTAGCGAAGCGTGCCGTCCTTCTGAAGCGGCAGGGAAGGCTGGTTTGAAGGATGCATGGAAATCAGTTGCTCAGTCAAGGCTGGTCTGTCTCTCTAAGGGAGGAAATAAAACTGTGCTGGAAGCCAGGGAATGCTCTGAAGCAGCCTCTGCGAGAGTCAGAAGAGGGTGATTTTATTTAAGATGCCATATTGCATTTCGCCGTGGAGAACTGTGAAGTGATTTAGAGCAAGAGCTTGCATCCCACTCCCTTTTTTTTTTTTTTTTTTCTGAATTAGTTTTATTTATCCGGTTCCTTAGCATATGCTTGAGTTGCTTTGTAGAAAGTACCTTCCACTTCATTCAGACCAGAGAGGCTCTGACTCATACCATCACTGAACTACAAGACAGGCAGGGCTGCACCACGCATGTTTGGGTACTAACTCCCTCTGGATTCCTGAGCGTGCATTTCATCAAAGATCCCCTCTCGCATCTCTCCCAGCTGTGAGGCAGACCACTGCGAGCCTCTCCCAAACCGCCCCCCCCCCCCCCCCTAACTAAGGCATCTTACACCTCCCCGGTGCTCCTATGTCAGCTCGTTACTCTCCTACTTCGCTCAACACGAGTCTCTGCAGTGCCATAAACTGCAGCGATGGGCAAATAGCAAGCAGGGATGCAAACCCGAGACTGGAGAAAACATCCTCCTCCTGGACTAGCTCAGTCTGGCCTTCGAGCCTTTAGAAGGAAAGGCAAGACATCAGATTACGAAGCTGGGTACAACTTAGAGAAATAAAACAGATTATGGGAGGAACACAGCCAAAGGGCAGCGGGGCCACTATGTGCTCACACACAACCTGACGGTGATCCGTCAGGGAGGTACAGCACAGGGAAAGCCTCCTCCCACCCTGAGGATGCTGCAAAAAGATGTTGCATAAATACCAAAAGACCACGGAGCTGGGCACTGTGGGGTCACGGGCCTCAGGAAGGCCTCAGACATGCATTCCCTGCAACACGGACATCCAGACCAGGCTGTTTATTGCAGCTCGTACCAATTCACCACAACAATTAGCTCCTAGGTACTGGGTTTCTAGAGCAGTTTCTATGCGTCCGTTGCATAGTAGCATTAGATTTTAGCATTAAATCTACCATTAGAGTCTAGATGCAAAATACCCTAGGACTCAGCCTGTCATTATGCAGATCAGCAAAGTAGTCCCTTCTATAAATGACTGTACTAGTTCACCGTAATTGCCAAAGAACGTAATAATAACATTGTAAGCTGCAGTGCTCTTGATTTAAGAGTTGATATTGTAATACAGACAAGCTTTATGAAACAGAAGGATCTTTTACTACAGCACCGGCTGCATCTTTAGTTTAGGTTCACTACGAAATCCAACATAATTTTCTGTTCTAGGAGGGGTCTGGAGGGAGAAGCAGCAACGGGACAGGATGTCTGAACAAACATGACAGCGGCAAAGCAGACAGCAAAATTATCTTCACCCACCTAATGCAAGGTTCTTTGATTTAATAAAAAGAACCAAGGGAGAAAGACAGAGACTGGACATTACTGAAAATCCAGCGAAAGCCCTGGAGAAGCTGCAACCCCATCATCAGGGTTCAGTTCTGGAGTACGCAGAATTCTCCCATCTGCCACCTTTTTTATTCCAGTTGTACAGCGCGTTACCTCAGGAAAAAGGAATCTTTCCTTCTCAAACGTTCACCTTGCCAAGAGGTGTGGCACGCGCAGAGAAAGAGAAGCCACATTCATGCTGAAGCAAGCTTTGGGCAACTTTCCCTTCTGCACCAGGCTCATGTAAGAGGCTTGTGTATTCCTCCACTCTGTGGCTATGGCCTTGGCCACAGGGCCCACATTTTTTGCCACGCTCCAGGCTCGTACACCTTTCTCTGTTTTTCGGCTTCAGACTTGAAAAGAGACCCCTAAAATATAAGCCCGTTGTAAGTCAAAGCAATATTCCGTTTTCCTGAGCCAGCATGCAGCCTTAACGCGTGGCTTTGGGAAGTGCCACAACGGCTGCCAGCCACGTCACGTCCGTAAACCGTTCCTCACCTCCCTTTTGACTTGATCTACGTTGGCTGCATGAACACACGAGAGATGAGGGGACTGCACCTCCATGGATACTGCCTGGTACACCACCACTTTACAAGGCATCCTTGTGCTTCTGCAGCTCCCCTGCCAAGGGCCTACACTGGGGCTCAGTGTATTCCTTCTGTAAAGAATACAACAAAATACAGAGGTGCTGGCAAAGGCAGAGGGCTGGGAAACAACACCTGAACATGACCTTTGCTGAATGCCTGGGCCAGAAATCCTTCAATATCTGTTAAAGCAGTGCAGCCCATTGACTCAGGAGTGCAGGACTAAGCCAGGAGAGAAAGTAATTTGCTTGTAGACGTGATTTTACCTGCCACCAGCATAGTTCAGACAACGGGAATAAAGAGAAGCCGCTCAACGCTGAAGCGATCAGGTCCTGCTCAAGGGCTACCCCAAATTCCTGCAGTGCACTCTCACAGCAGCCCCCCTAAACCCCACCACCTCCCCGCCCTGAGGAGGGCATATAGCAAGGGCTGCGTACATGAAAGCAGCTTCAAACTTTTAAAACAAAACTCTTGCATTGCAGAGAAAGAGAGAAGAGACGTGTGGCAGACGCTGGTCAGCTGGCTGAGCGCAGTGTGGGCTCAGTACCATCAACAGTACATGTTTTATACCATTGATGGCATCTACGAGAGACAGGAGCGCAAGAAGCAGAAGAATTTGGATTTACGTGGTTTTTAAAACATTCATGTTCGGGGAGATCCGGCGATTGACAATGTATTGAGTGTGAGAAGGAATTTCACAATCATTGATCATCGCAGCCCAAGTCTTCCAATTTGTCATAACGTGACATTGTTGGTCTCATTACAGCCTCTAGTGGACAGCAGTAATCCAGTTCACAGACCTGTCATACAATTTGCTCAAATGACAAGCGTTATCAAGGCGAAGAGAACACAAACATACAGTCATTCTTGTCCCAAGGCAAAAAGGATTTTTGAATACAATCAAAGGTCTGTTATCGTTGCTCGTAAGGTGCCTTGCTTTGCACTTCAGGTATTAACACTGGCTTGTAAATAAACAGAGAACTCCTGCTACTCCTTTCAGTTTGAGACAGCTTTCAGAAAAACTAAATTAATCTCAAATATTTTTATAACAGAAAATATCGGTTGCCATGTTTTTGGCTTAAGAAAGATGTTTTTATTCCCACTCAGAATCCTCCGACTGTCCAATCCACCTCCTGTCTATTTATAGCCCTCTCGCATTCAGATATTTTTGCTAACACTGTTATTTTCATTATTATTTCAGACATATGCAGCTGATTTAAGGTATTTTAACAGCTTTAACAAACAAGAAACTATAATTTGGATTACAGCTGGCTAATTAAGGTATGCTCTCCTCAGGGAAGTTGAAAATGTACACGATCAGAACAATAACATATTTGGAATGTATCCTCTAACTTGAAGTGCCACTTGTGTGAACATAATGAAATAC
This sequence comes from Trogon surrucura, assembly GCA_020746105.1. Lineage (NCBI taxonomy): Eukaryota > Metazoa > Chordata > Aves > Trogoniformes > Trogonidae > Trogon > Trogon surrucura. The sequence goes on along the minus strand of CM036619.1, from coordinate 96,702,133 downwards.
GACTAATTTTTTGTGTATTCACTTAGAAATGAGCGTATCTTCTGTCAGAACAGGGATGTCGACGATGTTCTCCAGAACTCTGTGATTGTTTTCAGATGGAAGGAAATTAGACTGGTAGACACAGAGAGCCAACACCATCTCTTTAAAGGCACAAGTATCTCATGCAAATTAACATCTAGTGAAATGAGAGCAAAGCATTCATGAAGACTAAGCAAGCATGTAGTGCTACACCCTAACTCAAAGAGAAAAATCTGATGGTCTAAAATGCTGAGGTCCTTTGCAAGTGAATTCAAAGGAAAGACTGCTGTTAATTTCTTTATTTTACCACATTGTGGCCCCGTGTGCCTTGCTGGGTCTCTTGACAAATCCTCATTTGTCATGCCTTGTGGTATAGGTAATGGGATATTTAGGTAAAAAAGCGTTTACTTTATAATTTTTTAAAAGAAGCAATCAAGTTCCTCTTTAAATAACAATAGCTTCAATAGCTCTAAAATAACAATAGGTCCTTAGATGCAGATTTCAAAGATGATGCTTTTTTTGTTTTTCTTGTTTTTAAACAGGGAAAGCACTTCACCAAGGGATTAAGAAAACTGATGAATCCTCTGAAGTCTTAAAATCAAGACTGATTTAGTCTCTTGAATAAGTTGTCAGTCAGCTACAGGTCACTGATCTGGAAGAAAGACCAGCTAACCAACTTCCAGTGACCACACAGGGGTAGAACCACAGCCACAATTAGCTCCACAGGCTGTTCCAGCAGTGACCGGTGGAAAATAAATGTGCTAGGCCCTTCCCTAGAGGTGCTTAACTGGTCTAGTCACCTCTCAAATAGTAACTACTATGATGTGAAAGGAGGATGTAGTGAGGTGGAGGTTGGTCTTGTCTCCTAAGTAACTTGAGATAGGACAAGAGGAGACGGCCTCGAGTTGCACCAGAGAAGGTTTAGATCGGATATTAGGAAAAAATTCTTTACAGGAGGAGTGGTGAGGCATTGGCACAGGCTGCTCAGGGACGTGGCGGAGTCACCATCCCTGCAGGTGTTCAAAAAACCATGTAGACATGGCACTTGGTTTAGTGGTCATGGGGGTGTTGGGCTGACGGTTGGACTCGCTGATCTTAGAGGTCTTTTCCAACCTTAATGATTCTATGGTTCTGTGACCCGTTCGGTGCTTTATGGCCCTGTGATCCTAAGCTGTCTGGTCTCCACATATGCCCTTTGGCACTGCAGTTACACCCGCGGCTGCTGTGAGCAGAAGGGCTAAGCACAGATGGAAATTAAACTGACATCTTATTCCTAGAAGCGATCGCTTCGTCTCGGGGTCAAAATCCAGCAGCGGAGCACAGAGGGGAAGCTCCGCGCTGTGGAAAGCGTCCGGTTTCCAGGGATGTCAGGGCAGCGCTGCTAACGAGGATTAACATTCAACCAAAACGATGGTGCAGACCTCAGGAGAATTCACTGGCAGCTTTCTGGGAGAGGGCTCTCGGCTCCTAGCAGGGAGCAGTCGGAGGCCACAAGCCCTTGTAAGAGACCCATGTTGTCCCTTTAAATCATACCTGGTACAGAGACTTATCTGGGAGTTCACTTGCCAGCTGTTGGTTTGTTGGGTTTTTTTCTGTCTGTTAAGGGCGTTATGGTCTAGAGAGATTAGATTAGCATCTATCATGCAAACACTCAGGGTTGGGAAATAATTCTTGACCTTTCTTAAAGTGTCTTACCTGCATATAAGGCAGTGTGGTTTCTGCTACAGTCGCTCTGATCAGCACTGCACATATTTTTATATATTTTATATATATTTTGATAAGTGCAATGAATTTTTAGGGGAGGAAGGTGAATGGGCCAGAATGGTCTGTTTGAACAGACCCAGGAATTGGAAACATGGATTTCTGACTCCTAAAGTCCTTTAACGGCCCCAGCTGAGATGTTCTGGTCTATTGAACAAATCCTTCATTCACCTACCAGACCTTCAGAGCCAACGTGCTCAGTCCTGCTGCCAAGCCAGCACATTTTATACACATGCTAAAAAACTTTGCATTTTGTTGAGAAAAAAAGTGCAGCATAGGAATAAGAGCTATTTTCTACCCTCACTGTCTTCACCTCTTCACAAAATATGATATGCATGGGCCTTGGCCCCAAAGCTCTCATGAAAATTCAGAACTGAAGTTCACCAAATTCAACCAATATTGGTAAATCTGGGCTTATGCCTTGGCTTCGAGGCAAAGATAAGTGCAAGTTAAGTTGCTTTATGTCCAAGACCAGTTATTTTCTAACTATATTTTCACTGTGCTGTCAAAAAAGAAAACTAATACAGTATTAACTATAAGTACAGTAATAGTTGTGAAGTATAGGCATCTTACACAGAAAAGAGCTACATTTCTTCGTTTTCAAAAGGCATTGTATACTACAAAACTGCAGTCCTCTGTAGCACAGGAATGGCAACGCTGAACGGTGCACGAATACCAAACGAAAATTTCAGTGGGGTAATTTTGCTATGAAGGAATTGCTGTATCCCCTCAGATTTCACTCATAGTTGTGGTCAACTCGAAAATCCTCAGGCAGAGGTAGACTGCAGGCATGACAGCGAACTGCCTGGAGGGTAAGAAGTCCTCAGCTTGCAAGGATTTGACCAGCAACCTAGGTGATCATGGTAGACGTCTGACCTTCCATCCGATTACAAACCGAAAGGGCTATTTTTCCTGTTTCTTCTGCAAGGTCGTAGGGATATGTCCAAAGAACCCTGAAACTCCATAGTTTAAAAAAGCCTGAGGTAGGATATTAATTTAAATCAGTTATTTCTGCTTGTGCAGACCGCTCTGTAACTAGACTGGCATTGCTTTGAGTTCTCACTTCATAGAGGCATCATCTTTCCCTCAGACATTTTCCCCATCCTCACGTTCTCTCATTACCCTTCAGCAGAGGCCTTTCTGCTAAAGCCAGTAGTTGTTCCCATATTGCCTGAAATGCCGTATCACGTCTCTCTCAAATCACCCTGCCCACTTTTTCCACAGTAGTGCTCCCATTTATACCTGTCTTCCTACTTTGGATCTGCTCTAATGTCATCCTCACATGATATTATCCACTGATTTATACTTGAGGTAATGAAAGATACCTGTTTAAAGCTCTAGAAGCCCTGGCACGTAGCAATTACGAGAAAAACACAACAGTGTGAAAGCAGTTTTCTCAAAAGGAACTTAGCTGGGCACCCAGGTACACCAGAAACACCTGCCCGCTGAAAGCACATCTTCAGCTTTCTCCCACACCGTTTGGCTTTTGCTGCAGAGCTTCTCCAAAATCCATAAAATTCAACCCTCTGAAGTGTAGGTTCTGTCACAGGGATAGACTTGCTCTTGCATGGATTGTTTTGCCAGAAGGTCAAGCATAGCCAAGAGAGTCGAGTGGACACCTGGGGCCAGGACCATCTCATGACAAGCTGTTCCTCCTCAGGAGACACTAGTTCTCAAATGGTTCCTCACTATAGGTTTTTCACATGTTGTATTCTCATCTTTGTGCAACAGTACATAAGAGTGGACATGCAGTGGCCACAGGACTGCAGTTGTCACAAGCAGGCACTTAGGGAGTTGTGGACACCACACACTGCTCTCCAGCCTCCCACTATTTTCAGCTTCAGGGACTTCCTAAGCGGGATGTGGTTTCTGCCTGTTTAGTAACCCTCAATGGATTTATCTCCCAAGACTTGTACAGTCTCCTCTGCCAGCGTGTGTAAACCGTAACCTTGGACAATTCGTCACATCGTACAGGTCAAGTTCCTGATACAAGAAGGATCGCCTCATCCTGCCCACTTCATTCAACATTCCCAGCTCTTCCACCGAGACAGAGAATGGCCACTCCCTACCCAGAGTCTCTACATTACCCAGAACTTTGCAGGCACCTACCATATTCCCCTTAAATTATTCTTCTTCCAGGCTGGAAGGGTTGTTGTGCAAACTGATCTGTTAAAGACTTCACCGCTTCTGTTGCAGTTCTAACCTGGTTTTTAGTTCTTCTGTCTTGGTCTTAGCCCTATGACATCCTCACTCCCTCCGTTCTTCTGCCTGTAGAGTAGGAATAGTAAAAACAATTATTTTATCTCGCAGAACAGTAGTCACGCGGTAAAGTACAAGTATTATTACTATTAAAGCAATACAGAATACTCCCTTTTCCCAAGGCTTGGCCAAGGACTCAGAAAAGCAACAACTCCACATAGCAAGGACGAGAGAAAACAGTATTAATATAAACAAAAACAAACGCATGATTTTCTGCACAGTTTTTTTTTATACTTGGTTGGCAACACAGACTAACTAAAACCCTTCCCATTTCATAAACTGTCTCTGTCAGCCAACCCACTCTGGTGTTAAAAATCCGAAGCGATAGGACATCTCCCACCAACCTCGGGAGATTATTTCATACACTTATATGCATAACAGGTCTGAAAAATACGACATGCTACCGAAGTGGGATTACCAGATGGTTTTCCTGCTGTTTAATCTGTCTCTCCACTTTCCATGACACATCTTATGGCTTAGGACATAAATATGAAATCATTTCTTTCCCTTATTTGGCCCATCTTCAGCTAGGTGCGTAAACCTGGTGTCTGATTTAAGGTGTACGAGTTGTCCCGCTGCCTTAATGATTCTGAATCATACATTTAAAGTTAGCTACGTGCTGGAGGGTATGTATTTGCAAACATGTTACGGTGAAGCAGTCAAGGGTGTGGATTTATGGGACACCATCTACCCTGCAATAACTACACGGATGAACACCCTTTGCCTGCTGGTAAACGCGAAGCGGGTTAGGCCAGAGAGAGTCCCAGCCAGGGTCACCTCTGCCTCCTTGCGATCACTTTTGCTGGTATTCTCTGAATACTGCTCCTTCTGCCAGGTGCCCCCAGCACTAACACTATGCCCACCAGTCATCACAAGAGCTGCAGAGATACAGATATAGAGGCACTACTGCCTCCCTGACCTCCAAACGGGTCCACCTCCAGATACAGCTCAAATCGTACTTTTTTTTCCGTTTTTTTTTTTTTTAAGACACCCCTATAATCTTGCAAGCTGAAGTCATATTAGGAGACCTTGTCTCCCTCTCTGCATTACAGCTTCAGCCCTTTTTTTTTTTTTTTTTTTTTTTTTTTACAGCAGGATACATTCTTTGCAGAGCCTTCATCGTTTATCATGCAGAGTCCTCCAATTCTTGAGCCCCTCTGTTTCCCTCTGCTGGTTAAAACTGTATAGTGGGGGGGGGGAGAGGAGGGAGCACGGAGGGTGGGAAACGGCAAGAAATTCCCCAAATAATTCTCATAGTTAACCCACATGCCCAGTGTGGGAGATGGGGGCAGCGGGGACAGAGCTCACAAGTGCCGTACACCAAAGGTTGCTGCCCCAAAGATACTTCAGAGAGCCTGTCGGTATTGTTAAAAAATCTGTATATACTCTGCAGGGTCCGGCACAGAGTTTATCAGCTGTACAGAAATTCCTGCATAGTTTATAATCTGGGCAAGCATCCCAGCCTCAGTGTTGTCTCTCGCTAGAGTCTCTTCAGAGTATCAGAGGTTCCCAGGAATGCTCCCAGAAGCTTTTAGCTCAGCGCGAGTCACTGCCAAGTCGAACCGTTTCTTCGAGTCCCTTGGAGCAGTCATCCTGAAAACTGCAGGAGAGGAGCTTGCGGGAGCTGTAAGAGTCCCTAAAAGGCTCAACTTGTACAGGAGTCATGGTCTGGCCTCCAAAAACATACATCTGAACCGAGAGGCGTTTATCTCAACTTTGCCCACGTTTAAGGTCCCTCCACTGAGATCACAAAATCTGCGCGTGTAGCTTGAAATGAAAGCCTTCTCATGAAAGTTATTCCTTTGGTGATTTCCTAAAAGATTTATATATATATATATATATTTTAATAATCCCTCAGATTCCTAAATGAGGAACAATGCCCCTTTCTCATTTGAACTAGATGCTCAGATCGATTACATGAGGCTGAGTTTCCTCCCCAGGCAGTTTACAACTGTGGCTTGACCCCGGCCGGCAGCTCAGCAGCAGGATAGGGGAGAGGAATTGAAGGGTAAAAGGGAGAAAATGTTGTGGGTCGAGATAAAGGCACTTTAACAGGTAATGCAAAAGCTGGGCGCACTAGCAAAGCATTTTCCCTTCAATAAGTTTTATGGCTGAGCACGATGTCCTACGGTCTGGGACATCCCTTTGGTGAGTTGGGGTCGGCTGTCCCAGCTGTGTCCCCTCCCAACTTCTTGGGCACCCCCAGCCCACTTGCCAATGGGGTGAGGAAAAGAAGAGCTCCTGCCTCTGTGCAGAAATAATGAAAACATCCCTGTGTTACCAACACTGTTTTCAGCAAAAATCCGAAGCACAGCTCCATGTAGCTACAATGAAGAAAATTAACTCTACTCCAGCCCAAACTAGCACAACACCACGGGCACAGAGGTTACGCGGTCTGCAGTAAACGATACCTCATCATTCGACAGACCTCTCAGAACGGTGATCTCCCGAGAAAAGACTGCATTTCTGAGACCGGCTGGTTTTCCAGAAATAGCAAACGATCGGTGGGGCAAAAAAAGGTAGATTTCTCCCACGGTGAAATAACAGTGCTCTCGTACTCTAACCTACAAAAATTACCATTTCCTGAACACAAAAGGAAAGGAGAAATTCCAACAGCCACCAAGCCCCTGTTATTCTTCTTATGTAGAACTGTAACCTGATATTGCCTACTCACTGGGCTTTCCAAGGATTCGCCTCTCTTCTTACATGTTAGCATTTTTAATGCTTCTTACTAGCCAACATGTTCATTGATTTCCTTAAGCTCTGGTATGTTGCTTCCTCTGAATCTGCTACTCTCGTAGTAGCACTCTCCCCTAATAGCATGCTGAATTCATATAGTGATTTTTATGAGCTTGAAATCTCTGCTATCCAGACAACAGCCCTGAAATTCTTTTTTATTTATTTCAGGACTTCAAACTCTGAATATCTGGCTGTATAATTAAAATCTGGATTGTTAGAACAGACTGAAAATACATTTACTGTGAAAATGTGTCACTTATTAGTTATTCCACTTCAAACTCTTCAACTCTGCAGTGTTACTATTTCATTTTGTTTTGATGTTTGCTCCTTTTAAGCTAACCCCAAAGAATTTCACCCTTGCCCATTGTGGTTATCAAGCTGTAGTTTGTCAGCATTGTATTTGTGAGATACAGCTCTCTTCTGCTCTTCCCAGCTTTTTCTTGCGTGTGTTGATTAATAGCTCTTCTGTATTGATACTCCTTTTAGGAGAATTAGGAATGCCCACCAGACAATCTTCTCCATCACTTGGTAACACTGATCCTGGTCTGTTGTCTCACTCTTGTATAGGGCCGCTTGGTATGTAAATACTCTCCTTAATCTTAATTTTTTGTTTCAAGGATAAACCAAAACAAAACAATAACAAAACCTCCTTTATTTTGCATGCTGGGAGCACATGCCATTAATATTAATTAATTTATTTATTTAAAGTTGGTAAAGGAATTTGCTCTTAGGCTGGGAATGTGGCTGCCAAGTTTCCTGCCTGCAATTTGTTACGGCTCAGTAGTAAACTCCTGAAAATAGGAATTTGAAATGGAAATAGTGACAGGCCTTTTAACTACGCTATAATAAGCAGGGTGTTTTATCCTGCATACTGTATGTCGTTACACAATGGCAGCCTATCATAATGTGCACGGAAAACAAACGGGGTCTCTTTAGATCGCTCTCCTGGCTAAAACCGGGCAGACAGAGGAAGTAAAACAGGCTGAAAAGACAAAAGACTAGAAGGTCAAGAACACCACACCCAGACCTAAGCCCTTCTGTTACGCTGAGGAGCACAGGGATTTTAGAGAACTTGTGCTTGAATAATCTGACTTTGATCAGCTTGCCATAAAAGAAAAAGAGGTGTAGTCTGCTTCTTTGCTAAAAGGGGTGAAGAAGGAGACTTTCCCTCAAGTCTTAAGCTGCAAATTAATGTACCCAGACTTGCCTTGTTACACAGAACAAAGCTCCATAAAGTATCTGTTTCTTGCAGTTGTTTATCTGCCTTATAGTAGTGCATTGCATGTAATTCTGCGTGTATAAGACACGTGAACTTTAGAGCTGGTTTGCATGCTAGCTTTCAAGCATCGGTTGAAAAAAGGTAATTTTTCAGAGTCACTGGACATCCAGAGTCCTACCAAGTCAGCTGAGTTTCTCCGGATTTACACCCGTGTAAATGACAGCATTACTACATCTTCGTGAAAGTAAACTACTACTGTTGTTTTTCACAAGGCACTTGGCAACCACAAAAATAACTGAACCGTGTGTACAAAACGAAAGTCTCTGGGACCTGAACTTCTGGTTCTTAGCACACATGCTTAAATGCCATATAGAACTGCCACCTCATGTCTATTTTTACTAATTGAGTTTACTTACTTGTGTTTGGGCACCGTACCAGCTACTCAGCAAGTCCGGGAGATTAATGTAAAAGCCTCTCTGCATTTAGAAAGTATAGGCACTCCAGATTTACAGCTGCTTATTTTGAGGGTGGCTGACTGCTGATCCCAGTGTCTTTGAGTAACAGATGGTTTTGTGAACTGCCTCGATAATGAAAATGATATAATTTGCCCCTTATCATTAAAATAAAGCAGAGAGACAGAACAGAAGGAAAAAAAGCAGTATACCTGCCTTCCACAAATAACATACCTGAGTATAAAGTGGGGGGGGAAAAAAAGCCTAGGCAAAACTGAAGGCTACCAGTAGTATTGAAAATTCACACGAGGGAAAAACTTGTGTAAAATAACCTGCCCTAATCTGGACTCTGAAAGCGTTGGCCCCTGTAATGTTAGAATTTATAGCTCTAATCTTCTTAAGAGCTGCATGGCTCTTCTCACATGCAGGGAAAACAGATTTGATGTTTCTGAGATTAAAAACTACTGAGCTGAACTTTGCTTGTTATTGGCCAGAAGCATTTGGAAACCTAATAAAGCATTCCATTAAAATCTTGGCATTTTAGTAACACTGAAGAAATAGGCTTCTCAAAATGCGAGTCCAAGGCAAAAGGACGCTTTTCGGGGCAGGAGGGAAGAGATTGTGGAATTTGGATTTTAACAAAGTTTGCAATGACTTAAAAATAGATCAAAGGAAAAGCGAGGTAGAATGGAATGGTAAATGCTTGATGTAACCAGCAATGTGCAATTCATTCTTATTTAGACTTTACTACATCTGAAAAGAGTTTATTGCGTTGTTTTAAACCGAATAGATTTGCAAGTCTAGGAGCTGCTGGGCAAAGCACAGCGCTTGTCACTGACTAGCTGCATGGGCTCTAACAGGTAGCACAAGGTCTGATTCCTTAAAATTACAGGCATCCACAACCACAACTGAGATCAACGTGAGCTACTAGCATTCTGGGCTTCATATGACCGGCTTTACTCTGAAAAAAAAGCTATGTTAAGGCTGGCTAGGCTACAGTTTTAGCTTCACAGCAAGCCTACTCTGAACACATATAGTCTGTATGTGATTTGATCTATCAGGATGCAACTAATATTTCTGTAATATTCTTAATGACGGTATGATCTCTGAGTTCAAAGCTGTAGCATGACTGAGCAAAGGTGACGATCTTGCCACGGCAAAACCTCGCGCAGTGTTGGGCAAGTGAGAGGAGAGCTGCCTGGTCCCAGCTGCACTTTTGGAGCCCTTACTTGCCTTCTCCACAAAGGTACAGTGAAAAGGAGCCTCATAAACTACTGCTTGTACGGTGCTCTGCTGGGAAACAAACAGGAATAAAGACTTAGAATCAAGCATAAAAGAAGTAAAGCTTCGTAACCAACCCTAAATATGACAGGTCTCTTACTGGGGTTCATTGAAGGGATTTGGGGTTTTGGCATGAGGTAAACAACATCCATTCCAACATGCTTTGAAAAGGCTTGATCCTGGCTCTACTGGCAAAGCCAACCATGAAAGCTATGCCAGGGTTTGCCTGCGTGCGGTTATATCTAATTCAGATCTTCTAATTACAGTCTGCTCCTAAGTTGCCCTATGGAAGCAGAAAGTACGTAGGCTGTCTTCTGGAAAGCTGGTGGTTAAAACCCTGGGATGCCTGGCAGTGATAATCAGGTGATGACTGAATGCCTATAAACAAATTTTAAGCTGGATTTTACCCCACCCTGAGAAGTAGAGGGTTGAATCCCTATCGCAAGGCTGGTGTGAATGAATCCTATCCAGATAACATGAGCTCAGCGACAGCAGAGAGTTCAGTTACGCAATTCCATTTTCTGCCCTTTCAAAAGAAATTTACCTTTACGCAGCTGAACATTGCAGGGTGCTCATAAACTGGCTGCTAACATGGCTGGCGTGCTTTTCTTTTTCGTGGTGCTAACATATGACGAGCTATCTACTCTAACAGATGCTCTTTGACAGTGCAAAATAATAGCACTCAGACTTAAACTGGAAATCACAAGCAACCCCTCTCTAACTACAAAATGAATACACGGAACGGAGAGTCGTGTCAGCTAGGACGTTAGTAAATCAAGTTGAGGAAGACAAATTATTCACTAAAGTTGAAGTAACTAAAATTTTATTCAGTTAGCACTACTGTCATTAGAGCTCTCCTGTTCTTTGCCATAATTAGTAGATATGAGAGCAATTAAAAGCAACACAAGGTAAAATCAGCGGTGTGTTTCCTTGCTATGTAAAAGCAACAAAAAGTGCTTCTATTCTTCCTTTTTATTAATTTCTATTGGTAGAAAAGACGCTATATAAATACTCACTACTGGTAAGATGCCCAGCCACATCAAGACAGCCCTTTCCCAAGGGATTTCATGACTATGTTTTCCCCACCAAACCACAGACAGGGCTGTGAATTAAAAGTGACCTTGTTGGCCCAGCGGTGCAGCTGCCACGTATTTGATAACAAACTTACTAGTACTAATGCCAGCAGGGGAGTTACAACACAAGCTAAAAATGAGTTCGAGAGTAGATTTCTACTCAGAACGTGCCTGGTAACCTGGCTGCAAAAAAGCATTCAATGCACAAAGATGACTTTTGATTTTTTTTTAACCTTTAAAGAAAATGCATTCCTCTTGTCTTCCCTGTCTCTTCTTGAAATTTCTACACAAAGTTCTCCAGAAGGATGTACTTGGTGCAAACACCCTTGGTTACAAGGTCTGCAGCAACACCTGGAGTACTTGTGACATCTCAAAAGTAAAACTTCTTTAGAAAGGACATGGAGGACTTATTGGGGATGGTGAGCACAAAGCTGGCCTTATCGAATGCATACAACTGCCCATAACCTGCGTGAGGGGTAAAACTGGTTAGCAGCTTCTTGTTTTCTTCAGCACGCACCAGGAGACATCTCTGTCTCAGTTCAGGATCAGGCTTGCAAGGCCCAATTCTTAGAGCTTTTGAAGAAACACGTATGATTAACAGAAGGCTCTGGCAGCCATCTGCAGGCAGGATTTAATACTCTTGTATTTCATGGGGCTCCTGCGTGGGAGTCTCCGACTCCTCTGCGTGACAAGCACATCCAGGTTTTATCCCGTGCATCCCTGCTGCCTGCACCTCCTATGGGTATCCAGTGCTAGATCCCAAATGCCAGAATTGAGCAAAAGTGCACACAGGGAGACCTGCCTCATCCAGGTCTTGGTGTGGTGCATTAATGGCTCTGAGAACTTCACGGCACCAAAAGACTGAGCTCAGGACCGTGCAAAGGGCCAGTGGCTGCCTTCCAGAGCCTGACAAAAGGGGACAGAGGTGGCTCAGTGGCTCTGTCTCATTTCTCTAGAGGTCCAGGAGGGTATTTGCATGCGAGTGATGAGGAAACCATCAGACCAGTTAGCACGCAAGGGGACCTGGCAGTCTCAGCCAAGATGGCTTCAGGCAACGTAGCTAAAGGACCACTGGCCCCCCAGACCGCAAGCCTCCTACTTGGGATCCAACCCAGCCACAGGTCAGGTGGTGGGAAGGCTCCTCAGTCCCCGCTCCTTATTACCTGACAAATAAAATAAATCCATCCGTCTCATTTTAATGCACAGAGCAACATCACTATGCAAGTCCGCCGTGGCGGGCGGTTTGTGCTCACAACGCAAGCTAAGCCCCAAACAGCAGAAAGGGTCATAAAATAAGGATGAGAGTTCAACAAGAAAGCTGATAATGAAGAAGCCTGTGCAGATTATGCCCTATTCTAGCCAGCACTACGTTACCTTCTAATTTTAGAACAGTTGAAATTTTTTTTCCCAGGCCAGAAGTTGACAAGAGGCTGAGCAACGCCAGCGTCGTTAAATCTCTGTTTTCAGGCACAGTGTTGTCTCCACACTGCAAGAAGTTGTTCCAGCATGTGAAATTTTACAGGAAGGCACACGCTGTCGGTGGATGCCCGTACAGGGAGCTATGTAATATGTCGAAACCATCTGGCATTTTGCGGTTTTGCAGTATCAGTCAGACGCGCTGTCTGGAAACAGAGGGCTCAAACCCAGAGTCCTTGATTCAGGTCAGATACCTACAGGCGCCTGCGGACTTTTGGCTGGACCAAGAGCTGCAGAATAAAGCACTTAATTAGGCGGCTGAAGTTTATGATTGATTTCAAGGCCAGCTGAGCTAGAAGCCTATTACTGCTTAGGAAGTTCTAGTAAATGTAATTATTATGGCATGTTTGATATAATCCACGGTCCTCACGAAATGCTCCAAAATACCATTTTAGAGACTTATTCTGTTGCTGTTACGCTTCGTACCTTCTGACTAAGGAACGGGACAGATGATGTGAATCCTGATGTGAAGCTTACTGAAAACTACCACTAAAATTAATAGAGCATAGTTACAGAAGAACGTTTTGTATAGAATTACCTTCTCTGGAGTGTGAACAATACTGCTGAAAGCAGGCTCTGGGTTACATTATTCCTGTGATCCAAATTTTTTTTTAACCAGTGAGGTCACTGGGGAGATTCGAAGTCTTCATAATTACCGCTCAAGGCCTAGAGGAAGGGGGGAGGAAAGACAATGAAATTACGTTTCATGTGTTGATTCAGAGAGCAACCTGCAGCGGCCCGTTAACTTGTTTCGTCTATCAGGAAAAGCAAATTAATTCTGTATCCAGTCGGTTTTATGAGTGGCAGCTCAATTTGCTTTCCCAGTTAAGCAGGGAAGAAAGTGGCCTTTTGTTGCAAACAATCACTTCCTGCAATGCTGCAGAATAAGATGTAAAATAGGCAAAGAGTTTTGGATACAGCTTCTAACGTCCTGCTAAGAAGTAAAATTTCTTTCTTTCATCTTCCCTCGGAGAAGGAATTCAGGTTATGCTCTGCACTAAATTAAAGTGTTCTGCTCAGTTATGTACATGTACAGCTTTGAAAACTGCTCCTGCTTCTAGGTCAAGGGCTCTCCCTGTGGCCGGGTGCCAGCTTTATCCCTGGACTCCCATAATCCCTTGAAATAAATCAACTTTCCATTGAAATCCTCTGCCAGTTCCACTTCAGACTAAAATGTGCTGTCTGTAGCATGATGCTCTTTTATACTTCTGTGGAAACAAAACAACAAAAAAAAAAGGAAAGAAAAAAAAAAAGAAGACAAACAATGTGGTCCTTGTGTACTGGATACATTTCGACGTAACCCATGTTGGGTATATTAAAGGCTATCTCTGTATATTACGCTAACCCCAGATTTCAGCATTTATTATTAGAACTAAGACAAATACCTTCGACCGAAGGAATAATTCGACCGGTTGAAAAGGATCCCAGCTTGTGTGCGTGTGTGTGTGCGTGTGTATCCCATTGCTACTCTGCTCACGTGGACTGAAGTGTGTGGATGCATTATACTACTTCCCAGCCTGGGCAGATGAAGCCCTCAAAGATTTTTTTTCTCTCCTCTTCCCCCCCCCTCTCCGTCCCCCACCCGACTCCTAATATCAATTTTCTTCTCTGTGTGTCATAAATGAACCTGAATACATTCACACGTTCCTGTGGAAAGACTAAAAGCTGTCACTTCATTTCAGGGAATCAGGCGGCTTTAAACTCAGCTGCAAGAAAGCCCAGATGCTCCTACATCTCTGGGGGAAACTTATCTCTTCAGAAAGGGGGAAACTTCGGAACAACAATAACAAAATATGGTTTAAAGATGCTGCTGCCGTTCTCCTGCCGATGCTGAGGTCAGTACTTCGGAGAGTGGGTGCCAGTCAGAAACAGCAGCATTCTCCTCACAAGACTGACGTTTCTGAAAAGCTCTGCTTCTCCCCAAATCTCAGTTACTTTAAATGGTCTGCCAGTTAAATCAGAACAGCCTGGTATAAAGCCTCCAATTTTCTGACAACCTTTATATTCTCTTGGCTCCTGCAAGGCCCTAAAGCTGATCGTGTATAATCCTGAACTGAATGTAAAATAAATATGAAAACCTGTCATGATTTTACAGTTTTCCAAAGGATATTTCACTAAATAAAAAAAAAAAAAAAAAAAAAAAGGAGCTGTATTTTTGGCACGCAAATGCTCCATATAAAAATCACAGCTAGTTCTTTAAAATAAAAGTTACAAAATGCTGTGGCCAGCTTTTGCCCTCCAGAGTTTCCCACCACCCCGCTCAGCCCCAGGATGCTGGGGAGCATCTGGCTACGTTCCCGAGAGCTGGTCGGCCCCCCTACACAACTGCTCTGCAAATTGGGGTGATCACACCAGCCGGAGCCAGCCCAGCCCCTCGGGGTCCCCCCAGCAGTGGGAGATGAGGGGGGAAAACCCAAGTCTTGCCCGAGCTGGGACCCTGGTGTCCAGCTAACACCAGCCCCTGACAATTGCTTCTGTGCTTGTGGTGCAGATCCAGCCCGAGCAAATCGTGGCACAGAGCTCACCCAGCCTTTGTGCCCTTGAAATCCATCACCTGAGAAAATAACACACGTTTGTGAAAACCTCTTCTAGAGCTGATTTTGAGCTCCACCAGCTTCTTCTGACCTCAAAAAGATCTGCAGGTCCAGAGCATAGCTCTGAAATCTAGCAAAGCGGGACCCAAGCACAGAAACCGGGATGAGGAACACACGGCACATTTCAGCTGAGGCCGTGACCAGATAGACAAAAGTATTTATTTGCCACCCGGCAGGAAATCTAAAAGACCCATCCTGCAAGTCTTGGGGTAGCTCACAGTTAAAATCACTATAGGTTTTGTTTGCACTGTACGGCTTGGATGGTTGGGAAGGAGGAAAGGGAGGCAAGGCAAGGAGATTCAAAAAGGAAAAATCTGCATTGTCCCTCACAACGTCTGCAGAGATCTTCCGTCCAAGACATCTTGCAGGTTTTTAATGTTACATGCCTGCCTCTCTTATACCCTCCTCCTGGAACAGGACACAGGCAATTGCACTGAATATAAAAACCACAGTAAACCATACACCTAGGGCTTTAATTTTAACTGGGATTGAGTGAAACTCTCTGGTTTCCCCCTAGAAGCCCTCAGTGGACAGTTTCTTCAGTTAGCTCCACCACCCTCAGGCCTTCCTTTTAAACAAGGAGTGCAGCTGAACCCGAAAAATTCAAAGCAAAACTCAGCTGAAATCATTACGTTTCACCTGGTTGCCTGTCAAAACCTCAAACCTCCCGTACACAGGGCTCAAATTATAAACCCACCACGCTCAACCCAAGAGCTGGACCCCGGCTTGCATGAAGAGAGCCCACAAATCTTTTAGAGAAGCCAAGAGGAGTTTCGAGTTCGTAATGAATCACAAACTTAAAGTGGCCAGGGGACTTTTCTGAGGTCAAACAGTGAGTGAGAAGGGGAGCTAAGAAGGGAACCGCAGCCTTGACCACTTCACACACTTTGCTACCAACAGAGGTAGAAAAATCACTCTGCCTGAACTTCACTGCGTGCAGCCTTCACCAAAACACTCAAAATAACCACCTTTTTTTGCCTGTTAATTGTTTTAATAAGTCACATGGCTAGGAATGACTAAAAACTACATCATCCCTCTGAGGATTCAGCTGTGGAAAAAGCATCGACTTAGCTGCAGGGTGGTTATTACTGCATAGCTTTGATTTTTGCCACACAATGCACACCCTGTTTATTGAATTGCTTACGTGCTGCTCCGGGTGAAATCACTGTCACTTACAGGTGCACTCTGAAGCAAAAGGAACGAGCTCAGATCTGCTCATCTAGACCCCAAAACGAGCCCCGTCCACTTATCTGAACTGCAGCAGTGCTTATAGGTTAATGCCCCTTTGGATATATTTTTTTTTTTAATCCAAATTTCTGCATCTAAAACAAGAAACTGAGATTTCAAGGTGAGAAAACACCATTGCAGTTTGAATACCTGCTCTTCCTGGTAACTCCGCTGACTGGCACAGCACAAGGCTCACTGGAGAGCACTGGGATGATCTCAAGTCCACGGCACAACATCGTGTAGTCCCTTTTGAATCCAGACCATCACCAGCAGCGGCCACTTATTTGCTTGTTTTATATCAATGCTACCAAAGCTTTAATCTCCAAGACTTTTGGCAATAGAGCAAGCAAGGGTTCCAGGATCTAGGCTTAATGCTGAAATGCCATCAGGGTTGAGGATTGCTACGTATTGCTTTCTAATAGTCCCAGCTGTTTGACACCTGGAGTGGCATTAGGGAGCTCTGGCACTGCACCCAGAGTTCTCTCCCAATAACGCAAAGTGCTGCTACACGGTGGGAAGAAGAGGAGGCGGGGACCAGCATTCAAAGATTGAGGCTATTTGAGGCTTTGAAAACATTTTTGCGGGGTGAAGGGTCAGCATTCGAAAAGCAGGGTATGGCTTATTTGTGCACAGTAAAAAAACCCCCTAAGATTCCAATACATACCTTTTTCCTGTTCAGATTAATGAGGAGTTTGCTGTACTCCCAGCAAGTTTTGCTTGCAGGCAAATTTCTTTTGAGCTCAGCAGCCAGGATGGTATCTAGGGCTAAGCTTTCCCACCATATCACTCCAATATTAAAAGAATTTTCCTGGCTTCCTGTTAAACCACGCACTGATTGCAAAATTCTTCTGCCTATTTAGGGCCAGATTCAATAAAAATCCCGTCCAGCTTCCGCATCATGGAAGGCCACAAAAGCCCTGAATTATTTTGGTTTCGAAGCATGTGTGGGCTTCCACGGCTCGGGTGCTGGGTAGCTATTCCAGTGAACGTGGTCCTCATCAAGCTTTTCAAGGTTCTGCTCCATATGGACCTAGTGATTTCTCTTTATTCTCTCCAGTGTGGATTACAATCCACTTCAGAGAACCTCTGGATTTATGCCTTTAGCTACAAGCTAAATCCTAGAGGAGTAGGTCCTTTTCCTACCAGGTCACATCCTCTGCAGAACCGTGACAGAGAAATTAGTGTTTCTGAAAAGGCAGCACCACGTACCAAAATCTGGTATGTTTTGCATGCTTGATATTAATATAAGCGAATGGTAAAATCTAAAAGAAAATTCAATAAACTACTCGTTATCTATATTCATATGACTAAGCTACACACGGAACGTAGCTTTTATCCTCCATCAAAATTGTACAGATGTTCTATAGAAAACTGTATGAACAAACTTTAACCTCACGACCGCTATTATTTTGTAATAAAAGGCTTACAGCATAATGCGAGCTTTTTTTAGAATGTAAGTTCCATGTGAGTAGTGTGTTGTTAATTTAATATTAATGCAATGCACCAGGAAGAAGTCTGCACAGAATCTCAAAGAGAGAGAGAATCACAGTGCTGCAGACAGCAGATTTGTGGCACTGATTCTATCTGCACTAAGCACAAAATTCACTGACCAGGATTCCCATGGCTACACAGGGCAGTGGATCCATCTCCAGATGTTTTCACATGCCTCGGCGTGAGGGTTTTACTGCAGCATTCCCGCTACTGTTCCTGGGAATCATGTGGTTAAGTCACCTTGCGCTGCACTGCAAATGTACCTCTCGCTGTCAAGTGCATATGAATGAGCTTCTTTTTTTGGGAACAGCAAAAGTAGAAAAGAATCCTCTGAATAAACTTTTGAATTTCTTTCGCTGAACCACCCTTCAGGTAGCAGGTGCAAAGGCTTTCACTGAACTTGCAGATTGCAAATGCGGTGCCGGCTTTGCTTGCACCACAAACATATAGAGGGGCAGCAGAAGAGAAATCCAGTTTCCTCCAGAGAGTCTCCCTCTTCCAGTGCCTGAACCCTTTCTTCTGCAGCGTCTGCCATTCAGAACACCTATCCTGGATTTCTCCAAGGAGTCAGTTCACTGTCTCATCTCCAAGTGCATTGGTGAAGCAATTTATGACTTCCATTATTATAATCGCTTAGCAGCTCCCAAGCACGTAAAAATAGCAACAATAATCTCTCCCACTTTTCCTTCCTCAGCACCCCATAGGAGAAAGAGCTGGATTAATCCGTAGGGGTTACACGTGCACTTGGGTGTTTCTGAAATTTAAAGAGGGAGTTTGACATCTTCTGAAAGCGATGATGTCTACAGACATTTTACTCACTGCAGAAATACCTTTCCTCAGCCTAGATACAGCTTCTGGGAAAGTCCTGTGCCCAGAAGCCTCCTTCTCAACAGTTTCATTGCTTCTGTGAAATGCACTTGCGTGCAATCGTGACCGTAAAGGAAGGTCCTGTCCCAGAAATGGTGAAGGCCATTTCCTTGGAAGCCTTCCAGGATCAAATCTGAAAACCTACCCAGGACTCCACGCAATGAAGCGGAGCAGAGAGAAGAAAACAGGGAGATATTTAGGAACAACAGGCCTACAGCAACGTGTGCGTGGTAAACTGACACACTGCTCACGTTTGTTCCAGTTTTCTGAGCGTGTGATTTCAAATACCGTTGTCTTATGTGGACCATCGTGGTTGCAACTGCACCCAAGGGAGTGAAGGCAACAGTCTGGTACCTGCGAAATGGAGACGGAGATTTCTATTTCTGTGCATATTCTGTGGGCAAGCACTAAAGCGCCAAAGTTTGCAGAGGTGCAACAAACACCAAATGCCCCCAAGCACCTGAAATAGTTACAGAAGAAAGAATTTCAAAGTAGTCCTCTGCTTCTACTGTCATCACCTAGGTCTAAACTGCCAGGAAAAATTCTGTTTGTTTCTCTAATGGTATAATTTAAAATCCATCTTAGTTAAACTGGTGCAAAAGACGGAGTGGCCACTCTCATAACTCAGCATTAAACCGTATCTGTTTTGGTTTAAGCTTAAATCTGCTTAGGAGCTGATTTGGTATTTGCAAATAAGATGGTCTTAAGCTAGCACAGTCAATTTGGTTTACATGTGATCTTAAGCAGCATTGATGCAGCTATTTAATACAACTAAGATCTCAGACTTGTCTGGTTCACTTCTGGCCATTTGCTCTGCGGAGCAAGGCCAGCTTCAGGTAGTCACTAAGATAATTAGAGGGAGGCAGTAATTACGTTTGCAATAAGGAATATGAAAACCTAGACAGCATCTACAGAAAAGCAGGCACTTTAGCTCACCATGTGATCCCCTCAGCTCTCCCACATTTTCACATGTGCATGGAAGAAGCCTTTTCAGCTTCCGGAGATGGGGCTTTTGAGCATAGAAAACCAACTCCTGCTTGAGATTCCTCTAGCTCCACCTTAGGAGAAGGAGCAGAACGATTTCATGGAGCTTCCACTGATGCACTCAGCTTCTCCACACAGGTTACCAGCACTCGATGATCGACGGTATCAAATATCAAGAGTGACCCAACAAATAATTACATACTGCTGTTTTTCATTGACCAAAGTGACAAGGACAGCCAGTCTCAGTATCCTGCGTTACCCTGAAACCCCAGTGATAGTGGTCAAGTTGCTGGCTGCCTCACAGCTAATGTTAGAGATAAATGTTTGTCAACCAGGTTAGCAGAGGACTGGTAAGGTTGGGGTGGTAGCTCGTAGGATCTTGCCCTTTGAAAGACAGATCCATGAATGAATCTTACCAGACCACACGAACTGTGACAGAAGACTCAAATCAAAGGGGAAGATCATAAAACTCCATTTACGGCATCTGGCAGCAGCAAGGTATGCTGCGGTACATTGCGTCTGTGTCGGGTAACTTTCCTACCAGTGGTGGTCATGGGCTGTCCTTCAGCTCTTCTGCTCAAAGTGTTCTCTCATTTCTGGGGTGGACTAGGGGCAGACAGAAGAGCTGGGGCTGAAGGCTGAGCATGCCTGGCAGCAGCTGCATCTCATTCCCTAATCTGTTCCGCTACTCCAAAATGTTTTCTAAAACCATAGGCAACACAGGAGAAGCATCAGGTTGGCCTGCTTTGTGTCGCTCTGGCCACGTTCCCTTTTTGTGATCTGCTCACTCAACAGGCCAGCCAATTGCCTGGGGAGCAAAGCCCCACAAGCTGATGCATCAGATCTTTCAGTCAGACTAATGGTTCTTATGGCTGCATCGATGACCATTTCTTCCTTTGCAATTAATTGGAAAAACATATTGCAGAGAAATCATAGAATCATAGAATGTTGGGGGTTGGAAGTGACCTCTAGAGGTCATCTAGTCCAACCCCCTGCCAGAGCAGGATCACCCAGGGCAGCCACACAGGAACATGTCCAGGCGGGTTTGAAAGTCTCCAGAGCAGGAGACTCCACACCCTCTCTGGGCAGCCTGGGCCAGGGCTCCATCATGTCCCAGGAAAAAGTTTCTACTCATGTTGAGGTGGAACTTCCTATGTTCTAATTTAAACCCATTATTCCTTGTTCTATTACTGGGCACCACTGAGAAGAGATTGTCCCCTTCCCCTTGACACCCACCCCTCAGATATTTCCATACATTAATAAGGTCCCCTCTCAGCCGTCTCCTTTCAAGGCTGAACAGCCCCAGTTCTCTCAGTCTCTCTTCACAGCAGAGATGTTCAGTCCCTTGATCACCCTCATAGCTCTCCCTTGGACTCTCTCCAGTAAGTCCCTGTCTCTCTGGAACTGGGGAACCCCAAACTGGACACAGGGTTCCAGGTGTGGTCTCCCCAGGGCAGAGCAGAGGGGGAGCAGAACCTCCCTAGCCCTGTTGGACACAGTTTTCTTAATGTCCCCCGGGATGCCATTGGCCTCTTGGCCCCAAGGGCAGGTTGCTGTCCCATGGACAACTCACTGCCCACTGGGACTCCAAGGTCTCCTGTGTAGCGGATCCTCCCAGCTGCAATAACCTGGATCCTCCTTGCGGTAGGCTGAGAACTCGTCTCCTTCATGCCCATAACAGGGACCAGAACTAGACTCCCCCACTTTCGCTCTGCTTTCCCCCATTCACATCTCGTATGGTCACACAGAATGACGCAAATGACAAGGACACCACACATTTTTCAGAGTCTTGCCCTGACCTTTGAGGTGAGGAGCATTGCTGCATCCCCCAGAAAGCTCCACGTACGCTATTAAAAGAAAACAACCACGACTAAAACCCACTCGGAGCCTTCCATGCTAGAAGCGACAACTCACAGGCAAACTATTTGTCTATTAGCATTTTTCATTAAAACAATCACTCCCAGCTGAGACTTACAAAAGGCCCCACCAGGCCAAAATATCAGCCCTGTTACAGTATTTATTATTACAACTGTCAGGCCAGAAGGGTTTGCTTGCAGGGGATCCAGTAGGCATGCTCAGACAGCAGCTCCTGCCCATGGGCCAGCCCCTTCAAGACCAGGACTGGCAAATGTCAGCTGTCAAGTTCTTGTTCCACGTCCTGCCCTTTTCCCCTTGGACCACGATGGATCGTTTGAGCCGTTGAGCATCCGGCAAAGCCCACACCAGGTGGGGTCGGCGTTGTCCTGCTTTGAGAGCTGATAAAGGTCTTTGTCTCAGCTTTCCCTATGTTTAAACTACAAATAGCGTGGCTTCAAGGGCACGTGACCGTCAGTCAGGAGGGGAGGGACAAGCTGGAGGGTGAGGTGTAGTGTCCTCAAGGTGGTGGCTGCTCCCTAGGGGCACGTGCTTCGGAAAGGGTGGCCAAGGGCATCCGTGCTCAGGAGTCCCGGACCAGTCTCGGTGCAAAAGAAAGGATTGCACTTGGGTTTCACAATGAAGTCCATGGAAGTCGGTGGAAATTGAACCGCAGCCAAGGTGGAGAGCCATGTAGAACAGATGTCTTTACAGAGGATAAAACAAACAAAAAGAAATACTCAGAGCCCGAGTCGGAACTCTCGGCCAACGCTAAATCTGTAAAAAGCCTCAAAGTGCTCTAGAGGGAGGCTGTCCGACACACTCAAATTCCACACGTATAAAGTAAAACACATTTGCATTGCTAATTTAATAAAGGGCTTCTTGACCCAAAGTCAAATACTAGCGCAAACCTTCTGCATGGAAAAGCTCTGATAAGCACGCTCTGTAACTCCCTCTCTGTGAAGGCTCAGTAACGCTCCTTTTTTTTAAAGTACATATGCTTCTCCCAGTGTCTGATGCTAATTATCTTATCAGATAACAGGCAGCCCTGTGCTGAGTAGGTATGTAACATATTAGCCTTAGGGAGGGGTGAAAAAAAAAAATAAAAAAAAGCAGCCTTATCTCAAGTAGATTTGAAACTGCATATGATCTTTCCGAGTCTGTGGAAACTTTTCTCTGCAGCACAGAGCTTATATAAGGAAGACAAAGAAGAAGGAAAAAAAAAAAGAAACCAGAAGAAAAAAAAAATACCAACACCAAACCCCTACAGCTTTCAGGCTGCAATTCTCCAGGCTGTTCCTTTCTGCTGAATTTTCTCCTCTTTGAGTATTTTGGAATGACATACAGGTTAAACCGTTCATCTGGCATGGGAAGGAGCCTTGGTAATTGCAAGTTTACATTACACTATAAACGGGCAGATTATAGTAAACAGATGAACTGTGTAAATAAAATATCCCCGCTCAGCTCTCCTTTATGACTCGTATTCTGATACCGCTACTACTGCTTTTACTACAGCTACTACAGCTACTACTACTACTGCTAGGCTTCAGCTGACAGCTCAGCCCGAAACCCTTTATTCATCTTTACGACTACTTCAGCTGTTTCTGAGAGCGGAGAAAGACATAGAGGGCTTCTCGGCCAGAGGCTCTCTAACCTAGCAGCCCTGCCTGGGAAATCAATACGCCGCACTCGAGAGCACAAAGATGGATTGTGGAGCCGGGGGCTGGCGAAGGAACGCGGGTGCCGCCGCCGCATCTGGAAGGACGCGACCGGCAGCTGGTTCCGCTCCGCCGGAAGCCTCCCGGACCGCGCATGTTTGCACACCCAACCTCGTGGCACCCTTCCAAGAGGCAATTTGTGAACCTTGGTTCACACTGTCTTCAAAGTAGGTCACACGCAGTAATCTCAGCCGGGGGAAGAGAGATACGCCGGCGGCCGGCGGGCGCTTGCGAGGAGGGCGATGGCTGCAGCCAATGAGCGAGAGCTGGTGCGAGGCGAGAGCGAGGAAATGAGGGAAAAAGAGGAAAAAACGCTCGGTCTGGGGCCAGCTGCGGCAAGGTGCTCGCCTCGCTCGAGCAGCTGGCAGGCGAGCTCCGACAGAGCCAGCCTCTTACCATTTATAGCTGTAAAAGGGACCGACTGTTCTCCCGGACACGACCGCCAGCGCAGCTTAAATATTAATCTGAATGAAAATACAGGAGGAGAAGGAATCTTAAGCTGCGCGTAGCTCTGTGTTTCTGACAGCAGGAATCACGGGGATTTTAAATTTACTACGAGTTTCGGGTTATTGCTTCCTAACATGCTTCCCTCACCTACCCCTGCTCTGACAGACAAAACACAGGCTTGCAGCTAGGTATATTTTTGACAGAGATGATTCCTAAGGCACTTAAAAGTTTCCTGTGTTGTCCTTTGCTTGAACTGGTTTAGGGGCATGGAATTAGAAGTGGGTGCATTAAAATGTAGATTTTTGAAAGATGGTGCCCAGGAAAATAAATGCAAAAATGAGCACGCGTGCTTGTTTCTGTGCTATAACAATGTAAAGACTAGCAGCGTGAAACTTCTCAGGCACAGGAGTGCGTTGCCTTTAAACGCAGCCTGCGCACCATCAGGGATGACTTAATGCTAGAAAGCTACGGGATTGCATGAAGGGTGCTGCTGTGTTATGCAATCTTAAAAAAATTTTTTTAAAAAAAAGGTTAATTTTTTAACAGGCTCAATTTATAACCTTGCTTGTGGCCAACAGCTACAGAAAATACGCTGCCTGAAGAAATCTACTCTCATGTAATGGGTGTGCGTCATTTTTAGCACAGAAGCAGCAGAGCTGGGCAAGCATTGCTTTTTTTTTCTTTCTCTTTTTTGTTTTTTTTTTAAATCTAGCAAGAAAAAAGGGCTGACTTCCCTCCCTTTGAAAAGTTGTGCTTTTTCTTTTTTTTTTTTTCTTTCTTTCCCTGCAATGTGCCAGGCTGGAAGTCTTAAACAGAAAGGACTAATTTCTGAAGTTGTCACTCTCTGTGCAAAGAGAGAGGGGAGATGGGACATTGTCAACGAGCGACACGGCTTATCTCCCGTCTAAAAAACAGCATAGAATGACTTTCTGCTTTCTTGGGAGAGACCTACCTCATCAACAGCTTGCGCAGGGAGTTTGTAAGACATGCAGAAATACGCAATGACGTGCTACTGTTATCAGCTAAAAGAGTGCTGTAATGGCTTTCTATACAAATATAAAGAAAAATCCGTAAGTCCGGAAAGGGTTATCACTCAGTACATCATCAAGGGAACAATTTATCCGCTAACACAGGATGTGATACTTGCTGGCCAAAAACCGTATTCACTAAGCTTTGAAAGAAAAGTAACCAACAAAAATCCCTTCTGCTGCTGCCTCCCCGAAAGAAAACCCCTCTGAGAAAAATAGTAACAAAGAAAACCCCCAGACACTTCACTGTTTTTTCCAGAATGACAAAGAAATCCAGCTGTGGTTACCAATGGGCTCAGTATTGTACAGTTTCAGGTCATGTGAGTTCTATTACTGTTCAGGCTAACTTTTGCTTTTTCCCAGCCAGCTGCTGGCGGTTGTTGTCTTAGGACTGAGAGCGAACTACTTTGAAAACCAATTTGTTCAGAAACCTTTTTAAAACAATACAGAAAAAAAAAAAATTCTTTTGTGTTTTTCATTTCAGCTTGGATGTAACCTCTTTCTTCTCCTCCAGTCTTTGAAAGGAATAAGTCTGAAATGCTAAACAGGTCACAGAGTAATTACGCATCCACCCGAAAATTAAATACCCATTCAGAGGTTTAACTAACAGCGTATGCTAATTCGTGACAGGTACGTGTCACTCATTTCTTCTCGCAGTTGATCGTTAGGGTGTAAGCAAAACTAAATCCTGTCAAACCCAGAGAAGGAACGCTGAAATCTTTCTGCAGGGTTAAAAGGAAAGAGACAACAGCCGGGTGACACCGCGCTGGCGAAGCCGATCCGACACCGCAGGGCGGCACCAGCGAAGCCGCGCGTGTCTGAAATCTCGGTGGTGAGGCTGGGGAGAGTCTCTGGGGTTACTCGGAGAAAGATCGGTCCCGAGGAGGCCTGGCCGAGCTCTGGGGCTTGGGCAGGTCAGCAGAGTCACTTCTTGTTGGGGCCAACCCGAGATCAAACCTGAATGGCTACTTTCAGTGTCGTAAACCTGCGCCTCGGCTGAAAAGACAGACCGAGGTTTTGGCAAAACCCTTTTATGTTCACTCAAAAGCCAGATTTATTTTCTACGACACGCACATCTCGCTCTGGTGTTACTGGGTACCTTTTGCCAGCTCGCTATGTTTTGCCAGACCTTTCATGGCACAGGTTTGGTAGCAGCATTTCGGGCATACAGAAGAACTTACATTTCCTTCACAGAGTGAAGGTGTTTGGGTTAGTAACATCTCTCTTAAAGATTTCTTTGGTGGTAAAAACCATTTTTCTTTGACCTGGAAAGGAGCCACGGTGCTGGCAGAGATCAAAGGCCCAGGGAAGAAGTGCGAGGGACCTCGGCATGGCCTTTACAGAGGTGCACGGCGGCACGGAAGGGCTGTGAACTAACACAGGTGGTTTGTGCACGACCTGCCCACCTCCGGCACTCACTGGGAGTTTGGGATTTTTTGGAATGAGCGCTGCAGTACCCTAATAAACTGGTGCTGGTTAAAGGAGATCTTTGACCAATGCTGAGATTGAAGATGGTTTAAAGGTGGCTCAGGACAACCTTTGCTTCCCCAAGATCAGCACAGGTAAGGGCTGAGTGCTCAGCTATTATTTATTACCTTTTGGATCTGAGTTTGAAGAGCAGCGTGACCTGGCTCTTCCCAGCTACCATTGCAGGTAGTAAAAGCTCTGGCTTCACAGCGAGCCAGCTACCCGCTGTGTCTGGGACATGAACCCCACACATCACCTCCCAGACAATTTTTAAACTGAGCAAAGACTTTTCTCCTGCTTTGGTTGGTTGGTTGTTGGGATTTTTTTTGGTTTTTTTTTCAATGCTATGGGTTCTGGAATACTCCAGTTAGGGCTTGGAGGACTTGACATGGTCACTTCTGCCTATGATCAGCAGGTAGCTCAATAGGAGAAGGGTGGATGTACAAACCATGATTGTTATTACTGTGTGTTCAGTGGCATGTACATACTTGTATACTAGCGAAGATTTTCCATAAGAGCATCTCGGTTGCACTGATGCTGCTGCAGAAGTCTTAGGTGCTACTGGTTGCTCATTGTTGGCCCAAAAGAACATCCTCTACTAGGCCAAATTTCTGAAAATTTCAAAAATCTAGTGAAACACATGAAAGGAAATACACTGCGTGCACAGTAAAATTGCAGATTGCGTTTTTGTTCCATTCACCTCTTTCTCCTTCTTTCCGTCCCCTTAACTCTGCTCTCGGGAGCACAGGAATAACCCTGAGACAGGAGTTCTAGGCAAGTCAATGGATTTATACCAATGTAACTGAAAGAGGAAGGTAGCCAAGAGGCTCAAAGATCTGTGCTTGTGTACTGCCCCTGCTATTTCTGCCCAGACTGCTTAGGTGACCACGGCTGGATTAGCGGTCTCAGTTTGATGTTTCACACCTCCTACACTCAGAGCTCAAATCATGTGAGCTCACTCCTGAGCCTGCTCCTCCATCCCCTTCATTCATCACAGGTAACACAATACCTGGCTCAGCCTGAAGTACTCCGTGCCCCGTGGCCATCAGCGTACCTCAGCCTTCTACACCACCATTTGCAACACCTTAGACTAGCACCACCCAGGTAAACGTAACCCTTCAGTTCAAAGCACATGAGGTTTTCTTGTGTTGGCATCAAACAAAACAACATGCTAATCCTCCTGGTATTAGTCAAACAGAGCTTAAAAATTGACTCATGTGCTCTGCAGTTGCGAGATTTCCCTGCCAAGCGTAGACGCTGCTCTCAGTCGTGAATTCCCACAGCATCTAAGCTTTTGTTCAGAAAACGAATTTTCTTTTTTTTTTTTTTTAAAAAATGAAACTTTATGGCAGCGAACCTCACTTTTCTGAGTTCAAACTGAGTGCAAACTGATGCGATATCAGTTTCCTGAACTGCTGGCAGAGATCACCAAGATTTTAACTTATTCTCCAGCCGCGCCTCATGCTGTGCAGGGAAACCCGATGACCACCCCCCTCAATTTTCATGCTGAAGCTTACAAAAGCTAGAATTGGAGGCAGGAATGGGCACCAAAATGATTCTGAAGGAGAGGATGAGTGACAGAAATAACTTGCTTGCTCCCTCTTCCAGAGAAGCGAGGAGGAGGGTGAGGGATGCTCAAACCTCACTCCCTTGTGGCTATCAGGAAGTTGACAGGAAAAGAAAGACCTTCTCTGGTTCAATGGCTAGAAATAGGGGGTTCACATCAAACAAATATGTAATAGTTAGAAAATGAGCTGAGGAACTGCACTTCCAGGCAGGTTCCTGCAGTAACTTCCTTACAGAAATCCCTCAAATCCCAAATGCTGGCAGAAGCAAGGGACTGGGCTTCTCAGGAAGGCACCACCAGCAGCTTGCGATGAGGGTTCTCTCATCTTCCTCTAGTGTGCCTACCCACGTCAGCCTTCTTGGCATAAGTCTGTTTCTTGAGACAGTTTCAGCAACCTAAAATTGCACCAATTCCCTTATATTTTCTCCAGCAAAATGGTGAACATCAGCCTGGGGATTATTTTTAACTGTACCATGTTATGTTTCTTTTTTTTTTAATGAGAATATAAATATTGTAAAATCATAGCAAAGCATTTGTTGAGATGCATTATTGTATTTCTTTTTGGATCATAACCTGAATACCACATGTCTTACTAATTTGGAGTACTCTTCTCTTGGCCGTTATCTTACTCACCTGGTTGAGTCAACTGTAAAGTCACAGCCCTACTAGTATCTCAATGGTCAGTGAGACTCACACAATCACTAAAACTGAGACTTTCCTCAATATAAATAATGTATTATTTATTTTTATTTTGGCACTCCATTTGATTTGGCTTAAGGCACATAATGCAGCGTCCTGTCCCATCTGTCCCACTTAATTATAATAATTGCAGAACCTAAATTTGCTCCCAAACATCATTAATTAATATTATACTACAGGCTGGGTAGGCAAGGGGAGGAACTGCTCTGTGTCTGACTCTTAAAACACCCCAGCCAAACCAAAACAAGGTCTGGAAGACTTTACATTCTTTTTTCAGTGTCGGTGCTGCAGACTTAATAACCACAGAATGTGCTCTGTGGTCTTAAACAATTCCATATCATAAACAAACAATTTGCTGAACCATCTTAATTCAAATTTTTCTCCATGCCAAGGTACAGAAAGATTTGCTTCGCGTAAGAAATTTTACTTCACAGGATGTATAAGCCTGGTACGTAATTGGAAAAATTTTGACCAAAATGTTACCAGTATCTGAATTAAGCTGCAGGTAATATTTTATAGGTAGGTTGCATCTGGTTGATTAAGATTGCTCTGTCAAGGTGCAGGCAGGGGGGAGAACAGCCATCTAGTGGACAAAAATATAGTTAGAGACCAGAAAATATTTTCAGGCACAGAGCCTTTGCTGGAGAACTCCTTCTATTTTATTATTCGGCTGCAATACCGCTTATCTAGGAATACTCCAGAAATCTTCGGGAAACCAGGGTGTGCTGGAGGGCAACGACGCAGATCTCTAAGTCCAGGCTTTAGGCAGATTTTTTTCTGATTAGCAATCGTCAGAAAATAACAAGAGCCAATTCATCCTTTCTATCCCTCACAGAGAATTTATCAGCGTATTTCTGCGAGGGTCATCAGTTGTCCGAAAATCTTATCGCTGGATTCAGTGCTATGTGCCAAGCAGACTGGCATTGCCACAGGGTTTAAATAGCTGAGCTAATATTTAAACTTTTGCCCCCTTCGATCCCTGGGGGGGGGAAAAAAAAAAGAAAAAAAAGTCAAAAGAGGTGACTTTGTGACTTTGCAAACAGACAAGCCAAATGGTAACTCTGAACAGCCTTTTTACTAAAATTATCTTTGAGGTCCTGTGGGACAAGAGAGCAGGGAAGTCTGGAGGAGATCAGCTGAACAACCCCTCCTCACAAACACACGTAGGTGACTCGTTCGGCGTTTAATATAAAAATTGGGCAGAAGGGGACAAAAACCCGACCCTCTCCTCCTGGTGTTATTTACCACACTCACTGGCCTTTGCTGAATTGCTGCCTGCTAAGGTTGCAGCAGCTTGTGCCATGAGTTCAGTAACTGGATATATCCCAAGCAGACAAGCCCAGCTCAGCACTTCTCTCATTTACACAGGGAACAGAGGGTAAGAAACACAGCAGCCTCTCTTCTTTATTTTTTTAATGCAACCTTTTCAGAGACCCAGCTCCCAAATTCATCCTCTTCTGCCACAAAGTCCAGAGCATTTGCCTGGGTGCTTCCAGCTAATCTTGAAGAGCAGATAATGATCGGTCATGCCCAGACAGGCCAAAGTATTGAAGCTGAAGTATCAGCTCTGTGGGATTACACCAGCACAAGCCACCATCATCAAGAGACTACGCTGTGATGATGCAAGCAAACATCTGTAACTCCTGCTGCTCCAGGCTAAACACTGCGGTGGGATTAGTGACCTGCCACTAAGAGACTGCTCTGATGCTGAAGCAACAGGTTTTATTCCCTTTCCTATTTTCCTTTTTATTTGAGATAACAGGTAATCTCAGGTATTTTGTGCTCCCATTAAAAAAAATTAATTAAAAATTCTAATTAATATTTTGAAACAGTGGTTTCAGGAGCATTCCATGCAACAATTTTCAGCCAAGTCACCTCTGCAGGGGCAGGCATTTACCTGGAGGTCTCAATGGCTTCCTTTCCCATTAACCCTGCTTGGACACATCGCATCTCCACGCATCACTCCTCTGTTTGCCCCAGCATGAGGACAACTAAATTCATCACTTCTGACACAGCCCCCGTTCTCTGTGTTCAGAAACCCCCAGAGTTACTGGGTTATGAGACGAGGGAACAGAAGCTCCCGAGCTACCTTGCACAGACCTTCTCTGCAGCCTCTTACTCATCCCCCTCCTAATGAATCACAGCCTCTCCTCTCTCTTTTCATAACAACCAAATAAGGGTTTCAGGGTCCGGCCCATTCACTACATTCTGTGTTTTAATACAGCCAAGAATGGAATACGAAGGGCTGCCAAAAGTTTAACAGCAGGGGCAACCTTTTTGATATTTTCATGTCTACAGTTCCCGATCCAACAATGCCGACTTGCTGTTCTGCACGACTGCAAGGCAAGGAATTCATAAAGAGCAACAATAATAATAACTGTCCGACAAGGCTCCATCCAAGCTGTGCATAAGTGCAGGACTCTCGTAGAGCGGAAAAGTGCTCCTGTGCTCCTTTACAAAATTTGCGATATAAACTTTGCACCGTCAGTTTAAAACTTTGGCATCTGTCTCTGCAAATTGGGAGGAACCCATTTTCAGATACTTGTGAAATATAAACTTCAGCTGCTGCCAAGCTCAGAGATAGATTTGCTCCTTTTTATTTTTAAAAGTTTCCCGAATACGTGAAGAAACCCACAAAGCCGTTTTAGAGATGTGTAGCTATGAAAAATGTCCGCCCTTCTGTTTTTTCAAGAAGCATTCTCAATCATTGCAATTATTCCTTGAGAATGCTTTTTAAAACACCAGAACCACGGCTATTTTTCACAGCTACAAACCCCTAAAACAGCTCTAGAGCTTTCTGTGAAACTTAACAAAAAAATTGCCTTTCAGCTAAGAACAGTAAAAATAGATCAAAAACCAATTAGCTGGCCCACATGGCAGAAGACAGGTGTGCTTTGGATGTGGTATTTATACAGAATCAGGATAAGCATTTTTTTTTCCCACTTCTACACAGATTCTCGAGGACTATAAATATCACAAACCTCTTCTTGCCAATGCCCACCACATCCATTTAAAACACCGGCCACTCGAAGAATAACCTGAGGATGCAGCCTGAAACATTTCTTCTTGCCTCCTACCAAGTTATAAAACTGTGTTAGCACTAAAAGCAGCAGACTGATGGGTGAATTATGTTAATAATGAGCATTCAAAAGCAAAATACAAGTAAACTCCTTTGGAAAGTGCTGCCAGAGAGAAGGCTGGGAACACTGAAACCAATTACGACTGCTTCAGTGTTACACCTGTTTAAATGAATGCCAAATCCAGCGCAGAATTATTTACCTTATGTTATTAACAAAGGGACATATGAGTAATGGGAACACAGAAATGGTTTATGCAAAACAGGCTCTGCTGAAACCAGCTAAAAACTTCATGTGTGTGTGGTGGAAAGCAAAGGCTGTGGTCAGACCTGCTGCTCCTGAGTCGAGCAAAGAGGCTCCTGCTCCCTGAGCCCCTTCTGGCTGCTAGTGACTGTCCCCAAGCTGCCAGAGTAAATACTCACATATCTAACGCCAGAATTATGCCACAGTAAATACTCACATAATTGCCCCTTTTGCAATTCAGTCAGAACGATCTTCCCTCTTTTCGATACTTGTAACAGAGGTTATTTTTTTAAAAAAAACCCTACATTGCTCAAGCACAAACAGATTTAGGGACTGATTATCCAAGAAGCTGTGCCAGGAGATGCAAGGAGGGATAGCGGCGGGTGACAAGCAAATGGGAAGAGGCCGAGAGCATCGACTTCTTCCTCAGGCCATAGTCTTACTTAAAAAAGATTAGGATATTCTTCTTGGAGCTTACAACTCCTTCCTTCCTTCCAATTTCTGAGCATTTAAGTACCTACAAGACGGTTCCCTGCTGTATTGAAGCACACGATAGGCAAGAAAAGAACCAAATGGAGCAAACGCAAGGCTGGGAGCTGGAAGCGACTGCAGGAGCCTGCCAGAGCTGCCCAGGGACAGGGACACCCACGGAGCCCAGGTCTCACCTCCCTCTGCACGGCATTTCTTCCTAAATACCTTGCCTTCCTCCCGCCTTTAAGATCTTGTCCAATTCCTGATGTTTTGGCCAGGTGGTCGTTGATGGAAATTGGTAGATTATCTGCAGAAGGAGGTTTTCAAAACCAAACCCTCCTTCTCCTCACTGATCTCATCCTCTCATTCAAGAATGCCAGGCCTTCTCAGGCAGATGGCTTTGGTCGGGCTTCCCCGACGCTGGCTTCAAGCTAAAATCCCTTTTCTCTTGATTCAGCCTTGTACAATGCATCTACTTTAGCTACTTCAGAAATGGTTTCTCAAGCCAGCGGAAAAAAAATCAAGCTGTCTACTTTACTTCCAGCAAGCACATTCGATGGTTTTGACCTGGTGATAACTATCGTCCATTCTTGTCACAGCCAGGATGCACAGGATGCACTGTGATCATTCGTTTAACTCAGTAATATGGCAGAAAAAGACATTTCTCTATTTTACAAAAAAAAAAAACAAAACAACAAACCCAGAATGACTTATTCTGTACAAAGATGATACATAAAGGGCAGCAAGTTTCCGCAGTTCAAGTTCGGCAAGAGAAGAAAAATGAGGTGGTTCTCCATTTCTATACCTAACACAAGCACTATGCAGGAAAGAAAAGAGGATTTTAGGGTGAACTGGACAGACTGCTGCACCCTCAGCGAAGCTCTGGGGGAATTAAGAACGGAAATAAATATTGTATAACAAGCAGCACAGCACAGAACACAAAAAAAAAAGAAAAGAAAAAAAAAAAAAGGGCAGAATTCAATGTTGTGTTCAACGTACATCTCAGAGGACTTTGCCAGATCCTTGCTGCCTCCTAAAGAAACGCTCATTCCAAGAGTGGTTGAACACCACAGAGTGACCATGGGCTCCAGCAGAAGTCTGTGAATCTGTGGCCAGGAAGCTCCCAGCTGTGCTTCAAAACCCTAGATGACTGCCATTTAAGGTTCTCTGGGGCTGAAAGAGCTTACACATAAGATTTTCCTCTCGCAACCATGAACACCAGGACCCAGAAAGAGTTCCAGCTGACTTGCCAAGCAGCGAGGGACTGTCTTTCTCAAATACAGCTGCTTTCTTCATTAGAACACCAGAAATAGTTCTGCTCCTAGCAGGCTGACTTCCTTTAAAGCATTCTGCCATATCCACGCATGTATTTCATTCAGGGTTTCTGCATGTCTACGCCACTGCGATTCTATTTCAGCCTTTAAGTACATTCAAGAAATTTTTCATTTCCCTCTCCCGTATTCACTCCAGATGTCCTGAACTGTCCAAAACCGTTTCATGTTCGGAGAATTTGCAGCGATATTCTGGCACTCACACAGCTCCCATCTGCTTTAGCATTTTCAGGAAAGATCAACTTTCTCCCCCCACTGTTAGCGAATACAGACGAGCTGATGGTTTAAAAACATCCATGATTACCGGTAGATGTTTTGCTTGTGCCTTGTGCAATAAGACTAATTAAATACTGACATATCAGGCTTTCAGCTTTTGCTCTTGAAGAGAAATTAGAGTGAGAAGCCTACGGAATTGAAGGATATCTTATGTCTCAGAGAACACACTGCAACAGCAGCAAACACCTCTTCGTAATGCTGTGCCAGCACGCAAGAAACGTGTTTTGGAAAGACATGCTGGCCATGAGGTGGGGGACTGTGGGAGCACTCGCTGAAGTGGTCCTTTCAGTCCCTGTCACCTTATTTTCCAGATCAGGGGAAACTGGGTACTGCCACTCTCGTCAAGCTCACGTGGTGGTTGTGAAAACCAAAGTGCAAGGGGTGGAAGTGGCATCGGAAGTGGGGATATACCCCTTGATTCCCATTAACGTGAAGTTAGCTTGTGCTTGGACCCATATAGCTCCAGAGTGATCTACACATCTCAGTTGAGATACGACCTAAAGGTCTGGGGCATATTCAGGCCTGAGAGAAAATGCCCAGTGTTGGAGAAACACTCTTTCTCTTGAACCTGTCAGCATGACTTCTCTGCATCACCTGACAACTCCAAGCGGTCCACTTTGTAATGATGGGATTGCCCACTGAAACAAATAAACAGTTTAACTCCTAAAAATCTAAGCTCTGTTTACTTTTCCAGAGATTTGGTCATGCATACGATGTGCTTCACTGAATCTGGCCAGGGGGAAGCAACGGGGATCCTAGTACTTGGGGTATTTCTGGATGCAAAGTATTTGCATAAGCATTATGAAACATCAGTGTAATTTCTGCCCATCCTTAATCTTCTTGCAAGTGTAGGTATGTGTTATCTAATACATTTAAACAAGTACAACCTTCCTAATACAGATAAGCTGGTTGCAAAATGTTTATGCCAGGGAAGGTAATTAAAAGAGAACTCAAGGTCAGGGTTTTTTTTAAAATCTTAAGCTTCAATGATATGAATTGCTAAATGTGTCTGAGAATGCAAAGGTATCCACAAATTCTTATAATCCTACTTCTAAAAGAGCTGAGGTTGGTCATAACCTCACAGTCAAAAAATGTTCTGTGGGTGGTATCAGCTTGGACTTTCTGAAGAGGAAAAGGAGAAGAGAAATATACTGATTCCCAGGTAGCATTATTTAAAATAAAATATGGTAAATGACATCTCCCTCCTCCCTCAAATTTATACTAGATAGGTCCCCACAGGGTACTCTTGGCTATTCTCCATGATGCTAAAAAATATGTAACCTTCAGCTCTTCTTTCTTCATAAATAGGAAACAACAACCCACAAGAAGGCAAATGCAAATAAAAAGCAACTTAATCTGGCCATGGTTCGCTCTGAACTATGCTGCCGCACTCCTACGGCAACCCCAAACAAGAACAGAATTTGGCTTGCTGTATCTTTTCCTCCTAAACGTCTCATTCTGACCATACAAATACTCTGTTTTCTAGTTAAACATTACATGGAGTGTGTTAATTTCTGCTCCAGCTAATTTAACTGTACTAAATGGAAATGCTTCCTGTACTTATGAATACAATCTGTTCATAGTGAATAGTTTGGAAGACTCGGATGAGTTAAAACAGCAACAGTATCCATGTGGGACCAATCTTCCCTGGACAGCTCTTACGCTTTGATTCATAAATTCTTTCCATAGGAAGTATCTGTGGAAAATCTCCAACAAATCCAGAAATGCACAACTCAGTTCCTCGAGTTATTAGGAGTTCTTAATACTTACTGCTTCTCCCTTTTTTTTTTTTTCCACTTTTACATAAGCATTGGCTCTTGGGTTCACAGGAGATCTCTTTATACTTATTTTCCCTTATTTTTGCTTACACATGAACCTATTAAAAAGCAACTTCCAACTCTGAAATATCCAATTTCTGCATCTAATAGGTGTGTTAGGGCACCTTTTCACCTGCTGTTACCATTCTTCACGTTTGACTTAGCCTGTGGAAGGAAGACCCAGTTGCTTGACTATGAAACAAGTGTACCATTATCTGACTCAGAGCACAGAATTTCAGAAAATCTTGAAAAAAACAGCTCTTGTGAGGTGTGAGGGTGGCAGTGGTAGAAGCACAATGGAAAACCTGCAAGTGAATTTCTGAGAAAAGTGGTATTCACAGTTCAGAAAAAAAATGAGCAGAAGAGCAAAAGGGGTGAGTACGGCTACTGGGATGGTAGAACGTGCCCAGTTTGTCACAGACACTGGAATCTGCAGGGTTTGTTTCCACCACAAGAGTACATTTCGGAAGTGGTCGATTTTCTGATCACCTCTGGCCATTTTGTCACGCATTTCTGCCAGAGGAACTTGGCTCTTTACCCTGGGTTTGCAGACACTCCTCGGGTATCCCCCATCCATCCAACCATTGGCGCAGCAGGACCACGTGTTGCCTGGACCTGAGGAGAACTCCTGCAGCTGAGTCTAGTCCCACTAACCTCGCTCGTGACGTGGCCCCACCAAAGGAGTCTGAGTCTTTTCTAAATTAAAACTTAAATAAATTTTATGAGAACTTTAGGCAACCGATGGCAAATTGCAGCTAATCAAGAAGAAAGAAGAAGAAACTAGCACTTATGGTCCACATGGGCCCAGGAAAAACATTTTCAAGTCAGGATGGCACTTTACTAAAATCTCTTCAGTCAAAGAAAAGAGCAACATCTTAAGACCTTCTCACAAATCATTTATCCTCTGATGTCTGCATTTGACAGGATCCAGTTTATTCAGTATCTTTTCTGGGTTTCTTTCTGCCTTCTTCAAATGCTATCTCTTCCTCACAAGTTCAGGGGTACGAGTTAATGGCCAGGGGATGCTGCAGCCCTCATCTCCAAGGAGCATTTCTCTCACCCTTTGTACAACTCTTGACTAGCCTCTCCTTTCCAGGTTAGACCAATAATTGCAAATACCATCAGATTTCTCACCTCCCAGACCAAGCTCATTCTTGCTTCTAGTAGGAACGCTGCAGCAGCAGAATTCTTTGGGTAAGAATTCTGTGGGTTTCTTTTAAAAACTGAATTAGTCATATGCAGAATATGCCTGGAGTGGAACAAGGCCAAAGACAGAAGTCCTTTTTCAGATCTAGGTATGCCAGTTGAAGAAGATGATCTTTCCAGCTGCCTCTCACTCTTGTCAGAGGTTACAGCGAGCTGACCTGCTAAGCAGTGAGTGTGCTTCAGGCAAAACTAGTGAAGTTGACTTCAGATGCTGAAATATTTGGTCTTTGTTCACTTGGGTTACCCTGACTTGAACAGGTTTATGAGCAGCTCCTACGATACCGAACCACAGGTCAGAGGGAACAGTAATCTCTAGCATGGCTAATAAGTCTCCAGGTAGGAGAGGCCTTTTAGGAGTAGCATTTTCAGCTGGCAGGGTAGTACACCAGAGAGAATATGCTTCCACCATCTTGGACTAACATAAATATTCTCTATCGTCATTATAGTTCCTTCCTTTCGCTCACAGGATTGCCCTAGCAGTATAAGTAACTTCATACAGCATCATCACATTTGAAGGCCTTGATCTTCATGGGAGGACTACAGCCACCCCAATATCTGCTGGAAAGACAGCACAGAAGGACAATAAGCAATCCAGAAGGTTTCTGGTGAGCATTAATGACAAGTTTCTCCTCCAAGAGGAGCCAATGGAATGATGTCCTCTGCTGGACCTCATACATACCAACAAGGAGGGTCTCGCTGGGAACGTGAAGATCAAAGTCAGCCTTGGCTGAAGGGACTACAAGATGGTGGAGTTCAGGATCCTGAATGCAGGGAGGAGGGGAAAAAAGCAAGCTCACAACACTGGACTTCAGGAGAGCAGACACCGTACTCTTCAAAGATCTACTCAGAAAAGTTCGATGGGCTGTGGCCCTGAAGGGAAGGGAGGCATGAGAAAGCTGGCTGATATTCAAGGATCATCTTCTCCAAGCTCAAGAACACTCCATCCCATTGGTTTATAAAAATTCCAGGAGGCCTATGTGGATGAACAAATAGCTCCCGGCCAAATTCACACCGACAAAAAAAGCATACAGAGGAAGGATGAGCAAGCTGAGAGAAACATGGAGATATTTTCTGAGCATCCAGGGACAAAATTAGGGAAGCCAAAGCCCAAATGGAACTGGCACTGGTGAGGGACATCAGAGACAGCAAGAAGAGCTCCTATAAGTATGCAGCTGACAACAGGCAGACTAGGGAAAGCGCGGGCTGTGGCTCGACAAGATGGGAGACCTGGAGACACAGGACATGGAAAAGGCTGAAGTATTGAATGCCCTCCTGACGGCATCGCAAGACCAGTCTTCAGGAAGCTGAGATCCCAGGGACCAAGGGGAAAGGCTGGAACAAGAACGATGTACGTGGAAGAGGATCAGGGCAGGGAATACTTAAGCAAACTGGATATATAATCTGGTCCACGAGTGCTGAGGGAGCTAGCAGATGTCCCCGCAAGGCCAGTTTTAATCATTGTCTTTAATCAATCACTGTGTCTGGGAGGAGTGCCCAAAGACGGGGGGAAAGCAAACGTCACTCTTGTCTTCAGGAAGGTCACGAAGGAGAATGCAGGGAACTACTTGAGCCTGGGAAGGTGATGGAGCAGCTAATTCTGGGAACCATTTCCAGGCACACTAAGCACAAGAAAATCATCAGGAGTAGGCAAGCAAGGCTTCAGCAAGGGGAGTATGTAGATGGCTGAACATAATTTCTTCCAGATTGTAAGTAAAAAGAAATAATTAAAATCCCTTTGTAAGAAATGGTCTCTGTGCTTAGTTCACAGAACATTTTTTTTCAAAATCTCAGTGGATTCTAAGTAGTTTAACACACTAGTAGCTTTCATTTCAGGGGTGAAGAGAACTGCTAAGAAATGTCTACGATTACCTTCCATTAAGCTTGCCAGTTTGTAAACATGAAAGAAAACACACATGGCATTTGACTATGCCCTGATCCTTGCTGATCGGTCCAAGCAAAAAGCAGGTATGACAAGTGTTCTT
Source organism: Trogon surrucura (assembly GCA_020746105.1). NCBI lineage: Eukaryota > Metazoa > Chordata > Aves > Trogoniformes > Trogonidae > Trogon > Trogon surrucura. The sequence continues at coordinate 96,663,509 of CM036619.1, read as the reverse complement.
ATTTAAGTTGTAGTCATTACCTCATGCTTCATCCCTTCTGTTGATAGCAACCTTGTCGCGCAGCCAAACAAACAACAACCAGCAAAAGCAAAATCGATCATTCTCGTTCTTATAGTACAGAAATGTACATAATAAAACCCATCAATTCCCACAGAGATACACTTTAAAACAGTTAAGTTGCAGCTATGAAAGAGAGACGTAAAACAAAAATAGGCTAACAGCACCTAAAGCTATTCTGTCGAGATGTCTGCAGCTGTTAAGTGGGTTAGTTTGGCTTTTTGAGTTATAGTTTGAAGACACATCTATACAAGATTATAGTTAAGAGTTAGTGTTGCTTGTGTTTAATGGATTTTCCTGCTCTCTGGTACTGCAAGTTCATAGTCTGGCGTTCTGCTTAGAACAGTTCATAGAATCATAGAACAGTTCAGGTTGGAAAGACCCTTGGGATCATCGAGTCCAACCATTAACCCTACTGTCCAGATCTTTTTGCCAGATCTAACCAGCTAATGCTATGTTCTACAGTATTTACTTGCTAGCTACTAAATTTTGACTTCTCAGGCCAAGGAATAAAGGAGTGAGTGCTACATGTTTGATTTATGTGAAAACTGTCTCTATTTTTATCTGTTTGTGTCATAGATATATTGGTCTTGTGAAAGGGAAGGGGCTCATGCTTCTCCTGCATCTCAGATAAATATTTTAATATCCCTGTTTAGATGCAAATTAAAGTGTAGCTGACTGTGATGTCTTAACTTCGTGTCTTATTGCTTTCTTGGTAGCCCTGGCACAGCTTCTGTTAGCCTGTAGCCAGTCCAGGTTCCTATCTTACAACCCTTTCAGGCAAATAACTGTTTATCAAATGCTAACACAGGTGAACTCGTCCTCGCCCAGAAACTACCTTAATTGACAATGACATTATGAAAAAATCTGAAACACTACCTTCGAACAGTGCTTGCTTTTATTGTTATTTTATTAATTCTCTGCCACTCTTATTGAATATAGAGTTATTGCCTAATAGGATCTATAACCAGTTGGGTGGAAAGCACCTTTCATTTTCACCAAAATATGTTTTCATCAAGAATCTGTATTTTTAAGGTATCTTTGCTATGGCTCTGCTTAGTCTTTGCTAAGAGGCAGCTCCTGAAATGCCATCACTAACCTGAACTAAGACTTAGGACAGTACAATAACGAACGTAACATCAGAGATCTGCAGGGTGAATTCCCTATACTGAGTTCACAAGATCATGCTGAATTTGAGAAGGAGGATTTGTACTGCACCATAAATTTAAATAAATAACACCCATGCCATTCAAACAGCAGCCCACTTCCACCACCTCTGTATTAGAACAGCACTACCAGAGAAAACCGAGAAAGTCTGGAGTTTATGAGATGTATAAAAATCTATAAGGTCAATAAACAGAGCTTTTATGAGGCGCAAGAGACCGCCAGAAAAATTAGTGTGAAGGTAAATAATGGACTTTCCAATGGGAGTCGAGCAGCTTTTAGCATAGACTGCCGATGAGCAGCACAGCAATGGTGTGATATGGCTTTACTGGCAGTAACCAAAGACAGGCAGATACTAGCACTGTGAAAATTCTATCCATCTTAGTAACTCGGTTCCTCTTTGTACTGCTTGTCTTTCAAAAGCACATATTAAAGCACCACAAAACGCAACACATGACACCAACCAGCTTCAAACATCTGCTGCGTAGCGCATGGGAAAGCACGCTGTGGAATTTCTAAGGAAAGCTGCCTTGCAAATGTGCAGGGAAGCTTTACTCCTTCTCTTTCTCTAGGGAATAAAATTCAACTAGAAAAAAAAAATAAATCACGATTTTCAAAAAATTAGGAAAAACACATACAGAAAGCAGGAAACCATGACAGGTTGGGTTTGTTGGGGTTTTGTTGCCATGTGCCTTCTTAACAGAGGAGCATTCACACTCAACAGTGAGCAGCTGTCTTTTCCATCAATCACTCTACATGGCCAATGAAGGTATTTCAGCGACCGCTTCACACGCCCAGAGCCAGCTCTGGGGTCCGACTGGCTACGCCAGTGGTGGCTGCCAGCACCCTGGGACGAAGCGTGGTTGTGCATCACCCCCTCCTGCCCAGCCTTGACTCCCACGGGAAGGAAATTTGGGCATAAGCGTGGGCAGAGCCGGGGCAAGATGTGCCGGGAGCGCAGCCGAGCAGTGGCTGGCAGCGGGCTGCGAGTTCTACTACGTGTTTCGCCAGTCAGAGAGTCAAGTTACGGCACAATTCGGACGTGTGGGGCAAAGCAAAGCTGGCATCAGCCGGCGGAGACTCGAAACGTGATCAGCCCTGTCACTGCTGCAAATTGAAACCGTGATGTAAGAGGAGGAGGGGACAACACGTTATTAATAAATGGCAGGGTAGCATCTGCAGGGTAGACAAACCCTACTAATCAAAGCCGTGCTCTCCCCGCTGACCTTATCGCTCGAGGTAAAGCCAGCCAGAGGGTATAATCCCTTCTGACGTTGCTCACCGCTTCCCTGTCCAGATTTCCAGGGCAGGCCCTAAATACAAGCAAAACAGATGCCTCTTCTGGGCAGCCAGGATTTTTTTTCCAAGAGGTGCTTGATGGGAACATCTGTAAATCCCTTCATCACCTCAGCGATTTGGAGGTCGGCACAGCTGGTCCCTTCGGTTGGCCACGCAGCTTGAGAGCCACTAAACTCCCTCTCTGATGTCTGAACTATGCTTTTATACCCGGTACCGTGTGTAAAGCAATGATTTATTTCATGATAAGCATTTGATATTTATATAACCGGAGATGAGAGAGAAGAGGGGAAAAAAAAAACCTGTCAGAAATAGCTTTACAGATGAGTCTTCTCATTGTCTAACAAGCTTTTCATTGTTTTTAATTTTCATTTCTCTCCATGGTTCAGGGCACTTTGAAAAAAAAAAAAATCTATTCAGCAGTTTCCCACTCATAATTCAAGAAAGAGAGTCATGTATTATAATAGAGATAATTAGCTTTGACTGAAAATAATAAGCTTGGCACCAAATATCCTCCACTACTGCACAGAATAACCATTTATCGTCTTATATACTCTCCATCAAGCCTAATTACTGCAACAGTAATTACTAACCTGTTGAAAGAACAAAAGAAAATGCAACTAGCTCTGCGCTGAAACAAGGAGAACATTGCTGATTCCAGTAAGAAGCTCCAGTTACCCCCTCTTAGAGCACATTTACTCACCATTTAGACCCTGTTCTCAACACATTCACTTGTAACCCTCCAAAAAGAAAAATACATCCACAAATAGTCTGATGAGGGTTAGGTCCCACCTGTTCAGGCCAAACGACTGGTTGGTTGAACTGAAAGGACGGCCCTGATTTCTGGATTCCTGGGAAGCCAAGAGCAGTGCCTGTCCCAGGCTGCAGACACCCATATGCTTGTCTACCCTTCTGACCTGGCAAACCTCTCCCTGGCTGTTATTTCGTCTCTTCTCAACAGGTATTCAGCCAATCATGCCAAAGAAAAATTAAATAAGTGCAACCCTCTGTGTTTAAATAATGTGTGCTTAAATGGAAGCATAATCTCTATCTGCAGAAATGTACTGCGCTCACTAGAGCGTTTCTCCCTTGTTCCATTGTGTCCCACTGTTCCTCCTGCTTAAATTTACTCATGGAGCTCCGCCTCCAACAGCCAGAAAAAGGCAGCGAGTGGCAGCACCAACCTCTTTCACCGCTCAAGGTATTTCCCATCCAGGAAAGAACCTGTGTTTGGGAGAGCTCATACAGCTACCTGGGAAAGAAGAGAGAAGTACCACTGGTGCCCATAGCATCCTGTTCCATCCAGCTCGCTGAAACAGGACCTATCCCTCTCCTCTGTCTTTGCCAATGGGAGTTGACACCACCAGTGCTTCTCAAAATCCGGACTGACGAAGTTGTTAGGCTCATTGAATCCAGGAACTGGAACAACGCCACGCGGCGCGTGCAAGCGTTCACAGCTAATCCACCCAGCTGAAGTTGTGGATATTGAACGTTCGTGGTGGGGAAACCATTTGTCACTGACTCACAGCGTGTAAACAACCTCCCACCTCCAACCCCCCCAGTAAGCTACACAGTAGCTGGCCCCGAAAAACGCAACCTAGAAAAACTCAGAACTGCTAATCTGAAGCACTCAACAAGCACGAGTCACGCTCTGCCTCAAATAATGAAGCTGGATTCAGTCAGGAGAGGTGCGGATGGGGTTTTTTTGAGTTCTTGATTTTTTTGCCCCCCTTGCATTTGGAAGCCTTAGGGTCAGGACTTTTTTTTGCCAGAATCATATGGCCTAGAAATTGCCTTTTTAACTCCCATTTTTTTAAATCATTGCTTTTCTCTTCTAATGGCTATGTTGCTGGTGGGTTTGGTACAATCGAATAAAGCCACCAATATTTTCTATAAACTTTGTGCACATGCACTGTATCAGTATATTTTTAAATAAAAATAAACACATTTGTCCTTCCCTCAAAACCCACTACCTAGATATTGTGTTTAAATATTTCATTAGCGCATTTAAGAGAAGCTTATAGCAGGATTGGAGCCTACCAGCTACTTAAGTTGGAAATGAAAATTTAGCACATCGGTAATGTGTTCTTCATGAAACAACCAAGAGCTTCATCTGATCACTACCTAACAATGAAAATGCCATAAAAGGAAGTTTTAATATGTCATTCACCACTTAGAATAACACAAAATCAGGTGAGGGCATCAGAAGCTAGTTGAATTACTTAACTCTCCATGTTGCCCAGCATTAAAATGTTCAGTTAAAGGCTCATTCTGTACGTCACCATAAATTTCACCTGCTAGCTGGGAAAAAAAAACAACAAAAAAAATTGATTAAATGAGATTGTTTAAAAATTCCAGTGTTCCCACCTTCCCAATTCATCTGTGGTTTTGCCACTGAACCGTGTTTCTCTCGGTTCTGTTCCAAACAACACTTCTCCGTGACACACAATAAATAACTGGATCACACCAATAAATAAATAAAAAATAATTAAAAATATCAATTGTAAGTTGTAGGCACCATTCCATCCAAAGAATGTCTCCACGGGTTTTCAACGACGAGCCTTTAGGATGCCTAGGATTTATATAGTTTGACTTCGCACTCTTTCGGAAGCCTGCTTTCACACGCTCCAAACTAGTTTGCTTTATCCTGCATGAGTCACAGTGAAAAAGCCCACTCAGGAAAAATATCCAAAGAAAACACAAGCAAACGGGTTAGTTGGAAGTAGGACAGGCCCATGCCAAAACCAGAAACTCAAACATATCCAAACTTTGGGAACACAGACCTTAACATCAAATGTATTCCCCATGTCTACAAGAGGTCTCAGAAGGCTAATTTGTGTAATTATTTCTACTTGTAATTATGCTGGTTTGTCACTAGTGCCGTTTTGGCTGGTTTCGATGCTTTCAGGAAAGGAAGTGGTTTCTGGAGACAACGAAAAATGGAGCATAACTCATTCGGCTTGGAACTGTTGCTTTCCTTACTAATAAATACTTTTTCTTTAAGGACTTTGGAGAATCTCACTTCCCTGATTCCCAGACACTCTCCAAAGAAGTCACAAAAAAGATGCTGACCTACCTCTATGCACGTATTAATCTGACTTTTTGTTGAACAGAAGGTGCAAGACTCAAGAAGATAAACTCTTTTGGAAAAAAAAATAGTCTTCAGTTTTCCATGCATCCAAACTTTTGGTCAAATCTGAAAAAGAGAGAGAGATATACAAACTCCAGGTTACGTTAAAGCACAGGCACTCCTAGCACCTCATGATCTTTCGCCTAAATTTTCTCTTCAAGAATCATGCCAATATCTCTGTAAAAAAAAAAAAATCTCACAGTAACTCTCTTCAGAATAGGTGAACTGCTGGATTTTCTGACGCAAACACAGCTTTTACAACAGCTGTGTTTTACAGAATGAGCCACACACGGGGAGTACATTATGTATTTGTTCTTACACAGAAAGAGCTGATATATACTTTCAAGACCAAGCAGCTTTTTGACTTCATCACAAATTCTTCTTTCCCTTCTAGAAGGCTTCATACTAAGGATATGTGATTGACTGCAAAGAGAAACACGTTACAAAGAACTTCAAGTTATAACTGCCTACACAGCTGATTCAACAGGACATACAGAGCTGGAGATAGAGAACAATGCACACACCCTTGTAGATGGAAACGAAAGTTCTCGCATTCTCAGTTAATACAGACTTTTTTTTTTTTTTCAGAATATTGTTATATCTAGGCTCATAATTCAGTTTGGAACATCTTAACAGTTTCACCCTGTTCTGGCTTTATGACATACCCCACACAAACAATGCAATAACTGGCCACGTCTCTAGGATTTTATGTGCATTCTTTTAAAAAACTTTAAATGTGGTTAGAGGTATTGTAAGACTCTCTCTCTGAACAAAGCCGTCAGCTGGTCTGGAACTTCTTAGTCATAAGAGAAAAAGATATTTAAGTCAATTAACATTTGCCTTTGTGAGACCCTCTGCTACGTACAAAGCACTTCCCAGTTTTTCTCTATCGGGTAGATCCTCGCTGTGTGTAATTTGGCTTTGACAACGCTTGGCTGCTGCTGGCCCCCTGCTCTATATTCACTCACTCTCTTCCCCTCCTGAAGAAAAGGTCAAATGTTAATGTTTTTGGTTTGGGTGTTCGGACCAGTGCATCTTTCCTAGCCTAACGCTGATGCCTTTTGCTTTAAGCACTGGCATCTTAAAAAACTGAACCTGAACAAGAACTGGTCAGTATGGAAGGCAACGAGGCTGTCCCATCAGTTTCTCCAAAGAGCAACACACAACTTTCTTCCATCCTGCTTCACTGCTTTAACCACAAAGTATTACAATTTTTGCTGGAAGCACCACAGGAGAAAAAACTTCTGCTGGAAATACTCAGCCCATATATTTGCTGGATTATTAAAGCCCTACCTCTGCTGTAATCCACACAAGACTTCCAGACTCCCTCTTCCCGCTAGCGCTACAACAAATCTCACCCTAAGTCCTTTTTCAGTCTCTTTGCCCAGATAGGTTTATTCAGTCAAAAGCTTGAATTTGCTGCGTGCTCCTTGGCACTAAAGGCATCTCCCACAGGGAACACCCCAGAGATTAACATGAGAGTACGTAGATACGAGTTCTTCACATTTCCCTGCTCTAAACAATACCGCCGTGGTCTGACACAGGTACAAGGATTTCCATTATCCTCTGTGAAAATATTTAATGCTATCCATCCCCTCCTCCAAATGAGAACTCATGTGTTGCTTGAAGTTTGACGACTCATGCCCTAAAGCAAACACATCTTCCTCGATTAACGCGCCTACACCAGCCAGGAAAGCCTGGCTCCTCTCACTGGCGCTCCTTGGCTCCCAAGCGTCCTGTATGAATCATTTTTCTTACTTCGCATCTGAGTAACTACAGATCTGCAGCTCCTTCACCTTTAGCTGTCAGTTCAGACATAGGGTCAAGCTCTGCACGAAAGGATCAGAATTCCTGTGTCCCCTGAAACATTTTAAACGCTTGCGTATCCATCAATTGACTTTTGCGTTTAGGAGTTTGTCTCGCTTGCACCAGATAACAGGAAAAACAACCCCAAATCACTGCCAGCAGTATAACGTCTAATTACAAGCCTGTAAGTTTCCACAGCTCAGTGTACACAGTGTCTTTGTTCAAAGCCTGGGCTGCCGTGGCACAGAAAGTGAATTAACACCTCTTCTCCCATGACAGAGTGGTTGCTTCAGGCTAAAACTTACCAACCCCAAACAAAGTCGAGCAGTGTAGCTTGAAAGGAGTAAATAACTGCAGTGCTGCCAGTTCTATAACTTTCCTATATAGAAACATCCAGGAAAACTATTTCATACCTCCTACAAATATCATTTTGAAGGTATGTATCACAGTTGTGCCAGAATATCCCAATCATACAGCAACAAGTCCTGAGAAAGCTCCATAGATTTTTCCACAGTTATAGGTATGGTAGTTGAATTTAGAGTCTTAATAGATATTAAAAACTGACAGTATGAAGGAAATATGAAGCAAAGAGAAGTATTCTTAGACCCAGAGGTGCATGACCTAACAGCAGGTTTGGTACTCATGGTGTACGCGTGACTTTACATAGAGGTTCCTAGAGCTGAAGTTGCTGGAGCTATTTATTGTGTGTGCAGTTTCTTCAAAAGCCAGCTCTGCTGTAACAACAGGGCTAAAAATTTAGTTTGCATCTCTGTGTCAGCAGGTCCTCAGCTCCACTGTGCCTAAGACTTCCCCGAAAACAGAAGGTCTGGGTCCAATTGAATATGTTGGAAAACTTTTCAATGAGATCACCAAAGAGTTAAGATGCAATGATCTAAACTTCCCACAAACATCTTCTGGTCAGAATGATGCTCACCCTGCCCGGGCTGTCTTGGCTTCTGTGACTTCAGTGAAAGGGGAAAACGATGCGTGCTACAGCCTCCTTTCCCTGCACCTCACCACCTTTCACATGTTTCTTCCAGTCAGAGGGAACATCGCTGTGGCCAGCGGAAAGAAGACCACGTGCCTGGAGAGGCGGCCACCCAACGCATAACCCACCTCCTCTGGCTATGAGCACACCTGTGGTGGGCTCGTCCAGAACCCACCCAGATTGTCTCCTGATGGAACTGCATTAACTCCCAAGCCCTGCCTGTCCCTCTCCGAGTCAATAAATGCTGCTTCCAAACAGGGCTTGTTGCATCCGTGAAGCTGACATAAACAGCATTAGAAAACAGGTCTCTCTGGCACCGAGCACACTGAAATGTTGGGTTTGTACTCTTCTTGATCCCCAGAGTATCACGGAGTTCTGATGCATCAAGAAAGAAACTGGATATTTTAAGCAGCCTTTTAACTCACTGGCTAGATGAGACAGAGGGGGAAGGGGGATCCAAATGGAAGCTGCCTAACAACAAAATCCGTGAACTCCGACCTTCTGTCTGAAGATGAAAGCTGAGTTAGATGATTTGCCCATAGATGTCATTAAGGCAGCTTTTAAGGCTACCCTGCTTGAACTCTCGGTTGCACTTCAGTACTGTCAACAACCGCCGGAGGGAGAGTTCAGGGAGTGGAAGTCCAAAAACATAAGAAGCATTTTCAGCAGTGGAGAATATTGATCACAGTGCAAAACCATTTATGCCCCGAAGCGCCATCAGCTGTCACTGCTTCCCTGGCTCCAGAGCCACATTTAGGTGCCTAATAGAAGTTAATTAACATATTTATTAATAGGTGGGTGGAACTGTGGCAGTCACAGCAGATAGGGAACACTGACATCAAAATAGACTAATTAACATAATCTGAACCAGTCTAAACTCACAACTCATAGCAAGCACAGAAATTGCACCCTCCTATCAGATGGCATAAAATTTATTCAATTCTGTGTGCTTCCAGCAAGTGGCCAGAAACAAGGATGCAATATTATCTGACACGATCAGTTAAATTGGTGCACAGAAACAGCACCTAGTCAATGAAAGGCTCATTTCATTTTGAACTCACAGTCCTCTGGAACAGTTTATACCTTATCTAAAGCAGTCGTGGATGATCTTTTTATCCTCAGAAGCATCTGTAGATAGCTTGTGGCAATGCCTTCCACAGGCTTAATACATATTATATAAGACTGCATCGCTTGAATCAACTTCAAGTTTCCTGCTTTCAAGGTTTTCCTCCTGTCATTAGGAAAAAAAAAAAAAATGGCCTCATTCAATTCCCGATTTTATACCATTCATTAATTCATCATCAAAAAGCTGAAATGCAGTTGTAGACATGGCCTAAATTCAGAGAGATGCCAAGTACTCGGCTCGGAGACAGATTCACATCCTCCCTTCTACAGAGCTCCCAGTTGTCTGAAAATTCCCCAAGGAGCAGCAGGTCGTACTAGAAACATTCTCCTACAGCAGATACCACATACTTTCACCTTGTGAGCCTACCGTTAGGATAAACACTTTATTATTTTTTTAAAAATAAAGAAAGAGGGGGGAAAAAAAAAGAGAGAGAGAGACTTTGGTCCAAACACAGCAATTAAAACAAAAAAGCTGCAAGAATCAGATACTGTGAGGGAACAGCGGAAAGGAAAGGAGAGAGAAAACAGGTCCAAAGTGAGATCCTAGCAAACGGGAATGAAATCGTTCTTGCTGGCATGCACTTCCGTAAACAGGTTGCATCCTCCACTCTGCTTCCCACCACACTCCAATTCAAACGCTGCTCACATACGGAGTGTGAATGTTCTCGCGCAAATCCCATAAGGTTCTTATTTCCTTTGCTTATTGACAAAACAGTAAAAACACTATGTTGAACAATTTTGCTACAAGAAAACAGCAGTTTGTCGGAGCGATCGAATAAGGCATCCCTCAATGGAAAAAACCACAATGCTATTAGGCAGTGGAATGTAAGGGAGAGAGTTCGTTACACGGATACCGAGAGATTGCATTATTTTCTCTTAAAAGATAGCATTTATGCAAGTTATACAGTATTGCAGGCATATGAAAATTACTTGAAAAGGGAACAGAGAATGATGTTGAGAGGTTAAGTGGGGTGTTCCCCTTTATCTCCTCAGACAATACAAAGCAAGCTGATACTCAAGAACTGAAAAGCCGTGAATTTACCAACAACAAAAGGAATTTTTTTTTTTATTCAGTGCATGATAAATAAGCTATGAAACTTGCAGTCTCGAGACATTATTAAAGCCAAGAGCTTATCGGGATTCAAAATGAGATTTTTGTATATGCACACAATAGAAAAACTGGCAGTAGCTCAGAGAGGTAGGTTCTTTTGAAAATTTCTAATAAGACCTAGAAGCTAAAGTTCTACCTGGAGAACTGATTTAAACACACGGTGATTACACTCATGTGAATAAACTCTCCTCCCATAATTGACTTCATTCAAGCCTGCACTGGTGCTAAGAGCCTCTTAACTGGAGCTTGTCCTGCCTCGCTGGGTGGCGAATCCAGTCAGTGTTCATCTGTCTGCTCCTGGTTTTCTCTGAATACATAGTTTGTGGTGCCCAGATCTGCTGCAACCTCAGGAGGTGCCACTGAGGTGATTATCCACTGGTAAATTATTCCCCAAAGTACAAGTCCCAAACTTCTATAGAAGTCGGAAAGAACTGTCGTTGAAGGAAGAACTTGGCCTCCCAGACATACTGGCAATAGGCTCTGCGTGTATGAAAGGCTTTAAAGACCATTTGTTTTCAAATTGCTTTGACAGAGAAGGGCCAGATATTATCATGCACAAAATCACCAGAAAGTGAGAGAGGGCCTGAATTAAGCAGGGAGTTCAGCAAATGGCAAATTCTCCAACAAATGCAGCTCGCGTTACTTCCAAGTATTTGCAAACGCATGTTGAGCTAGTTTCATCCAGCAGCAGGCACCCTACTTCAAACTCTTCACAAAACCATTAATCATAATCACCCCGTTTATCAACTACCCAAGCAATTGGGATAATTCATTCCTCTGGCTAAGAACAACAGATCCCACGTTTGGGAGCATCCCTTCGCCACTCTCCTACCAGCTGTTGCCACTGTGCTGGGGGGACCCTCAGACTTTGCATAAATAAGCATTCACTTAGCAGGTGCTTCCCCTTGCAGAGAAAAGCCCTAACCATCAGGCTGCTTTAGTCTCTCACCAGTTCAATTCTTTGCCTCTGCTCTAAACAGCAGAATCTGGAGCTCAAAGCCTCTTGTTTTAGCTACTCATAAACATTTAACTGCTCTTGGGACTAGAGGGCAGATGGAGAATGGCCAGTGGCTCGGGTGCCCAGGGATGTGCGTTTAAGTTTCTGTTCTTTCACCACCAAAGGCTGTTCATGAAAATCTGGAATAGATAATGAGCATACCCCTTCACCTGGAAATGCCCAATGGCACCAGTCAAAAAATAAGAATTGAAAGCCTCTTACAGAATGGAAGAAAATCTAAAATTCCGCCTGCGATAAAATCCCAATTTGGACAAAGCTTCGAGGTGGATGCGCCTAGGGGTTGTCCTGCAGCAAGCTCCTCAACAAAGCCAAGAAGAATTTCACCTGAAAACAAGCAGATTTTTCTTTTTGAGATTGCAAACTACAGCAGGGTTTTTTTTAAACAGAGGAAACTCGAAGCAACTCGTGTAACTCTCTGCAGCCAGACTGTTGTGCAGTCACAGACGGGTCCTTGGTTACACTTAATACTGGGACTTGCACTTTTCCAGGCTTAGGATTTCATGCCGAGAGCTCAGTGTGAGGTACTCCTAGACAATACTATCACATTCGCAGCTCGCCTGAACCTGCATCACGTACTCGGGGTCAAACAAAACACATCCATCTGCTGTTGCTGCAGGAACAGATATGGCTTCCCTTGCAAGTGGTCACAAGAGAACTTATTTTTCTATTACAGACGTAGTGTCCCATGCAGAAATAGGACACAGTTCCTCACTGTCCCCTCTGGTTCCCTCTAAAACATCAGCTGGGGCAGGAGGGAAATGTTTAAGAAAGAAAGCCTCTCCCCCCTCAGCTGTTTCTTGAATAACTGTACCATAATTTTCATCACCTAAACAGAGGAAATGACCTTTATTCCTCCGTACTCATTATAGTATGTTCACAGTCATACAGAAAGTAAGTCATGGGTTCTTCCATCACACAGTTTACAAAAAGAAGCAAAAATAAAACTTCCCTTCACAAAAAGACAGAAGTAGCAGTAAGATGACAGAGATGCTTCTGTAATAGCGTCGGTTTGGGGTCATCTTAACACTAGAAAGGGAATTGTCAGAGCACTTAAAGAATTAGTCCACCTGGTTAACGAGTTACCAGCTTTCATCTGAGTGTCATGCACTCTACCTTTTTTTATGTGGTCAACCACAATGCAGACAATTTTCCAATCACCTCTTGAAAAAACAGAAAAAAATGAGTTTATTTACCCAACTAAGAAGCCATTGGCCCTACTAAAGTCAAAGCCAAGACACGTCTGTATGCTGAGACTTTTTCTCTGTGAAAATGACCACAGAAAATAGATTAATGCTACTTATTTGCATCCCAGTGCTACTAACACCTTTGATCAATTAACTTTTATGCATTGTTTTGAGGATGTTGAGTATTCTTCTGGAAGTCTGTATATCCATCTCTGTTGGCAGACTATTCTCAGCACGGAGATCACTTCAAAACAGCCATACGGAATTCAGTGCAACAAGACTAGAGAAAAGTGAATGTGATTATCTGCTGAGTATGCGTATAAGAAGAGTAAATGGCTTAGACACAGGTACTTAATGAGACAGACTCCATTTGCTGCTCAGAATTATAATGTTTTGGCAAAATACAGGTATTTGCCAGAAAGGCTAGGAGCAACGCTGTACTGTTTGGCATTTTTATAGTATTCCCCCTCCCCAAACATGCTTGCCTTGACTGAATAACCCCTAATCTGCATTTATATTCTTGTATCTTTATCTATTATGCATTACATGCACACGAAGCCAAGTCTCTGATCATACAGAGATGCTATTTAGAGTACACAAAACTTCCCTGGAGGGTTTCCATTTGGAGAAAGCAGCAGATTATCATAACTCTCCTGCAATGGTAAAAAGAATACAAAAGGCTCAGCTATTCACACTGCAGAGCATCAATGTCATTCATGTGTCCCTATTTTAATACATTCAAGTACAGCAGCAGTCCTCCATGAAGAACTGGGAACAGGTTTCCAAGAACATCAGGTAGGAAATAGCTTTTGTTCTCTCTCCTGCTGTTGTCCAATTTAAACAGCAAAGAACTTCAGACTACGATTTACAATAGTCTGTTATTCAGCTCACCTGCAGCACTACAATTAGTGACTTCAGAAGGTTACATGCTGCCTTTCATTTTCAGCATGCTTGGTCTGCATTGAGGGATAAAAAAGGGCAATGTAATTAAACGATACGGTAGTAATTATACTGAGTAAAACAAAGGGGAGGAACTCAACTAAAGGAAAAAAATGTAAAAGATATCTTTTTTTTCCATGTAAACTCATGCTGCTTATCAATTTCCCTCAGGACAGGAACAGCAAATTGTAACAAAACACAGGTATCAGAGTCATGCTGAAGCATTTGTGACTGTGTTTTGACAGGGGATGGGGAGCAGAAGAGAAGTGCGTGTCAGGAAGGGTTTATGAATCATACAGAATCACAGACTGTCAGGGGTTGGAAGGGACCTCAAAAAATCATCTATTCCAACCCCCCTGCAAAAGCAGGATCACCTAGAGTAGGTTGCCCAGGAACATGTCCAGGCAGATTTTGAAAGTCTCCCGAGAAGGAGACTCCACAACCTCTCCGGGCAGCCTGTGCCAGGGCTCTGTCACCCTCACAGGGAAAAAGTTGTTCCTGGCGTTGTTTTTTTTTGTGGAACCTCCTGTGCTCTAGCTTCCATCTGTTGCCCCTTCTACCATTGGACATCACTGAGAAGGGCCTGGCTCCATCCTTCTGACACTCATTTTATGTATTTATAAAAATTAATGAGGTCACCCCTCAGTCTCCTCTTCTCCAGCTCCTTCAGCCTTTCCTCCTAAGGGAGATGTTCTGCTCCCTCCTCCATCATCTCTGTGGCTGCTCTGGACTCTCTCCAGCAGTTCCCTGTCCCTCTTGAGCTGAGGGGCCCAGAACTGGACACAATATTCCAGATGTGGCCTCACCAGGGCAGAGCAGAGGGGCAGGAGGACCTCTCTTGACCTACTTGCTACTCCCCTTCTAATACACCCCAGGATGCCATTGGCCTTCTTGGCCACGAGGGACAGGTCTTACCCTTTGACACTTAATGCTGGGTCATTTATGGGAACGACACTTGCATGTCGGGTTCTCCCTACAGGCCAGATGGAAATCACTCCAAGAGGATCTCGTTCCAGCAGGGAGAACACTCAAAGTACCTCTGTGTACAGCCAGCCGGAAGCCCAGCTCTTGAGACTACAAGGTTGAAGAAATTCATTCCCCTGGGACTGCCTTAGTATGCTTGGATTGACACCAAAGATAACCTTTTTTTCTTTTTTCCTAAGAAATAACTGATTCACCTTAATACACTTAAAAGAGATACCACATTATGCTTCTCTTCTGTATTTTCACTGGGTACTGCTTTCTCTTCTTCAAAGAGGTTGCAACTGGTTCAACATGACACGTCAAACCAGTCCACTCCTATAGCTGATTTCATAAGTATTCTTCATTGGTACCTATTGGTCAGTGTCTCACTAAAACAGGTTATCAGACACGCCTCCTTCAATCGCCGGCATTAAAGCAGGCTTCTTAGTCCCGCTGGCAGGGATAAAATCTCTGCCTCACAAGAGCTTCCAAGTCTGTGACCATCTTTGCACGCACTTCCACTGGAGGTCAAAGGCTGATGACACCAAAACAGGACTGTTCAGATAGCAGGAGGCTGACTCAGTATAAATTTGGAGAGATAAGTGAACTAAAGTCAAAAAAAAGATCAGACTGAACTGTCTTTTGACCGCTCCACAGCTGATTCCTTCCCAGTTAAATCAAAGCACCTATGCCCACGGAAGGAGTCAGGAAAAGTAAAGTGATCAGTTAAAGGTCTTGTGCCTTTATACTTCATGAAAGAGCAAGTGGTTTGTGTGTTTTCTCACCCCAACAAATGGAGGGAGCAACTAGAAACCTTATTTCCCCCAGCCCTGTTGAAACATCTTGTGCTTTACTGAGCCAGTGGGTACAAGCAAGAAAGAGGGGAGAGGTCTACACGAAAGGAATTTTTCACTTCTGCTGCGTCACCAGCCTCATCCCATCAAGGCACAAGTCCTCTAAGTCAGGACAGTATGTTTTGTCATCTCAGCTTGTGTGGACAGTACAGCCATAATAATTGGTCCAACGACATACACATGCATGGGATGGGGCTAAGTATGTTCTTACATCCAGAAAAATAAGAAAGCCACTCTCCCCAAAAAAAGGCACTTTGGGAGGTGATGGGGCAGTGTTCAGTGCTGCAATCGCATATGCTATGGTGTGCCATCAGCAACACAGATAATTGGATTTGTTGTAATGGGAAGTGACACAGGCAGAAACAGAAAGGCTTGTGACTCTCCAGCGTGCTGGCTGTGGTTCACCTCCTGCGATGGAGCAAATGGGGAACTTCCACAACTACTTCTCTCCCTTGAGGCCCAGAATTTAATCGATGCTTAACTTCCAGCTGCCAGGTACTCTCACAGTATCATCTACATCAAAGTTGTCTATTTGCCTTTGCTTCTCTCCAGTTACCCCACCCTTTGCCAAGGTAAGATGACACCTCGGGCCACCTGCTCGGCCTGTGCTCCTGAAGATTGCTGGAAATGTAACTTTGTCAGTCACTCATTCTGTGGCTTCTCCATGGCCTGGAAGGAAAGGCAGGGCAGGATGCCCCAGCCTATGAAGAGGATCCCCTCCACTGGGTCCTTGTTTGCCTCTATCACTGAAGTGACTGACAGGGACATCTAGTTCTTGGGTCAGCATCCGTGACTTCAGAGAGTCAGAGATGATAAGCTTGCTGTTTGCCACCCTGCCAAAGGAGTCATGCAGCTGCAGGAAACACCAGCCTTCCTTTCAAGATAACCTAGCAGGTCAAGTGCCATCTCTTTCCTTAACGTACATAGCATTTATGATTTTAGAAATTTCAGCTAGCACCACACAGCAGCTGACACAAGCCCAGCCTCTTCTAGCTTTGCTGGTATCTGCTCATATTTCTACTGGGAGTTTCTCCCAAGAGTAGAGCCACAGAGCAGGATGCAGTCATCACAAATACTCAAAGACTTTGGTTGCCCCCCTCTGTGCTGTTACCGTGCACACTAAGCATATCTTTTCTAGAGCACCACCTTGGTGGTGTGGCTTGGAGATGTTGGGCCTGACAAGATACTTCTGGAGGCATGTTTTAATGGTTAGGGAAGTAGGACCGTAGTGTGAGGTGGAGGGTGTGCTGATACAGAGAACCAGAGAACTCTGGAGCACTTTGGAAGGGCTTTTTTCCCTCTTCAGAGACTATCTAGGCTATCATATGTGCCAGTATGAAGTGATGGTCAAAATCAGTGGCTGCAAATAATCCCACGGTTCCCGTGCCAAAGAACACATAGTAGGACAGTTTGTGATAAAACTTACAATTTCTCCATCTTCTTCTCCTGATTTTCCTTCATCTGCCTTCACTTAGCAACTCCGTGAAATGGAACTTTTCCCAACATTTCAGATGTAGAAATCACAAAAGACTGCTCATAAATCACACCATTCCCCTTAATCCCTGGAAGCTATGGTATAGTTGGGAAGAGAATCCTGGCATTTGGATACCTTAAACATACCCCCTGAAAAAGTGTCTCCTTATTTAAAAAAGCAGAGGCAGAACAATTGTTAGAGATTAATTTCTGTACTGCGCAGCTGACATGTTACTGGTCTAGAATAGTCAGGGTAAAATGATGGAAAAGGAAACACCTGGTAACTAATGAGATGTTACAAGCTTGTATTTGCAATGAAAGTACACAAACTCAGGAGGAAAACAGACTCAACACAGCCTAAAGCCAGGAAAATCCAACCAGCCATGGATTGATCTTTAGGCCTTCAACATCAATAGGACTATTCATGCGCTTAAGTGTTACATGTGCATTTTCGCACCTGGCTGAGTTAGAGCCTCAGACAGAAAAAAAATCAGGAGATTGCTGCTTGTTTTCA
The DNA here is from genome assembly GCA_020746105.1 of Trogon surrucura. NCBI lineage: Eukaryota > Metazoa > Chordata > Aves > Trogoniformes > Trogonidae > Trogon > Trogon surrucura. Next base: position 96,645,887 of record CM036619.1, on the reverse strand, counting down.
GCCTGCAGAAAAGACAGCCCATTTTGAGAACTGCACTGATTACCCTAGTTTATAATCTCCTTAATATCAAAAGTTCCACAAAGATACATTTTGTTCCCTAGAGCTCCCCAGAAATCAGCTAAACATATGGACTGCTTGCTTACACCTACTACAGAAGGCTGAGTATTGAGGATTTATATATTTTAGTCTATGTGGTGTAAATATGTATAAATTTATATTGTGTTAATTTATGGCATACACTACAGAAGGTTTTGCGTGAGTTACATTGCATTCCTTCCCACGTTTCTGCTGAAATATTCATCTTTGGGTCTTTTTCTCCATGTTTTCCTTAGTCTCGCCACAGATGTTTGGGCAGCTTGCGTTAGAAGGGAATGTGCCTCAGAAGTACATTTAGGAGTTTAGGTGATGAGAATACCAAAACTCAACTGTGGGGCTACAGCCTGACAGGATTAACAGGCTCTGCAAACGCTCGCCGGTGTCTCGGATCTGCCTTCTGATATGCAGGCAAAGCATCGCAACACGGCCCGTACATTAGCACCGCCACGGACGCCCAGCGCGCGGAGAACTTCTGTCTCTGGGATTGCCAACCAAGTGCCCGACAAACGTCGCTTTCATGCACAAAATCATGGGATGAGGGAAACCGCCGTGCCAAAAGGAGGGCTGATTCTCGCAAGAGCAGGTGCCCGTGCTTCAACAAACGGCTCCCAGTGTTGCGACGAGCACTCCCTCCTGTCTGCCCGAGAATGAAAACGTATGAAGGCACCCTGCTCGCTTTGAAATCAGTAAGGACTCTTGTTGTTGGCTCAACAGGAGCAAGGCTGAGCCATTGGGTCAATGCATAGCCCTTATCTCCCTCCCGAGTCCTTATCACAACTCTAGCAATGCAGCCTCTGTGTACAAGGACTGGCAGTAACCCACAGGTCCCAGTGCCAAATCGCAGCAGAATTAAAAGCCTCCAGAGATATAGAATCATAGAATCATAGAACAGTTCAGGTTGGAAAAGACCCTTGGGATCATCGAGTCCAACCATTAACCCTACACTACAACCATTAACCCTACACTACAAGTTCACCCCTAAACCACATCACCCAACACCACATCTAAGCGACACCTAAACACACCCAGGGATGGCGACTCAACCACCTCCCTGGGAAGTCTGTTCCAGTGTCTGACCACTCTTTCTGTGAAGAATTTCTTCCTAATGTTCAGTCTAAACTTGCCCTGTTGCAACTTGAACCCATGAAGACACACAGAAAACTTAATTAAAGCATGACCCAATCAACAGAAGCGGGGCCCAACACGGTGCTTATTTGCTTGCATTCAAACCGCGCAGCAACACGCTGCCTTTCACTGACTTACTGAAATGTGGAAATGCACGACTTCGTAAATAGTACCAGAGGGAGTTACCTAAAATAAATAAATAAATCTCATATAGCTAAATAAATCTTTTCGCTATTACAGCGTCCTGAATGCACCGCGTAGTACTGACAGAGAGGAATGAGTAAGTGGATGCGCCTACAAGTGCTTTCCTCACACACGGCTGTGAATGACTTTGAATTTTTGACCCTTTTTCCCCATTTGTTGTCCAAAAGCCTTTCTATGTTCTGTGTTTATGGCAACATACTGGGAGATCTGGGTTCAGAATCCAACGCTGCTTCAAATTCTCTATCTAAATCTGGGAAAGTCACTTTCTCCTTTGAGGCCCTCTAGGAAAGACAGTTACAGACATTTTTCCACAGTTGTCTTTGTTTTCCTTGTCTATCTAGGGATAAGGACAAGTTTTAAAAGGTATTCTGATACCTAAAGTTGCAACCAGTGCTCTCAACAACCCCATCAGTGGCTTCACTTTGCCCTTGAGAATGGCAGAAAATATCTCCAACCCCCAGCTCCTGCAAATCCTCCCCAGGTGTGTCTCCACACTGTGGGAAAGGGAGTGCCCATCGGTGCGTACTTTGTCTAATACAGAGGTGGTGATATTTCACTGGGAAACGTTACAAGAATAAAACATACAGTGGTAAAGAGCCACAGATTTCAGCAGAGTTTAAATTTAGCTTTTCTGGATAGCTTTTCTGTAAGTACTACTACAGTTACACCGCACAATAGCAGCACAAAAATGCTGAAAAGGCTTTTTTTTATTATTTTTTGCACAGAGAAGGCTAATAACTCTTTTTTGGCAGGCAAAATTTACAATAATTCAATGAGGGCATAGATTGCACTACCCTGCTGCATTGCTGTACAAAGGTTTAAAAAGACCAGACATTTTGCTGGTCTTACTTTATAAACCAGCCAACTAAAAACTTCATCAAATGCCACTCTACCACCTCACCCTTGTTTGCCCAACTCTTGCCCAACCTATTGCCCTGGCCCTTCCTGCTACATCTACTCAAAGTATCCCACGATGGAGTCTGAAGTTGCTCAGCCCAGGAAATAGCCACCAGGTCTGAGACTGGAAATCGGGGAAGATGCTGTTTGACCCTCTTTTCCCAGCACAACGGAGCCAGATTCTTCCCTAGAGTCCCGAAACAGTCCTCAAAGATGAAATAAAAAAGTAATACTGTTTGGTGTTCCCATATGGCTGATTTTTCCGATTCTCCTCCTTTCCTCCCCCTTTCTTCATTCTCCGAGGATTTAAATAATGACTAAAGGATTAAAAACAACATAAGTTAGTAACGATCCTATCACGCCTTAAAGACAACAAAGCACAGTCAATGAGTGTTGGCGGTTTGAACACCTCAGTAGGCTGAAATATATTCAGAGAGCATTTTCATGAGTTTAGGTAAGTGGGGAGAATGGTTAAAAAAAAAAAACAAAGCAAAAACCAACAAAAAAATCCCCAAAAGCAAAGTCTGATCTTGGATAATTAACAGCAGAAACATGGCTACATTGAAATAAATTATTCAGTGCAAGTACTTCAGACAGCTCTTAAGAATAACACATGGATCCGTGGCACTCTTTAGGGGACTTTATGCCTATAAACTAATTAATAGATCTGACTTCTCCATATGTAGTTTTTCCATCTGCAACAGAGCAAGTATGGATAGGTTTCTTCATGTAACAGCAAAAAAATTAAAACTAAAATTATTTTTTGTAAGTTGTAGAAGATTCTCTAACTTATTCAGCACACAAACGTGTGAAAAACCATGACAGAATGGAAATCGGTTCCTGCAAAATGTGACAGCGAACGGCCGCGCTCCGAAACAACGCGGCGCAAAGTCAGCGACGCGGCTGCTCTACCTCTCTCCCCTCCAGCCACCACCCCGGCACGCCGCAACCCACGGGGCAGCTGCTGCCTTCTCCACTCTACCATCAGTAAGCGAGGCCACCATGCTTGAAGTGTTCTCACTTGAAAGGCTGCAAGTTGCTGCCTCCCTGTTGCTTTGACACGCGAGACGTCAACGGTTTCGGAGGTCCACCCGCTGCCGTATCGCCTGATCGCTCATTCTGGGGAAGCGCTTGGAACTTTTTCTTCAACCAATGCAGGAGCTTCCAGTTGTTTCTTGGGACGGCCACACCACCACATGTGTGTGTGTGTGTGTGTGTGTAGGAGAGCGCTGAACAGCTCACTAGGCCAAGGAGAGCTGGCACGCATGAGCTCGGCTGGTTACCAGGCATTTCATCCAGCCCAGAATTTGAACGCTGCTAGGACACAGCTGAGAAATAACTCACTTCTATTTTTACAGATAATGCTGCGTTTTACGGGATTAACCTCGACACTTGGATTGCAGAGGTAGCTTTCCAAAATTTCAGCCAAACTAACGTACCTCAGTCAGGGTCCCCTACATCCAGTAACCAAATCCCATCCACGAGGACCAACAGAATCTCCCCGTATTTCCCCCCTGCTGCCTGTAGCCAGATGGAAATCTGGTCAGGGTGAGAAGCTGCCATTCACACAGATGTTAATGTACTTATTTATTTGTAAAGGTTAGTTATTTTTAAGCATTACTTCACATACAGCGTATTAGCAGAAAGTGACACAGTCTTACATGTCAATGTTCAAAAAGCAGAAGATTTTGTACAACCGAGTCACCATCAATATTCACAGAAGACCCAAACATATCCAAAGGCTCAGAAATGTGCAGGTAGACATTTTACCTGACGTCTTTTCTCTCAAAATGCTTCCTGAGTCCTGCCTCATCCAACAGTGCCACACCCAGTCAGCATCCCTGCCAAGAATTAACATTTCTTGGCCATCACCCCTCTCCTTCTCCCACATCACCTCCAGCCCACACCTCATCATCCAACAGCCCAAACATGTGGCCACCTCCACACTGGAAACTGCCTCTTATCCAGCCTAATCACCAAAACATGATGCCCAGCAAATATTCCAGCCCCAGCCTCTAAGTGCAACATTTGCTTGAGGATGTTGACATCAGGCCTATTTATTGACTTTAAGGAGAGCATCGAGAAGTTTCCTTCACTTCATTTTCTGTTGCTGAACAGAGACGACAAGCCCTGACATCTAGCCTTTAATTAGTATGAACAATGGCAAACTTTGGGAGACAACCTGGAGTTTCATCCAATCTGAAGTTAGGCCTAAGCCCAAACTAAATACTCCTCGACATTTTTGGAGGCTGTACTCAGATGCGGGGGTTTGGTTTCACTTCCTCTGTAAACTGGTTCTGCACACAAGACTGCTGAGATATTTTCTTCTTTTCACCCTAGCTTTTTTCCCCCCCTCAGACTTCACTCCTTATCACAGAGCACTCTTCCCAGAACTGCCTTAACTGTCTCTTTTGGGCTAGTCAGAAACACAACACGGAAGTGCCACTATTTAAAAGACCAACCATACGCATCTAGATTATTCTTTTGTTTGTGTTGGGGCTCAGTTGTGGTTTTCTTTGAGGTTTTTTTCTGCAAACCTACGTGCCTTTTTAGCATAGCTGGAATTCATGCGCTCCTACCCTGTACTTTGTAGTTAACGTGCTTCTTTCTTTTGTCATTCCCCACACGCTTTTTTTCTTTAGCAAGCTAAGAAAATAGCATCGTGTCAAGAGATCCGAATTCGCACTAGAAGAACGCTGTGAGAGCATTTCAAAAGGAAAAGAGGACAAGGTAGAAGAAGAGCCTATTGCCCTCCACCAGCAGTTCCCAAACACCCAACTGGGCAACTACATACACAGAACTGGTGTGGTCTTTTACAGAGCCCTCCTTTTTCACACTGACTGTATTAAGAAAAATAGCCGAAGAGCCTGGATCCAGCCTCAGCCACTACTCACTGGTAGTACAACAACAACAAAAAATTAAAAAAAAATATTTAAAAAGCTGCTCCCTGGGGGCTGAGTTCGTTTCCTATATAGTAATTTCAGAGAGGTGAATCTTCCACTAACCTGGTTGGCTGACACAAATTGTACAGGGAACAACAGGAGGCTTGTCAGCGCTGCTCCAGCATACAAATTGAACGTAACAGACGGGTAGCATTAAACTCACCTAAAGACAAAATTATCATCTTCAGTCATTGAGAAAGATGATAACTTAACCACAGGATGTATCGCAATTAGCTTCCTCAGCAGCCTACAGAAGCAATATATACAAATTACAAGACAATCTTCTGCAATTTGAAACCATTTAGGATCTTCAGCATCATATACTTGGATCAATTTAAATCTTAAAGTTGCTATCATCTTTCCTTCTTACTCAGAGATAAGTATCTTCTCATTTTCCAGTGAAATACAGTAGATTTTTTTTTTAATCTGGTCTTATTGTATCATTTCTTTCTTCTAAGTTAGACAGTTGAACTATAAAGAACTCCACAGGACCGCGGTTGCAAAGCACAAGCAGCACTGGCCACTTCAATATCAGCATTAGATTGCCCCCAGTGGCAAGAAATAGTAAAAGACTTTTGTGAAGAGAGAAATGAAAATACCCAATTGAGAAATAGGTCTGCTGGTAGGAAGAAAAAAAAAAAAATGCTGCACGTAGAAATCTTTACGCTTTCAAAAATTTCTAGGAAACTGGAATAGGAGGAGCATCCCTCCTACTCCTGAAGGTGTCTGCACGTCAGGGATTTAGCGAAGCTACTGCAGTACAAACAACGTTTGGTAAATTAAAGCTTGTCAGAATCACAGCGAGGTTCTCGTTGCTCTGGGTCCACTTACGCTTTCGTTACAATGCTATGCTTCTTTCTGATGTTCCCCTTCAGCCATATAATACTCAAAAACTAGCTGAAGAACTTGAGAGGCACAGTCCAGGAGTAGTCAAGATGTTTCTTTCTATGGCCTTCTCCTTCCTCCTCCTCCTGCCTTGTTTTTGACATAGCATTTGGCAAAACTGGAAAAACCCAGGACATAAAAATTCCCTTAACTGTGAGTAAGCCCTCATTATTATGTCTTTCTTTATAAAACGGCTTGTTTGATTAATGCCTGTTTGCATGGAAAATTCTTTCCCACTCCTTTGCTCTCTTCCTGCAATTGCTTTGCGTTTCGCCGTCTGCTTTGGCAAGAGGAAAAAGCTGGATACTGGGTTAAATCACAGCCCTCGCCCGAGATCTGTGGGACTTTTGTTGTTCATTTCCATGGCACCAAGATCTGACCCTTATCTTTAAGAGCTAGAGTCTCCAGCAGTGGCCTACCACACCATTTTAAGTCTCTGGAGCGAATGACCAAGTCCAAAGTTGCTATTTAAAATACCAGCAATTTTTGAAAAGTCTGTTTAATCCATTAGGCTTTATCCAATCGCCTCAGTCTTGTTCAATTGAACTCAGCAAGCTATGTTCTCTCACGCTCCCTTGCCTTCTAAGTGGGCTTTTTTTTAACTTTGCACAGAGTGAGAATTTACCTCCAAACCAAGTTTAAAAAAGAAAAAAAAAATTCCTTCCCTATTGAAATCTGAGGCTGATGCTTGCACATGTGATAATTTTAGAGCAACTAGATCTTTGCTGTGGAAAGATGGATATTTAAACCCTAAACTTAAAGCCTAATCAGACTAGCACTTCTCAACAAATCAGTCTTATTTAAGTTTATGGAAACCAGTAGCAGATCTGAAAACATTTATGTACTTGGCGATTATGGGTAGCTGTCTGGACTCACAGCCAATAAAATTAAACATTTGAGAGATTGTGATTCATGACATAATCCCGTTATGAAGCTAATTACACCTCTTGTCATTATTGACAATGTATGAGACAAAAATCTTCGTTCTGCTAGTTGAATTTCTTGGGAGGGTATAGACAGAGGGAAAGAAAAAAATACAAGAGAAATCAAAACAAGCTTCTGATTTCAGAAAAGACTAGCCAAGTCAGAAGAAGGGAGAAAGAAAAAGAAAATAATCACCCCCAACAAGAACACAGAAGTTGCCTTAAAATGCTAATGGAGATGATACATGGGCAAAAAGGCATACAAGGCTATTTTTAATGAATCTCTGACTAAACTTCCAAGAAACTAAAATGGAAAAAAACATATGAAAAAAAAAGTCCTGAACACAGCACACAGTTCCAACTTTGTAAGTAAGGCAATGCTTTCCGGTACATCACGCAGATAGATGCCAAGGCTTCTCTCAGACAAAAGCACATCTTCTTTGAGAATCAGAAGCAAGAAACAAATTTGCTACTCCTTGTGATCTGCAGTCTCCTAGTTCCATATGTACAGCTAATACAGAACTGAAATTGTAAGCCTTTCATATTTTCCATGGCATTACTTAGTCTGTATGCTCATCCCTTAGTTGTGGATTTTAAGCAACTAATTGCAATGAAGATTAAGTTAATTTTATCAGTTATGTCACAAAATCCTGCACACTCAGAAAAGTGGTTTTTTTTTTTCCAAAAGTCTCAATTACTATAGAATATACTTCCCAAACACTAACTGAATTTTAGATATTTTTTTCTAATTACAATAAATCCTAAAAATTAAGGAGTCTCTTTCCTGTAAAACTGAAATTGTGAACAAGTCTACGTTAAGATCATAAGTTATCGCACTCAAGGGAAAATTGCATTGATCCTACTGAAAAGGAAATTTTGATTGTCTGTACCTGCAGAGAAAAACAGAGAACCAGAAGCAATGAACAAAAGCAAGCAAAGTTTATAACACATACACACACACAAAAATGGCCAGCCCAAATAAATTGTATGTAAAGTTTTAAATTTAAAATGTACCTTCAGTCAGCCTCCCAGAAAGCATAATTAAGTCTGGGATTCGTGAAGCAACGTGGAAAAAATGGTACATTAATGTTCTAACCTCTGTCAATGTTTTAAATCTGGGAAGTGCTACTCCTAAGTAAGACCAGTGTTTTGGAAGCAGCATAGGTAGACTACTTAAAACTAAATTGTGTATCATTTCACCCAGAAATTTGCTGCAAATTTTAAAAACTTTAGGGCAAAGAGAGCACAAATGTGATGAACTATGGCTTGTGATGATCATGTCTTGGAAGAGTGAAGTTTACCGCACAGGCACATTAGCCACTTTCCATCATACGTGTACGACAGCAAAGCTCAACTGGCTAGTGGCAACTTCTAACAAGTATTTAAAGATAACTTTTTTTTTTTCCTAGGAATAAGCTTATATGCTAACCATGGAAATGTGAGCTGCCCACAGCTAGGCACACATAAAATCCCATTCCCCTCCATGGTTGAAAACCGAAACAACAAATCATTTCAGTAAGACAATTTTCTGTTTTCTGCGTGTTCCTACAAATAACGACGGGCGTGGGCCTGTCCCCTTTTCAAACAACAACAGCAAAAAAATCATTTGGGGATTTAACAATAATTTAATTTGTATTAACCATGGCACAACATAAACATTTTCCTCAAAGCCAAAGCACAAACAGTTTACGCACATTTTCCATGTGTGGGGTTTTTTTTTTGTGTGTGTCAGTGCGCTGCTGAGACTGTTTTCATTAAAACAAAGAAAAAACACTTCCTGTATGAATCACAGTTTCATATTTAAACTGCAGGGTTCCTCATTTAATGGCTTACTTGTTGATTGAATTAATATGGATGCTTAGCAAAGGTGGACCAATTAGAAAAACAGAGTAAGAGGGGATACCGCTGGAGAACATGAAGAGGGAAAAGTGAGACTCCATTAGCACAGTGCCAGTGCAAACAGAAATGACACAAGAACTTGTAGATCCCCCCCTGCCATTTCCATCAGTATTAATCTGTGACATGCTTGCATGCCCTGTGAAACAAACACAAGCTCTGAGGCAGGACAACCTTGTTCAGAACTAACATCAGAAAGAGAAAAAAGGCAAAGTGGTGCATGAGTCTCAGCTGTGCTGACTCCTGCTGGCACCACCAATGCACCTCATCCAAAAATCTGCCTTAGAGAAGCCAGGTGTTCGCTCAGAGTGTCCTCCCAGTTGACAGAGCAACTTTTTTATCCATAAGCTCCACAGCAGGCACCTTCTCAAAAACACGGCAGGATGCACGGAAGCTGATTGGTGTCACAGGACAAGCCACTTGCTGTAGCTGTATCACCAGGACCAAGAGAGTTCCCCATCATGGGACACCAACAGACCTGTGGGACCCTCAGGACAACCAGAAGAGTACAGGCAGAAGATTCAGCACTTGGACCATGGATTTGGTATCCCTATGTAGGGAGCCAGAGGGCTGAATGACAGCTCTAGGCTCCACCCCATCCCAAATGTGTAATGAACTCCACCAGGCAAGACCTCACCTGTAGGTGACTAAGGTTTGCCGGACACCCAGGAGGCTTTTGAAAATGAGACCATGGTCTCTCAGTCAGTTGGGACCTTTCAGTAGATAATTTTTTTCTTTGCCTTAGGTGTGGGCTTGGTACAATAGTTTCCTTTCAATGCCTCTCCCATTGCAAGAGAAATCCCCCTACTGACTCAAGTTTAATAGGATTTGAAATCACTACTGTGTTCTGTCAAGAAAGCAGAATTTTTTTTTAGCATTCTGTGCACAGGAACAGAAATGTTAAAATTAGCCACAAGCAGTATATTGCTCCCTGAATACAAGAGAAAGGTACTGCAATTTACTGCACAAAGGAAATTAGTTAAAACCACTGAATCCACAAGTAACAGATTCAAACAAAGCATTCTCCAGTTCGCCAAGACAACCGTCATGCACACAAACATCACACAAAGAGCAAAACCCGTGACTTAGGGTTTTGTTTGATCAAACAAGAATCACTGCAGGGTCACAGCGGATAGCGCCGCTACTTATTTCAGCATCTTACAACCAGTGTTGAGATGTCTTTTAAGCTGTGAGGCACAGAGCACGGGGAAACCCAGATGCTTTTTCTGTGCCTCTTACTGCTTCTGCTGGTAGTGTAATCATTTCTGCTGTTAGTCCCTCAGTTAATACCTGTAGCATTTCAGAGGCCAGCGGAAGAGCTGAGATTTTTCCACCAACACAGATTTCACGTCGTTTCCTGCAGCGTTTCAGGCTCCAGCAAGGTTGTAAAATCACAAGCGAGTAGAAAAGAAAATGCTCTCAGAGCTCTTGCTCTGCTGGGTTCTGTTCAATCTAACCGTAAGACAACAGCTGCAGAACCAGCCCCTACGGCAGAGCAAATAGGTTATTTCTGCTTCCTGCTCTCAGACCAGCAGACAGTGAGCATCCAAGCATCTTACCACGCTGGGGACTGAGGTCTGGCTCCACGAAATTGGGAGTGGGCATGGGGAAGGCAGTCTACTTTGATCTCTGTGCGCCGATTCAACTGGCTAACCCGGCAGAAAATGAGTCCAGCTAAAACGATGATGTTGGAAAGGCAGTGAGGGCTGGAGCTCCCAGAGGAAGGAAACACAGAGTGGGGAAGGCACGACTGGGGACTTCCCAGTGTAGGCTCTTAAGATTGTCTCCAATACATACAAAAGAGCAGTGTATGTGACACCCTAGTTTTCCCCCCTCTCAGTCAGAAAGCAGTACATATTTTTAAAATGCCAAGGTACTGTGAGCAGAAGCAGAATCTATCTGGGCTGATAAGTCTTGTCTTTGACAGGGAAATTGTGAAGAACAGATCCTGTGAACACCTGCATCTCAGGGTTTCCTTCCACCACAGACCCTCTGACATCTGATAGACAACAAAGTCTGGACCCTTCAAGTCTGGAAGCCTTCTGACTGTCTTCTTACTTCTCTCCAGCCACCTGCTTTTGAGAACTTCAGAGATACTTAATACATCTCTGGCCACTATCAAATCTGGTTGAAGCGGACCACAGGTTCATAAAAGATTAGTTGCATCATGGGGAAGGGGAGATTAATAATTAATACAGTCTGTCCTAAGACATAAAGGATTCTTTCATTAGGAAGTGTGCCTAACGTGATGTGATAAACACACTCCTGCTCTGTTAACAACTAGTTATGGGCCAGCTTTAGCAGCAGGTGAGAAATAAGAATGTTTGAACACATTCTAGAAAAAAACTGTACCCCGATGCCTGAAGTACAGTATTTTCACAGGACATTGCTAATCCAACAAACATCACAAAATAAACAAACCAAAACGAGCTTCCTTTTTTACTGACTACTGCTACATTATAATAAAAGAATTATAAAGCTGGGTTCATGCTTTTATGATTGTTTTATGCCTCCTTTTGTATTCTGTTGGGTTAGAACAGAATAATTTGTTTTAGTTTTCCTTCTAGCCACTTTTCATGACCTGGCTCAGTAGCAAAATTCCATCTTTTAAAAAAGAACAAAGTCTCAACATCTTCCATAAATTTTCCATTCATGCTGCAGTTGCTTAAAAAGTTCCTTAACAACTTTAATATTTGGACCTAGACTAGCTGGCAAAGCAAATTTCTCAGCAAGTGACAACACTTCTTCAGATAGTTGTCTTCAGCCCATTTTTAAACGCGTTATACCACTTCACTGCTTCAAGCCCCAGATCATCTATTCCAGCTAGCTAAATTTTTGCTCTTTTGCTCATCATTGACTGCTCTGACAGGAAAACCTCTGCCATTGCCAGCGGAAGAACAAAATGTAGCTTCATGCTTTAAAAAAACCCCAACAACAACCAAACAAACCAACAAAACCTTATGGCCTCCCCTCCTGGGCTGTACTGCGCATGGAAGAAGGTGGTAATGGCTGAAACTCTGGGTCAAAGGAAAAGAAGGATCAATTCCTCTCCACATAGGCTCAGGAAATCACTCCTACCTGCCAACTAGAGAGAAGACAACTGCTTTTACCTGCTGTTTCAAACACAAACTCTTACAATGGTCAGTGTGTGTTTGCGCAAGACTTGGCACGACGGGGCCACGCTACTGTCTGGTGTCTCCCACCCCTACCCTCATGCAGACAACAACACCATCATCATCATCCGGAAACTGTTCTCCAGTCGATGCAGCTTCATTTTCCGCAGCACACATGACAGTGCACTTTTACCCATGGTAACTGACATTTGCACTAGCCTGGCTTCAATGAAAATCAATTGGATTCCTTCCTAATAACAACAGAGAGTCATCTTGGATGACAGTTTTCTGCCACTAACTGAATTGATCATACTGATAGAGGTTTTGGGAAATATTATTCTAGCAACGCAACACAAATCAAGTTGGACAAGTAGACACAGAATTTCCCAGAAACGTAGTTCTACAATATTCAAGGGTTGTGAATGTTATTTTGATCCAGGGCAAGGAAAGAGAGCTGTAAGAATGACACAGGAAGCCTAGAAAACACAACAGGCAGGGCCTGCTGCCTTTGCTTAAACTCATCACAGCTCCTTTCCCCACAAAAAGTTAACACGGAAATCTCCTCATGGTCTAGGGCAATCATGGTAGCAATTCTCATGAATTTTCATCATGGATTGCTGTCAACTTTCTGGATGTACTTGGGGCTACCACACTGCCTCCTAACATCAACCTTCTAAGGCAGCAGGGCTTTGCTGGCCGCTGGTGATCTCTGGGGCTGAGAATCTCTGCTCTTGCTAAGGCGACTTCAACAGATCTTGGGTGGACTAACGACAGACAGAGCAGCCTACATCCAAGGTCAAGTTGTTCTGCTGGGTACAATCTTGTGTTTGATTTCTCAAATTGGGGCAAGTGGAACGGTGATAACCCAGTAGCTCTTTGCTTAGGTATCACTTAAATATCAAGCTGCTAACTTGTGCTGTAACTCCTGGAATTTGCCTCATCAGTTCAATATGGAGTACCCTGCTTTAGCAGTGACAGCCTCTAGGAAAGCATCAAGCCTTCTCCTAAGCCTTCTCCTGGAGTCACATTGCACAGTAACAAGGAATCCCTGGCACCGCAGTACAGTAAACAGTTCTCCCGTGTCCAGGATATAACACCAGAACAGATGATAATAAATAAGCTTCTTCAACAGGGCTGTGAAAAATGATCCGTGACATATCCGTGGTGAAGCAAATGTCATCTCAGAACAGGCTTGTCTGGATGCCTGCAGGAGAGCACACTGACCGTCTGGCTCAGATTCACAGCCCGCTACGAGCCCGGTGCTGCTAGAATGTTGGCGACTGTCTTAATTCCACGCAGCGGTTCCTTACTTGCCGAGCGCTCTTTCGAGCTGTTAGCATCGTAGCGTATCAAACGGCCCATCACAAACCTCTTTGTCACCCCTTTCCCAAACTCAGGCAGGTATCCAGCAGCAACCGTTCAGCACGGATCTGTGCACACGTTAAGCGCTGGCTCGCTGGTACTCTGGACCGCTGCATCGAACTCAGGGCAGAATTAGACCCCTTGTGGATGTCAAGATCAGTAGAGTCACGTGGGATCAGAAGTGCAGCTCCTTACATTTAAAGCCTCCCTACGTTCATTCGAAGAGCTGTTCACAAAAGCTAACTTCAGCCCGTGAGACCACATTTCTTTATATTGTTAGTAGAGAAGTGGCTCCAACAGAGAACAAGGTGATCCTGAAGCAAAGCTGAGCTTAACTGTGCTGGTGGCCCTCTCTCTACCCACTGCTGTCTGGGGAGACTTTGCAAATGCCCCCTTCCTTTTATGCTGCCAACTCCTAAGACTTCATTGTGAATCTCAACAGTGTTTGACGTTTCTCCTGATGGCCGTTTTTCCAAAGTCATTTAGTTTCATAGTAATCTTGCTCTTCGCTAAACACGCTCATCTCTAATTACTATAAAATAGTAATTAGTAACAGCAAATAGTAAATAGTAAATACTAAATAGTAAATAGCAAACAGTAAATAGTAAATAGTAAATAGCGTCTTGCTGAGGTGGAGAAAACTTGGAAGCGTGAAGTCCAGAGATGAAAGAAAGGGGGGGGTGGGGAAATCAAAAGGCAAAATGAAAACAAACCAGAAAATACTACAGCTTTTTTTTTCTTTTTTCAAAGCCAAACTGATGACTTTTCAGGGCTTGACACTAGCAGTACCCAACTCTGTCTTATTGCAATAATCTAAGAAGTCATTTGAAACTTGCAAAAGCAATAACTAAACCTGCGTTGTGTCTTGTTCCAAGGGTTTTTTATATATTTAATGTTTGGTTTTCTCAATCTCTCCCATGTACTAGAATTCCATTCTATTTGTCATTTTAAAACACAATTAGCTTTATACAGTTTGTTTCTTTTTAGTATCTGCACACAGAAGAATAGTATTAAGTTTTCCTAAAACATCATGACCATTGTTTATGAGCATTTTAGTTGCTCTAAGTAAAAAGGACTTCCAAAAGGTATATTATAAAAATCTGCTAATTCCCCAAAAATTCAAATAAAATGACCGTTCCAAAAGTTATCTCAATATCTTTTTAAGGTCATGCCTAAAAGTCTGGATGTTGTTCAGAGCAAGAAACAGTTTTCAGTACATGCTGCCATTGTTAAGTCATTTACCCAGCATTAAGTCAATATTTTAGGTCAGTTCCAGTTCTCCTTCACCTGGATAATCTTCATAGAAATCCTTTTGTATTCTACTTATGATCATGAGATGATCATAAGCAGACAGAGTTTCAGATTACAACATGGAGATTTTTCTAATTTTCTGTATCATTGGAGGAGGGGAACAAAGGAATTGTTCACACGGGAGTCCATGACCTGTTTTCCTGACCCTATGAACTATGTATCTTAATTGTCATACAGCAAAGGGCCACAAGACATGGACCACAGGACATAAATGAGATGAGGATATAACAGAAGCTTTCTCTTCTGCACCACATTCTTCACATATAACTTCCCTAGTACTTTGAGAGATAAAAAGAAATAACTATTTTATTTAACGTCCTCTGTGGACCATAGAAGCCTATTCTTCACACCAATGGATATCTCTATTAGAAGTTACTCAATATATATGCAGTCTATATATTCTTACATTATGCTATTGAACTTTTTCTTAACTCTAACCTCTGGGCTATACTAAATCCAGCCTTCTGGTTTTTGGTATTAAAATCTGAGGATGATTAGCAGAGCATTGATGTAATCAATTTTCAGCTTTTCAAGATGTATACAGGGACATTTTGTTCTCTGTTCCTCTTTCTAGACTTATTGTTATGGTGACCAGCACTCTTTATTTACCCTTGAAAGGAAGATGAAGAGTCTCCCTAAGGGAATAAAGAACTTCCTAATACAAAACTAAAGTACTAGAAAATACAGGCCTGGTCCATTTTTTAAAGAGAGAGAAATAGCATGTAAGGAACAATGCGAAACCACTTTTTTTCCTTCGTAAGAAAAGTTCAAGAACAGTGGAGACTTTTACTCCATCCCAAGGAGAAAACAGAGGAAGCTGACATGTCCAGTTAAGTCCCCAAACACATCCTTTGATCTTACTGTACTACCTGCTTGTGACACATTGTTCCCTTACTTACACCCAGCAGCAAGACCTTCTCAACCTTCATGTAATTCGTTTATCCGTATCCCATAACCTAAATTGGTATGATTCAAACCACTGGTCAATATATAAGTCTGACATATATACCATATCAGACAGCCCTACTACAAAAGAGAACATGGTAGCTCCACATACGTGCGAACACGAATTTCAAGACGAGGACGAAGTCCTCCAAAGAGTCAGAGCCAAGTGGCTGGTTGCAAGAGGGCGATTTGGTTTAAGATTAAGGTGCTTAATATGCAGTAAGTGTCCAAATTCCTACTAGAGTCAAAGGAAACCTACTCAACGTACTCAGTGAAACATTTTGAACCATTCTGCTTATAGCCAAGAGGTATCTGCTGACAGGTAAACTTCCATTGACTGCGAAGGAAATTGAATGGGAACTTGACTTTGGTCCTATGAATTCATAAACAAGTATCTATATAGTTACACTAGGTGTCCAGAGACCTCATTTAGGGGGTTTAATCTGGGGCCAAATTCCACTCTAAATATAGCAGGAGGAACCCAGCATAGAAGATGACTTGCAGAACCAAAGACTGTGTTAGGATGACGAGACTTAACATTTGGAAGCACAGAGCAAAGAAAAATTTAGGGCTCCCTAGTGAATGACATGCTGTGCCACTCCAAGAAATGTAGATGTTGGAAGCTTGTCGATAAAAAGAGGCACTTGCGTGACTTCATTTAAAATAACATTTCCTTAGTTGCTGTTTTTGGCCATGCTGACTTGTAGACTGATGGTCTGGCCAGGAAGAGGACCAAGTCGCACGGATCCCTTCAGACACGTGGCTGTGGGAACGTGACCCTTGGTACTCAGGTCCAGTGAGCTGCTGGAGGCAGCCTCAAGGGCAACATCACTTATACCTTCACCCTCAAAAGGGTATCCTGTGACACAGGGCTCAGCAGTAGAGCAACACAATGTGTATGGGTCTGTGACATGTAAACACCCCAACTCTGCACTTTGCTCGCTGACTGCAGCTAGATTTCCTGCTCTGTGACTGTCCTGCCGAGGGACCACGAGCAGTTTATCTAAAGCATCGCTTCTCAAGGCAACCCAGCAGTAGCTAGATCTAGGAATATACAGAAAAATAGCAGAAGATGTATTTGAATGAAGTGCTTACCTTCTATTCCTTTCCTTGCCAATCTCCTTCTTATACAAGAACATGTCATCAGTCTGATAATTACAACACCCACCTCCCCATTACCACAAGAAAAAAAAAAAGCAAAGTGGATGACCTTTAGGAAAGAGCCCTTCTGAGGGTCCTCTGCACATTTCTTGCTGCTCCCCTAGTGAAAAGGGGGAAGAATCAGTCTCCTTCCTCACCTGATGACTCTGTGACAGCTCTGCGCAGATACTGTCTACAAAAAGCCTTTTCCCTGCGCCGCAGCAGAGCCAGCCTGCAACAGATCTATTCATAGAGCAAGAGAGAAAAATTGTCTCGGGATTGGAGGCTCCTAGGTGAGCAGCTACAGTAATGGATCCAAATGTTTCCCTAGTATTACACGATCAAGCGAGAATGTGTGTTTTCATTTGCATTTTCACCCTTCGGTGTTCTGCATTTGGTAAACACTGGCAAAGTAAATGTTAAGATGTCAGCTCTCTCTTCTAGGAACTGATTGACAGTCCCTAAGTGCTCTGGGCTTTTTATAACCAACGTGACTGACAGCTTTTAAGGTGGAAGCAGTTCGTGCAAGTTTCAGATGTTAGCTGTCTGCACGAATAACGTGAAATATTGGCTTTTCTTGTATCTATCCACTGGTATTTCCTCCTGCGTCGGCAGTCACTCTAAACCCTCAGGAAAAAAAAAACAAAAAACCTTTGGGAAAAAAAAAAAGTCTGCATTCTGTGCTCTGCACATTTCTAAAGCTCTCTAACAAAAGGTAAAGTAAACCTACATCTGTATTTTATGTTCTTGCATTCCAAAGCAGCGCAGCAGCAAATAACTCATTTCTCTTGGTATTAGGCTTAGCTAAAAGACAATGGTGTCCTGTACAGTAACATTCCTGTCAAATTATTTTCAAGCATCCTGCACCACAAATACTTTCAAGAAATCCAACGGTATTATTTTTCCCATCAACACACGCAAATCAAAGCAGTTAGCAACCATGCTACGGAGTCCAGTACACCCGTTGCCCTGTTCCCTCTAATAATTAAATCAAACTGTCGCTCTGAATATTACACATTAAATTTAAGGTAAATACCAGAAACATACAAGCTACTTCACAAATTAGCTTCTCATAGAGTTCTGCATTTCAAGTCTAAGCATAGGGAGCAGACAAAGTAGTGCATTTAGTGCATGAACAATTGTTCCTTTAAATGCACCAATTTTACTTTACAGAAGACAACTACTTTAAATGTTGTTTGTAAGCGCCTTTCAACTGCGAGATAGGAAAAAATATTGCTGGCCATTCTTCCCAGCAAAGAAACTGAGGGATCTAACAGCGCTCATTCACTGAAAAAGTTTCCTAGAATGGATTTGAAGTAAAAACAGTTGAAGGGCAACCTGGTTATTAAAAGCCGCAGAAGTATCCTTCATTTTATGTATACTTCCACATTGGAGGACTTTAATTTTTGTACTTCTTCCATGCTGTGTAACTCTGGAAATGCCTTCAGTGTAAGCACTTCGGTGTGAGTCCATCAGAAAAATATCTTGTGCTTTCTGAATGAAGCGAGAGGCTCTGCATAAAGCTTGGCTAACTCAAGGGGGAGGGGAAAAAAAAAGCCCATTTCCCATAGAAAAAAAAGATTAAAAACAAAGAGCAAGGTCTCTGTACTTGGCCACCACTTTGCCATTTTCCAACCCAGTCGTGCTAGAGAGAGACTTGCTTTTTAGTTCCCAAGAATTTCTCTTTGCCGAATTGCACACGTCAGCCTACAAACAAACTTGGGTGCTCGAGAAAGGGAAGCTGCAGAGTGAAAACAGGTAGCAGGGCACTACTTAGATTTTTTTTTTACAGACTCGTGTGCGTAAAAAGATTACTGAGTAACTGCTAGGACACAGAACAGGCCTTTCCAGAGGTGTACATAATACATTCCTCTTAGTGGAAAGCCTTTGGTTCCCCACGAAAGAGAAAACATTTGTACAGTAAGTGATATTGCACCGTACTTTCTTGGATGTAATGCAAGATTGCCTTTTCTTGTTCAGTTACACGACTTCAATGCTGCTTTATTTTTTTTTTCCTTAAGAAAGGAATATAAGTGACCATCATTTGTTAACTGTACAATATGATCTACCTCAGAGAGTAACACAATTTCCTCTTGTTTTCGTCTTCTCATTTTTCTCAACTGTAACGTGGTTGTGTGAGATTTTCGCCTCTCCAGAGGGCAGGCAATAATCATGTTAGGTTGGTACTTTATGACACTGACCTTAAAGTTCACTTCATCTTCTCTCCCATCTTCCCCCTCTACCCCCACCTTTCTTAAGTCCCTTCCAATTCATTTTTTACTGTTTAATATCCTTAAAAAGAGAAACTGGACACAGATAAATCATTTTACCTCAAAAACTTATCAGTGCAAAGCGTACACAAATCACTGCGCAGCAAATGTAGAAAGTTACTTTGATCTTTACTATCTTCTGTGTCCATTCATTTTCTTTCTTTTTTTAAAAACAAATTTCATGCTGAAAAAGACTAAAAGAGGGCCAGAGTACTAGTTTTATTCCCTTTAAAGAAAATAAATGAACTCATTTAATCCTACTAAGATAAAGACCTCTTCAAGTTTCAGAGATCAGTGCTTTATTTATATCGTACATAGGTATATAAACATTAAACTTAAACATAAATTTTGGATTTCCTCCAAGTAATTGATTTGAAAACGTGCAGCAACATTAATATAAGTCACATTATCAGTTGGAAATGTTCTCTTTTTATCTATGTCTTCAAGGTTGCAAATTATACCCCAAACAGAGCCAAAGTTGTACAGAACTACAAGTTGCTTTCTCAATTTTTCAAAAACCCACAGTCCCCACAGCGAAGTAATAAGTGGAAGAAATGTCTGCAGCTAAGTGGTTTAAAAAAAATAATAAAAAATAAAGTTTTCCCATGGATTGCAGAGGCTCAGGTATCTACACCAAAAAACCTGAATTTAGGATACTTAACGGTTTAAGCTCCTTCTTCCTCAAACCATTCACTTCAGTGCTAATACTTGCCACCTGCACTTTTAGAGGCTAGGAAAAATAGAATTAAGTTCCGTCAGTATGCATTTGCTAAACTGACATATTACTATATTTTACTTACTATATTAGCAAAGATTTAGCTACAGATGATTTATTTCAGAACATTCCACCTCGTATATGCTAGACACATTGGATACTGCCAAGGTTAGTTCTCCAGGAGTTTTCCCTGACTCCAACCTCTGTTCCAGAAGAATAATATTAAAATGAAGATTGTACACTTGGTGATGGACATGATAATCACAACACAATCAGCAAACAGGACAGTCTTCGGAGATTGGATTAGATGGTCTCTAAGGTCCCTTCCAGCCTAGGCCATTCTATGATTACTTCATTATCCCTCCAGTAAAATTGTCAAAGAAGTCCTAGGATATCTACCAGGTGAAAGAGATAAAAGACAGTTCTAGATTTTCATAGAATTCATCAACATCCTAACAGAAAAGCAGTTGCAGCAAGTCGGCGAGAATGTCAGTAGCAGAATATGAATTTCTGAGCCGTGAGATGGGAGAAGATGATGCTTTTCAAGCTGGGATTTTCACTCGGTCCACAATGAAGTAGCACAACAAGGTTCTAGAGTTAATACGCTCAGTAAGAGGATAGCATTCAAAGAGATATGGTATATATAAACATGGAGTAAAGAAACGCCTCCCTGGTTTGTGGTGTGGCCATGCACTGCTGTGCAGGATGGTTCCGTACACCCCGAAGTACGCAACTTTGGGTGAATGTAGGTTTATATAGCAGATGTCGGTCAGATTGCCTGTATTCTGGCTAGAGCATGTTACCACTTAATTTTCTTCTGGTTTTTAACGATGGAATTCCTTTCATTCTTCAAACTGGGCTTTATTTGGTGCAATAAAGCAGGCAGATCAGACCAGTTTCCATACAGGCTAGAGACAAAGCTTCTTTCCCATCTTATAATAAATTTGCCGCATGAAGATCTGTTCGCAGCCTTTTGGTATTGTTCAGAGACAGCAACGTGTCGGCACGATAGCGGGCTTACACAAAGGCTCTGTGTCCTCCCTGACTCGGAGTATGCTGGTAGGACTGGAATGAGTCTGCCTATTCCAAACTGCTTGGGGACCACAGGATTACAGAATCACAGAATGTTAGAGGTTGGAAGGGACCTCAAAGATCATCTAGTCCAGCCCCCCGTCAGAGCAGGGTCACCTACAGCAGAGCGCACAGGAACGCGTCCAGGTGGGTTTTGAATGTCTCCAGAGAAGGAGACTCCACAACCTTCCTGGGCAGCCTGTTCCAGTGCTCTGTCACCCTCACTGTGAAAAAGTTTTTCCTCATATTTTTATGGAACCTCCTGTGTTCCAGCTTCCGAATGCCTCCAGTGACTCAGAGATGTTGAGACTGCAGGGGGAGTTGGGACCAACCTTTCTTTGGTGAACGCCTGGTGATATGTTTAAGGTCCAGTAGGGGTTAGGGAAAGTGATCCTGTGTCAACAGGGGATGATTTGGAAAGTTCAGTGACAGACACCAACAATTTACAACTTGAACAGGAAAGATGATTCTTTTGTAGACAGCTACATCATGTAAGAGAGAAAGAACATTCATATAATTCAAGAAGGTACTAGAAAGCAAGGATTTCAAGCTACTGGGTTTTTTTTTAATGGTCCTGCTTCCCTGTTCCCTTCTGTTTTACATATCCCAGATCTGTCATATCTGTGAAAAGGGAAATAAGAGTGTAAAAATTCCTATCCTTTGAGAGAAGTTGAGTTAGTGTAATGTAATATTCTCCAGCCTAGCCATCACCAGCTATAACAACTGCTTAGCTGTAACAGCCTCCTGATCTACTTTGAAGGACTCTTGCTTGAACTGACATGTTCTAGTGATGATACCTACGCTCAGGGCCTCTCAAACCTAGTTTTTAAGTGGCAGATAACTGAAGCTTTGATGCATTCTGACAGCTGTATGAATTATATATAATTAAACCCCAGTAACTGAATGCAGTGATTAGTATGAGTCCAAGCTGTCCCTGCAGAGTTACATTTTCTTTACAATGCGTCTCTATTGAAGACCAAGGGCTTTTAAAAAGGAAAATTCCTGGGGAGCTCTCAATCCCCTGCTGATATGAATGAGATCAGGTACACACCTTTAAACTATAGCTCAAGGAGGCCTGAAAAAAGTCACTGCATCTGGTAACACTCAGCTTATATCTTCAAATTTGCCTTCAAAGCTGTAAATATCTGTTTTATTCATTTAGCTTGTTGGTCTAACCATGGCAGTGAAACATGGAAAAAATGTCTGGTTTGAGTGTAGGATCTGTGTTGCCAGAAGCTAGCTCACATTTCTCAGGTACTCAAGTTGGTCTAGTAGAAGACAAAACTAAAAATCTTCTGACTTCTAACAGAAAATGAATGATAGGTGCAGAGAAGGAGGCGTATTCAAGCAGAATACCAAAGCAGTGGGATAAGAACAGAGGCAGCAGGGCAGGACAAAGTTAACAAATCCCATCCAGGACTGCAAGAGAATGATCGCAAGCTGTTCTGGATCATCAGGAAGACCACAGTCTCGCTAGACAAAAGGCTAAAGAAAGTTTGGGTCAGAACAAATGCGGCGAATTAGGTAACAGAAATCCGGCTCCTTGGCCCAGGACTGGAAAGGAAGAAACACTGACTGAAAATGCCTTCTTTGGTTACACAAACTGATGTTTAGAAACCAAGCAAAGGAAGCATTCTGGTCTCAGCTGAGCACTGTCCCTGTGGGTAGCCCCATTTGTTTATTTTGCCTTGAACCTTCCAACATCCCCTTTGCACAAATCATCCGGCCTTCAAACTCGCGGGCACTGTCCTCTCTTCAACCACGGCTCGTCGGCTCTTTCACAAAGCTCCAGGCCTATTATATTTCAGCCCTGCTTGCCATAAAGCCTAACGAGCTATTTCAATAGCTCCCTCACTCTTGAGAGTTACTGAGCTCTCAGTGCTTCCTCACTCTTACTTAAAAGGGACTGTTATTGGAAAACCTAATACATTCAATATGACAGGGCCGGGTTTACAAATCTACTTGTCTGGTTTCTATTGACATTTAAAAACAATGTTAGTGACAAAAATGTAATTATTCCTAAATGATGGAAACAAGGAGCCAGGCGCACTGAATGAACTCTTTTTGAACCTCTATTCATTTTGCCTCAGATTTTGGCAGAGGGTTTTGCTGGTTTCTATTTTATCCTAACCAGTTTATCCACGTTTCAGACTTTATATGTTCTGTGGCTGTAAAGCTTTCCTGTGGAATTCGCCCGTCACCACAGAATTGTGCTGGAGAAATCCAGCATGCCTCTGAAATAAATGATAGAATTTTCCTGTGTTCACATGTACAGATGAAGTTGAGAACATGCACCTAGCATATGCTGACATAGCTCATTCTCCATCATTTTTCAGGCTGTAGTTCTGAAAGTTGAGAACCACCTCATCTGTCTCAGCTGGGGCTGGAAGGATTCCCCTCTTCTAGTCTGTAGAATCTCCTAAATTGCAGTGTGCCACAGAAATCTGCTTCTTTTTTTTTTTTTTTTCCCTCTCTCGTTTCAAACTCCCTGTTTTATTGCAGCCTAATGCTTTTCCTTCCTCCCAACTTTGCTAAAATCCACCTATACAGCTGCCTCTTGTTCTCCAGTTGCAGTGGGCACCAATTGCAGTGCAGGCAACTTCATTTAAATGGACATTTAAGAGAAAACTTTAGCTGTAAGAGTGATCAGACACCTGCACAGGTTGCCCAGAAAGGGTGGGGAATCCTTGCACGTATGCAGAACGTGGCTGGACAAGGTCTTGGACAGAGGTGCCCCTGCTTTGAAGAATAGGTGTGGATTATTTCCAGTGGTCTCTTCTCACCTCAGGTGCTCTGAGGCTGGGTGAACTTCTCTATGGAGCAAGTAGTTTGCTGTATTGTGGTATTTGCTCTTCCAGCCAGGGACACAAGGAGCATACAGAGGTCAGGTCCACGGGCGTCAGCTTATGCTGCCCTACTGGAAAATGACATAGCAGCAAAGCCCTATGAAACCGTGAAAGAAATCTTCCCCTCTATGCAGAAAAGCACTAAGAGTTTAGCAGATTCACCTGGGTAGAAGGCAGAGAGCTACCACAAAGAGTATCTACCATCTCTACAGCCTGAAGGAGTTCAGAGAAGAAGAAAGCTAAAGGAACAAAGATGAGTTTTGGTGCAGAAGGATTAGAGGAGACTCGCAGATATAAGAGCAATAATGTGTTGGCAAGGAATCAATGGGTTGGGGAGCTGTGTTCACATCATGCTATGATCTCCAGAAATATCTGTCTTGACTGGATTAATTTCTAGTTGCTCCTACTTCTCCATAAGATGAGGCTGAGGCTCGTGTAACATAATGCACTTCGTTGCCCACTTGCAGCTCCATGCTGCCCACTCACAACCCATTTGTTCTACCACCATTATGTTTTGCCTTAAACGCAGGTGGGGTTTGTGTTGGATAGATTTAGCCATCTCAAATTTAGAAGCTGAGTATCAGCTACTCATCTGGACTCCCCTTAAAACAGATCTAAAGAAACAGACATCTCAAAAAAACAAGACTTCACTTCCCAGAATAAGTATCTGAGACAGGTGGAACAAACACAGTTCCAGAGAGAGCTGCTGTGCATCTAGGTTTCCTTTAATATCACTGGAGAACAACTTTTGGATATTGAATGAATATTGTTAAGCTACCACACAGCATTGGTCATCTGAACTGAAACAATCCAGACTGAAAAGCCTATTAGCAATCAAAATATTTCTATCCAGTTAAGAGTAGCCCAAACAAACATTCTGGTATCTCCTGCGGGCTGTAGCTGACAAAATGAGAGGAAAGACCGGTCAGCACATCTTCTGTCATTCTCTAAGAATAAGCAAGCAAGGATCAGAAAGTACTTTAGAATCACCATCACATGCTTCACAGTGCCAAAGAAAATTCAAGATATGCTTCATTAACAACTGGAAATGAACCAGGGCAGGGAGGGGGCAGGAGAGGAATCAATCTTCAAAATCATTAAGAAATGAAAGCTACCTATGAGATACCATGACGGCAGAAGTTCCCCAATTGAATGAGAAGAAGGAAAATTGCTGGAAGAGTAGGACACAGGCAGGAGTCAGAAATCTTTTTGCCTAATTTTGTCTCTGCTGCACTGAAATCACTCCAGTAAATCTTTTATGCCCTTTCTTTGTGCCTTTGTTTCCACAGCTGTAATTCAAATCACAGTTAACCTGTAACATTTACCCCACAAGGATATAGAAATGCTTGGAGTTTTTTTTTTGAGATCCAAGACGTGGCTTAGGAAATACAATTATTGAAAAGGTGAGCACTTGGGATGTGATCAATAGCACCTCTGAAGTGTATTTCAAATCCAGGTAGGGGCCCACAGAGCTGGAATTGAAGCTCTGTGTCCCCAGGTCAATCTCTTCATGGAGCCTGGGGCTTCTGGTTGCTTCAAGAAGGGCATACAGGCTACTTGTAATATTGTGCTATTGATCAACGGCCAAGCGCAAAACAAGCAAAAAACCCCAAACCCAAGCTGTGTGCAGAATTCACACAGCTGCAACTTCTACCACCTAAACCACAAAGGCCCAATAATCTTAGATCAGTAGGAACAAGTGTTCCAGGAGTAATCCAGGAAGCAATGAAGTGCAAGAGTACCAAGCTCCCCACAAACACCAAGACGGCAGCACAGGTAGGAATTCAACCTTAAAGGACGCAGCCTCACGAGCAAGTCAGCCCCAGAAAACACTGTTATTGCACAATTAATATACAGTCACACCCATTCAAACCTTCAGTTACAACAGTAAAACTCTATAGTATGACATGTCAGGTAATGGTGACCTTAAGCTAGATTGGAAGACTCATTTCCTTAAAGACTTTGCTCAAGTGCAAAGCTATCACTAGCATTCGCGTTAACCCAAGACGGCAGGAATTTTTGCCCCATTTGTAACAGGCTGTCACATTTTCACTATCTGTGAAAAGCTGATGCAGTTAAGCCATGGGAAATAGAAGCAAGTTACTGGAATTAGCGAGGGTGCATATGTTTCTGGTTTTCTAGGAAGTTCGAAGTATGAAAACTTCACAGATGTGGGGACTTTTGATAGCATTCCAGCTGAAGCAAACTTATAACAAGCCCTGTGGAGAGGTTCATTCGACAGGATGAGTGAACCAAGAAAACAGTCGTTTCTGGCTAGTTGTGTCGATATTAGCAGCAGCTGTTAACTCAGTAAACAGCTCCGTTTTCTGTTTGTCAAAGAGCTGCTAAAGCAGATGTGAAACTCATCAAAAAATAGGTCACAAGCGGAGAACATGCAAGGGAATGCATCAATATCAGAGCGAGCTGCAAATAAATAATGCTGGAACATCTCAGTGGTGTTCATAACCTTGAAGCGTACTCGACACAGGGTGGGACCCAACAATAGGCTGCTGCACACAATTCTCATGACAGGACCTTCCACAGACTGAACTGTGTGAATAAGGGTGTAGTGCTCTCAGCAGCTGAAGCGTCAAGACAGGAGAAAAGGTACTGAGCTGCACTCTGCTCTCCTTTGAATTAGGTTTTCCAAAAGGCTTTCATTCCTGTCTTCCACTCCCCTCCCCAAACTCTATAATTAACCCAGACTGAGGTATCGCAATGAACCAAACATGGAATTTGCCACTATAAACAGATTACGAGCTCACTCACTCCGTCCGACAGCCAGCCCTCCCGGCCAACATGGAAATTACATTCCTTATTTATTTTCTTTTTTCTTTTGTTGGTTTTTTTTCCGCTCTCCATTTCCCTTTTCAAAAGCCCACATGACCCAATTCCTCAGAATTCCCCCATATGGCGATTCACTTGGATCTACTTCTAAAGCTTTTGCAGTACTTCCAGCACTAAGTTTTCTTATTACCAGGTATATAAAGCAACAAGATTTAACTCTAAAGGGTGCAGGTTATGAAAATAACATACTTGGGCTATAACAGGACTTAAACAAGGACCATACACGTCCCGTCATCCTCCTAGTGAGCCTCCACAGCACAGGTGAGACAGTCTTTTGGCCAAATGCCTTCAACAAGCTGAGTCTAAGCCCCACGGCCTGAAGCTGGCTCAAATACTTCCCACGTCAGCCGGTTGGAAGTTGAGGACAGATGCTCTTCCTTGTCTGGTTGCTTCTAATTCCATCACAGAAGCAGGTTTTTTACCCTTCCAGGATGTAACGGTGTTGTATAATTAAGCAATAGTAAAGAGAAGGGACTAGTCAGACAAAATAAAAGCTGTTGGTATAGTTGGTCCATACATGTTAAGATCAACACATACACTTAACTGAGAAAACATGTCTTCAGGAAGTATTCAACAACCATACCCCTTCATTTAAGCAGCAGTGCCTCAAAAAGTGTTTAATACAGAAAGGTTGAAGAGACTTCACATTATTGACATTTTAAACCAGCAGCCAGGATCCCAGAACTCGTTTTCTCTCCTTCAGAAGAAGGGAGTGCTAGAAAAAAACAAAGCAAAACAAACACCTCATATCCAACTTAAAAGAAACCCTTTGTGGCTCACATTCAGTTAGAAGCCTTTGCAAATTTATGTTCATTTTAACACAGATTTCTTACAGCCCAGAATATAGGGTGAAGCATGGTAGTATCATATTATTTTTTATTATTATTAATAATAATAATGGGATTAATTATACTAATATGATTATTATAGAATCATAGAATGGTTTGAGTTGGAAGGGACCTTAAATATGATCTGATTCCAACCTCCCTACCATTATATTTAGGTGACGATGTTTAAAGGTGCTTTTTTTTTTTTTTAAAAAGCTAATGGGCCTTTATTATTATTGTTCATTTAAGCCATACCACCATGTTGCGGGTTAGAGCTGGGCTCCACTGGTGCTGCAGAGCAGGAGGCACTGGGGAAGCCCCAGGCTCAGCAGCAGTGGGAGCTCGATACAGGGAGCTGGATTCGGGAACTCAGGATCCAGATCAAAATCAGGAGGTCAGATGGAGTCCTCTCTGGACACCAGCCATTGCAGAAAAGGGGCGAAAGAGGTGAGAAAAGGGACGAAACTCTCATGATCACTCAATTTATACTAAATATGACATGTATGGGATGGAATACTCTCGTTGGTCACCTGTCCTGTCTATTACCCCCTGGAGGTGCAACCTTTCACTTCCTTGTGACCCCTCTTACTACCAGCATGGCACACAAGAGCCAGCAGTGGCCTTGGTCACTATAGGAATAAGATTCAGCCAGAGCCTTTCTGCATCCCAGTCCCAGGCAGTGACTGTGAACATCAGGTGTTATCACTGCCAGTAGCACACACTGTCTGCAAAAACATGCTGCTGACTTCAGAACGTGCAGCCTTTTAGAAGACACTAAACTGAAAAGTAAAAGTCACTAAGTAGAACTGGGTTTTTAGCTAAACCCAGGACACGCAGAAATACTCCTATTTCCATATACAGGTACACACCTCGGAGGCTGAAGCAGGATGCTGCACTACACTCTTTGGAAGAAATGTTTTCTAGAAAAGGCGACTGCAAAGGCAGAATAGAAAGCTGTTTCTTTCCTACCAAGAGCTGATTTAAAAAACTGCTTACAAACTGTTCGGGAAAGTATTTTCTGTCCCTGCAGGTTGCAGTTCGCAGGTAAGCTCTCACTTTCAAAACCAGAGCATTTGTACCAAGTAAATATAATGCAGACAAATTAGATGGTAACTATGTCAGAAAACTTGGCAGGAGTTCAGTTTACGCAACGCTTTCCAAATGTTCCATATTTGCAGAATAAAGATGAAAACTCTGATCTTTGTAGTTTGAACTTGTCTGTTTGGGTTACTGTTCCTTTTTGGCCGAGGCAGAACTTTTATGTATACGAGTTCCGAGCAAACCCAAATAAATCCCAATGCAATCACGGGGCTGTCAGCTCTCGAGGTTTGGCTCAGAACTGGGGGCTTCTGACATTTGAACTCTGGTTTCTCAAGTTGCTTTGAGACACATTTGGGTTAGACTCAAAAAGAATTCCACAAACTCTGGGTTTTTATTGACTTAGTGACAGAGAAATCCTTCCTCAAAGGCAACCTGTCAACTGTTAGTCATGAGATCCTCAGTTACAGTCAGGCACCGAGTTACTTTTTGTACTGTAATCTGTTGATAGATTGTTTAAACTGGTGCTTACCCCAAATTTCCACTAGCGGCAGCATACTTTGAAAGTTTGAAATGGCTTACTTCAACTTGCCTGCAACGATCTGTGTATGTCTAGTAAGAAGCATAAGGAAGTGAATGACTAATCACATTCTTCCTAGTAATTTAGAAGTGTTGATGAATGCCAGGAAACATTATAATGAGTACTGAAGAGAAAAAAAAAAAACAACAAGCAACATACTGAAAGTCTTACTATTGCTTTCAACAGAAGCAAAATAATTAAGTCCGCTAATTAGATATTGCCTTTTAAAAAATAAATTATGATAGACACATCATGCACCGTTCATATTAGTGTGCAAAAATCACAAGCCGAGCACATGAAACTACAGCACATTACTCACCATCATAGCAACCCCAGCAGCTTTATCTCAAAATTTGTAATGAATATAGGCACACATAGAGTCAAACAATTTCTCTTCAATCGACATCCTTCAGCCTCTCATTTACTAAGCAGCTCTGCCCTTCAAATGCTTATTTTGGTGAAATAAGCAGAAATTATATTTGTTTTTCGCTGTCATCTTGAACTAGGAGATTGTATAAGGCACTATCTTTTTTCTGTAATTCTGTCACACAATCTTTCAGACAGATCAGAGGGGAAAGTTGCAGCTTTGCACATTGGAGAAAAACAGAAAAAAAAAACCCCAAAACTCCACATAGTTCATTCAATTATTTTAGAAGTGTTATAAGTTCTTAATTATGTACACCAAGAAGCTGTGAATTAAGGTTTATTATTTTCTCTGGAACAACTCAAAGAGATTTTGTTGCTCAATTCACACTACATTCATTTCGACCTCACATTTTATAGGATTGCTTGGCTTAATAGCTCTACAAAGTCTCATGTCCAGCATGGACTGCAGATATCCATTAATTTGAATAAACCGCGTTTTAGCCTTTAGGCTTTAGAGAGCTATCAAGAAAACTAGCAAGTTAGAGCCTCGGAAGGAAATTTTTATTGTTTTTTCGTTCACAAGTGCTCAAAACAAACTAGGAAAGCTCTGCTGTTACCCTCTCTGGATTCTGTGGTCTTGCATAGGAACAGCATAAAAAAAAATTAAAATATAGACATAGCAAAACTATTCTTTAAGGCAAATAGTTGTCTGTTTTATTTAAAGCTTCCATCGAAACACTTAGAAACTGGTAACTAACTGGTAAGATTTCTCTAGAAAAATTTTGGCAAACAAACACAAAAACGTGTCAGGAGGGCCAGTTACTGCTGCTATGTTAATTCCAAAGTGTCCCTAAATTTGGAATATCGCTAAAAACATTCACGCTTACAGAAGAAAGTTCAGCGTATTTGACTGTGTTGGCTTCATAACTGAAGCCTACTGAGCCTAAAGCTGAAACACAAATTTGACAGAATGAGATTCCCTCAGAGCTCACCTTTAGGGGCAGAAACCACAAAAGGCCTTATAACCACGGTGCTGAAGGACATTCAGCTCGAGATATTTATGCCTGCCCTGTGTAGGTAGTCACACAGCAAGTCAGTGTTTAGGAGGATTAAGTATACAACTAGTAAAACCTGCTATTATTTCCAAACTGGAAAATGTAAAAAGAAACCAAGAAATGATATTTTAATGGGAAACTACAAGTTTATGCTAGCTGCATTTGAAGCTATAAATTAAGAAATGGTTCAGAGTTCTGTCAGATTCATTGTCCTACTGAACTGGATGCTAAGATTCTGGAGAAAAAGAAGAAAAAAAGAGAGTTTAAAATAACTTAAATATGAAAGCTCCATGTCAAGACTAGAGCCAGAATACTGGGAGGATTCAGAGGAGTATATATTGAGATGAAAATAAAAACAAAAGCCAAACCAAGCAACATTTAAAACAGCCCTGACAAACATCCCACCCACCTTCCAGCACCACTTCTCATTCTTTTCAGAGGTGGATGCTCCCTTTTTTTTCGGAAACGAAAGCATTCACAGGTTGGTCACACCTATTGTAACGACTTATAAAAATGCTACCAACTAAAATAAAGACAAACAAGTGCCCAGGACCACCGAGATATTTGAGACAGCTCCTTGCTCCTCCATAGCTCTCCTATATAAACCCTTCAGTCTTTGTTTCCCTCTCAATGCTACAACCTGTGGGCAGCAGGGCTGCCCGCGCCACGTTCGCTATGGTCAGGTTTGACAGAGCTCAGTGTCGGGGGCAGAAGAGTACCCGTCCCCCTGCACAACAGTATGTCTGTGCATATCCACCCCTGCTTGAATGTAGGGGACAAAAAACCCCAAAGCACACACCCCTCAAAGTGTAATAGAAAAAAACCTCCAAAAACAACCCACACCCTCTTCTTTGTGTGATGACACCAGATATATACACGCACAACAATTTGCACCTTTCTTAACCCTCTGGATTTACTTATTAAGACCTCGTGGTTGAGGAACATGTTCAGGTAAAATATGAGCCTGACGTTATGAGGAAATAATTCTGTTCAGGAACTCTCGAGAACCTATTTCTTTTTGTGCTTTTCCCCCCACTCTTCCCCTGCACAGCACTGGTGCTCTGAAGCAGTGCCCTTACCTGGCAAACACGAGCCTCTTTCCTCGAGATTAAGCACAAAAAAACCCTCCATTGCGGCATCTGAATAAAATCCGAGAGTAATAACAAGCCATTTCCCCGTTGCAGCATTTGTATTTGCTAAATTGAATTACTAAAACCCAGAATAAAGCACAAGGTAAAAGTAGTTACACTGTGAGGATGTAACAGACAGATGTGTCACTACTCTGACTGTCTACACCGGCAGAGAAGGTTTGTTACGCTGCAGATGAAGACGAAGTGTTGTGCCTGGCAGGTTACACAGCAGCATGCCAACAGGAAAAAGAAATCATCATCCAAACAGCTGGGATGCTACAAACAGCAGCACAGGGCTTGGCATGTGGCAAGAGGACAAGCTAAACAGAATTCCCAGAAAGATGCATATAGACACATCAAATCTGCTTCAGAGAAAGTATCTTAATGCTGTATACAAATAGCTAGAATTTTAAAGAGGATCTCTGCAAAGCACAATTGGAGATGCTGCCTGTGCCCTCTTGGGCAAGACCTAGCTCAGGCTCGTGGCTGCTGTACAATCACAGAAAATGTTGGGCTGGAAGGGACCTTTAAAGATCATCTAATCGAACCCCTCTGCTCACCCTGCAGCCCTGCTCTGCAGACCTGAGCAGCGGTGACAGGTGGCTGCATCAACACCCACAGAGGACCCACAGCTGCAGCACAGCTGTGGTGAATGTGCCTATTCAGAGGGGATAGACTAGAAATCACATTTTTCCACTTGTCCTGTGAAACACTCAGCCTGGGAGTCGTAGGTTGGGCTGCTGACTGTCTTCCCATCTCCTCTGGCTTCAGCAACAATCTGTTAGCTATGTCCTTCTGTATCGCACATCGCCAAGAGCTTCCCAGGGGATGCAGGGGCTCTGCCTGAGCTGAAGGGAGTAGCTAGCAAAGGAGCTTTACCTTCCCCCAGAGACCGAGCACTGCAAGGCAGCTGAGAGACACAGGAGCTGAAAAGCGACAGGTTATCTATCGTTCGTAGCTGTCAGCTCCTCCTCTCTGAGCACTGGTGTGTAACAGATTCACACAGACTCATCATTCTGTCCCAAACAAAGGAGTGACCCATCGGAAGTCCAGCTACTGTCCCCACCACTGCCCCTGTGCGAGGCAAGGCCAGCATTCAAGGCAGACACACCAATTTGGCATCTGCTGACCCTGAGCTAGGGAACTCGCTTCCCCTCACAGCGTATGGGCACGTCTGTTTCACAAGAGACATGATCAATCGTATCGACCAAAAGATCTATAAGCATCATTTCAAACGCTCCTGGACAGTGGGAGACTGGAACAACCTCGAGCATACTCAGTGAGACCCCCGGCTCACATCACTTACAAGAAAAAGAAATTCCTAAAGGATACCTACATTGTAACCTTTGCTGTGAGAAGTCTTGCTGAAACTACGTTAGTGCAGAAGAAAGAAAAATATTTAGGATTTCCTTTTTAACTGGAGACTAATTGAACAGAGAAAGCCTTGTTCAAGCTCTAAGCAACATTTTATGGCACATGAGGGATATAGATTCACTTTAATTTTATTAGGTAGTTATTTGAAATCAGGTGACTGAGGAAGAGACTTTATCCAGAGATAAGAGCTCAGCTATTTTTTTCCTCCAATATAAAATGCTGCTGTAAGGATGCCAGCCTGAAAAAAAACCCAAACAACTATGCTATAATAAATGTAGAAATGCTCACAATAATTTCCTAAGTGCATGCTGCAGGCATTTGGGGCAGATATAAATCACTACTCATGACACTGGGAACTCTGTGGTACTTGTGTCCACTTGGGTGCAGCAAACTACAAAACATGATGCTAAATTAGAGGGAATACAGAAAGGGGCAGTAAGACTGCCGAAAGGGTTTGGAAAACATCGATGAAAAGGAAAGGTTAAAACAACTGTTTGTTTAATCAGAGAAAGTTATTAGAGATAATAGGTTTCCAAGATGTAAGAGGTTAGGATTTTTTAAACAAGGAAAGGCTTTACATGACCCTCTGTTGGTGCACTATCTTGAACCTAATTTTCTCTGACGAGGATTTAGTTAAATATTAAGGGAGAAGCCTTTATAACTGTAGGTATAATTAAACAGTAGACTCAGCTACTCAGGGGATCAGGATATCCTTCTCATTGAAGGGCTGTATGTTAGGAATTCATCCGTCAGGAGAGTTTAAGTACAGATCCTGCCTAGAAGCTGGTGACATACGAGATGACTTCCTGAAGGGCACTCTAGTCTTGCATTTCAGCCGTGCTTCATAACTTGGCTAGATGTCAAATTGGCAATTATCATTCAGGTCCTTATTTCTCCTATTTAGAGAGCTGGCCTCTTGAGTACTTCAGTTACATTAGCAGGTAACACTGCCAGTGCCCAATCATCAGCACTAAAAAAAAAAAATAAAAAAAAATCCTGTTGCACAGAAAAAGCCTTCTTACTTACAGCAGGCATTTTTAACCCCACTGTATTCTGTGCTCCACATGATACCACGTAGTCTCCAGGTAGGAGCCAACACCCACGAGCCAACAGTTGTTTTTTCCACAGACGTCAACACCACTGAGTGTGAAAAGCAGCACAGGGCCAGCTCAGCTTAAGGTAGACCTGGAGGCCACCAAGCCCCCGCAATGGGGTGCAGGGAGAGGGGCAGCACCAAGTTGAGCTGCAGATCGTAGACCCTGCCGTGGGCACTGCAGGGGTTGTGCTGCACTAAGGTACCAAGTCACAGAATTACAGAAGGCCTTGGGTTGGAAGGGACCTTTTAAAGGCCATCTAGTCCAAAACCCCTGCAGTGAGCAGGGACACCATTCACTAGATCAGGTTGCTCAGAGCCCCATCAAGCCTGACCTTGAATGACTCTAGGGATGGAGCCTCCACCACCTCTCTGGACAACCTGTGCCAGTGTTTCACCACCCTCAGCATAAAAATTTCTTCTTTCTATCCAGTCTAAACCTACTCTCTTTTAGTTTAAACCCATTATCTCGTGTTCCGTCACAGCAGGCCTTGCTGAAAACATTGCCCTCTTCTTACAGGTTCCCTTCGGGCACTGAGAGGCTGCCATAAGTTCTCCCCAGAGTCTTCTCTTCTCCAGGCTGAACAGCCCCAACTCTCTCAGCCTGTCCTTGTAGGAGAGGGCTCTGGGGAGACCTTACAGCAGCCTCTCAGTGCCTGACGGGGCTACAGGAAAGCTGGGGAGGGGCTGCTTACAAGGGCAGGTAGTGGCAGGATGAGGGGCAATGGTTTTAAACTAAAGCAGGGTAGATTTAGATTAGGCATTAGGAAGTTCTTCGCTACGAGGGTGCTGAGGCACTGGCACAGGTTGTCCAGAGAAGTTGTGGCAGCCTCCTCCCTGGAAGTGTTCAAGGTCAGGTCAGACTGGGTTTTGAGTAAACTGGCCCATGGCAGGGTGTTGGAACTAGATGATCTTTAAGGTCCCTTCTGGCCCAAACCATTCCGCGATGATTTTTTTTTTTTGAAGTTGCAGGTTTAGCACCGACAGGACTTTGCCATCCCACACTTCTGCTGCAGATCCCATGTCAAAGACTCAGAGAACCAAAGAACAACTCCCTTTTTCTGCCCTTTCCTCACTTGCCAGCTTGTGGCAGCTGCAGAGTTCCCTGCTGGCCCTTTTTCCCCACTAAGAGCCAACAGCCTGGTTCCTCCTGCCTATTCCCAGACTCCTGAAAGAATGTTTTTCAAACCGTATTCTGCTACCGCAAAGCTTTATTTTAACAGACTAAATATTACAAGATATTATTGTAATCTGCTGGGACCTGTTGCTGTGAAGTGATTTTGACAATATCAAAACAGTAGGAAAACTCATGTAAGTTAAATGTAAAACCATGTAGTCAAAAGGAACATTTCAACTTGAAGTTTCAACTCTATTTTTAATTTACATCTTCTGAAAATTGAAATTCAGCTTGGGCTCGTTTCTCATTTTCATTTAAAGTTTACACACATTTGAAAGCCCTCAGGTGCTCGCATCTGCTCTGGAAGCATTCCCACTTCTGCCTTTCTCCTCAGCAAGACCTATCCCTGCTTGGTTTCTTCATTGCTGTGTTGAACTCCCTGCCTCAGCACACGGGAGGGGAGTGGGTCTGGTCGGTTTGGTGCTGAAGGTGTTTCTCACCCACGTGCTGGACCGCAATCTTGCGGCTAGTTCTTTTCTGTTAATGCCTCCCACAGGGCTGGAAGCACAAGTCTACCAATCAAATTTGAACACAACCATCATCCCATCATGCAAGAGAGTAGAGCTTCCCCACATTTTAATTTGGCTGTTTAAACAAGCACAGACGTTACAGAATGCTTGTCCTCTGATTACTCTAGAGACGATTCAGTGATATCAACTTCCTAAAAGATACTCGAGGACAGCAGAATAAAACAATATAAAAAAAAAATTCTACTGATTTCCAAATTCCAGCCCACAGGAGGTTACTTAACTGAGAAAAAACGTTACTTGTTACCAGCCCTACATGGAGAGAAAGAAACACACACACAAATGCACAAGTCCACTCCAGCTGGCAGAGGGAACTGCAAGCACCAAATAGTTTCGGCTTCCTGCTCTGGCAGTATCTTTGTCCAACCAAGCCAAGTTCCTCCTCACTGTCCTCACTCCCATAGGTCCAAGATTCAAGAAAGCATAACTGGAATACTGACAGTGTTTATTTAGTTTAGAAAAAAAAAAAACACATTCTGTGAAACAGCTCATGTTTCCAGTTTGATTTTTCTCCTTAAAGCAGTCCTTTTTGCACAGTGACCATATCAAGCTAAGCTGCCTACACAACCCTTATGTAACCCATTCTAAAGGGGTATGGGGCAGGGGGCTGTGTGTGTCTTGTCCCTCTTCCCCCGGAGGAATGTATGAGAACAAGGCAGCCTTCTTACACCTGCAAGAGGAGATTTCAGCCTGCATTTCATGCTTTCAGCATTGCAGCTGCAGCCGTTATTTTGCAAAGTTCACTTCTTACAAAACACCACGCAACAAACTTGCCTCACCTGTTTTCAACGTCTTCCCAAAGACTGTGTGTTTGACAATCTGCCTACTTATAACTTAAGAAAAAAAAATCATGGCTTGATTTAATCTATTTAAGAATACCTGTACTCTGTCATTTCTCAGCTCTGTTGTACTTTGCACACTCTCTGCCAGGTGCTGCCCACGTTCCTGCCATAATAAAGGGTCCTCCCTAAGAGCAGAGCCAAAGGTACTGCTGCTACTGGGAGCCTAAAAAGCCTAAAGAACTATCCATCCAGGGAAATGCCACACCTGCAGCCTGCTCAGGTGTGAGAAGTTAAACAAACAAAAAAAAACCTGAACAATGGCACAATATATGAAACTGGGAGATGGTAGCTTGATCAAGAGCCAGGCAGAAGGAACTCCGTCAGGACTTGGAGGGGAAAATTTGACAAAGAGAAGGCAGAGCTGTCTTAGCATCAAATGCCAGAGACCCACAGCATTCCTTCATCTTCAAGTTTTCAATAAATGAAAAAACTCCAGCCACAGAGCTGTCAATTTTTTACAATTTACAGACCTCAGCATTTTTTTTTCACACAGAGGTGCTGACTCCTGCAGAGTAGATTTAAGCCCCATGAAAAGAATCTTGCTTCTCTTATTTAGATTTAGCAGACCCTTCGGAATCCATCCCAGTCCTTCAGAAGCACATGGACCACAAATTAAATGTTTTCCCAGACATGGGTATATGCTTCATAGCCTGGAAAACCTAGCACAACCAGGCAGGCAGCCAGAGTCAGTCTTCAGACTTTTTGTGTGTGTGCGTGTGTGTGACTGACATGACTTAACTGCATCCCTTTTATTTGTTTATGAGGTGCTCTTGTGACAGAACAGGGAGGGTTTACCACGAGATGACACATATCTGCTCAGCTCTTCCCCATCATCTGTATCATGCTGGCATAGTGCCCTGGGGAAATCACCGGAGCCTGTCTTCTTGCCTCCTTTGCTAGCAGTAGATTGCCAGTCAGTGCAGAATATACTCCAGGTGTATTAATTTCTGCTTTCAGGTCCTGTTCATAGTAGCCAGTCCTCTGAAGGGCTGGATAACCAGATTTCTCTGGACACTGATCTCAGCAGTCCTTTGCCTTCTTACCAGAGTGCTGGTATTCCCAAAGCTCCTGAGTGCTTTCAGTGGAAGCAGCTTGCAGCACTCTTCACAAAGAGGACAGCCAGACACCTTTCTCCTTCCCTCTGTTCGGGCATGTTATTCAACAATATCCTTTGGCTGAAGACAGGAGCCTTGTAGTCAAACACTGTCTTATTAAAGACTTGGCTAATGGTTTGAAGATGCTTTTTTTTTTTCCCTTGAAAAAAATAATTTGAAAAAGTACACATTTGTTATGTCTCAGCTCCTACCTGTTCAGTAGGATACCACCAAAATGCAAATTCTCTTCAGGAACTGAGCAGACATAGCTGGTCATCTTGCAGCCACGCTTCCCAAAGGGAACACATTTCCTGGACAACACACCGGAGCAGAGACTTCCCAACCACACGTGCTTCACACACATCTGGGAGACTGGAGAAAGGCCCTGAGAAATACCACTAACAACCCACAAAGGAATAAGTCACATTTTCTAAAGCATAGAGTGAACTACTGCCAACATGTTTTGGTATTTTCTTTTTTTGTTTGGTCATCTGAACTGTTTGAGGATTAAGTCATTTTGATTTGAGTAAGCAAAGTACACTTGCACATTTACTAATCACCCAGCTAATTTGTACCCTGTTGACAAACAACAGCAGCTCTCTCCCAATACAGGAATCTTTCTCATGCATTTAAGAGATGAATACGCAAGAAATAACCTGCTATTTCAGGACCACAGATCACAAATTATCAACTTGGATGAAAAAATATCCCTCAGAACCTGTCGCCCCCTAGCACTGGCAGAGACTTCAAGGCTGCACCAAAGAACTGAGAGTCTCCTTGGTTTCTCCATTCAGAACCCGGTCCCTGAAGATCTGCCAATAAAGGGCAAAGCACGTACTGATCAGGTAATAGAAAAACCCTGTAAAACTTACAGAAGATATAATAAAAGGCTCTCTAAATGCCAGACACTCAGCCTGTATTGCAATTTCTTCACCTATGACTCCATAGCTACATCCGTAGCGTAGCCTGGAGCGACGCTCAACTGTTGGGTCTGTGCACACATGCTAGTCATCGTAGGCTGAGATCCAGGTAAATTCCTACTTCCCCATACACCCACACTTAACTTCCTGGGTAGAGAACTCTTGTGCACAGGTCGGGGAGAAGCCCTGTTTGCAGGCCATGCATCAGAGGACAATCCTCACAGTCTAGAAACAGATTTACACAGGCCAGAGCCTTGGTATTCACTTAGATTCAGAGACACCAAATGCTTCCTCTGGCCTGGGATTCCTGAAATGCTGCACTAGTCAATCAAAACTAGTGTGCCCAGAAGTCTGAAGTGCTGAATAAGAAATACAGTGTGACTACAAAAACAGAGAAGCTCCCAGAG
Organism: Trogon surrucura; assembly: GCA_020746105.1. Classification (NCBI taxonomy): domain Eukaryota; kingdom Metazoa; phylum Chordata; class Aves; order Trogoniformes; family Trogonidae; genus Trogon; species Trogon surrucura. The sequence goes on along the minus strand of CM036619.1, from coordinate 96,606,869 downwards.
CCAGGAGTAATGGGACATATTTCCTACAGGAGAAACAAGTAATAGCATGAGTTAAGAAGAAAGAAGTGAAAGACACACAAGGTCAGGGGAATTCCTTCTTGACTAAAAGGAGAGAAAAGCAGCCCAGAGGTGTGTGAACCCCAGAGAAGGCAAGGCAAGGGGAGGTTTGGAGAAATCTGGTTTCCCATTCTCCTCCATAACCCCTCATAATCCTTAAAATAGCAGGGACATTAAGGCAACTAAGAAAAAAAAATAAAATCTGCTATTTAACATAATGCAAAATTGTGCTGTGCTAATTTCTCTTAACGCTGCTTTCAGTTTTGTAATTAAGCACTTCATTGTGCATTATGCTGAAAAATCACAGCACTTTCACTTTAAGCACAAACAGCGTTAAGAGCGTCTCAAGCAAGCGGGGTCTCTAAATAGCAGAGTGCCACAGACAGGCTCCTCGGGTGTTTGGAGGCGCCAGGTCATGCTCCCCATCTCACGGGTGGTGAGAAGTGTGCAGATACGGATAGGTTTTCCTCTGCTGGGTGTTTGCCAACACCCTCTTCTGACCCGGCCCTTGAGCTGGAATGAGACAGCTTCCCGCCTCCTATCATCACAGATACTTTGCCAGCCACCTCCTTTTCAAGAAGCAAACAAAATCTAACTCTGCCCTCCACTGGGTGAAGAACGGCGTATGATGCACATGCGTTAAATCTCGTTTAAAATCGGATCCTCTGGTACCAGAACGCTTCTTAATGACATTTTGTGTCAGACCGCCACCACCATAGATAGTTTCCTCTGTATCCTGGGTCTCTTCCAGGAGGGAAATATTTGCCCTCAATTTCCAGACAAGCAGCTTGTCTCTGTGCTATCAGTCTGCTCCAAAGCTTCAAGATATTGATGTAAAGAGGAGAAAAAAAAAACCAAAAAACCAAACTCAAAGCAATCAACCCGCCTCCAAGATTCTCCCACGCTGATTTTAATACATACTATGCTAGCTGATAGACTAGGCTTTTGTATCAGAAGAGATTAACCAGTATCTGCAGCAGCAGAGACAAGGATGTGCATGTGTTCTGCCACCTATAAATAGGTTCTCCACTTAAAAGCACAACCCAGACAGCCAGCTGTTAACTAGACCACAGAGCCTAAGCAGCAATTGTTGCTTGCTGAATAAATCTGTGCAACCTACTCATGCTTCAATTGGCAAACAATGTACAGATTAATGTTTGATAAGAGGAGACAATATTAACATGATCTCTGACGAGGTAGGAGGAAAAAACATGTTAGACATGAAAACAACCTTAGCATGGATGTTCAGCGGGGCTGTGAGAAGGACTTTCTTTCCAGAGGTGAACATTTCTTCTTCACAGCTGTCACTGGTAGTTTTGGCAAGAACATCAATCTTTAGTTTCTAGTCTTTGCCTCTGTCACAGGTTTCCTTTGTAATTAATTGATCAGCTCTGTGCTAAAGCCTCAGCAGCTCCCTACCTCAAGGGGTATTCCAAGAATGAGTGTATTGAAGACAAGCCAAACTCTTCTCCAACCACTAGACAGTCGTTGCAAAGCAACTATTACAGAATAAAAAAAAAAAATAAAATCATGCATGTCTGGAATGACCCGACAAGAAGCTTGAAACTCTCAGACAGGCACTGCTGAATTTTATCGTGATAAATCCAAATTTTCACCCTTCCTTGTCCACCTCACCTTCAGCCAGAGGTTACTGCTCCTGTAACAGGAACAGTAAAATATTGTTCTGGCATGTAGTCTTCACAGGCAGCTTGTGGCAAGAAGATGGCTGTGTGTAAGAATGTCATGCCATAAAATACCACAGCAAAACCTGCCAGATCTTACCGATCAGAGCTCAGAGAGGACTACCGAGGGCCACACTTGGAAATTTATTCTAGCAGTGTTATTTTAAAAGTTGTCATAAACTTCGAAAGACAGAGCGCGCTCACTCTCCCACCACTCAGAACAGACACACTAAGGGCAAATTTTGTTACAAAAAGTTTGGCAAAACAACAAACTGCATTAAAAGCTTGAAATTCCTTTCAGAGGAAGCTAAATATAAGTCAATATATCTTCGAAGAAGAGCATGGGGGCAGGGAAAGTAATTGATGGTTGAAGGCCAGAGGGCACTTTTTATTCCTTCTGGCTGTGAGGCTCTCACCTGGGAACTGGTTTTTGACATCTAAATACATTTTTCTCTCAGGACTCCTGTGTGCATGTCAGATACCCATCAGTTCCAGAACAAGCACCATGTGAAATGCTTTGGGAAGCTGACATTACATCAATAAGCCATATGTTGTTCTTTAATGGCCACAATGGGAGTCCCTTGTAAACAACAGGAGAAACGATCATGGATATTTAAAGGCTGAACATTTGTTTAATTTACCCTGAAGAGAAACATTGCTAGTACCATTATGTTGGTCATCTGTTAAACTATGTATAGCATTAAAGATCTATGGTGACAGGTATACAAACCGAATCAACAGTCCCAAAATGGAAATTCATTTGCAGTCTTTTTAGAGGAACGCACTAGTGTTAGGAGCTCTGGGAGCTTGCGTTTTATCAACATATAGGTCACCTTCATATTGTGATTACACCTAAAGGTGCTTACTCACAAATGCACAATGAAACATAATTTCCCCTCCCAACAACACCACCACCATGCATTTTTGTAAAAGCACCACGACAAACTGCTAAAATTTTCCTGCAAAGGTGGATTTTTGTTTGTTTGGGTTTGTTTTTTTTTTATAAAAAGTCATAAAGGCTGGATCTTAGTAAGTCTTTGAACCATGTCAAAATCCGTCATTTTTAAACATGTTTTTGTGGGTCCATTTCAGTTTTCTTGAAGAAAGCCATCTAAACAGCACAACCTGCAATTATTGCTTTTACAATAACTCTAGCATTTCTGCTAATCAAGAAAATGCCCATCTGGGATGCATTTGCCAAATTTAGATGGTTCTACAGTTTGTCATTTTACATGTCCCTTCCAACCCTGACAGTTCTACGATTCTATATCTATTCCCTGATAATTGCTGAAATAATACCCTTTAGTAACTAATTCACCAAATTCCGTGCATTATCACCCTCAGCAGCAGCAGACTCGCAGTTACATAATTTTTTATGTAATAATGAAGTTAGTCTGGAGCAAGAAAAATACGTAAACATACGCTAGGAAAAAAATATAAACTAACTTCAAATATCAGCCATGTCAATTTTAAAAGTGAGCTATTGGAATACAAGAGGCAGGATTTTGGCTCTGTGCGCTTTGATTTTTCCACTTACTGCAGTAACAGACTGTTCTGTAGCGCTCATTCAGCTCTTCACCAGTTACACTTGCAAAACCCAAAGCGCTATGCAGAGGGAAATCAGCAGAGCAGCTGTCAACACAGGAGTAAATGTGATGGTCCCATTTTCACTGCCCAGGCAAAATGTTGACTTAGAAACTCCAGCAACCTGGCAAGGCTCACCACAGGCTCCGCTGCAAACTTTTCTTGTACAGCTTTCACGTCAGGATTTTGCCTCTAATTGATGGCACTTGTCAAAAAAAGCATGGGATTGTTGTTATATTCTGCGTCCCCAAGAGATAATCTCATGCATACATAGAGGGCAGTACCTCAGTCTAAGAATTTGGATGCTGTTTTGTGGTTGGGTTTTTTTGGTGTGGTGGTTTTCTTTTCTTGTAGAAAAAAATTATTTTGTTTAAATGGAAGCAAACAATAAGTTTTTGATCTCAGCTTTCACACACAAATCTGGACCATTCCCCATTCCACAAAAAAAAAGTGGAATCAATTTATTTCTGAGCAGCTTTTGCATTAGGACTGAGAAACACTCTCTGCATAAAAGTATAGCAGAGAGCTTCAGGAACTGAGTGTGAACAGCAGGGAACATGCAACTGATTCTTAGACTATGTGTACAAGAAATTTGTTCCTACATACTACTTCACAGCACAAGAATGTCTAGAACTCTTAGCGGGACAACCTCAATTCTACACAGGCTTATGCACAGAAAGTTGCGAGGCAACAGAAGAAACAGAGCTTGCTCTGGGCAAGGACAGGCAAAGAATGAAGGTCCCTCAACTCTGAGGGGGACCAAAGCTGGAGGGATGCTCCCTGACAAAGATAATCAAGGGATGGAAGAAGTGATGACAAAAGGTTAAAATATGAATATACAGTGAACCAGTTACAGATAAAAGAGGCTGGGAGTCTGAAGGAAGTTGCCATTGAGTAGAGGAGTGAAGCTGTGGCCCAGCTTCCTTAGAAGCTCCGGCAATTTTGTGCTAAACATCTGCTAAATGGTATTTGGCCACTGTGCAAAAAGTATGTTTAGGATGTGTTGCTTTCAGTAACAATGGATTGCATTTGGCAATGCAGGAAGCCCCGTCCTGCCCCAGGCACCTCACAGACTCAGGAGATGAGCAGTGCTGGCTCCATCTCGACACACGGCCAGCCTCCCAGCAGCACAGAAATGTCACCGGGGCCAAGCAGTTCACCTCCTCATCTCTGCTGCCTGCTCAGAGAGAGGACAGGGCTTTGTCTGTTCAAATTGAGAAGTGTTTGAAGAGCTTTACTCAGCACAGCCAGCATTCCGCAAACAGCGGCAGAGCTCTAATTAACAGCACAGATTTCATCTCAGCAAACTCTTTTAAAAGAAATTTGAAAGTACACGAGTACTCCAAGTTTAATCCATAAGGCAAAGAGCTGAATCACAGACTCTGACAAGGCAGTCCCTGGAAAGCAGCTATATTATACATTCTGTTTCTCATTCCAGGAGCATCCCTAATCCAACACGTAGCAGCTTTACATGCAGATACGTTGAAAGGAAAATGCCAGCTTCACCCATGAGGAAATTTCAAATTCACGAGTCTAGTCATCTTCATAAATCTCCCTTACCTCTAGCACAGGAAGGTCACAGTCAAGTAAGGCAGTCTCCCTCTGTATTTCTACAAGACATTTAGATTCCCAACAACAGCATTTCTCTTGAGCCCTTCCACAAAGCCCAACCCACAGTTGGGAGCGAGTGAGGACACTGGCTGACCCAGGCAGGAGGGCTGACCATCACCCCAGGCCCCTCCAGGGCCAGGCAGTCCTCGCCTGGGACAGTCCTCTTCCAGGAGCAAAGCTCCCCTGTCCTGCAAAAGGAGCTTCAGCACCACTTCACAACAGAGCCTGGCTGATGCCTGGAATATTCTTGATGTGCCCCAGCACCTAGAAATCTACTGGATCACAAGCCTGTTTCATTCTCTGTGCGGTAACTTCCCTGTAACTGCAGCCTTATCCCAGTGATGGGCAGAAGCTCAAGATGGGGTTGTCTGCACATCCACACTTTCTTCTCCCTTAGCACAGCGTTTCATGTAGCTTGTTCCCACAGTTGGAGAAATATTGCCAAGAGATCCTCATTTACACATACCCTTCTGACCACACGTAGGAGCTGTCCTGTTCTGATAGGACTATGGTTTGCACCTCTGCAAGGATTTGCACTTCCAGGTTGCTGTATTCCCTTAGGAAAGTATCTTTTGGCTTAGCCCAAAAGCTGAGAAAGAGAATCCCTGGCAATTTCCACTGTATTTTTGAGAACATAGTCAAGTAGTGTCATTGGCTTCAAATCTGATGCCAAATCTGGCATTGAATATGCCGAATAAAATGATGCAAGTCTAAAAAAACACAAGCTCAAGCCCAAACTGATGCAAGACTTTCAAACTATTATCAGCCCACCTGATACAGAAGTTGCCTTTGTCTGCATTGTGTATTTTTGGAGAACAAACCCCACTGAGTTACTGTGCAGAGCACAGGACTCTGGTACCACACAATCCGCAAAGACTCTCGAGTGGCAGAAACACAAGCTTTCTCAGAAGACCAAAACATCCACAATTCAAATAGGGGTGACACCACAGATCCCACCAAGACCAACGGATACACTTAAAACACTCGCGGGCGGTGTTTAAAGACGGAAAAGGAGATCTGTCCTTCAAAACTATCAGGGCAGCCCTACAGTCAGATATCAGTGTCCCCCAACCACACACACTTAGCATTTCACCGTGTTGCAACCAAAACCCTAAAGGCCAGCTGAATCCTTGTTCAGGAAAGCTCTATGCAAAAGCTGCTTTGCACATTGCAGTAGGAGAAAAAAAAACTACTAGCACACCCTGCTACCAACTAAATAGCACAGCACCCAACCCTTCCAGTCATAGTAACTAGTACAATCAACTTGCTCTTACTGGGGAGGAAGGCAGACCTGAGTTTTGTCAAAAACTTCCATTTCCTGCTTGCCAGGCTTTCCTTAAACTACCCCGTGTTCATGAGAAGCTTGCAACCCCAGAGAGAGACTTTAAGCACACCTACTCCTAATACCAATTCAAGCAGGGATTCAGTGCTATTCGCTTGAAAAGCATTCACTGAGGGAAACTGAAACAATTACATATGCAAAGCAGATTGAGGATGTGAACTATACAGAATTAGTTAACAGAATTTTTTCCTTAAACCCACACACTCACTATAACATTCATTTTGTAATCTCAAAAAGAACCGCATTCAACAGGAATACGATCAGCGTGTGAAGATTCTGTGGAAAAAAAAAAAAAAGAGACTAAATTCCATGAACTGATAATTTGTTTCAATTGTCTTGCTTCTGTTTATTATCTACACTATGTTGGATGAGTCTTAACTTACTAGTGTTGGACATCCTCCATTTTAAATCTCTGTATAAAGCCCTGAGTGAAGAAGGTCTGACTTCAAAGAGAATTAAGCATCTGCAGCAGTGTTTTCCGGACTATTCCTCTGTTGTCATAAGCTCAGGAAAAAATAAGAATTAAAAATATTTTTTTTTAAAAAAAAAATCACCATTTAATCTAAATTTCAGACAAGGCCCCTCATTCAATAGCTCATATTTTGCAAGACAATACTATTTATGTAACATTAACTACAACACTAAATACAATACCAACATTAGCCTAATAATGATGAAATATTTGTTATTAACATTACAACATTGGCATGTTGATTTTTAGTATTGACAGAGCTGCCTGAAATATCTGCTGTTTACAACATTTGTTCTAGCTAAAGAGATTTGGTAGAATTTGCTAATCAACTGCAACCACCTCCCACCCATAAAACTGATGCAAAGTACGAAAAAAAAAAGAACACCCAAAAAAAGCGAGTGGGATCCAAAGACATACACACTTTTACTTATAATTCTGTAAAGAGAAATCCCTCTCTCTCCATATGGTTTTCTCTTGGCTCTTAATCATCTTTTTCATCAGCTTCCAGCTGGCTGGCTCACTATCATCTAGCAGTATCACTAGCAAGACCAACTTGTTACGCCAAAGCCAGGCACGGAAAGAAGAGAGCTGCAGAGCACCACGACTGGACGCAATGATCTTGACTAAGGGCAAATCTAGCCTAAAACACATACAGCAGGGTGGCTTCACCTCCCCCAGCAGAACACCACTGCTGCATTCCCAAAACACACCAAAAAAACAGGTCTGCATTTGCACTTTTTTTATTACTAGAGGTGAAGAACAACTACGACGAAGCTACGTGGAAATTCTGCAGGCAAAAGTCTAATTACCTGAGTGGGAATTCTGGCAAAAAACCCCACAATACTCACCCCCCAAAAAAACCTGCAAGCCTCTTTCTCTTCTTAAATAGAAAGAAATGCTGTGCAGTCACCATGGAGAGATTACGTACAGCATTTGGATCCCGTGCAGCTCCGAAATACACCACGTACGCAGAAGAGTCAGCCCTGGAGCCGGTTTAGCGAAGCACAACCAACAGTTGGTTCTCTATTGACTACAGCCACCCAGTGGCTCCCTTTCCATCCACCTTCCCTTTCCCCATCTTACAAATATGAAGCTATCTGTGAAAATTCAGGCTCCCCATTAAAGGCTGGCTCTGCAAGCTGCTTGGCCCATCTGGGAAGTACCTACGGTCAGACATGGGAAAGCCGGAGACTGAAGCCCTGAACACTGCCACAGGTAAGATTTCAAATTGGGAATAGAAGTAAATCCCAGGGAAAGCAACATCATACAGGGCGTGTCTGTGAACATCTACCTGGAATTAGCTAAGCAGCCAGTCTTTGAAGTGCATCAGTTCTTGCACAGTCTGTAGCAGCCTTGACTTCCATTGCAAAAATTCTCACTTTTGGTCTATGACCAACATCTCTGGCTTCCAGTCACCTTAAGCAGGAAAACCCACACCCTCATCTCTCTCCTTATCCCCTCCCTCTGCCCACTCCAGAACCCAGCTCATTTTCTGTCATCTAGACTCAACCCCAGCTGCAGCCCCCATCTCCTGGGGTGGATTTTCCCCCCCGCCCCTCCACTCCATCGCCCACATCTCTAGAGAAGAGCTTCCCTCTCAGGACTGTGGCAGCACCCCAGAGCAAAGTAACCAAGAGCACAGAGAAAACAGGTACCCTTTTCTGTCTGCAGGAACAGGCACAGCATAGGCTGAGTCTTTCAGAGCCATTCTGGTCTCTGATTCTCCCCCAAACAACTTCCTGTGCTCACTACTAGTCGGGGCACTCTCTCTGTAGCCACATACATTCAGTCCTGTTTTCAAAGGGAAGTGTTCCTGCTCTGAGTCCCTGAAAAAGCCACCCTGTCACTTCCTATTGTTTGAAGCCAAGGGGAGCGTCATCACACTAAAAAATGTCTGAAATTTGCCTCTCGCCTTCAAATCATCCAAGGTTTGTTTTGTTATTAACTTCACCCAGCCTCTGGGCCTTCAGAGAGTGCTTTTTGTCTGCACATATGTCAGGCTGGTGATACTACGTGGGAATCTTTCACGTACTGCGGCCAGCATTTAAAAGTTTGCCTTGCTGCTTGGAATTCCAGATTCTGGGCTGACCTTTCTTAATAGCTAACGGTGCGGAAGAACACTTAAGAAATTCAAACAGAGATTGAAATGTGTGTCTATTTTACATGACAGTGTTGTGTTCATCTAAAAAACCCAAACAAGTAAAAAGGCTGGAGATACTTGGATGTCTTCACTCAAGTTACCACAGGAGGTTCACTAACACCTTGGATGACCTGTACAGCTTTACCGCTCTCTGACCAGTATCTCGGCTGCACGGAAGAAATATGTTTCCTCTCAACTTCAGAGGAGAGTGTCTGGACAAAGACGATGACGTCTCTATGCCAGGGCATGAGAAGAAAGCCTTCTGTGGTGTTATTTATTGTAGCAACAGGCCCTGGCAACAGTTAGGCTCCATGGTGATAACGAATAACCAAGCTCCCAAGGAAGAGATGAAGGCATTCCTACTTCCTGGACTTGCAAGGAGAAGCAGATAGTCACAGTTTCACCATGGTGCAATATTTCTAGCCGAGTTGCTGTCACACAGCTGTCTCCTGAGGAGCTACAGAACAACCAGGAAGCCAAAAGTCAGGTAGTGATTTCTTCCCGAGAGACTCCACATAATGCAGGTTAGGAGATATCATAGCACCAAGTGTACAAGGACATACGTGTCCAGAGAAAAGCTTTTGCTGATGTTAGCAGTAGCTCTGACTCTGTCAGGGAACTCTTCAAGGGAAAGGCAAACACTCTCTTGGCTTAATACAACCCTTATGCTACAGGAGAAGCAGACTCACCATTTGGCCACATGCACAATCTGATTTTACAGCACCTCAAAAGGTGCTTTGCACAGCATGTCCCACTTGCCCCATTAAAGACACAATTAGAGACACTTGTCTCCCACATCAGTGACTAATTGTAACACTGCAGCAAGGTATGTTTTGCCTCAAAAAGTTATTAGGAAGCAGGGTGCTTTTATGTATGCAAATATTACAGGACACATGTGCATAGCCACTTCGTGAAGTCTGCAGAGTTGAGTTGGCTCAAGCCCAAACATACAGAGAAGAGGAAAGAATAAATCCAGACTCTAATGCTGCATTCTTTGGATGTTCAAAACTCTTGTTTAGAAGGTGTTAACCTGTGCAAGTGCTAATTGAAAACACAGTTTTAAATTTCTAACCAGTGATCCACATACAGAAGGTACTTAAAGCACTGAAAAAAATAGTCCAATATAGTCAACTGAATTATGGACACATTTAGGCTTAAGGTCATTGCTTCCTTTCCAAAATGCTCCAGAAGACCTGTCCTCACTATCAACATCCACCTGCAATGGAACATAGATAAGTATCAGGAACATCTCTGCCTTCCGCTCCACTCTGAACCCGCCAACTCTGTGGGACTATTCTAGATACGACCTTAAATGTTTAGAAGGCCAAGGAGATTCTCATTTGTTTCTTCATTTTCTTGTAGACTAAAAATGACAGCATTGCTGGAACCGAGGCTGTCCCCTCACGGGGTGAGGCAGCACAGCCAACGGGCACTTCAAAGGATAAGGCCAAACTTGAAGATGAGCCCAGTGAGAGACACTCCTCTGAGGAACTACCAGAAAGGTTTACACCTTTGTGCAGCAACACACAAAGCACAGGTAAAACAGAACTGAAGATTAAATACCACGTTATTCCTTAACTTTGTGACCAAAAGTTGCTGGGCCAGTTATCAAGCAAACTATAGAAATTGCAGAAATGTCACAAGAATAAGTAAAGGTCTGCTAAAACATTTTCTAAGTACTAGTGAACACTTAAGCCCGAACTTTTCTCTAATCTTAAGATATCATTGTATTAAGAGTCGCTAGTGGAAAAGCAGCATCATCTCTGGCACATTTAAACTCCCTAATTTTGTAGTTTAACTCTTGTATTTTTCAAGTGCCATGAATAGCTTACATTTCACAAACACATGGAAATCCACAGTGGTTGTTTACTCTTTGCAATAAACACAGGTTGTAATAAAATATTTCAAATTGAACAAGAAAAGGAATAATTACTGCAGTTTGCTATTCATTAAAGAGGACTTAGCTACCAGTGCCACAAAATGACATGATGACAGGATTTCATTTCAGATTGAACAAAATTATTTGTTTGCTCCAAAGTGGGGTTTCATATAATTTCAAGCTCCTTCTCCTCCCACTTCCTAAAAGATAGTTTCCATTTAGAAATTTCCTGTGAAGTTTTTTGAAATCTTGCTTCAATCTTTTGTTTTGAGACTAAAAAAACAACCCAGAAAACCCCACACCCCATATCATACCAAGATACTTCATCTACATTTTTCTCCTGAATGTATAGATTAGTAAAACCAATACAAATTCACTTCACTTGTCAACATTTCCCACTCACCGTGCTTTTATTTCTTGCCAAGATATATTTTGCTGTATACCAGCTTCTGACATTTATGTGTTCTGACTGACAGCTGAACCCCAGTGCTTTTTTGGTGGCTGGTTCAGTTATTTTAGGAGAGGTATGGAGTCAGCTTCTACAAGGTGGTAGATGTTCTGTATTTTTGTTTTATAGCTACAAAATAAGCCAACACTGTCATACTCCCTCTGCTTATAAGAACTGGCAGATGTCAAATAACTGAAATTATTTGGTCCAAGCATTCTTCATACAAAAGCTCTAACTTGTGCCAATAGAGGTTGGCCAGATGGTAGAACTGTCAACTGGGGGTTGAAAAACATGATGGGTCTTGGCAATAAAGTTGTTCACTGCTTATTCATGTCTAATATGTGGAAACTAAACAGCCACTCAGCAGGGTTATCAAAATAATTACATATTTATAAACAGCAATTAAGAATAAATCCAAATTAAGTATTTAAGTGATCATGATCACACTCAAACATTGCAATGCTGTTACAACAAAAATCATAAGCCACAAAAGCATGTGAAAGTTTGGGTTCATTTAACAGAAGAACAAAGTGATGTCTATAAGATGGTCCTCTAGCAGGTTTGTGCTATGGCATCCTAGCCTGTCTTTCTTTGGCCAGATCACAGAACCTTTCACAAGCTGAACTGCAGAGAGCTCCCTATAGAGGCCTGTGGCCAGTGGTGGTCCCCAGGGATCAGTACTGGGTCCGGTTTTGTTCAATACCTTCATCAACAACCTGGACGAGGGAATAGAGTGCACCCTCAGCAAGTTCACTGATGGTACAAAACTGGGAGGGGTGGCTGACACACGGGAAGGCTGTGCTGGCATCCGATGAGATCTGGAGAGGCTGGAGAGCTGAATGAAGGTGAACCTCATGAAGTTCAACAAGGACAAGCGCGGAGTCCTGCATCTGGGGAGGAATAACACCAGGCACCAGCACAGATTAGGGGATGTCCTGCTGGAAAGCGGCCCCATGGAGAAAGACCTTGGAGTCCTAATGGAAAGTAAGTTGTCCATGGGACAGCAACGTGCCCTTGTGGCCAAGAGGGCCAGTGGGAGCCTGGGGGGGATTGAGAAAATTGTGTCCAGCAGGGCTAGGGAGGTTCTGCTCCCCCTCTGCTCTGCCCTGGTGAGACCACACCTGGAATGCTGTGTCCAGTTTGGGGCTCCCCAATTCAAGAGAGAGAAGGAGCTACTGGAGAGAGTTCAACGAAGAGCCACGAGGATGATCAAGGGACTTGAATATCTCTCCTCTGAAGAGAGACTGAGAGAACTGGCGCTGTTTAGTCTTGAGAAGGATGAGAGTGGATCTTATTACTGTATACAAATATCTGAGGAGTGGGTGTCAAGAGGAAGATCCCAGTCTCTTTTTGGTGGTGCCCAGTAATAGGACAAGGAATAATGGGAATAAGCTAGAACACAGGAAGTTCCACCTCAACATGAGGAGAAATTTCTTTACTGTGAGGGTGCCAGAGCACTGGCACAGGCTGCCCAAGGAGGTTGTGGAGTCTCCTTCTCTGGAGACTTTCAAAACCCAGCTGGACGCATTCCAATGTAGCCTGCCTTAGGGGATCCTGCTCTGGCAGCGGGGTTGGACTAGATGATCTTTAGAAGTCCCTTCCAACCCCCAACATTCTATGATTCTGTGACTCTCTTTAAGAACACAGTCAAAATTTGGCTGCACAGGCCCTGAAGCACACACTTTCCTGAATGTGCCCCTCTGGGTATGACTGACCACAGTGAGAAACTGAAGTAGGTGCCTGCACTGTTTTTCAAGCAACTAAAAAGTGTCTTAGAAAGTTTAAGCAGTGAAGAGAGCCTTGAGCAGGCCTTCTCCACTGGATATTCTCAGTAGGTAACCTCTTGAGTCAGAAATACATCAGGAAGTTTCGTTTGAGTGCCAAGTGCTCTACAAGTTTTACTGTTTCCTTCTTTTTGAAGATGCACTGCTCGCCAGCGAGTTCATCAGTGAATCATGGCCCTTACAGGAAACCAAGAGGCAAAAATCATCAGCCATTCTTGAGGAGCTGAGGATACAGGGAATAATCAAGAGCCAAAGTACCACTGGCAGAAAACAAAGTAAGTGTCATTTTATGAGACAGGACCTGTGCTACAGCTCTGACCCTGCTGCGAGCACCCAGAGATGCAGTTTCTGCACACACATAGCATCCAAACATATCTCCTCTAAGACTTCAGAAACAAGATAGGGAGCAACAGAGAACTGTAGTATGGGGATGATAATGCAGCTGAAGAAGGCAGTAGTTTTCAGTTGTTTACAGTTTCTGGGCTCATTTCAAATGGAGAAAAATAAAACGGCACCAGTACTAAGAACTTACTCTTAAGAAAAGTCAGTGGAAGCTACATGTCACAAACTCATTTCTGAAGTTCACAGAACTCAAAGAAACACTGCTGTCAGGGATTACAATTACACTTAAATTAAGACCTCGGAAACACTAAATATTCACACTTCTGAGAAATCCACAATTCACATTTGATTACAGACTAAGAAACCATTACAGAATGGCTTTAAAAAAAAAAAAAAAAGAACTGATATTTGACTAAGAAGCTAGTGCCTATTTTCTCCGTTCCAAATGACAGCCTGAGGTTAATTTTAGCTTCTGAACTTGAGTTTATTCTTTTGTTGTCAAGCATTGTGTTAAGGATCAGATGCCTCTTCCAGATAAAGGTTCAAGCATATCAGGAGGGAGAAGGTCTGCAAGGAGTCCATATGAAGTTTAACACATTTATGGATATGTATTATCCAAAGTATGATCTTGCCGCTGTTTGAACACACAGGCAACTCAAGCTCAAACCAAGGATGATTCCGAGTAGCTTTTTCATTTGTGGCATGCCATTCACATCTCCGATCCTGGTTTATTGAGGATCAAGCAGAAAACACTCATAAAAAAAGGACTAAACAAGAAAATTCCACCTTACAGTCTGGCCACTGGTGTCACTCCGCACATTTCCGATTGCCAGCACTTTGGAAAATGAAGCTGGAGTACAGCTTCTGCATAGCTTTCACTCCCCTCAGGTGGATTTTTATGTATCTGAGAGGATTATCCCCTCTATCGCTAAATTAAGGTAACATACTGCAAGCAGGTTTTTGTATTTTTTCCCCCCTTTATAAGATAGGTGAGCATCTATTGTTTTGTTGTTTTTTTTTTCCTCTCCTGCATTAAAAAGCTTCTGGTATTCAATTACACACACTCTTTTATTGACAGAAACTCAGTCTGTGCTGTTTCTCCCTTGAGAATTTCTATCCTCCCCAAAAGCGGAAAGCACTCTTTTTTTTTTTTTTGTCTTAAAATGAGTATAGCTTTTAAAAATGAATTTCACACTTTTCACTAACAAAGTAAACTTCTCCAAGCAATATTTTACATTGGAGCTGGATAACCTACAAGTGAAAACATACATGTGTCACTAGCTGTTAACTATTAACTCTCCCTTAGCAGCAAGAGAAACTTTAGCCTGTGCTACCTCCTGTAAGAACAATTTATTCCATTAGAGCTCAAATCCAGCAGATTACATATGAATAGAGGGGCTAAATGCATGCAACACAGACCCAGTGGAAAAGGTTTATTACCCACACATTCCAAAATACAACATGTGGCTCAGGATTTGGAATATTAACGCATAGAAAATTCACATCTGAAATCTCAGAATTGACCAGGAATAAGCATGAGTAGCTTTATGTTGTATTTCAGTCCAGCACTACCTTCAAGGAAGAAACGAGCTCGTAGACTTCAGAGCATTATGAAGGACAAGTACAACCAGGTTTGAGATTACTTTTACAATAATATTGGAGATATCCTTGCAAAAGCTTTCTCTTCCTGTGCATATAAGCATCTGCATCCCTTAAGCCTTGGCAGCATTACCTGTCTTTTCCAGATTTCTGGTTGTTCCTCATTTTATCCTGAGCAAAGGACTGCAACCACTTCCCTGGGGAACCTGCTGCAGTGACCGACCACTCTCTCAGCAAAGAACCTTTTCCTAACGTCCAAAGAATCATAGCTGATGTCAAACATGAAAATACCTAATCCACACTCCCTGGTGAGTTATAGTAAGGTCTTCATAAACAGCCCTACCCTCAAGAAGGGACAGGAGTTTAATTATAGGCAGCACTGCTCCTTTAACTCATTACTGCACCAGCAGCTGTAGGATATCATCCATCAGGTACCTTTTTTTCCCCCTCAAGTCTACCTTTAAAGGCCTATATATGTGACCTAGAGGGTAAGCAAAAGCACCAACAGCTGTCATTTCAAATGGAACAGTCTACAGGAATTTTACCATGGGCTACCATTTACAAGAGACACAAGCAGGTTATTATTTTAGCATTTCCATTGCTGTTTGCTTTCATTGTGGGTTCACTGAAGCTTATGAGGACTCTTGATCTCCCCCAACTACTTAGTTCAAAGATAAGTTCTTTTCTCAGCTTACATAGGTGCAGAACAATCTGGAAAGCAACCTGCTTGCCGAGTACTCTGTTTAGTTTGGACATATTGGGAAGAATTTTCCATTCATCTCTTCCTATGCAGTCCACAGTTTATCTTGGGTAAGGAATGACATGCTCAGTATGCAATACCTTCTCACTCTGGGCTTTCACTAGAATGGCCTTTGTCGTTAGATAGAAGAGTGTTCCTTTTTTTACTTTTGAAAAAGTCTTTTGTTCCATTTTTCTGATGATTGAACATAGCTTTGGTCCTATTTTGTGTGTCATCTGCATTCAGAATGTCTCCTTTGTATATCAGTTTTCTTCCTACTGATTCATGCTCCACCTTCATCTCACTAAATGAGTCATCTTCTATACTATTTGCAGCACTTAACACTTCTAGCAGTGAGGCCTGACTTCTAGAGTTATTTACGGCAATAAAAGTCTGGGAAGAAGATAACTCGGGAAACTTGTAACAGGATAGTGATTATTTCAACTCTAGGTCCTTGGTGTGGGCTTAACATTGCTAAAACTGCTTTTTATAGAGGAAAAAATGGTTGAATTATGTATCCTGGCTGATCAAATCATCACCCCCATCTTTCCAGGAGTAAGTGCCAACCTCAGCAGCAGAGGTCGAGGATTGGGCTGCTCATTCGTATGCAGCAGAAGCCAGCAGTGTCACAATTACTAAACTCTAACAAAACCATTCTTAAATCTCTTCAGCAGTAATAAAGTAACTTTCCGAAATACCTAGGGCCTCATCACCAAATCCCCACATCTGCTGGGTGTGTAGCAACACTGCGAGCCTCACAGACACATCACTCAGCACAAAAAAGGGAATTCTCACTGCAGACAACACAAGCGAGAAAGCACTGAGGTTATTCTGATGTATTTACAAAGAGATGCCGTGGAAAAGACACTGAAGAAACCACCAGCTAGGCTGGCAAAAATCCAGTTTGGAAGCAAGGAAGCAGGTGATTTTACAGTGGAGGACATGAAAACTTCAGATTAGCAAACAGGTAATCTAATTCTATATATTTTTCCAGTGTTCAGTTTATCACTTAAACTCCTCTACTTTTTATAAGTCAAGCTAAAAGAGGCAGTTTATGTACAACCTACTACCAAAACCTGATTAGTGGCAGTGCAGCGTGTACTATATTCAGTTCATAGATGTTGGAAGTCCAGGTTTATTTTTGCCAGGAGCTTGGGAGATTACTTTAAAAAATATACATAAGAGAAAACTTCTGGAGCAATTTTTTTTTCCCTCACCTCTAGCAAAAGATATGTCTTCCATGGACACTGCAACAAATTGACTGAATTCAGTGCTAACTGGAGTAACACTGATCACATTTGGGTAGAAATACAGAAAGGGCTGCTCGATGCCTTTGACATGTATCTACTTCCATCTCTTGTTACAAAGCATCACTATTTTTGTTGTTTTATTCTAGGTTTTGGAGGAGGAACTCAACAAAATACCACAATACATCACTTTTTTTTTCCCAGCAACTGCCCCCCAAACCACAGGGAAACAGACTGAAAAGAACCACTTGAGTTTTGAAAGTTAAGGAGGTACAGACACCCCCTCAGCTTTCACTTCTGCATGGTGAAGGCAATAACTGCCATAGAAGCCACAAACAATTTTACTGAGGACTCTGTTGTTGCATCTGATAACTTACAGGTGCATCAACAGAACAATCTGGATCTAAGCTGCCTTGCAAAAAAATGAAAAGCAACTCTGCTCCCCACAGCTGTCTTGTGTTTGGGCATAAGTAAATGATTTAGCATGAGGCACAGCTGAGTCTTGTTGCTACTCAGGTCACCTGGCAAAGAAGTATCTAATCTTAACTATTACACACCAGTATAAAGTCATAAAACAAAGAAGAGCCAGGAAGAGGCACAGTAGTAACTAACCAGTCACTAACTCCAAGCAAGTATATGTTACTATGATTCTATCACATTTACTTCATTATTATTATATTATTAACTTCACTTCTTGGATGGCACCCATGAAAAGATTCCCTTTCCCTAGTGAACGAGAGGTTGGAAAGGCATTGTATACATCCAGGGAGAGAGAAAAGCAGGAGCGTGCAGGGAAAAAGAGGTGAGCAGCAGGGATTTGGGGCACTAGAACATGGTGGGACCCCCAAGAGTCGGGACAAAGACCTGTAACTTATTGGGCAGAGCATCTGACAAAAAGGAGAGAGCTTCAGATAGTAAGGTGACAACAGGTACCGAGGACATTTATTTAATAAGTACCGAGTAGACGAGGAAAGGACAGAACAAATACTGAAATTACAATGGACAGGACAGCTAATGGACTGAGATAGCAGCTGAGTTGCCCAAACAGAAGGGGGTAAATATTTCTGTTAGAGCAACACATTTGGTTAGTCTTTTGACTTTGGAATTCCCCATGCCCTATCTCCAACCCACACACTTTTACTACAGCCAGCTCTTCCAAAAGCAACAAGTAAAGCAATTGTACCATTCATAATTCCCCTGATACAGTCCTGTCATCTCCTTCTGGTCCATCCTCACTTCCATTTGGGCCACCTGCTCTACCTGCTTCCCTCCCCATCAATTCCACACCACACTCTCACCTCTGCTCCTGCCCTGGTTTTTTATTTTCCTGCCTCCAGCCGCAGGCAACGCATTCTTCCTTTCTGCTTTCTGAGCCAAGGAAATTCAGCTGCAGGACAAGACAACTCTTCTCTTAGATCACAAGCTGGGCAGTGGGGAATAGATGAAAAAGCAGTCCCTCTTTTTACAGTCTTGTGTTAATTCTCCCTCTCAAGAAGAAATAAAATTTTCCTGCTTTCTCTTCTCTTACGAGGCTTATACTAAATCACTAAGGGGTGGAGCAAGATCTCCTGTCATTTGCTGAGCTACTGGCATCCACCTGAGGACCTGAGTAAGGCAGCCCGTCCAGTCAGAAAGAGCTTGTTTGTCTCAGCCCAGCTCCAGCTGTGGCCAAACTGGCAGGTTTTGTGAAAAAACTCTATCAGCAGCAGAGAAGAAAAATCTAAAACTCCCCTCCGTGTTGCCTGGAAAGAACAGTAGAAAACCATAAAAAATTAGAAAAAAAAAACCTTAGGAAACTGAGAAGCATTCAAAATGATCCAATAAGCGGACAAACAGGGGAAGCAGGAAATCTAAAGGTACGTTGTCAGTACACAGTTAACTTGGGCTGTTCACTGAATTTTGTCTCTCAGGTACTTTAAGCTCAGACTACCTGGGCAGGTTTGGAATAAAAACTGGTGTGTGTCTGCGGATATATATCCAAACAGACTGCTTCACTCAGTTGGGGTGATTTTGCCTCCCCATGCAGTGAAGTAACTCAAGTGCTAATAGTCTCCCAGGGCCACTCCGTAGTTTCAGAAGGACAAATGATGGTCTGCCCACAGCCAATGCCCTTTCCTCCTGGGGTGGGATCTTAGCTCCCTGCAACACCAGGCCGGAGATGCCCTTGTACAGAGGGAGAAGCACAGCATCAGGAAAAGTGCCTTTGAGTGGCCACTCATGGGGTCCTGTCTGGCTCAACTATGTGTCAGACGTGATTGCTGGTCTCTCAAATCAACCATGCAGCAAAGACACCCTGAAAAAAAAAAGCAACAAGATACAAGAGGGCCTTTGTAACTGTCATTACTAATAGCAGCCTACTTAGAAAAACTTCCTAGAATCAAAGACTCGAGATGAAGCTGTGGCACAGCAGAGTCCAACTGGTGGGTTGAGAAGTGATGCTGTTTGGCTCGCCGGCTTAACTTGGGGAAGGCATGGACCTGTTTCAGAAGTGAAACATTCAATTCTTGCCGCTGAGCACATCCAAGAGTTTAAGCCAAGAGCAGGTAACCTTTCCACATCCACCTCACGGGGCGAGTAGGGTATGAAAGGTAGGCAGCCGGGCCATATGCTTCATCAGGAGGATGTTGTGCTGTCTGGCTGACCCCATTAGACCGTCTGGAGTAACATTCTGAATTTTCTAGGATGCTTCTTGGAGGAAGCTGAACACTGAACTACAAGCAGTGGAAGGCAATCTCAGGAAACAAATGCAGGGATCTCTCATTATTCCATGTTCACAATAACTTTAATTATTGTCTGTTTTAGGAGGACCTGCTGAAACCCACAAATAAATACTTTTTAGCATAGTAAGTTTCTGAGCCTTTTCCTGCAACAGAAGATACAAACACTTGGTTGGGCACACAGTTTAAGTCTTTTTTGAACTTGGAAATAATTTTAAAACAACAATCAAATCTCTCTATTGAGTAAACCAATATTTGTATTACTAATAAGGCTAAAGCCTGCCTTACTGAACTGTGTATTTATCTGAACACTGATATAACTCCCATGGAAAACCATCCATATCTTTCCATTACCTTCAGCGGATCATAGAATCATAGACTCATTCAGGTTGGAAAAGCCCCTTGGGATCGTCGAGTCCAACCATTAACCCTGCTCTACAAAGCTCACCCCTAAACCATCTCCCCCAACACCACATCTCAACGACCTTTAAACCCATCCAGGGATGATGACTCAACCGCCTCCCTGGGCAGTCTATTCTAACGTCTGACCACTCTTTCTGTGATTTTTTTTTTCCTAATGTCCAGTCCAAACCTACCCTATTGCAGTTTGAAGCCATTCCCTCTTGTTCTGTCGCTAATTACCCGTGAGAAGAGACCAGGACCAACCTCTCTACAATGCCCTTTCAAGCAGCTATAGAGAGTGATGAGTTTCTTCTTCAAACTAAACAGCACCAGCTCCTTCAATCACTCTTCACAAGATTTATTCTCCAAGCCCTTCACCAGCTTTGCTGTCCTCCTCTGTACTCACTCGCAGCACCTCGGTATCTCTCTTGTATTGAGGTGCCCAAAACTGGACACAACACTCAAGCTGTGGCCTCCTCAGTGCTGAGTACAGGGGGACAACCACCTCCCTACTCCTGCTGGTCACATGCCAGGATGCCATTGGCCTTCTTGGCCACCTGGGCTCAAATACAGCTGTTCATCAATTAGAACCCCCAGGCAGAATGCTGGACTTGTCTCTTGATGTGTAAGAGAACAGCCAAGCAAGGAGAACAAAGCTACGTTCCTGAGCAAAGGAACAGCCTGCTGTTTCGACTGAGTTCAGAAGAACAGGACATTGTGAATATTCCTGTGCATAGCATTACACTGAGATATAGCTGACAACTGCAGGACTCCTGGCCCTGGCTACCTTATCACACAAAAAAGAGCAGGGCAGCAAGTAGGTCCCGGGTATTTGTTTTTAAAACGCCTTCGAGCATTTAATGTTCTTCCAGTTGACTAATGGGTAGGTCTCTTAGCAAAGCCCTTGGTGCACAGCTCAGCAGTGCCCGTGTCCAAGCACCACTGACTGATGTCACAGCCCCGTTTGCAACCAAACCCTGTTGCTTGACGGATCTGGAAAAGGCAAGAGGTAGGCAGTAGGATCCTGCAGCACCATAGCAACTGTGCAGGAGAGCACCAGCCTCCCCGTCTGCACCAACCTCCTTCTACTCACCATGAATGGAGGGAGAGACACACACAAGCCTAAGCAAGGGTGACTTGAGGAAAGACACTTTTTCTCCCCTGCTAGGGCAGAGATAGGAGGGGAGGCAGAAGCATCTCAGTAGGCCAGATCAATCAGAGACCATCATGGACCTATTTCCTTATGAGTGGTTGTCCTGAACCTGCTCCTTGGAGCTTCATTGGAGGGAGGGCAGCCACATTCTGAAACTGAGCTCGACCTGGCTGAGTAACCGCATGAACAGAGCCAGAGCTACAGCCGTTAGAGCGTGGCGAGCATCAGGATCATGGGTGCTCAGGTTATGTGCAGGTTAGAGGACTCCCACCCGTGCCATTTGGGGGCTTCTTTCAGCCAGAGCACAAAGCTGAGGGAAGAGCTGCCTTGCCGGGGGGAAAGAAGACCCAGAGGAGACAGTGCCCAGCCCGGCTGGCCTGGCCGTGGTGCTGGGGGGGACCAGCTGCTCCAAGATCAGGCCACCTGCTCTGACACAGCCAGTGGAGAGGTTCAGCATTTATTTCTGCCCATTTTTTTTTTTCCACAGGTTTTTGAACATGAAGGGAGAATATACCACACACACAATATTTACGTTACCACCCCTTAAGACAGTTTCCTAAGATACTTAGCTATAAGAAGGATGTGAGTAACTATTCATTCACACTGTCACTAGGGAGAAGAAGAAGGGAAAGAATAGAGTTTCAAGAAGACAAGAAGACAGGGAAAGTAAAATTATATGTATACTATCAGTTTGCTTTTTTTCTTACCACAAAGACAACTCTACCACATGAAGTGATACCAGCCACCTTCCTACCAGCTTCTTCCTACACAAAGCACCTCTGCTGAGGGACAATGCTCCATGTGATGGTGAGATGAAGAGTCCAAGGGAAAGGAATGAAATCTTCAAAATAATCAACGGGTCAGGGGTAGGTTTGCATCTGTCTGAAGGAAAGGCAGTAGCAGGGATCTTGTGCTGGTGTGAGCGTGCAGTGTCAGGTCCCTTTGCCTGAGGCTGGCACTGTGTTCGTCTGTTGAACTCATTTTGGAGCAGATGCAAGTGCTGGTGGATCTCCCTGTACGACCCAGTCAGAGCTTCTCCCTTCATGACTCTGTGCTTCTTCACCCCTCACATCAGATTTGGTATCTTTCTCTTGCCTCCCTTATTTTGATCATCTCTTCCTCCAATGTTGTTCTTCATTCTGATTCAGTTTGCCTTCTCTCCAGCATGCAGGGGAGTCCCTAGTCTTTATCCTGTCCTTGCTACATGGCAGTTCTCTGTGCCAAAGAATAATTATCGACTGTTGCTGCTGGACCACTAACATTCTCCCGTTTCAAAGTGGTGTGTGAACACTTGGAACAAACAGCTTTCTCACAAAAAGCAAGACACAGCTGACCACTGCGCTCCACATCTGCAGGGAAACTGCATTTTTTCCTGATTTGCTCTGTGCACAATTTTAATATTACCTTGAACAAAATTCAGTCCTTAGAGTTTTATTTCAGCTTTGTTTGAGCTGCCATTCTCTGTCAACGTACTTCAGACCAAGCCAAATTACTAAATGGTGGGAGTACAATTGTGCTACACAGTGCAGAACTCTTGAGTTCAGGAAGTTTAATGCCAAGAAGGGCCAGTAAATAATGTTATCTGACCACCTATATACACAGAAAATTACATTTAATTACTCAGCGTAGTACTAAGGGTACAGAGGAATCTTAAATGTCAAAACTGAATCGGGGCCTTCAAGCTCCCTTTGTTTTTCTACAGTAATTTTACATTTCAAAACAACTCAGCTGCTCTTCAACTTGTGTCACAAGTGCTGGTTTCCTCTGAGGAGCCTATAAGTTCTTGTTTCAAGCAGCACATCAAGAGAAGCCATCCCTGGAGTATGGAGCTAGAAACAGGAGCTATTACAGTCGGGGTTACAGAGCCAAAGCTCTCAGGCCAGGATCAAAACTCTCAGTAACACACTGTATTACACTGTGACCTCCTTTACAGTGGGAAGTTAAACATGCCTGGGGTCAAGTGGTACAGAATGCCAATGTCCATCCTATTAAATGGTCCTTGATCCAAGGTATCTTCTGAATTGTGCCTGGAAGCTGCCTGGGAAAGTGCTAGCTAGCTTGCTAGAGGCTATTCTGACAAATGAACTTAGGAAAATTCAGTTTATTTCAGAAACCTTCGCTGACACTGTTTAAATTACTGGAGTGGACACAGTGTGCTTGAAACGACATTCTCCACATTTTTGACACATGTAATATTCTTTTATATTATGTGTGTTTGAGTACGCTGCCGAAACAATTGCCTCATGATCTGATGCCTATCTGGTAGCAATTTCAGTTAGTAGACGGCCATATTAAATGCAAAATTCATTAAATTCTACCCAGCCTGCTTTAAACAAGTGCTGTGTTTTTTAATAGAAAGACTCTAGCAATCAAAACAGTTTCATGTTTTATGTATTCCCGTAAGAGTTCCTGGAAGATCACCCCTTTGCAAAGGTGATGAAACCATTCTTTGGGAATATGTGTTCACTACAGCGAGCTGACAGGCAGAAAGAGAGAGACCAGCAGGAGAGAAGACTTTCTGACGGGTAGTCCTCATGAGGTAGGGAGTCAGTGGGCTACAAGTGCTCTCCAGCAATTAAGCGGTGGCTCTCCCAGGGTGTCAGCATTCAGAAGACAGTTCACAATCCTATAAAATACTAAACACGAGCACTAGATGGAGCAGCAGGCAAACTTTTGGACTTCCCCTGCTTATATTCAATCCCTGAAGTTACCAGAGAGCCGCTTGGAATCTGAGCTGTCAAGCTGACGCCAGGTCTGTACTTTGTGAAGATGCAAGCGCACCTTGCATGGGGCTGAAAGGATTAGGCTCTATCACACAACTGGGTCAGTGCTGACCTATAACCGGTGGCCACATTCTTAGATGTATTCTTAGATGTCTGTACACATTTCTCTGTCTAACAGTTTGTCCTGGTTTTAGCTAAAAACCCCAGTTCTGTTTAGTGACTTTTACTTTTCAGTTTAGTGTCTTCTAAAAGGCTGCACGTTCTGAAGTCAGCAGCATGTTTTTGCAGACAGTGTGTGCTGCTGGTAGTGATAACACCTGACGTTTGCAGTCACTGCCTGGGACTGGGATGCAGAAAGGCTCTGGCTGAATCTTATTCCTATAGTGACCAAGGCCACTGCTGGCTCTTGTGTGCCACGCTGGGGGTGCCAGGTAGTAAGAGAGGTCACAAGGAAGTAAAAGGTTGCACCTCCAAGGAGTAATAGACAGGACAGGTGACCAACGACAGTATTCCATTCCATGTATGTCATATTTAGTATAAATTGAGTGATCACAAGAGTTTCTGCCTTCTTTTCCCTTCTTTTCCCTTTTCTGCAATGGCCAGTGTCCAAAGAGGACTCTGACCTCCTGCATTTGATCTGGATCCTGAGTTCCCGAATCCAGCTCCCTGTATCCAGCTCCCACCGCCGCTGAGCCTGGGGCTGCCCCAGTGCCTCCTGCTCTGCAGCACCAGTGGGGATTGATATCGGGGCGGGGAGTCAGGTTCAATATCAGCCTTATATATAGTTGTATATAGTTTCTTTATTTTTATCATTTCACTATTATTTCCATTATTGTTTCATTAAAGCTGTTCTAGTTTTTCTTTCCTAACCTGTAAGTCTCTCTGCCTCATTCCCTTTTCCTTCCCATTTTGGGGGGGGGGGAAGAAGGGGTTAGAGAGCATCTGTCCATGTTTAGTGGCCAGCCCAGCCCAAACCTGCAACACAGTTTTAACTACTATACTCTCTTTACGAGGATTTTCACTAAGGATCTACAACCCCACAGGATCCCACTAGTCATGAGACTGCTGAGGGCTTCAGTCAACATAAAAGCGTTTCTATTTAACTATGGATGGTGCATTGCGCATCATCTGCCTTACAGAAATACCACAGCTTTCTCACAGCTGGCAGCCCACAAAGACTCTGGGCTTCCTCGGTGTTCGAAGATTTCCAAAAGTAGATTTCCAAAAGTAGATTTCTAAAAGTGTCCCTGAGTTCAAAAAGTATCCCTGACTTCAGAAAATCCAGATGTGATGAAGGTATCTGTTTTGGGTTCCAGGCATTTCTTCAGTTGGAGAAAAAGTTTCCTTGTCAGAAGGGAAAAAGCATATTGTTAGAAAATAGCTTCATGATTCTTAAGGTAACTTGGAGTGAGAGGGGGATGCTGATGTATATAGCTTTTAAGTATTTGGGAATGCCGTTGTGAACCTCAGCTTTCTTTAAAGAACAAAAAATAGAAAAGGAGAGAGGATATTTCCACCTCTCCTCTTGACAAAACCAATCTTTATAATGTCAACCAACAGCCAGTGCTGAGCTTATTGCTCCCTCCACTCCGCCCTGCTCTCCCACCTCAGTTGCCTCTTCTGGCTTCTGAAACTCACACCCTTTGGAGCTGACTGAATAATGAACTTTTCACTTCAGGCTCCGCATCAAATAAGTGAGAAAAAAAAAAAAATCCTATGGGTTGGAAATGGAGTTATCCAATCTAGCTTCAAGACCCCATGTTTTAAATTTCATTGATAAAATCACAGAGGATCACTTTCAAAATGAAAAGTTATACTGGGTTGTTCCAAAAATGACACTTGTTCTAAGGCTTTACCTTTCCTTGGTTTTCCCCCTCTGGACTATTCATCAAAACCTACTTCAGTTTGCCAATTTCAAAGCAAATGGCTTCAGTTTTCCAGAAACTGCAGGTGTGCCTCACCAGATTACTAAGAAAATAACTGTAGAGTATAAAATGTTTTCTTGAGAGCTATTTGAAGAATTATTCATGTCAGCAGGTAGTCATAAACTTTTGTATAAACATCTATATCATTAGAAAGCTGATGACAACTCCAAATTCTTCTCTTCATTTTTTCCCCTCTGTCCTCTTTTCTAACATGCTTCCTAAATTCATCTAGGGATTTGCCCAGAATTCATTAGTCTGACTTTACGTCTGGCATGTGCTCCAAAGAGGCAGGAACAGCTTATAGCTTGGTTAAAAGGACTCAAAAAATGGTTTTATTTATCCACATAAAACTGTTAGACAGCCAAATTCAAGCATCAGCAGGCTAACGGTTGTTGTCTAGTTGCAAACTCAATTTATTTTACATTATAAGACCCAGCGTAGTATCATGCTACATCTCTCAGTAGCCCAATATAGTGCAAGATGTCTGTGTTATAACTTTGGCCAGGGAAAGTTTGAAAATAAGCAAAGGAGTGCTGACATCACATCTTAAATCCTAATCCAGAGAAATGCAGAAAAGGCACTGGCAACCTAAGCCAAAAGCGCTTGATGTTGGAAGGAAATTCCATGCAAGAGTGGCTAAATTTACACAAAAACAACCTCAAGTTATGCAAATCTGAACGACAATGTCAATCAAAAATAAGAACATCACTGTCACATAATGGAGAAAAGTAATTTGACGATGGCAACATTCCCCGGCAGTAACGTTGAGAATTACTCTGAGGTTCAATTGAGTAATGGTTGTCACTCAGACCATTCTAAAGAAGCGAGAAGTGCAGGATGTTAGCAGAGAAAAGTTTGTTACTTTATTAATAATGATGTGTATAATACCTTACTAATAATAATTCGTACTGCTGGAGAGGCTTTCATTAAAAAGTCACTCTGTGGAGGGACCTAATTGATTCTGCGGAGAGAACTACGCTAATTTTGAGGGTACGCGCAATAAATACCACATCACTTTCACGTGCTTTTCCATTGGCTGCACAGGAGGCAAATCCTGGCCCAGTTGTAAACAGGACTATGCTAAAACAGTGAGCACACACACCATTCTCTGCATTGGCTTAGCATACACATATTATGGTAGTGTGCTCCTATTTCAAATGATGATTGCTCTGAATTGTTATGATAAGGTACCTGAATTCAAGATGTTACATATGGAGAGCAAGGTTAACATTTTTCGAACCTCAAAGTCATGTGCTTATTTAGCAGGGTGCTATTTCACTTCACAGAATAACACAGAGTAGAAGCAAAGCGGGCTACCTGCACTTTTTGGTGTCCTGTGTAGCGTTGCCATCGAAGTGATGCTGAGCTCTGCCGTTATCTGGAAGTTCCCATGAAGCCCCAGTGATGGTTAAAATTATTGAATACGAGTTGCTGGGAAAGGCAGTATTGCCAATAACACCTTTGCAAAAGACTGAAATTCTGTTCACTACTAGATGTCTGAAGCAAGAATAAAACCAAAGCATGAAATCCCCGAGCAACAGCAGATTAAAGAGAACCATGATAGTATAAAGTATTACTGAAGAATAAAATTAAGGATATCTTGTATGAAAAGTTTTGATTCAGTGCATCCAGAAAGAAGTGGAAAATCCTAATGTAGGAGCTGACAGATTCATCTTCTGGTAACAGGAAATTTAACTTTTCTCCTCGTGTTTTTGCTACAGCCGTCTAGTCAGTAGAGTCAAAGTGATTTGGCTCATTGCTGTGAGCTCCGTTCTGTTGCTGTCAGAAGACAACACTCCTTTTCTGCCAGCAGGCTGGGATGTGTGCAGAACCAGGAGGATTCGAGTGTCTCCCTTTCCTCCCCTTCCCTCTCCTTTTCTCTTACTAACTCTGCTTTGCTCTGGGACAGCAAACCGGGTGTTTTATTCCTGTGATCCCACCTGGGGTGCTGGAGAACCCAGACTGGAGGTCTGTCAGTTTACACCCAGCAACTTGCATATTCTGCATCCTGTATTGGCCAGTTTAGTACGATTATGGGGATTTGTTTTCTCACTGGTAAAGTACATCTTTTATTTACGAAGAGGTGTATAGGTATTCTGCCTAGATGCCTCTTGGGAACTTTCTTTAACATCTAAAGCCTTTTTCTGTCAACCCGTTTGTTCTCTAACAACAACAGGCTGGGAGTTGTGATAGATCCCATTTAGTCTTTTGAGAAACAACTAAATTCTGTGAGTTAACTTGCATTCTTTTACCATCTAAGGAATATTGGCAGGCTGCAACCATTTTCCTCTGTTAGCCCTTGAAATGATTCTTCATGCTTTTGTCACATAATTAAAATTAGATTGTTGCAACTCCCTGCTGGCTGGCCTTAGAGCTTTGTGAACACTCCAGCTGGCCCATAGGTTCATAGTGAAAGGGATGCTCTAAGCATTTTCTTTCTTTGTCCTCCCTTCTCTCATCTGTGCTGGAATCACTGCACTTTCTAACTGCCAGCAGAATGCATTTGGTTATTGCTTTCTAAGGGCAGCAAACATAATGTCAGAGACATGTGCCAAAGTCTCTCCCAAGCTTTGCTTAAAAGAATCTGGATGCAAGAGCTTTCAATCTATATTCTCTTTGTTGGTGAGGTCTCTGTTTGCTGAAAAGGAGAAAAGGAAAGAAAGGGGAGGGAATGGAGCAACACAGGCTCTCCTAATACAGCGTTCAAACAGAAAACGCGTACAGCTACACGATTTCAAAACCAGGGACTGACTTTCATGGACCAGTATGCATAACACCACGGACACGATGCAGTTGCTTCTTCTCCCATGACAAAATTACTCCCTTCCACCCCAAAAGAGGAAAGCTGTTTGGAAATAACAGCATCTGCCACCACAGCGAGGCTTGCTGAGTTCAGGGGTTGCTTGCCTGGCTGACCCCTTTTTATGTCACATTTACTTATGGTCCATTACTCGCACATTCACATCCAGCCAGTTCCGTCTTACAAATGTTGTATGCAACATTGTGACTGTGTGAGATTTACTCGATGAACTTGTAGGGATTATTGTATTAAAGTTCTCAAGGGCCTGAATGACTAATTGCTAAGGAGAGAGAACAATGCAGGGATAACGGCGCTTTAAAAGTAAGTAATACTAATTGCATAGTTGGTGCTCGGGCGTGATTGCTGATCTTACTGCCACGTGTACGGATCATCTCTTCATGTTGTTTGGTTTTATAGGTCTATAACCTCTCAGCTCTGTAATCAGCTAGTCAGTAGGCACTTACTGAAGGAGAATTCTAATGGTGAAGAAGCACAAACAGGCAGTCAAGCTGGCTGTATCGAACTCTCCGTAACTATCAGAGCCTCATCACCTTCCCTGAGCCAAGAGTGAATTCGTCAGGGACAAGTTTTTACATAGTCTTGGCCAGCCAGTGTTATGAAATGGTGACTATGGATGCAGAATCACAGTGGTAACACTGCAGAACAGGACTGTTCCCCTTATTTGTGCTTCGCCTTTGTGGTAATGATTTATATTCAAGCATAGTCACTCTCTCTGTGCTTCTTCTGTTCTTTCTCTGTGCCTTTTCGGTGCTATCTAGTCCTTCAGGCACTGATACTTACTTGTACAGTACTACTACTAGCCCAGGGCTTGATTTTAAATCCCTTGGACAGATTTCCATAACTACTACTCCCCCATCCAGCTGAAAGTCTGAGCACTGCAGGGCTTTGGCAGCTCTACAAGTCAAGACTGCAGCTCCTAGAAGAAGCCTGAAAACACAGTTGATTCTTACACTCGAGGCAACAGTGCAGTTTGTGACTGTTGGCAGCCACAACATAGAAACTCCGTTCCTCTTTTTTTTTTTCCCCTTGTCCCATTGGGGCTTTTGCTAACATAAATACATCACCACGAGTGAGCAAGGGCACAACACCACAGCTAATGCAGAGAACATCATCTCCTCTGACAGAGGTGATATTTGCTGCGCTCTGCTGCCTCCCCAGTGCAAACATCTCCGCTGGGGACCTCACCGCCGCGGTGCTGGCGTGCCGCTGCCCTCGAATGGGGATAGTGCCAGCCTCCCAGACAGCCGTGAGCCTGCGAAGCCAAGACACCATATATCAGGGGCCTGTGCATGTGTCAAGGACAGGTTTCCCAGCCTGCAATGTCAAAGCAACTGTTTTCCCCTCGGGAGGTGCATTTGTCTCTATGGCGAAGAAAATGTATTATCACAAGTGTTGCCTTTGAGCTCAGAGCTGGATCAAGACCAAACAGACACTGAATCCAGCAAAATTTCAGCATCCCCTCTCTTCAGAAACATTTACATCCTCCGACTTCTTTTGTTCCAAGAACGAGTCTGCTTTCAAAACGAGCGAGATGAATACTGACCAGCGTGATCCTCGCTTCCAGAATTCAGACGACAACCTCTTGGAAAGCAACACTTGACGTTTGTTCTACTCTGAACTACTCTTGAACCTAGTGTCCTCATTAGCCATTTTCAAACGTTTTCTGGTCACGACCCCACAGCAAATCAGGACTCTGCTCCTGGTGAGCCCCTGATCCCTGATATTGGCACAGATAAATGGCCTCTAACTGGGCTCTCTCCATTGCTCCTAATGTTACAGACCCCACACGGAGATACAACCCTTAGTTTCAGCCCTACGGATGTAGAGTGCTCCAGCTTGCTCCAGCCAGCTGCCGGGCGCTGGCAGAGCGCTGCACGGTGACGCCACCGCTGCCGACTACCAAGGGCATGAAGGGGCCAAAGTGATTTGAGAGTGCCGGCAGGCGGGCTCGGAGCCCCCGTTCTGACCACACAACACCTTCCTTCTGGGTCTCAGGTGTTGACTCTGCTCGAGCTGCGAGCAAAAGGAGCCAAGACCCACAGGGAATTTAACACTTAAACCGTCTTGCAATGCTGCAGAAAGGCAGGCGTGTGGAGCGAAACAGACGGTTAAGCAGAAGGAGGTGGATCCCTTACCATTTGACTAAAATGGGCAAAAGGAAAATCTCCAGTTATCTTTCACAAGTGATTTCATGTGCTGCTGTGATCATGGTTTTCTCTTTCATGCTAACAACAGGGAGGGCAGTATGGGGGATTTCTCTTTCTTTTCTTGTAAAATTAGGGCATCTCGGCAGTGACCCAAGCAAAGCCTCATTTTCCTAATAGAAATCTGTCTGATTAAAACTTGCATACTCCAGTTTTCATTCACAGGCAGAGGCTATCTACTGTTCAGGTATTTTTACTCTCTCATAATCAAAACACGAATTCTAGCTTAACTTAAAATAGACATGTCAGAAACACTTGACATGACCCGCGTGCCTGTCAACAAGTGATAATCAAATTTCCTTGCCATACTAAAGTCGGGCAGGAGACCCTAAACAACCTGTCTGGTTTCCATATCATATTGAACTTCTGAGACACTACGGGAATTTTTCCTTTATGCAAAGGAGTTAAAAAGGAGAATGAGCAGTTAAAGGATGTTGGATGGAGCTGGAATGAGGTTAGAAAACACACTTCTCTTTGAAACAGCCTATGTGCAGTGTTGCTGAAACTTAAAGAGCAGAGGGGGGGATTATTTCTCTGCTTTTTATTATGTAAATACAGTTTCCCTTGTATAAATATTTAGCTTCTCCCTTTCCCTCTGAAAATCCATCAGCAGCAGAGGTAGAAAAGCAGTGAATGCGATTGTAAAATTAGCATTACAGTTGATTTGTGCAAGTTTGAGAGCAGAAACAAAATGTAGTGCATTTGTTACGAAGGTAGAATCCAGAATGACACTGTCCTGTACAGAATTACTGGAAAAGAAATAACGCAGTGCCAAAAGGAAACTTCAGACAGAGAAGTTTCTTTCTGAAAGAATAAAATGATAACATAGCAATGTTCTGCAGAAGAAAGAGAGAAGATAAAGGTGTAAGGAAAGAGAAGTTATTTCAGCCACTTTCTGCACCGGCTGCCTTTGGAACCGTTTGCCAGAAACAACGAGCACTGCCCAGCAATATAAACAAATGGGCCCGTGCAGTACACAGTTAAAATTATCAATGTCTCACCAACCTGTGATCCAGACAAAGCAGGGCATTAAAAAAAAAAAACACAACACAAAACCAAAGAGCATAGCATCTTCTATTCCTGAAGAGACTGGAAGGGTACACTGACATAACAGTTTCGAACAGCTGTCATAACAGGCTGCACAGGGTCATGCTGGAGCTGATGGACAACAGCCTCTTGCGCACAGAGCCATGCTTCGAGGGGCCGACGTGTTGCCAGGCTCAGCTCTGGTTTCCGTGTACAGTATATCACAGCTTAATCCTTCTGGGATTGTCTGGGTCCTCCTCTGAGGAGTTCTCCAGCATGTCCTTTTCTGGCTTTTTCAAAGCAGACGAATGCCTGTCCCTGCCTCCTTTCCTTTGGTTTTGCCTGATTCAAGGTTCTGACACAGAAGGGCCCTCATCACCCAGAGGTGTGAGGAGACACGCAGAAGAGGACTTACACTTCCCATACTAATTGCATTGCTTGGAGGTGTAAAAAACTCCAGATCTCTTACACATACAGCACTGGTGGTCATGACATTGCTGTTCTAAGATACGAACTTCCTGGGTTAAAAACCGAGATGCTTCTTTATTTGAACATCTCCCACTAAGCTCAGTGCAACCGCACTGAGAGAGAACTGCAGTGAGGACTGCAGAACAGAAAAGCACACAATCACAGAATCACAGTATGTCAGGGATTGGAAGGGACCTCGAAAGATCATCAAGTCCAATCCCCCTGCCAGAGCAGGAACGCCTAGATTATGCTACACAGGAACGTGTCCAGGCGGGTCTTGAATGTCTCCAGAGAATAAGCAAACAATTGTTCCAGAAAGCCGCCTGCTGTGGGAGAGACTGTTGTGCTTGTTCCCATGAGACAGGAGAGAGAAGAGGACAGAGATAGCTTTGGCACCCCTCCTTGCCTAGCCTTCACCCCAGCTCTGGGCACACTGCTGCTCCTCTCTGAAATGTCCCTCCGTGGAGAAGAACCACTGCAACTCAGCCCAGAATACTTCGGTGGGGTAAAATGGGGGGCAAGCAGCCCCCACAAACATCATGGTAAAGTTCAGAAAGCAGATACCAGGCATCCAGAGCCAAGGGATATTCCAAAATAAATGTTGCCAGGTGACACCTTGCTCCTGTCCAGCAGCACAGCTTCAAGAGGGACGCTCTGCACCACGAACCAACTTGACTGCCTGCTGGCTTGGTGAAACAAAATAAGATCGTATCTCTGTTCGCAGATACAATCTAAGGATGTCTTGACTATTTCCTGTGGACTCACAGGGCAGATGAAAGAGTGAATTCTGAAGTTCAGTTCACTCATCTGCCCTCTCTGTGTGCAGTCCGAGGGACCTAGAGTCTGGGTCTCCATAAGTCTAAGAAAACATCAAAGAACATGGAACTTCTGGATGGAGAAAGCGAGAACGGCGCCTCAGGGAAGCTGAGGTGCACTAAAAAAAGTGCAGCTTTTTAAGTAAAGATGCCACCTGGATTCTGACTCTTAGACAAAAACAGATTTGCAACACAAAAGCCAAATTTTATAAAAGACTGAATGCAGAAGGCTAGGAAAGGTGTGAAAGGTCTGACACAAACTGTGATGTGAAAAGACATGAGAAGAGTATGCCAGCTGCCTGATTTTGGATCCAAGCCCTCCGGAAGAGCAAATGATCGAGTCTTGCTTCAAGAGCGAAGGGGGCAGCAAGACAAACTGGTGCTGCTCTGCTGCTCAAGGAGCCTACCTTGAGAAGAGTAATCGTTTAGTCTTTGCTCAAAGGGAGAAAGTGACATGAAGTAAAACTAATGCTCTTCTGCATCTGTCCCTGCTTGCCTTGCTTGAGAGCCACTAATCCTAAGGATCTGAGTTATCTGACACGAGATATCCTTGATTGAATCACAAAATTTTTGCTGCCTCGTTTAGGAGCCTACCTTGAGACGAGTAAATGTTTAGTCTTAGCTCACAGGGAGGAGATGACGTGAAGTAAAACTAATGCTCTTCCACATACCTCCTTGATTGACCTGCCACAGAACCCCTAACCTTAAGGATATGAGCTATCCTTGATTGAATCACAAAAATCTTGCTGCCTGATTTAGGACCGTTATCTTCAAACCAGTAAATTGTTAGCCTATGCTTCCACCTTCTGGTGGTAGCAAAGAAAACTGGTAGCGGTTTAAGAGTAAACCATTAGCCATTAGTTTACAGGTGGCATGAAGTAAAACTAATGCTCTTCTGCATCTGTCCCTGATTGACTTGCTTGAGAGCCACTAATGCTAACGATCTGAGTTATCTGACATGAGATATCCTTGATTGAAGTCATAAAATTTTTGCTGCCTCGTTTTGGAGCCTACTTTAAAAAGAGTAAATGTTTAGTTTTACTTCTTGTCACCTTCTCACTGTGAGCTAAGGCTAAATGTTTACTCTTCAACTGCTAGGCTCTAAAACAAGATAGCAAGAATTTTGAGTTTCATCAAGGATATCTCATGCCTGATAGCTCAGACCCTTAAAGTTAGTGGTTCTGTGGCAGGTCAATCAAGGAGGTAAGAAGAACATTAATAGTTTTACTTCATGCCAGCTTTTCCCTGTGAGCTAATGGCTAAATGTTTAATCATCAACTCCTAGGTTTTAAAATGAGGCAGCAAGAAAGTTATTACTTCAAAACTAGGATATCACGTTTCAGATAGAGCAGAACCAAAGATTAGTGGTTCAGTGGCAGGGCAATCCAGCAGAGATGAAAACCAGCACGAGTTTGTCTGGCCCGATAGAGTTTTGTGCCAAGAGCAAAGAGGGCAGCAAGACAAACTGGTGCTGCTCTGCATCCACCTGTGACGCCCTCAAAGCAGAACCTTGAACTGCAGGGCTCTGGGCTCATGCACCCGAGATATCCTCGACAGAACGGACACAACACCACCTGCCTGATTTTGGAGCCGAGCCCCAGAAGAGCGAACGATTGAGTTTTCCTCCAAGACCGAAGGTGGCAGCAAGACAAACTGGTGCTGCTCTGCATCCACCCGTGACGCCCTTGCCACAGAACCTTGAACCGTAGTGCTCGGGGCTCATGCGCCCGAGATATCCTCTTGCAAACACAAGAATCGGGACCGATGATCTCTGTCTCTCCTTGTTTCCCCCCCCTCCCCACCTCTCTCTCTCTCTTCCCCTCGCCCCTTCTCCTTTTCTCCTCTCTCACTAAGTAATACAAGGCCTATCACACTGCTTGCTTAGTTTATAATTATTTTCTGTCTTGTAATCAGAAGTATAATGCTGCCTATTAGAAGTTGTCACGTCTCTCTCTCTCTCTCTCTCTTTCCCTTCTCCTAGCTAAGTAATGCAAGGTCTAACATGCTGTTTATTTAATTTTATGCCCTAAATTTCTTTCTTGTGATGGTTAAGTGTATTATTGTCTGTCTTAATATTGTGTTTAGATGTCCTTTATTATTCCTTGTTATTATTACTAAGTTGTTGTAAGTTCATTTGCTTTGTTTAGCCTTTTCCTGGATTTTTGTTATGTTGTCTGCCCTATCGTGCTTTAAATTAGAGTCAACTGCCGTGAGTCCGATCTATACATTGTGATAAATTAATAAATGTTTGTGTATGGGCCTTGAGACTTTTCTCACCGTTGTCCACGCCAGTGGTATATTACAAATTTGAAAGTCACTTGTCCCTCTCTCCTGGGTGGGACGTGACAGAGCTGAGGCTGTTCAGCCATCCTGGAGAAGAGGAGGGTGAGAGGAGACCTTATTGTCCTCTACAACTACCTGAAAGGCAGCTGTAGTGAGATGGGTGTTGGCTTCTTCTCCCTAGTGAATAGCAATAGGACAAGAGAGAACGGGTTTAAGTTGTGCCAGGGGAAGTTTAGATTGGATATTAGGAAAAACTTCTTCACCGAAAGGGTGGTGAGGCATTGGAATGGGTTGCCGAGGAAGGTGGTGGAGTCACCATCCCTGGACGTGTTTAAAAAATGGATGGATGAGGCACTTCAAGAGATGGTTTAGTGTTATGGGGGTGTAGGGATGTATGTTGGACTTGATGATCTTAAAAGTCCTTTCCAACCTTGATGGTTCTACAATGAGTGATAAAACAAGGAGAGTGGTTTTTTTTTCATATTAGTGGTGGAAAAAAGAGGACAGTGTCCTTCATAAATGAGGAAGTCACAGGATCCAGTCTGTAAGGAGATGATAATGAGATGCCTTGATCAGTAGGGCTATTAACTGAGCCAACAGCAACGATGCTCTAAACTTCTGAACTTTGAGAAAGAGTGCACACACTTAATAGGCCTATAAATATTAACTTCTCTGCCCTGGGAGGCATCAAGTTAGAGTTAATGAAACATGCGATGTGTGTTGGTGGGGGGGGTGGTACATGTAGTAGGCAGATCAGGAAGTCTGTCCCTCCTGAGCACCTTAGCCAATGGGGAAAGGGAGAGGATTTCATGTAGCCATGAAATTAGGATGAAAGGAGGCTGAAAGGAGGCTGGCAGTTTGAGTTGTACGGAAAATCACGTTGCCAGAGGTCAGTGTTCACAAAGAAGACAGAGGAGTCTTAATTTTATTCGAATAAAGGGAGAGTTCACTAGGGTTGCCAAGTCCCAGTGAGGTCTCTTAAATTTCTGGAGGACAGTGTTGAATGACTGTGTTCAATAAAGACATGGAGGATCAGAAATTTTTTTCTGTTATTACTTTAGGCACATTATGTTTGTCAATACTCGTGACTTGGATGACGGTTAGATCACATTTTATGACAAACTAATGCAGAACACCATGAAATTCCAAAAGGTTCACATACTTTTTCTTGCAGCTGTACATAGTCAAAATTGTTCTCCTCATGACAAAATTCTTCGGTGAAACATTTTGATCTGAGTTGAAGGGCATGCTAGTTTATATTGAAAGCCTGGTATAGAGCAGAAGGAGAAAAAAACTTTGGTTTTGTTTTTTTTAATAGTTTTTTTTCCCAGAAAGACAGTTAACCACACTCATTCCCATCTTCTATGCAAGTTGCTGCCAAGATGGAAGCACAGATGACAGAAGAAGGTATGACAACCGTTAGCTTGCAGCCACAAGGTAACAAGGTGGATTTTTTCAGAATGATTTTCTCCAACTCAGCTACCAGGAAACCAGATGTTGACTTCCTCCATGAGGAATAACAGCTGTTATCATTGGTACACACTAGAAGCACAGACGTTTCCACAGCACTCAGCTTATAAATGAATTTTTTTATTACTTCACAAAGCCTGAAATCTGTTGTATGATGCTACTCCAACTGGGGGGGGGGGGGGGGGGGGGGGGCAGTTCCACTCTTTAGGGGAGGTGTCTGAACAAACTTTAATTCTTGAGAATTGGTGTGAATCCTACCTTCTCTTTGGAGTTGCTGTTTACTTCCTTGTTTGATTTGGATCCGCTAGCAGAAACCGAGTGCTATAAAAATAGCATTCCTTCTTTCATCAGCAAAGTGAGCAGAATAGAAAGCCGTAGCCTGAGAGACCTTGAATTGCAGATTTCTTCTGACATTTTTGAAGCTGCGTTTGGCTGTCTGATGGTTTTAAAGTGCTCTTGCTTGATTTCTGCTGCACTGTATCACATCTTTGTGGGAAATGTTGTTGCTCTCTTAGTTTGAATACTTCAATTCTGTGTTTTGTGGTACATGCAGTCTGTGTTTTGCTCTCATTTGCAATTTATGTCTGCAATACTGTCTGTGTCTTGTAACTTGTATGTCTGTGTCCCAGTATAGGAAGGCTTAAGTCTTCCCTCCATGATTATTCAAATGATGGTTTGGTTTTTCTCCCATTTGGTTCCCGCTCTATCTGCTCTGTAGATGAGCAAAGGTATGTCAGTTTAAAACTACTAAGAGGCGAGAATGTACTCACTGCACAGGGATTGGAGAGTTTACCTTTCTCTTTATGTAGCGGTAGAAATGCCTCAGAACTTCATGTTGTTTTTCGTGTTCACTTCTGGATATTTCCTTTCAAGAAAGATATTGGCAACCTGGAGGCAAATCAGTGAAGGCCTGAGATTCATTAGAGATCTTGAACATATGACTTACCAGAAAACATTGAAATAATATAAATCCTTTAGGAAAGAGAAAACTGCAAAGAAGCACCATGACAATCTTGAAAGAGCTAAAAGTTTCTGAAAAAAATGAAGTAGAATATGTTCCCTTCGTGTTCGTAGTGTATAGGATAAAAATAATAGACTTATAATTCAGTCAAGGAGGACTGGAGAAGGGTGGTCATTAAGGCCTGAGGAATTTGCTTCAGGTGCTTACCTTGCCTTTTGTGTACGGGCTAACAAGCTAATTAGAAAAGACCACAGGCCAGACTCAATTCAGATATAAATGGCCCCCCCACCACCACCAGAGAGCCAATGTGAGTTGATTCTTTGTGGGAGCAGAGGGGTTGCAGTTGGCCATACTCCCCTTGGATCAGGCTGGCACCCGAAGAAACTTTCCAGGCTTGAGAACACCCATCCCACTCTGGTGAGTGAATACTTCTGGATACTCTTGAGTGCACCCTGTGGGTGAGTGATTCCCCTTTTCCTGGGTACCCTTGAGTAAGAGGTTTTCCACCTTTTTGATTAAGTGCGTGTGTGTTTTGGATCATCTTTCTGAAAGTAATAGTCACAATTTCCTGAACCAAGTTGTAGTAATATATTCCTGACTGGCATCTAAACTCGTAATATGCTTTGCCTGCCAGAGTGTGAGGTAGTTTTCTGGTTGCAATAAATCTTGAGTTTTAGTAGCTGCCTTGTCTCCTTTGTGGGTTCCTCCATAACACCAGGTTGCTGAAATTGGAGGGAAGGTTTCCTGACTGGATTATAGTCACCAATAAAGGCCTTGATTTCTGATTGTGTCATAACTCGTGCACAGATCGGAGCATAGAGTTGTGCAGACCTAGAAGTAACTTAGAAGTTATATGCAAAAATGAAATTTCCCTCACCCACTGTACATATAATGTGGTATGTGATTACATCAGCTTAGATTAGTGTGTGTATCCTTTAGCAATTACTGGAAGTATTGCTCTAAAAAGTACTATAGAGGGATATCTTGAAGTCTTCCAATGTGCAAGCTAATTGATCTAGAATGGGTGTTCTCCCTTCTAATTTTTATTAAGTTGTGATATTTCATGGAACGAGGCATTAAGATTGAATTGTGTAATTTCTAAAAGTGGTCTGAGATTTGAGTAAGTCTCTCTGAGGAGGACATTGCAGGAGAGGACTGGGAGGGCGAGGATATCCTCACTCTAAAGATATGTCAAAACCTAAAATAGGCAAGACCAGATGGCGTCAAATTACTTTCTACCTGTGATTGTCTATGTACTGTATTCCCTTGAGAACTCTGTCTCCTTCAGGTGCATTCCTTGTTCTTTCCTAGTCTCTCTTCAAAGTGTCTTCTGCAAAAATTACAAATGTTAGCTGTCTTTTACACAACGCTGTTATCTGACAGGAAAACTGTTTTTCCTCTCTTTCTTGCAATATGTCCAAATATTTCTTCTCAAGTTCATGTTTCACTGCTGCTGAGGAGAATTCAGCAGCAGCCTTGTAGGGCAGTCTGTGTATTTCCATATTGGAAATATGTCCCAATGAGGAGTTGCAAAGCATTGCCATTTCCCACGATGTTTGGCAGAAAGGTGTTTGAGTATGTCACATCTCACCCAGGAGTGGGGGGTTAAGTGTCTTAGATTTATGACAGGCTTGAAATTTTCTTTGCTTTGTTCTATGGCATAAAAATGATCTGCATTGTGAATGAACTAGAAGAGAAAAGAGCAGAAGCAACCAATGGTATTACTAACATGCATGTATCTTCCCTCTATGCCCATTTATTTCCCAACTAGCTTTACTACTGAGTGCAACAGGTTTAAAAACATTTCTGATAGCTTAAACCTACACGTGGCAATGAAATATTTTTGGAAACATTTCGGAAACATTCTCCTTTTAAATTACATGCTTGCTTAGATGAGTTGCATGTCCATGATGTTGCACAGGAAATAAGTGACTGAAAAGGTTCACAGTGTACTTGGTGCCAGGAAGCTCTTTTCTCTTTTTTTTGCATGAATATTCTAGTCCATACAAAATCTATTTTTTTAGAGTCTGCATTTTATTTCTGTAACTTGGACTACATCTAGCCCTTGAATGGTTTAATAATGTATGCTTATGGTCCTAGGACAGCCTGCAACTGCATGCATCAATACAGACACTTTCCCAGCAGCTAAACAGCTTTTTAAGTAATGCATTTGAGAAGGGTCTGCTGTCAGTTTCTCCTTTGCCATTTGAAGTTATGTGTGTTTTACTGGCAAAACTCTGTCCTTGCTGTCCATTAGTCAATGCTGATTTACGGAGTATGTGAGTGTCTGTGACAAATACACAGCTCCAGATTACAACTGGCCACAAAGTTTGTGCATGCTCAAATTCAGGAGTTTGGGGAATTTGGCAATGTATTCTATTTTTCCCCCCCACTCTTAGCCATTACCAAATAAAACTGAAGAGAGTAAGCTTCTTTTCCCGTGTGCCATTTGGGGTGGTTTCCCACAGGCAGCTGGGCTGGCAGAGAGTTGCAATACTGGCCAGTTTCTTTATTTGAAAGGAAAGGCTTGGAGCAGGGTTGCTGGTGACAGGGCACTCCTGCACTCCCTGCCAGCTCCCACATGGTGGCAGAGGCAGCTCGCTCTAACAAACTTCTTCCTGAGGCTGCAGGTGGAAGAAAACCTGGTAATTTTAAATTGGAAACGACCTACTGACTAGCTGTGGGATTGTGGAAAGGGTGCAGGGGCTCTGCCTTTGAATATCCTCCTCTCTGGGGCTTCTTGGACACTCTAACTTCGCCTTGCAAGTACAGAATACTGATGCTAAGCTTTCTTGGGGCAAATTTGATTCCAAAAATGAAATGTTAGCGTTGCTTTCAGTCCAGCACCAAATTTTCATTCCTCTAAGTTTTTAAACCTTGCTGTTTTCTTACACTTTGCTTTGTTTCTTTGTGGATGTCTTCCAGGAACCTTGAAAACAAGTGGAAAAAAGAAACTCCTGTAAATTTCTAGCAGAGGAGGAGAAAATGTACATCTAATCCTCTAAAAACTGGGATGTAGGGGAGACATGAATGCATTGAATGTAGTCTCAAATGACCTCACAGCAATAGAATTGATACACTCCTTTGCAGTATTGCTGTATGATGAGGCTATGGTATGAAGCAAACATTGCACGTTTCCAATCCTGCATGAGAAGTGTATTTTGTGGTCTGTCTGCAGCCATACCTTGATGGTGAAGATCTTAAGGCTTGAGAATATATAAAT
Organism: Trogon surrucura; assembly: GCA_020746105.1. Lineage (NCBI taxonomy): Eukaryota > Metazoa > Chordata > Aves > Trogoniformes > Trogonidae > Trogon > Trogon surrucura. The sequence continues at coordinate 96,565,752 of CM036619.1, read as the reverse complement.
CTGTTTCTTGCATTTTTATCAACAGCAGGAAAAGAAGGATTGATGTACAGAAAGAGAAAAAGAAAGGCCGTAAGAAGTAAAACTCAAATTCCTGAGAGACTTTCTTTTGGAGTTTAGGATCCTAGATCATAGGCCTGGTTTCCACCAATTGTAGAATCATAGAATGTGTTGGGCTGGAAGGGACCTTTAAAGGTCATCTAGTCCAACCCACCTGCAGTGAGCAGGGACATCTTCAACTAGATCAGATTGCTCAGAGCTCCACCCAGTCTGACCTTGAATGTCTCTAAGGATGGGGCCTCCACCACCTCTCTGGGCAACCTCTGCCAGTGTTTCACCACCCTCATAGTAAAAAATTCCCTAATGTCTAATCTAAATCTACCCTGCTCTGGGTTGTAACCATTGCCCTTTGTTCTGTCCCTACACACCCCTGTAAATGGTCCCTCTCCAGCTTTCCTGTATCCCCTTCAGGCTCTATAAGGTCTCCCCAGAGCCTTCTCTTCTCCATGCTAAACAACCCAGTGTACCTAAGAGGACAGTTTGAGAACGTGTGAAATTTATGATGTTGTCTTGTGCTGTATGAAGTGCCTGTAAAAAAAAAGACTGAAAATTTCTGCCTCATCCTTTTCTTGCATCCAGTCTTCTAATGGTAGTCCTTATCATAAGTGAATACGCATGGTCTGTATCTTGCCCTGAAAGACCTCCTTGATGTCTGGTACACTTACCAGGAAAGAAGTCTGGTCTTTCTGTTGTATTCTTCTCTATACCTGTGAAGTCACCAAGAGCAGAATCTGGACCTAGTAGGGGGTTTGTACCAGCTTTTATCTTTTGTCCCTCACCCTGTCTCTCTTGAGAAACATGTGTTAATGCTTCTGCCTCCTTGCTCCTGCCACTTCGCCCTCCATCAGGAAGGCAAGGATATATTTCAGTCTGTCTGCTGAGCCCACTGCCACAGAGGCCCTTAGGAGGGTCATCCTTGTTCCACATGGTGGAAAAGATAGAGGAAAAGGCTGAGCAGAAAAGATAGAGGAAAAGGCTGAGCAGAACAGATATGGTAGAAAAGTGGAAAAAAAGATTAAACATCTGGGCAAAAATGAGTACAAAAAGGCAGAGTACAAAGAAACCCCACCATTTAAGCAATACTGTGACACAGCAGATGGGCTAAGGAGAATCTTTGTTTGTGCTAGATTTTTGGCATGCTTCATGTGGTTTCCTCTCACATGAAATATTCATGTGCCTGATTATGTGACTTATTGGTGACTAAGGAGATATTTTTCCTTTCAGGAAAGTCCTTTAAGTTTGAAGTACTTGGAGATGTTTCTAAACTGCTAATAAAACAAACAAATAAAAAAAGGGTTGAATCGATGAAATTGTTCTGATTTTGAAATATTTTTCCATTGCATTTTTTTTTCCAGTAATAATGTGCTGAAATATCTAGACAAGAGGTTGCAGGAAAATAAAATATTTCTTTTTTAAATGGAGATACTGAGACATATAAACTGGTGCTTTTTTGTTTATTTTGTTGGGTTTTTTTTATGTTGTTGGTTTTGGCTTTTTAAATCCTTATATAAGCTAGGAACATTAAAAGTCATCTTTTCCCATCACCGATTTGGTCAACTCTATTAAAAATGTTTTTGCAGCAGACCTGACCTCACCAGCTCTACTGAATTAACACCATGAATCATTTTAAGATTCCTCTGTATATCTGATGTCCGTAGAGCTTTAAAAACCACAGTTATTTCTGGCATCTCTCTGAATGGGACATGTGACACCTTCAGAGTAACACCCCTCTAGCAAGAAGGAATCACAATTCAGCTGGATTTGTATTGCCAGGTTTGGTCTGTTTGGGTGGCAGGCTGATGAGTGCTCTCTTTTCACCTACAGCCTGTGTCTATTTATAGAGACATTAATACTTGATCAGCATGGAAGTCCCTAGACTCAGATATACGGAGAAGTTGACAAGAGGCAAGAGTGCTTTAATAACTGTTGTGACTTAGTGAACATTGGACAGTTGAGCTGCTACTGGACAGGATCAAGCAAATATTTTATATGAAAAGTCACTGTGAACTTGTGTTAAGAATGTCCAGCTGATGGCTATAGCCTCTTTTTAGATTCCTATTTTATCTTCTCAGACAGTATCTTTGGAAATAATATGATGTCACTGTGCTTAATGGAGGTATCCAGTATTAAAGTGGGAGACTGAGAAACTTCCCCACTTTGCCAAATCTAAGGCTCAATAAAAATCCTATTCCTTTAAAACACTTGGGTACATCCACCACCAAGTCCAAGTGTCAGGAAGGGAAGGAGGGGATGTGGAAAAGGTGAAAGGGGATTGCAGTGTTCAGGTAGGTTCAGGCTGCCAAGAATCTGCATTTTTGCGTCCATCCAAAGGGGAGCATCAAACATCTGAGAAAATAATGCTCAGTCTGGGTGAAGCAACCAAGGATGAGTGGCTTTATAGCTTGGGCGTCTGCCTGAAAAAACCCAACGGACCAGATCTTCTGGGCTCTTGTATGAAAAATCGTCCAAACCGCTTGCTTATGTTTGTTTGCATTGTGAAGTGTTGAATTTTTCCTTCTGGCAAGCATGTAGTAGAAGTAATATCTAAGGACAGGAGAGGATGCTTAAAAAAAATGTTGCTTTTCTCAAATGACTTAGGCATTTTGATTGCTCATTTCAGGATGAAATAGCCAACAAAAGCCACTTGCTACTTTATTATTTTCCTCCATCTTTTAATGATATGAAAGCGTCAGCATTTTGTTTAATCTTTAATTAGTGTAATCCAAGTACAAAGTTCAGACTGGGCAAGGACGTGAGGATATTATCTGCCCTTTCCACCAGAATCAAAAATCACTTCTGTGTTGCGTTTATTAATATATGTTCATAGCTCTGACACTGAAATCTATCACTGCAATCGACTTTTATTTTCAGGCAGTCAATAGCCATTGACCCATGCAGACAAATTACCATAGTGAATTCTGCAGTTGCTTGCTCAGACTCTTATATCAATAGTTGACCAACTGAATGCTTATTCATTTTTTTCCTTCTCTTTTGCCTACCAGCCATATAAAACCAGTGCACACAGATTCAAACAAATGTATAGATAAGAAGCAAGTCACAAATCACTTTCCTGTTCTCTGCTTGCACAGGGAGACATGGTACCGTTCTTATTTCTACCTTTTGGTGTCAGCAAAACACTCATTTCAAACCTGGAAGCAAGAGTGGGGATAAAGGAATATGATACTCTGTGGCTACAGAAGATACGTCTCAGATTTTGTAGATCCCAGTAAAATCTTCCTGGGTGATCAGGTTGTTACTGTGAGGAGCAACATGTAAGTTCAGGGATGAAATTTTAATGCCTGTCTTAAGCCATTGAAATGGAAAATCTCTGAGATTCAGTTTCAGCCCATTCCCCCTAAAGTTACTTTTTGGAGGCGGAATGTGAGTTCAATAGATAAGTATCGTGCTTGTGTCTGATGGGATTATTATTAAATTACACGATTCTACAGAGGGTTTTGCAAGTTACTGAAGGGTTGAATCCCTGACAGTCCCTGGCTGGTCCCCTAATATGATATACAAAAGATTTACCTGTATTTTATTTGCAGAGCTGATAATAGGATATCTTTCTGATAAACAGGTATCTTCTTCTCTGGCAAGATCAAACAGGCCTTGAGATAGCTCGTTAAGCTTCCTGAATATATTACTGGTAACAGGGACTCAGAACATTAGTGTCAAGCTAAGTGCCAGAAAACTAGTTTTAACTGACACACTTGTAGCATTCCAAGGCCAAAGGATGGATGAACTAATTCCGTGATGATGTAAGAGCAAAGGAAATCCAAAATTCAACTAGGGGACAGTGTGAGGAAGACTATGAATGACCACCAGAGAGTGAAAAGACCCTAACCCTACTTTTACTGTGCATGCTTGGGCTATGCAAATGAATTCTGGGAACTCCTCAATGTAAGACTGCCCTCTCCAGGAAATCTGATGAATATGTATGACTTTACCATACATGAACTGATGTGTTTTACTAACCTGTTGGAGCACTTATTGTGGGGAATCCACAGTGCTGTAATAAAGAATACCTGCTTAACAGTGGAAACTTTTACTGTTAAGTTTCTTCATTTCAATATTCACATCTTTTTTTTTCTAGTTCCATATAAAAGTAATACATGAAGGCTAAAAGTGGCTGTTTACACTGTTTACATAGTGGGGCACTTTTTGTAAAGCAGTAGTATGGTTTTGAAGCTAAGCCTCTGTTTTTTGGGACCCTAATCAGCCTTAACAACCTTGATCATCCTCACATGGGGTCCCCACCCACCTCTGCACCTTAGCCTAGGAGCCCTATTTCAGCTCAGCCAGAGGCCAACAGTCCCTATGGTGTATGTATGCCTGTCTTTCCTTCTTGAGTGGACCTTGGACTTGCATTGTGGTCCTGTTGCTGGTCTTGTCTTCAGTCCTATCTCCTGTAGATGCTAGCAAAAGGGTTTTGAACAAAAAGTTTCTCCAGAGGCAGAGAACTTGGTGGGGACAGTCAGAAGACCATTGATCTTATGACTGCTACTGGTTGCGAGAAGATGGATGAGCAATGCTAGGGCCTCAAGGAGATGAAGGTCATGCTTCTGGAGACCTGTGACAACTGTTATTTGTATGAGACATAGTACATGCCTTGTTATAGAGATCTACAGCAGATCTTTAGATGGAAATACACCACCAAGTCTATCAGGTGCTTGGACACTGTGGATCCAAGAACCAATCTGTTGGATGGTTTAGAGGAGCCTGTGTTTGCTGATGCTTTTCTAAGGTCTCCCTACTGGGACTATGCAAATACATCCAGGGACAATCCTTCTGTGTCTTTCCCACCCAACTCTGAGAGCTTATCCTTGTAAATTTGGAAGGTGGATACTCAACAAACAGCAGCTGTCTGGAAACCTGCTTATTTGCACGAAAAAAAAGCAGGGTAAAAGTTAGTAAAGGAAAAAAATATAATCTGAAACCTGAGCGAAGTGTCAATTCAGTTAAGTAATTCTCACAAGACAAAAAGTAACAAGGTAAAAAAAATTAGTTGTGTTTATTATTGCACACAGTATGATGGTATACAGTCCTACAGATGAAAAGTGATGTTTCCTTTTTGAGGTTTTTGTTTGTCAGTGGGACTGTGAAGGAGGATTATTGTACTTGCTGTAGCCAAGGTGATGAATAGTACTTTGTTAGAATTTTTTTAATGTTACATACTACAGTAATTTAGCACTTTGTTTGCAAAAACAATTGAAACTTGAACAGTGATCTTTAACAGCCTCTGATATTTTTTTAGGGGGGATAAAATCCTATGCTTGTCCTATTATTTTCCTTATCTTCAGCGCCCTATCATTTACAGTGTTCAGTGTTGGAGGCAGTAATGTCAGAAGCTTAATTCCTTTCCCTTTGGGATGAACATGAACAAACACAATACTTTGGGAGTTTTATCTTGCAAAATATCTTGGGGAATTATTCTTATGTGGATTGTGCACCTGTGTAAGTCACAGTTCATAACATACCAATCCATTAAATAATCATGAAATACTATTATTCTTGTGTGAATGACTTGTGTAGTTAAGTAACACAGCCTTTTAGAAATTAGCATAATGGAGACTTTTTCCCCTTTGGCAAAATCCAAGTGAAAGCTGCCCTTTCAGTGGGTATTTGTGGTAAGAATAACCATGTTTGAATGAAGTAAATACAATGGTCACAGGCAAAGTACAAGTCACAGTTTATTTTATACTTCCGTCAAATATTTGTGGAGGCAATAGGTCTACTGTTTGCTTAGCCTAGCAGCTAGGGAATTGTGGTAGGACATGAGCAAACACTGCTATCCTTTCAAATATACTGTGTCATCTCAAGAGTCTGCAGGTCATCAGGACCCTCAATTTGTGCTTCATCTGAAAGACTGTTTCTACTAGTTGAGTACTTCTGTGTGCAAGAGATTAACTCAAAGCAGATCTGAAATGTAAAGAAAAAGAGAATTCATTTAGAGGACAGAACATTCTATACAGGTTCACCACTGTGCCAATTGCTTTCATCTGTACTAGGTTTTCTTTGGATGGTTCCTGTAGAAGAAATAAACAATATTAATTGTCACCACTAACTTAATATAAATCAAGATATTTCTACCACAAAGAGTATGTAGTACAGTTGGATGTTCTAATCATAGTAAGTGCTGTATAACTAGTCTTCCAAATGAATGTTTCAACTCATCAGGATGACTAAAGGACGTGTTGAGTAAAATTCTTAATTTACATAACTAAAAGCCAATAACAGCTTCATCTGATTATACTCTGGTTTTATATCCACATTTCATTGGCCACTTGCCAGTCTCTAAAGAATAGGAGGTAATTAGAACCAGTAATAGTGCACTATTGTCATACATTTTAGAGCACAGATGCAGCTGGTTGCTGATATCATATCTGATACAATTTTGTGGATAATATCATTGTCTCTGCTGCTCATAAATTTAATTGGGAATGTGAATCAATTGAAAATTCATTTTGATTTCTGCATCATAATACATTTCACTTAACATAATGGTACTTCAAAGTTTTAACAAAACCGTGTGCAGATAGCAAATCCTCCATTGCCTACAACTGTTGTGTATATGTATATACGTTCACAAAAATTTTTTCATTGTGGTAATCTACTGATTTCTGATTTGTGATACATCCTCTTGGTCAGAAAAGGCACCAGCCCAAAACCCCTAGTAAAGTTCCATTGTTCAACAGCTATTTAACATTTTTCAGGGCTTCAGTCCTCTTTATTAAAACACATGAATTGTGAAATTGGCTTTAAATTTAAGAATTTGTATCATATACGAGGAGTATGGGTCATAACTTCTGAAGTGTATTCCTCAGGGTAACATGACAGACTTAAATGTGTCCCACAAATGAACTTGAATCGGTGTTTTCAAAGGGTATGGAGGAAGCGTGCATAGACTTCTGCCAATAATTTCCTTGCTGCTGAGGTGCTCAGTCCTTCAAAGAAATCTGCTCTGTAGAGTTTGTGCTGTGAGTACCTTTTCCATCAATACACCTTTCACTTTACCAGCTCAACATTAGATCAATAATGAACTTCTTCAGTTTGTGTTTATCTGGTTGAAAACCCACAGAGCTCTCTGAAATAAAGTGTACTGGAAGTGGCAAATGTAAGTGGGTTTATGTAGAGGTGTTTGAGGTACAGCTCTGCCATTGAGATGTATCCCCTGTGACCACTGCTGAAGAGGAATTAGGAGTGCTGGTAGACAATCAAAGGAAATACAAAATTTAAAATGGAAGTAAAAGGTTTCTGTATACCACATCCCAGAGCAAAATTCAGAAAGAATGAAAAATAAATTAGTGACTTGAAAGGCTGGTATACCAGAGGAAAGCACTGCCAGTTAAAACATAACATAATGTAAAACTCCATTAAACAGAGCAGACAAAAAATGGCAGAAAACCTGAAGGTGAAATGACCATGGCTGATCTTCCCTTTCAGGTCTAACTCAAATTCAGGAATCCAGAAAGCGTTATTTTACTTTCTTTCATTAGTAATACCACCCTATTATGTTTTTTGAGTCATTAAACCAATGGGAACGTGTTGAATCTGGTGACAGAAATGATCACATAGGGAGGGGTACAACAAGAGCATTGGGAACTCGGCATTTAGTATTTTCTGCAAGAATTGTCTGCTTAGAATGGTTTATTGGCTTTTGAGCGCGTTACTTAAGTGACTATACCTTTCACCCTGCTGTGAGTAAGACTTGGGTTGAAAACGTTAAAAGTCACATGTTGAAAACGAAGCTAATATCATTCAGGAAAAAAAATTACATTGTGCTGGAATAATTATCTTTGTAAATAATTTTATTTGATGTGTATGATGAGCCTCAGCCTTCCCTCAGCAGTGCACGCAGAGAGTTACATGTTGTATACCCCACAGAGCTTTGAAGAAGGCTGTTGTTGGAGTCACAGTTTGTGTATTGTTCTTCCTGGGCTGTACAAGCAAGCACTGCCCAGTCCTTAGCTTAGACAGCAAGATTAGAATTACACTATGTGGCAATGGAAAGAAGAGTGATTTTTGGTGTGCTCAGGACCCAGTTATTTTCTGTCTCTGCTGTGTAGACTCTCGTAGGTACACAGGGTCTTGGAGACTTGAATAAGATAAATAGCACCTCAAAATTCTTGAGGTGACTCAGAAATTTCAGCCTTAGTCTGTTTGCATCTCTGCTTTCTTAATAAGGAGAACCGGACTTGCAGAACTTCATGGTTGATGTTTAGGACAGCAATATTTCCTCCACTGGAGTCTGCAGAAGATGGTCAGGTAATGTAGGGCTGTTGTGCAGGCAGAAGAAAAACCCTTTTGGAGAAACAGGGAGTAACAGTGAATTAATTGTTATGGAGCTTCTTTTTTATTATTACTTCACATAGCTAACCCTGTAGGGAAGGAGCTGTCTCATGTGAGGTCTGGTGGCGTGCAAGACAATAGTGAAAGTGTCCTCTGCCAAGACTACTGAGAAGGAAGCAGTTATTCCTCTTGTTTCCAGATGTTTCAAGACACTCTTAAGATTTAGGTTAATGTTAAGATAATATTATACAAAGAAAAATAATAAGGGTAGAACATAAAGATGTTAAAACAAGTACTTATGTTGTATTATTAATAAGCCAAGACATAAACTGCAAGTTTTTAATTCATTCTTCTAAGTTATGCATTCACTTTAGTTATAGAGACATAATTAAGATGGGTAATTACAAACCCTGTGTTTCCTAGTAACATATTCATGAAGTAGTAACTACGGTGCTTTACAATATCAAGCTCAGATGTAAAGCAAATTATCTATTTAGTTGGAATGATATCACTAGAGCCAAATTAAATTCTCTGATAAGCACAACTGTTCATTAGCTGGCTGCACATTATCTAAAAGCCACAGTAACAAAGTTGAAATATTATCCCATCCTAGATATATTTGCCCTCAAAAGCTTAATGCACAAGTTTAACTAGATTGGCTGAGATTGTTTTGTTTTTCAGCTTCCTAATTAACTTGAATTAAATTGCCGCTGATACATCTGTCTTAAGAGTTGATTTCACTGAGCTTCTGCCCTGCTGCAAAATCTTTCTTAGGCAGGCTGAGGTCTATTTCTGAAATGACAAAAAGGAAAAAGGAATTTTCAATACGCAGCTGTGTGAGTTCCCCTTGAATCAATTGTTCTATGCTGTTGAATTTTAAAACGCACTGTTAATAGTATGTGAGGTGCTGGATGTGCTGGAGAGATGTCTTCAGGTTATTTAAATCAAAATAAATAAAATATTGATTAAACTGAACTCCGTAGCTCACTGAATTAAACTGCAGTTCTATATTCCAGTTTCAAACAATGCAAGTGTAGGAATTTATTCCAGTTTAAATCAACGCTTAAAACTCTCCACTTTCAATCGATTTCGTGCAAATTCATGCACATAGTCAAAATCTGAGAGGTGCTGTTGCACTAGTCCGAAACTCGCAGGATGATTTTTACTTTTCTTCGAACGCTGTAATTTCCTATGTCATCTTCCAACTTCTTGGTACAAGATGTAGTTTTTTTCATAGGCTGTCGTCAGGGGGAAGGTAGGACAGTAAAATGCTGTTTTTCTGTTCCTAGCATAGTAGGAGATGCTCCTCTTGGTGCTTATCCTCACGAGACTTGCGTGCCTGCACCTGTCCCTGAGAAGGACTTTGGGCTGGCAGTTTCAAAACAACTAGAAAAATAACAGAGGACGACTTTCTTCTTGTAGTTTCAGCATTTTGTACTAATAGTCTGTCCTACTCTCTGACTGCTCCTCTGATTGTGCAGTATCTAGCATATATGTCATGTATTGCCAATCTATTTTATAATGAATTAACCTTCCTGGTTTATTCATTGTGACCCTGTTTATAGATTCTTGTTTGTGTCAGGTTGCAGTGACAACCAGGAGCGATTGAGGGAGCTGGGACTGTTCAGTTTGAGGAAGAGGAGGCTGAGGGGGGACCTCATCGTGCTCTACAATTACTTGGAAGGACATTGTAGAGAGGTTGGTGCTGGTCTCTTCTCACAGGTCATTAGGGACAGAACCAGGGGGAATGGGTTCAAGTTGCAACAGGGCAAGTTTAGACTGGACATTAGGAAGAAATTCTTCATGGAAAGAGTGGTCAGACACTGGAACAGACTGCCCAGGGAGGGGGTTGAGTCGCCATCCCTGGATGTGTTTAAGTGTCCCTTAGATGTGGTGTTGGGTGATGTGGTTTAGGGGTGAACTAGTAGTGTAGAGTTAATGGTTGGACTCGATGATCCCAAGGGTCTTTTCCAACCTGAACTGTTCTATGATTCTATGAAGTACATAAAGTGATTCAAGGCAAAGAACAACCCATTAATTTTATTTTGCTTCCTTGTCTGATATAGAGACACATACTCTCTGCAGTAGTAAAAGCTAGATGGTTTATTTCTTAAAGTTTCAGTGTTATTCTTATGCATTAATTAAGATATACATGAAGACAGATTATATATTCAGTCACTGAATATAGTCCATTTCTGAGACTCAGTTCTTAAAATTCAGGGCCAAGTAAAACAAAGATTTTTTTGTTATTAAGTCTAGAATATTCTGTAATGAAGCAAATATATTGTAATTGAAAGAAACTTGCACAGTAGTAAGCAAAAAGAACAGAGGCACCCTTCTGTAGTGGTTCAGATTTCCTTAGAATAAATAGCAATGGCTTATAGATATTTCCTTTGAAGTCAAAACCGGTGTCACTGCTATGATTCTCCATGAGCCCAGAGGTTTGAGCTAGTTTTCAAGCAACTTTTAAAAAGTGAGGCCTCTAGTCATTGAGATCAAAAATAAGTTAGAAAAGCAAACTTTTTAATGGACGAAATACAAAGTGAGGTGAAAATAAAACGTGTATAAACTTTTATCTTCCTCCACTTCTGTTTCAGAGCAAGTCCTTTAGTCTTATTTTCAATCCAGTAAATTGGTGACTTCCTAAATCAGAGCAATTGCTATACAACCTGATCTGGGTTCCTGGGAAAAGCCTCGCTTTCTCTCTCCCTGAGGTCTGGCTCTGCATGCTCACTGTCATTTGAAGAGTCTTCTGGCCTCTACTGAGTGAAGGCTCCCTGCCAGCTCTCTCCTGTATTATAAAACCCTTTTCCCCTTCTGCCTGAATCAATTTTAACTTTTTTTCTTGAGCAATAGCTTAGAGATTGTATTGTTTAAATGTTTTTAAGATACAGATGTTCTATTAGATGCATTTCCTTCTTTATATCTGCGGGCTAAATTTGTCCGAATTCTCTTGCCAAATACTGGAGTTTTTATCCCTTATGTAAAAGATTCACCAACCCTTAAATCCTTTGTTTACCGCAGTGTGTGAATCAGACCAGAGCTGAATGAACTTCTGATGTGGATGATATCAAGAACACAGGTGCTACATTATCAAATGAATATATGAGAGTACAAATTGCTCTGAGTTGTCCTGATGAAGGTACAACCCTATAGCATCCTTAGTATCCCATTTTTATTGATGTATTATGTCTTGGGTAGGGAATTGAACTAACATCAGACTGGAAAATGCTAGATGAGGAATACTAGAGTCTTATACAAGATGTGAAATTCATGGGCAGAAGGACCAGAACAGCCCATAACCAGAATTTTCAGAGCCCTCACTTGAGATCAGGAAGGCCAAGATTAAAGTCTGCTCCAATGTGCCTGAAAAAATTAGTGTGGAAATAAATAACACTGTGGACCTCATCTTCCCTGAAGTCCTTACTAGACCTGTTGTTTAACTTCTCTGTTCCTCCTGATTTATGCACTTAATCTGAGGTGACAGCAAGGAATAACTATTTATTTTTTTCAGTATACCACAAAGAGAATGATTTTACTTGGCCATTGTGGGCATTAACGTATATTCCAAACATTTCCCAGATTTGGAGGGGACAGAATAAAAGCCAGTTCTATATTTCTGTGGTTTAGTGCATGGAGACACTTTTGCCTCATGTTTGAAATGCATGAGGCCAGTGGCAAGAACTGCTGTGCCTGAAAGAAGCAGTTTCCTACCTTAATTTTGGAATCTTGCTCTGTCTTTCTATTTAAAATAGAATCTTGTAATTAAAATGCCAAACAATCCCGTTATGATATAACAATCTGTAGCTTAGTCTGGCCTGTAATGCATAACTGTTGGGGTGGAAGTAGGTATAACAAATGCTGAATACTTAGAGTTGTGCATTCCAATTATGGCAAAATGTCAATTCCATTCCTTCTCCAGTGGTTACTGCTGAATGTGTGAATAAATGTTTTAATCCTCAGGTGTTTGTGTTTTATTGGTGCAACGTATGGCATGTAAACAGGTATAGTGGGAGATGATGCTCATAAGGAGGAGAAAAGTATGTCTTAAACACCAGCTGTATATATTTTTAAATGGCAGATAAGATATAAATTTAAAGACAGCTTCATGTGGAATGAGATGAGTAAAATATCAGCAGTAGTTTATTTTTGAGCTCATTTCCCTCACTCTGGATCATGTTAGTCAACCACTTTTGCAAAAACAGGTTATTTAGCACAGGTGCTCACCTAAATCCAAGTTGCCCAACTGAAGTAAGGTCCAGATCTCACTTCACTGGTTTCAAGTGTCTAAGCTTGAAAGCTGTGTTTCTGTATGTCCTGTGTGTTCTAACCCTGTGTTTTGGACCCTGCCCCAACGCACTGAATGTATTTGATTTTATGGACATTGTGGACTCATGATAGAATGAAGAGAGGATGCTCGTATAACAGATCAAAAGCATGGCTGCATGTGCTTTAATTTGGGTAAGTAACCTTGAAATTTTTGACTAGGTTTAACAAATCTAGTTTACACAATAAGACAGCATTCCAATTTAACTAGAGCAACTTGATGCTTCAGTTAATATCATGCAATGAAGTGTTATTTGCTACGAGACTTTCCACGTGTCAAGTATTATACAAGAATAAGATTTATTAGTAGGTAGGAAACAGTTCGCATCACTGGCTTCATTAAAGGGAAAATATTTCCAGTGTGGATAATTTCAGGATAACCTCAAGGATAGTTTTTTTATTAAAAAAAAAACCCAACAAAAACTAAACCAGATACTTGTTTCCAAATCTTGGCTTCTGTACAAGATAAGAGATGATACTGAGGTGCTGGAGTGGGTCCAGAGGAGAGCAATGAGGCTGGGGAAGGGGCTGGAGGGAAAGTCCTACAAGGAGAGACTGAGGGAGCCTGGAGAAGAGGAGACTCAGGGGGGACCTTATCACTCTCTACAACTACCTGAAGGGAGGTTGTAGTCACGTTGGAGTCGGGCTCTTCTCCTGAGCAACCAGTGACAAGACGAGGGGGCATGGCCTGAAACTGCATCAGAGGAGGTTTAGGTTGGATATCAGGCAGCCCTTCCTCACGGAGAGGGTGCTCAGGCATTGGGATGCTCTGCCCAGGGAGCTGATGGAGTCACCATCCCTGGAGGTGTTTAAGGAGAGGCTGGATGTGGCACTTAGTGTTGTGGTCTGGCCTTTGCGGTAGTGATGGGTCATAGGCTGGACTTGATCTCAGAGGTCTTTTCCAGCCTCAACAATTCTGTGGTTCTGTTTGTCCCACTGTTTAACTACTGAAGAACTCTTGGTTTTGGTCTGGTCAAACACCTGAAGCAGAAATCACTGGAGAGACTGAAGGTAAATTTGGTGTCCTGTATGTATAGAAACTACAGACCTTTGTGCTGAGGCATGTTTATATCCCAGGGATGATTAGAAGAATGAGAACCTGCTTTGTTGATAGGAGTTCTCTATCCTGCTGTGCAAAGCTCAGGTTTCAGATGAGAAAAATAATAGGGGATGGTGATCTAATTCAGACAAGGATTTTGGAGAGGTCGTATCTCCTTATTGTTGCCATAGTACTTATTAAGTAAGAATATATCTGAAATGTGGTAACGAAATCTGACCAGTTTGTCAGGTACCAGTAAGTTGATGGAAACTCTTTGTTGGCTGCAAGTTGGTTACTGTTTTGGATCATTCTACTTTTTACAAGACTTTACCAAATAGTTTGATCAAGGAGTTTTTGGTGTCATAATTCTCTTTAGTCTCTTTCTTCTGATTGCTGGCTTTTCTTTGCACCCAATGCTTATGGTTGGCTCAGCTTGAATGTCTGAAACTTCTAAAGCAGAACAATCAGTGGTGAATAATGCAAGTAGCAAATGTTGTTCCCAGCTGAGCAGGGGCAAGAGTGCGTTCACATAAAAATTTCCTGCAAACCTCTCTTCTCTTTATAAAATGAACTTTGAAACAGATAGTCAAATACGGTTTTAAAAGAGCACACATTCATAGAACACTCCAAATTAACTGGTGTTGTTACTGTCACAGTTTTAGGACTTGGAATTCTCTCAGATTAAGGATTCTCAGAATGGTGGCTCTGAATTTTTCTTACCTATCCTGTCTACCCACACTTTTAAATCTTACCAATTCTCTTGGGTGAAATCAGAGGTGATTTGCGCTATAATATTCTTTTGGGAAAGGGAAGTAGAAAAATCTATTCTGAAAGAATCTGAGGTAAAATTATTAGCATATGAGACAAAGTTTGTCTGCAAGTTGCTTCTCTAGTTATCTGTTCCTCCTCAAAAAAAATAGAGTGCACATTAGACATTTATATGCCTTTTAATTATTAGTTTCAGTTGTGTATGCATCCATGTCCCTGTGGGTAGCTTCTATAAATATTCTTTAGTTTCTCTACCCCTCTGCAATTATTTAATCAAAGAGCACTGTCTTTAGTCAATTTATACCAATGTATGTCAGCTGAGGTTTTGGCCTGTGCTAACTCACACTACCTTTAAGAAGGCTGGATTAATTAAATTGAAAAATTACATCGCTCATTAAACTCTTTCAAAGACATGAAAGCTTGTAACTTCACTTTGTCTTTCTAGATGCAAGCCAAATCTTAGCTTATACTTGTAACACAAAAAAAAGGTAACTCTGATTGGTTAATTATGTATTATGCCAATTAAAGGACTTTGCTTTGAAAATTATATTCAGTTCAGTTCAATTCAGTTCAGAACCCCTGCTTCTATTTTTAGCCTTTTATGGCAATACCAGCATATTGAAGGAATCCAAACATGCGGGCAATGTAGCCGAAAATGATAAGTACAAGATATTTTTTTGTGAAGAGGATAGAAGATGTGGGGGTTTGAGGGAGGCTCTCTCTTTCCATTCTTGGTGTGAGAAAGGAGAGGGAAGTGATACAGCCCTCCAGGTCAGGAGTCCCAGACAGAACAAAGGAAATCCTCTGAAGAGTACCTGACTCTTAATGCATATTGACCTACCTGGGTCTCTCTCATTTGGAGAGATTCAATGGACAGGGAGCTACACTGAATGAATGAATAATGCAGAACAGAATTCCCTAGAATATAGCTACTGGTATAAACTTAAGGCCAGATTATTTTAAGGCTTTTATGGAAGTACGCTGTTTGGCAGGTACTTAAAGGTGATCAGAGAGAAAGTCATCCTATGTTTATCCTACTTCTCACGTTTATCCTACTTCTCAAACCTTTTTCTGTAAAGTTTCTCTAACAGCTGTTGTTGGAGGCTAAATGGGCTAAAATCTAAATCCCTGGGGCATTGCCTGATGTTTGTGATTCTGATGTAGATACTTGTATCACGAAAGAAGGGGGTTTACAGAGCTTTGGTTTTATTTATTCTGAACCTTTACGAAAATCTTATTGAAGCCTATCGGAAGTATCTGTTGACTTTATTGGATCTAGCTGTTTCAGTTCTGTGGAAGAAAGAGCCATCCCAAATTAACCTAGCAGAGTTTAACAAGCATTCAGAAAGAATAACAAAACCAAACCAATAAAATCCAATCAACAGTCACTTTCTGTTGGTTCTGTTTCCATTTTATACTTATGAGTTTTCTTCACACATGTTAGAAAGTATTTATTCACAGTGACTTGCAGAGCAGCTCTAGCTTGGAGTTGCTCTTTGCAGCTCTTCCAAATCTCCATTGCACTGCCTGGTTCCAGCTTGTTGTCTGAACCATGTGGTATTTCAGTTTTCTGACAAGATTGGGTTAGCTTTCAAAGGAAGAGTCACTTGAAACTTGAATAATTTTGCATAATCTGTTTTGTAATCCTCTACTAATAGCCAGTGCTCAACAGAGGATGCTGAAGTAAGGCAGAAATTCAGTATAGATATGGCTGTTACTCTCTTCTCGTTTAGGTACTTGTAGAAAGTAAATACATACAAACTAGATGCACTTTTCCCAAAAGTGAAAAGTGGCAACAGATTAGTTGAATTGAAAGGAAGGGGGATTATTTGCTCTTTTTTCCTCCATCATGTGCTGTGCAAAGCCTGGTCATATATAGCTTAAAACTCACTAGGTCTGCTTGCCTTTTGCCCTCAACATATACACTCCACTATTTGTAAAAACCCTTTTTTTCTTTTACCTTTAAATGGGAAAATCGACACACTTTTCTCAATTCTTAAAAACAGTGGGAACAGAGGCTCTTTTAACGGTCAATTCTTTTTTTTTTTTTTAGCCCAAGGCTGTTTGCTCATGCCTTGTTACACTGCAACAGCCCCTCTGAAGTTGCTGAGTGATCGGAGAATGGCTCCCTACAAAGGTAATTAGCTGTGTGAATGCCCCTCATGTCCTGGGAGAATTCAGTGCTAGCGGGTACTAGTGGAAAGACCTTTTCCAACCCCTACTAAATTCCACAATGCGCACAAATTGACCTGGTTATGATGAATTATCCATTTCTTTTAAAACGGAGAAAGCTTAAGTGCAATTGATTGGAATCAATTGTTTTATTGGACAGTGTAAATAGTATCATATATCCAAATAAAATACAATTGTCATGGTTGGATTTAACATTTAAAACTTAATAACAAATTGAGGGAGTGGTAGAAATTCCAGGTTTTGAGGTGCACTGCTGCAGCAACACCTAAAGTATATATCATGCCTTTTACTTTCATAAGAGTGGGACATGCTTGAACCCCATGTCAGTTCTACATGTCTGCCCATTACATCTTTGCTCTACCAAGTGCTTTCTGGCCAAATGCTCACACCTTTTTACTCTCTTGAGGAGAAAATGAAATGCTAGCGTTCTGTTTCATAGCAGTTAAATAATAGGGTTCTGTTCTATAAAAAGATCATTTGGTACTACTACTTACAGTCTTAAATTAGGTTGTCAACATTTGTTCTCACATGTAAGAAGTATAACGTTCTGGATTCTGCAATTAAGGAACCAAATTACTTTGAAAAGCAGTATCAATGAGTCAAGCTTAAACTGTGTGTATTTGGATCAAGTTGCCAGTGGTACTCTCCAAGATGAAAACGCTGCACCGCCACAAAAGTATCACTTAACATCATCATGAGATCAGCTCAAACATTCTGTGCACTAGCAGCTTTGCCAAAACTCTTGTGATGCTTGGATTTAGTTATCATGAAAGCGATAAGAGGGCTGGAAAACCAGTGGTGTTTCTATGAGGACAGGCTGAGAGACTTGGGGTTGTTCAGCCTGGAGAAGAAACAGCTCTGGGGAGACCTTATTTTGACCTTTCAGTATACAAAGGGGAGCTGATGAGAAAGCTTAAGAGAGACTTTTCCAAAGGCCTGTAGTGACAAGATAAGCGGCAACAGCTTTAAACTCCAAGATGGTAGGTTTAGGTTGACATAAGAATGATTTTTTTTTTTTTATGAAGGTAGTGACACACTGTAACAGATAGGGCATCCACAACTTCTCTGCACAATCATCGAAAGTGTTCAGTGTCAGGTTGGATGGGGTTTTGAGAAAGAT
This sequence comes from Trogon surrucura, assembly GCA_020746105.1. NCBI lineage: Eukaryota > Metazoa > Chordata > Aves > Trogoniformes > Trogonidae > Trogon > Trogon surrucura. The sequence goes on along the minus strand of CM036619.1, from coordinate 96,547,960 downwards.
GATCTAGTGAAACATGTCTCTGCCATGGCAGAAGAGGGTCAACTAGATGATTTCTGAAGGTCCCTCTCAATCCAAACCATTCTATGGTTCTGTGATTTACACTTATGAAAGAGTTTTCAATCTGTCTTGTATTTTCATTTGTGAAAGATTTTTCATGTGTTTTGATATGAAATACATGAGTTTTAATCCACTGTGTGATGTGTACTTGGTGAAAAGCTGTGGCCAGCTCTGAAATCAGTTAAAATTTGAACATTAATCAAATGATATAACTGAATCTTAAGTGTTTTAAAATCTTAACCTCCCAGCCTCAGTTGTATCAGGAAAGGAAATTATTGGTGACGACTTCAGCTTCAGTCTTCGTGATTCTTTTATTTATTGTAATCAGATTAGGTCAAGGTTAGCAAAATCACATGGAGTGTGTAACAAAATACCACCCATGTAAGGATTTTGAAACCATCTGACAATAAAGATAGAATTCAGTAGGTTTAAAGTCTCAGTGTTTACTTATTTAGCTCCTTTGATTTGCAGAGTTTAAATTGGGCTGGGATCTAGCACAGGAAGTGTGATACATATGGGATTTAATTACTTAGTAAATAAAATTTATTTAACAAGTGTTTTGGTAGATCCTGTTGAATTTTCATAATAAATTATTAATTGGAGGTCTATTCAATTCTTTCCTCTTTTGTAAGAATGATGGGGACTAGAAGTACCAGAAGGGAATTGGGAAGTGGGTGCATTGCATGTGGGCTTGTTTGCTCGTCTCTGAACTGAACGGTTAATGGGTAGAAGCTGCACACAAAAAAAGGCATGGGTGTTTACTGTTGTCTGCACAAAAGGTGGTAGGCTGTGATATTTTCAGTCTGCCTATGGTATTTTTGCTACCAAAGGAAACTACCGTATCTTCTTACGTAGAGGCTGGAAGTTCATCATAGCCTTCAAAAGTCTTTTGCAGCTAAGTAAATGGCTCAATTTTTCCTCCAATCAGGCTACTTTTGTTAGTGCTTTTGTGTGAAGATAGTGGGTTTACATTATGATACAAACCTCTCTTGTAAATGATGCTCCAGAGCCCACTGCTGAACCTGTGGCATCAGAGCTTATTAGAACATAGTTGAACTAAAACTGAGGGAGAAAATTAAAAATAAAATAAAAAAGCCTTATCTGAAGTATATTGTGCTAGACTACTCATATCCCTAGAGATGTGTTAAATCCATCTTCACAGATTTACACGGCTGCAAAATATTTGCAGTGCCTAATCTGAAAAAATGTCTTTCCTGCTGGGTGGTCTCCCTCAGTAATGCTGGGACCACAAAAGGATGGGAGCATTTAGCTTTGTATAAATACCAAAAACCCACACAGCTCGGGGCTAGCATCAAGAGTTTAGCCACTCGTGCTAAAGGCTAGCTCTGATGTGGTGCAGTTGTATTACCTTAGAATCATAGAATCATAGAATGTTAGGGATTGGAAGGGACCTCGAAAGATCATCAAGTCCAATCCCCCTGCCAGAGCAGGAATGCCTTGATAATGCTACACAGGAACGTGTCCAGGCAGGTCTTGAATGTCTCCAGAGAAGGAGACTCCACAACCTCTCTGGGCAGCCTGTTCCAGTGTTCCATCACCTTGGGAAAGAACTGTGTGAAAACAGGCTAAAAACCTTTCTCCTAGCCCCTCTTTTGATCCAGCTGTGCCTATGGCTGCCGTGGACTTTGCTGATCCTGACCTGACCTGTTGACTTTCCTGGCTTGACCCCAGGCCTGCCTCATCTCTATAGGCTTGCCTGGACTCTTGGTTGACCCTGCTTGGTGTCACTGATCCAGACCCCCTCTGTTTTCTGTGTTCATAATCCCCACAGTACTGTGCTCCTTGTGGTTGAGGATGTTGCTTTTGCCTGCCTTGCCGTCATCCTCAGACCCTGGCTCACTTCTCTATAAAGAACAAGCCCCTTTTGCAGCTCTCTGAAGGAACTGAAGTGTGATTGTGCTTGTTTTTTGCTGGTGTTCTATTTTTTAACGATGCCACATCTAGCAAGAAGGAAGTTTTCTGGCCTACTAGAGCTCTGGTTTGTTCTTTTTTTTCAAGTTGCTTCCAAGAACAAGATGACACAGTGTTCTGGTTTGAGCTAAACGGAACCAATTCTGTTCAGTGACTTTGACTTCTCAGCTCAGTCTCTTCTTAAAGGTTGAACAGTGAATATGGTTTCTGACCTCATGTCTCGTCACACAGGGGTTAAGACATGGGTATTAGGCAAGGCTCATCCTATTCCTGATTAAATATTCATAATTGCTTGTTCACATTACAATACTTCCTTGATCTCCCAGCTAAGATTAATGCATCATTCTACTAGGCAGCACACAACAACAGCCTGGGAAGAGGGGGGGAAATACACATCAGAGAGGATGCAGGGAAGTAAATAGAGCTGATCAGGAAACAAAATGTTCAGTGCTTTTTTTGTTGTTATTGGTGATGGGGTTTGTTTTTTTAAAAAATATTTTGGAAAGAAAGCGAAAACATCCCGATGTTGTGAGAAAATTGTTGCAATTTTATTTGTTTATTTGGGTAGGAAAATTGTTTAAGTGCTCCTGGCTGAAAGCCTGCTGCTGAGCGTTTTGCAAGGCCCTTTTGTCGCAGCCCCAGTTAGCTGCCTGGTTCTCTGAGGTTCATTGCTGCCTAAATTGCTCAGCTCTTGGGCTGCCAGCCAAGGCAGGTTGCTGAGTGACCTGGAGAGACACGGAGCCCCTGTGCTGGTACCTGGGGAGCTCAAGGTGGTGAGTTAGCATTTGCTATGGAAAACCAATCTGTTTTAACTAGCTATGGTTTACACAGGGCTATAGGGGAAAGTGGCTGCAGAGGCAAGAAGATGAGTAGGTGCCAGGGAACCAGACTAACACAAGCTCCAGCTTCCTCAAGAATTCTTCCTGAAAAAAAAAAAAAAAATGACAGAATGACCCTTCCCAGTTGCTGTGTGTATGTACATCCCACCTGCAAGTGGAGTTAGGGTTGTTGTGAGACACAGTTGCATACCAGCCTTCAGTGGGCAGGATGCACAGGTACAGTGGCCAGAAAAAACTGCCACTGGGTGCTGAAACTGCCACTACCACAGAGAGCTGAGAACAGCATCATGATATAGTTGCCCTTGGCAGTCTCCGTGAAGCTGAAAAAAGAATCTCACAGCAATGCTGCTGCTTTTAAGTTACTGCTTTTTTTATTCCCCCCCAGACTACAAATGCCTGAGAATGATTCAGGTATTTATAAACGTAGTGTAGTAACAACTAATAGTTCAATTTTTACTGGGAGACCTAGTGCTGATGTTTTGAAGATCAACAATTTACTCATCACTGGTCATGGAATATAGTATCTTACGAAGCTACACTGTGCAGAACTAATGATAAATTATGAATAAATTGATAGTAATTTCTCTTGCTTGCCTGCTCCATGAGTACGTGAGGCTTTCTGAGGAAATCCATTAGATTCCTTGAATGTATTGAGATCCCACTAAGAGGTGCTAACCTCAGGGAATCAACAGAAAACAAGATCCTGTTAAAAAAAACTCCACAGTTCATGTTTCAACTTAGTTCTTGAAGTTAGTTTATCCATTTATACAGGCCAAACACTCTTCTAGACTCTTCTTGTTTTTTACTTTTCTGATATGTGAGTGCTGAATAGTAATGTAAACAATCTGTATTTATTGTGGATTCCATTTTTTTTATAGTCCTACTCATTACAACAACATTATGTTGTATATTTATTCAGAATGGGAGGGATTAAGTTATAAAAGATCTTTTTAAACTTTTTGTGCCCAGGATTTGGAAATTAACCAGTTGTGAAATCACATTAACAAATGTAGATTGGAGTTTGTGGCTTGGTGACACAAAAAATCTAGCTGGGGGCTTACAGTTATGAGTTAAAAATGTTCCAGGCATCTCAACCACATGACCCATGCGGTTGCAAGAAAACGTACATGACCCTTTTGGAATTTTGTGATGTTTTGTGTTAATTTGTTATAAAATGTGATCCTTGAATTAGTGTTAATTCAAATTATTGATGAAAATTAGTATCATGCCAAGTAATGTCTCCCTTCTCATAATTTTCATAAATCTAGAATAAAAATAGAAAGCTGTCCTAAAGTGTATCATCTTTTCACTATTTCAACAGAATTGCATTCATGGCTGATGCAGATTAAATGCCTAGTATACTTGGACACTAATAATTCGTAGTTTACAATAAGCTAGAAACTTTCTACCTGCATTCTGCTTTGGGTTTTTTTTGCCTCCAAACTGTAAAGAAGAGGAGGGATTCTTTTAACTGAGATCTGACCACTTTTTTCGTTGAATGTGAGCAAAATCAGATTGATGTGAAAAATCAGAACCATTGCTTTGTTTGCTTGCTTTCAAAAGTTTGACTGCTAGCAGTAGGATTCTTTAAATGTGGTGATTGTAAGGCTAGATGGCTGGACCTTGAAAAAGCCAAATTATATTGTGTTGCACTAGTTTGAGAATGTTAATGAATCAATTATTAGTCTGCTTTTTTAGATTAGTTTAGATAAGAACAAATAAGCCCTGGTATAGGACTGGTAGAAATTTGAGTGTTTAACTTCTAAGGTTGTTCTGAGAGAACCTCCAAAAGCTGATAAAACTTTCTTCAGAAAGGATAGAATTGCTTTCAAGGGACAGCTGGGTGGATTGTAGCCTTCAGAGAATGGAAAAAACTATAGATCAGAGCTTGCTGGAAATTCAGTTTTTTCTTTCCAGTACAAAAAATGATTCAACAGCAATAAGAATTACTAGAATAAACAGTGGTATGAACATTTTTAAGCATTACTCTGCCAAACTCCTAAAATGACTTCGTTTTATTGACAACTAAAACACACTGATGGGTATGAATTACCTGTAAAACATACTTGTGCTTTACAACTTGCTTCTAAAATGGGTTTTAGTGGGAAAGAGCATATGACAGAGCATCTTACAAAACACCCGAGTGGTTAGATTGCTGTGGAGTTAGAGGATAGATGCTACTCAGTTTGTTTCTCGTTGTGAACTGGTTCAACCATGAGATGTGGGGGAGTTGTATTTTGGAGTTAGGGCACTGCCTGTGATCCAGTAAACACAGAGATGTTTTGCTGAGGGATCTTCCAGTGAGGAGGAAAGAGGCTAAACAGTGGTTGCAACATCCCTTCAGGAAGGAGAACTTGTGCAGCCTCAATCTCTTCAAGCTAATCTAAGCCTGAAAGCCAAGGTTTCCCACTTAAAAATGCCTTTCCAGATCCTCAGCAGAGGTGAGCCTCAGTGTGACTTGCTTCACAGCAGCTTCCCTTGAGGAGCTGGGTCTGCTCTCTACTCCGTGTAGTGGAGGGTGTTCTCCATGCACAGTAGCCATAAAGACACCCTGCAATTCTTTCATCAAAGTTATCCCACTTAGTTGGCTGCAGTGGTTCTTATGCAACCTTCTCCAGGTTATCTAAGAAAATTCAAGCAGTGATTTGCTTCTCAATATACTTCACTTGAAACTAGCCTGCTCTATTTCATAGTAAACGCATACAGAACAGGACACTGTTTTTCCACTTTCCTGCATAACCTAATGCCAAATCCTATTCAAGTTACTTGTTCAAATAGAAAACTTCTCAAAGACCAGAGAGATGTGTTGGGATTTTTTTTTTCCAAACAACTTTCATGAATCTTCTGCTCTTTCTCTCACTTACCGACAGTTTATGCCCATCTATCAAATCCTGGCTCTGCAATGACCAATCATTTAGCATCAAAATTGATTTTTCAGTGGTATCCCTCTACCTTTTGCAAATTTTGCTTATTAGAAACTTCAGCCCTGAACACAGTCTGTGAAATCATATATGCAACTCAGCATGTGTAAAGAACTGACATGGTTGTCAGATCAGTCAGGACATAGTGCTTGAAAGTGCTGTGTGTTCTTTTGATATTTATGGTCTTTGAGGAAGGGGAGGCTGAGTAGCCTGGATTTGGTTTTAAAGGCATTGTGGAGACAGATTACTTTTTTTCCTTCCTCTTTCACATTTATTTTTTTTCCTATTTATATGTGCATAAGACTTTTCTTTTCATGAAGTCAGATAGGACATTACCCAAATGGGTGTCATGCCAGAAATGGCCATTATTCCAGGTACCTGAGGCGTAGATTTCTAACACTTAGATCGTTGCAAATTAACCTTCTTAGTAATAATTCTTTATGCAATTCTTCACTGTCTGCCAGCCTATCTTAGCTCATTTAGACTTAGCTTTTCCTGGCATGCTACTGCAGGGGAACTGGCCTATTAAATCTGCAGTCTTTATATGTCTGGCTCTGGACTGTTGCAGAAATCTCTCTTCTGTCATCTGATGTATAGTTTATGCCGAGTTTTATTTCACTTGTAGCGTTTCCTGCCCCTTATACCCTGTGGCATCTGTCTTTTCTAATTCCTGAGTGAGCTGAATATCAGAAAAACCTTGAGTCAGGTACTTGAGGTCTGTTTGTGTCAATGAGGATAAAGCATACGGATGGCAGGTGAGTCTGCAGGAGTGGGGTGTTAGTGCTGTGGCAGTCTTGCACATCTGGAAGTCAGTGATCTCTTGTCTGTTTCCCTCTCTCAGAGCTTTTTTCCATGACCTCCTTCAAACAAGTTGCCTTTGTATAGTGCCTTTTCTGTAAAATGAGTGGGAATACTTATGCCATGGTAGGAGGTGGGTGTGGAAAGGTGAAGTTGAGATACACGGTCAAATAAGCTTTGCTACTTTTGTGGTAATACCTGGAAATCCCAGTCGAGCTTGCAACCTCATGCTGCAAGGCATTATACAGATGCTTGATGAGAGACAGTAAAGAGTTTAATGCCTAAGTGGGGTGAAAAATAGAGACTGGAAAGAGGCAGGAAGGTTTGAAGATGATGCACATAGTATAGGAGATGTTATTGAGATCCAAAATGTTATTTATCCGTTAAGATTATTAGTAACTAATGGTATAATGCAAGGGATGGGTTTCTCAACAATAGTTTGGTTTAAAAATTCTAAAATGAAAATGGCTAAATTTGAAGAAAAGTCTGTGCTTTTTCTCCTAATGGCAACATGATGCACCACAGAATTTTCATTCCCTTCCAAGTTATAATTGCTAAAGCTTTATTCATTGTTTCTCATCTGAATTACCAAATCTCTGTATGAAAATACTTTTGAGTTCTTAGTGAGTAGTTTTAAAACAGCTTAGAATAGGCTGCTGCTTTGCCAGGTTTTCTGATGAGTTCTGTGGTTTTGTTGTTGTAGTAATTACAGTCTGTCTTTATTCAGGTTTTGCTATCTGCCAATATGTCCCATTTAATTATAAAATATGCAATTAATAACTAATGGTCTTATGACTACATGAGCTTGGAGATATTGAAATAAGTGATCTTTCCATTGGGAAGATATTATATTCTCAACATATGGTCTGACCTTTGGATTTTGTGATACTGAAACCATATTGTTTCTAAAGTTAACAAAGTGTGAATATTAACATGTTACAGGCTGATTTCAAATCATGTACTGTCGTGGGTTAGGGCTGAGCTGGCCACTAGATGCTGACAGATGCTCTCTGCCCCCTCTTTTCCCCCCAGCCCCCAAAATGGGAAGGAAAAGGGAATGAGGCAGAGAGACTTACGAACTGGAAAAAGAAAATTAAAACAGCTTTAATGAATAAGGAAATAATAAGAATAATGAGGTATATACATATATACAAAATTGATATCGAACCCGATGATTTCCCCCCCCCCTCCCTGATATCAATCCCCAGCCTTTTAGAAGACACTGAACTGAAAAGTAAAAGTCACTGAACAGAACTGGTTTCATTTAGCTCAAATCAGGACATGTACTCAATGTGCAAAAAACTGTACATTTTGTCAGTCACCTAAATAAAGGTAATAACACAGCTACAGGTGTTTCTGTCCCAGCAGAGCTTGTCATTCATATTAACTAACTTGGTAGAACTGATGAGGAAAATGCATTCTACTTTTACCAAGGCAGAGGTCCAGAAATCCCTTCTATAAATTAGTGTCTGAAGGGTTGAGCTGTAATTTTGCTGCCTGTAGCATGCACTGTAGGCATTGTAATAGGTGTAACTAGAAATATCACACAAAATCATGAAAGGTTTGATAGCATGTCTGGTCTTGAAATATGGAGGTTCCTCATTATGCCATGAAAACTTCCTCATTTTAAGATTTCCTGACCTGCTTGACTGTGTAATGCTCTTTAATACGCTGAGCTCTGGCTCGTGTGTGACTTCCCATGCCATGGGAAGTACAGTTTGTGGCGGAAGGGCGAGTTTGGGTGTCATCTTGATGTGGAGCAAGGCTTGCACAGGACAATTCTGTGGTCAGCAGAGCTCACAACAGCTCCTGTGTTCCACAGCTGAGTCAGACCTGTAGTTTCCTGGATGGACTAAACTGACTGGATGCCCACGGCGTTGCAGTGAGAATATAATCTCAGTATGGGAAATTGTATTTCTGTTCCCAGTTTTCATGTGGCCTGGTGGTGGGAGTATTGGAAAGTTGTCTGCTGCAGTGGTAGTCAGGAAACCTTCCTTTTTTTTAGCTTAAATATATGACTGAACTATGGAGCATTTCTTACTCTTTTCAGTAGGGTTTGAGATTAATTTTGTTGTTAAGCAATACATAGGCTTCTTTATAGGCACCTTGAGCACTATACAAATTTCTGCTGCCCCTAGGTAGCAGAATTTAAGAGGTCTGAAGTCGCAGGTAGTACACGAGTGAGCAGTTTCTATGAAACACCTCAAATAATTCACAGTGCTAAAAACAAGGGGATTTGATACAGATGAGGTTTTAATATGCTTCATAGAAATAGACAGAGCCTTATAGACTTTATAAATACCGTAAGGAATATTTTTATATACTTACAGACCCTGTAGGAACTTCCCTCTTACTTTCTGTATTTTAGTGACCCCATTAACATGGTTATGCACAAAATGCTATGAAAACAGAGGTACTGATATGTTTTGTCTTGTTACAGCCAATGTAACTAAACTAAGTGAATGCTTCTGGGTTGGGCACGTGAGTTCAATCTACACAGAAGAATTTTGAGATCTGGTTTGCTCTTCTTGGAACCAGCATTCATTTTGTTGCATAATAAAAATGTGTCAAAATAAGAAATATCTTGTATAAAAAAAAAAATAGTATTAAGGAAAAGAAATGTGGTATATGCCTCTGATTTATTTGTCTTCAGGATGATTACTAAAGACGTCAGCCAAGCAAACATGTAACAGAAATAGTCCTTAGTTTGCACTTTCTTTTTCTCCCAGCAAAACCTGTGTCTTCAAGGTAATCCTCCAGTGATTAAATCCTATTTCTGTTGCAGGCTGTAGTGACTTACTTGATTTCCACTGACAGAAATGTGTTCCTGCACACCTGCTGATGTCTTTAGGGATCCTGCCAGGTCTATCTGTGGGTGTCTGTTTATGCTACTGGACCTTCGTTAATCACAGGCCACTTCAGTGTTTAACCTTTAATGTTATCTCAGCTGCCCTGCCTCTATGGAAGCAATTACAAGATGCCGGCCCAGTCCTTAACATACCAGAGACATTTTCCTTTATGGTGTTAAATTTCCTTACTACTTCAATCTACTCCGTTTTTCTACGAACTTTCTAGTACTGTAGCACAGGAGTGGGTTTTTTTTTGTTGGTTTTTTTTAATAAAAATCTTAATTACCTTTGAAAGAATTAAAAATGCTGCCAGACAAACTTACCATCATTCAGAGATCCCTGAAAGGCAGGATGGCTTTAAGGTCTCTGGGTTGCAAGACCTCTGGAATGGTTCAAAGTAGTTTTGGAACAAACCTCCTCTACAAACAAACTAACAAAAAAAACCCCCAAAACACGAGAACATGAACAAGCAGAGGGGAAAGCTTAAATAAATAAATGTGTGTGATTATTATGACAACTATGTCTAGCTGAGCTTGTTTGGCTTTCATTTATCTTTGAGAGTGACCAGATTGGTTTTCTACAAATACTGCCTGGCTGGTCATTTTGCAAGGGCTCATGAATGCTGGCAACACCAAAGCTGTTTTCTAGGCCTGTTTTTTTTGATTGTGCTGTGCTTTATAATGACCACAAGAACTGAGATAAGGGCACCAGGCTTGCATTTACAAGACTGAAACTGCATGTAAAATGGAGACCCTCGAGAGTCTCATCCAAACGCTGAAAACAAGCACACATGTGCATGGGCATTGCTCATTCCACTGGAGTTAAGTATTATTTTCTTTTCCTAGTATTCATTACCCTGTCATTTAAACTGACAGGTGCTTTTAGCCTTTGCCTAGCTTCAGAGAAATGCTGTCTCTTCTGTCGTTCTTAAATCTGATAAGTGTTTAGGAGGAGTCTTCGTAACGTTGAGATCTGCTATTCTGAAGGCAAATTGTTGTCTTCCTGCTAGTTTATGCAACCACTTGTACTCAGACAAAACATGTGCACAGTTACTGTTTTAAAGCTGACTTTGAGTATCTCTTCCACTCTAAAAAGTTTGAGAAGAGCTCTCCTACACAGAGAAGCAGGAAAAAGGGTGCTATTCCTATCACCTTATATATTGAAATGTATCCATTGCTTCTGGTAATAGGGTCATTAACTCGCCTGGATTTTTTTTAAGTGTTGATCCAGTGGTGGTTAAAAATTTACCACAGATGAGTCTCTTTCAGGAGAATCTGAATTCACAATGAATACACAAAGCTGAGGTCAGATAGTTTAGCTTTGATAACCAAAGTCCATTTTTTAAATGCTAATTAATCCCCCAAGTGTATGCTTTTTAAAAAAAAAATCTCTAATTGTTTCACTTTGAAGTTCCATTTTCTATTAAAGAAAATAATTTAAAAAAGGAAACTATGCAACTTCTTACATTTGTCTGAAAGGGACCAAGCAGCTGATTACAAGAATGAACTCTAAGCGTAAACCGAAAATTTAATGACCTCTCATGAAGAATTAAAAAGACCACTTGCATTTTTCTAAGCCTATTGAGGGGTGGGGGGGAAGGCAAGGAAAGTTTGGCTATAATTGCATACTGAGAAGTTATAGAAAAAAAAGAACCTTAAATGATTTTCATGATTCTTCCTGAATCGTTCGATAGCATGACTGGATGCTTGTTAGCGTGCACACTACTACAGTTTATTTACTGCCTCAGAGTCATCAATATTGGACTATTATGCGTGGAGTGGATGCTCATTCCTTCTAATCCACATCACAAATTTAACACCAAGCCTGTCTGAAATGGCCAATATTTGCTCCTCTTTTACAGAGGAAGAAGAGTAGCTGTAGGTGTGGCACTAAATTGGGAGTCAAGGGACTTAGGGGCAGTTCCTGGACCTCTTGCAATATTTTGTGAGTAAGAGAGCTCACACCATGTGCAGTCCTGGGTAAGAATACCTGACATGTGTAGATCAGTTCTTTCTTGGGAGATGAGGCTGTTCACTCTGAAATGTTTCAGGACATCTTAAAACAGTAGGAATAAGTCATATCTGGTTCCACGGCAGACAAAGATGGTACGTTATCGTTAGTGGTGACACTATGTAACTAGGTGAACCTATTATGCTCTTGAAGATATTCACTTTTAAACCTGCACTGGGAGAGCCTAGTCTTTAGCGAAATGTAGAAGTGTGTCTCATTGACTGGCGGTGACAGCAGTGGCCTTGGTGTTAAGAAACATTAGAGACAGCAAAGCTTGATACTTCTGTGATTTGTAATGACAAAAATCTGTTTTTATTTTGCGGTTGTCATGCACCATGAGAAACTTAGCTTTTCGAGAAAAGCTTTTACTGCAGAGGGAAACTAAGGACTCGCTAGCCAAGATATGTAGTCAGGATAACACATCAATAATAAATAGCAAGGAAACCTGTTCCTTGTTTAATGTATTCAATACGGTGAAGTGTTCCAGTAATCACTTGTGGTGCATAAATCATAAATAGTCATGAAGCAAGTAAAGTGGGGTTTTTTTCCTCCTCCCTATATTGCGTGTGTATTTAAATTTATGCTTCTGGTTGCTTTGTTATATTTATTGAAGGAGAATTACTCCTGCTATATGAATGTCATCTTTTACAAGTGACAAGAAGATTAAGTAAAATGTTGTACAGGTAATTATAACAAGACTATTGGCAGCCTGTAACACAGTGTAAAAACACAACTAATTTTGCTTTTGAGACATGTACTTCATACAAGTTACGCTGTCTCTAGTGACACGTGGTGTCTATCCCTTTGACCGTGAGTCAGCCATAAATTCAGCACAGACCTTCTACTCAGTGTTTAGTTAGAGTGTGAGGATCTGCCCTGTGGCATTCATTTCGATTGCAATTAATAGTGTCACTTCTTGGAGACCTTGTCTCATTGCGTACATGTTTTTGTTTTAATTCACATCGGATGTTTTGTATCTGATCCTCTGCTGTGAATTTTCTTGGCTAAGAGAACTAAGAAAGTAATATGCTGTATCTCATGGTCTGGACAGAAGTTTTGACAATTTTTATGTACTTATGAGATTGGTCAGACTCTGATTATGTATACGTTCAGTGACTCCATCCTGATGTGCTCTTGACTTTCTCAGAAGTAATATTGCAGCCATCCTGGTTTGAGAAACAAAGCAACACCAACGAAGCATAATAATGTTAGTGTTTTGATTGTCCTGTTCTGTCCTCCCACATACAAACTCTTTCAGGGTAATTAATTAACTGTCATGGAGGCAAAGCAACTAACGAAGCTTTCTTCCCCAGCCTTGCCCCTTTGGCTAGTTTCTGAAGAGCCAATGTGTAGTGCCAAAGATGAGCTGAATTATGGAGAAGCATACAGGATGCATTCTTTATAATGCTGTCAAAGATAAACATCTTAAACTTGCATTTTGGAGCCAAAGAATTGTTCAATCAACTTTTAATAACATAAAGGGCTTTTTTAGAATTTTCAAAATGCAGATTATTTAATTAAAAATAAAAGCAGATTGCACATCTCAGAAGAAGAGTTTTTTTTTTTTTTACGAGCTGCTTTTTTCTTTCACCTTGAATTGCATGGAAATAGAATTGTTTCTCTGCTACCCCAGACAACATCACCTTTGATGTGCAAAGTGGATCATGGATTTGCACATGGGGTAGTCATTTAGATCCGTGCAAATTAGCTTTAAAATGTTACTGTTCAAAATGTAATGTTTCACACCTGCTGGAAGGGCTACAACAAGAGAGAGAAGTCAAATGGGCAGTGCAGTTGCTTTCTGGTAAATCCAGATGTGCCTTTCAGAGGAGAGACCTAGATTTGCTGGGGCTGGTGTTTCTGGAGCAATGAGATAGTTCTTGCTTCTACATCAACACACTGGAGAACAGAGTATTTCTACAATCAGTGCTGAAAATGCTAAAAGATAAGGCTGCTAAAGACTTTTTTGTTGTTGTACAGTATTTCATTACCATGTTTCAGCACAATCTGTCATCTTTCTCTTGATAATCACGACCATATTTTCTTGTTTGATTAGATTACATGGGATTAATGATACACTGATCCTGCCAAGGTCATCCTCAGTGACTGCTCTTTTCTCCCAAGCCAGCCCTTATGATCCTGATGGATCTTCTATCACATGTCCTGGCCAAGGCTTATATGGTGCTGTTCAAAGGGGTAATGAAGAGAGATTGCTGTGTTATATAGCTTAGTGATTTGCCTACTGCATAATGGAGGTGAGAGCTTGGATGAAGGCTGCCTACTGAGATTCAAGCTGATTGATGCTATGTTTATGGACTGGGAGAAGACACCATAGAGGTGTTTATACCCATACATTTAATTTGAAGAATTATGCCCTATTATCTAATGTTCAAGCTAATAATCTGCTCCCTGGAGGCCAAAGCAATTAATATTTAACAGCTCTCCTTTCTTATAGGCAAAAGGCTGTGGTCTTTTATGTCAGAGATGAAGGTCTCCACAGAGCTCTGTGACATCTCCTTTTAAGAAGGAAAATAGGATGTGTCTAGATGTCTTGTACGCTTTGTAACAAGTTGGTGAAACTGTATAACTTATATCTATACTCCTGTTTGAAATTACTTGTTTCTCCTCTGGTGATTTTGCTTACAGCAGAAAACAGCCTACTGCACCTACCAGCTAATTGTGTTGTTCCTTTTTTTTTTTTCAGATGATGGAGCCATTTGCTATGTCTCTTTTCCCATGTTCAGCTTTCTCTCTCTGTGATACTGTAAACATGTGCCGTTGGTCTTGGCTACAACATGTGGCTTTCTCCCTCTTACTTCTGCATTTCCAGCCTATCCAAAATAAGCAGTAGATTTCCTGTTACGCCTACAAACCGACAATATCCTGAGCAGTTTTAAAGTGAGGCGCTGTCTTCTTTCTATGACCAAAACTTTCAAAACATCAGTTATTTCTCTTAGGGATACTAGCTCCAACTTTGGGTTTCAGCAAAAACCCTGAAACAAATCAAAGTTGAGTCCTAGCCTCTTATAGTGGAGTTATTTTCACTCAGCCAGGATACCTAAATTATAAGAGAGTGAAACAATGACAGGGAGGTTGGATTAAATGATCTCTAAGGTCTCTTCCAGCCTAGGTCATTCTATGAAATAATGATGAAGAATTTTTAAAGTGGATTTTAATACACCTGTCATTCCTTTCCTAAATTGAATTACTAGAACTGTAGCAGTATTTTGTATTTTACTTTCTTTATGTTTAACTATAGCATTAGGTCATTTGAGAGTAATTTATTAGAAGAAATAATTTCATTACATCTGGGAAGTTAAACTGAACCACTTTAAGTTGATAAAGTCATTGAAGAATTTAAATATATTTCTTCTATGGGACTGAGTACACCCTCAGCAAGTTTGCTGACAACGCTGAGCTGTGTGGTGCAGTGGACATGCTGGAGGGAAGGGAGAGCATCCAGAGGGACCTTGACAGGCTTGAGAGGTGGGCCTGTGCAAACCTCATGAAGTTCAATAAGGCCAAGTACAAGATCCTGCACCTGGGTCAGGGTAAGCACAAATATGATCAGGCAGTGAATGGATTGAGAGCAACCCTGAGGAGAAGGGGCAGTGATTGACAAGAAGCTCAATATGAGCCGTCAGTGTGCACTTTCAGCCTAGAAGGCCAATTGCATCCTCGGCTGCATCAAAAGAAAGATGGCCAGCAGGTCGAGGGAAGTGATTCTCACCCTATACTCTGCTGCCATGAGACCCCACCTGGAGTGCTGCGTTCACCTCTGGGGCCTCCAACAGAAAAAGGATATGGACCTACTAGAGCAGGTCCAGAGGAGACCATGGAGATGATTAGGCGGCTGGAGCACCTCTCCTGTGGGGCTGTGAGAGCTGGGCTTGTTCAGCCTGGAGAAGAGAAGTCTCTGGGGAGACATTACAGTGGCCTTTCAGTACTTAAAGCAGATGTACAAGAAAGAAAGGGAGGGACTCAAAGGTTAAATCTGTGTCACAGAAGGAACAACCATTTTCACGTATACTCTTCTAAGGAGGCGAGATGAGAGTCTTTCTCAAAGAAAAGACTGTCTCAACATTGCAAAGATGTGTAATTTCAAACTGCAAGGCTTGTCACCACAGATGGCTGCTATAGTGTCTGATGGAACTTCTGCAAAATTTGTAGTGACTAACACCTGTGCAAGGCCACAAAGGTCGCCCAGACCTTTTGAAACATTTCCATGGGGATTTGGAACCTCCAACTGTCTGAATGCTGGACTCCTGAAATTATATAACCAACTAACACGCATGGACACACAGCGTAGTTGTTGTTGGGTCACATCAAGGAGGATGACTCGGTGGGGAAGGCTCAGCAAGAGTAACCCCTCAAGAACTCTGAAAAAGGGGACCATGTGTGCAGTAGAGGTGTCTGTGAGGAGGAGTTTATGCAAAGAAATTCCAAGAAAATGCAGATTAGTCTCAGTGAAAATGTGGAGTAAGGCAGGGATGATGGACATAAAAGAACTGAAACCAGCACATAGTAGGAAATTTTTCCCTCTGATGGCATCAGGCCTGTGGGACACCACTGGACTCCATGGTGGTACTTGCTCACTTGCTCTTTTTCCCTCTTTCTCTTCCTCTCTCTCTCTTTCTCTGAACGTTTGGAGAATAAGTACTCGAAGTAAAACACAACATCGACCTTGTTTGTGCCTTAATTTCACCTCTGGGATCATTTTGGCTCCACCAAATACAATTTGGGAAAAGACAGTCTGCCAAGATGTTTGTTTTGAAAAAGGATATACTTCTCTTAACATGAAAAAAAAAGATAACCAAGTCAGTATTTTTTGTTCATAAAAGTATTAATGACAAAGAAATACATAATGAGCAACCTAAACTAGAAATCTGAGCTACAGCTGTAAAAGCAAGTAGCAAGAAAACAAAACTGTCTGAATTCAGCCTTCTACACCTCACATAATTTTTGTTGACCTTTTCTCCGTTACGGTAAGAACTAACTTAAATCACCCCTGCTGTCATCAATCCTGTTTTCGACACGGCAATTGGAAAGATGTACTACCAGTGATCAATTAGAAGATGCTACTGCTTTTATAGCGCCATGGCCCATGAAACAATAGTGCCATATGAAGACTACCTTGTCCTTCTCAGTATCCTTGATACCAGAGATGACCCATAAGACGAACAAAATAGTGAGTAATGTTCTGTACGTGTCTCATACTCTGTGAATGGAATTACCATAGTCCTGAAAATGAAAAGGAAGCAGTTGAAAATGAGCGTATGCCTTTATCTGTGACCCACCTAAGTCTATGTAACAGTCTATAAAAGCTGTTTCAGTCTCCTCTCTGTTGGTTGAAGAGCATCTTCTAATTAGCAACTTACCTAGTAAATTCTATTGGGTTTGCCTGGCTGGATTTCAGTGGCAGGGGGGTCTACAGGGGTGGCATCTGCAAGAAGCTTCTAGAAGCTTCTCCTAAGTCTGACAGAGCCAATGCCAGCCGGCTCCAAAGAGGGACCTGCCGCTGGCCAAGGCTGAGCCTATCAGTAGAATGATAGGATAGGAGCACCTCTGTGAAAACATTTAAAAAACGGGGAAAAGAAACAACTGCACCACACAACTGGGAGAGAGACAGAAGAGTGAGCATATGTGAAGAAACTGAGATCGGTGAAGAAGGGGAGTGAAGAGTGGGCTCCAGGGCCTGGAGCAGAGAGTTCCCCAGGCTGTGGTGAAGACCATGGTGAAGCAGGCTGTCCCCTCGCTGCCCATGGGTGTGATGGGGTGTAGATGTCCACGTGTAGCCCGTGGAGGACCCCAGACCAGGAGCAGGTGGATGCCTAAAGGGAGCTGTGACGCTGTGGGAAGCCTGTACTGGAGCAGGTCGCTGCCAGAGCCTGTAGCCCGTGGAAAGAGAGGAATGCTCACACGAGAGCAGGTTGGCTGGTGGGGCTTTTGTGATGCTGCGGGGGACTCACGCTGGAGCAGTTTTGCCTGAAGGACTGTACCTCAGACTCGCGAGAGGTGCTGCCCCGTGTGAGAGGACTCACGTTGGGGCAGTTTGTGACAAATTGCCCCTCGTGAGAGGACTCACGTTGGAGAAAGGTGTGTGAAGCTTGTCTCCTGTGAGAAGGACCCCACAATGGCCCAGGGGAGGAGTGAGGAGTCCTCCCTCAGAGGAAGAAGAAGAGGTGGAGCCAACATCGGATGAACTGACCGTAACTCCCATTCCCTGTCCCCCTGCACCGCTCGAGGGGGAGTGGGAGGATAAACTGGGATTGTTGCTTTGCCTGGGAGGAAGGGAGGGATGGGGGAAAGGTGTTTTTTTTTTTTAAGATCTGTTTTCTATCTCTCACTACTGTTCTCGGATTTGTTCTTTAATAAATTCAGCTGATTTCCCCAAAATTGAGTCTGTTTTGCCCGGGACAGTGGATGTGGGTGATCTCCCTGTCCTTATCTCAAACCATGGGCCCTTCAATATATTTTCTCCCCTTGTCTAACAGAGAAGGTTATTTCAGGGCATAAACTGTCTATTTTTAGCAAATAGGAGCTTCTTTTTGTTCAGACTGTGTGTTTTGTCACTATTACTTTCAGGGTACCCGGTGTAAAGAGCCCCAGATGCCTCACCGAGGACTCAGTACATTTCAACATGCTTCACTCAGCTTTCATAAGAATGCTTCCTGGGGGCTGAAAAGAATTGCATAAATCATTGGTATGATTCATACTGCTTATTAACTGAATGCTTCAATTGTTGCCAGTTGATGTGGACATGTTTTGAACAACAAGTTTATGTATTTCAGGGTCTAGCAAGCTGTAACAGATCTGGGGCATGCATGCGAATTCACAGATCTACGTCTAAAACAAGGTTATTTTAGATGGCACAGGTGGTAAAGTCTGCAGTTGTCCGTGAAAAAAACCCAAACTTTTAACAATATGATTTTAATGAACTGTAACTATTAGGTTGGTTCCTTTCACGCTGTCTGAACAATTCCATTGTCAGGTTTTTGGTTTATTTTTGACAGTAAGATTAGAATAACTCAATGTACCCATGACGAGTTAGTTGTCACAGTTAATACACATAATACATATGTGCTTTTCAGATGCACACTTATCAAGGTGTTCATTTGTTTCTGTCATAGTTTGCTTAGGTGCTGCTGAGTTACAGTTTTCTGAAATAAACTTTTTGTTTAGTAGACTCTGAAAAGTAATTTTTTGATGTTTTCCCTCCACTGAGCATGCTCCCTCCCCTACTGCTTACTAGGGATATTCTGTTCTCACCCTGTGAGGTCTCAGACCAAGATTTCAAAGTGGAGCGGAATTCCTCATGCAGGTGGAAGACCTAGAGTAAACCAGCATGGTGATTTGGTAAGGTTTTCTACATAACTGATGTTTGTACAGTTTACTTTTACTGAAAGTTTTTCGTAGTGGTGACTGGTAAAGAAGGTTCTGCTGGTATATGTTCCTGGCCTTTCAATACTTAATTTCAGACTATAGAACATTATTATCACTCTTGGTTTTAATGAAGACACTTTGACGAACAATAAATCTTGTGAGGAGATCACTGGAAGCGAGAAGGTTGTTTGTCCCACCTGTCTGATGAAAGGGAGAGGAAAGGAATACGGACAGTCACCAGAAAAAGGACAAATAAGACCCTGGAGCCTGGGCTGGAATAGTGGTAAAAAATATGTGGGTAGAAATACAAGGTACTAAGCCAGAGAAGGAAATTTTCTCAAAGGACTCTAGAACAAAGTGCTGACCTGGAAGACAGTGAGAAAATGCTAAAGAGGAGAGGTCTTGGATGAACCCACGTTACCTGGATCTGCCTTGAGGAACTTTTCATTTTGCTGAGGGAATTGAAATGAGATTTCTATGTACAAAATGAATCTCTTAAATGAATCTGAGTCTCACACCTCCACCCATGAACGCCTGACAGAAGGGGAGCTCATTTTTAGCAGTGAATGAGTTTATTCCATCTTCTTAATGTCTAGCTTTATCTTGAGGAAGAAGCTAACTGCGTGTACAGAAACAGCATGGATTGCCTTTCTTTATCCCTATAAAAATCTTTTCTCTCACATATGTAGAAAAGTTTAAACCAGAAAGCTTATATTTGCAGAAGGGGAAAGGACTTGAGTGATGTGCAAGGGAGAACCTTAAGAAAGAGGACTGTGTGCTGGTTAAAGCAAACGGTGGGAAATTTCATGAACTTGGGAGCTTCAGGGAGTTCACATGAGCAACGAAATGTGCCAAAAGACTCCCAGATTAAAAGGTAGTACCTGGATTTCTTTAAATTGCAGCCTATCCTTGATGGAGCCAACAGCGTTTATCATTTAGATACCCTGTTGTCTTCAGCAAGGATCTGCTGACTGGCAGGGAAGGGACATGGACAAATGGCAATCAAATTCCTTGGAACAATTTTGGTATGCAGGGAATACAGAGTAGAAGAAAGAAGCTGACTGGAATTCATACAGGTAGAAAAACAGGATGAGGGAGATGTTGGGCTCCACAGCTTTGGAAAAGATATGGGACTGACTCGGGGCAAAGATGGTGTGTAAAGGACTGAGGAATGAAGCTTACAGAGGGATGGGGAGGAAAATGCTAGATCCCAGGCTGTCACTCACTCTATAAAAACTAGGAAGAACCCACACTTTCCACAGTTGCATACTTGACAAAATGGCTCCGATGTGGAATAAGAGAGGAAAGATGACAAACCCATGTCTGTTCTTCTAGAGGTTGCTTCAGCTGTGAAAATCAACCTTCTTCAAGGGTTGCTCCATTTACTCAAGTGACAGAGGTATGTGTTTGCAGTCTGAGGCTTGCAGAAACAGACTCGGGAATGCAGGGTACAGTTTTCTGACCTTTGACATTTGTTTTGGGGTATTTTTTTTGAATTTGAGGGTATTCTGTCAAAAAAAACCTCCTCTGTTTAAGAGTACTTGGAGAAAGCAGTCTATTAGTGTTTCTTGTTAGTAACATAGGTGTATACTTTTGACAGCAGTATCAAAGGAATACGGTGAAGATAAATTAAGGTTCGCAAAGTGCTTGGTTACTATAACGATAAACTTTCTAGAGCAGCCTGTGAGAAAATGGATAAAGCTGTATCTGGAACACAGTGTATGTTAAATTGTCTGTAGGGACACACTTTTTAAACATTCAAATTAAAACATGTAACAGTTCTACTCATTCGGTGAAAATCATTTGATAAGACCTGACTTCATAAAATTAACGTGTTTTTACTCTTTTCTGGAAGTAATGGAATTGTCAGAGTCTTTAAATTGGAAATAATATATGGATGTGATTTCAACTCTTGCAAGTCACTCTTTTATGTTCTTGCTATAGCGGATAATGATCTGTGGAGTACAGCCTACGAGTTTGGCAGAGTGAGTTTTCTTTGCATCTATCTAAGTTTTTGGTCCAGTGACTTTAAAATAGATGTGCTTGGCTGTATGAATCTCCTATTCTACTTGAAGTACTTCTTAATTCTAGGGCTGCTATGTCCTCTTAATTATGTTGAAGGGTGAAAGGTATAATTCATATTAATTTTAAGTATTTTTTTAAAAAAAAGCAAAATGAAAATTGCAATAGGAAATTGCTTTGGACTACCACACGTGGCCTCTTGAGGGCAGTAGTCTTTCAGAGCTATAGAAAATTGAGACCTGCTTAACTTTTCAAAGCATGCTCCTCATAATAATCATAATTATCCACTGGCAATGCGGAGGGATGCTAGAATTCATTGTGTCGTTCAATCAATAAAAATGCTGCACTCCAAGTTTTCAAGCCAGTTTGTTCTTAAAAGTGTCACACAAGCATTTCTATTTCTGCTTCATTGTGGTATAATCTGTGTAACTGGACCATGTGTTCAGCTGAAGCTAAGTCTTCTGAAATTCTCCCCTTACAATAGAAATAAACAAGATTAGGACAAATGTTCTAATAGAATGGAATAGAATTTAGAACTGTAAAGATTAGATGATTTAGAACTGTAAAGATTAGAACAAATGTTCTAATAGAATAGAATTTAGAACTGTATGAATTTGAGGAAGTCTTCAGTCTTTCAAAACAGCTATTTTATCCACATTTAGCTCATCAAAGTATAGCTTATGTATAAGATCTTATGCTGGTTTTTGTTAATACTGCAGTACTCCTGGCAGCCATCTTTAAGGATATGTGGGTAGGAAAACCAGGCAAGTTTGGATCCCATAATGAGACCTCACTGGTTCTTTGAACCTGAGAATATTTAAGCTTTTTAGCCAAATAGACGCTTGGTCCATTAGACACAAACCTAGTTTGACTTGATTCACAGTCAAAACTGCAGAGTTCTGGTTCCAGCAAAATCTTGAAGGAAAGGAAGGGAAATCCCATTCCACTTCTATCCTTATCTTACCTATTACGAGGCATAGTCACTCACTAATGTACTGTTCTTTGGAGCAGGAATTTCAGCCACAAATTTTCCTTTCTAGATGACCATCTGCATAAGCCATGAAATCATTGTTTTTAAGCATGATATCTGAATTCTAATTAGTCCTGACTAGAATTTGTTAATAGATTGAAAACATGCTTCCAAGTTTTTTCTAAGTGTACTCCATTAGGAGTAGTCAAGTGAAAATCTAGAGATTTGATCTGAAGGAGAGCAAACATTTTATTCATGTACAACATGACATTTGCAGCTGCTCTGGGAGAAAAATAACAAACTAACAGCAAAATAGTACGAGAAACAGGCCTAACTTCTTGCAATAATTACCAGTTAAAATTTTAAAAGTCTGAGATGTTTTGATTTCTTCTATCTCCATCGGAATTCTGGTTTTTAGGTCCTGAGGTATTGTTGACCTTACCCTGACAACTTAAATGCCTAATAATTTTTTTAATCCTCCCTCTAGATACAGTTACGGGAAAGTACTTTTAAAGCACCAAATGAAACAGTACAAAGCACAAGAGAATGAATTATCATGTCCAGCCCTCCAATTTCTTCAGTGACAAAAGAAAGGACAAAAGTTAAAATGCTCTGCTTACCAAAGCCCACAAGGTAAATAATCAACAGCATAATGTTTTGTGGTCAAGCTTTTACCATGTTCTTTAAGAAGAATCTAGAAATAGAGTTCATATCAGTATTGCATTCCTTATTAGTTCTTCTAAGACGAAACAGTTTGCCTTTTTGAATATTTCAGGCCAATTTGTGAATCTAAGAAACTATAAAAGACTATTGCCATAAATAATCATCTTTTGCCAAAAATACTAGTCAGACCTAAGTACCTTTGTAAAACTTCGGAACCTGATTACAGTACACCAGCTCTTTAAACACTGGTGACCCCTTTACCAGTTATTCCATTTTTCCATATTTTTTTTTAACTTTTCCCTTCCATTAATTGGTGCCAATCCCATGAAATCAGAGATTCTACCTAAGGCCAGGAGTGTGGAATGAACAAGGGCTTCTGATCACAGCTGACCTGCATCTACTGAGACTTTATTATCATCCTGAAAACAAAAAAGTAAGTGAAAGGTAAGAAATGTTAATCAGAATGTACATCTCTCCAACTCTCCTTGTCTTTACCAATTACTACAAACGTTGAAACAGTGCAAAGTCTCCCTCTGGAATGAAAATGATGCTTTTCTAGTCATCTGCCTGCAAATCAATAGTGAGTGCTTACATGAAAGCACAATAACTCTTATAAACAAAATAGATAATAAGCTGGAATTGTGAAAAACGAAGGGTCACAGTAATTTACTACTAATTCCTGTTTTAATTTCAAAACCTAAAATAATTGGACACATCTTGCCCTCATTTACACCCGTGCAGATTCTGTTAGATTCAGCAAGGCTTTATTAAGAAAACAAAACTCATCCCGTGCAAATTAAAAAATTAACACGTAGTGAGAAAGTTTTCATCAGTGAAAAACTGAGATATGGAAGGCAACCGATTTCTTTCTCCAAAGTCTTGTACTTTATACCTGTCTAGGATTGGAATCTCAACCACACGCTGTGACTATGCTGCTGTGGCCACCAAAGTCCATTTTTTTGGTTCAGTACCAGTTGCTTACTGTCCTGGAAGGTGGGAAATATATCAGTGTCCTCAAAGTGCAGGACGAGTCCAAGGTGGTATTTTAGCTCCCATTCTGAGCTGAAATGTGAAGGTGACTGAATGCAAGTGTATCGTTCCTGGGAGACTTTGGGAGAATATTTGACGCTGTGTCTGTGAGGGGCTGTGAACTCAGAACCCCTAAAGGAAATGCAATGCTCTGAATTCACATTGCACTGGTCTAAGGGGCTGATTAACAGTACACAAAGGGCAGCGCTTCAGATACTGACTTAAGGGACCAAAAGCATCACAAGTGAAAAAAAAAATAAAATAGGCAGCTCATATTAGCCAGTTGTGTCCTTGGAATCACTTTAACAATTAAAGTGACTGGCATTTTTTCAAATTGTAATTTCTTCTTTATTATTATTACAGTTCTTGAAAAGCAATGATAGTCTCATACCTAAGTGTTCTCCAGAAACAGTAATTGCTTATTTACATTGAATCCTTAACACTTGGTATTGTTTAATTACTGAAACGTACCGAAAAATTATCAAACATGTTCTTGAGCAAATGTAATATGACTGTCTGTTGAAGAAAAAATATATCTCCCTAATATTGCTGATCGCATGTTTATCACACATTACTTGCCAGGATAATGAGGGAAATTGTACACAGGCTGCTTTTACATTACCTACTGGTGAACAGTCTATTTTTTTTGTCATAATTTTGCCCAAAAGTACAATTTAGAGTCTTACTCTTCCGTTTACATCATTGTTTTGCCATTAGCAAATATTCTGCAGGAAGGCTTTTTATTTCTTCTGGCATTTTGTTTTTATTTTATTTCTTTTGTGTTTTGTTATTGACACTTCTAATATATGCTTACAAAAAAAAGCAAAGCAAATACTTTATCGTCAAGATTAGAACAGCTCATCCACATGCACCGTAAACTCACAGCTTCATTTTAGCCAAGTAAATGTTGACACAACGTCAAACTTGAGATAATAATTTTTTCTACAAAGAGATTAAAAGTAAAACATAATGTACCAGAGTGCTTACTGTCTTTGCTACACACCTCCATGATGAGAGTCTAGTGAAACCAGTTTCTTATGTTTCAATGCAAATAAAAGATTTCAGGTTTTCAATGGTGGCTTTAGTGCCTTTAACTGTCATTCCTTCCTTACCATGATGGTCACTTACAGTTTGCTTCTTTTCTCTCAACTTCCATTAATTTTTAATTTTCTTAATGGAAAGTGTCTTATAAGCAATATTTTAAAGTAGATTTCATCTGCATGAAATCAGGAAGTGGTGGTGGTTTCTGCTGTTGTTGACCTGCCTCAAGACTTGTTCTCCCGTAAGGGTCAGCGGACCTGAAATGCGCTTATCACAGAAAAGCTCCGTGTATGGCCTGTGTTTCTGGAGAAAAGGCTTTCATTTTCTCTAATGCTTTATAACACAATGTGCTTTTGGTCTCTGAGCAAGTGTCTGTGGCACTCAAGCAGTCAATAAAGTTGAAAAAGAGAGGATCTGAATTAGGAATCTAGCCTCAAAATCACCTATAACCCTTTTCTCTCAAAAACAATCAGCCTCTCGTATTTCAGGTAGTGTTTACCTAAAATATATGCAACCAGTACTCTCTTTATCTTCCCAGAGTGTAGAGATTATGTAGCAAATATTTTTTTTTTCCTATACATACTTTGTAAAATAAGGTAAACAATTAGAAGAGAATAGCAAACTGTTGTATTTTGCTATAACAATATTTACAATGGTGATAACAAAAAGAATGTGAAGCTATTTAAGACAATTTCAAGTCCACCAAATGTTTCACTTTCAAATGGCATTGAAACGCTTAACATAAATTTTCAAGATTAGTTTGATCAAAATGCAGTCATAACAAAGTATTCTTTCAATATTGAATATTTTATGGGTAGATCAGAGAAAGAATATTGTAAGCACGTTGTGTTGTCAGAACTGCTTAAATTATTTTGGTGGACATCTTTAATAAAAGATTGTACTTAAAGGTCGCCGTTTCTATTTATCGAAAGGTTATTTATCCCTAAATGTTCAAAACATTTCTGTGTTAGCTACACGTATCTCAAATGTTGAACAATTGCTTTGATTAGCAGTTGTATATTGATAAGCGGTCCCGGAGGTAATTTGATATCATGGGGACGTGAATGCTCAGAGAAGAGATTAAACCAGATTAGGAAATCACTTTCCTGCCAACTGTTAGCACACATCAGTTTCTGAGGCTGTGGTGTGCAGTTAGCTTGGTAAATCAGTTTATTAGCTTTTATGAATGTTTAGAGTCTGGTTTACCACTGATCATTTTTGTGTCCCTCCTCTGGACCCTCTCCAACAGGTCCATGTCCTTCTTGTGTTGGATGCTCCAGAGCTGGACGCAGTGCTCCAGGTGGAGTCTCAACAGAGTGGATAAGAGCAGCAGAGATAATCAGAGGTGTGAGATGAGTTGAATAGATTTTTACACTTCGTGGAAAAGAGGGATATGGCTAGGAGGGGGATATGTTACGATGTGGTGCATTGAAAGCTGATATGGTGATGCATAAGGAATGTTTATTCACTGAACTTCACAAACCAAGAGGTAGGGGCTAACAAATAAGGTTATCAGGCTTGAAATTACCAACTTTAAAAAAACAATGACAGAGAAACAGAACTTAATATGTAAAGTAGAAGAGTATGAACAACATGAAAATGAAATGCTTAGATTAATGATTAGCAGAATTATTGCCTGGAATCAAACATGGGGGCCTAGCTACAACCTCTGGCTCCACAGGTCACTGAAGTATTGTAGATTTGACTACATCAAGGCAGAGTGTGCCAACTCTTCTCTAAACATGTACTAGTGACCATTTTTAGATATAGGTTGATGGAACTTTTGGTCTACCTCAGTGGGGAAGAAACTTCTTCTGTGCCTGTAGGTCTTTGAACATTATCCCTTCAGGAATTTCATCTTGTGCCCTTAAAATGTCATTTGCTGCCAGCTGCTGTCCTTCAAATTGATAAGAGGACTGTGATCATAGCCATCATTACTCTCTGTGTTCTTAGCCATAGCTTTGACAATTGCCAGTTGTGTTTTATCTGAGATTGGACAGATGGTGGTTGAGATGTACTGTTTTCTTTTCCTGAGACTGACATGTATTTAATTTAGTTCTGGACTTCATTCAGCTGCTTTGTTTTGCCAAAATGCTCTAGAGAGTGAGCTACAGCCACAAACCTTACCAGGTTTGTGTTCAATTTGCAAATCCCTTATTTGTAGCAGAAAAAAAAAAGTGCTCTCTGTTCTCAGTGGGAGTGTTTGTCATACCTCTTTTTTTTTGGCAACTGCAATGATTAGTTTATGGTCAATTTAATCTAAAACTGGCCTTGCATAAATAGAGATGTGAAACCTTTAACACTTGCAGATTAAGGCCAAAGAGACCTTTTCTTTTTGCACACATCGACACTTAAGCATTTCAGACATTAAAAGAAAACACTGGTCTCCAATTCTGTCTATGCTGCTAAAAGGCTGTACTCTGGCACTAACTACTTCTGTGGACACGTCCATCAACAAAATACCTGTTTGTTGTACATTTGGGCTGTCTAGGAAACTCTTAGAATCCGAGAAACCGAATGAGATCATAACTCAAGATGGTCTTTTTTGTTGAACCTGGGGTTTAACATGCTGGTTTACATGGCTAAATGAGATACTGTTACCAAACTCCAAGAAATCTCTGCAGTGCATGGATCACTCTGTTATTTCTTCTTCTAATGATAGAGAACATGAGGAATATATTGTAAAGAAACTGAAGAGAACAATATGTTTTTAAATATTTCAGCAGCACTATTTATCCACTCATTCAGCATGCCTCATTTTTTTCCCCCAATAGGCTAAAACCAACACTAGTTTCTTTAACCCACTAGAAAATTCTCTTACACCTCTGAGTCTTCTTACTCATCTCCTGAACTTTCCAATTACTTATACCTTTTATTGAAGTATATTTGTGGGCACAGTGCTTTGAGGCCATTCCAAGGTTGGATAAGACTGGAGGGGAATATTCTGTATTTTGCGGGCTGTATGCCTATTAATGCTTTCTGGTACGTGAAGCCTTTACACAATGTTGCAATGCAATTACATTGTTGATGGGTGGGCAGGTTGAGTTTTTTTTTTTATAATTCTGTTGTAATAATCTTGTTATAATTCTGTTACAATTGATTTTCACTTGCTCCTGTTGAATTATAATCTCTCTTTACCCTTGAAATTGCACATCTAATTTGCCAGGATGCTTTTGAGTTAGGCACTTAATACTACACTATTTCCCTCTTCCTCCCTCTTGCCATGAATAGTGTTTAATAAGAATATGCTGTATTCGGTCATCAGTTGAAAGTTTAGACTGATGCTATAGCTAAGGAAGAGTCCTGTAATTATGCCCTCAACTTTAACATTAAGCTATTGATACCTACTTTGAGAATTATCTTTTTTTTTTCCCTAACCAACTTTGCAGCTTTGGTATATTTCTCTAGACATCTTCGTACTTCCTGAGCTGGCCAACAAAAATTACATTTAAGGTAAATCCTTGTTAAAGCTAAGATGGATAACAAACCACTTCATCTATCCACAAAATCTTTTTCTCTGTCAGAGATGAAAAATAAAGTGGTTTGATCTAATTTGCTTGTGATAAACCCACAGCGTGTCATTCGTGTCCCTACTTTTTTTCCTCCAGATGTTTCTAAGTAATGTGTTTGAGTATTTGAATGGAAATTGAAATCAACTTTGACTCACCCTTTTTTTTCCTTCTTGCTTTTTATGGATTTTTACTGTATTTCCCCTCATCTTGTACTCTTTTACCTCAACCACCTTCCCAGGTATGAACAATATATTCTACAGGTCATCATTTAATTACATGACAATGACAAAAAATGCCTGTCTCCTAAGACAACCTGTTCCAGTATTTACTCCTCTTCATGGTGGAATAGTTTTTGCCGTTGTCCAATCTGAATCTTCCAAGTGGCAATTTATGTCTATTGTCCCTTGTTATGTTGTCTGCCAGTACTGAGTTATTGTTTGTTTATTTAGAGAGTGTTTTTCCCACTAAGAGGATTTTTATGGATGGGGTTTCTCTGCCTACCTATGTGTCAGGCTTAGAAGTAGAAAATTTTTTCTTGGTTTGCACTAGAAAACACATTTTAAGTGAAAAACATCAGTAAGCCAAACAAACACACAAAAAAAATAATATATTTGTCCATTTGGTTTTGTCAATAATACCTGTAGCAAGTGTTACTTGAATTACCAAAGGCAAAAGAAATGCATTTAATGTAATATCATGAGTTTCTGTACGCTACTATTATGCAAGGTGAGCCTGGATTTATGGAGAACTTATTCATAACTTCAGATGACTGGTTATTTTTTTTCTGTGACAGTTTTTCTCCGTCTTAATTTCTTTTAGCCAGGATATTGATCCAAAACCAACTGAGATATTTTTATTCAAGTTGATTTAGTATTAATCTATTTTTTCGCAAAGGCTCCACAAATTCTAACAAACTGAATTTACGTTCCTGTTACTTTTTTAAATTCACCAGGCAGAACAACCTGATGGTGATGTTACCCAGGTATGTGGGAAGGAAACAGGAGATCAGAAAAATACCTTCTGCCCTTGATTGTGATCATTCTGGTGCTTCCTGATTCAGTTCTGACATTTTAAAGCATTAAAGCCCTGATTCAGTGAAGTGCTTAAAGTCTTGTGTAACTTCAATTGTTTAATTATAATGATTCTCAACACAATAGGTGAAATAGAATTCAAGTCCCAAGAGGTCTGTCACATTTATACACTGTGATTTATTCCAGGTTCCCCTCATCATCACATGGGAAGCAAACAAAAATTAGATAATAAATCTGAATTTTTCTGATATGCAAAGTGTAGTGCCTAATGTGTAGTATTTTTTGAAAACTTAAGATGCTGAAACTGGCCTGGTTCTGAATTAAAGGAAATATTTTTCACAGCTGTATTACAATATGAGCAAGTCTTATTTCATGCAACACTAGCTTAGAGATGCTTTCCTAAGGAGAACTAATTACTATATTTGTTTTCCTTCAGATATTCAGTGTCAATCATAAGTCATGCATAGACTTTATTAAGACCTGCTAATTTTTTCTGTTTTTAACAGCCATAGATGCACTTATGTACTCTAAATGATTTATAGAGTTTCATGCTGAAAAAAATAAAATAAATACGTGACATCAAAGATCTGAAAAATATCTAGACTTTCTCAGAAATGCTTTGAGTTCCAACCCCTGACGTTCCGTTTGATTCTGTGAGTCTAATGAACTGACTTCAGAGATAAATTTATAAATAATGATTACAGGGAGTAAACCATTTCTACCTTATTTCTAGGTGCTTTTAGCATTTTTTACACAAGGTTCAGACTCAAGAAGACTTGTGGGCAACGAGGTAATGCAATAGGTGTAGAGAAGCCTGTAGCAAATAGAGGATGGCATTTCTGTAACTCGTTTACCTCGTATGCCTGATTCTCTTTGCGCTGTGCAACAATGAGAGACAGAAGAATTGGGCATCTTAAAGGCACAGTATCAAGTTTAAGCACGGTGCAAATTCAGGTGATTTTTGTCCTCAGATAATTTGTCGTAATTCAGATACTTTTTTTTATAACTAACTCCTAATTTCACTGGAAGTGAAAATGATAGCATTGAAGTCCTCAGTGAAAAGGTGTGCTGTCTCTCTATCTGAATTTTCAGACCCAACAGTTATGGGAAGAATCTGATGTACTATAAAAACAACTTGCCTGTCAGTCATAAACCTCGTGTGTCTGAAATGTACCTTTCCATTGCTGTGGTAGTAGTTACAGGCAACATATTGTATGTGTACATTGCACCAGCAATACAGCTTTTCTCTTTTTTTCTTCTTTAATGTCCTGGTAGTGTAATTTAAGCGTAGGTCTTAGTAAACGTAAGACTTGTGTCAAGGACTGAATGGGAGGAAGGGAAAAAGAGTAGAAACATAAGTGTCGATTTTATCTGTCTGCAAAAACATAAGGTCATTTAAATACTTAAGATCTCTGAGAGATATTTGATGAAGGAAGGGATGCTAAACAATCAGTTCTAATCAGTATAATTAAAACTAGACAGAAAGACGAATGAGAGTCTGAAGTCCATGGGCAAGATCTTCAGCAGCAGTTAGAAGATTTGAGAATATGTAAGAGAAACAACTCTGCAGACACCGAGGAGCGAAGGAGGGAGAGGAGGTGCTCCAGGTGCTGGAGCAGCGATTCTCACATTGGAGAAGTTTGTGGACAACTGCCTCCTGTGGGAAGCACCCAACACTGGAGCATGGGAAGAGTATGAGGAGACCTCCCCTTGAGGAGGGAGGAGCAGCAGAGACAATGTGTGATGAACTGATCCCAACACCCATTTCCTGCGCCCCTGAGCAGCTGAGGCTGTTTTTCCATCAATAGTAATTGATGAGTGATCTCCCTGTCTTTATCGTGACCCATGAGCCTTTCATTATCTTTTCACTCCACTGTCCAGCTGAGGAGGGGAGTGATACAGCAGCTTTGGTGGGCTCCTGGTGTCCAGCCTGGGTCAACTCTCCACAACTAATTTTAATTTTTTTGGTATAAATAGTAACATTTTTTTGCCAAGGCAAGATAGGTAGAAGCAGTCCTTTTTAGTTATTTTTGTATTTTTCCATATGTTTATTTAAAACTTTTAGTGTGTCACGTCTCATGAGCTTTAGTGAGAAAGAAACCCTTTTTAGAATTTTTGCAGTTGACTTCCATTTTTCAAGTCTAAAAAATGGCTAATGCAAATAGTGATCTAGAGAGCTAATAAAAAATGTATTCAAAAATCAAAAAGTTCCACATAGACCATGTAGATTCTTATTTGTTTGTTTGGGGTTTTTTCTGCTCTGTCTGTATACTGGGGCCAATGAGACCATTTTCAATAGATGTCGTTAATCTAATAAGCAATAACTTTCACCTGGGTCCCCAGTTTTGGAAGGGCTCAGAATAATGATCTCACATTCTCTCCTGTCTTGATAGCTTTTACCACTCTAAGGCCTAAAAGACCCTGTGAAATGGGGGTGAACAGGGAAGAGTTGAGCAACGGAGGGATGTTGCCTATTGCTCTTCTTATTTTGCCTGTGAGACTCAGAGCCAGTTTGCTAAAAAAAAAAGAAAAAAAGGAAAAAAAAAAGCTTTTGAGATTTATTTTAAAGTACTAAATGGCTTTTTGCATTTGAAAATATTGGTACAAGCTTAGTCATTTCTGCAGTTCACCAGTTGACCAGTGCAAAGTGACTAACAGTTAACTTCTCTTAGTGTTGGGAATCTTGATTTCAATGCCATATTATTCTAATTATTTGCATCTTATTTTATTTTCACTCTAAACAGAGTCATCTGAATAAAATCTCTCTCTGGAAGTGATTCATTCTTGCTAGATGCTGCAACTTTTTTATCTACGTCTGCATGTGTTTTGTCAGTGTGTGTATGAAAGCTGAACTCATTCCTTGTAAAGGTGAACCTAGTTTTACAGCTTCTTTTTCTACTAAATTTCATGCCAGAAATTGAAGAAACCAGTAACCTTACCTTTGACATTTCCCTTTCCTCTGGCCTGTAAGCAGCTAGATATAGATGGGGTCTTTGAAAGA
The DNA here is from genome assembly GCA_020746105.1 of Trogon surrucura. Taxonomy (NCBI): domain Eukaryota; kingdom Metazoa; phylum Chordata; class Aves; order Trogoniformes; family Trogonidae; genus Trogon; species Trogon surrucura. The sequence goes on along the minus strand of CM036619.1, from coordinate 96,515,902 downwards.
CTTGAGTCTCTCGGTGTACTTTGCAAAACAATCCTGTTTCGTTTGATATTTTTGTTCAGGGCCTGTCTCCGATCTTTTAAAATATTTATAATCTCTAATCTGCTGACCATGATGTTCTCTGAGAGCAAGGTGCACAGAGTCTTGCAGGTCTTTTGCTACTTTTTATTATAACTTCTTTTTTTTTTTCATTATTTCAATTTGGTTTTAAGTTCCAGCTCTTGACTTTGGTTTTGCCTTTTCCTGACAGATTAAACAGCTTTGTTCAACTTGGTATTTTCACCTGTTTAAGATATTTGTACACTGTAATCAAACTTCCTTTCAGTCTTCTTTCTCATAAGCTAAACAGACTGATTTCTTTATATTTCTCAGCCTAAAGCACTTTCTCCAAAACTTAACTAATTTATCTGGCTTCTTGTCGCAGGTCCTTCAATTTGTCCACGACTTTTAAAAAATGAAAATGCCACAGCCAGTTGGAGCATTTTTGTGTAGGTTTCACAAACATAATATACAAAGGTAAAATTATTTTCTAGGTCCTACTCAATGCCTCTTTGTTTTCTAAAACACCAACATCTTGGAAGTGATTTCTACAGTTTTATATAATTACACTTAGAATTACTTCTATTTATCTAAAACACTGTTTCTAAGTGACAAATAATCCGTGAGCTCCCATCAAATTCAGCAAATATATTTAGCCAAAAGGAGTAAATTGTTTCAATTTCGACTACATTATTTAACAAAAAAATATTTTGATTTGTCATTGGAAAACTGACCTGAGTCTTAAAAGATGGGAAGAACGGGTTTTAAAAAATTTTTAAGCGATCTATTTTTTTTCTTTTAATGACAGACTCATATTTTTTGGCCAATGCAAGAACAAAACCAAAACAATTTACAGCTGTTCCAGCCTAAATTAAGTAGGGTAGACATGGATATAGCCTGGAACTAAGCTGCACACAATGACCTACAGTACTGGAGCAGGCTGGAGTATATCAGCTTTGTAACACATCAGAACCACTGGATATCTTAACGTTTGATGAAAGAACTAAATAGAAAAATAACACCAAATTCTGATTGGAGCACTTCCTAAGTTAAGTGTGTCCAAAGTATAATATTCAGGCAAATATTCCAAATTGTTATAAAGACTAAACAGAGAAAATGCTCTCAAAACACTTTTGAATAAGGCTTAGCAAAAAATATTCAGGAAGCAATCCAACTTTTAGTTTTGTGGTTATCTGTTCCTCTCTCTTGTGGAGATGAGAGGCTAAAAATCAGCAGGTCAAATCCCTATTTGCATTTACTTTAGGAGGAGGAAATTAGACTTTATAATCTCACTCCTAGGGGTAGGGAATGCAATAGCAGGATTGTGATTGCGGGCAGTGGAGGAATTAAGAACCTGAATAGTGGATGCTGAATTTCTTTGCTCTGGTAGGGTAGGTGCAAGCATTAAGCAGGTGATTAGCAGATCAGATAAGCACTCAGTATTTTACTATAAATCATTATCTGCCATTCTTGTGATACTTGTAGCAGAAAATTGTAGGCAAGATGGAGAAAGAAAAAAGACACCTTCAAAGCCTTGACTTCGCTTCCTACCCTCCTCTTTACCACCTCATTTCAGCTTGGAGAAATTATTTTCCTTTCACTATGTGTCACATTGCATATTTCAAGACTAGGACAGGCTTATGTTACAGAGAGGGTAAAATGCTTTTTTATATTTAAAAATATTTACTTAGTTCTACATATTTTCCCATACTGGAAATCCTTAAGCATGTGAACTAGGCTGCTTGCTTTATTAATGGCTTCCAACCTGATCCCAACCCTTGACAGGTGCTTCTACCTCTAGGTGACCACATTGAAGATTATGCTCCTCTGGACCAATGCAAAGCAAGTAGAAGATGTACTTTGATTTTAGATGTCTTGAGATCTCTCCCTCCTAATGCAGCTTATACGTGCCAGTAGACACATCATGACATGCAGCTGTGTGACAGCCTACAACAAAATACACTGGTTACAGGTGGTGCTGTGCTTTCTAGCTCTGAGGAGGGACTCAGCAGAGTTAAGTGGTCATGCAGGTCTTGCAGGTAATGAGGACCAGTCAACAAACAGGTACTTTGTACTGGTTCAAGGCCATGGGGACTTTCCTCTTTTGAGTTTCAATCCCTTTGCTCTTGGGTGTCACGTTCGTTTAATTAGCTTGACTGCATCTTTCAATCCAGTGGTAAATCTATAAAACCAGAATCTACAGCTTTCAACTATTTAATTAATACACTAAAATATTCAGCTTACAGAAACAGTTCTAAAATCCCTGGGAAATATTGTCTGGATCCTCCATACTCAGTAAAATATTTCAGAGCTTAGTTTAAAATCTCCTGAAGGAATGCAGGAATACAGGCTTGGCAATGCAAGTTTTTTTTTTGTTTTGTTTTGGTTTTTTTTTTTGCAGGAAGATCCACCAAATACTGGAACAAATGCAAGGTTATAGGACGTCATAAGATACGGTCAACAGTATGGACAAAGGTTATTATTTAAGCTTGACAAGCAAATTCAATACTACTTTATGTTAGCTGATTAAAAGTAATATAAGGGTGAATTCAGTAAGATGTTTGTAATATGCTATTTAGAATTAAAATGGTCTGAGTCTGTTATGAGCTGATTTGTTATATTCATAGGGAAATGGCTGTAAAATTAATGTGTTGTGCTTTCATATTTTAATCAAGGAATATTAGTATTAATGAACAAAGATAATGAATGAAATGGGGAAAAGCAGGAGAAAATGAAGTAATTAAATCATTGAGTTTTGAAATTATCACTTCAGTATTCTGCGAATTGATAAATAAGTGGTAGAGTTGATTACTGCATTGCTGTAAGAGCTAAAGTCATAACAAAAACTAAAGCTGAACTAAGGAATTCTGCAAACTCTCCCTGAGGTCTCAGAGAGGCAGCTGCCAGAACAAGGTAGATTGTCAGAACTACCTGCATCTTTCTGAGCTTCGTCCTCCCTGAATTAACTGATATTTGCCCAGAGTGAGGATTTCAGCTAAGACAGCAGCCTGTGCCACTGGAGAGCAACCTTCACGACAAAAATAGGATGCTATAAGTTATCAATTAAATATGTAGTAGGGTGCAGCCACTCATCTATGCAGGTACCACTTGTAATGCACAGGCAGTTATCCTGCATCACCTTGCAGAGAAACTATTAACTTTAGATGCAGAAAAATCTGTCATAGGGTTGGTCCATTTTGACTTCTGGAGGCATCTTTGGGTATTCTGGTCCTGAGCGATGTGAACAATATCAGGAAGAAAAACCTATGATAGCCCAAAGAATAAATATCCAGCAGTCCAGGTAAACTCTAAAGCTAACTTGATTTTCTTACTTTCCTCACCTAAGAAAAGCAGAAAAAGGAAAGCAGCAGAGCAATTCCTAAGCTAAGGGGCAATAAATTGTTCCACTTCTCACACAAGCAGAATTTTCTACTGCTGAGCTAGAGTGTTGTATATTGCCAAAAGAGAGTTCAGACAAGAGGGTGCTTTCATCCCAAATCAAGGTGTGTGGATGTTGTTAGATCTAATTATAAGCAGGCTTTTATCTCGTGCTCCGCTCAATTAATAGTTGGCATTTGGTGGGCTGTAAATGCCATGAAGCAGTGCTGTTGTTAGCTACACTCAGCTACACTTAGTTGTTAGTACAAGAAGGACTGATTCTCCTCAGATGATCCTTTTTGGACAGAGAGATTCCTTTTCCTGTTGTGTCGTGTTATTTCTGCTCCATCTTAGAGACAAGGATGTCATGTGGGACAGTGTCAAACGCCTTGCACAAGTCCAGGCAGATGACATCAGTTGCTTTTCTCATATCAACCAGAGCTGTAACTTTGTCATAGAAGGCCACGAAATTAGGCACGATTTGCCCTTAGTGAAGCCGTGTTGACTGTCACCAATCACCTCGTTATTTTTCATGTGCCTTAGTACAGCTACCAGGAGGATCTGTTCCACAATTTCACCTGGCACAGAGGTGAGGTTGACTGGTCTGTAGTTCCCTGGGTTTTCTTTGCTTTCCTTTTTTCAAAAAATGGGGGTTACATTTCCCCTTTTCCAACCTGTGTTAGCCTCACCAGACTGCCATGACTTCTGAAATATGATGGCTAGTGGCCTAGCAACTTCAGCTGACAGTTCCTTCAGGACCTGAGGATGTATCTCATCAGCTCCCATGGACTTGTGCACCTTCAGGTTCTCTAGGTGTTCCTGGTCCTGATCTGCTCCTACCCGGGGTGGTTCTTCACTCTCCCAGCCGATGCTCTCTGTGACTTGGGTGGTGTGTGGCTCAATTGGTTATCAGCGAAGACTGAAACAAAGTCATTGAGCACTTCAGCCTTCTCTATGAGTCCTTCAGGAAGAAGAAAGGGGAAAAAAAATCCTCTTGCGATCTAACTATAAAAGGTCCAAGTTCACCAAGCATGTAATTTAAACCCAGTGATGATATTTGCAAAACTTACTTGGTCTTAAACTCCCTTTAAGTATTATGTGTGCATGATGCAGCATAACTTGCTGGTCTGCTGAGTCTCCAGCAGCACAGCAGCTGACAGTGCCCTGGAATTTGTCCCAAAAGAACATGAAAGCCTAGCAAAACCTTCGGGATGAATGAAGCCAATGAAACAGAAGAGAAACATTTTTAATAGGGGAATTAGGTGGCATTTAATGTCCATGCACCGTGCTGAAGATTTTTACTTAGTAGAGCCTATGTATAGCAAACTTCTGTCTTTTCTGTCTGAACTGTCTGCCACTTACTGCTTATTCAGAGGTTGTTCCCATGGTTAATAGCAGCATAACTAACAACTAATGGATATTTCTTGCTGCAGGGATTTTTGCATCTGTGGGAGAATATTCAAGCGACTTAGATATTTGGTTTGCTTTTGATTGCGGCTTATATTTTTTTAAAAGACTTAATACAGAAATAGTGGGAATTAGAGTCTTCAGCCCTGCCTGAGGCAATGAGTTTTAATGATTAGGCTGGGCTCCCCCAGTCAGAGGCACTTCAGTGATTTTTAAAATTAATATGTTGCTGCTGTTAAAACCTGAGTGTGTGTTTGCCTTAGGGATTTGCAGAACGTCGTATACCCCCAGAGACCCTACTAGAGAGGGAGAGATGTATGTGTTTTTAGCAGTATCCATGCTGGCGTTAGGTCTCTGAAGACCGTCACATACTTGACCATGGCATAAGTCACAACAACCCATAAGAGGCACCAAAAAAACATGCAGCTTCCAAAGGAAGAAGGGAAAATACAGAACTTGAATACAACTTTTACTTCTTTTATTCCCTGAATTTCTTCTCCCTGGCAAGAAGCAACCTATGCTTTTTTTCAGGAAGTTCAGTGAAACTTCATACAGGTTACATCTGAGTGGACCCTTGTAATGGAAGAATAATGATTTTTTTTTTTTCCCCCTCACTATTCGAACCTTTCTTATTGTCTTTCCCACCTATATATTAGCCTCAGGAATAATGGAAACCTCTTTTATTTTCTCTGGCAACATAAAGCAGCCATACTGGTGACAGTCCCAATTAATGTCCTCTCGCCCTTGCGCCACTGAGTGTTAATTCTTTCTATATGTGCTTAAGCCCCAGTGATGTGGAACATGCTAGTTCAGGTATCATGTAAAAACCTCATTCTTTTGATAGCTGCAAATGGAGCAGCTGCACAGGTGATCAAGGACCGGTAGGGGAGGAAGGGAGGAAACTTTGTGTTTGAATATCAGTATGCATTTTTTTGTGTCACTTGGCAGAGCTTCTGTACCTTTCAAAGTAGAAATCTAGCTTGACTTCACTCTGACATCTCTGCTGGAGTAAGCATGCCATGCTGTACTGCCTGCCACTTTGGTATACTTCACTGTTCACATTTTTTTATAACAGTTTTACCTCATGGAGTTTGGGGGAAGAGACATTATCCACTTATAATTTTTTGATTTAAGCAGAGTCAGTGGAATATGGTGATACTCGATGGAAAAACTAATGCAGTTATGAGTGATGCATTTGGAGAGTGAGGTGCTTAGGTTGTCAATATACCGTAAAACCAATGTGAAATAATGTGGTTTTGTCATGATGGCATTGAAAACTTCAGTAGAAAGCGTCAGCGGAAGGGAGTCAGAAGTCAGACACGACTACATAGAATCATAGAATGGCCTGGGCTGGAAGGGACCTCAGAGATCATTTTAATCCAACCTCCCTGTTGTGAGCAGGGACGCCACCTCTCGACTAGGTCAGGCAACACGTGAGAACCGAACGGGAATCGAACCCGTGACCTTGGTGTTTCAAGAACCACGCTCAACCCACTGAGCTGCATTGCCAAATGAGTTTTGGAAAAATAGGTAACGCAAAAATAATAAACTCTCCCTGGCTTGTATTTTATACCGGGATACTTTCTAGGATTTCCTTTCCAAATAGCTGCAAAATAAGATGTTGCCCACAGGATCGTAGGCAGCTTCTGTGACCCCTCTTTGCCTTAGTCCTGTGAGACATCAGCAGCACTGCTCGTGCATCAGCTGATCTGTCTCTTTCCTCTTTGGGATAAAAAGTTCTGGGCTAGGTAAAACGGTTTCAGGCAGTAGGGCATGGCTTTTGCTACTGAACAGGGTAATCGAGGTAGCCTGCCGTGAGTGTTGCAGAGAGGAGAGCTCTTTAGTAAGCACAGGTGAAGACTGGAGAAATGGTTTGCTCATGGCATCCACAGAAGTCAGAGGAAGGCAATTTCTGAGCTCAGGGAGCTCGTGAACCTGAAAGAACTTGGAGGGGGATATGCTCTTTAGTGTACATTAAATCTTTTTAATTGGTATTGAAATACAATTGAAGACCAGAGTTGTTTGCTTTAAATCAGTACAGAAGTGGCCTGTATCCTGAGTGTTTCTAGCATTGAGTTGTAGTTACTAATACATTCTAAGACTGAAAAAATGGAGCAAATTTCACATTCCACTAGTTTGTACACAGCAAGTTGAATCACGGGTTGGTGCTAGCACAATTTTTAATCTGCAGTGTGTTATTTTTGGTTTATCAAAATAAAACGCGCAACTTGAAATCAGGTAAACAAATTGCTTTTAATTTTTTTTTTTCAGAACTAGTAACGTAATATTTCTGTTGTCAATCATTTAGAAATTTGAAATACATGTTTAGTGAAAATTTGGCAATTTAAGAATATCTGGAAGTACAAATAGATGATATGGTTAATACAGCTATCTGTCTTAACTAAGCTATGTACTTCAATAATTTTTAAGTTCCAAACTGTATAAAGTTCTGTTTAAGGCAGAGGAACTCTTGGAATGAATACATTTACTTTAAATAGACACTCAGTAAATGTTAATGGAAACAGTGAAACTTGAAATGAGGCTGGCACAGGCAAGAGTTAATGCACATAACTGTATTTTTTGATAAATTTTGTTTAAAGAATGCATGGTTTGATTCCTTTTTATTTATTCTAACATTCAAACCAAGTGAAACTCCAGGGAATTATTAGAGACACAAATTAAAACAACAGATGGACTTGAAGTTACGTGCATAAGGACATTTTTTCCAAAAGCCTCCTGACAGTTTCAGATATTCCAAGTTATTCTATTTAATTTCAAATGAAGAATCTTTCATTTTCTGCAGAGCTGTCAATCTCAGCAAGCCCATAAGAAGGTAATTTAAAACCGTCATGAAATACATTTTTCCACTTGTCTTTTTTTTGAAGTACATTGACAGTCAGCTTACAAAGTAGGTAGAAAAATGCATTCCATATTTTAACGGATGCAAAACACAAGCATTCAGATCTTTCAAACGGAGCAGACTGCAATGCTTGTACAGAAATTACTTCTTGCAGTCAAGTACATTGACATGGTCTTTGAAGACAAAATATCAAATTTTCCGATGGTCTGTCTACTCTCAGAACTAGAAAAGGTTTTTTGGAGAGTGGGTGTTACAGAATCAGATCAAACCTACCTGATCATCTATAACCCAGGCAGCTGGTATGGTATTGGCTTTGCACCCTGACTGCAATGTCAAAAGATAACAAAATAATTTGTGAATTGCAGGGAAACAGAACTGTTATTGCTATGCCCTTTGATTGTTTGGCCTTATGCCACTTCCTTTCAGCTGTCACTATTAATCATGAGAGAAGTACAGAGAGGGGAACGAAATCTTACCAGCTCCTCCTCAGTAACATGTCTTAAAGGGATGTACGTGCAAGTTTTGCATGTATGTGCATGTTTAAATACCATGTACGTGCGTGTTTAAATACCATGTACGTGCGTGTTTAAATACCATGTACGTGCGTGTTTAAATACCATGCAGCTTGTACCAATAAATGAAAAAGAACCAGAAATGCCACAGAAGAGTTGTCCATAGCAATAGAATGTGTTTGGCCACCTCAGTGATGGGCATGGTACCAACATTAGATAAGCAGTACCAACAAGTCTGTAAAACTGGCAAAGGAGATGTCAAAGCAGGCTCAGAGCTGCCGTAAGAGTTGGCTGGATGGGAGCTAGTCAGTGTCTGGAAAATGTATTGTTGCAAGAGTCATTGTCCCTGCATTGTCCCTTTTTTGCTAGCAAGGCTATGTCACAGCTGGACCAAAGCTGTCATGGACCACAAAGCAGTGCTTTCAGATTTGTCTAGCGTCTTCTTGCACCTCTGCCTACAGATAAATATTAATGCTACACAGTGAGGATTTCCTTAATTAACCCCTTAAACAGGGTTGGACTTCACACAAAGTATACTTATTTCTTTCAGATAGGTCTCAAGTTTACCTGAGGATAAATATGCATATGGTGACTTTATGTTCATGAGTAAATCCAGCAGATCTAAGAGGCTGACTTTCCTGGTTTTTAGTAAACTTCTTGGCTGGACATTCACAGCTTTATAATTGGGATTATGACGGTAGGAATTCAGGCGAACTGTCTATCTACGAGTATAAATTAATTCCTCTGCTTTGAGCCTATCCAGAACCAGAACCAGCTTCTTCATCTGTCTCGCTGAGAGATACTGCTGCTTCCCTAAGAGGTTTCCAAAAAAGCAACGTGTCCTGGGGCTGTGGAATCACTGGGGGCATGGGAATGGGGGAAGGAAAGAATTTTCTTTTCATGTTTTATTTCGCCTTATTTTCTTGTATTCAGATATGAAGCACAAATTTGAAAAAATTATTTCTTAATCAAAATCGTCTTTTTAAAACTCACTTGGGTCTAAGTTTGTTTTATAAGTATCCCATTTAAAGTGCTATGTTTGGCTACTGAAATATCTGTTGGTTTCGACGTTTGACCACTTTGTTTTTCAAAAGAAATAACTTTTTGAGAAACAAAATGAGAAATTAAATAAATCAGAATGCAAACAGAGTGTGAACAAAGCTGTAATTTATTATCCCTCAGTAATTTATGGCCCCTCAGTTCACATTTTAAATGCTTTCTCCTGAGGTATTTGTGCTCTGTAGCAAGGAGGCATGCCAATGTCCTTTAAGAATTAACTCTTAAATGAGGCTTCAAAAATTAGATGACATATCCAAAAGTTGGTTCTGTTTACAACAGGACTTAATATTTACAGTAACTTTTTATCTAATGGGCTAGAGCTGTTTTATTTTTATTGTAGATTTGCACTGCCTGGTGGTAGTGTAGCTAACTAAGCTTGTGGAACTAATGCACTGACCCATTCACAAAATGCTTTTCTGAAATTTATAGCCATCACAATGGAGCAAAAATTTGTGATTTACTTGAGAAATTTATTGCACAAGAAAATGTGAAATGTTTCAATAGGTGCCTATTATGTCTATCTTTACTTACTCCTCCACACTGAAGTAAGGTAACTGATCAGTGTACACCTGCCCAGTAGACTTTTACAGTATGAGCTTAGGAAAACTTATTCTGCAGGCATTACTGTTTTACTTTACACTTTCTGTCATAGTAAACATCAAAACAAATAAAATGTTTTGAATCTTTTAAATTCCAATGAATCGAGTGAAATCAGCCTTTTTAAATTTTGATGAAATTAAATTTGTAATGCTTTGGTTATACCTGTATAACCTTATGTAATTTTTCCCCTAGACTGATATCAGTGTAATAATCATGGGGGTTTTGGATTATGATTATATTGGCACAGAAAGATTTGGGCCAAATTTAAGTGTCATTCAGATTCTATGTCTCTGTAACTATGACATTACGTTATTCTTCCGTTATTTCATTAAATTTGTCCTAAGTTAAGACCAAAGCCTGTAATGAATTCACATCAAGTCACGGTCTTCTAAAATTATGCAACTGAGAGGCTCCTGCAGACTTCAATAGGTGTTTGCATTGGTTCCTTTATATCAATATGCTTTCAGAATTAGTCTTTGAATTAAATTTTGTTTTGAAGTTGATTGGATGCCCATTGCAGCAATGCTAAAAAAAAAAAAACCCACACAAACAAAAAGTAAAGCTCACTCTCTCATTATAGCTTCTGGAAATTTTACTATTAATGGGATCATGTTTTGACGCCTTAAATATGAAGAACTTTTTCCGTACTCTGATTAAAAGAGCTGTACTGTTTGTGCTTTTTGGGTCAGGCAGAGAGCCTTTTAAGATTGTTTTTTAAGTGTGGTAAATAACAGATATTTCTTGTCTAGCCTCTCCTGTGTGAGGGAACAGCTTGAGCTTTGTGGTTTAGGGAAACCTTCTGTCTTACTGAATTAAACTTGAGAAGTGATTGATCATCTCCAATTGCAGGTCTTCTCTGACAAAAACTGATTGGATCTGTAGTTCAGAGAATGAGAGTCTTAACCCACTATTCTACCAAAATAATCAGTTTGTATAGTTGGACTATATAAAGATACCTAGCAAAATTAGTAAAAAGAGAAAACAAAGAGGTTTTTTTTCAGGGTAAATGCATACAGAGGACTGTGCTTGGGAAAGAGGAATTCTGAGACTTCCTTTTCAAGGATGGCAAAAGTGGAAGTAGTGATTGCAAAGGCATTCTGAAAAACTTCTTTAACTTTGTGCTGGAGAAACCAAGGAGAGGGATAGAAGTCTAGGAGTCTTTCACCACAGGGGCCGAAAAGCTACCTGCAAAAAAGCTACCTCAGCAAGAAAGGGTAGCATTTGAATAGAAAGTCATAGACATGTCATTACTGGTAAGGAAGGTATCAGACTGTAAGAGTACAGGAAGAAGTTCTTGAAGGAAAAGCAGCAAGCAGGGCTCATGGCCATCCATCAGCCAGAGTCTGACACCAGAATTAATTAGGTAAGAGAATTTTCACTGTGAGGCACCATCAAGAAACACCAGTGAGAGGATGAAAGCTGAATCTCACTTTGGACCTTGCCTAGGGAAGATGAAACTTACCACTGGGTAAGAAAAGAAGAGAAAAAGAGCTCTAAGCAAGGTTTTGTTTGCAGTGTTGCACTGATAGGCAGTAGGATGCAAGCTTAAAGTTTAGTTTTTTATAAGGTCAGGACAATTCACAGCAATCCCATTGAAGTCAGTCACTACACAGTACATGTAACACCGTGCATGATCTCCAATTCTGTCTCCTTATTATAGAATTTCAACTATTTTCTAAGGTATAAAGGTGTACAAAATGAATTGCCGGTTTACTTTTAAGACTCAAAAGCACAGGCAATAAAGTACAAAAATAACTGGATTCAAGCACATACACCGACAGCTTAAAAAGATTGTTTTTGTAGTCCACGTAGAATGCTGCTGCAGCTGCTTGTAAGTAAGGATGTGAGGAAAATACTTCTAAATAGGTTGAGAATATCTGGGCTCAATAGATATTTATTTAAATAAAAAATAAAGCCTGCCAACAAATGCACAGCAACAGAATAGTCTGTACATGTATTGGGTTTTAAAATCTTTTTTTTTGTGTGTGTATGTGTATTTTCTCCTGTGCAATATGATAGGTTTTCTCTGTAAAATGATTGTGCCACCTAGGTAATAGCTACAGGGGTTTCCTCCTTTTTATCTCTGCAGGATCTAAACCGCTCTGGAGTCTTACATAGGGCCTGAGCAAAAATTCTCATATATTGCCAAGATATACACAATACCACGGAAAAATATATAACAACTTAGGAAAGCCTTAACAAGAAGTTTATGGTAGTCATAGACTCAGACGTTTCTAGGTCAGTGTAAGATTTCTGCTGTCAAGAGTTCCCAAGCCTCTAGATGATGCTGTAAAGAAAGATTCACTCACTGTACTTGAACACGGAGTGAGAGAGAAAGTGAGAGTACTTTAGCCTATTTCTTTGCTAGCTTGGATCCTTATCGTTTTTCTGAAAGCTGCTGGAAAGCAACAGAGATTTAGCTGCCAGGTCTAAACTGCAGGGGTGGAATTGGCAGTAGTAAAAGCGAAAAGATTCAGCAAATAAAAGATAATATAGATCATCTCCTGTTGTGCCTGTTTTCAAATTACTGTGTTTAAATGAACTTCTTGTTCTGCAGGCTGTCTTTAGTCTCTCGCTTGCTGGCCTCCAATGACCTTTCTCTGATTTTCTCTTCCCTTTACAGTGCTATAGCATTGCAAACTTTTATCTAGGTTTCTGGTACTGTAAATATGGACAAATTCCATGAATTCTTTCAATCTTTTAGGAAGTCTGATCTCAACTTCTAACTGTTTAGGCAATGAAGTGCAGTGGAAGCTAACGACTTGTGTAATAGATGAATATATGATTTTTGGCTTGTGAATATAAATATCTGTACACTGATACTCTACCTCTTCTTCCTCTACCTATGTAAATATTAGTGGCAATAAAAATCAAAATCTCTTGTGTTAGAGGATTTCTACTGGCAGAGAAATCTTTGCAAAGTTGAAAGAGAAAGTAAAACTAAGTATGAAAACCTAGGGATGTGTTCCTTCTCATTTTTAATACAAGCAGCCTTGTATGTTTGAGTGGTTTTGAAACCTAGTCTGGTTTTTCATCCTTATTTTTAATGACATTCTTTCCTTCAGGGACACATATATATTATTCCTTTCTCCTCTTTTTTAGTGCTAGTGGGGCTCGCAATGTTTTTCATTTGTTTCTTCCTCTGTCCCAATGTGAAATGTGCAGAAAGGTGAAGAGCAGCGTGCTTCTTATGAGCTGGTAGTTATATAAAACCACTCGTAGAAACTAGAAGCAATGCAAATCATATAATGTCCCAGGAAATAACTATAAATGAAGGAATCTCAGTTCTCTGAGTCCATTATTACTGGTCTATGGCATCATTGTTATTCAGAAGACAGAAGAGATGAGCTCTAGAAATTGCATGGGCAATAGCACTCGGGTGAACTTAATGCTAGGACTTTGTTTCCTCTTGATATTTAGGTTTCCCGTCACCTATTTCTTTTGTTTGTGCCCATTTGTATTTTTTCATTCTGTCGTGTAATTATGGAATTCTCTTGCATGATAATTAACCGCTGAAAGTCCTTCAACTCCTTTAGGTACTGTATTCTTCAGGTGCTGAATCAACAAAGCTCTTAAATATGCACATTCGTTCTTTAAAGACATAGTTCAACACGACTGTTTCAATAATATCTCCTGTCATTAGACAAAGTGGCTGGTGCCACTTCTGAAACCTGTTAAGCTGGGACATGTATTAAGTTTATCAGGTGACCACCAAAGAAGCTGAAAAATGAAAATTTTCCCACATGAAGAGGTGCTTTTCAGAGTGAAAAATGCTGCTGACCAACTTTTCAGAGGTGTTGCCTCCAGCTAGAATTAAGAGCTTCTGAAAGCTCCTATCAACAACCAACTATCTACAGTTTCTCTTGCCTGAAAGACCTCTGTGGCTACAGGTACACAAAGAAAGAACAAATAGTATGCAGTGACACTGAGGTAGACTACCTAGCCTTTATTTGCTATGATATAGCAGAAACCATTCTATAAGTCTGATTAAGGGTCTGTAGAAATTATTTCACACAGATTGCACATAGATAGAGGCTTGGACCTGTGAAAGATATGATTTCAAAGCAACAAATATCTGAGGAGAAAATACATACGGTTTAACATAGACAAGAAACCTAGAACTCATTTTGGTTTACACTAATCTCGGAATTTATTTAAGAGAACTGTTTCTCCCCAACGTGAGGAGATGCTGTCTTCACTGGAAAAGTTACATCCCCAGCCTTTAATGATTGCTGATTTTCATCTGTCTTCTGTAGATGAAAAAATCGGTCTTTTCTCTCTGGCAGTGAACTCATTTGCAAGTAACTGATTTCCCTCCTTGCTTCCCTCTTCCATATTTGTTCTCCCCAGTGGTGGGATAAGCATGTGTCAGGGCACTGTATTCTGCACGGTTTGTGTCTTTGTTAAGGAAATCTCTGCTCAGCAAAGGTAAACCTGACTCTTTTGACTCTTGGTTAGTATGTGTTGTTTTATCCAGATACATACAGCCTCCCGAACATAACCTGAATTCTTCAAACTGCTCAGCTCTGCAGCAAACAGAACATTCAACTACACAACAGCATTTGTGGCAGTTTTGAGTTAAGTAAGAAAACTGTGGGATGTTTTCTATGTTTCACTGGGCAGCTTGGCTCTCTGCCATCTTTCCTGTTGTGCCGCACAACAAAGTTTATGCAATTGCATAGTGGAAAATAACAATTCAGTGCTTTTAAGTGTTCAAATTTCTCTCAGGAAAATTATGTGTGTTTGGGCTCTCTTTCTGTGATTTACCACACAGACACAGAGCACAGAGGTGTTGCTGGAAGGTGAGATTTTTCATGTTTCATGACATAATGCCATATATCTTGGCCGTTTTTAAAGTTCATTAGGGGTGGCTGTCTATGGGCTTGACAATCTGTATGTGCCTATGAGCGGCTCTGACACAAGACAATGTAGCAGAGATACTAGGACTCACATCAGTAAGATCAATGGTCTGTAATTATTCCTTTGCCCATCTTCAACTGAGCCACGGAAAAGATATCTTCTGGGCTCAGTCCCGTCAGCTGCCAAGCAACCTAGCTCTGGTCCACCAAAACACTTAAGCACGTATTTATCTTGAAACAGTCATGTTGAACTATGTCTTCAAAGAAAGAGTGTGCATATTTAAGAGCCTTGTTGATTCAGCACCTAAAGGATACAGCGTCTTTCAAGAGGAAGCCCTCTGTGCCCCTATTTTCATCTTCTGTCCTTTGTCCCATCCTTTTAGAGCTCAAGTGCTTGAGGCAGCAACAATTTTTCATCCTCTCTGAGTGTGTGCATAGCATTTAGTGTTCGGGGATTTTTATCTGAACTGAAGCTTTTAATTGTCATCAATAGTTGTGACTACAGTTCTGTGAGGATAAGAGAAAGGGACTCTGCATTTCTTCCTTTTAATAATGCTCATTATTATTCTTGCCTCTTTCTCTTGCTTTCCTTTACTCTTCTTACACATTTCATTTTTGTCACGCTTTCACATTTTAGGTTGCAACTCAGAAGCTCCCATGCGATATGTTAGTGTACATATTTTTATTTTTATTTTAATTTTCAGTTTCAGTGAGGAAGCATTGGCAAGTGAAAGAAAAGGCATTTCCACAAGCCACTGAACTTAACTACTAGGAACATGAGTAAAAACAAAGTCAAGAAAGCAAGTATCAATGAACCACCTTATGCCAAATGAGGTAAGAATTTGATTGATGTCTGTGTGCTCTACAATGTGATAAAATTAGCGAGTGGAGAGGGATTTGAAATAAAATTTCTGAGCCGGACGCTTGCAAAAATCTGATAGAATTTTAATTTGGACCCAAGTTAAACACCACTAATAACGGTGTTTTAGTTCTGGGATGCTGCTGTGTTCTCAACACATCGTATGTATATAAAGAAAAAAGGTGAAATTGTAAACGTCAAACCAGCAGGCTCTCGCCGGGGGCACCAGCTCCAATGCAGGTACGTCCACACTGGGGAATGGAATCGTGGCGGAAGGGGCTGGCAAGGAGCACTTTGGGGGTTTTTTGAAGCTGGGCAAGTGGCTCGCCTGTGTCAGGGGCTGGCAGATCATGAGGGGACTGCTGACCCGCCGTGGGCAGAGCCAGCACCTCTGGGCTATAAGAAACCTCAGGGAGGGAGCTGCGGTCACTGCCCACAGAGCACAGGGTGAGGCAGCAGTGCGGTGGGTGCCGCAGCTGTCGGCAGCGCCCAGGACAGGGCGCTGAGGCTCTGTTGGAGCAGAAAATCAAGGGCTTTCATCCACTCCTGTTCTCAGGGAGAGCGGTAGGCATTCGCTGAAGAAGGAAAGCTCCGGATGGAGAGTTGTCAGGCCCTGAGGTTTTAGGACGATGACTCGGGTTCAACAATTCGAGGTGAGTCATACCGAGGATCAGTTTTATTTATCAATTAACAAAGAGCTAACAAGGATGCCCTTCAGTCGTCCACTTAGCACAATAAACCCACCTCACAACAAAGAGCCATCAGCGAGCAAAAGAACCTGCCTTGCCATAGATAGCCTTTGGTTAAGACTAGGCAGAGAGACAAAGAAAGCGACAGGAAAAGGAAAGATCAGGGTGGGCAGTCATGTTACTGCCATGTTACTGCCACATCATGTTGTTTAGCCCTTGTGAAAAATTACCAGGAATAGGTCTGGGGGATGGTGGGAGCTTTCTTGCAGCCACAGCTCCAAGTCCTACCCGTCCCCACAGCCCCACGGGGGCAGGGCTGGAGCAGGGGGCTCAGCAAAGCGCTGAGTCAGTCCCACACCAGCGGGGACAGGTGCCAGGCAGGGCCTACAGGGAAGTTGGAGAAGGGCTTTTTACAAGGGCCTGTAGTGATAGGACAAGGGGCAATGGCCTGAAACTGCAAGAGGGTAGATTTAGATGAGATATTAGGAAGAAATTCTTCACCATGTGGGTGGTGAAGCAGTGGAACAGGTTGCCCAAGGAAGATGTGGATGCCTCATCCCTGGAGATGTTCAAAGCCAGGTTGGATGGGGCTTTTGAGCAACCTGGGCTAGTTGGAGAGAGGTGTCCCTGCCAACAGCAAGGGGATTAGAACTATATGACATTCAAGGTCCCTTCCAACCTTAACCATTCTATGATTCTATGAAAATAAAGAGATAAAACTCACATCCTCTTCCCAGAAGTAGTCACTGACTGTCCTGCTTCTCATTTCTTCTCTGCTCTTTGTGCTCCATTTGTGTAGAGCACATCAATCTGTCTTCATGATGGCAGTCCCTCGTAGCTTATTTCCTGCATGGACACCAGCTCTTCACAGGCACGTTTACAATGCATTCACCATCATGCACTACAGCTACTTGCTAAAGGCAGGAAAACTGAAAACAGTCTGCAGACAGAAACGAATCTCAGAGGCTAGTGATCACCCACAGAACATGTTGTGGAGAAGCAATATCCCTTGCCACTGAGCTAGACATGTGTGCTGTATCCAGAAGTGAAAATATGATGGGGATGGGTGTAATGCTCATATTGAGTAACGATATGTGCCTTTTGGTGTGCAGTTAATCTTCTGCTGGATATGGGCATCTTGTTTTATGAAACTGTTAGCCAGGACAGTTGAACATCTTTCACTCTTCAAGGCCATTAAATGTGAAGCGTTAAAAAGTGGCTATGCTGTCTTTATAATGACGCGCAACGGGATGATGAGGCTAGCTCACAATGAAGAAAACTTGCTCTCCACTATATTAAAGTGAATGGATTTATGTGTAATAAACGTACCAAACACAAAGAGCTTGATGTGTAACTGCAAATGATACCACTATTCAAGAGAAGGTCATCTGTTAAACTCTTGTGTCTCAGCTATTTTAACTCCAGATCTGCTGTCATTTAAAGACTTTGATATTCTCACTTTTGCCAACTGAATTTGTCTGGTTTAATAGTCTATCCCCTCACTGTGCATCTATAACATACAATAGCATATGTGACTTCTCATACAGTGACTTCTCCATTATGGTCAACTGAAGTGAAGAGAGACTGTAACAAGTGTAACGTGTGTTTTGTTTGGAACAACTGTATCAGCTCAGCGTTAAAAATGTTTGGAGTATTTTGAAGTATTTTTTGTTTTTATTTTGAATAACTATAGGACTTATGTGAGCATGTGCTGAATCATCATGTCGTCTCTTTTGTCTTTAGTACTGAATTCACCTTATTTCTCTCTTACATAAAAATAGATGTGGTCAAAGATTTCAAACACCACTTTATCAAGAGAGTGTTAAATGCAAAAGACATAAGTAGAGCTTCATGATTGTTTCAATCATAAATGCATGTTTTCTGTTGTTCCCTCTTATATAGGATCTTAGATTTTGCAAACTGAAAAGTACAGTCCCCTTCAATGCATGCTTTTTCTCCCTCTCTGAATGAAAATAGAAAACTATATACTTTCTTATTATTTAAAATATTCTCTCGTTCCTTTTTCTGTTGAACAGTTCTGTTGCTGGAACTAAAAGCTGAATTTTGGAAAGAAGTCTTGTTCCAGTGAAAATTTGTTTTCATTTATCAGAGTTTTGAAGCCCTGAGAGTTCACAGCAGAGTGTTTTCCTAGCATTGGTGAAGGCCCAGTTGTCTACACTGTAGCCTTTAGTGTACACGTTGAGAAAAACAGCCATGATTGTGTATGCAATTAACTGTGGTGTCCTGCTCCCTGTGTAGGGTAAGAAGGGAAGGAAATCCAGTTAAGTCAGACTTTGTTATCTCTGTGTGAATGTTGCTACTTGTACAGACCGGTGGCTTCTTAAGATGTGCAACTGTTCTCAAACCAGACCATGAAAAGCTCAAGATATTTTAAGTTATCTAATTCTGAAAGTCTTATTTACCTCTTCGTTAAGATTAAGGTCATTAAGGGAGGTAGAGAATCACTTTACTCTAGTACAGAACTTCGAACTTCCCCGTTTCCTTTATCTGCTGGATGCCTTTGAACTATCCAGGATCACTTGCAAAATAATTTAGGAAACGGGAGGTTCATTTGACAACACATACTGGGTTCTGCATTTCCTACCACAGTGGTGAGCAAGAGCCAGAGCACTAGAACTCCTTACTTTCTGTAGGCTCCAGTGTTAAGGATAATTTGTTTTTAATACTGTGTGGGAAAGAAATGCCATGGCAGCTATCAAGCAGTCACATGCCATTAATTTTTTGCTAAAGACGAACGCAAGCTAAGTCACAAGGAAATGGATTCTTTCACCTGGCATGTTGTCATATGTTTGTGGCAGAACTTTTTGAGAAAAAAATATTCTGTTTCATGTTTTTAGTAACGAAACTGTACCTATTTTCACAAAGCTTCATTGTGCATGCTGACAATGGCACTTAAATCCCTGATTCTATTATCAGTAGAATAAAATGTGAGACCTCATTATCTGCCATAATGGAGTGGTGCATGAAAACTATTTATAGACTGGGATTTTTTAAATATACAGTTTTTACAGTAAATTTCCTACAAGCTGGAACAATAGAAGATCGGTGCATTATCTGGCATACCCCGTGTAACTTAAAAGCGGTGTACTGTGGAAACATCATAGCCTTGCTTGCTCGATCACAAATCTTTGCTTGCAAGATCACAATCACGTGCTTGATTGCATGTGATTTCCCGTGTCCTGCTGGACTCAAGACAGCTCCACACAACCATTTCACATGACCCTGCACCCAGGGCAGAACTTATTTGCAAATGGATTAACCAGGTTGCAAATGATGGAATTTGTCTTTAGGCCTGCACACACACACACAGCAGAAGCACCAAGAGAAGCGAAGGGAAAATCCCGTCTTGTAGAAGATGTGAGACATGGCTCTATGTCTCTGACCTGTTCTAGGAAGAGTATGCAAATATATGAACGCTTGATAAGGAAATACAAATTTTCTTTGATGCAAGACGTGACAAAGCAATCCAATACACCTTCTTGACTGAAGCTTCTTTCTTCTGCTATGCCTGAACATAAATACTTTGCTTCTAGTATTTGAGCAGAAAAAAAGGAATTTTTTTTGTAAGTTGGAGAAAATCGGGGATGAACATATACTTCATAAGAAAAAGAGGATGTTTCAAATGAGGGAAATTACTGAATTTTTAAAGCTGACATTTTTTTACAGAAATTACCTTTAGAGAAGGGAAAAGGAAGGAAATCTGTTTTAATTTGGCCAACTTTAACAGTTAAAAAAATGTTTTCTGAGAGTGTACCATAGATTCCTCTTCTCACTGCCCTTCTCTCGTGAAGTGCACAAACCAACAAGTCTGATCTATAAGCATGTGTGAGTAGTACCAAGTTGTATGTTTGCCATTGAACTATCCCAAGTAGTGGGGCCACAGCTGAAAGAGGGATTCCTTTGTCCCTGGAGAAACTGGAAGAAAATAGTTTGCTTTGAGAACTCATGCATAGCTAATAAGAGGCTCTTATCCTCCATGGAGAAGAACGGGCGGTTGTTCACATCTTCTATTGTATGATCTATGACATCTTTTTTATTTCTTACGTATTGAAGTACATGTGATGCCTGAAAGGAGATGATATCACGCTACTTGCACTCAAGTGAATGGATGTTTTTAGAAATCTAACTTAATCAAGTTCCGTCTTTTACATCCTCTAAAATTAACCTTTTGTACTTTCACTGCATTTTCTCTTTTTGTGTGTGTGTTGTACAGAACAGATACAGGGTTTCAATAAAGCCTTTTTTAACTTGGAAAAACTGTACTTCTGTACCTTGGACTTATGACAAATACTGACATTCTTTGTCAACTATTTAATGCTGCATTGCTTCGAGACCGTATAAATATTGTCCTTAGGAATACGAGAAGAACTTATGATTGAACAATCTATAAGCAGTTCTCTTGGATACAGATGTGATTCCAAACTTACTCCTATTCCAGGCTGTGTACAAGTTGAGAAAGGGCTTTGGAGAGGCTCCTCTCCTTGCCTGAGTGCTCCACTGTGTGGTCTTCATGTTTGATTACAGCTCATTTATTTTTGTATAATTTATTTTGGAAACATTTCAATCAGAGCTAAATTTTGAAATGTACTTCCAGTATGAGCTCAGTTTTCATTCTGCTGTCAAGTCCAAACCAAATCTGCTTGGATTTTCACCCTTTCTGTTTCACAAATAAAGACTTGCCACAATGTTTTTTCTTACAGTCATGACACCTGAACAGTGGCTGTCTGATTTTTACTGTTTGTGTTACAGTAAAGTAAACTTTAAGCAGCTGATAAGAATTTTACCTTTGATCATAACCTTAGCTCAAGTGTGTTCATGTTAACCTGTCATAAGTCTCTTTTACAGCCTTCCTGGACACATTGCAGAGCCTTTTCCCAATATATCATCAATTGGAGTCAGATATGACGGGGAGGACATGGAGTTTGCTTTGATTATCCGTCAGAGAAGTCTAATCAAATTGGATTGCACTTCAATATGTTTAGTCCAGCATGTGTTTTTACTCCAACTCAAAAAAGAAGGGAGGATTTACAAAGATAATAACAGAATGCAAAGTACATATTTAGAAAGATTGTTTTCCTGCTGTCTTGTTCCTATCTCTGACCAGTTTATCCATTTAGATACTACCTAACACCTTGCAGCATAGTTTGAGTTGAATATCCTCTGGTATGTGCTTGGGATTGAAAGTCTCATGATCTTTATCTTTCAATGTTCATCTTCACAGCTTTTATACTTGTTCAATCAGTTAAATTCTGACTGGTTTTGATTAAGTTCATAGAAAACCTGACTTAGAATATAATTGGATACAATATATAGATTCGGATACAGAGTGTCTAGATAACTTTTTCAAAATTCAACTTAATGACTCTTGACAAGACTCCTTTAATGACATCCAGAAATTACTTTTGAAAATTGTAGCCACGTAGCCTTAGCACTTCTCTCCACATCAGTTGATGCTGTCAGTTTGCCAGCAAAAGAGGCACAAAAGCTCTGCATTTGCCAGTGTAGCAAGATGTATGAATCAGCTGAGTGGCATACCTCTAGAAAGGTCATGGCCAATAACAAAGGAAGTGTGCCTTTAACAGAATAGCTACACGAGGAGTGAAAACGCCCTAATTAAAACACTGTTACCATTAACCACTTCATAATTTAGAATTTATCAGATGCCTAACCATTTTTTTATCAGTGGACTATCTCCAAAAAGATGGTTTTTTCCAGACTTTTCAGGGGCCAAAGCTTAGGTCAATCTTCTGTGCCTGATTCCAAATGACTGATCTGTAGCCTGCAATATTTCACAGCCTGTCTCAGAAACCCTGTACCATTTGCCTGTAGTCCACAGAGCTTTTCAGGTACAGGAACTGAGCACAGGATGCATATTAAAGTGTGCTTTGCAACTCACTGTGTCTTGTGAGACTTAGGTCTCTGTGGTTTTCCATGGGGGCTACAAAAGGCCTTGAAAAAGCAAAGGAAGTCAGCAGCCCCAGTCACTATTCCTTCCCAGCAGTGCATCTATGATGGTGTGGTTTGATGTGTCTAGGGCAGTAATGTGTTTCTGGGATGCTTCATCTTGGTATTGTGCCCTGTTCTTCATAAAAAGTGACATAAAAAAAGCTGATACTTCATTGTGGTGCATCTCAGGATGATGTGTATATATATATATATATATATATCTTTGCTCTGCTCTGAGCTCTACCCACCCACAGCTGACTTTGCAGCACGGTTGTCTATAGTTAGAAATGCCACGCTTGGAGTGAATTATGTAACTGATAGCAGCATTGTCTTCCCCGGAGGATATTAAACATCTAACAGTACTTGCAGGGAAGACTAAGTACTAACCCTGCTGCTTGAGACTCAGGCTGCTTCTTAAAAAAAAATTGTCTGTTAATATTGAGACCTCTGCATGTTCTGCCACCATCCTGGGAAGGGCAAGTTTTCAGCAGATGGTTTTCAGTGATGTAAGCGGAAAGGGGAACTGTTTGTGTGTGTGTGTGCGTGCATTTAGCTCAATCAATAGACAAAAGTTGTTTCACTCCTCATTTAAGTGCATGGTCTTTATGTGTGTTGTTTCTTCAGTTCCAACCGATGTGGAGGGTGAAAGGCTGAGCATAGATGCTCACTGTAACTAGTCATTGCTGCAGAGTTGCATTGTTGCTATTATCTGGTGCATTTTTCAGAGTACCTCAAAGGTTTTTGTATTGTGGTATAAAATCTCAACATAATTTTCATCTAGTTCTTCAGTCTTCGACTCCATATTTTTTTCTGTCAGCATTAAAACCCTGGAACACTGTGCTGAGTTTGGTTTTGAAGTGATTTGTGCCTTTGTGTGAACAGCTGAGCCTGCCTATTTGCTATATAACCGCCAACATCACATTCCCAAGGGAGACTGGTGAAACGTCAAGTGATGGCACAATGTTTGTTTTAGCTAATATTGTTGTGAAAGTATACTGTTAATCACTTTCTCCTCTAAAATACTGGTGAGGTAGGCATTAGAAAATGTACGAGGAAGTTGGAAGTTTGAGTTTTTGTGAGGATACTGAAAAGAAGAGCATCTGCTGCCCTGGTCCAGAGGCAGAGCAGAGATCCTCCGTGCAGCAGGGGGCTCATGTGGTGTCAAGGAGCTGGGTGGAAGAAGAGGTCCTGCCCATTTGTAACCCACCTTGTCCCTTTTCTCCATGATCAAAGTAATTAATATGAGAAAATAAACCAAAAGAAACTAAAATATGACCATAACCACAGTAATACCTCTGTACACAAAGTCTTGCAGCAAGTTTGAAAAGGTACAGCTGATTTTAGCAAAAGGAGAGTGACTGGGAAGAATGTATGTTTTGATGCAAATTTCTTCAGGAAAATCTGGATGGGATTTTGCGTTCATTTTTAAATGTAAATGGTCATAGTGGGTATGTAAAATGGTTTTATCTAGAAAGTATTTCTTCCCTGGAAGAAAACTACACCTAACCTGATCACTTAATGAGTACACTCACCAACCTCTAAATGAAACAATCTTCTGTTCGAGGGATGTTATTTTTTTCTGTCTGCCTAGGAGTTGTGGTGATCTTCCTTTGAAAAGAGAAGGGAGGTGTGGGAATGGGAATGGAGGAAGAAGTCTAAGAATGTAGGTACTATTTTTTTTTTAAACTATTTCACCAACAAGGCAAAAATAAATATTTATTGAGATGTAATACAGATTGCAAGGAGGATATTGATTTTGCACGTGATGCTGAATGTACCATTAAGTGGAGGTGGGTAGTTGAAAAGAATGGTGCTGCCTCTCGAGCCCTCTGAGATATTGGTTGCCTGGTTTACTGCTGATCCATAGCCTACATCCTGCCACCGTGTGTGCCTCTCTCCTATGGATACCAGGACCTTTCTCTGCCTCTTCCCCCCTCACCCACCCCTACCTCTGTTTCAGCTCTTGCCTCCCTCAGTAAGAAGAGAGTTAATCTGAAAACAACAGAGGGAACAGCGTGAACAACCACCAGGAGAGTCACTTAAACAAATGGATTTGTAAAACTCGATTGTTCTAAGCCCGTCCAAGCCGGGACTACAATTTGAATTAAACATAAGATGACTCCTTTCACCGAATCAATAAGTGCAAGTAACATAGCTTGCAACCATGTTTTGTTTCCCAGACAAAAATGGTTCTTAGCAGCTTTCTGAAGGCTATACTTCAGCCACATGCTGCTACAGTTGTTTGCTTTTTCCAAGAAAATTTAATATTCTGCAGCATTAAAACAGGCAAGTATGCAGAGAGCATGCTTGTGCATACTTGGGGCTAGATGTTTAATGGATGTTTGAGAGTCATATTTTTTGAGGAACATTATGACTTTCTACAAACTTCCTTTCAGCAAGTATAAATGACAGGGGTGGAGGGTGAAGATATGGAAACGTGGGAATTTTTTTATCATCTTCACTCAACTTTGACCAACTGGGTTTTAGAGACAAAGGCAATCCTCCCTGTTATCAGGAAATGTCAGCTTACTGCTTTGCCATAAACATCTTCTTTGCTTTTCTAGTACTAGTTTTCAATGCAAGATCCTGTTCTCTTGCTATTCTTCTCTTGTATATGTGCTCTGGTATTTGTGTTGCTGCAGGGACCTTAAAGCGTGTATTTTGCAGTACGTGCTACCATTTTGCAAATACACTGGAGCACACTGCAATACCAGTTGATTTTTGCAGCTGGCATATGAATGCATTGTAGTCCCAACAGGAGAGTGATTGAAATGCAGATAGTGAGAACAGCTGCTTACAGTGAAATCCTGTTTCCTGGCTGGTTTGTTGTGAGCACAGGAGGGGTTCCACAGTAAAAATAGATAACCTCTGCCTTTACTTTTCTTTAAACTACTCTCCTTCCTAGAGATATAAATGCTGGGCAAAGATTCCATGTGTTCCTCCAGGAAAGCTAACTGTGGTGAAAATTTCTTCTGTAAGGAGCTTTCCTTTTATTGCTATTGCTTTTATTGTCTTCAGGCCAGAAAGTAGTGTTATACTTCATGCCTTTCCCTTGGTGTCCTACCTCAGCAAAACTGTTGGCACCAACAGTGAGAAGTGGTAACCTCCAGTGTTAGACATCACTAGAATTTTATGGAATTTACTTTGTTCCAATACTCCCACATATTACAGACCACTACCACTTTACAGTCTATTTCTCTGCACTATAATACTTAAGTAACTAGTGGGTAAATGAGGGAGAATTTCAAATTCTTTGGTTTGAAATGCCCTTTCCTGGGTCTCACATGCAGGGAGAGGAAGAGAAAATTCATATGAATTGGTGTGCTCTTTGGGTGCTATTTTACACCCTTTATGGATTAAGGTGCTATATAACTTCTGATGTGTAAACTTCTGTATTAGAGAACCTTTGCAGCTGTGTATTAAAGCTGTTGTTTGGACAGCAGGCAAACTGCATATATCAACATGTTGTTGTTAAATCTAAACTGGTTTTTTTTTTCTGTAGAAGCACTTAAGGGGAAAGAAAGCATCCAAAACCTAGTCCAAGTTGAGTCTTTATGACACAACAAAAATAAAAAGTAAAAGACAGACAAAAACTGAACATGTTTTTTATTGTTATTAAAAAGAATAAGGATCCGGACAGAGAGCTTGTAAACTAAAATGCAAATTGATCTGATTTCAACTGTCCAAAATGTTGTAGTGTCTTCAAAACAACCCATGGAGATCGTGATGTTTTGTTAAATGTTTCAGTACTCGGGGTTTGCTCTGTCTTCTTAGTAAAAGGAGATTATGCCTCAGAAGAAAGCTTTGTGTTTTCATGTGGTTCATGTTGAATTAACTGTTAAAAGCAAAAGAAAGAAAGCTGTATCTTCACAGCTATGCAGAGACACATGGTTAGGTGATCTAACAATATTTTGCCACTCAGCCTCGTTACTCTTTGGTCCTTTTTAACCAATCACTCTGACCTTCCCCCATTTGCTCTTCTACCCTATTTGCTCTTTTATCCCCATCTCTCTTTCTCTACAGCCTTTGATGTGGTTAGCTGAGGGCTTGGGTATTTTGGAAGAGGTGCAGTTTGTCAGAGGTGTAACTGTTTTATTTTCAAACAACACCCTTTTCTCATACATCCTTTCCTCCCTAGCTACTAGTCGTTTAATCAACAATAAGGGCAATAAAACTCCTGTTTGTTTACACCAGACTGATGCTTTCTTCAGTATAATGAGACAGATTTTGGCAGGTGCAACTTTACAGATAATTTGTAAGAGCCCAGTGGACTTTTATTACTCCCCTACCATTCATTATGTGTTTAGAAAATGTGTGTTAGTGGAGTTGGATACATGTATACATGGGAGTGTAAACTAAATGAACAAGACGTAAAATAAAACTGACAGAATGATTCAATAACCAAAGGAAAGAGGGCTGATTATTTATACATTAACAAAACACATTGGCACGATATTTGGGTCGCCCTGACGTTGGATTGAGCCAGGAGCTGCTATTACTTCTCAGCAAATGATACCAGGTATCTCTAGTAGTTCCTAAGCCTACAAGTCCATGTACAGAGATTAGACAGGAGATGCTTAAGTAACAACTACCTCCAAGTGGGTGAATAGCTGTAAAGTATAACCAAATGCTTAATTTTTGACAGAAAAGCAACATCTCCTTAAGCAGCATGTCTGTCATTCCACATATGTAAACACTATATTTCATAAACACTATACTTTGGCTGCCTAACTGGTGTTTTGCAACTATTCTTTAGCAGCCTCTAAACCAAATTGATTATAAATGTGGCAGCGGAAAAGCTGCATCCATTAACTTTATCTGAAAAATAAAAAGAACCCTGCTGTTAGTTACAGAAGTAAAAAATAACTGACAGCCATTCCTTGGCTCTTGGTGGGTTTAGTGAGGTATTTGCTGCGATATGAGGAGACTATGCAACCGCAAAACTGCTGGAAAGTAAAAATAACCCCATAAATAGGTAACACAAAATTACCATTATTGAACATGCATGCGTTTAGCTACAGCTAACATGTAACATTGATTCACTGAGAGAACACCTGGGGGCAAAATTCACAATCCTGTATGCAGAACGTAGATGTTCACTCAACAGCCACCCAGTTTGTTGCCTTGGTGCTTGTTCCCTCAAGAAATGTCAGTGCCTTTTTTAGCTAGGTCCAGGTGTAATAGATGTCACAAACTTAAAACTGTTGGGTGAAAGTTACAATTTTCGATGCGATGCTGGTCTAATCTTAACGCACATGCGTAAAGGAACTTACAGAAACTGCAGTATTTTAACGTGATTTGTTTGTTGTGGACCATTTCCTTTTCTCTGCCCTCCTCCACGATCAAGAATTTTTTTATTTCAACAGAAGCAGGCTCAGGCCCTCCTTTTCTTGGATTTCTAATGGCATTGCTTGGGGATTTTACAACACTATTTCTGCAAAATTCTGAAGTTTCACCCCAAGGCTTCATCTGACATTTTTCCCCATGCACACAAATGTGCCGCTCTCGGGTGGGGATAGGAAGGAGAGCAAGGACAGAAGGACTGTAAAGTTGAAATGGCAAGAGAGGGCAAACTGTAGATACTACTGCAGAAAGTAAAGGTGGAGTCAAAACCAATACCTGCTATATGAATACCCAGTGCTGACATTCAGATTGGGAGCCAAATGATTCAACTGTGTTTTCTGAGGTGAAGGGAGAGAAGGGGAGGGAAGCTCTGTGCTGTGAATCACATATATGTGGTTTTATATTTATAAACATATCAAAGACAGAAAATACTAAGTAAGAAATTCTTATCCTTTAAGGAAGTTTGAAGATGAACTTGAATACAATATTTGGTAGTTAATCATAATTTTCCTTAGAGCATGCGTTATGTTAGCTAAAAGTTAATTTTTCTGTGACTTTTAATATTTCACTGCCTTTGAAGCTATGAAGGATGGACAGCGGAGATAAGAGACTTGAAAATCTCTTACTTTTATATCTAATTTAGAATTAGAATTGGTTGATACTTTTTGTGTGAAACTTTACTTCATTATTACTTCAAAAGTTCCATGGATACCAAAACAATCTAAAATAGAGCACAAACCCC
Source organism: Trogon surrucura (assembly GCA_020746105.1). Lineage (NCBI taxonomy): Eukaryota > Metazoa > Chordata > Aves > Trogoniformes > Trogonidae > Trogon > Trogon surrucura. The sequence continues at coordinate 96,487,591 of CM036619.1, read as the reverse complement.
AAAGTGACAAATGTTTGGGTCTGATTTTAAGATTTGTTCTGCTTTTCAATCCTAAATTGCACTTTAAACAACAAAGCAAATGATGGCTGTCTTGAGCTGCTTTGTGTGGGAGATAGTACAAATTTCACTTGCCCGATGGGGTGTGTGACAATTCCTTTTTAAGGGTTCTGGTGGCAAATGCCAGGGTAATGGGCTGCCTGATCTTTAACAGCAAGTAACCTGCTTTCATGTTGTGCAAATGTGTGAATATAGTGAGACAGCGTGCAGGGTCTGTGCTCAGATCTTGAGTTTATTGCTCAAAGGTGGACTTACGACAAAACCAGGAAAAAAGGGATAGCTACTCACTGGAACATTGGTGGGCTACATGACCAAAGCACACTCTTTGGGAGGAACAGGATGGAAAACCAGATCTTCAGCATGAACAAAAGGATTTATTTTTCAAATCCTGCATGATGAAGGATTTCAAACGTAAACATTCAGAGCAGTTGAAGATTGGGAATACTGCTGCAAACACTTTTACATTCCCAACTTCTTCCATGGCCAAGGCCACACAGAAGGAGAAAGGGATATAATGCAGAATGACCCTAATTGTGAACTGGTCTTGTTTAGAAAGGGTAAAGGACTTGTCAGGAGTCCTCCTGTTGGTTTTTTTTTATTATTTTGAATGTTGGTTTAGGCTGTTTCAGACACAAGAGTGCCTGACTGGTTTTGCACAAGCAATAAATTAGAGACATGAGCTATTTCATTCATGCCATCCATCAGGATACATGTTTGTGGTTCAGTGCAGGCAGTTTTTAGTTGTGTCCACCCTGACCTTAACTTAAATAACTCCCAGACACACGCTGGTTCTCACTCAGCCAGTCTGAAGCACAGATGGCACTCACGTGTGGCTCCTTGCACTGCTCTCAGTGACCATACTCTCCAATGTGAACGATACCTTGGAAGTCAAAACCAAGAAATACATTTCTGCTCATCAGAGCACATAGGAATAACAAGTAGGCACCATCCCAAAAGCATATAAATCCCCAAAAGACACTTAATACCGTAAGGCAAAATTCCATTTGGGTGGGATGCTCCTACGTAAGAGAGCAAGACAAGAATTCAAACAACTTGTGCCTGGCATCTGGTTTTCCTTGTTTTCCTGGCATGTGTCAGATTATTCTCCTCAGCCTCCTTCTTCTGAAAATAATGAAAGCCCCAGCACATTTCATTGTTGTCTGTTGGCTTTCCCAGATCCCTTCTCATCTTGGTTGTATAGACAGGAGAGTCAAAGAGCAAAAATGGTTTTAATGACTGACAGGGACTACAGTAATAAACCCCGAGTGCTCAGGTCCATCAGCTGATAAAAATTTGCCTGGCTGAAATGTGTTCTCACCAAACGCCCGTAGGGCAATATTTGAATGCTAGGTCAGTTTATACAGATCATGTCATCTTCTGGTGGGCTCTACACGGTGCAGAGAAGGTTCTAAATTCAAGGAATAGTCTACAGTAAATAATTTGCTCTTCTGTACAAGCTTTTCTTCTTCAACCGTTTGTCTGCTAGTTTCTGCTCGGCATTTCTGGGCAGGCTGTTTTCCCAGAGGACTTCATTGGTTGCCACAGGCTGCTGTTGAGGAATAAAGTTCAGTTGCAGTCTCCAGTGTAACGCAGAAAGGGAAAGCATTAATTAAAAAAAGAAGCAACCTAATACTACAGCCCTGTGAACAAACCCTGGGCAGTGCAGAGCTGTTTCTTCTGGTTCATTTCTTCTTCATACTTGGATGTTTATGCTGAGTCAGATAGATGAAACTATGCCTAAAGCAACCCTCTTTAACTGCATTTTTTCTTTTTTTTTGATGTGCTGAACACCTGTCCCCTATCTCTCTTATTGCATTTTAAAGAGTGTAAGTCTCATAATAGCATTTCTGTCTCTTTTTCTGAAGAAATAGATTGAAATCTATTGATATTTAACAACAGCTCTTTAGTGGGAAATGATAACTGGATAACTAGAGGTGCCTTTAGGGTATTTGGTGGCTTTAAAGTAGTACATTTCAGTCGGGTTCTATTTGTCTTTTTAATAACAGCTTTCAGGCATTAAACCAGCAGGACATGCTCTGACCCAATGTAGTGATCCTCATCATCCACATAACCAGAAAGTGGCCAATAATTTATATTCCAAAGGGAAATGGAAGAAACAGTGTCATGGACAACTTAGGAACAACTTGTTCACTGGGAAATTCTATCCTCACATTTGACAAGTTAGTGGTTATGTCCTGTGGTATACAGGCTTGTATCTCCTCATTACAGATGCTAATAAAGTTGCAAAAGGGTCTTATTATCCATAGAATCACATATGGCTTAAAAAAACTCCCAACCAACTTTTTGACTGAATTTTTTTTTTTTTTTCCCAGCAATGAGTTCTCCAGTTAGGAGATCAAGTTACTGCACTGTTTTCAGTATCACTGTCAGATTCTTTTGTCTAAGAAAATAAGGTTTACCTGATTTAATTTCTGTAAGCCATCAGTCATCATATATTACTTTGTTACCTTTGTTCTTTCTAAATATCCCATCTTTGTTCTGCTCCTGCAAAAGTTTTTTTGAACCTTTGGTATACATGTCCCCACTTCTGAAGTACTTTTTCTCAAGAATTTTCTTAACATAGCAGGCCAGCAATGTGCACAGAACGGTGAGGCTGCTGTTTATCATTAATTTTTCACAATGTCTGCATCATCTTCCAGAATCCACCGCCATTCGTTTAGAAGTCAGCGATGTGCACAGCTAGGTCAAATGCTTTGTCACAATTTGTGTTACCTTGCATTTTGTGTGGTGGTGTGCTCTTGGTTCACCCAGCTTTATTACACTCGCTGCAGTGCTATACAATCTCTCTAGTCTTATCCTGCGTATCTCTGTGACATTTGCAGGTTTTTTCCACCTTGAAACTCGTTTTTAGATCTCTCATGGGTGTTACAAACCCCACCATTGGGTCTTTGGGGCAGCCACTGGCAGATTTTGACATGTTTTAATTTGACCATTATTCCTCCTCTTTAATTTCTGTTTCACAGCTAGTTTCTATTCAATGATGGGACTTTAGATCTGTTTTTTTTGTGATTCCCACTGCACTTGTAAGCCATAGAGAGGTATTAATTCCTTTAACGCCTTCCTACTAATTTTCTCTTGTCATATTAGCTGCGGATATCAGGCCACCCACCTGAAGCTGTTTTTGACTCCTGTAAAGCAGCAGGCTTGGCCTCTTTCCCAAGGCAAATCTTTCCCACAAATTCCTACATCCCTCTAGAAAGATCAGGAGCTACACAGAGACGTATAAAAGAATTGCAAGAGGGTGCCCTTCCCGGTAAGGAAAGACGACTTCCGTCTGGAGCATCCCAAAATCCACTGAACAAAGAAGTGTTATCTGAAGCATCACTTAAAAGAGGGTGATAACATTGCAGTAGTATCACCTCACAATAAAGATGTCTCAGAGATCCAAACTCTCTCTAAATAAGAACCATTCATAATATATCGTTGGCTGGACTAACAGTAGCGGTCATTAAGTTGAAGCAATTTGGTGGGAAACCAAATCCCAGGAAGCTGTAACAACTTGATAAATATTAACAAATTTGCATTGCACAGGGCATAAATCATCTTGCACGCTTCTATCAGCTCTAAAACACTGCCTGTGCCTGCCCTTGGATTTAGTGGCGTAGGTAGCTGTGCGAGCTTTAAAGTTTACTTCTAGTTCAGGCTGACAAGGTGATGGAAAGCACTCACTGGAGGGCAGAGTCTGGTTCTTGAACTGTAGTTATTACTTAGCATATACTTAATTAATGCTTAGTGTTCCTTGAATGATAATGAGTTTTTAACACTTACAAGCACCCATTGCTCAGGGATTCTCTGGATCAAGGTTGTGCTGTCTTATGGCCAGACAATTCCACTTCACAGAAGGAATTTTTAACTAGTTTTGTTTTCATGCTGTTTCTAGCAGAGCACTAAGGGTTCAAACATTGCAGGAAACAAGATCTTCAAGACTTTTAATTAGAGGTATTGCTTCCTTTCCTTCACTATTCCCCATTAGAATTAAAAATTTGAAAAAAAAAAAAAAAAAGGTGACATTCATTTCTACTGATGTAAGTATTTGGAAATCCATATATTTGTGAAACTTTTAGTCCTAAATTGACCTGACATGTCTTTTTAAGGAGTTTGCCCAAGGCCAGGCAGTGGCTCTGTGTCAGCCAGGATTAGACCTCAGGAACTGTTGCCTTTCAATCCCCTAGACTAAGCTGCCTCTTATGCTGCCATCAGAGCTCTCCAGGCCAGATCAGACTGATCGGTTTCTATATGGGGTTGATCCTGAAAAATACATGTATCCTAACTGCTTTGGAAACCAAAATAATTATTTTCTATACCAACAGAGGGCATAATTTTTTTTTCTTTCTTTCTTTGTGTGATGGGATGAAATCATACCTGTGCCATACACCTTCAAAAATCAAAAAAAAAACCCCAAAAACCAAATAAACCCAGAAAACCTGAGGCACTTAAAGCTCCAGGGCTGCTGGTCCACTGAGTGTGCTCAGTGCTTCATCTATAAATGACAGGATTGTCATTTGCCATTTAGCCAACTCCACAGTTGACGTAGGTGGCATTCACAGTAGAAATATGCACATATTCAGGATAAAAGATTGTGAACTCAATTAAATTTTTGATATTTTTCTTCATTATCATTTTAAACATCCCTAGACCACAAAACTTATTATCCAGAGATGAAATTCTGCCCTTTTTCCTTTTCTCAAGGGCTATGCAAACCAGGTGACGCCTGTGTTCCTCGCTGTATCATGCTCCTTAAGGAGCAGTGGAAATCTGTTTCCAGCCAGGGTCCAGCTCCAGAATTTGGCTTCTTCCTCTTCCTTCCCCACTTAGTCTGGCTTCTCCTGGGCTCCAGAACAGGACATGTTGCACACAGCATGTCAGCCTTCTCCAAGACATATTGTCTGACGGTCTGGCACGCAAGGTGCAGGCTGCAGATTTTAGCATTGGCTCACACACCCCATACCCCTGGCTCAAGCCCTGTGCTGACACGAATATCAGTGCCTTATGCCGTGCTGGCACGGTGCATCCTTTTAAATCCAGGCATAGGCTTCCCTTGCTCTGACATCCAAAGGATAATGTTAGAGGGTCATCCCACTCAGAGAGGTTTGGGATGGTGATGGCATGGCAAAGAGAAAGATCAGTTTTTTCACAGTAGTTGTAGGGGGGAGAAGTATTTAGCACATGAGGAGATTTAGCCGAATGGGGGTTTTGAAACCAGTAGCTGAAGGTCTGACACTAGCACAATTAATAAAGCAAGATAAATTTTATAGATTTCTCTGGATCTGCTAGGAAACTGCTGCTTACTGCAGTTTTTCAAGGCCCTTTAAAACCCTCTCTGTACAGAGTAGAAGATTATTGCAGCTCTCTTTGTTATGTTACAGGAACTTTGCCAGCCTTCAGGTTTTCATGATATACACACAGTAGCTGTGGGAGAACTTCTTACCATCTGTAGGTAATAACAGTAATGTCTTGCACTGTTACAGTGCTTTTCATCTGAGGATATCAAAAGGCTTTCTAAACATTAACTAGTTAAGTGACACTACTCCAGTGAGACATGCACTTCTAACTTGGGTGATTTGGGTGGCTTTTATTAATCTAAGAGCTTGAAAAGGCTATCAGCCTCCTTCTGCTTACAAGGCAAAGATAATAGACAAGAAAATGTGGTGGCTTTGGAGCCTGTGGACTAGGATAATTTATGTAGGGAGGAATACTTTAACTAGTGCTATTTTTTGTACATTTTGCCTGTGTTTTTGAAAATCGTTTATTAACCTAAAATCTGAGTATCCATGTAAAAGGAGATAAATGTGCATTTAGGAATAGCTGAAAGCAATAGTTTTTGTAGGGGAAGGAGTATGAAAAGTCTTGATGTTGGCCCAAGGTAAACCAAAAAATAACCAAATTACTCCCACAGCAAACACAAAACCTTTGATGGCCTATGGTGGTGTTACAGCAAGCCCCTAAACTTGTGATTACCTTTGGAGATTTTTGTCATCCTGCTAATAGATTTACTGAAGGAGGGGAAAGAATCCTTTGTGGCAAAAAAAACGTTCTCTTCTTAGATGGGTTGATTATTTATATTTCTATCTGAGAAACTTGGTGAAATCCTTTGGGCTGCTTTGAAGGGAATGACCATTGAGGATATGGGTTGGGGTGTGGCTTGTACTCAGGCAGCTGACTTGTATCTACCTTTTCTCAAGGTTGAGGTGATGAACCCCGTCTCATTGCAATTCAGCCTTTGCTGAAGCCAGCCTTTCCAAGAGAAGAAGGGAAAGCCATTGGCTTCCAAGAGAGACTGGGCATCTGGCAGAGCCCACCTCAGGTAACTGAAGTGTCCATTCTGTACAACCTTGAATGCAACAAGGCCTTACACACCTGTGGCACAGCTTCTTCTTATTCTGTGATCTGATGAATTCTTGAGGCAAAGCATACAAGGCTCCATCATCAGTCGTGTGGTACTAATTTGCTAAGACATGTATTTTAAATTCCTTGATGCCCTCATTTTGCAATGAGCTCTACACAGGCAAAAGCCTTTCTACTCAAATAGAAAAGATACTTGCCGTCACAAGAACATCTTTAGCACCATAATAATCACCAAGCATCACAGCTGAAGTGAGTATCTAATTATCAGTTCATGGTTTAATTGTTATCATGTCTCAAGGACTCCTACTAGTTCAGAGAAGACATAGGTGGCAGTCAAGCTAAATGCAGGATAAAATGCCTGTGTGCTGTGATTTTCATAAACTTAACACATAGATTGTAAAATCAATGTTAAATGTGAGTATTGCATGGATCCTCCCTTAAAATATTCTCCACTGATTTGATAGGTGTTTCTGACTGATCCTGCTGGGGGCTGGAAACACTTTTGTGCCCTCCGACAGTCGTTCATCTAATAACTGCAGATTTTAGCATTGACCTACAGACACCCCTTGAGAACCTGTGCTAATCGGGGACTTTCCAGCAAGAGGGGGTTTATGCAGAATCCTAAGCATTGTTTCTCAGGAGCAAGGAAAAGGCTTTAAGGAGTGCTCTTAGCCTCTTGCTGTGCTCAGCTGGAGTTGTGCCGAGCCGTTTACCATTACTTTGAAAAGCAGAGAACAGAGCCAGGCAGTCACCCTTGGCAGCTGGTGCCAGCTTCAGAAGAATTCTGGCTAAATTTCTCTTGGACTCTTCCTTTTGTCTCCTTTCCTCCGCATTTTTATTTATTTTTTTATTTATTTACAGTCCTCAATGTAGTACTGATGACAACAAGATAGGGATAGAGGGAGGAAATGTTTTACATAGTTTGTTTTCTACTTATTGCTTGTGCATTCAGATAATTTTAACACATGTACAGTGCACACAGTTCTCACTGTAACTGCAGCACAGCTCACTTCTCATGAAAATTTATAGACTCTTTCAATCTTTAAAGACAATTCCAACAACAACTTTAAATGCACCAGAAACATCACACTCTTGAAGGAGAAGAGATAGAGTCACAACAAATATTTTTTTGAGCTACATTGTGCTTCATCCCAAGTTTTGGCTGACTTTTGGTTTTGAATTTAGAAGGGGAAGGAAATGCTTGAGTATCATCTGATAAACTAGTGTACTGTAGGGCAACTCAGTCCTATTTCAACGTTGTAAACAGGCATTGATGCTCTTGAAGTTTTAGAAATGTTGGTTGTTGATGAATATTCAGTTTACCCATTTTATTCTATGTGATTTTTTTGGGAGGGGCGAGAAAAAAAGGAAGTCATAATGAGAATAAAACAAGTATTTCTCTACGCAAAATCTTTCTGCAGGTCTCTTATCCCACTCTGGATGCACAAAGAAGTGGGGAAGAGGTTCTGATTTCTTTTGTTTTTCTGTCCAGGAACAAGCTTCAGGTGTCATAAGGCTCCTCAGCATCACCTGTCAGTCAGCTTGGGTGAAATTCTGAGAGTATTGTTCAGGCAAGGACTTGGAGGCAAATTGTGCAGGGTGCTCCTTCTGCAGGGTCCCAGCAGCTCCACACTGGCTCAGGTAGGAAGCATCTCACAGCTGTAGGTGGGAGGATGTGGGAAAAGTGATGTGGTCCCAAGGCATGTATATGATTGATTCACACATATGTGCAATGGGTCCCAGAGCTGCACGAGTTCTTAGAGGTGATTTGTGGGCTGTGTGGATGTCTGTCAAGTAATTTGTTGCTTCTGTTTGGGAATGGGAAGTTTAAAAAAGTGCTTTCAGAAGCAGTAGGTTTGAGGTCAAAAAATGACAAGGTAGTGATCTTATAGGGGAACTGCAAGATTTCTACAGTGGTATCTACGTTAAGCTACTCTCTCTCTAGATATTGAAAAAAAGAAGAAGAAAAAGAAAGCCTGCCATATACACACAAGCCATGATTTTGCTTAATAAGAGAACTATTTGCAGTAGAAACACACTGTCATCCATTCTTCTAAGTCCTGCCGTAATTTACTGTAAACGGTTTCATAACAGCTTGGAAGAAAAATTATTTCAAGTGAGAGATGTGTCATTCAGAGCAGATACAGAGAGAAGTCAAGTGACTATCGTATGTGAATCACTTTGAATTTAGCTGACTCTAGGATATAATTACCTCCACTTGTTGTTTTTGTGAATATTTCTTTGTGTGAAAGAGGTGTTTTTTCAGTTTTTTAGACACTTTTGGTGGACATAGATTAAACTAAATTCCAATAGAGTGGAAGAAATACATTCTTTCACCTGTATCTCCACAGCTAATGTCATTAATTGCATTAAGTAGCTCAGTACGATTACGCTTTTTATTCATACAGTTTGTGTTAAAAAGCAAATGCCAAAGACAAGACGAAGGGACATTATTAACAGATAAATTACAGGAAACACCCTCCTCTGAGTGGTTTTGGCCATCACATTTCAGACAGCGTACTGTCTAATTGTTATACAAGGAGCAAGGTTTTAAGTTCGTGACTGAATAGCCTTCTTGACCTATGGTTAACCTAGAAAAGAGGAAAAATTAAGTCTGCCTTCTCACTGCCTCATTGCTCGGCTGTCCTTCTGCCTGCACATCCTTGATGCCTAAAGGTTCTATTTCTAGGTGGAGGAAAATTTTTGTGTTCCCTGCTTTTCACCAATGGTGTTATTTCAAAGGAAGGGAGAAGATTTGCATGAAACAACCCTTAAAGAGGTAATGTAGAAAAGCAACACTCCCTCCAGACTCTTTCGCTATATTTAAGGAGAACTCATAATGTGGTTTCTTGGCAGTGCAGCATGTCACTTTGAGGAGGGGGGAAGACTCGGTCTGTTGCAGACAAACATTGAGACAATAAGGCATATGAGCATCTGGCTGTTTTATACAGTTGGTTTCAGGCAACTCTTCCTTCCATCAGCCCCAGGATCTGCAGCTGTACTACCCAAGGCTTTCTCATAGCACATTAGAAGTGGAGTATATTTGCCCTTGGATGCTTGCACGATGTTTGAAAACTAGAAATGCTTCTGATTTTTAAAAGGCTGGTGTGCTGACTTGTTTTGGGACTGCTCCAAAAGCTCCACATCTACAGGATGAACTTTTCTTCCTGGGAATACAAATATTAGCTACTATGGGGTGTAGCAGTCAAAGGTGTTTGTTCTCCTGACAGAAGGACCCTTGGAGCAGGACACTGTGTCAGGTGCACCTAAGCTGTCTGCCCTGTTCAGGAGCTTTACATAAACCAACTCTTAACAATGAACTTTGCTTTTGATCCTGGGCAGTAGTGGATGGACTTCATGCTTATTTAATCACACGGTCATTAACATTTAAACATCTGTTAACCAGGAACAGCCAGGAAACCTTGATTTCCAGATTGCCTGTGGGTGGCAGAGAGGCAAGCGTATTGGTGATTGCTCTGTGTCTGGATACATTTCTCTCACTTTCCATCAGAGGAAACATGACCAGAAATCTCTTCCTCCAAAATGTGTGCTTGTACTTGCCTTCAGCCAGAATATGTCTCACTTCGCGCACATGGATTACAAATGAACAAACACTGTGAGGTCCGGTATTTCAGTAAACTAAGCTGACAAGAAGCACTAACATGGTGTGGCATCTGCAGGCTCGTTTCCTGGTTCCCATTTCCATTAGCCAGCATGAAGGTTATCATCCAGCTCTTCATGGGGTTTTCATTAATGCCTTCTGCACTGGGCAGAAGGCGGCAATGAGGAAGTTAAAGAGTAAATGCTGGCTTTTACATTTTTGCTACCAGAAGATGCAGTTTCTTAGACTGGCATCAGCCACTCAGAGACACAGATACAACCAGACTACTCTTCTCTTTTATTTTTTTCTTTTTAAAGTACCATCCACCGTGCTTGAAAACCCCTTCCTTAGTGCACTGTGTCTACCTCGAAATATTCTGCAGCCAAGCCAGCAGCTATTGCTGCCCCAGAGGTCTGGCTTTACAGATTCATAGCAGAGAGACAGTGTAGGATTAAGGAGAGGGGATGTAGAGGACAACAGCTTCTGCCTTACATGTGTGAAAAGATTTGGCTGGGATGGCTCCCACAGGTTCAGCTGCCCAACTGCTCTTACCAACATGAGCCCTACCTTCCAGTCAGATGTGGTCAGGGATGAGGCTGCACAGGTGTCTTCTTGCTCCTGACTGTTTTCTTGGTGCCCCTGTGCTGCGCCCAGACATCTGTTCGTAGTGACACAAGTAGCATGGGCATTTGGACTGCAAGCCTGACTTAAACCCTGCATGGTACATCCCAGCTGAAGGATGTCCCTTCTCCAGTGGGGTCTGGTGCTCCTGCTCCTTCTGAGCTGTTTCGACCTCCTTGCCAAGCAGTGCACAGCCCCACTCAATATAATTCACACCAAGCTCATACTCAAGATTTCTGCATTCGATTAGCTCTCAAGTAGTATGATTATCACTTGGGCCTTTTCAGAGAAATGGCATATAATTCACAGGAATTCTTAGCATTTTTTTTCTGTGAGTGGAAAAGGAGAGTGAGCCCTAACTATCACAACCCAGGCAGAGATGCCTCTAGCGTACTGCTTTCCTGAAATGCTTCTCATGGGAGACAGAGGTGACCTGCACAGGGCTGCCCCAGAGTACAGGTGACTGATCTGCCCACAAACATTTCTCCAAACTTCTGTAAGGAAACATAAAGGTTAGCTTTTTCTTCTCACTCACTCTCCTGCTATTCATTTTGTCATGTTTTTGCATTTATGTTCCTAATTAAGTTAACAAGTGAATTGTTCCATTTAATTCAACACATCATATCTCTTTGTGGTGCACACTCTTCAGTAATAAAATGACAAATAATGATTCTATTTTTCAAGCTTTGAGTCTAGATCAAGTACCATATGATATCTTTCAAGACATTTTTATGGCTGTTTTTAAAACATTAATATGATAGTGGTTTTCTTCACACACTGGAAACCAACCCTTATTTTCTTTGATTTGCTTTGCTTTGCTTTGATAGGAAGTATATGTATAATTATATCTCTCCCTTCTGTCTGTCATTTTTTCCTGGAGCCCAAACAGAAGATGCTTCTACAAAAAGCAGGCAATGAAAAGAAAGGCACCTCTTGAAAGAGATTTTACCTCTTGCTTAAAAGCAATGTGTGTTTCCAAACAGAAATATTTTAAGACATATTGACTGCTCTGAATAGGCTGGAAACAGACTTTCCTAATCTCAATAACTTGATAACAGTATGTGTGAGATTAGAAATTGAATTATCTAGATTGAGATGTGTTTGAAAATACGCCCAAAAATGTACAATTCACTCTGGAAGTGCGAACTCTAAAGATGTTCTGTTCATTAAAACCTCCATTATTGTTGCATGATTTATTGTATGTTGTGCAAATAAATCACACCAATATGAGAGGAGAGGAAGGGCTGTGTGTAACATCTGCAGCCAAATCAAAACTCTTGCAATGGAGTCTTTCACAACTTCCTTTCTGTTGGCTGCATACAATGTAATATAATATGCAATGTAGATGATTTGAAATCTCCTTGCTCAAGGGACTAGAAGCTGTAGGTTTTTCAATTAAAAGAATAAAAAGGGAAAAGCAATACACACAACTTTGCATACTGTATGTGGAAGGCGTTGTTCAGGTTTTGTTCATTTCTACCCCATACAGTGGGATTAGGAGAGTTTCATTTCCATCATCCACGCTGTGCTTGGCACTTTAGAAATGCAAGTTTGTTTCTACCATCAAAGGATTTACATCTAGGTCAAGACTTTACTACCCATTAAGTGAGTTTTGTGAATTAGAGCTGGATTTGCTGATGGCAGCTGCAGGTACAGCCAGGCTGTAACAAGGCTGCACTTGGAAATTTGTAAAAGGAGCAGAATGACAAAGCAGCAGATGGGAACAGAATTTTTATCGCCAGCATTTGCCATCAGTCTCTGATCGAAATTGGGACTGGGTGGAAGGAAGCACAACTGCACTGAGGCTGATGGTTTTGAATACATGCCCAGCTGGTTTGCTAGCAGCAACTAGAACAAGCTTGTGAATCTGACCCATTACTTTTAAGCGCTTTGCTTAACACTCTCACTTTCGGGTTTTGTTTGTTCTTTTTCTTTTTTCTTTCTTTTTTTTTTTTTTTTGTGTTGAATAAATCCCATCTGGCTTGTCAGTTTTCATAGCATGTTTCAGCTTCGTAGTATTTGGCATAGACGTGTTAGTGTGAACACTAAAGAGTCTATTTCTTATCCAAACCTTCATTTTATTTGTTTTCTAATGAGAAATACCACACGGCAGAGCTAGTAATTTTTTCTGGCTCCATTCTGATCAACAAAACAACTGAATTTCTGAATGGGCTCACCTTCAATCTGGAAGAGTGTTTTCTCAATGGCAGTATTAGGAGTTGACCTAAAATAAATGTAAAGTTGCATTATATTGTTATTTTTGTCAGACTTATCTCTTTATTGATTTTACTGCAAAGAGTAAACCTCAGTGCCTTCAGCTTATTAATGTCCTATTGCCAATTTGCATGCATGGATAATATCTACCCGAAGGTCAGAATAGAGGAGTGATGTGAGCTATGTTAGTACCTCTTCCTCAGCTGTGGATCTGGCAACAAAAAGAAAGAGATGGAGAAATAAAGCATGTGAAAGTTCGTGCTCAGGGGAAGGAATTAGAAATGTCATTTTTTCCATGATGTGTATGTTTCTTTTAATTAGTTATGATAACAAAGACTTGTCTACTTCTGCCCATTCAACATTTACCAAATTTAGCCCATCTCAAAAACTGTGATATTTGTGATAGGGCTTTCTGGTGCTGTTGTTTTCTGAGGCAAAGAAGGCACACTCACAGCTAGGTCAACCACAGGGAGTGATTACCAGAAGAATGTTGGTGAGGTTAGTAGGAATGAGAAAAGAAGACAGGCAAGAAGTGGAAGAACTGAGCTAAATTGACCTTAAGAGTCTGATATTTCCAGCCACTAATTAGTGAAGGAGGCACTTGAGTAGATGTAACTTAATTTAGTATAATCACATAAGTCCGTTTCTTGGAAATGATGGATACAGAGAGGGCCACCAATTTTTCAAATTACGAACCGTGTGGCAATTTCGACACTAACTGGCTGCTCCTGGAAATAAATGAAAATAAATCCATTAGTAAAATATTCCATGAGTGCTACTTCTTCACTTCCACTGTGAAGGACAGTCATTTCCACAGTGTCCCTCTTGCTCTGCAAGGTTTCCCATGCTGCCCATCAGCTAATTTCTTAGTGATGTTACAGTGCTGCTTGAATGCATCAGAGGAATGTGAAGGTGTACTGATCCGTCATCCCACCTCTGCACCAGCGCCTGAGAAGGAGGCACCATGTACGAGCAGAAACTAATGTCCAGGTGGAAGCTTGTAGCTGAATCATAGAATGGCCTAGGCTGGAAGGGACTTTAGAGATCATTTTAATCCAACCTCCCTGTTGTGAGCAGGGACGCCACCTCTCGACTCGGTCAGGCAACACGTGAGAACCGAATGGAAATTGAACCCGCGACCTTCGGTGTTTCAAACACCACGCTCAACCCACTGAGCTAAACTGGCAGTTGATGATCCCTTGTTTTCACAGAATCATAAAATGACTTGAGATGAAAGGGACGTTAAATATCATCTAGTTCCAACCCCCCTGCCGTGGGCAGGGACACCTCCCACTGGACAAGGTTGCTCAAAGTCTTATCCAGTCTGGTCTTGAACACTTCCAGAGGGTGAGGCATTTACAACTTCTCTGGGCAACCTGTGTCAGTGTCTCACCACCCTCATAGTAAAGAATTTCTTCCTAATATCTAATCTAAATCTATCCTGCTCTAGTCTAAATCTATTGCCCCTTGTCCTATCACCACATGCCCTTATAAAAGTCTCTCCCCAGTTTTCTTGTAGGCTACCTTCACGTACTGGAAGACAGCTGTAAGGTCACCTCGGAGCCTTCTCTTCTCCAGGCCGAACAGACCCAACTCCCTGAGCCTATCCTCATAGAAGAGGTGCTTCAGCCCTCTCATCATCTTTGTAGCCCTCCTCTGGACCTGGTCTAGCAGATCCATGTCCTTCTTGTGTTAGGGGCTCCAGAGCTGGACACAGTACTCCAGATGGGGTCTCACTAGAGCAGAGGGACAGAATCAGTTCTCTTGACCTGCTGGCCACATTCTTTTGATGCAGCCCAGGACAGTGCTGGTTTTTTGGGCTGCCAGTGCACATTGCTGGCTCATGGTAAGTGTTTTATCAACCAGCACCCCCAAGTCCTTCTCAGGGTTGCTCTCAATCCACTTGTCACCCAGCCTGTATTTGTGCTTGAAATTGCCTCGGCCCAACTGCAGGACATTACGCTTGGCCTTGTTGAACTTCATGAGGTTGGCATGGGCTCATCTCTAAAGCCTGTCAAGGTCTTTCTGAATGGCATCCCTTCCCTCCAGTGTGTCAATCACTCCACACAGTTTGGTGTCATCAGCCTGTAGTTCCCTGGGTCTTCCTTATCTCCGTTTTTGAAGACAGAGTTATGTTTCCCCTTTTCCAGTCAGTGGGAACTTCACCAGACTGCCATGACTTTTCAAATATGATGGATAGTGCTTTTGCAAGTTCCCTCAGGACCCACAGATGGATCTTGTCAGGTCTCATGGACTTGTGCACCTTCAGGTTCATTAGATGGTCTTGAACTTGGTCTTCTCCTACAGTGGGCAGATCTTCATTCTTCCAGTCCATGTCCTTGCCTTCTGCAACTTGGATGGTGTGGTTAGAGCCCTTACCATCGAAGACTGAGGCAAAAAAGTCATTGAGTACCTCAGCCTTCTCCGCATCCTGTGTGACCAGGTGCGCCGTTTCCTTCTGGAGGGAGCCTGCATTTTCCCTGTTCCTTCTTTTGTCACTGACATACTTACAAAAACTTTTCTTGTTACTCTTGATGTCCCTAGACAGATTTAATTCTACCTGGGACTTAGCTTTCCTAACCTGATCCCTGCCTCCTCAGATAACTTCTTTGTATTCTCCTCAGGTTATCTGCTTCTGTTTCCACCCTCTATAGGCTTTCTTTCTACAACTGATAGCGTACAGGATCTTCCTGTTCATCCTTGCAGGCCTCCTGGCATTCTTGCATACCTTCCTCTTTGTTGAGATGCATTGCTCCTGGGCTCAGAGGAGGTGATCCTTGAATACTAACCAGGTGTAGTGGGCCCCTCTCCCCTCCAGGGCTTTATCCCACAGTACCCTACTAAGCAGGTCCTGAAGTCTAGGCTAGTGAGCTCGCTATGTACTTTTCTTGTTGTCCTATGGATCATGAATTCAACCATTTCAGGGTCGCTGCAGCCAAAGTTGCTCTTGAGCTTCACGTTGCCCACCAGCCCCTCCTTGTTGGTGAGGATAAGGCCCATTATGGCACCTTCTCTCATCAGCTAATCTACTGCTTGGAGGAGAAAATTATGATCAATCCATTTCAGGAACCTTCTGCACTGCTGATGCCTTGCTGTTTTGTTCCTCCAGCAGATATCGGGGTGGTTGAAGTCCCCCATGAGGACCAGGGCTTGTGAATGTAAAGCCATTCCTATCTGTCTCTGTCTATAGTGAGCTTCATCCCCTTGTCTTCTTGATCAAGTGGTCCGTAGCAGACCTCCTCTATAATATCACCTGCATCTGATTGATTTTAGGAAGTGGTTTAGGTGATTTAAAACTTAGGTCTAAGTCCTGCAAGCCCTCACTTGTGGTGGGAATCATATCAATCAGATCACAGGGTCAAGTTCCCTCAGGTTTTTAAAATGCCTGAGAAGCATGTTTCCCATCAGAGGATTTGTACATAGGAACTGTGGAGCGAAGAGAGGCTTATACAGTGTTTAAAATAATAAGAGGTCTGTCTAGCAGCTGAGTATATTTCAGATTGTGGGTAACAGGGTATTAAGACAGCTTGTAAGATCACTTACCTATGTCCTACAAAAGAAAACTGGAAAGAAAGAAGAATGACAGTTTCACAATTATCTTAAAAATGCCATACAGGTTTCTCCCATTGTTCAAAACACTAACTCAACTTGTATAGTAAACAATTCTATGACTCTGGGTAGCTGGAAATGTGTGTTTTGTTTGTCTTTCATGTTGGGACCATTCCAAAGCCCCTTCCCTGCCTCTTCCCTGGAAAGCCAGGCTGGGCACTGCTCAGGGGCGGCCAGGGACTGTGGCACTGGTGTTCCCACTGCAGCAGCAGGGCCATGGAGAGACATGTGCAAGCATGAGGGGAGAACAATTGCCAAAAAATGTCAGCTGCTGTCTCTGCACCACTCCTCAGACAGTGGCTAGCAGGACAAATCCAGCTTTTTGGGTACCTTAGTCTACCTTGACATCTCAGACACAACCCTTTGCCCTCTTCTCTCCCTTCCTTTTAGCAGGGGAAGCCTATTTTCAGCCCGGTCCCATATCCTCATCATCCCTTTGGCAGTGAAATTGCATTTCTTACATTTCTGAGGAGCTTTGAACCAGCCCTGTCTGATATATGTGTATTTTGCATATTTATGGTGTCTTGTTACACTCCTTATGAGTAGTGACATCTCCAGGCGTAATGTAACCAAGATCAATAATTGCCATTAAAATCTTTATGTATGTTGTAGCTAAGAGATTGGAAGTTTTTAAAGAAGTTTCAAGTTAAGTAAGCATATAAAGTTGACAAGCATTCATTTTAAACTATGGTTGTGAAGGCCAGATCTCAAAGATAATTCAGTTACTGAATTATCCGAAACACCTGTATGTTCTTATTTTTATAAATCAAAACAACTCAGGGAGTGAAATGTACAGCATATTGAATTTTCTTGCTTTAGGCTATTAAAAATTGAGCCTTTTATCATTTCTTAAGGATCTCCAGGGTGTTTTTGATCACTTTCTATCTCTTTTTAATCAGCAAAATTCTTAAAATTATTCCTACCTTATTTATTTTCTATTTACCCTGAAACAAAGTTCAAGTTTTGATAAATGGCGTTTCTATGCTCATTCAGATACTGTGAAATTAAAAGCTAATTCTTAAGGAAATTTTTAGAAATGGGTGATTGTGACAAGATTTTAATCTGAAATTTCTTTTTTTTTAAAAAAAAAGTGCTTCCAGAACATTTCAAAAACTGTGTGGGAGGAGAATCACAAATAATTACTCTCCTCATGCCTATTAAAGTAGCTGATATCTTTGATAAACAAACTAAATATAGTAGGGAGGATTCTAACTTACCTTGGTCTGTATTCCATTCACCTGCTTCAGATATATTTTACCTCTCCCTTCAGCATGTGATGCTGTTGCATTTCAACCCAGTAACACTTTCATCTGCAGTACTGATAGTCCTTCCACTGCAGCAACTGCCAGCCCAGGTACAGAAAAGGTCTCTACCACCATCCCTTCCAGACTTTGAAAATACTGTATATCGTGTGGCATTTTCCTTGCACATCCCCATCCCTCTGTATCCACACAGTCTGCAAGCAATGGCACAGGGTTTTTTGCAGTGAGTGCTACTTCTCTTTCCTACAAGCAATTCTAGTATCAACAGAGGCACATGTTGGCTTTTATAACCAACCCAGATACATGGATGATTAAGGGAGTGGAGCATCTCCCTTATGAGGAAAGACTGAGGGAGCTGGGGCTCTTTAGTTTGGAGAAGAGGAGGCTGAGGGGTGACCTCATTAATGTTTACAAATATATCAAGGGTGAGTGTCACGGGGATGGAGCCAGGCTCTTCTCGGTGACAACCACTGATAGGACAAGGGGTAATAGAATCAAGCTGGAACACAAGAGGTTCCACTTAAATTTGAGAAGAAACTTCTTTTCAGTGAGGGTGAAAGAGCCCTGGCACAGGCTGCCCAGGGAGGTTGTGGAGTCCCCTTCTCTGGAGACATTCAAAACCCACCTGGACACGTTCCTGTGTCACGTCATCTGGGTGTTCCTGCTCTGGCAGGGGGATTGGAGCAGATGATCTTTTGAAGTCCCTTCCAATCCCTAGCATACTGTGATCCCAGGATATGGGAGCACTCTCATGTTCTCCTCATAGATCTGCTCCTACTGCCTGTGAGTATCTAATGAAGAAAAATGGCAAGTTCTACTTTGTCCAAAGAGTCCTACAGGGCATTGTACCAAAAAAAGCACCTGATCATTCCCAAAGGGAGGTTTAGATTGGCCATTAGGAAAAAATTCTTAATGGAAAAGGTTGTCAAGCATTGGAACAGGCTGCTCAGGGCAACAGTTGAGTCACAATCCCTGGAGGTATGTAAAAGATGTGTTGATATGGTGCTTAGATACATGGCTTAGTGGTGGAAGCCTGCATTGCTAGGCTAATGGTTGAACTCCATGATCTTAAAGGTCTTTTTTTTCCAATCTAAATAATTCTATGATTCAATGAAATGAAGGCATATGGGAAGCGTAGTGAAAATATTTTGAGATGTAGAGGTCGGTAGAAATGCTCACTAATGAAGTCTCAAACATATGCCTCTGTCCTAGCATCAGGCATCTTTATCTCAAAGCTCCTCCTTCAGTTTGACATCCATACCTCTTGCCTATAGCCTCACATACCTTCAGTGCTGTTGCAAGAAAAGAAGCTCTTTAACTTTGTTAAAGACACAGCCCACAGTATGATTCATTCATTTTTCGTGGTAGTAAACACTTGATGCCACATCAGCTTTATGGTTGCCATGAATTGTCCCACCTAACATAGAATGAGAGCATCTTGCAGTTTCTACCTAATAGTGAAGTGATAGTTGCACTATTACACTGTTTTATGAGGTAGCAATACAGTTCTTCAGCAGATAAACTACAACGCTGAAGGCTGAGTAGTTTATCTTGATGAGGGAACTATATTATTGCTGAGTAAAACAACGTGATAGTACTACTGCCACTTTTTTTGTACTTGAGGTAAGGATTATTTTGTTTTATGATGTGGTTTGTGGGGTTTTTTAAAAATCTTTCAGCGTGCCTTTACCCAACTACCAAAACTAATTAAAACCTCTATGGATTTAGGTTCAATCTCATTGTGTGTTTAAAATAGCTCACAAGGAGAAGATGCTTGTAGTCAATACTACAAGCAATAGAAATGTGTTTGCATGTCGTGTGTAGGCAGGCAGCATTAAAGAATATGACCTGAAAAACAATGCAGTGCTGGACTGGACTCCTTTTGCTTTGTTTTTAATTCACCTAATTTTGGGTTTATGCGAGGTTCTGATTTTATTATTAAAAAGTGAAACAGTACCAGCTAAGACTTAGCATGTGACCAGCCGGTGCAGACATGCACACTGGCCAGAGAGGTTGCTCTGCATGGTGCGGCGAGTACCTGATCCTGGCACCGCTCAGGGGAACCTGTGCATCAACTACAGGAGGCAACACTGACTGTGGTTATTTGGAGGTGGTTTAGCCATAATTTCTGCCACTGCTGAGGCCCGGGCAGAGTCTCACGGGCTGCCTGGCTGCCTCTCGTATCACCGGGCTCCCTGGGGATTTCTCACCCCTTCCACAGGAACACACACATGTGTACCCATGGGAGGGTTTGTGCATATTCCTCTCGCAGGCAATAACCTTGTGGGGAGGGAGGTTTGTTGTTGTTTTGGCGGTTGTGTACCTAAGTGGTTTTTGATAACTTCATCATCCTTTTAAAGCTGCTGTTTTTGTTATGCGGAACTTCCATGCTGAGCTGTACAAAATCAATAAATAACAACAAAAGGACATTTCACCTCCTTTTCCTGCAAGCATCTATTCCTCTTGACATACGCTGGGAATGTTGAAATGCAAAATTATTTCTAAATCAAATGATAAACAGTGGCCTTTGATAAGTTTTTCTTGTATGAGATGTTTTGAAGAGAAAACAAAAATGTCTCTCTCTTTTCCTCATAACTTTTTCCCTCTGGCTTAATAGAAAAAGATAAAATGAGAACCATTACAATAGCATTTGCCAATTTACAGGCAGAATATATTGCAGGTGAGTAGGCATTCACCTTCAGAGATAAAACCAAGCCAGAGAGAAAGAGTCCACATTCCCCTTAGAAGGAATGATTGTTCATATCGCACTGGATGTTTTTTATGCCAGCCATTTGTCAGTCAAGCAGCAGACATCTTTTTGCTGCGCTCTGACCCCACAGTTCAAAGAACAGACAAGGCTGTCCAAGTCATGAGAGTTATTAAATGTCTTTCTTTTGCATCTAAACCTTTCTTTTCTCCATACAGGATAAATGATATGGTCACTCATATTATTTAAAAAAAAAAAAAAGGAAAAGAAAAAAAAAGTTGCCATTATGTATTACTGAGGGAAAATAGGAAATCATGAGAAGGGGATGACCTCAAAGTAAGGGCCACTCTGCAATATTGTACAGGAGACCAAAATGCTTGATCTGCCTCTGTGTCACTTGCAGAAATCCTGGAGAGCAGCCTGAGGACGATAGCAGCTTCCACGGGTTTCCCTGGGTCCCCTGCTGTCTCAGAGAGCAGGACAGGGCTGGAGGTGGGTCTGGGTCTGCTTTATGGTCAACTGTGGCAGCAATGCAGGCGTACGCTGCCCATCATTCAGGTACCATTACAAAGTCCATAGTCAATCTGAGGTCCATAGTTTTCTGTGGACTCCAACTCTCAGAAATGCCTCTCAAGTCAGGGTGCCCAGCTTGAGATAAGTTAGAAGGGCTAGCTCTCAGAAGGTGCTGAGCATAATTTTTCTTTTACTCTCTTTCCCTGCCTCTTTTTGAACAGAGCCCTTTCAAGACTGAAGTCAAGGATCTCCAAACACTTATCCATTTTTAAAGACTGTGGTTGCTCTGTAAGTATATCTGAAACACCATTCTTCTTATATTTGGGCTCCAGCTAGAAGTGTAATGCAGCACATAATTGTGCAAGTGTCTCAGTAATGGTGCAAATTTAAATTAAATTGTGGGATATTTCGCACTGTACACATAACTCCTGATGCCTGGTTTACAGGCTGTGCAGTTTAGCAACATGCTTTTTAAAATGTGGCAATACAGTAGACATTAAGTACAAGAGAAATAAATGTATGAGCTTTGCCACAGTACGAGATTTTCTCCTTCCAGCAATGACACCAATGTACACCAAAACAATCTTGTTAATTCAGTTTATTTTTTCTTGGCAATAGCATGTAAAAAAATAATACAAGGAAGGCAACTAAAGAAGCTCTTGGCCAACTAAGTTAGATTCAGAATTCTGGAATAAATATCTATCCTCTTGGATTCAAGAAGGAAAACATTACCCACTGTTCTCTGAGCCCTCTGCCCTATCGGGCTGCAACAGTTCATATCATTACTCTTCCTGGGGATCACTTTCTGCTTTCTTCACAGGTCCACTAGCACCTCCTGTTTTAAGGCTGAAGAATGCCTTCAGCCCCTGAGCCTTTAGTGATGCAGCAGTCTGCAGTGTGAGCAGCATTAACACTATTTTGTCTGCGTTCTACCCACCTTGGAAACAACAACAATTCAAAACAAGAGCATGACCAGCCAGCTCCTGGTATCTAACTACATGGTCAGTTTGACTTAACTGGCCTTCCACAACTTCCACAACTAGCCAAAGAAGTAATGGTAACAAGCAAAACCTCCAGTTTTTCCATTATCTTTTGCTTTCCCTCTTCCCTGGTTTTCCATGCATGAAGGAGGAGGATAAAAGAAAAATCTCCATTGTGCCAGCTCACTCCACAAAACTGCTTTGGCTCGAAGGCAGAACTGGTTTTATTGATTCTGCCCAAACAGATTTGAGCAATGACACATATGTGTTTCAGACCACAGGAATGTTCAGGCATCAGCAGGCTGGTTATTTGTTCAGGTTTATTTTTTCATGTGACATAATCTCCTTCCAAATAATGTCTGCCATCGTCTCAGAAGATGCTCTTCCTACATGTGTTGTTCACAGTAGCACTCTCAGCACTGACATTTCAATGCAAAGAAAAGCTAAAGGCAAACAGTTCACCACAGCAGGTCCCTTCAGGCTTTTGGCAAGATGTAGTGAGTTGCCAGTTGTTCCCAGTCATTTTCTGTGAACAGGAATATACTGGAGCATTCAACCAAGTAGAGTGTATTCAACATTATTTCCTTATGGTATATACACAATATTTTGTCACAAGTGCAATGAAAAGAGTTCAGCTGATCATGCAATCTCTCACGAGTTTTTTTCCTAACATCTTCTAAACCAGCAGTTATTCAAAATGCAAGACATTTTTGAAGGCTTTCTGCTGCATGCAATGCCCTGACCTTCTTTACTCCACCTCCCCTTAACAAATAGAATAAGAAAAAAAACTGAAAGGTATTCAAACCTGTTACCTGTCAGAAAAGGCAGGTGACACAAAAACATTTTTTTCTTTTCTAGATCTCCTAGTTATATTACTTCTTCTAGTGTTTCATCTACTAGAGCCTTGCTGTAGATTGTGCTGGTAACGTATTACTATCTTCCAAGCACTTCTTATATGTCATCTAAGTATGTGTAGAGGTGATAAAAAATTGGGTTTAAGCACTTATGTTTTAACGTTTCTTCCTTCTTTCCCTGACCAGAGCTGGGTTCTCCACCAAGGAAGGCAATGGTCTGCCATGACCTCCCTAGTGAGTGAATGGCACTAAGCCTTCATCTGTTGCTTTCTCAGAAAGGGCTAGAAAGGTCACAAGTCTGCTAAAAATGGGGAAAGTTGGATAGTACCTCCTAGGTGTTATCCCCACACACTTGGTACACTGGGACATTCTACTTTTTCCTTGTTGTCACCACTAACAGTCCTGTTCTGCTCTCCACTGCACTTCTAGCATTAACAAGTTGTTGCTGCATCTGGGTTGACTCAAATCTGATTGCAGCCCATTTCCAACTGCCTGTGGCACTTGTGAAAGGCAGTGATGGTCCATCAGTCCTGTAACTGAAGGTATGAGGGCCTCATATTCCAGTACAGCTGACCAAGGTGTAGTCCAGCTGGCTTTAGCACAAGAAGAGTGAAGCCAGGGCAACCAAGCCCTGCCTCAGGCTGGCCACTGGAGTATGGATCATGGTTTTCACTGTTGCTCTGAATAGCCAGTGCTCAGGTCCCTGCTGCCCTAGGTGCATTGTCACTGGCACTCAAGCTGGATAAACTGACAGTAATTTGGACATGACTCTACATCCTGCAATAACTACTTACACGAAGAAAAAAGAGAGGCACAGTCAAATTTTAAGCACTCAGCTCAAGTAATGGAGATAATTTAGTCAATCAGTTGAGGTTATTTCCTCTGGGTCTTTTATATAGCTCATGAGGAAAAGTTCCTGTTGAAGAGTGTTTCTGAGCAGGAAGGTCTCACAGTCATCAGGCCGGCGTTGCCGCAGATGCAGAATGTTCTTCCAGTCCGAGGCAGTGGGAGTACCAGCTACAGGTGACAGGCTTTGGAATATAAAAATATCTCCTTTTCCAGCAGCAGGAGCACCTTTGGAGGACAACTGGGCACTCACAGGACTCCACTGGCACACCACAAATGCAGAAGATGATTATTGGTCTCTGGAATCTTTGGTTAATTGGTAGAAGCACAAGCTTTCCACTGCTCACCTGTTTGTCATTGCTATTCAGGCCTTAAACACGCCAGTTTGTTCTCCAGTAGTTGTGCTGGGTTTTTTTAGCTAGTATATCTTTTTTTGTGTTCCACATGAAGATGGTGTCGGTCTGTAAACACAGTGCTCAGAGGAGAGGCCTGGTTTTGCGATTTCTGCTTTGTTATTTTTTTCCCCTGGAAACTGCATAATTTGCTTCCTTCTGGTGGTGGTGTTTATTTTAGCATGCTCTGATGGACATTTAGATTGCAGCTTTTTACGTATTAGTTACTCAAAATGTTTCAGAGGGGTCCTCTTGTCCGCCTTCTTTATGTCAGTGTCATATTTGTCTGGAGCTGCCTTAAAGGATTTCCATTTCAGAGGCCCACTAGCATGCACCAAGTCTGAACCACTGGTGGGTGATGAATTAGACTAGGTGAAAGAAGAAGAAAATAACCTGCAGCCTTTGTCCTGCTGCCTCTCCATTAATGAGCACAGAATTCATACTCTGCGTTCTGTAAACCTCATTTAGGTGTGTCAGTAAGAGCCAGAACTATATTTGAGGCCTGAAACTGGAAAAATAATTAAGAAGGCTCAATGCCAATTACTTTTCATCTTCAGACTGCTGTTTACAGATCATTCCCAACAAATACTGAAAGGTCATTAGCATTTTTTTTTCTTTTTCTTATGACCAGGTTATTTAGATTTCTTCTTGACGTTCTTGGCACCTATGGTGAGATACAGAAAAAGAGCCTAATATTCTACAATCCAAGCAGCTCATCTCGTACTAAATGGAAGTCAGACAAGGACAGTCCATTTTTCTTTTTCATCACAGACAGTATTCATAGCACTTCCTCTTTTTTTTTTTTTCTGTTTTATTTCATATTATCAAGGATAATGCAATAGAAATGTAATCACTTTTAATCAGGTTTAATTATATACTTTATTTTCATTCTTTATCACTCCCACTTGTTAAAAAGGTATCTGTTTCGTTCTGCTTTCCTTTGTTGGACCACTAGAAAGCCATCAAATAACAACATGTGTCTCCCAAAGCTGATGTCCCTGCACAGACACCAGCACCTGCCCTAGAAGCCTGTCCTAACTTTGGCATCCTTGTTTGGACTAGTCTTGCTGTGAGGATTAATGTCGGGCATGTCCTGAACTGCAGCGAGTCAACGTGTGCCCGTGTGCCCGTGTGTCCTTGGAGTGACGCCACATCACAAATTCTGAAGCACCTCTCACATTGGTAATAGGCATTCCTTGTACCTATCACATTCATCTCAGGGGTCCGGTGCTTCAAAGAAGATGCCAGGCTAATTCTCATAAATATTCTTCAGTTTATTAATGCTGAAAGGTGTCCCTCTCATCTTTTGCTCTTTCAAAGTACTCTTCTGAGGAAAAAGGAGTTACAGTCTTGGGTTTAAAAGAATCACATTGTTAAAAATAAAATGTTCTTACTTGTGTTACTGTTAAAACTTTAAATGCTTAGGTAATTATAATAAACAGTTTAAATTAATTTCTAGGTTTGGGAGGTTTACTTATTTTTCTTTCCTTCATGATGGCCAATCAAGGGCGATGAATTTACTATATATTATTCTCTATCGTTTCTAGCTCCAGGTTTCATAACCTGGCAGGGCTTGAACTTTAATTTCTACAGGCAAGGGTGCAACATATTTGTTTATTCACTTTAATCACTACTGAAGTAATAATAACAAAATCTGTGCTGAGATATTTATATTTCACCAGATCTTGGGCTTAAGTTACAAAAAAAATACTTGGAAGGGGGAGGAGATCTTCCCCCCACTCTTTCTTTAAACTGTCTTGCCCGGGCACTTCTCAGCCAAGGTTCAAGGATGCACAGTGCAGGTCTAGTCTCGAATTAAGTTCTCTATCCCTTTTACACCCTTTTCTGGCTGCTGGTGTGCAGTGCATCACGTTGCTTCCCTCTTTTTTTGTGATCTATTGCCATTCCGGTGACGTTTCCTTTTCTTCTCCAGCTTTCTCAGAAGTGAGCCACAGACCAAAAAAAAATGGGGTAAGATTAAAATGGAAACAGAATTGGCATTCACAGTTTCATCTAGCACATTTTTTTTCTGTTCATGGGGCAAATCTCTATAACCTTGTGCAAAATGTCAACATATTTTTAAAAAAATGTTGACAAGGGTGGGCAAACTTCAGCAAGAGCGTTTACTCTAGAGCTCATTTCCTTTCTCCCTAGGACACCTAGAGTTATGATATATGCTAAGAAGGCATTTCCCAGGTTGCAGTAGGGCTTTAGACAGTCTGATAACTCATCATATATGCAGTCAAATCTGAAGGAAGTGTGGGTTTGCTCCAGAAATTGGTTTCTAATAATCCAATAGAGACAAGCTGTGGGCAAGGTCATCGCTTTATAATAGCAAAGTTATAATAGATAGGCTGGAGTGAGTGAGTCACAGTTATCGAGAAGCTCTTATTTTACTTTTTGCTTTAGACGGCTGTAGCACCAAGAAAAGAAAAAAACACATATCTTGAGCTGCTGTAGCACAGACCTACTGGACCTATTACTCACAGAGAGAAGGTCCCCACCACACTGCGCCCAGTTTTTTTCATTAAGATTGGAGAAATCTAATTAATGTAGAAGCAGAGCTTGTTTGTCAGTGACAGAGATTCTCTCACTTTGGAGTGGGGGTTTCAGCAATATGGGGCTGGCATAAGCCAGAGGTGAAACCCTGGCTTGGTTCAAGATCTGAAGGATGTGTAATTTTTGCCTTGGACTTCAGAGAAGCCAGGATTTCATGCCAGAAAATTAGTGCATCTAATGTTGTAAAATCTGATCAGTTGCATAGCCAAAGAGTATTTTTAGCTGGCGCAAAATTTGTCGTATAGCAGTGCTGTAGCATCTGTCACAGCATCTGAAGATGAGAAAGTGCTAGTAACAACAAGAGGAGCTGAATCTGTGTCCCTTTCATGACGAATGTCACCTGAGTTATCTATACGTGTGATTTTGACTGAAAATATGAAACTGGAAATGGATAACAGGGTTGTTTGTTCTTTGGCACTTGGTGAAAAGTGCAGAGGTAACTGCTGTACTTTAAATCAACTGTTGATATTTTTAATATGATTAATAAGGATTTTAAGGTTCATGAGGAATGGCCGAAGCTCTTATCCCTGTACAATGCCATAAGGAATGATTTTGTTTTTAATCCTGTGAAGGGCACTGTGAATTGCTTTGGTGGCTTTGCCAAAATAATAGCTGTGGTGACTGACGGTTCTCCAGCTGTACGTGAGGGGAAGTCAACAGTTTTACTGGTTTACTTAAAAAGAAATATGGAGTGAACTTCCTACCTTTTCAACGAATGAGATACCGAGAAGCCTCATGTGGGAAGGTATTAGCACTGGTAAATGTCATGGAAGCTGTTAGAGTGATTAACCTTGTTAGAGGGAGGAAAGGAGCTTTCAATGGCTGTCACTCTGTCTCTGACACAAAAGTTGCTGAGAACAGAGTTTGGGAATTGGTTTCTTCAGTTAAACTGGAAAAGATATTTGAGAAATGACAAATATTTTGTCCTCTGAGAATTAAATGTTAATTTTCATGATGAAGCCTTCTGGAGTCAATAAATTACCAGCAGACTTTATCAGCACAAATTGTACAGTATTGTTGGTTGGTGTGACTTGGCATTTGCTTATAAAGTAATTCTTACCTGAGGTTTCTTTTCAACAGAAATATTAAAATTATTGGAAATTAAAATGGGTAAAAGAATTGTCTTCTTCCCAGTTATTTGATATATTTCTGCCAGACACACACAAAAAAATTAATTATCCATAGAAATTATTATTGTAATTTGGCTTTTTTTGCTGTTGGGGTAAAACACTAGACACCACGTTTTTTCATATATCTACATGATTGGGCACATATGAGTCTGAGACGGGAATACCGTAGATTACACAGACAAAATTTTTACTGAACGCAGCAATTCTTGTGGGCAATCCTGAAACAGTAAAGCATGGTGTGATACTGAACAACATACGTGTTTCCACAGTCGATCTTGCACAACAAAGTTTGAGCAGGCAGTCATTGTGGAATATAAGTATAAGTTGGGGAATGACTTATTAGAGAGTAGTGTAGGGGAAAGGGACCTGGGAGTCTTGGTGGACAGCAGGATGACCATGAGCCAGCACTGTGCCCTTGTGGCCAGGAAGGCCAAAGGCATCCTGGGGTGTATTAGAAGGGGAGTGGTTAGTAGGTCAAGAGAGGTTCTCCTTCCCCTCTACTCTGCCCTGGTGAGACCCCATCTGGAATACTGTGTCCAGTTCTGGGCCCCTCAGCTCAAGAAGGACAGGGAACTGCTGGAGAGAGTCCAGCACAGGGCAACTAGGATGATTAAGGGAGTGGAGCTTCTCCCTTATGAGAAAAGACTGAAGGAGCTGGGGCTCTTTAGTTTGGAGAAGAGGAGGCTGAGGGGTGACCTCATTCATGTTTACAAATATATCAAGGGGGAGTGTCACGAGGATGGAGCCAGGCTCTTCTCGGTGACAACCACTGATAGGACAAGGGGTAATGGGCTGAAACTGGAACATAAGAGGTTCCGCTTAAACTCGAGAAGAAACTTCTTCTCAGTGAGGGTGACGGAACACTGGAACAGGCTGCCCAGGGAGGTTGTGGAGTGGAGACATTCAAGACCTGCCTGGACACGTTCCTGTGTGGCATAGTCTAGGCATTCCTGCTCTGGCAGGTGATCTTTCGAGGTCCCTTCCAATCCCTAACATTCTATGATTCTATGATTCTATGATTCTAATATAGAGTTTCCTGCTCCAGCCTGGAAATGGCTGGACAAAGGCATCCCTTTTAGCTGTGAGAATAGAATAACGGTACAGAGAGTTACGTAATCAACTCCTTACCATCCACTTCCCCAAAATTAGTTACGTTGTGAAAGTAGAAGAAGGGAAATGGCAACGAAACAGGTTAATTGGAATGGCTTCCCAAATATTACCCAAAAATTAGAAGACTATGCTTCAAAAAAAACCCATGCTTTCAATAAAACCAGTAGGTGAATGAAGTTCCTGTGAATTTTAAACTCCATGAAGAGAAGTAAAAAATAAAAAATAGACTGATTTGTATACCTTTACATTCTTGGTCCCTAACAACAATTGTCAATGGTGCTGTAGATACCATAACAAAGCAGAACACTACTGACACCATCTTTTCACTAGAATCCTTCTTACTGTGTTGGAAATAAATGTTTCTGTATTTTATTTGCTGCGTGTTTGTTCCGTTAACATTTCTGAATGCTAACTATCCTTTTAAGTGATTAGTTATAATGGGCCATTGTAGAAAGAAATGAGGAAATGAGACTAAGCTAATATTCTTTCATGTTAATCCAATTTTATGTCAGTGGTCTTGATCTTCTGTCATCTTAAGAGTCTTATTTTGGTTGCAAATTATCACAGTATTACAAAAAAAAAAAAGTAATTTAGATTTTCAGTATAGGTAATTTCTGTTCTAAAGGAGTTCCCTCTACCTGGAGTAAATGTTGGTATAAATAAGACCAGGCAAGTGATTGTGCCTTACTTAAGAATTACTGGTGCTATAAATTTTAGCTAATCTGAGACCCAAGGAATCAGCAGTTTAAAGCTCTAGGCTTTTAAACACATGAATAGCTCTATTGAAAGCAGTGGCACTTTGTCTGTGCTTCAAGTTAAGTACCTGAATAAGTATTTACAAGATCAGGATCCAAGGCAGACATGTATTAGCCTGGTAGCTCAAATACCTAATTTCTGATCTATAATGCTGCTATTGTTTGACCCTGTTGTCACGCTTGGGTTGTCCTACCCACTCACCATAAGACCCCCAAGAAGCACAACACAACTTTCATGTCTTGCTTCTTGACTCTCTGGAAAAGGGCATGTGTACTATGTCTAAGTCAACCCTTGTTTTCTGCACGTGAAAGGGGTGCAGTATTCATCTCCTCCTTATCTCCAAAACAGGTAGACTTGTGTTTATCAATGCAAACCATACACTAAAGTGTAATGCTTGCTCCCTTAACTCCAGAAAGCTGGTGCTTTGCCACCCATTTCTGTTAAAGGCAGCTGTTTATAATCTACCATCAAATCACTCACCTGCTCCTATGCTCTATTACTCCTGATGCAGCAGATGCTAAGGAAGCCTGACTGAGGAGAAGTGTAGACCTACTGTGTATGTCAAGGAGTAGCAGTGCTCTTGAAGAAAGCAGCAAAACCCAACAGTCTGGGATTCTTCATGCCTGTGGTAAGTGCTTATTGTTTTTCATTATTGACTATCTTTTACATGGGTGTGTTTTCTGCTCAGTGGCATAGCAATCTGGAGGGTTTTTTAGGGAGTAATATGTCCTGTGTTTTAGCTAAATGTGTGGAAGACATTGTAAAGGAGAAAAAGGGCACATAAAGAGGACTACTGAGGTCTTCCTGTCCTGAAGAAGAGATGAGAGGGCAGAAAGAGATGAGACAAAACAGCAAAAATTAAAAAAAAAAACCACATGGTGGGAAGTCTGGGGCCGGAGTGCTGTGCCTGAGGCCGAATGGATTTGGTGGGTGGATTGCTCAGTGGATGAGGAATTGGTTGGATGGTCACATCCAGAGAGTAGTGTTCAATGGCTCCGTGTCCAGATGGAGATCAGTGATGAGTGGTGTCCCTCAGGGGTCCATATTGGCACAGGCATGTTGATTACAGACTCTCAACAGAAAAATTCCAAAATAACTAGTGACTTTAACTGTTTGAGTCTCGTGAGTGGGCTAAATATTCAACAAATCCTGACCATTCAGACTCTGAACACTGGGATTAAATTTTTAGTTTATCAGCTTGGATCTTCAGTTTGTGGGGTGGTGTTTTTTTCCCGTCTTTGCTTGGAAAAAGGGAAAGCTTTTGAAACCTTAGCCTTTAATCTTAGTAACTTCTCAACTATCTTCCATGTGAAGAGAGGATAAATTATTATGGACTCATCTGAGGATTTACAGCACTTTTACTGCTCACTGGTTGTCCCACACCATTTGCCTTGAAATACAGGGGCTGGTTTCCTCATGGAGCAGCTGTCATGCTCCTGTTGAGAGTGAGCAAACAGTGTGGGCAGATATTCATTAGAATATCTGGATATTAGACTACTCTTGCCTTCAATTCTTTTGCACATCCCTTTTGAGCAGATTCGTGCATTGTTTGATTTACTAGTAGCTCTGTACTTAAGAAGTGAATTTCAGAACTGGAAGTGCTTGTTTAAGGTAGTTTAAATCAACATATTAGAAAATAATTTGTAGTAGCCTGTTACTTGTTACATGTTCACTTTCCATAATTTTCATCCTGTCCTTCCTTTGCTTCCATCCATCCAGTGCCTCACTGTGCTCACTCAGACTAAGAGTTCTCTTCAAGTACTGTATTTTAGTATTTCTCTCTGCTCTGGGAAAAAGATCAATGATGAGGGAAAAGTACAGTGGCAGGGAACTGACCTGACTGTACTTCAAACCAATGATGTCCATGATAAGAATCTGTTGAACTGTGTTTTAATCTAGCTTAAGAACATAAGAATAACTGTAAAAATGATAGATTTGTTTGATTATAATGTGTCCCACTAGACTCTTTCTTATCCAGAGTGCTTAGGCAGCATGAAAGCACCTTATGCAGGAGGCATGCTACAGTATCCAAGTGTCTCAATTTCTGTATTAGTCACTTTCTGTAATACAATGGCAACACATACATGCAAATATTGTATTGGAATTTTAAGTTGTTACATTACAACTGGCTCCTGTGAGCAGAACTCCTAAAATCCTAAAGCCTGTAAAAGAGGGATGGTGAACACAGAGAAACGCATGTGCTAGAATAACTGTTAGTGCTTGTGTTGTGTTAATCGTTTGTGACATATAAATCCGTCTGTAGTTGTTGGCCTGCACCTAAGAGGGACGTGGAGATTCTTAACTGCTGCACTTGTCTCTCTGCAAATTTCTACGTAAGCAGTTGAGATCCTGCTGCCAAGGCAGGCAGTACGTCTGTGAAAGGATCTGGTTCAGCCCCTTGCTTGAAGTCAGGCAAGGACGTCACACTGGTTATTTTGCCTCCACTTTGCCTCTGCTTTCAAAAACTACCTGCAGAGTGAGGGGCCTTTCTGAACCCTTGATGATCCCTTCTGTGGTAGGTTCTTTCTTGTTGGATTCCAAAGGAAACGTCATCTTCATCTTTCTCCCTCCTTAGTGAATAAACATTTTCTAATGATGGAAGAATTCAGGTGCATTGAGTACCTATTTGGTGCTGAATCAAAAGCAGCAGCATTAAAATAGATGCTTAAAGTTAACTCCAATATGCAACGTCATAAGTAGGATAGATTTGAATTACTTGAATCTCCTCCTGCCTTCACTTAAGACAATTTTAATGTTTTCTTCTTAATACATAAGGCTGTCACAAGATGTAAATTCATGTTATATTGGTGGTGTACTTTCTGAGGCTATAGAGGAAGGCACAAGGTTTTTCCTATGCAGATGTAGGATTTGCAAACATCCATTCTATGTGATTCTTACAGCTACAATTGTGCTCAGTGGATTTGGTACAGTGACCTGGTTTGGATGTGTTCAAACAGAGCCACCAAATCTCTGGAAATCCCAAATGTGATAGCTATGCAGGCAGTCACCCATTTGATGGCTGGACCATGCAACCACAGTGAAGCTGCTGCCTTCAGAAATCCTGTGGCCTTTGAGGTGGAAACCTCCACGTTAGGCTCCGTGGAGGATGTTTTGCTACCGTTTCTGGAAAAGAGCCACAATTTTTTTCACTGGATTGCTGGTAGGCAAAGCTAAACCCTGAAGTGGTGACTTGCCATAACTCTCAGCTGACAGACAGGAATAGTGCACTGTCAAGTTTATAGTTGTAAATGACACTTCATTGTCGAAGGAGGCAAAATTTATATTTCACCTCAACAATCTTCTACTGTTCCCTTGTGAATGACACCAACATGATCTGAAGATGAAAAAACTGTTAACACTTACCGCAACGTATTTGGGCTCGTCTGCTTTCTGCAAACTCTGCATTGCATCCTTGTTCTTTGCTTTGGGTGGCAGGCTTTTTTTAATTATTCTTTTTTTTCCTCCACAGTAAAACTTAGGTTGGGTCAATTGAAATTATTGGGATTCTGATTCTGTGGGTTCTGTTCACATTCTGCATCAAGAACAGCAAAAAAATATAAATCAATCTTCACACGAAGGCACTTGTTACTGGATGCTGTGTTTGCCTCACCCACTTCCTAGCTGTGTGAAAGGAATTAATGAGGCACAGATCACGAGCTGATGTTTGTAGTTGTTCAGGGGCTTTCTTCTTTTGCTTAACTCGACTAAATAAGGACCGTTAAATCTTTTCTTTGCTTTCTTCGTTTTAAAACTGCACTTAAAAGTATTTTCTCATTAATCTGCAACAAACCATAAAATGTAATATTTTCACCATGACTATGGTGAAAATGACCATGAAACTTGTCAGCTTTGTCTCAGACGCATACAGTGTTGTAATAATGGATGTTATCCTCCTAAAATACTTCTGTTTCATATTTAATTAGCATGCATGTGTTATACCAATTTGGTTATCAGTAAATTACTTTTTTTTTTTTTTAATGGGAGTGATGCATACCAGAGCTGAGGCCCTCTGTATTTTGTGACCTAAAAGTCATTCTGACAGAGATGCCTAACTGTTTTCTAACTGGCTCATTTTTAAGTGTGAATGACCTTTATAAAAGGTGCTGAAATGACACTGCTGAAGAATGGAGCTCTATTCATCTTTCAGGTCGTCTTTAGCATAGTCAAGTAACAGCAAAGGTACAGCAAGCTTGTGTGATGCTGCAGTGGTAGAAAGTGCAAATATGTCCCTGGCAGAATGAGCAAGATGCAAATATCAGCTGGGCGTGAGGTCTAACTGTGCGTTTAACCAGAAACTGATGTTTTATGTAAAGTCAAAATACGTAAAGCATTTTCCAGACCAACACCGGACAGACCTAAGTGAGAGTGGAAGGTTTTGAGTATTGTTCCCAAGGTACTGATGCATCTGGTCCTTAAATCTTTTCTTTTTTTGAGCTCCTGAAATGCTCTTGATTCGCTGGTTTTGAGATGGAAAAATCAGATCTACCCACATCCGTTTGAGGTTTTGTCATGTGAAGAATTGCTTCTCCCTTTCCAGTCTTTCTGGACTGGACACTGCCAGCATGGCAGAAATATTGCCCTTCTGAATGGGGCCCTGCTGGCTGGTATCTCCACCACGCCTGGTGGAGGCATCATCAAACCCAGGCTTTGAAGTACTTGGTGGGAGACTGAAAGTGCTAAGATAAATTGTTGTTTATCACAAAGATCACTGGAAAACACAGATATCAACAAAGAAGTTGACAGTTCTGGCCATGTTGTTATCTCACCCTTTCTCTTCCCCCTATTTAAATGTTTGTTGCACTGGAGTGCACTAATGCCTAGTGCTTCATTTTTTTTTTTTTTCTACCTCATGAGTTAATTCACTAGACCAGCTGTAAGAAGCTGCCTGTTTTCTAGCTGAACAATGGAGGCTTAGAAGGATGGAGATCAACCTTGACAGGCAAATGTCTGTATTTGATATCTGTCATGAAGAAATCATCCAAAAAGGGTGGCGTG
Source organism: Trogon surrucura (assembly GCA_020746105.1). Lineage (NCBI taxonomy): Eukaryota > Metazoa > Chordata > Aves > Trogoniformes > Trogonidae > Trogon > Trogon surrucura. The sequence continues at coordinate 96,453,019 of CM036619.1, read as the reverse complement.
AACAAGTGCTGAGATAAAACATAACTAAAAAAAAAGTTCTAACACTGTAAGTTTATAAAGAGCTTATTGACTGAACTGCAAATCTGAGAACAAATGTTATTCTTCCTCCCACTATTTCTTGCATTTTAATGACCTTGGAAATAACAAAGTCAGTCGATGATAATTTTTAGTTTAAAACTACTAGCCAAAGGTATTTTGTGAATTTAGAGTAGCTGTAGGGCTCTTTAGGGAAGCAGACTATACCTTCTGCCACTGACTTGCACCTAGGAAGGTTTGGCCAGTGCTGACATCACATAGGAGCTGGGGTGCCTTTGAGGCACTCGATTTCAAGTGTCCCTCACTGCTGGCACTTTATGCATGGATATACACTTATTTTTATACAGATATTTATTTAGATCAGCATCTGTGCAACATTGAGAAGATTGTGTAGTCTTATGTACCTACATTCCACCCCCCACCATCTTAACATGAGAATTATAGTATCATTGCAAAGTTATTATCTGGTGTCTTTTGAACTCCTCAAGGGAAATTTTGATATGTAGAGTACTTTTTTTCCATTTCCAGTCGGTTTTCTGTTGAGTACCAGCACTGCTGTATGCCTGTGTTCCATGGGCTGAGAGCAGCTTTCATTCCTAAAAAGACAAGACAATGCCTTCTAGTTTCATATGTGTGAGGATGTAGGGAGAGATGCAATGGAGAACTCTGATGTATGGGGGAAGCTTGGACAGTTTGGCAGTATTGAAATTACCATAAGAGGATCTCTCATGTTTAGTCTTGTTGCACTTCGTCCTTCTCGGTTCAGACACGTATTTAAATATTTTATTTCGCTTTGAGTTGAAACAGCAGGATAGGAAGTACCTTGATGGAGAAGGGAGGGTATTACTTTGTTTTATGGCTCATTGTTCTGCAGGGGAAACCTGAAAATACAAAGTAGTGCACAACCCGTGAACTGAAAGCCTGCAAAGCTACGTTAGATGTTTTTGCTCATTTCCATCTGAAAGGGGAGGCTGAAAATGATTTACTAAACAGAAAACAGAGGAAGACCACGACAAGTGTATGATGTCTCAAGTATTTTCAGAAATAGATTTGGCATTCTCTTCTGAAGAAGATATATATGTTATTGAACAAGGCTAACACATTTGTTTCAAGCTTTTTTTGACAGTCTTCAGCTCTCTGAAAGCATATATGCAATGCTCAGCCTGCAGAAGCCATATCTGCTAATGTCTTAGCTGGTCCTTAAAGACTAAAGCGAGAGAACTCGTGCAAATCTAGGCCAGGAGAGAGTTTGATGCATCATCTGTAGTAAGGTGCTCTTCTCCTTAAAAAAAAAAAAAAAAAAAAAAAGTAAAAAGTTTGGAAGTATATATTTCTTTTATTCTGGTGCCTAATGCTTGGCACAGATCCATGGCTGATATGATTTCCAAATGCTGTGCAAGACCTCCTTAATTTATAATTAAATATTTCTATATAGTAGGTACTTTTACTATGGTTCTGACAGCTGTTCTTCACTTGCTTCTTTGGGTTTTTTTTCTTACATAATCAAAGACAACCACTGCTCCATTTATAATATATGTTGAAATGTCCTAAAAAAATATTCTTCCTTTTTTGTGCATAATTCTGAGCAAAAATCCATCACTATAAAACTTCCACCAGAACGCTAAATATAAGGTCTTCTAAATTTCCCAGAGGGAAATATTTTCATCCTGAACAAATCCTTACTTTTCACATAGCTCTTTAATATATTACACAAATTCAAGATGTACATATAAATTCAAACTGATCCAAACAAAAAAAAAAACCCAAAAAAAACCCCTAACAACCAGCAATTTTAATAGCCCAATTATTTCTAAAACTCTTTTGGCTGTGAAGCAAAATGTCTGCTTTATTTCCTTGAGCCTCGGATGTAGTGAGAATAAACAACAAATGTTGAATTGAGCTGTAGACTAGTGCTGGAAGCAGTGTCTCTGTTATTTCCTTAAGTTCCTCTCAGAGGAAGGAGGAGTGTTACCTTCAGAGGCACTGAGAAAGCTCCTTATCACAGATGTTTCTCTTTGGAGTCTCTGCTTTCTTTTTCTTCCCTATTCAGATTATTAGGCACTTGATAAACGTATTAAATATGATATTTAATCCTGATTTGCTGGTGAATGCAAGGAATTAATATTTAGCGTGAATGTTCAGCACTTCCGTGGAGTTTCTGAAATCAGAGGCTAAGTCTCTTTTTTTCTCTGGTTGGGTAATGTAGGCACAATGGTGCAGCAAACAAGAAACAAACCTTTTCCTATCAACAGAATGCTTTCACAGGAAATATTAGTCTGGCTTCTTATAATGTTCATTAGTTGACAGAAGTGTTAGCTAACTTAGTTTTTCAGTTTTTTCATTTTTCTTCACTTAACTATATACTTACCTATCTCTCTCTTCCACCTTCTGTAATGTCTCCCATCATTAGAAATGGAATTCTTCTAAGTAGTTGTTAACATAGTTAACAAATCTGTCCTCTGTAACCACACCCTAGAATATAATAACCTCAGCTGAGGTTTTGTGGTTCATGATGGCCATGTTTCATTACGGACAACCGGGAAAGCTATGGTTTACTTTGTTACCGGGGCAGTAACTGAATTTATTCAAAATTAGGCTTTCTCGCAGTATTTTCCCCCAAACTATGTAGCTGTTTGGACTGGTGCACATATTGAAGGTAAAATGATTCCCATCGCTTTGTAAAATATTCCATAAAAGCATATCAGTGACTCAATTTCTTAAGCCTGGTTTTAGAGACTTATTCTGCATGTGTGTGCACTGAAATTAAATAGACTAAAATAAAAAAGGTGGGTTTTTTTGATAATGCCTTGCTGAAGTAGGAAACAGATTGGAAGCTTTCCAGACTCATAAATCAGTGAGCTAGTAAAATTGATTTAAGGGTAGAGAGGCTAGGAGAATATTATCATTATTATTAAACCATGTTATAATGACATGAAGATGTCCTACTTGGACACCTAACTTCTCGAGCTTTTTTTGCAAGGGAGTCCTGGATAAAACATTGGTTTTATTTTGCAGTGAGTATGTCTATGATATCCTGCTAATGTATTGATCCCTAGCTCCATTCTCATGTTGAGCATTAATTTTTCTTGCCCTCTATATTTGATATTCATTTGGAGAGAATCAAAAATAGAAAGAAAAGCTATCAACAAAATAAAACAACTGAAATTATTTTGCTATCAAGGTCACCTAATAAGCTTCCTTAAGATTTTACTTCAGCAGTATAAGGACTACCTGTTCTACAGTTCTTCAGCTGCAGGATCAGGCCTGAGCCTTGCCCTGGTTATCTGTAGTATGGACCTCAGGTAGTATAGGTTTCCAACTCCAAAAATTAAATGTTTTCTCATTAGAAAGAAATAAAATTGATTTTTTGTCTTTCATTTCCAGAGCATCCCTGTGCCCCTGCTTTCCCCTGTGTTCTATTACTGAGGAATTGCTCTGAATCATACTTGCAGAGTGCCTGGGTAAACAGAACTTTTTAGGGATGCAAACATTTTTAAGGACATTACTACTGTTCATTTGCGAGTTGCAAAGATAATGTAATATCCAGAAGTATTAGATTTTTTTAATATACAAGCTCCAAAAAAAAATGGAGCATGTCCATTAAGTCTTTGATGTTTATGCTACAAAGCAAGTTCTTGGTATAACAAAATAAATGTAACTTAGTCATACTTTTAATCCAGGCACTCTTCATCCTGTTGAGTGAGAGAGGCTTTAGCAGAAAAAGGGCTGATATGTTCAGTGCTCAGCTGAGTCATTTAGTGCATGTTCTTGAAAGTTTGTCACTATTGATTTACTTGTAAACCCCATACAAAAATCACCAGGTACAAAACATTAGATGGATGGGGTTAAAAAAAAAAACAAAAACAAAAACAAACCAACAGGCAGCTTGTAGTTTACTTTTTGTTACAAGAGTTGTCTGGGAAAGATCTGGAATATCAGTCAGGTAAAATAGCTGCTATAGATGGTAGGTAAAAAGATAAATCAGACAGTGTTTTTGTTTAAATCCCTTTTACCTCGTGCACAACAGCCTGAATTACAGTGTTTCCTTGTGTAGAATTACAACTTAGTGCATCTTTTATTTCCTTAAGAGAAGCTGAAAGTAGGTCATCTGAAGTCTCTATTACTGCACTGTACAAGCCCCTCAGATATCAGAAAAATTGAGATGCATTAGTTACATACAGCAGACAAAATAGTATGTACATCAGTCAGGGACTGGAAACAGTGTCCAAAATGTTATTTATTGCAAGTTTTCATCAAATATGCATTATTCTAATGATCAACACGTTACAAAGACAGATACTTTGGAGAAAAATTATATGGAAGACGACTGAAAAAGGATTGCAATCTATTTGGTGGGGAAATGTGGTATAATTTAAAAATCATATAGTTGTTATGGAAAGAGCCATATAAATCAAACGTGTCAGTGTTGACAAGATTTTTAGCAGGCATTCTAGTCCTCTGCAGTCTTCCAAATACCACCCAATGAATATGTATAATAAAGTCAAATTCCAAGCTCTTGCAATAAGAACAATGATATAAGTTTTCCTTTCTCTCTTCATTATTCAAAAAGTTTGCCCCATTTATTTGAATGACATTGACATGAACAGGGAAAAGTGCATAAATAGAAAGAAACCATGCACTGTTCCTATAAACTTGTATACAGTACATTGTCCTTGGCATAACCATAGTTTTTACAAAGTCATTACAAAAAGTCAGTCCAGATTCTTCTCCTCCCTAGTTTAACGATTTTTAACTCAACAAAAGAGTCCCTGACTTTTTTTTTTTTTTCCTCCTGATACTGGCACGAACAGATAACAAAGAGCTTTCATGGGAAATAGTCACAGGTAATATGGGGCAGGGGGATGGGGGAGTGAAACCAAAAAGAAACCAAACCAACCCTCTCAGCATCCTTTCCCACCTTCTTCTCTCACAGCTATAAACCCATGTGTGCACGGGACTCATCGCTTCTGGTTTTGTTTCCTATTTTCTCCTAGAGTTCTGTGTGTCAGTTAGTTATTGTGCATGTGGATAGCTCTCATGTTTCATTTTTTCATAAGTGAAGCTGTACATACACTATAGTTCTTGTAAAAACTTCACAAATCAATGAAGTTTTAGAAGGAGGAAGCTATATTTTGAGATTGGGTTGATTTTGAGCAGACCAGCTAAGGACCAGCATCAGTGAGCTTTGAAAGGGAAGATAGTAACTTAAAGATTTGAGTACTGCCTAAAGACTGAGTTAACTGAAGAGGTAGGAAGCCTGAGGGCTTTAGTATTATGAGCAGCAGTTTTTTATAACGTGACTTAGTTTCACAGAGCAACTTGACTCAAAAATGCGTTGCATTTTTTCTTGTTTTTTCTTTGTTACTAAGAATTGCATTCTAAAGACCTAGAGACTACCTTGTAGACAGCATTTTCCAATAAGTCTTGTCAAACAAAGTAGCGTCATTGAGGAGAAGATGGAGAAACAAGACTTTTAGCAAAGGGGGCTTGCACCAGTGTGACAACCCACTCTTCACACAGAATCACAGAATGTTAGGGATTGGAAGGGACCTCGAAAGATCATCAAGTCCAATCCCCCTGCCAGAGCAGGAACGCCTAGATTATGCTACATAGGAACGTGTCCAGGCAGGTCTTGAATGTCTCCAGAGAAGGAGACTCCACAGCGTCTCTGGGCAGCCTGTTCCAGGGCTCCATCACCCTCACTGAGAAGAAGTTTCTTCTCGAGTTTAAGCGGAACCTCTTATGTTCCAGTTTCAGCCCATTACCCCTTGTCCTATCAGTGGTTGTCACCGAGAAGAGCCTGGCTCCATCCTCGTGACACTCACCCTTTAGATATTTGTAAACATTAATGAGGTCACCCCTCAGTCTCCTCTTCTCCAAACTAAAGAGCCCCAGCTCCCTCAGTCTTTTCTCATAAGGGAGATGCTCCACTCCCTTAATCATCCTAGTTGCCCTGTGCTGGACTCTCTCCAGCAGTTCCCTGTCTTTCTTGAACTGAGGGGCCGAGAACTGGACACAGTATTCCAGATGGGGTCTCACCAGGGCAGAGTAGAGGGGAAGGAGAAACTCTCTTCTTGGCGTTTAGCTTTCAAATAGAGGGCTTGTGTGCCAGTTCCCCCAAACTAAGAAATGGATCTAAGGGAAATGACTTCCAAGAGAACGAGCTGACTACATTGGGCAGATTGGACACAAGCCATCCACACAGCTACTGCGTGTGACTCCAGACAGTTGCTGGCCTACATGCTGCAAGAGGAGTCCTGCATCTTGTGCAGAGCAACAGCCATATGGGCCTTTCCACAGGTGACTCAAGCAGAGGGGAAGAAAGAGGAGGAGGAAAAAGTGGCAGCAGAACACTGAGGTTTGCTTTGTTTACTTGTGGTGGATGGGAGAACTTTAAATGCCACGTAAACACGTTTAAGATATGTATGGGGGAAAAAAAAAATAAAAAGCAAGAGGAGATTGTCCCAGGGAGGAAAATCCTTCTTAGCCCTGTAGCATGGAAACGCTGCGCATGAGGCTGACTGATTTTATTGAATGAGTGTTTCAGAATGGCTCCCACTCCTGTCCTCTGAGTAAACTCTAAACCACAGAAGCAGGCTGTAGCAATATGTGCAGGGCCAGCAGGAAAAGGTAGTGTTCATTTTCCTTCTACTGGGAAAACAAAACCCTGGTGACACTTTTGTTGCTGGCTGAAAATCAAGTTTGTGGTCACAGACAGAGAAAGAAGAGGAGCTTTAGAACCCTGACTTAGAGACTATGCTGTGCAGCTGTGTTTCTGACACAAGTTATAAGCAGAGCTGTTCAGCATAGATTGGTTGAAATCAGCATGAAATTTTTCCTTTCTCTCCCATGTTCTACAGACAGAGCACTATAAGATCAAACCCAGGAATCACAGAATGTGTTGGGTTGTGAGCAGGGACATCCTTAACTGGATCAGGGTGCTCAGAGCCCCGTCCAGCCTGACCTTGAGTGTCTCCAGGGATGGGGACTCCACCACCTCTCTGGGCAACCTGGGCCAGGGTCTCACCACCCTCATAGTAAAGAACTTCTGCCTAACACCTGACCTAAATCTACCCAGCTCTAGTTTAAAACTCATCCTGTCACTACATGGCCTTGTGAACAGTCCCTCCCCAGCTTTCCTGTAGCCCCTTTTGGGTACTGGAAGGCCACTGTAAGGTCTCCCAAAAGCCTTCTCTTCTCCAGTCTGAACAACCCCAACTGTCTCAGCCTGCCTTTGTAGGAGAGGTTCTCCAGACTTCTGATATTTTTTGTGTCCCTTCTCTGGACCCTCTCCAACAGGCCCAAGGAAGCTATTACTCATGTTGCTGTACATACACGAAGAGGAGAAACTACATAAATGGCAAGATTATTTGAGTTACCTGCTCTCTCTCAACTATGTTGAAATACATGCTGCTCTTTAAAGAAGGAAAAAAAGTCATTGCAGATGTGTCTTATTATAATGAAAACTAGTTCCAAATGAGGCTAAACCACATCTTTCAATTTCTTTTATTACTGTTTAGTTTTAATACTAAGGTTTCTTTGGAAATATGAAGTCATCTCTATTGATCACTAAAACATACATGTTCCCTGTTCTTCTCACAGTAATGCCAAACAAGAGAGCTCACTTGCATAATAGTATTTAAGTATATGTTCTTCCAAAGCGGAAGAAAGACCGTAACTGAATTTTCAGCTTTATATATTATACCTGGTTTAGGTAGAAACTTGAACGTGCAGGGCAATCTTAATTTTTTTTTCAGATGGTGCCATGAACCCCCACCATCTACTTACACAATATAGGTGCTCTTTGTTGATGAGGCTTTTTCCTAAATCTTTTTCTTTTTTTTTTCTTGTATTACACGTTGCATCTGTATGGAAAGAATGCAAATATTGGACAATTTATTTTCTTCCTTGATTGCTGGTCAATGAATTATTTGCAAACTGTTCCTGTGAAGTTCACACCTTGATCAAACATGCAACATACCTCGAATTTCTAGACATGTAAGCACAGAAGAATTAATGTCAGTAGAGGTGCAAAAACCAAATATTAGATCCATAAATATGATCACAATATTAAAATCTTGAAGTTAATTATGATCTTTTTATTTAAGTAAGCTTTTCATCTTAAAGTGGAATTAGGGTATGATCCACGAAGGAGATTTTGCTCAATATAAGGGAATGTAACATGCATGATTCCATATGTATTTGACTAATGAATCAGGCTTTGCTTGTGATCTACAAATAAGGTCTGATGTAAGAATCAGTTCTCACTTTACACAAGTTTCCTTCATCTCTCTGAGCGGTAAACCCAAATGTGTGACACCAGCTTCCTCAGTACAATGGAAGATGGTCTTTATCGGATCTTTAATAATTTTTGGTTTCTTGAGCCAATGAATTTTCACAATTTCCTTTAGAAAATAAGTTCTATCTTAATGGAACCTGCTCTTCTTCCTACTTAAATGTAGCTTTTTTCACTGCTATACTATTAATTTATGTCCTCTTCCTATTTTAATGATTTCAAATTTCTTCCTATTATTGCAATCCTGGAAATACAGACATTAAGGAGCTATGAGCTCATTGCAGCACATTAGTTAATTTTAATTGTGCCCAATTTTCAGTCATATTCTAATTACTGGTGGATGGTTTTAGAAGCAGCTCTGATTTTCTGGAGTAACTGGCACAGGATGGGCTAGGTCTGGGAAGGCTAGAACCTTTGAAATAGTCCCTCTATAAGCTTCAACGAAGTGCCCTAAATCCAAACTCACATTAGCAAATTTGGGTCAGAAGCACTTTTAGTGTAGTTTATTCATGTTGAGAAATAGATATTAAAATCCTCTGCATTATCCTTTCTACAAAGGCCTTGAATTCAAAATGGTTTTATGGGACCATGTGCCAATTTTGTCCTTAATTAACCCATTACGATTCACCCTGCCATCAGTGTATTATACAAATATAACGAAGTGCAAACCTACCCTGCTGACAAGAGAAGTCTTTCTGCTATTACTCCACTCATGTTCTTGGTGTTTCCACTGCCATTGTTCTCCTCTAGAAGACAGTGACAACTTCCGAAGTTTGTGACTTTAGGCTGGATCCTCAAGTAGTGAAAACTGTCATAAAGTTTACTGATTCCAGATGAGTTACAGCCCTGATTTATAGGCAGCCCTGATTAACAGGGTATTGATCTTTTTGACTGGGAAATTTAGTCCCAAGTGCATAAGTTGAAAAATAGTATTAACAAATCTGTGAAATCCAAAGTGAAACTCCATCTTGCCAATCTCGTACAGAGAGCAGCATAATTCCAATTAAGTGTTTCTGAAGAACTAAGAAAAACTGTTTAAGATTGCAAATGTCTTTTAATTCCAGCTGAATTCCAGCTGAACAAGAGCCTTGTAAGAAAGCAACTGATCACTTTAACCACATTAAAGCTAAATTGAGCATCTGAAAAATCTCATTTTGTTGTGTTACTCCCCCTGCAAATGCTTGTGTTTAAGATGTCAAGGCTGCGCCTAAACTATAAAGGGAGAGATTTCTGAGATAAAACAAGTGCTTTGGGAAAGCAAAACAAAGGAGTCATTTATCTCCGAGACTGGGACCATTTGCAGTGCTCCTGCTGCTATGAGAAACATTCTTCACACGAGGTCTTCTCAGAAGATTATCCACAGGGAGAGGAAAGTGGTTTCCATGGTGGCAAAAACTCCAAACATCCATCAAGCATCAAAATAACCCTCTCTGAACCCTGTTGGGTTGCGTTTCTTGGGAATCCCATGATGATGAGAGAAAGGCTGGAAGCGAGGAGGAGGAGGAGATTTAGAAAAGAAATTACTTTTTTTGTGGAAAATCTTCTTTCATGGGAGCATGCACATAGGATGCAGTATGCCACTTGTGCTAACGCTTACCTTTTCAATCACAAAAGGAGCCTGCTGCCTGCAGCCAGGAATTTTCAAATATATACACTACAGGGAAGCTGCTGAAGCAGCACTGTGTGAACAGCCGGCTGCCAAGGCTGCTGCTGCTGGAACTGATGCTCGGAGAGCTCTTGAGTGTGTGCCATCATCTTTCTGCTCATTCTGCTTTGTGATGGCCAGATAACTTGAGTATCACGAATCTACATATGGGTGCGTAACCTCAGTCATAGCTAAGATTTCGCGTTGCTTTGGAAATGTTTACTGTCGTCATTTGTAAGCATGTTTCAGCAGGCAAGGTGTATTCCAGCACCTTAAGAGACATTTGACTTACCTCACAGTTTTTAATCCTTGTGCTACTTTGTAAAGAGGCTGTTGGTAGGGTAATATTTATTATTTTGGTACCCACAATTGTACTGAAATTCTTATGGTCATGAATGAAGATTGAAATCCATTTTCTTGGTTACCCTCTCTGTGAACTCACAAGAGCTATCTTACTTGTTTGCCGTAACTCAAAGGTCATTAAAAAAAAGCCTGCATAAATGAGATGTAATACATAGAAAAGGCTAATTAGGCTTAAGGGCTTGCTGCCCAGCATGGAGTTCAGCCACCTGAGGAGGTTTACAACACTGAGCTTAAGATGCAGGCTCCATATCCTGTACTGCAGTGCGATTGCTTGAATATCTCTCACTTCCATTCTGCTGAAGATTGCTTCTCATTGCAAATGTGCTCTGATAGCTGGGAGCATTTAACTTTTATGTGCTCAGTAACAGAGCTCGCTACTTGGTTTGCGTGTATGAATCATTACTGGATGACCATTGCTGTACTTCCCACAAAGGTTCCTTAAACCAGGCTTTCAGCTGTAGCCAGTGCCAGCTGACTTAACTCCAGCATGAAGCTTACCTGGCTCCTGTTCATTGAGGAGCTGGTCCCACCTGCCTTCTGCCAGAGTAGGCTATGGTTATGACTGCAAAACCTTGATGAGAGGGAATAGCTGCAATTCTTTCTTACTTCTGAATTAGGCATTCGCCTTGTGTAAGAAAAAAAAAAACAAAACCAAAAAAAAAATACCAGGCATGTGTCAGAGAGCATACTTTTTTCCACGGAAGTTCCCCAAAACATTTAAATTAAGAAAAAAAATAAAAATTCTGCAAACAGTGCAGTGGTAACTAATTCTTACCTGTGTGTTGATAGAGAGAGGATTATTCAGGCCAGGATGCAACAGTGATTTGTTTTAAATGCGTCTATGAACATGAGGTTCTTTTGCGTTGCTTATTCAATACACAGAAATGAGATTACCCAAAAAGGACTTGATGTTACTCTGTAAGACACTTCTTTCTCACCTTGCAACTTCCTTGGAATGGTTGGTTTGCCAAGGATTGCTCCACTACAGCTTCCTTTGTGGAACTGTGCGTTTCCACCCTGCTCAACACTCGAGATCTTACTGTGCTTACTGCAGTACAGTTGTGTTGCCTTCTTGCAGCAATGCTGTGTTGATGCAGGTAATCTCACCCGAGCCCTGAGTGAGCTGAATGAACTTTGTAATACGAGTGTGAATATGAATAATGTTAATATTAATGCAGATGCTGGCTTGGCAGTGTAGAAAGGTGCCCCCCACCTGCTTTGTGGAATGATGTTTACTTATTGATGCTTAATCTTGTCTGTGAGACTCAGCTGTTCGTGGTGCCAGCTATAAAGCTGATGCTTACACTGTTCTTCTGTTTAAAGAAATTATCATTAACAATACTTAAGATTCATAGTGCTCTATTGTAAATGTTGATAGGTCTAGAGGTAATTTTCACTTCCTATTAATGTCAGGCATAAACCCGATGAGTTCATTAACTGGATTTATGCAGTTTGCTGATGACAAGAAAAATATTAAAGCTTTAGCTAACACCTTTTTTCATGGGTACAGAACAGGCTGAGCTTTTGATTTGCTTATTTGACTTTCAAGGCACTGCTTATACATAAAACTTGCCTGTGTGTGAATTATGTGCTCTTAATTAGTATTAACAACATTATTCTCTGTGTATTCGGGTTGAATTTGACAGTGAAAGGCAAAACATGGCCTTGTTCTGAGTTTTGGAAGTAGTGCTGGTTGTTAGAAGAGTCATGAGAAGCTTCACATCCTAGTTCTGGTACCTAAGGGTATTCAAAAGTACCAAAATCCCTAGATGGATTTTTTTTTTTTTACCTTTAAAGAGAAAACCGCTGGGGAATCTAGTTTCACTCTTCTACTGCCAGAACGGACATCATAGAGAAGACTAAACTATACTTTCCTCAGAGGGACACAGCAAACAGACAAGAAGCAATGCTCAAAAGCTACAGCATTGGAAACTCCAACTGGATAAAATAGGGGAAGAGAGGAAATTCCTGCTGAAGCTGGTCAAGTGTTACATCAGGTGTCCAGAGAAATCATGGGATCTTCGTTTTTTTGGAGATCTTCGTCACTCAGCTGCCAAAGGCCATGGGGAACCTCATCTAGTTCTGAAATTAGCCCTACTTTGAGAGACGGTTGGACTAGAGACTTCCAGGTGTCTCTTCCAACATGGATTTTTCTACGATTTAGTGAATATCTGATTTCAAGCAATTTCTTGGCAGTTTTAAGTCTCTCTTTTCTGGACCTGCACAAGATAATGTACGTGGCACTGGGATAAGCCCCCTGGGTGACGTTAGGATTTCATGTCTCACTAACAAAAGGAGTGATGCACCAGCAACAGTAAAGTGAAGGAAGATCATATGACCAATCTCAGCTGAGGGTAGTCAAAATCCTTGTAAAAGAAAATCCTTGTGTTTAAACTATAGCTTTTCTTCATCCTGCAATGTTGTGTTCTCTGAGCCTGACTTTGAACTTGCAGTTTCTAAGGCGATTAACCAGCCTTTTGAGTTGTCCTTGTGTTCTACACACCGTATGGAAAGATGAAGGACAATAGCTTAAGATGGAATTTACTGATTTATATTAGCTTGAGGCCTTTACCTATGCAGACCTAATATTGTTAGTAGGGCAGAGACAACAAGCAGTTTAAATTAAAGGCCATTTTATGTGGCTCTGTCAGAGGATTATATTGGGACAACATGGGCTTGGCACGAAAATAGAACAGCAGTTGGACGATTTTGTCCCTGGAAGATTCTGGCCCTTCCATATGAACCAATGCATTTTTGCATATGTGTTTTCCAATACGATAAAAGTCTCCTGAACTGAGAGTTGCTCAGAATTCATCATTATGAAAAATGCAAATACTATTGGTAGTTTATTTTAAAAAAAAAAGAAAAAAAAACCAATTAAAAAAATCTAGAGTGATATTTCATTTGAAGGATTTAGGGCTGAGAGAATGCTCAGAAAATTATTTCTAACACATTTTGGAAAAGGAAAAACTTTAATATTTTTAATTAAAAATAGGGTTTTTTACTAAAAAATTGCCAGTATATATTTTTTAAAAACTTTTTTTTTTAAATAAATTTTCACATACTGTCTGCAAGCTCTCTCAAGAATACAAATCTTGTGCCATTTAATAAGGCACTAATACAGCAATCTATTGAAATAAGTTGTTTATTTACCTATAGCATCTGACAACAGAATTCACTCGGGTAAAATTTCAGTGCGATTTATCCCCTGAGCTTCAGCAAATATAGCTGCAGCTACATGCTTTAGGCCATTGAAGAGAAAAGAGAGACATTAATTGTATCTTTTATCATGGCCAAGATACACATTTACTAGATTACAGTAATCAAATAGCGTATGTCATTTTTTTTTACTTTTTTTTTTTAGTAAATAATAATCTGTCTACCAAAAAGTGCTTATGTAGGGTTTTGTTCACTGGATATTTTCCTTCTCAAAGACCTTGTCGTCCTTTATATCAGTTGTCACCATGTCAGTTCTAAGATTTGATTAATGTGCAACAAAACAGGAAAAATATGTAGCAGAAAAAAAAATCTGCACCCAAGTAATGGCTTTTGGGGAGTTTTTTGGCCACAGATAGAGTAAGGACTTTGAAGGGGGATGAATACTAATAAGACTACTTAGACTTATTTATGTCCAGAATATGTAGTTAAAGCAGGGCTGATCAGATCTATTTTTCAGGAGCCAGGTGACTCAAACCACTGGATTAGATACAGCTGTGTCTTTGGCCGTTGCTATAGCCATTTAAATTGGGAAGGTAATACCCCAAAATATTTCCCTTAGTCATGTCTGGATAAGACAGTACAAGCTGGAAGCCAGAAGAACAAATTAAATCACTTGGCACATTGAACAATGTTTGTCATCTTTAAGCATATAGGATGTCACTTACTATAGCAATGCAAAATTTCTATTTAAATAAGTTAATTACCTGACTAATTATCTTTGCTTCTTTCTTCCCTTTCACATTGAAAAGAATGAAAATCATGGGGGAAAAAAAAAAAAAAAAAAAACAGTTTCTTTCTTCTTTGTGTCTGTGACGTGGCATTTGTGTTTAAAGAAAATTGTTTCCGGATCCTGGTTAAATATCTACCAGAGAAGGAGTGGCTTGGCTGATGGGATTTTGTAGATATGCATCATGCAGTGCTCTCTCCTGAAGGGAAGGAGTTTGGGAGGTCAAACGCTTTTCAAAACGTGCTTTCTAGAAATGTTTATAGCATCGGGACTTGTGTGCGTGTTCTTGCAAGGTTTTAAAATACTACCATTATAAGCTTCATTCTGCTGTCATTTATGGCACCGCACCACTGCTGACACTTAGGGGAAAATTCATGCATGCTGGCATGAATAAGAATGGAATCATGTCTGTTCCTGAAGCTCTTGTACATTGTATATCTTAAAACTTTCTCAATGGACTAAGCCTCATGTTCTCTACTAGGATGTGCTTTGTCCACTTAAATTCTCAGGAGCTCTTCCTCTTTAATGCAACGAGGCACTCATCTGGGCTGGAAATTCTGAACACGAAAGGTGGTATTCAGGTCTCCTAACTTTTGTCATCTAAAAGTTAAGTGACAAGTCATTGAGACTATCTCTGTGATGAAAAGCGTCGAATGGCTTCCACGTAGGAAATTACTGAGTAGCTTATGATTCTTCAGCCTGGAAAATAGGACAGACGGTTCAGCCTGAGGCAGCTGATTGATGTGAGGGTAAATCTCTATAAAATCACAGACTGGGTGAGTATGGTTGATTGCTCTGTGTCTTCCAACACATGACCTAGGGGGCATCAAATGAAAACACAAGTGGCTGGTTGAAAATGAACAGAGGAAGGCAGTGGTTCTCAACATGTGAGGTTAGCTGGACAATTCTTTGCCACAGTAACTCTAGCTAAAAGACGGAGTGAGTTCAAGAAGAAAATAAGTTTATGGAAGGAGAAATGTTAAATATGTATAAAATTACATTTTCTCTGGTAATTTGTAGCTTCAAGCTGTTGAAGGGTGAGACAGTTTCTTCCTTCTTTTGGCCAGTGTGACAAACACAGTGGGGCTGGGTAGACATATAAGCCCGTGCTCATATGCTTGACAGGGTTGTGTCCTGTTGTATTTACTATCAGTCAGATAGAAATGTTATGGTAGTTTTGGTAAGAAGACACTGAGTCAGTGCTATCACATCCCTTTTCTCATTAGGTAAAGTAAATGGCCTATTCTAAGATATTTAACATATTTACTCTTTTATAAGATTTATTTATACTTTATATACATGCCCATGTGATATAGTTAAAAAGTCATACACAAAATCACAGAATCACAGCATGTTAGGGGTTGGAAGGGACCTCAAAAGATCATCTAGTCCAGCCCCCTGCCAGAGCAGGATCACCCAGAGCAGGTCACACAGGAACATGTCCAGGTGGGTTTTGAATGTCTCCAGAGAAGGAGACTCCACAACCTCACTGGGCAGCCTGTGCCAGTGCTCTGTCACCCCCACAGCAAAAAAGGTTTTCCTAATATTTTTATGGAACCTCCTATGCTCCAACTTGCACCCATTTCCCCTTGTCCTGTCATTGGATGTCACTGAGAAGAGCCTGGCTCTGTCCTCCTGACACTCCCCCTTGACATATTTATAAACATCAATGAGGTCACCCCTCAGCCTCCTCTTCTCCAAGCTAAAGAGCCCCAGCTCCTTCAGCCTTTCCTCCTCAGGGAGATGTTCCACTCCCTCCATCAACCCTGTGGCTGCGCTGGACTCTCTCCAGCAGTTCCCTGTCCCTCTGGAGCTGAGGGGCCCAGAACTGGACACAAGATTCCAGATGTGGCCTCACCAGGGCAGAGTAGAGGGACAGGAGGACCTCTCTGCCATTGTGTGAGCTTTTCCATTGTGTGAGCAAAATGATTCTCTGACTCGTGTCAGCCCTTTTTTGGCTTTAAAAATCAATAAAGGAAGTAGTAATAGGTAAAATTAATTTCAGTTCTCAGCAAGGAAATAGAAGCACAAAATGATCAAGTGATTATCCAAGTTTGTGTTGGGATGGAAATGAGCCTTCCTGAAAGTCGAATTAGTGTTTTGATGGCTAGACTAGCTAGTTTAGGTATCCTCTTTTGAAGAGCTTTATCATTCTATCAGTAGCTCTAAAATGAAGACTTAACTAAAAAACTTATAATCAGCTTCTAGGAGAGTACAAGTTAGCATCACATCTGCAGTGCAACTGAACGGATTTGTACCAACCAACAATCCGGTTTGCAAAATCTGCCGGGGACAGTGTGGACAAAAGAAGTCACGCTTCTAAGTCTTGTAATTGTTTCCTGTGATAATTTGTAAGACAGAGATGTGCACGAGTAACCTAGCACTGAGCTGAGACAGCATTATCTCAGATTTCGTTAGCTAATCTCCCATCTGTAAAACATGCTTTGTTTGGATTACCTACAGAGTTCACATTTCTCAGTGAATTTGTTTTCTTTGGGTAATGGGAGTAAATTCAAGGAAATTAATTTGCAAACAGATACAGTCACTGCAATATGAGCGGATTCTCTCTTGGCACTTGAGGCGTAGTGTTGTTGGCATCTGGACTGCTGGCATGCGTGGTAGTCTTTGGATTGCTTGCTGGAAATCTTCCTATAATGTTCTCAAGAAATGTACATGAAAAATTTGAAGTCTGGAGAGTACGTAGGAAACCTCTGCCTGCCACCTCAGAGCTGAACTAGTTTGACTTAGAGGAGAGGGGAGAAAAATCACCCAATAGTATTTTTCCTTTAATGCAACTGTGGTTGGTAGTATAGACGTTAACTGCCGGCAACGATTTGTTGTCATCATCATTTTCCTATTTCTAGTCTTTCCATGATCCTGCTGTTGAAATGCACAGTAGAGCTGGTTATGACCTACTTGGTTTTATTTGACAGCGTTGGCTCCGGTATGGTTTTGTTTCGTGTTTATACTCTAGGAAAACTGGAGACTATGCAACCCTTACAATCTGGGGCTGAATGCAAACAGTTGCCAGATGTTTTGCTGCCTGAACAAAGGAGTAAAAAGCCACCTCAGGATCACAGAGATTCCTGTGGCTGTGACTGGTTTACAGCAGTGAAATGGAAAAAAGGCTAGAGGGACATTCCACCTATAACAAGTAGGGAAGGAACTTAAAGAATCAGATTAGAAAACATCTTAAAAAAATGAGGAATTGAATACACTTACGACTAGAAAAGTGACTCTTCAGACACATGACTTCTTGAAGATCTTATCTCTTGGTTTTTTTCAAGCTCCAGCTGTTCTTACTAATTGGTCATTGTTGTACTCGTGGAGGGAAAGAGACTGGGAAGTTCATTCTTAATTTTTGCTCTGTGGAAGTGGTATTCTTGATGCAAAGAAAACAGCATCAAGGCCCTGGCACCTGTCAGAAGGCCTTGTTCTTATTTAAGGCTGAGATTTTTAATGGAAATAGGACTGAGAAAAGCTTTTTTCAGAGTAAGAGTAGGATTCTGAGGATCCTGAAGGCCAGGTTCCTCTTGCCTGGCTGAGGACACTATGGGAATCTTAAGAAAAGCCTTATTAAATCAGATTCCTCAGAGTCCAAACATGACAAATCCTCTCTCTTGGGAAGTAACAGAGCTTTATTTAACTTATTCCCTAAGTTAAATATTTTTGTTTTATATGTATATACACATATAAATATGGGGTTTTTTTCTGTAGTTTTCTGAAGGTAAAGAACAAACATTAATCTTAAATCTTCAAAATAAATGATTTTACCAAAACCTATTTTATTCTATTTGGCTGGATAAAATGACCTTACTGTCTAGGCTGGGGTCGATATTTCAACTTGCATAAATCAACATACTTCTGTGAAAGTCATTCTCATGCCTTCCCCCTTCATTTTTCGTAGTTCTTTCGTCTCATACCAGTACTGAAAAAGATAGAATGACATCTCATGTCCTTGAGAGATTTAAGGCCTTAACGTGTAGCTATATCTAAAGAAAAATATATTCCAGGGGACCCAATTACAATATCTTTATCCCTGCAATGCAATTAAAGCATGACTCCATTTCCGCAGTGTGGAAGGGACCTAAATTCTGCCTTCAACCATGCTAAAGCCTCTTTATTCAAGGTTATAGCATGGTTTGGGAATATGATTGAGGCTTTTTGCACAGCAGAAAGGATTGTCCTTTAACCGTATTCAGGTTGTGTTTGAAGCTGCCCACACAACAGAGTCTATGACCTTCACGGGAGCACAGTGGTGGGCTAGAGATCCACTTTGACAAAATTGCTTTGTAATGTCATGGTTTAATTGTAAGGGTCACATTGTTTGCCAATAAACTTGAAGGCCGATGGGGAGCCAGCGATGTCGTGCTGGATGTGAGGTGACAATGAGTACAGCTCCTTGAACCGAGCCTATTATAAAGGTCTTGTAGTGCCATGTGAGTTGCGAGATTCACAGACAAGCATGAAGTTTGTAAATGTGTATCTAATTAACTAGCAGGGAAAAAAAGAAAAGTTTGCACAGTCTAAGCAAACTTTTTCCAGTCAGGAGAGAATAGGGAGAGGCAGGCCTGTGCAAATACGTTCATACTCCAGAATTCAAGGGCAAAATATTACTAACACTCTTCAGCCCCTTCCACTTGCAACATATGCTCTGCTGTGATTTTATTCTTAAGTAAAGAGCAAGCAAAACTAAACGTGCAATGCTACATCTCTAAGATCATCTTAATGCTATCTGACAACCTGCCAAAAGGCAAGGAAGAGGGACAGGACAACAGACTGCAACACAGCACAATAACTAGTGCTGATCTGCCAAAAAAAATATGTTCAAACCTTCTGGGAAAAGGTTTGGATTAGCACAAAAGTGATGCTGTTGTGCTTTCCATGAGTTGTCTCCGGAGAGTTGGTGGGATTTGCATGTGATGAGAAATAGCCTCAGATTATCCTGTCAGAGAGGGAAAAAGGAATAGAAGGCTTGGCTGAAGTATTGAAAGTTAATAAGGTCCCTGTAAAAATTAATCAGCCCTGCCTCTTCATTCTGTCCCCTAACATGAGGAATAAAGTACATTTTACTGAGCTGCAGTACTGCTAATACAGGAGGCCAAGCAGAGCTGAAATAGTATTTAGCAGCATATGTCAGTCATTAATACCATGATCAAGAATGTTTGTCATTAAATAATGGGGAAGGAATGTTAGTAGAGCAACTCCATGGATTTAATAGTAAGTATTCATGCCAGTGAAAGTGGAATTGGTATAAACAGTACCCCAGAGTGCCAGGCTGAGCAAAGGAATGGGGCTATTTGCAATCTTAAATAAATGTGCAGCTGTGTATAGTAGTAACTGGTGAGACTATAAATGGTGATGGCCTGGGGAAGGTGATTGGGGAAGAGAGCTTGGAGTATTATGCATGAAGAAAGATGTTTTGGGAGCCCTGATGGAAACAATGGAATAAGGAAGAGGAATAATAGTGGAAAGGAGGGAAATGGAAATATAATGAGAGTCTGGGAAGCGGGAAGGTGGTTAAACCTACTCGAGGAAGCAAAAAGTAGAATGGATAGTGAGAAGAGGAAATTAAATTGAAAAGCTCTCACTGATGCATGGCAGGGACAGCACATAAGAAACTGAAAGGATAAAAATGAGGAAAACAAGATGATTACATGTGTTTCTGATACAGCCGAATAGCAAATATATAATTTTTGCTTATACAACTGTGTATGTGTGTGTTAAATAGAATAAGGTATTCCCTGTCCTTGAAATATTTCCTTTAGAGTCAGAGTCCCCCTTTTAAGGCCATAGATGATGATAAGGAAAACTATAAAATAGATGCTTCATGGCTGACTCCATCCCTCTGCCTCTCCCTGCTATTCAGGATCTTTCATTTCTGGTGATAGTTTTGGCAGATTTGGACAACTATTTGAGTTTCTGAGTTTTCCATGTGTGTACCAGTGCAAACCACTCCACACTATGCAGGAATGACTAGTTCTGGCAGCCTCCAGGGAGGCTTTGTCCTCCCTCCAAATCCTCAGTATGTAAATTAGATCACTGCTAGATGTCTACAGATGGTGTGTGATTGTGTTAGATTACTTATGGACAAATAGTTCCTGCTTGGAGTTATCACCAACTTTTAGCCCTTTACAGAACATCAGGGGTTTGGAGAAATAAAAACTATCTAAATTCAGCTCACCTTTCACTTTTTGGTTTTAACAAAAAAAAAAAAAAAAGAGAGAGAGAGAGGGAATAAAATTGTACTGACAAAACCAATCCTGCTTTGCTCAATCTGTATTTATAGGGTTCTGAAAATTGATGAAGCATTCAGAGCTCTCCCATGCACTTGCAGAAGCCAAAGTTCATTCACATCAGAATTTTTCCTCTTCTCCCCTTTGGGCAGTGTAATGTAAAAGCCGAGTAAATAGAAATAAAACTTTTAAAAGCCTGCAGAAATCCCCAGAAATATTTCAGGGACCTTCATATACCTCTTAAATCTGAAAAACTCTTTCTAAGCACTAGATGGATATTTGAGTGTTATGACCAACTTGCAATAGAAAAGAAACAACTGTTACGTCCCGGTAAATACTGCGACAAAGATCTTAAAAGAAGTCAGGGACCATATGATCAACTTTGCTCTTCAGAGTTCAAATATGAAATGCATAAATCAGAAATCTAGTTGAGATATCCCTGCTCCAGTAACATTTCAAGCATTGGCTTTCTGCTCCATTGTGTGTTCAGACAATATCTCAACATGATAATTTGGTTTCTCTTACCTCAGCCTTATTTTTTGGTCTGGTTTTGGGGTTTTTTTTTCACATAAACCCTAATATATTTACATTTCATATGCTATATTTTGTTTAGAATCTTCGGCCACGTAGTTTATTCATAAGTAATCACCTTATCTTAACAAAACAAATCTGAACAGGTATGCTGAATACTTCTTACACTGTCACAAACGGAAATTATTTTAAAGGCATAAAATTATGCTAAAGGAATATTAAAGTTGCAGTCACTCAGAATTGAAGAAGTACCAAAAATTACGTTACCCTCAACTTTGTCATGTGAGTTAACTGGTATGGGTAGTGTTATCCTTTCCCAACGTTATCACCAAGTGTATTTTTCCATAGGACTCCTGCTCTATTTGTATATAGGTTGCAGAAGAATGAGCTGTAATTCCATAGTGGAATTGTTTCCTCCCAGCATCCTTGCTCATTTTCTACAGGAAATCAGGGGTGTGAGCTGAATCAAATCAGGGGACAAATAAACATGAGATAGCTTTGCGATTAAGGAAACCGAAGGGCACCTGGAGATTTTAATGTGGTCCACTTCTACTCAGCGTCCTAGGATGATATTTGGCAAGTCACCAGAAATATTCCTCTCTCAGTATGCTTCTCATTTTTGTGGAATGTTGTTGTTTTAACTTTTGGTCCTGCAATCTGATCAGTAGAAGAGCTCCCACTTATGCAATACTACTCTGTGCACACAGAACTGTTGAGAATGATTATTTATGAAACACTGAAACAAAAAAAAAAAAAAGCTATAGCAAAGCTGACATGGAAAAAAAGCCTAAAGAATTCATTGTTCAATTAAAATTTGGGTCTTGTTAAGTACAAGTTGCTCATTCCTGTTTTTCAAAGCAAAAGTGCAGCATCTGCAGAATCAGTGTTCTCTATGAGAAAATATCCATTACTTCAACATTTTTCAATTGTTTCTTAGGGAAAATCTAAACAATATAGTCCTTCAGCTTTGAACTGCGAATGCGGAATGCTCTCTTAAAGGACTTGTAATTTGGGGCTGCACATGGTTCTCTGCTAATAAATTAAGCAGCTGCCATGAGTGTTCCCAGAAACTAAAATACTATTGTCTGTATCATAAAATCGCAAAAAATATTTCTTGGCATGACTTTGGCCGGCACCAATTAGCACTTTTCTCAAACAATTATGAGCCAGGAACCACCCTTAGTAGGCAGTCAGTGTACAGCTATTCTGTTTCGAAGGATAAGAGAATTTAACAGCGTGCTTGTGTGCTGCTTTGTGTCTGCTGGTCTCAGTATCAGACAGTAAGCCTGACCCAGTTAGTTTACAGGGTCTCAGGCCAAATTACCTAACCAAAATATTGTTTATTTTCCTTTCTACCTAAGCATGTTATTGTATTACGAGACTCAATGGATATATGGAGTACACTGTGGGAAACACCACTTATTCAGGGGGCGTGGAATTTGATTGTGGCTCTCATGCCCATAGCACACCACTGAAGGATAATACGTTTTACTGTAGATAATCTTTTTTTTTCTGAGGGGTGAGGAAAAAGGGAGGCAAGACCAATTTGTGTATACAGGTTGCACTGAAACATTTTGTTGCAAGGACCCTGAAATGAGTCATGAGCTGAAAATGCCTGAAATGTTTGATTTAAAAATTTTGATCTTCAAATTCTTAGTTATGATGTAGGATGGAAATTATTTTTGAAATATCAGCATTGTTTCTTTCTTCTTATTCTCCTGTAAAGACAGAGTGCATGAAATAGGTTCTAACCAGTGTAATTTGAGCTCCCTAAAGACTTTCTTCCCCGCTTTTGCTCCATTTTACAGTTGCAAGGTAAATGTTGCTTAGGAGTGGTTAAGGGATGTGCCACTACCGCACACAACAAAGGGCAGTGACGTTCAAGGACATGGAGATGTTCTTCCGCCTGCAGTGAGAATAAATTTTACCCACTGAGGAAAAATGTTGGCTTTGTAAAATCTAGCAAGAGGGTTGCCCATTAAACCACAACTGAAAGGAGAACTTTTCAGTGCCTTCTCTCTTAGGAGCGAAACATTAGAGAAGCCCAACCATTAGAGCAAGTCAATGCCCCAGGCTGGCAGGGGAAGAGCAGAGGCAGTGTCCCTGGCTCCCTCACAGAGAAATGGTCGTTACTACCAGCAGCTGTGACATCCATGGTGCAGAATGCGAGGAGTAATCTTTCATCTCCTTTCTTGCCATGAAATCCAAAAGACTTTATCTGATACATGAAGTGGAAGAAAGCCAAGTGTGCCTCTTGGGAACATCTGTTAAGTAAATCATTTGTTTGAAAATCTTTATCTGTGAACTCAGTTCCTTGATGTGGGGTGAGTCATTCTCATCCTTGCTTTATCTTCTTGCTTGTGACCTCATATTCTTTCTTAGTTTGCTCTCCAAGAGGAAACCTCCCCTTGAAGCATCCTTTAAACTTAACTTCCCTTGTTGTTGTCCACCATAACAGCCATCCTCTTCCTCTCTTTGTTCCATCAGTACTGCTCCCAGGCTCAGGCTCACAATCCCCTCCATGTTTTGTGCTGGCCCTCACTGTTCTGGTGGCTATCCTTGGCAGTCATCTTGCCCTCCTCAGCACTGAGTCCTCAGAATGCCCATTACATCTGTAGTTCACCATGGTCCCCTGAAAAACTGAAGCAGTTTTGAAACAAGTTCGTGCAAGCTCTCATCAAGCTCACCTGCCCTTTCTGGGCCCTTTAGGCTGTAGTGGCAAGATGGTGCTGGACTGCAGCTAGGCATGAGCAGCTGCTATCAAAGCACTGTAGGGTCATCTGCCAGGACAAAATACGTCAGGCAGAGAAGTTGTTCCTCACCGGACAGGCACCAGCAGCCTCTCTCCTTGTTTTGTTATCTCACCTGGTGCAAGTGACAGATTGAAATCACTGGGTCAGCTTGCTCTTTCCCATTCTTATCTTTCAGATGCTATTGATAGAAACAAAATAGAATATAAGGTATATAACAAAACAGATTATAAGGTCCAGGGGAGGGCCACAAAAATAATACAGGGGCTGAAGCATCTCTGCTACAAGGATAGAGTGAGCAAGTTGGGATTGTTCAGCCTGGAGAAGACTCCAGGGGGACCTTGTAACTGCCTTCCAGTACCTGAAGGGAATCCACAGGAAGTCTGGAGAGGGACTTTTTACAAGAGTGTCCAGCAATAGGACAAGGGGAAATGGATTTAAACTGAAGGAGAATAGGTTTAGAGTGGATTTTAGGAAGAAATTCTTCATTACGAGGGTGGCAAGACTCTGGAATAGATTGCCCAGAGAGGCTGTAGATACCCCCTCCCTGGAGGTGTTCAAGGACAGGCTGGATGAGGCCTTGAGCAATGTGGTCTAGTTAAGGGCATCCCTGCCCATGGCAGAGAGGTTGGATTAGATGATCTCTAAAGTCCCTTCCAACCTGGGCCATTCTATGATTCTATGACTCAGGCTTTGTTTGATCTGTGTTGTCCAGCCCAGACCTAAAAGTTTGCAAATGATGTTAAATATGATAATATTTCCTTATTTCTTTTCCTTTCCCTACCTGGCTAAGGGAGAGACTGTGGCACAGAGACACTTGCAGGAGACATTCATGAGTTATTTTTGCTTTCAGCCATGTCTTCTATAGGAGACATACCAGGGACATTGTGGAATTAAGGCACCTTTGCCTAAACTTTAGTTTTAACTGCAAGGCACCCATCTTGGATAAAATATTGCCAGAGCGCTTGGGCCTCAAAAACTGACCTTTCTCACAGCATTTGATGTGGGATAATTATCTAAAATTACTTAATTACCTATGTAGCATTGTTTACACATTGAAACACTGAGAAAATTTCCAGGACAGCATGCAGCTGGTGCATAAGGAGCTCTCCCCACAGACGTTTCTAATGTAACCTTAAGGATTGGTAGCATTAAGGGAGCTTGATGTTCTGACTCTAATAGAAAATCCCTCGGAGCATGGAACGGAGTGGAGAGACCGTGTTCAAGCTCTGTGAGCACAAAAGAACCTGGAGATGTCAAGGAGCCAGTTGACTGCACATTTACTACCCTGGGCCAAGAGTCTGTCATCTTTTGATAGATGCTGTCCTTTGGGTGAACTATGCTCATTATAATCTCATTATACTACCAAAACACACCTCCATCCCAAAAGCTACCCACCTCTAAGGTGTGACCACCCCTCACTGAGCCTGCACATGGAATTTTTATAGTCTTTGCCTTTAAACGCAAAGCGAGGAAAATTTACACCAACTCTTCCAACTCCTAACATTCTATGATTCTATGTGCATGACCAGAGTCACTCAAGCTCTACCTGAAAGGTAACAAATAGTATAAAAATGGCCCAAGAGAGGGGGGGATGTCAGGCAAGATACCACCATGGACCACCTCTGACTTCTTTGGTCGGTTGATGGGCTAAGCCTCTTTTCCTCCCCATAGGGACGCCTTTGGGTAAGGTCCGAACGCTTGGTCTTTCCGAGTTCTGCCCTGAGATACTTAGGAAATATTTATAGAGCTGCTCATAATCTATTATATCCATGCTTTGCAAACAGTCACTGTCACCAGCAATCAAAACAAATTTGTGTATCTGTTGCTTCAGTAAATCATATTTGATTCTGATCTGGCCATGTCAGTCCCTGCTGACCCTTTATCCACAGAGTTTGGCCATGTGAGTATATTGTCACTCTCATGAAGGATGGCCTCGTAAATCCAGGGGCGCCACCAGATCGAAGGCGTGTGGGTACGTTGTGTTACTAGTAACATTGAATTGGGCATCACTCAGAACCTAAGCCTAGCTGCCTCCAGCCCCTCTGATATCTGAGGACAAACTGGAACGCAAGGGGGTTTAGCTTCTGCCAAACCGATTTGCCCCTTTATCCACGGTGTTTGGCCGTGTGAGTTTTTGCAACGGCAATTGTTGCCTCTTTTTGCGACAGCAATTGTGGCCTCTTAACACAACAGAATTTGGCATCTCCTTTTCTCAACAGAGATTGTTGCCTCCTTTTAACACAACAGACATATCTAGAAATGAGAACCTTTGATAAAAGAATTTCACTCTTGGTAAAAAAGATATGTATTTTCTTCTTTGTGATGGGCCTATTAATTTTAGTGTTTCTAAGCACATGAAATTTAGAATAATTTAAAAAAAAAATCTATTACTTGAAATTGGAGTTTATTCTGCCATTCTGACAAAAAAAAAAAACCAAAACACTGTAAATACCACGCACGCAGCTCTGACATCTTGCGCTCACTTCTCTGGTTAGGTTGGTACCTCTCGTGTTGCAGTGCAGCATCAGAGCCTGTACGTAGCTGTGCACCCCTGCCAGATAACTGGACTTACCAGGCATGTCCCTGGCACCCAGTACTGTCTCACATGTGGAGTATGAAGAACTTCAGAGGTTAATCATAGAACGCTTTGGGTTAGAAGGGACCTTCAAAAGTCATTAAGTCCAGTCTCCCTGCAATGAGCAGGGACAGCTTTGAGTGTCCAGCTTGTCCAACCTGACCTTGAATGTTTCCAGGGATATCCCCACAGTGGAGGAAATGCAAGGTGCTATGGTCTCAGGCGTGAACTGGGAAATAAACTTTTCCATTAGCATCAAAAAGAGACTCTGCTCAGCAGTATCCCACTGTGACTGTGTGCTGTCAGCCAAGTGGCGTGGGCTGAAATTACAATTGGTAGGTCTCCATTAGTAATTTACTGCAGAACATTATTGTTCGTTAAAATGATCCCTTTTGTCCTGAGAGAAATAAAATATACCTTCCCCCTGGAGTTCCTCAGCTGTTAACTAGCAAGGGATTTCATGCCTGTGCCAAGGCCAGCCTGAGCTTTTCTCAAAGAACTGAGCCACAGTTGAAAGTCACCCGATCTACGTGGTGCAAAATCTATGGGTTTGGGACAAAGGACAGTCCTGCACATTAGCAGAACAGCTGATACAGTCTCTGGTATTTTTTATGATAAAGAAAAAGGGCAGTCTCATGAATACATGTGGTATTATAGGTATTAGTAACTTATGCTGGTTTATGAATATTTTAGTATAAAGTGCTGTGCTGCTTTTTTCCTAGGCTGTGTCCTGGGGCTTTGATAAGTAAGACTGTGGAAAGGAAAGGCACCTTCTTATTAACCTGACTGGTTTTCAGGTATCAAAACCTACTTGTGTTACTCTCTTTCCATCTTCATATAATGAAATACACAAGAAGAAAGATGTGTTAAAATGTCACCAGCCACCACCCAAATCGAGGTCACCTGGCCACACACTCAAATCAAGAAGTTCCACAACAAAGTAAAGTTTGCTTGTGCCCCTTATTTCAGATCAGCTGTGAGCAGGGACTTTGAGATGCTCTTATGCCACAGGATGGCAGACCATTTTTCCTGCAGAACCCTGCTCATCCAAATCAGACAAGGAAACTCCCTCTTGGTTCAGAAGTTGGTGTTGTTATTTCTGGCATACTGAAGCTGTTTCTGGTATTTCACTTTTCCACTCGGTAATATTTTAATGCAACACTCTTGCACGTTTGGGAGACTCCCCCACTACAGGTCAGAGGAACAGCAAGCCCCCCGCCCTCAAAAATTTAAACCTCAAAATGTAACCTTAAGCCTAATTTACTCTTTCTGCCAAGATCCTGGAAAATCGTACTTTGGCTGCACTCACACCTCAGTGGGAATGTCAGCTTCAATCCATTTCAGAGAGAGTTTTGGAAACCTTTTCCAACCCCAAGACTGCCTTGCCAGCTGTTTCCTCCCTGCTGGAAAGCCACGGCCATCTCCTGCCCGTAATTTTCTTGAACCCCTCGGCAACTCTTGGCATGGGGGCTAGGCAAGTTTGCTCTGATCATTTGGTGACTCATGCAGATCTGGTGCTGCTTGCAAAGGATCTTGAATGTCAGCCTTCTCAGTCGTGTTTTTTGTCTAAGGGTTTGTGCATTTGGGAACATCGTCACTGCAGTTATTTAAACTCTTTGGAGTGAGCATCTGTTCTTGGACCCCCTGCTGATTAACAGCTTTATATGTGTTACTTTGGGATGTTGTTTTCAATTGCTGTACTTTCTTGTGTCGGTGCTATGTAGCTGCAGCTCAGTTAGATAAGCCTCCCTTATGAGGAAAGGCTAAAGGAGCTGGGTCTCTTTAGCTTGGAGAAGAGGAGGCTGAGGGGCGACGTCATAAATGTTTGTCAAGGGGGAGTGTCAGGAGGACAGAGCCAGGCTCTTCTCAGTGATGTCCAATGACAGGACAAGGGGCAATGGATACAAGCTGGAGCATAGGAGGTTCCACAAAAACATTAGGAAAAGCTTTTAAACAGTGAGGGTGACAGAGCCCTGGCACAGGCTGCCCAGGGAGGGTGTGGAGTCTCCTTCTTTGGAGACATTCAAAACCCGCCTGGACACGTTCCTGTGTGATCTACTGTAGGTGATCCTGCTCTGGCAGGGGGACTGGACCAGATGATCTTTTGAGGTCCCTTCCAACCCCTGACGTTCTGTGATTCTGTGGTTCTCTTGCTGACAATGTCACCTCAGTGAGAGACTGGCCTGGGATCTCTCCCAGCAGAGACCTTGCAGAGGTCACACATGAATTACAGCTGAGCATCAACAAAACCCAAATAGCCTTTCTGAGTCCCTGTAAGTACTCATCTTAATCATGTACCTGTTCTATCCTTTCAAAGGACATGAATGTATTTTCAAGCGTTTATCAATTAAGCCTCAAAATATCTCATTGAGGTACTGCAAATTAAGTGATAAAGGGATCAATTTACCTAACACTGATATGTACTTCTGAAATTAAATAGCACATCACAGCTATTTGATAATACACATTTAAATCCCTGAATAATGAGCTATAGCCACAAATGAGGAGATTAATTCCTGCATTGTGACAATGTCTGCTTCTTTTAGCAACAGCCTCAGCCAAGAGTTTTTGTAGGTGAACTCTCTGGGATTGAAATGACCCACTGAATACGGGAACACCCGTGTGTAGGTGTGTGAAATATGTGGGTTACAAAACCTCAGACTGTACAGGAATGTGAAATGGGGGGGAAATAGCTGCCATCCTTATCTCTTGTGGATTACTAGATCCCAGAACTACTCATCAATTGGTTACCAAAAGTTTCCTCTCTGAAGATTGCACTCCTCCTTCAATATTAAGACTGTAATGATGGGAAAACTGTGCTGCCTTAGATTGCATGGTTCCGTCTTGAAAAAAAATTTATTCATTCCATCACCTTTCCCAGCACTGAGATAAGACTGACAGGTCTGTAGCTACCAGGATCCTCCTTCCTGCCCTTCTTGAAAATGGGCATTACATTCGCCAGCCTCCAGTCCACTGGGACATCCCCAGTTAACCAGGACTGCTGAAAGATGATGAAGAGTGGCTTGGCAACCACATCCACCAGCTCCCTCAGCACTCTAGGGTGTAATCCATGAGGCCCCATAGGTTTATGAGGATTCAGCTTATGAAGCAGATCCATAACCATTTCCTCATGGATTATGTAGGTCCTATTCTGTTCCTCATCCCTTTCTTCCAGCTCAGGGGGGTGTGTACCCAGAGAACAACTGATCTCACTGTTGAAGACTGAGGCAAAGAAGGCATCGAGCACCTCAGCTTTTTCCATATTCGTGGTCGCTGTGTTTCCCTCTGCATCCAACAAAGGATGGAGATTCTCCCTAGACCTTCTCTTACTGTTAATGTATTTATAGAAACTTTTCCTGTTATTCTTCACCACACTGGCCATGTTTAACTCTAGGTGGGCTTTGGCCTTTCTAATTTTCTCCCTGCACAGCTTCACTTCTTGTTTGTAATCCTTTCAGTCTGACGAAGAGGAGGCTGAGGGGGGACCTCATCATGCTCTACATTGAAAGGACATTGTAGAGAGGTTGGTGCTGGTCTCTTCTCACAGGTCATTAGGGACAGAACCAGGAGGAATGGTTTCAAGTTGCAAAAGGACAAGTTTAGACCGGAGATTAGGAAGAAATTCTTCATGGAAAGAGTGGTCAGACACTGGAACAGACTGCCCAGGGAGGGGGTTGAGTCGCCATCCCTGGATGTGTTTAAGTGTCGCTGAGATGTGGTGTTGGGTGAGATGGTTTAGGGGTGAACTTGTAGTGTAGGGTTAATGGTTGGACTCGATGATCCCAAGGGTCTTTTCCACCCTGAGTTGTTCTATGGTTCTATGATTCTTGTATTACTTCCTCTAAATTCAGCAGTAAGACAAGCTTCAACTAAAAACTTACACATAGATGTGTATACAAAATACTGGAAGGTGTATGTGTATGGAAGTATACACATATATGTACTCCTATGCATGATATAAATATAGGCACATACATGCTTATACATACATATTTTATACATATATGTGTGAATGATTTGGTGCATATTTTGCTCCACAAGGGAGGTACATTTATGTACTGTCCACTGAATCAAGTGCTTGAACTTGGTATTGCTGATCCATTTTCTTGAGGTTGCCAGAAGTCGAGAAGAAATATGGCAAGGAGAGAACAAATGGCTTGCTTTATGGAGCAAGAAGTAGAAACTTGCTGCTTTTAAAATTTAAACTGTCATCGGGGGTGGAGGAGAAAGTGTTCTTACTTCAGAAAATGTCAAGATTTAAGATTCTGGCACCCAGAGCTAGTAGGTTCTCTCTTTTTTTTTTTTTTTTTTTCTGCAATAACAAAGTATTCGAAGGATCCAGTTTCCTATTGTTCACAAAAAATGTGCAGCAACATACCTTCTACAGAAGCTGTGAGCTTCAAGAGAAGCTAGACGTGGTCTTCTCAGGACTTCAAGCTCTGTGCAGGAAGCGCAAGGACCGTACATTTATCATACTGCACAGAAGGGCCATCCTACATTTGTAAACCCAAGAAACCTGGGCCTCTCAGAAACTGTGTAGATGAGCTGGTGAAAAGTCAGGCAGGTTTCTGACAGAAATCTTTTCTGTGGCTCATTGGCAGCTCATTAAATGGTATTTCTGAGAGAGATTTCTGTTTCAAAGAATTGACAACTTCTGACTCAAGCATGTCTCATTGGAAAACTCCCAACTGCTTTCCCTTTTTTTTTTTTTCTTGATAATTATGATAATATGACAATTTTCTCTTTTAGAGCTGGGATCATCTTTGCACCAGGGTAAATCAGGAGCAATGTTATTGAAGTAATCGTTTTTACACTGGAAGAAAACTGTTGTAGTGTAGCTGGGGCTCTGCTCTCGCTTTACACTCCTGGATGAATATCCACACGGTATTCTTTCTATAATTTAGAAATATTGGTAAATATGGTCCTTTTTAAAAAAGAGAGAGAGGTTAGATTTCATGTTCTGTGATCCTGGACTCTACAACAATTCTTCCTTTGTTCTCTGCTGACTGATTAACAGTTCTTATTTATGCACAAAGCAACTGCTACCATAGATTTTTGGCTAAGCCTTGACATATTATATAGCTGTATCTTGGTGACACTGCTGCTTCAGACATCATTTTAATTGTGTGTGTGGCTACCCACCTTCCTAAGCATCTTCCCTTCTTGACTGCATTTGCTCTAATACTCCACAGGAAAAGAAGCTCCTATTATTTCTATTTCTCAGGTGGGAGGAGAAAAATATACTCCTCCTTAGATGATCCATCACTCACCAATTCTGATTGAAATCAGGCTATTGACTGCTGAGCAGCAAAGAGCTCTTGCTTGTCACTGTCAAGGCTCCTATGTTTTGTACTACTGAAATGCTCGGTGAAGCAGAGACTGATTCCTCAGCCGAGTGCTTATGCTGTGTACATGGGGTAAGGAAAGCCCAGGTGTGAGGTTTCTGTGCAGTAGAAAGTGGGGTAGCTCTCCCATGAGAAGTTTCAGATGCAGCACCTGGAGCAGAAGGCTGGAGGATCATAACCCAATGACTAGGGCATACATCTTGGAGGTCATTGACTTCAAATCAAACCTCCCCCCTAAACCAGAAAGAGCAAGGAATTGTTCTTGCTCCTAAGTGTATTCATTAGCCACCAAGTTATTGACTGGTTTTCAAAGAAAACAACAGCGGAGAATTACATCCTTCATTGATGAGAAGCTCTACATTTCGTCTGAAAAATCAGTCCTCTAAACACTTTTAAAAAATCAGTAATTTTTTCAACATTTTTTACTGTTTTAAAAATTATATTTAAAAAAAAAAAAATCAGAAATTTCTCAGCTTGTTCTGCTCTACTCAAAACGCACGCATCCAGGTGTGTAAGGTCTGAATGATCCTCTCCCAAAACCAAAGGTAATACTAGGTTGTCTTGCATTTCTCAGGCTCTATTATACTTTCTTCTGGGGTAGATGGTTTTATTTACTTTTCAGCTGTGGGTCAATTCTTTTTTATGCAAACACCAGTCTCAACTGGATAGACCTATAAACTGTTTGTCTGCAGTACGGAACATGATGATGGAAACACTGGTGTAGTAAGTCCTCCCAGACATTCTGAAACAAATTGATCTGAAAGTTCCCTAATTTTCTTGCAAGATTTAGGTCCAATATAGTGCATTATAGAAGAGCACAGTAGAAGAAAATAGGTTGCTCTGGTCCTGCGTGAAAAATCTACCCAGAATGTATATGTATAATAAGGCTGCTGACAATTTATTATTTATTTGTATTCCAGTTTAAGATTTCTTATTGACTGATGTCAAATCTTGGAGATAAGATTTCCTCTCTCCTTTCATTTCTCACTGTGAATAGCTGATAATCTGGTGCTTTACAGAAACCTCCCTGGGTCCCTTACCTTGGACAGCTTTTGTGCTCCACTGTCAATTCCTCTCAGCGTTACACCTGCTAGGCATGAATGCTGTAATTTTACAGCATGACCTGCAGACAGGAACAGAGGTAACTGGAACCTATTAGACCATGAACTTCATTTTCTGAGGACCTGCAGCTCTCACTGAAGTCATGCATGTTGGAAATTACTTAAATGAGACCCCCACCCACCTTCCCCACCATCTTAAAGGAAATTTTGGTGAAAGTCTCTGGGGCTGAAGTATTGGTGCAGGAAGGCTGATAGTTAATAAACCTTGTCAACCCTGCCTTATTCTTCTAATCGCATCCTACAGCGTGTTTCTGTTTTTAATCTCATCTGTTCTCTCTCGCTCTGCCTGTATTTTTAGCCTTATGACTGAAAGCTTTTGATGGGAAATGCATACACATGCATCAGTTGCAGAAAGGTGAAATGTGTGCTACCACTATTTTTTAAATTTACAGTACATACTGCATTTTTTTCCAGGAACTTTACTGTAAAGCATTGCCCTGTCTTCACAAGTGGAAGCCAACGCCTATTTGCCATAGCTAGAAAAATGTTTGCAAAAGCAGATTTTTTTTTTTTTTAATAAAGAACAAGCGCACCCAAGTTTGTTTAACTGCTGCTCAGGACACAGCCAGCATGAATTCTGACAAGTTGGAGGATTGTATTTTGTGGTTTAGAAAGTCCACTAGCAGAAATCAATATAGCTGCAATCAATCCAATGATGTTAATTATCATTAGATGTAAATCAGGAGTCCATGTTCTCAGTCCCCTTCTTTTAACTACGGTAAATCTTCTTTGTATTAATCAAAGTTAACGATATAAGAAAGGATCTGTTTGTGCTTATGTACATATTTCAGTAGAGATAACAGTTTCATTTGGGTTTTATTAATAAGAACCATAAATAAGTACTGAGGCTGCAGTTTCAGGCAGCGTTGCACATGCTGCAGTAATAGATTCTGTAATTTAGAAATATGATAAGGAACTACCTGTAAACATCCGATTTAACACAAAGTAGTAAGATCTGTGAAAGCTAGATGGTTTCTTGACTGTGTGATGCATTTATGAGTGTGTCAGATCACTGTCAGGGTTTGAGCTCCAGGACAGCTCAGTGGAGTTATTTGCGATGCCTGTGAGAAAGGTGTGTTTCTTCAGCTTCAGCTGCAGCAGATTTCATCTTCCCCTTTGCTCAGCCTGTGGCAATACGGCCAAGGTAACGACTACTGCAAATGTCTGCATCACTGACATTATCTTTGGATGTATAGAGTTAAACAGAGGATTTTAAAACAGCAAATGAGTTTAGCAGTTTGATATAGATGCTGCAAATCTGTACCTTACCAGGCTGTTTGATCCTACCCGAGTGCCCCGAGCCCCGTGAGTGCTCACAGCTACTGTGTTATGTGACAAAACAAGCTTTACTTGCCTCTATTCAAGAGCCACCATGGCACTGGAATAAAAAGGTCACACGAAAGTGAACGGGTCGGGCTAAATGCACATGGAAACTACCCTTCCCTTGAACAACAGGCTTAAGCCACTAAGAAATTTCCCCAGATATGTGTTTGTTGGTGCCGCTGAAAATCAAGCTATTAATCTGTCTCTGAAAAAAAAAAAACAGCTGTTGATCTTCTACTCAGTTGAATAATGAGTTCATACAGATGTTGAGATGTAAAAGACAAAGCTCTGAGCGGCAAAGTCAGCACAGCTTGGGTGGAAAAAATAGGAAGAACCGAGGGCAATTGTGGAAGAGTTGCAGAGCAGTTTGCTAGAGCATGAAGCAAAAAAAAATGGTCTATATTTTCATATTCGCTGTTGAACCTACACAGAGACATTAAAAGATCTGATGGCTTCAATCTGCTTTAACCTTTTATCTCTGAGGAGTGATCTAATAATTCACTCTTGGCTGAGCTAGTTATGAGTTATCACTTTGCTCACTCATGAAGATGAATGTAAACATCTTCACAGCTCTTGAACGTCACACATTCTCTAATTCTCTCTGTGTGTGAACAAACAAGCCATGTTATTAAATTAATAATAAAATCTGGCTCTCGTTCAGATGCAATAGGGGATTTTTTTTTCTCTCTTTTTATAAGTAAATGAGAATTTGTACCAGCATAAGTGTTAATCATGAGCTACTTAGTGCCCACATCTAGTCTGTATGCTGATGCGGATGAGCTGATAGGAAATTATATATTGTAGTTTACGTTTTTGAGAAAAGTGAAAGGTTATGTTCTACACAGCAAAGGAAACTAAATCTTGATTGCCCTTCTGCAGCAAATAGACAGCAGAAGTTTTTTCCTGTAAAAAAAAACCCCAACTGTTAAACCTTTAAATATGGAGTTTAGTATAGTACTGGTAAACTCCTCAAAAGTGGTTATTACAGCATTTAATAACTGATTTGATGTAACACTAACACATTACCACACTCGGAGCTTGCTTGGGATCATTAAGTAAGTGTGTTATTAGCTTTCGATAATAACTAGTCTTACATGCATTATTTGATAATATGTACCCTGTGTGTATATCTCATGCAGCTAAGCATGAAGGCAAGACTCAGTGGAAAACAGATCACCCAATTCTATCAATTTTTCACGCTTCATAAATTGAATTTTAAAACTGTAGTAATTCTGGTGCATATCGTAATTAGGAAAGCCAATCCATCTTTCTATATTTAAAACATGTCTCTGTTCCTGGAGTATGAAACAAAGGGTTGTATTCCAGACCTACTGCTGGTGAAGAAATAGTCCTTTCTTCCACACTAGCACCCCCCACTGTCACCCTCACCCCAAAATATTTCACTTAAGAAGTAAAAATATGGCTGTTTTGACTTTTAGCTAGAAAGTCCTCTCAGAGAAAACTCTCTTTTCTGCATCAAGAATGTAAGAATGCTCTTCCTGCATAGAAATAAATTCATCTGTAAGACCATCTCTCAGTCAAAAAAGGCAACGCAAGGTGACGCATTTGAGCCCCTCTATGCAGCCTTGGCACAGGGGGAGCTTGGGAGGCTGAGGGGAGGGCTGGGGGCAGCGAGAGGCTGCCCAAGCGGTGGGAATATTCATCCTGCTCGTGTTTGGCAGGAGAATGCCCTTCTCACCATAAAGGAAGGTTTCTCTATGGACACCTGAGCAGACAGAGGTGAAGGGAAGGCTCTTTTTGAGGCACTTTGTTTTATTGCCGCCTTTTTAAGCAGGAGGCTCCTGTTTTGCAAGCTGCTTGTACTGGATGAAGCCTGGCCAGTTTGTCTCTGCAGTTTTCCCCAAGGCCAAGTTACCGCACGGTTCTCCCATGGGATTTACTTGCGCAGCTTGTTCTAGTTTCAGAGAAATAACTGATTCTGCTAAAGGTACTGGTGCATAAAATTGGAGTGCCAGGAAGACCAGTAACATCTCTAGGATGAGAATGGACTTTTTAAGTGAAATCGGAATGATTCCTTCCCTTAACAGACAACCTTCTGCAATACCTCTGCTCAACTTGTGTAAAAATATCAGGCCACAAAGCTTGAAATCATCTATCAACAAAGACAAATAATAATAGTTTCAGCCACTGAAGCCTTAGTATTACAACAACTGTAAGAAATAAATATCCATAGAGTTTATGTATTTTCAGTCCGAAGCTGCAAAGCATAGTATGCCTTAAATGCATATGCTTTTTAACTGTCCCCATTCAAAGCAGTGGCAAAACTTTCTCCCATGTCCATGGCATAGGATCAGGCCCCATGTTTTAATACTGCTGCAGCAGTTATCATGGTTTTAGGATAGTTAAAAACGGCATGCAGGAGTTTTAGCATAACTTGTCAAGAGAAAACACAGCTCCTGGCATTCCCAGTGTGTTGTATTCCTCCTGCTGCAAGGTGTGGGGGGAGCTGGGGAGGAAACTGCTGCTTCCACAAGAAGTGAGCGGGTGGAATGGCAACGGTTTGGCGAGCTGGGGCAGCAGGAAGACCTGTTGCTCCCGCCATGGGTGAGGGGAGTATGGGTTTCTGGGAGGAGATGCCCCATCAAAACCCTTGACTATCACAGCAGTACAACTCTGTTTTCCAGTGCACTGATGACCACTTTCATCAAGAATGTTCTATTGTTCTGGGCCGTTGCTTGCTCAGCACACTCTGCAAGCTGACTCCATCATATCTGCATGGTTTCTGCCAAGGCTACCTTCTTTCCTTTACAGTTGTTTCCCTACAGCCGAATGTATCTAGAGCTTTAGGCATTTAGTTGTCATTTTTCTTCCAAAAGCTCTTTGGCGCACAGCTGCAGTTACACTGCTCCGTGTGTCAGACTTTCCAAACATGCAGAGGGAGGTTAAACAGGGAGCAGCCCTGTGGAAGAATGCATCACTTAATAAGAAACACGGTGAACAAAGTGGAGCCTACATTCGCATGGTGTCAGATCTCATGGTCGGGTTCCTCAGTGTCTAATAAGGTGTAGGTGCCGCTGGAAGATGTCTCTTCAATGGAAGGAGTAAATTTTTTTAATCAAATGTTTCTGCCTTGTCAAATTCCAGCACTGAATGAAGCTATCTTTCAACTTTCCATTCTGGGGATACTAATAGGATCATTCTTCTCCTAGCCACCTGTAACATGTAGGAACTTAGTATTTTTGAGAGCAGTTTTGACTTTATTGACAGACCAGGCTCATCCCCAGAATTGGTGTATGAGATTCTCCCTCGCAGAAAGAGTGGTGCTGGCTGCAGATCCTCATGTTCCATCCAGCTCACTTCCAGATAACTCAAAGCCAGATAACTTTGATTCAGGTCATCTCTTGCGTTGCTAAGCCTTGCAAACCTCCAAGGACAGAGATTCAGCAGCCTCTCCTGCTAACCTGTTCCCCCTTTGCACTACTCTTCTAGTGAAGAAAGGTTTTCTTCCTAGCTTGTCCTAAGCCAGGCCTCCCAACCACAATCTGTGACTGCCACTTCTTGTTATACCATCTGTTGACAGTGAGAGAAGTTTGGGTCAGACATCTTTGCACCCTCTCCTCAAGTACACGTAGGCTCTTACCATGTTTCTTCTGAGTCTCTTCTTACCTAGACTTTGTAGCAGCTTCCTCCACCTCTCCTTGTAGGGCATATGCCCACAGGCCCTGCCCATCATGGTAGGTCTCTGCAGGACCCTCTCTAGTTTCTCCACATCCGTTTCAAGCTGAGAGGCCCAGGACTAGATGCAGTATGCCAGGGCAACCTTACCAATGCTGAGCAGAGGGGGATGAGAGCTTTTCTCAGTGTCCTGGCCACCCTCCTCCTGAAGCAGCCCAGTGCCTGGCGTGCAGTGACAGTGCATCATTGGCTTATCCTCCACTTGACATCCACTGTAACCCTCAAGTCACCATCTTTGTCCTGTCTCCCTGCTACTAACTTGTTGCTTGCTCTTTTTGGAGTCACTAATTCTATTTGCATGTGCCCCTCATGCCTTCTGCTTCAGGGTATCCATCAGTGTGAAAAAAGAGAGCTCTGTGTAATCTCCAGGACACTGTGTCATAGTATGTTTGCACAGCACTCGCTCAGTACAGTGGGGCCCCATAAGCTTGCTTATGTATATACTTATAAAATTGCTATTTCTATTGCTATTTTAACATACATATTAAATAAACTGTAAGTCATGTCCTTATTTTATTTGGTGGAGTCTGCTTCATTGACCTGAAAGACAACTAATCACAGCCTAAGTTTACATTAGTAGAATACTACCCAGGGATGTTTCTGAGAATTAGGAAGAAATGATCTGTATTCTGGAATTCATAGGGCATCAACTCGTATGCTTTTGCCCCATATCTTGCCCTTCCAAACATTTCCCAGCAGGTTTTGGGAGCTGGAATTTACCAGAAACCATTCCTAACAGGTAACTTGTGGTCACTACATCTCAGAGGCTAAGATAATTTAGTAGCATAAATCTGTGATAAATCATAGAACAAGGAATAATGGGTTTAAGTTAGAACACAGGAAGTTCCACCTCAACATGAAGAAAAATTTCTTTACTGTGAGGGTGACGGAGCCCTGGCACAGGCTGCCCAAGGAGGTTGTGGAGTCTCCTTCTCTGGAGACTTTCAAACTCCGCCTGGATGTGTTGCTGTGTGGCTGCACTAGGGGATCCTGCTCTGGCAGGGGAGTTGGGCTAGATAATCTTTTGAGGTCCCTTACAACCCCTAACGTTCTATGATTCTGTGATTCCATGTAACTCAGGAACACTCAGTGCCTAGGCACAATCCCGGGTATGTTTAATTTACTAATAGACACAGCCATACATGCCTGCCCTGTGCAGTTATGTGGAACCCAAGTTCTGCATTCATACAACTGCAGTAATTGGGAAATAAATAATTTTTCTTCCATGACTGAAAAAAGTAATAACACCCATGTTACTTGGAATAAAGCACCGATCAACAAAGTTATATCAGGCAAAATAAAACCTTGTTAAGAAGCAGCAGAAATCGTATCACTTGCCATAATAGGCTTTATTCCTATTTCTGTAATAGTAAAAAAGGACTTCTGTGATTCAGATATAAGGGAAATGTAGTGCTCTTTGCAAAACATATTTTGTTATATCAGCTCATCTCTTTCATCAGCTTTCCTGTTAGGAAAAAAAAAAAAGAAAAAAGGACTTCAGACACATCTCCATCACACTCCCTGGTATCCTCTATCCTCCTTCCTCCTTCACCATACCTCATCCACACCTCTGCTGTGCAGGGCAGGCAGCTTCCAACCTCTCTCTTTTGTTTCTCTCTCTGTACCAATCATGGATCTCTTGCTGCTTCCACAATGGCATGTCTTGTGTGGCTAGGAAGGAGGTTGCTCCATCCTCTCTGAAGTCTCATTGTTGAAATTAGGAAGGGACCAACTGTGCATCAAGTGTCAGTGTAGCTGTGCTGGGATTACACAGCTCAGCCTCCTGCTGCTGCATCAACAACCAGGAGCTTTCTAGGCTCAAATATCATTTTCTGTGAGCATATACAGCCAGCTCCCAAACTAGTTCACCTCATTGGATTTTCACCTCTCTTTTCTTCTTCTATTTTCTTCTCCTTTCATTCAAATAATTTTTACAAAAATACCTAATAATGTGGATGACACGTTGACATTTTTTAAGGGTTTGTGACTCGGATAAAACATCCACTGTCGGTGTTTCTTCTCTTGACATAGCCATAAGAAATAGGTCAGCTCCTGAAGGGTGGAGAGGCACCATGTTAGCATCCAGGAAGGAATCACACACAGATGGTGGGCATGTGTGCTGGTGCGGGCAGGGGGGAGTTGAGCATGTAGAACAGGAGCTAGGTGACCCTTAAAGGTTCCTTCCAGCCCAACACATTCTATGAGTCTATGTGAGAGAGCCACAGTAAGACACCGTCACAAAGGCACAGGCACAAACCTAGCAAAAGAACACCCTGAACACAGTCTAGTGACAAAAGTTCAAGAAAAAAAAATATACAAAATTTATTTTTTGCTAAGAGGAGCTCAGAAGCATGAGCTGTCTCCTGTGGGGTGGTCTGTCCCATCACTCTGCTGGTGAACAGGGCTCTGAACAGTTTTTGTAAATCAAAGATACTGAATCACAGTTACCCAGGTCTACAATACGCTTAAGTCAGATTGACACATTCAGTGGAAATTTGGTTAGTCTCTGCACCGAATAGCTACAGTTCCCTCTGCTCTATTCTGTTTCCCCACTATAACGAGTCAGTGTAACCCCTGACTAAAACGCAGCACAGGAGATGTGGTCAGGCCAGGGCAACTACAACATTTAAGAGAATAGGACTACCTGATTTAGAATTACAATTTTCACAAACCTCTGTGGCAACTCAGAGGAGCAGAGTTAAGTTGTCGCTCCATGTAAAACCCAAGTTCCTTGACGTATTTAAATGAAAGAAAACTTGCAGAGTTCCTCACTTTTGCTTTCAGTCTTTATTTTGATTTATCATTGTAATTCAGGATGGAAACGGTATCCAAGCATCGGAGCATCCTGCAGGAAGGGCTCATAATCCAGCCTCCTTGCTGCCTGGTGTTAGTCTATATGGTGCTAGAGCAGCTGTAGCTCGGGCAATGAGTAGCCCACAGTGCTAATAGCTAAATCTTTTTCTGATTAACTGAAGGTCTAAAAGTGATAATTCAGTGTTTCCAGTTAAATATGTTAATTCTGTGTATGCATTATCTTTAGTAAAGGCATGTAGCATGTGTTACTTCAGGACTCCTGTTATATTCCAGCTTGCTTCAGCAGCTTTTGTCAGCTGTGTAAAGGCTGTCGAGACAAGAATTCACTTCTAAACTTTATTATTTTTCTTTTTGTTTGTGGTTTATCAGTTTTGAAAGAGATGTATTTGCTTCTTCCATCAGATAAAGTTCTTTTTTCTTTTTTTTTGACCTTTCTTTTTTCTCACTTTTGGGAAGCTTCTGTACTGGATTTTGATGAGATCAAACTTTCTTCAGAGACCTTAAGTTGGCAGTCAAGGTACTGTCTTATTCAATAATAAGCGAATGCACAAATTCAGTCTTGTTTTCAGTGTGCGTGTGTATGAAATTCTTTCTTTTTCAAGCACCTCTCTAGTAATCTAGAAACACTAGTTAGCATAATTTATCAGAAAACCTGGCTAAGTACATTTCTGATCTAGTATATTTCAAGGATTAAAATCCAAGTCACACTCTATCAGACCCTCTTAGTTGAAGTTACTTCACTCATATTCATGCAGAGAAAACTGATCTCATCCATGTCAAGGAATAAAATGTTTATTATTGTGTTTCAAAATCAGAATAGATGTGATTTATAGGTTTTTTTTTCATTAGAACCCCATAAACAATGCTATAGCTCAGCAGCATACAGTGGAGGACCCAAAAGGGTATTGATGAAGCTAACAGGTTTTCAGTAGACCCTCAGAGATCACCCTCTGGTGAATTATTACAATTGTATAACTGTCAGCACTTTTTAACTGAAAATATAGCATATTTAAATGCAATGCAATAGTTTTAAATAGTACATTATATATCAGTACAGTTCCAAAATTGAAACAGGAGAAAAAATCTGCACTAGTGATAATACCTTATAGGATAGGCTTTTATGTTTCAATCTAAGAGATGACAGGATTTGCTTTTTGAGAATACTATAATGTCTTTATTTATGAAGATTCTCTCTGATAGTAGTGGCCAATCTGCACCTGGGCATAGATGTGGCTGAGACTTCTGTTGTTTGCATGAAGTCATGTTGATGATTGGTCACCATAAAGTTTGTCAGTGTTTTCGCCTCCGGAAATTAACTCTGAAGGTTCATGAGAAAGGTACGGAGAGAAAAGACTCAAGTATAAAAAGGAAATATCAAAAAGATGGTGTAAGTGATGTGACGTGGGAGCCAAGAGACCTAGAAAAAAAGCACAGTAACAAATGCTGACAACGTTGCAGCCAGCACTGCTAGCAGTTACAGGAACTGAAAGGCACAAATTAATTAGGTATTGAGTTCTTCCAATTTCCATTAAGAAAAAAACATTGATTTTTGCTCTGTTCCTTACAGAGAGTAACTATGTAGAGAAGATAACCAAGGGCTACTGAATTTGCCTTCTTTCTGCTGCTGCTCTCATGAGTGGTTTTAGCCAAATGAATCTGGGCTATATTGCCTACCGTAGACTCACAGAATGTGTTGGGCTGGAAGTGACCTTTAAAGGTCATCTAGCCCAACCCCCTGCTGTGAGCAGGGACATCTTCAACTACGTCCAGTTGCTCAGAGCCTCATTCAGCTTGACCTTGAATGTCTCCAGGGATGGAGCCTCCATCACCTCTCCTGGCAACCTGTGCCAGTGTTTCGCCACCCTCATTGTAAAGAACTTCTTCCTGATATCTAATCTAAATCTAGACAGCTCTTGTTTAAAACCATCATAGCCAAGGTTGTGCAGATTGAATACCCTGGGATGAGGCTGGGTGAGCAACTCATGGCCGAAGTCTGGGCAAGTAGAGAAGGGAAGAGGCAGATGTTGCAGCACAGCTGAGCATCAGTGACAGAGCTTGCTGGAGGGGAAAATTAATCGCCGGTCTGAGGACAAGCTATAATTTTAATAGCCTGTTGTACCAAGTCTAACTTACTACCTCTAGCATAGATCTGCACACAGCAGGCACAGTGTTCATTCCATGCCTTTTTTAGGATGGATGTGCACTTTTGGAATTAAGATATTAAAATCCTGCATTGTGTCTCCAGCAAATAGGGGAAGTGTGCTTTGGCACTGAGCTAGCTATCCCACATAAAATCCTGCAAAGGACAATGCAATGAAGTGGAGATAAAAGTTCATATTTCATCACTGTTTTCTATGTGCTATGAGGAGGAAACTAGCTTTGTGTTACTGCTTTGAGAATGGTAGGGGGAATTCTTAACATCATAACTCTGGTAGAAAGTCAGTGAAATTACACAAAAAGAAGTGGAAAAAATGTAGAGGAATTCATATAGCAGGCGTTGTTCTTGAGATTAAATTAAGTCTGAACTTTCTGATATTTTCAAACACAAAGTTGACTCTAACTTTCCAAAAACATGCATGCATCATGTTTAAATCTAAATCTGTTTTAAAGATTTGTTTTTCACCTCTCAAATTCTGTCATTCTGCACTTATACAGCATATTGAGCTGAACAAATCTTTTGTTTATTTTTCTTGAGATTGAAATTCTCCTACAGAAACTCCCTTAGCATCATACATGTACCTGATGCAGGGATAGATTCTGATGCTCTGCTTCATGCCAGTAAGAGTTGATATGCATTTTATTCACCAAGAAAGAAAAAAAAAACTTTCATAAAATAATAAGAGATTAGAATCCAGCTCAAGATAAGCCCTTCATCGCTCCTTGCATAAAAGACAACAACACTTGCAGCATGTTCCAGCAAAACTTATATGAAACATTGCTATCAAGTCCAATTTGTTAGCTAGATAATTAAGAGAGTGAAAACATAATTTCTATAGATTTGAGGACAGCAGGGACATCTCAGTTCCCAATATTTATCTCAACCAATTTCAATATGTGGGCTTTAATGACTGAATCAATGTGACGCAGGAAGGGCATCAAGATTTAAAAAATTGCTGTATCATACTCAATTTGCAATGCTTTTCCTTTTCTAGTCTGCACAGTTAAGATGACATTGTGCAGTGATTTAGTCAAGAACAAAATGTTTTCGACCTTTTTCCATTCTTTTTTATGTAAGGAATAATAAAAATTTACTAATATTTTTCCTATATAAATACAGCTACTTCATATTGTGTAGAAATATCTGTAAAGGGCTCTGGTACGTGGATTTCTTCTATTTTTTAAAAAAGAAAACATGTCTCTAATTAAGTTTATACCATAAAGGATTTTCTTATTGAATTTTCCTTTTTGACACGATTGATTTCTTTATTGACTCTACAAAATGGAAACCAGTAAGTAGAACCTGACATAAAGGAAACACTTGGGCTCTACAGTAATGTGATCTACTACAATAAGAGCTAAACTAGAATATAAATTGCCACCAGCTTCTTCTGCATATGCAAATGCATTTATTTTTTTTTCCTGAGGGTCATAATCTCATCCTATTTGAGGAGGACGAATAAACACAGCCAGT
The DNA here is from genome assembly GCA_020746105.1 of Trogon surrucura. Lineage (NCBI taxonomy): Eukaryota > Metazoa > Chordata > Aves > Trogoniformes > Trogonidae > Trogon > Trogon surrucura. Next base: position 96,408,708 of record CM036619.1, on the reverse strand, counting down.
GATTCACCTGTCACTGCAATGGGGGTGGATGGGAGGGAATTTGTACATAATTAGGATACCTGGCACAGAGTTTTGGCCTGGAAAACATCAGCGTACAATTTGTCAGAAAAGCTAGAGCCTCCCTCTGCTCTTTCATGTGGAATAAACATGAGAATAACCTGTAGGCGAGTAGATTTCCGTGCCAACCTGAAATAAGGATTGGCTCTGCTCCTGTTGCTGTTATTCACAGCTCCAGATGACCAGTGATAACTGATGTTGTTGTTCATCCGTGTTGAGCAGCAGTACTACTGCATGTCAGATGTGCTATAGGTCATAAAACTGCAAAGTGATGGTGCCGATATTCCGAGTGAATTTCTACCTACTGTATAATTTCATAAAACAATAAACACAAATCTCCTGCATTCACGCTGTAGCAGAGTTAATTTGCAGAGCGCCAGGTGAAAAATCACTGCAAGTTGCTCACCTAATAATAATAACGGTCAGCCAGAATTGATAATAAAACAGGCTCTAAGGATTTCTATCTAGATTATTTATTTTTCCATTATAGGGCTTGGTTTTGCAATCTATTATTCATTATTTACATTCAACTGATACCTGCGTTTTGCTCTGTTGCAGTCCAAATTCAGCAGAAGGCACACAGCCCCGCCCCAGGGATCCCACACCAGCTATCACAGCCCAGTCCATGCTTTGTTTAGAGACAAATCTTGCACAGGGATGGCAGCTCCGGGCATCTTCCCCCAGCTTGTGACCTGGGGACCACACAGAGGTCTGGAGAAGAAGGTCCAAACGCTGCGCTGTGTCAGGGGGAGCTGGAGGGACGGGAGTTTGACACCAAAGGATGCTTCTTCAGGAGATGTCTCCTGGCAGAGTGGCAGTGGCTGGGTTCAAATAGGCATTTTTCAGCTGAGAAAAATCACAGCAAGATGTGAAGCGAAATGCCAGTCATTTCTGGGTCTCTGAATTCATAATGCGCAGAATGAGACGTTAACATGGAACGTTTGACTGTTGGAAAAGATGAAAAGAGGCTATTTTCAAATTCCCCAAATGACACGAGTTCAGCAATTAGAAGTAAAGGAACTTCAAAGTCTCCCAAAAATGCTACAATAAGTGTCGTAATGCCTTCAGGGGAGAAAAGCAATAAAGCTGTCATGAGAAGTGGATCTTGCTATGCCTTCCATTTTGTTTCCGGGCTGAGCAGTCATCCATACAGCAAATAAGTGCATATACAGTTACAGCTTGCCTCGGTCTTGTATGTCGCAGAGACATTCCCTCTCTCTTCCTCCATCTACCATTAATGGAAAAAAAATTGGCAGAGCTGCTTTAGCTAACAGCCCGAGGTTTAGAAAGAAAGCTGGGACAGACTGCGGAGGGCATAATCTACAAAATGTCTTTGGAGATTCACTCCCCGAACCCTGATCTGACAACACTCAAAATCGCTGATTTTTCAAATTTCCTTAAGCTCATGTATTTTTCTGGGGTTTCTGTGCAGATGGAGTGAATGGAAATAATTGAGTTGTGAGGAAAGGCTTTCGTTTTGGTGCACCAAGAGGCTTGTAATAAGAACATTAGGACACTTATTAAAATGTCCTGTTTGTTCATGCCCTGAGTTTTAGACAGAGGTATTGCATTTCCTTTTTTTTTTTTTTTAAAAAAAGTAAATAAAAAGCTAATAGCCAATTTCTGAGCATGGCTGACTAGATGGGAATTTCCTAACATTAATATATTCTCATTAGAGAAATTTTATCGTGCTTCGGTCAACAGAGAAGACGTTTGGCCACAGATAAGAATCGGTCTAAAAGCAGGAGCAGTTCCAGCAGCCAGAGTTTCTCTTTCCCACTGCACTACCAGAAGTTTCTGCAGATAAAACTGCCTTCGCCACTCCTGGAAGAGCCACCAGAGCCAAGAAGCACCACGTGAGTGTTGCAGATGAGTGCTTTATATCACTTAAAGACCCACCACCAAAGATATTATAAAACGGTGACTTTAATATAAATTTGTAAAAGCACGACTTAACAGAGTTCGATGGTGAGATTGACTCTATTACTTACTATAAGGACAGATTGGAATTCAGCTGGAGTGATTTAAATGCGGGTCAGGGGAAATTACTTACGCAGAGATATGGGAAATTGAGTCAGGATCAGGCTGGAGTGGTTCTTGTGTAACTTCGGTGTAGCAGCAATTTGAGGTTCATTAACATTTCTAACAAATCACAAAATTCAATTATATGGTTTTCTAGCGATGCTTAAGTAGTCAATAGTAAACAATTTGTTCTAATCAAACAGAGCAATTTAGTTACAGATTCAACAAAGTTTCTAAATTAAATTACACACACACAGATACAGAGGTTAACCTGTGATTAAGATGTTTCATTCTCTGCAGATATTAGTAAATTTTGGTACCAAATGGTCTTTGAACGTTGTGGCCTTTGAATGTGGGACGTCAGATCATGGTGAATTACTCTTTCTTCTGGTCAAACATTAATGGTGGTTGGTGTTGATATCACAGTGCAGCCCAGAGGTGAGGTGTGGGGGTCTGCACCGCCGTAATGAGCCTGGTTTGTCTCCACAGCCACCACATGAGAAAAAAACAAGTTAAAACTCAGCACCAGCCTGGCTCGTAGCTATGCAGAGGGTCCTACAGCTTATTAATGGCTTTCCACAATGACTCGACATGTGATGCTGAGCTCCCAGGGACCATTGCAGGGTACATTGCAGCCTTGTGGCAGGCAAGAGATAATCGCTGGGTACAGTCTCCCCACGAGGGAGACAGCTGCGAAGATCCAGACCTTGAAGCCACAGCAGCTTTTCCACAGTTAGCAGAGAGTATGTAAACCCTGAGCCAAAGCGCCCGACATCCATTTTATTTTGAGCAGAAGGCTAAAATCTTAATGGTGAAATGCTCCAGATTCACCAACCATAAGCACAGGGGTCACATGAACAGTAAAATTAATAGCAGGACCTCACACAAGTGTTGCTACCTTGTAAAATAACAGCAACAGAAAAAAAAAAAACAAACCAAACTTCTTATACATATACATTTCTAATTAAACCACATTAAAAAAAAAAAGAAAGAAGAAAGGCAATCTATGTTGCCCAAGCTGTAGAAGGACATTTTGGCACTTGAACCCCCTCTTTCCAACTAAGCTGCTGCCAGGAGCTTTGAGATATTCTTCTCGGTGGAGGGAGGAGGGCAGCTCACCCCAGTGCTTGGGGCACACATGCCCTATTTGGGTCCCCCTTCCCCAGCTCCCCTGTAGAGCAGTGCTTACAGGGATCCCTTGACTCAGCCCTGCCACAGCCTGGCCCAAGGGGAAAGGCCCTGCCACCTCGTTAGGACATTATTTATTTAAGTATCTGTTCAAAGTCAGGTTTGCAAGTAGTTTCTACATAGAGAGGAAACTCTTGACAATTTTGTGTACAAGTAATTATACAACACCTTTATGTTTTGCATGGCCTCTAGGTACTTTTGTAATGAAAAGAATACACAGATATTTTTACAGTAAATGTTGAAAAACTGCAAAGTAAAAATGTAATAGCAGTGAACCTAATGTACCGCGTAAATTTGGAAATACATCCCTTCGTGCCAAAGTATAAATAAACGCATCTATGCAAAGTGCAAAGACTATTGGAAATTCTGAGCAATGATGTTCAGATATAGCTGAGCAGCAGTTTAATTACATTACTTACAGGAAGTTTATCCCTTAGCATCAAGAAAGGAAATGTAAACCCATCAAGAAAACCATAAATATTTCGGGTTTGCATCTAGTAAACCATGACAGAACTGAAATATTGCAACAGTTTCTCACGTTGGATGATTTATTTTGTTGTAGACAAAAGAATGTTTCCCAAGTTGTTTAGGCTAGGCAGCTTCTTGGAAAGTCACTGGGAGAGTAAAAGTCTTGTTGCTTTTCAGTTGTTTTACAGTTTGATGACGAAATTGTTCAAAATGACCCTCCTGTCTAGTGGTTATATTTGGTATTTGAGTATAAAAATGAAAAAAAAAAGAACTTCTGCAAACTTCAGGATGAAGAATTTCCTGGAGATAACCACAGGTATCTGTTGAAAACTCTTTCAGGTGTTTATTACCCTTTTGTACAGGGATTGCAATGCTTCTGTGTATGGTGTCTTACTGTGTAACACTTCATTTGATATGTTCTGTGTGCCTCAGCTGCCATTATTTACCAGGTTCCATTTACCTCAGTGGAGCTAAACCAGTTTACATCAAACAAGGATCTGGCAGACAGTTGTCAGGGTTGTTTAAGAAATGCACAGCCCTTTTTTTGTGGGGTTAGTAGAAGCAAAAAACTTCCCTAAGGTGTAACGCTATGTATTTCTGTTGCCAAACCACCACATAAGTATTTAAGTAACTGTCGGCATAAAACACAAATTAAAAAAAAATAACAACAACAACAAACAAAACCCACCAAATATACAGGCACAGACATACACACAGGTTCAAAAAACTGAAATATAAAATAGATAAAAGTTGAGCATACAGAAACATGGGTGAAACACCCCTCGTCCAAACTGACAGATAATGACTTTATCATATGACACTAGGAGTATGATGGACTTTGGGCAGTAAACAGAAAATGTTCCAGGTGTAGGAAATCTGTGCCCTCCTCTCTCCTAACTTTTGCTCTCAGGGAACTAGCCACTATCGTTTGATACGTGGAGTTTTATGGTAGCTCTTTTTCTTCTTCCTATTGCTGGGTTGTGAAAGCTAACAAGGCAAAAAAAAAAGAAAAAAAAAAAAAAAAAGAAGTGCTGATTCTGGTGATGAGAAGTTGTTAGCAAAAAAGAAGCATATTAACATTTCAAACATGTTAAAAGACGGGAAAACAAAGCCTCAAAGATCTCTGGGTAAACCCACAGCTGGTGTTAAGCAGCACAGTGTCACTGAGGTGCATGATGTCTTCTTCTAGTTCAAAGAGAAATTAATTCAGTGAGGCTCTGTAGTTTCATGTCATGGAGGTCAGACTGGATGTGCACTGTGGTACCCTGTGGTTTTATATATAGACTGTAGAAAGTGGCTAAGCTTATGTCCTTTCTTTAAGTAGCACGGTGTATCCCCACCACTCAAACAGATTCCTGGGCTAAATTGACCATTGATCTGACCCAGTAAGATATTCCTTATGTTTTCATAGTCTTATCTATAAATCTCCACCAGCTGATAGCAGAAGTTCCAGCCTATGCTTGTATTATGAAATATTTATCAATCTGTCTAGCTAGGCTGTATCTTTCCTCTTGTATTCCACTTCTTCCTTTGCCCGTATTTATTTGTTCAGTTCTTTAGTTAAGTTGTAAGTTCCCCAAGGAAGGACATGTCTTCCACTTGCTTCCTGCATTGTGACTAACAAACTTTTGAGCAATATGAAAAAGAGAATGATAAAGATATTGCATTCTCCAGAGTCACCTATTTCACTTCCCATATTGCAAAATACCTTAATCTGAATCAAGGAAACCACTGGTGAAAATGTACGGGTTGGAAGAAGTAACCACAGCCAGCATAACCATCACAGCTGTGCTAGTGGATGGTTTGGCAGATTGATGCCTGTAGCCCAAACAGGTTGGGGCCTTGAAATTCATTCTCCTCTCTAGGAGGCAAATTCAGAAGGTGCCTGCCTCTAGTTGATGAAAAACATGATAATCAACAGTTTTTGTCTATATTAAAGTCAATATGGTTTTAAAGCGATCCAAGCCTACTTGGCAGACAGTCTATGTGCAACAGCCAGCTGGAGAAAACTCCAGCCTAGACCAATAGCAGAAAACACCCAAAACACTGCAAGTGGATCTTGGTCAACAACATTAGCAGTACTCATATACCATCAATAGAGGCTAAAGATGTCTGAAACAGAGAAGGAATGGAGCAGTTAATCAACAAGGTTGAAGTTGGATCTAGTGATCTGCGTAAGCCTTAGGGTTTTCTCGACAAGAAAAATAAAAATAATTATTAAAAAATCAGAACACTCTTATAAAGCTTTTCCTGCAAATATCTCAACCCCTGTTTTGCTTAGGTGGGCAACAGTCTCTCAGCAGCATGATGCTGTTCTGACTTTTGCTGCAGGAGCCCTATGGAACCAGTGTGGCCTCCAAGAACCACCCCAGCAGGACCCTGGGCAACCACAGAGGAGCAAGGTGCTGCAGCTCCCATGTGTGGGAGATACCAGCAAGGTAGGGCCCAGGAACTGGGCTGTGAAGATGGAGCTGGTGGAGAGAGTGCTGGCTGTGGGGTGAGCAGAAGATTACATCTGTTCCTGTTCCAGTCTTGCTATATCTGAGACATAACACCTGTGTAAGTACAGTCATTCCTTCCCTGCCCATGCCACACCAGACATATAATAGCCACAATTTGGAGTCTTTTGCTTAGATGTGACTTGCAAACTCTAATAATTACAGTTGCACGAAAAAGCATGTGAACCTTTTGGAATTTCATGGTGTTCTGCATTAATTTGTCATAAAATGTAATCTAACCATCACCTAAGTCAAGAGTATTGACAAATAATGTGCCCAAAGTAATAACACAAAGATAATTCTGATCTTTCGTGTCTTTATTGAGCACACTCATTCAACATTCAAAATGCATCACATTTTATGACAAGTTAATGCAGAACACCATGGGATTCCAGAAGGTTCACCTATTTTTTCTTGTAACTGTATCACATACCTCAAAGACAGGAGGCTGGATGAGCGATATTAAGTCTGATCTGATAGATATTTTTCTCATTGTTTTTAGACTAGTTTTATGATGTTACGACTAGATCTTTTTCCTATTTCTTAAGTGCGTATAGGTTATGTAGAATCATGTAAACAATTACACTATACCCTGATAAAAATGCAACATAAGAAATAATAATGGAAGCAATTTCAAGGAAGTCATATAGTGGTATGCTGACAAACTACTGTGTGTTTTAGTACTCCCTCAGTAAATACATTTGGCACTTACAGCTATTGCAATGCTCATCCATGTCCACAAGTAATCAGAATATGCCCAAAAAGGTGCTGTACAAAATTATTTTGATCTTCATCATGAATTCCCAAATAGCTTTGTGTGTGAAAGCAGCATGAAGAAAGATGAACAAAGGACTTCCAAGGAAATATGAATAAGGATCATTTCATGTCCAGATTCCTAATTATTTGGAAGGACCTTGCCACAAAATACAGAACTGGATTTCTCCTACAGTTTCTGCTGTAATAATGCACAAGCTGTGTACATCCACGTGTGTGTATCATTCAGGCAATATTCCTCGAATATATGGCGGGTTTTGCCCCTTAGGGATACAACACATAAGAAAGAGCACCAAAACTCAAAACCAGCTAAAAAGCTATTTAACACCTATTACCTGTCTTGATTTCTATGGAACACTCATTTCAGACAAAATTAGGGGAATCAATTTCTTTTTCCCCGGAACACCTTCTAAAATTACGCTGAAACACCAAAATATATAGCTGCCCTTAGGATCTCAAGCTCCACCATCTCATGGTCACTGCAGTCAAGGCTACCCATGAGTTTAACATTACCCACCAGCCCTTCCCTATTGACGAGAACGAGGTCTAACGTGGCACCTCTCCTCATTAGTTCCTCTGTCACTTGGCTAAGGAAGTCATCATCAATGCATTCCAGGAATCTCCTGGATTGCTTGTTCCCTGCCGGGTTGTTTTTCCAACTGATGTTGGGGTGGCTAAAATCCCCCATGAGGACCAGGGGTTGTGAACAAACAGCAACTCCTATCTGCTTATGAAGGGCCTCGTCCACCTGGTCCTCCTGACTGGGTGGTCTGTAGCACAGCCCCACTGTAAAGTCTCCTACCCTTCCTTTCACCCTGGCCCACAGGCACTTGGTTCTTTCATCATCACTTGCTAGGTGGACCTCCATGCATGCTAGCTGCTCTTTGACATAGAGGGCAACACCCCCTCCTCGTCTCCCCTGCCTGTCCTTCCTGAACAGTTTATACCCTTCTAGTCCAACACACCAATCGCAGGAGTCATTCCACCATGTCTCTGTGATGCCGATCAGGTCATAGCGCTGCAGACTCACAAGCATCTCCAGCTCCTCTTGGTTATTTCCCAAGCTGCGGGCATTCATATAAAGGCATTTGAGTTGAGCCCCTGATAAGGTGCCTGGAGCCCCCAATAAAGTACAGTTGTGCTTCATCTGTGCTAGCAACTCTGCTTCTGATGTCACTGTGTGTATCCCAGGGGTGTTTTCATTTGATCTGATTCTAACCCCTTCCCCCTTCATATCTAGTTTAAAGAACATTCTATGAGTCCGCCAGCTCATGGCCGAGGATCCTTTTTCCCCTTTGTGTCACTTGAACCCCATCTGGTACTAGTAGACCAGGTGCCGTGTAGATCTCCCCATGGTTAAAAAACCCCAAACTAGATCATTGGCACCACCCTTTTAGCCAAGTATTAATCTGCTTCACTTTGTTGAACCCTCCACTATTTTTCCTTGTAATTGAAGGAACGGAGGCAAACACAACCTGTGCACCTGATCCTTCAAGCATCTGTCCCAGAGCCCTAAAGTCCGTTTTGACTGCTCTGGCCATCTCTCTGCTATCTCATCATTACCGATCTGCATAACCAGAAGCGTGTAATAATCAGAGGGTTCAAAAAAATAAAAATAAGTACTAACCAGGCCTGACTCTGCTTAGCTTCTGAGATCAGACAAGATCGGTCGTTCTCAAGGTGGTATGGCCGTATGCCAGTGGGGACCTCCTGCACCTCCCCAGCTCTCAGCAGCTGTTGCCACACCAGCACACCCCTGGCCTGTGCTCAGACCAGAACGCTTCCATTTGGAACAAATGCCACCACCAACACCCCCGAAGCTGGCCCGGCTACTGCTGCAGGTCCTGATGGGGCTGCCATCCGCAAGTGCTGGCCCCCATCTGGATTTTGAATGTCTCCAGAGAAGGAGACTCCACAATCTCTCTGGACAGCTTGCTCCAGTGCTCCGTCACCCTTACAGGGAAAAAGCTTTTCCTTTTGTTTAAGTGTAACCTCGTATGCTCCAGCTTGCACCTGTTGCCCCTTTTCCTATCATTGGACATCACTGAGAAGAGCCTGGCTCTGTCCTCCTGACACTCACCCTTTACATATTTATAAACATTTATGAGGTGACCCCTCAGTCTCCTCCAAGCTAAAGAGACCCAGCTCCTTCAGCCTTTCCTTCTGATGGATAGTCTGAATAGTTGACAACTGTGTATTTCTATATATATGATTTTTTTTCTCAGTCTTCAGGATGTATGATTTTATTCTTGTAGCAATCCTTTCACACTTTAACCACACAAAATTTCCTTTGTTTCTTTTGCTCCTTCCACATCCTTAAATTAGAGTTTAAGGCCTTGCTCACAAAATTCATTTTGGTAGCTGATTCCCATCAGACTAGTATTTAACCTGTTGATTTCAGCTGAGGAGTCTGACCTTTATTGCCACAGATAGGGAAGATAATTAATAATGTGCGTTACTATTTTCTACAGTTTGGACTGGCTACTGTTCAGGACAGAAAGGGGTTCTTTTGTTCTCTGACATACTAGGGTATTTCTGAACACTTTGAAACATTTTGTTCCTTGTACTTCCAATAGTGAACAATTTGAAGTGTATGTGTGTAATTAATAGTGTCAGAAACAGGGAAAGACATATGGCTGATTTTTTTCTTCCTATGGAAATCAAAGCTTTAATATTTCATTTCAAGAAAGAGTACGCCAGACCAAAGGAATGCCCTCTGCTTATTGCCTTCATAGTCAGGAGACATGAATAATATTACTGATGTGCAAACACAAAGAGCAGGAGGCTTATAACTCTGCTTCTGTGTGATTAAAGACCTGCAGGAGGTACTTGGTGCCAATAGGCACAGGTTGTTTATGATATAAGACAGTAGAAATGACAACTGACCTTTTCTGGAATCATAAATGAGCCTGCAACAACATTGGGGCTCAATTTTCCTGCAAGTGCATCTTTTGTCTTCCCACCCCACATGATTCCATCCTTTTGGATCCCTTGCTTCCTATTATTGTGACATAGCCAGAGTGTAAATTTTAATCACTGGAATTTTTAGCCTTCCATGAGGAAACTTACCTTTTCTTTCTACCAACAATCCTTCTGATATGTTCTTCCTCTACCTTTCCATTCCTTTAGATATCAGTGCTATGAAAGTGAGCAAGCTTAGGGCAGGTTCAGTCTTACCATTCCTCCCCCTGCTCCCAGAGTGTTCATGAACTTCAAAAGAGCCTCAAAGTGACAAACTTGGAAGTTTTGGATATTTGCACTTTGCTCAGGTGATTTTTCCCTTCACTCCTCAGCACATCTACCAAAGTAGACCTGCCAGTATCTAGCAGAGCACTGGATGTGGGTCACTTGTATGGTTCCTGAGTTGGTAGCAGCATCTTGTAAAATGAAGCATCTCAGATACCACTGGGTCGTCAGTCACACTCAATCATTAGAAGTTGCTGTCACAAGGCCAGAATGAGAGAAACCCTAAATAACTTATTTGGCTGCAACTTACAGCATCTAAATATACCCTCCCACTTTCTGAGCTTAAGGGAAGTAGACTAGCACTTGTGTTCTCAGCAGAAAATAATTTACAAGTAATAATTTGATTAGATAGAGGTGTTACGATAAAAATGATGATAGGACACAAAAGTGTCTCTCAATTTTTCCCTCTGACACTGTTTTCATTTGTCCTTACTCCTTTTGCCTTCACGAATGGCACAAACCAGCAATAGTAATGCTCATTAGTAAAGTATTTCAAGGGTTAGTGGTGCTGAGTATTGTCCTCATTTAATAAGGGGGCAAGCCAGGATATGTCAGCTACGATACAGCACAGTGATTGTGCCACAGACACCTTTTAACTCCCCTGGCTTTAGCCTGCGTTACGCTCTTAACCTCAGAAATATAGTGCAATTACTCTGGAGTCACCCAATCTCTATTTCATATAGTTTTATTGCTCAATGGATAAACAACTGTATCAAATCAGAAATCCTGGTATGGTTGCTCTACTGGAGTAATTTAACTTCTCTCTTAGACAAATGTATTAAAACATTAGTAACACTACCCTTATTTCTATGCTCTTAACCATCCCACTTTTTTCCTCCTTTGGTTTTCTTGCCGTGGTAAGGTCAACATCAAAAACCTTCCACTTATGAAGGCCAATCTGAACTGCTCCATAGGTTATCTTGATAAAACTGCTGGGTCATCATTTTGGTCATTTCACTTGTTCCAAGAAGAAAAAGCCTCGTTAATCTTTAGTGACCTAATCACAGTCTTGCAGCTAGTAATGGTCATGGGTTGGACTCCACTTAATTGCCTGTGTGCTTCACCAGTGGTCATTGTGGAGGAAGATAATGGATTTATTTTTTAAAAATAAAGATTCCTAAATTAAAACTTTTACATTCTGTTCCTGCTAGACTGCAAAGGCAGCAACATTCCCGGAGATGAACAGCAGAAGACAGTGTAACAAATTAATATAAATGAAGTAATTCCTGAGTGGCTCCATCTGCTTTGGAAATGAGGCTCGGACTTTCCGAAATGTGGCCGTGATCCAGATAATTAGGCGTGACTCCAAATGAAGCCACACAGGTAACTTATAGCTTCATTAACTCTCCCCGAGAAGGCAGGCATCCAAAAACTAACCTTAATAGAGCAGCATATGATCCATTGACAATCTATTTGATATTAAAAAATGAACTTTGTTTTTACTACGATACCTGAGTACTAGGCCAGTAGCATACGCAGAGCAGAATGCTAGGGAGTGGGTATGTTCTTGTTATCTTGCATTACATGCCAGTCACTATATCCAGAGAACTGGGGTTGTAATTTTTTGTTTACAAAGTTTAATCAAAATACATTAATAACCTAGAAAAAACTAAGCAAGGCACATAAGGTGTCTGCAAGTGTCTTTTCTCTGTAATCAACAAGAGGATTATTAGGTAATAACAAATGTTATTCATCTTCATAATGGCTAAATGACAGCCTGCTTAAAAATAACAAATGACTGCTCTTCATCAACTATTACAGGGTGAATATGACCTTCACGTACTTTAAGCAAAAAAGTCCTCTTCTCAAAGACTTCCCAAGTTCTTTAATTGATAATGATGAGATGCTTTATCTTTTCTGAGGAAAAGGAAAAAAAAAACAAAAAAAACCAAAAACCCCAGCTCCAGTTACACCATTCATTTTAGGCTTGGAGGCATTTTATATAGTCCTCTCTGTCAGAAAAGATGTTGAGATACAATACCAATTTTTTCATCAATAATGCATTAATGTATAATTAAAGTGGTTAGTGAGGTGCATAATGAATTCCTACGAAATGTTTCCTCTTAATGCTTATCAGTCTTCTGTGTGATATTTTCTGTTGATATGTCGCTTCTTTAATGCAACAGAACTGGAGAAATTGGGCTGAAACTTCAAGAAGTTCTGTCATACTTCAGTTCACTCCAAGACAAGAACAGTGATGCCTTATCCATCACTGGCTCAAGCCTCTCTTACTGCTTCTTGACAATTCCTCCCCCAGGAAAATCAGTTCCAATCCCTGCTGCTAGAAATATTTTCATAACATCTAACTTGAATTTCCCACATTGCTATGTAAACCCAAGTGTCTTGCAGAGTAGGCCCTGGAGTCCCCAAATTGAAGATCTTCTATAGATTTAATCTTACCTTCTAACCAAGTTTCTTTGAGCCTGAAAAGAGTAAAGCATGTGCAACAGCTTGCATACATCAGTAGTTAAACTGATTAGGATGGAAACCTGAACAAGTGCTGCTCAACACAGTAAAACCAGTCATTTTTCCTAGCAGAATTTTCATACAAAGACTTTTCCTAGCAGAATTCTCGTACAAAACCATCTTTTTGGCATTCAGATAGTCTCGTCAACTTACGCTGTAGGCTGTTCTGATCCCTGCAAATAATAGTTTGCAGAAGTTCTGGCCTTTTACAAATAGTGACAGTCAGTTACTTTACTCCTGCTAAGGTAATGCACAGTTGTTACACCTTCTGGTAAGGTAAATTAGGTCACACTTTTGTGAATACTGTGTACAGATAAAGTAAAAACCAAAGTAATTACCATGCTTGATTCTGCAATTTGAAAGATGTCGCTGCATTTGCCAACTCACAGCCATATTTGTCTTATTTACCATAGAATTTACACCCGCAGGATTTGAGATGGAGTGGAATTAACAGCTTTCTCCTACCTCTCGTTTCTCTCACAGTACAATGGATGTTGCAAACAAAATGTCATTTGCCAGATATATTCAAAGCAGAGATAAAGTGATACTGACGTTGGTGGAGATCATTTCACCCATCTTAGACAACCATTTGGAGTGAAGAGTGCTGTGTATTAGAAGGAACATTTTAATCATGCTGCATAAAAAGCAATCCAATATTGAAACAAGTGCAATATTGGCTTTGCTTAGCCTGATTAATTATAGCAGAGAATAATGCTCCATGTTAAAATTTTTATTGTTGATTTAAAGGAAAACAGTGATTCGAATCCTTCCAACTCAGTCAGTTTTGCTCTAGTATTTGTATATTCCTGCAAATCAGTGTGCAGTTATTTCTTTATTCAGGCACAAAATGCAGGCATTGATTTTTGTTTTCTTTAACATGCTAATTGAATTATCTCCATAAATCAGGTATTAATTGAATGAATACTGTCACAAACAGAAATAAACTCTATCTTTTTCATTTTACTGGGCTGCAAGTATGCCAAAATGCAAACATGTCATAGAGGTGTGCATACACTCACACACACATGAATAGAATGTTTCCTATAAAAGTGTATGTACTAGATTTATTCTGATAATTTTCACTTTTTATGTTTATGACAAAAATTAACTGAAGACCATTTATTAGATGTTATTAATAACTTTCTGATTATTTGTTTCAAGCTATCTATACATGGCAAAGACAAGCAGATGTTTTGATGTTCTCACACAACACATGGTCAAAAGCTATCTAATATTTGCTGTTAAAGGAACGTACCAGTTGGGCCTTCAGCCTTGAAGAGATGATTTATTAAAGTTATAAGCATTGTCTCCTATAATAGCAGCAACTTTCCCATTCATGCCAAATTTGAGAAAATTAGGAGACTGAGGAAAAGCTGTGACTCAAGTTTATTCCATTTGTTTCAGTTTTGCACAGGGCTGGTGACAGTCACACTTGAGCTCTCAAGAGACAAATGATTCTGCTCACTGATATTCCACTCCACTTTCGTGACACAGCAATTTTTTTACCGGTGGTCTGCAGCCAGCTAGGAAGGGACCAGTTTTCTCTCCAGAAAGGGCTGCATTTTTGTTAAAGGATGCAGTGTGTGTTTTAATTTGAAATCAATGATGCACTAGGACGTGAGGAAATGGCACTACATGAATCAGTCAGCTATCGATACTATGCTTGTTGCTTAATAACGTAATTAAAAGAAAGTTGTCTGCAGACATTTGCCTTTAGTGTCTAGGTAATTGTTTAAAACAGAACATTTTAAGAGGGCTTGATCGTTTCCAAGCTCAGCATTTTTTGTAAGGCTTATAGATGTAGATAGGGATATATTTGCTTCTTTATTTGAGGAGCTGGGATTCGCCCAAGATTTTTTACTAGAGAACAGTTTCTTTCCATGTCGTAAGGTGGAAGGGTTCAAGTGATTTCTGTTGCTACATGGCAAAACATATCTGGACCTAGAGAGAAAGAAAGCATAGGCCCAAGTACAACCAAGTCATGGGCATTTGAGCAAAGCTTTACTAGTACCTTCTACAGAATGTGGCCCTTCTCTATGATTTTCCTCCGCCAAGTCTGGGATCTCTACCCAACATGTGGAAAAGGTAGCACTTGAAATACTGTACTGGTTCTGGCAGTACATTCAGCTATGTGTGCAGAAGAGTAATTAGGGAAAAGCCCCCCCCAGAGCTTCCCAGAGCTACTGAAAAGAACTGGGAGGACGAATCTCTTTATGTGTACATAATATAACATAACATAACGTGTACATAACATATCTGGGCCATCCCTCATCTTTCAAAATTGGGTTTGAGCAAACAGCTTCATGTGATTTCATCCTCCTGAACAGTCTTGAAGAACATAGAGCTATGCATGGTTTAGAACCAGACCTGCTTACTCTGCCTGTAAAATATCATCTTTTTTTCTGGACAATGACCCAGAAGACCCTAAGTAAGGTGCTCTAGTCAGATACACAGTCAGTGGAAGTTGTCCTCAGCTCAAGTGAGGCAATGACCTTTGATTCTTGGAGCCAAAGCTCAGGTTTTGCTGATGACTTTGTAGGCTTTTGCATACAGGAATGAGAAGACTCCTGGTAGGATAGGACAGGTGACCAAAGAGGGTGTAAGGAAGAAGCCTGTGACTATGTAAAATTTCAGGGAAGCCAACAAGGCAGCAAGCAGGGACAAATGTTTGTGCATATGGAGATAATGCGTGCAACACTTTGCTCATTCCTGCTAATGCAGGTCTGCACTAGTTCCAAAATGGACCAAAGAAACAGTAAACTTTTTCTGGTATCTTTTACAAGTTCCATAGTAAGAAGAAAAACCGTGGGCTAATCTATTACATGTCACAAGGTTTTTCCCTGTGTCTAGCCAGTGGTCTTACCACACAAGCTCAAGCCAAAACTTAACTAATCTGCTAGCATAAGAAAAAGTCATCCCAGGGAACCCTGCATGAAATACTGGACGTGGTGCTGTAGTATTTCTCATTAAAAAAATAAGAAGTTGGTCATTCAGATACTTTTATAAATTACTTTCAAATACAACACTCTGAAAGCCAGTAATGGGCTGAGGAAAAAGGCAAAGCTAATTAAATTAAATTGCAGCACTTTTTTTTTTTTCCTTAAAGTACTTGTTTAAAATTAAATTAGTTATTTAAAAAATAACTATGGACAACAAATGGATTAAAAAAAGAGATAGATCAGGTGGACTGAAAATTAAAAGTGAAACAAATATTCACAGATTTTCCTCTCAGTGATGGAGTTGGTTAGAAACCTTTTACTGCAACATCTCTTGTAAGAAAATAGTATTTCATCGGACCAAAACAATCTCTGCAGAATATGTCAGTTATTACAAAATGAGGGAGAGGGCCAGTAAGTTAATCCTTTCAGTGGTATCAAGACATTCTATTCTGAAGTGTTTCTAAACAGTATCGGCACTTCCTAGCCTTTCTAAAAGCATTTTTTAAATTTTATTTTATTTCACTTCCTGTGTCTTCAGAATAACATTTTGGAAAAGTATGTTCTAAATTAGGACTACAATGTCTCAGCTCATAATTCTTAAAGGAGTGAAATTTTAAATTTCACAGGGTTTTGCCTGTTCATATCTTTTGCCCTGTTACTTACTTTGTGTGGGTCCACACTTGTCTCGGGAGATGACACAAAGGAAACCAAAGATGTAGTTTAATTCCTCTTTTCTATGAAAGGTTCATCTTTCAAACAGAAACTTCTTCATTTAAGAGACTTTCTCTCCTTTTCTCACTGATTCCTCATTCCTGCACCATCTCCACCCCACCCGCGCTTTGTAATCTAAATTAGAGCACAAAAGTAATTTGTGGGTTTAACCAGAAAACGAGGTTTTGTTGATATTTTTTTTAAATCTATTTCTTTAGTGGTTTTTAATGTAGATCAGCTTGGTGATTATATTTCTGACTGTAAATAAAGGTGTCTGTACAAGCTGCCAGTCCCTGCAGGGGAGGCAGAGACCAGTGGTATGGGTAGATGGGAGCAAAAGAAATGAGGAAGAAGGGAAAGCGACAAGTCTTCTGCCAGCATCTATACCACAGGAAACTTGTAGATTTTGAAAAGTTTTGGACCCATCCACAAGGGTGAGCCATGGAATGACCCGGTCTTTATTTATTTTGAGCAACTTGTTTAAAACTAGATATTACCATTCGGTACATACAGGTATTAATGGAGTCGTTTCATCCACTGTAGTGATTTATCTTCGTGCTGAATGTAACAGTGAATTTGCCTAAACTCTGAATGATCCTGACTGTAGTCTAAGGATCCAGATCATGGCCAAAAATATACAAGCTGTCTCATTTTACAAGTGATTGAAGAGACACCTAAATGGGTTGGGACTTGATAGGAGGGCTCTCATCTCAAAGATCAAGGATTCAGATTCCAAATCAATACTGAGAGATGTTACCTTTGGGTGGCCCATGTAAAACGAATGGCAGTACTAGCCTGAGATGTCTGTGCCATCAAAAAAATCCCATCATTACGCTTGGCATTCTCAACATAGAAGCCAAAGACAGACTGGGTACGGAGGCAGAATTAACCTCTTCTGAAAAGAGAATAGTTGGTCCTTCCAAAACAGAGATAAAACCGATTATTCAGGCAGCTTGAGTAGTACTGAAATGTTAGTGCTTGGACTTTGCTCCCTCCCATGAAGAAAGAGAGGGCAGAATTTCCAGGGTTTTCATGCAGCAACTTTTCACAAGCCACAAATTCACTTTTGCAGGGGAAAAGATGTAAGAGGCTTATTTGTGCTACCAAGTTAAGATTGTATCAGAGTCTCTTTTACAAGCCTCATCAAGCCATAATAATTTAATCTGGGCTAAAAGTCAGCAAAGGCATTCTCAGCCCTGAAGTATGTTTTAAACCACATTAAAAATATGCATTAGGCCACTTAAAATACTCAAGGCTAAATAACAATAATAAAAAAGTCCTTTCATCTAAGTGTGGAATGCAAAGAGGAAATAGACTGTCAAATATTACATGGTTTAAAAATATTCCTATGTCTGTGCATCAAATGAGAAAGCTTTGAGAAGTCTTTCTGATTAAGTCTGAGGTTACTTGAGAGTTTCTTCTTGCTTGAACTGTTGGGAATACGCTATCAGCAGCTCCTGAAGACAGACCACAGAGAGCTTTAAAAAATGTGAGCGATAACATTTTGAAATCACTGCAGAACTTTACTGCCACGAAGGAAAAATATGTAGATTTGGCTTACTCCCCATGAGAAGATGAGCTGCGTAGTTTTGTGCAGCTTGAAGGCGTTAAATTTGCCTAGTGGGAAGACCAGTTAAAAGAGAATTACAGCAGTTTAAGCATGAAAAATAAGAGTATGCTGCACATCAGCACTCTGAGTTCTCAAGCAGATATTATGAACCTTAATTCTTGCTGCATTTCTCAACTGAAAAAGACAGACAACTGATGATTTTAAGAAGAAAAAAAAAGTTTCTTATTTGTGCATAATAAAACCATGATATTTTTCTATATTCAGGGACCTCCTTCATCCTTAAAAATATTAGGAGCCTGAAGAGGCATGGTCTTGGTACCAAAAAGCTTATCAGATACGTGCTTTTAAATAGAATGTAAAGGGCTGGTTCCTAAGTCCACCAGGGCTAGCTCCAAGCTCTGGACCCCGTGATGCTCTTCATTTGCTGCAACACTTTGCTGCTGTGCCCGATCTATGAGAGCTGGGATTCTGGCCCAATGCTTGAATAAGGGTTGACAGACAACCTGTGAGTGTTTGCATCTTGTTTTTTCCCCCCTGTCCTGGTGAGGAAGGGGAAGTGGGTGGGCATCTGGCAGCCAGCCATGGTCAACCCACTGTGATCTCACAACAGCAAATGAACTGCCAGGGCCCTAGTGTGTACCTTGTTGACTGTAGCATTGTATATGTAGAAAAAAAAACTGCTAATTGTCTCAAATTACCTACAAGAATTTGATTGTGATACAATATTCAGCAATTTATGAGCCAGAGAGGCATCTGTTGTAGAACATCAACAGCTCCCTGAAAAAGGAAACTCTAAACCTGCTAAATAATGTAGGAGAAAACAGGAAGGCTCTTGCATGACACTGTAATAGAGGCACTGCTATGAGGAGGCAGTTTTCTTAATTAAGAGTGAGAGGTGACAGGTGGAAACTTGCTCTTGTTTCTGCTTGTGTCCACAAGAAGACCCCTACAAAAAAAGCGGTGCTTCTTGACTGGCAGGCTGCAGAGTCCAGTGTGCATCCATTGGACAAGAAGAATATGGTTCTCTGACAAGGTGGGAACTCTACCAGGAAGTCCTTGTTAGATTTACTATTTTATTACTAAAAAATACAAGGATTTACCAGCATTCAGCATTCTGGTTTTGCAACGTGCTGACGTGCACACAGCTAGTGGGATCTACCTCTCTCCTCTCCAGTTCTTTATTGTAAAGGCACAAGGAGATTCCATATGCCAGATTACTGTTCTCTTAAAACATCAGGGAATTACAGGGAATACATAGTTCTTTGAATTCATCACTACCCAAAGAAATTTAACTTTTTTATTATTATTTTTTTTCCGAAAAGCTATGTCTGATCTGTTGCCTAGTCTAACTGAAAGTAGAAATATGCTTGCTAGGATAACAGACCCTGTACACGTCTGCTCACTGTGATTTATAACTTTTTCATTGGGAAAGTTGTGAGTGCTTCTGAGAAAATGAAGAAACACCTCTTATCTACTAATCCTAACTAATTCAATTGCATAATGAAGTATTTTGTAACAGGTTGGTGTAGTACCGTGTGTCAGACAGGGTTAACTTGCTTACAGTTACATTTGCTCAATTGAAGAGAAGTTCTATCAAAAAAACCTGCTCCAAAATCTGGACTGCTCTCAGGCCCAGCTCAGTCTTGCCTCTCTGAGACACCTCCAGGAGGAATCCTATCTCATTACACTCATTGTGACTTCTGCAGCTAATGAAGTGGGGAGAATGAGGGCGAGGCAGTTCCAGAGAACAGCTCCCATCATCCTCTCCTTCCCCATTAGCTATAAGAAGTGTGAAGACACAAAGTTCCTCCTGAAATTGTTTCAGCTAAGCAGGGTAAAACCAGCAAATCTGAGCCAGGAACTCATAAACTCTCGCTGATATAATGAACAACCTAAATGGCAAAGGCTGGAGCCAATCATTCTGAAGCAGTTTGAGCACGAAGTGAGCTCTGAGAGCCCCACAGTTCCAGAATTAAAAAGCAATCAGAATATATGTTGTGCTGAGCGGAAGAAGAGGAAGAATGAGAATCCTCAGATTGCCTGGAATTGTGGAAAGCAAGAAGAAAGTGAGATGGCTTTTGACTCTAGCTGCAAACAGCACCCACAGGTGTGTTAAGAAGGGAGACAATCAGAGGGTAACTGGTTTTGACAGTGGCTAGTCTGTAGGCATAACATTTTGTTCTGCTGAAAACAAGAATGCCTGGGATGTTAGTAACAGATGTCGGAGTCTCTGAGGAATTACATATATGCAAAGTGACAGCTAAGGAAAAACAACGCCCCTGACTGATGTGAATTGGGGGCCCCAGGGCCGCTGCTACTTCACAAAAAGAAACTGTACCTACCGGTGTCAGTAAATGCTGGCTGTGAATTGCCATGATATCACCAGAGGTAGTAGTTATCTGCAGTTGCCTGAAATTGTCAACCCAGACAAGAGTGTCACCTTCTCAGAGTCTCAGAGAGGAGAGAGACTGGGGCTGCCTGAGGTCAGGCAGCTCCCTCGGAGGGGCTCTCAGCCTGGCGTTGAGCCTAGCAGTCTGAGACAGAGGGGACTTCCAGGACACAGATGTCGGAGTTATATCATAAGGTTTACTGCCTCCCTAGGCAAATGACATTGAGGTTGGAGGGGAAGTCTGTGAGCTTGAGCAACAGCATGGCCCACCGTCTGAGCCCCTGGTGTAGGTATTAGTCTGGCTGCAGTTGCACAGAGCTGGGTGTTAAAAGTATTATATCTGGGCATTTTAATGGTAAGCACTTTTGTTGTAAGGCAAGAAAATCTGGGAAGAGCACTCAGAGGTTGTGCGGAGTGCTGAGGATCTGGTGAAGTTATGCAGAGCTGTTTGGACCCAGAGTTAGCTCTCTCTGAAGTCTTAAACTCTGAAAGTCTAACGAATGCCAGCACCCTGCAAGCAGATGCATTCCAGAGTGACCCCCTCCACCTCTGCAGAGCAAGGAGCAAGCCTGTTAGGCAGCTCTCAGATGCTGGGGGCCCTCACCAGTGTGGGGATAGCAAGGAGGAAGGAAAAGCAGCATATAAACACGTATGTAAGGAGATTCCACACTGCTGTTTAGGGACTGAAATTAAAAAAAAAAAAATGTGTAAATAACCCTGACCATCAGATTTGAAAGATACTGAACATGAATCAGGAGCCAAAGGGAAGAAAGTTACCTTGACTGAGAAGATACAAAGGCATTTGCAAATGGCAAAGGCCAAGGAGCAGGACTTGAGTAAAGCAGGTACGACATAACAAGGCATATAATTTTAGACAATGTCTCTCACCTGTTTTCTTCAAACTCGCCCCTGAGCCACTGAATGGTGCAGAGAAAGCTCTTCTGGGTTCTCAAAGGTAAGTGCCAACAGTTTTGCCTGGTTTTCTGGTTTTTTTACCATAAATCACCAGCCAATTTTTAAAAATAAGGTAGCAACCCCAATAGTCAGTGATGAAAATGTCAAGATTAAGACCACCATGTCTGTAAAGTGAGTTAATAATGGGAAAGAGATGTAACAAAGATACAAATTCTGCGAAAAAAAAACATCAGGCATATGACATTTTCATTAAGTAGAAAATCAGCTTAACCCTTGACACATGGTGAGATTCAGACAAGAAATGAGTAACTGAAAGTTTTGACATTGTCGTTGTTCCAGTCGACCACCCTGGCTGACAACAAAGAACCATGTGGTCACTCTCTCAGTCCTCCCCCCACCGCCCTCTCCACAGGGATATGGGTGGAGAAAATTCACCTAAAAATGCTCTAAGGCTGAGATTAAGGACAGGGAGGATTCATCTACCACTTACAATGATGGGTAAAAAAAAAGAGTAGACTTGGGGAAAAAAACCATAATTTACCACCACCATTCATGGAGTAAGGTAGCGACAAGAATCGATCTTAAATACACTCCCTTCCCCACCGCTCCCATCTTTCCAGGCTACCTCCTCACCTCTATTGGTGCAAGGTGTTGATATACACCTGAAGTAGCTATACTGACAGGCAAGAGCTGATCTGGAGATAGCTCAGGCACAGCTGATAACAGCGTGTTGCACTTGGTTGCGTTTTCATCTGTTGGTGGGAATGGCAGGATGGAAGCTTACCCACAATGGGTAACCTTCTGGCTTCACAAGATCCCAAAAGTGGATGTCAGGACAATCAGTTCTAGTCTGCCTTCTGCTTTGCCAGTGGCTTTAGATAGAGGAATAAGGTGCTAATGTCATGGGTGCTGCTAGAGAAAAGAATGCTCTGATTCTGGTGTTGTAGGAGATGATACACAAATTTCCTCTCCCTCTTACCTCATCAGTTCTGGAATATGATAGTGTCTAGCAGTTGTTTATGTGATGCATCCAATAATTGGTTTTTATAGCTCGTTATCATTGGAGAATTGAGAAAACCTGTATTTGGCTTCTTTATTTTATGTCTATTCCGCTATGTCTTTATATTATGTGGGTTAAAGAAGCCTGTCTCTCCAGAAAGGACCTGAGGTGCAGCTTGCTGTGCTTACATCAGTCTTACATGATGTGCTTGACAGAGTTTAGATGTTGTAGGAATTTGTTCCTTGGTTTATGATCCAAAGGCTGTTGAAGTCAACGTAACAAGCCCCACTGACTCTGAATAGGGTCTTGCTGTAGCCTTTTACACTCACGCAACAACAGAGTTCATCAGGATAACCGTACGCGAGAATCCAGAAGGGAAGGAAGGGAAGGTTCTTTATAGAAATCTGACTACAAATTTGAATGAACTAATCCAAACCAGAGGTAAACAGTTGGGTAATAATGTGTTGTCTGATGAAAATGGGTGGAAAAGTTGTAATTCATACAACTCATAGCCTTTGATGGACTCCAGATAGATGAACCCTAAGAAACCTGTGTGTCGTAGTGGGCAGCTCAGTGAAAACATCTACTGAATGAAAAACCTCAGCCAAAAAATAAGAACATGAGATTTAAAAAAAAAAAAAAAAGCATAAACCCAGTACTGACTGCATTAAGAAATGTCAGGAGAATAAACCTGCAAATACTTTACTGTTGTTGTAAATAATGGTAGCATACTTTCACTCTCAGTATTATCTCCGGTCCTGGGGGTCTCCACCTCAGAAATGATCTGACCAAGGATGGTAGTTCCAACGTGATGTGTTTTATTACACTTATTAAACTTTGTCAGAGACTCCAGAAACCTCAGTTACCCTTTGCTGGTGAGGTTTTACACCAGTCAACAACAAGGCTCTGGCAACAGTAATAGATGGAAATGGGAATTTCTCCCTGATTTGTACAATGTCTGCCCCATCTACTGAGCTTTAAATCTTGTCTTTACTCTCAATAGTGTTTGAATGGCTGTTTGTGCTCCAGGGAATGACTTAAGAGCATTTTTATTTTCTCCTCTTTTTGTGCTACATTTTTTTTGCAAGTTTTATTTCCTGCAGTCCATCAGCCAAATTCCAAATATTTTGCAAGTGGCAATATTTCAGGCAGCTCTTGCCTAGTTCCAAAGTGCAAGTTACTACATCTTATTTAGGCAGAGGGTCACAGCCTGTCCTTGATTACACCCCGTGAAGCTGATGTGATCCGTGTTAAGTCCCAATTTCTCTCATCCTCCTGAAACACCTTGGCCTTCACCAGATCTGCCCTCTCTGAGACAAGGTATGAGGTGCAGGTGTGCTCTGCCCTGCACTGTAGGGGCCCCATCTTCCCACCATCCACGCTATCTGACCATATATATCCCCTTTCCTTCCAGAAAGTGCACATCTGGATACCAGAGCTGAGTGCAGACCCAGCCACTTAAGACCTTTTTGCATGGAACCCTGCCGCTTGTTTTCAGCATTAAAATTCATTATAGTACGAATTCTCTGACTTTAAGATTTGATTAAAAAAATGATGAGAAAAAAAAAATGGATGAAAAAAGTGGTCTCTGAGGTGCTTCTACATAAGAGTTTTAGTTCAGATGAGGGATGAGTTTTTCAAGCAAAATTCTCAATTGTCACCCTTACTTTACTGTTTCGTATTTCTACTGAAAACATACTGGATGAAAATAAACTGTATAAAATGTACCCTGGGTACACATTGATACGCTCCAGACACTAACAGGCATTCAGTTCACAGACTCAGACTAGACCTAGTCGAAAGTAAACCCTTCCAAAATGTGGACAGTGTTCATGTCAGATCCTCCGAATCAGCTGTTTCACTCTGCAGTTCCCCTCCTACCGTGCAGCACTGTTTGCTAACGTGGACCTAGCCTAAGAGGATATTAATGCAAAACTATTCCAGATCACATTAAACTACCTCAGACAACTGGCATGTGAAGGGCCTAATAATGTAATATGATAAACACTCCAGAGTTATGTGAATTCTGGCATTTAATTATCTGGTACTTTATTTCGAAACAATCTGGATGTGGACAGTATCAACATAGTTGTAGCAGCGTTTGTGAATGCTAATAATAATATGGAAAAAGTTAGATGTTGCAGTTAATTTTTGACTGAAGGTAAGATCATAAATGGCACAAGCCGTTTGGCCTAGCTGGCTGCTTAGCAAAGCAGGAAGCTAGGATACCAGGCAGAAAAGAGAGAAGGCAGGCAGGAATGAAGACAGGCAGAAAGGAGAGGAAGTAGAGAGGGAGATGCTGATCGTTTCTCCCTGGTATCCAGTGGTAGAGGGTGTGGAAACGGTTCAAAACTGCATCAGAGGAGGTTTAGACAGCATGTTAGGAAGATATTTACTGAGAGGGTGGTCAAACCCTGGAACAGGCTTCCCAGAGAGCTGTTCGATGCCCCAAGGCTGTCAGTGTTGAAGAGTCTGGCAGGGTTTGAGTCTGGCAGGGGGTTTGGAAGTGAGGGGAGAGCTGTAGTGGCCAACTTTCGCAAAACTTTGAGAGCCTCTCCCAGGCCCACGTAGAAGTTGGATCTGCCTCTGTCTGAGGACAGGCCAATCAGCACCTCTGAGATCAAGGTATTGAAGAGGTGACCCTATTGTTCCAGTTTCTCTCTCTCTTTTGGTTTCATCTCATTTCGTCTCATCTTGATCTGTCCTGTCTTTTACGTTGGGGAGGTTTTTTCTGCTTGAGGAGAGGGAGGTGAGGAAAATAAGTGGAGGAGAGAGAGAGGCCAGGCCTACTCTGTAAATGGTGGTGGTAAATTAATGTTTTCTCCCCAAGTCTATTCTGGGTTTTACCCACCATCTTAAGTGGTAAATTATTATCCTCCCCATCCTTAATCTCAATTCTTGAGCTTTTTTAGTTGAATTTTCTCCCTCACATCCCAGTGGAGACAGCGTGGGGGGAGAAGCGATAGCATGGCTCTTTGTTGTCAGCCCAGGCAATCAGCTCGAACCATGACAGGGGCATTTTGGCAATGCCCTTAACAACATACTTTAACTTGATCAGGCCTGAATTGGTCAGGCAGTTGGACTAGATGATCATTGTAGGTCCCTTCCCACTGAAACAGTCTATTCTAAAGGAAGGAAGGGAGGAAGCAAGAAAGGAAGGAGGGCAGAAACTCAAAATCTTACATTCACTTTGCTGTATCAAGTCAATCGTTTAAATTTTCTTCACAGTCATATGTCTTCACATTCAGGTTTGATATTTACCTGCCTAGCTGGATTTCATTTGTGTGCTTTAGTATCCTTAATAAACTTTATTATTGCAACAAGAACAACAGCTGCCAACATCATAGACTCCTGTCGGCTGTGAACTGACATCTCAGCTCAGTGAAGTGATGTTGTTCAGGAAACCAATTAAACCTGTAGTTAGGTTATATAAAGTCCTGAGTAATTTGAGGCATGAAAGAACATGAAACATAAATAAGCACCTATTCTTATAGAGCAGTTCTCGTACATTAGAACTGAAACATGGTTTTGATGTCTATATTGGATCTGTTTGCGACTGCATGAGCGTAAATGCGTGAAGGACATTTTTATCTAGTGCATTCAGTCTGGCACCTTTTGTCAAAACAGAACACAAACACTTGTATGTCAGCCAAAACTGGTGTTTGGCTGTTAACGGAGATGAAGTGAAAGCTTGGACATTGTGTAGGATGAAAGATGAGCTTGAGAAAAGTCTAGAGAGTACATTTAAGTGGGCAAATATTCCAGACCCGTGTATGGTTGCCTAATTTAAGGAAAAAATACAAAGATAACGCCAAGCTTCTGGCAGCCTCCACCCCCATGTCTTCCTCTCTGCTTACCTCCAGTATGGCTAAACGTAGGCAAGTGGAGAAGGGCAATATGCTGAAGAGAGTAGACATGTCCATTACTAGCCAATGTGCTGTTATGTCTTGGCTGGAGTTCAGTCAAAAATCTGCAGTGCAATTTGTTGAATTTCCTTTTTTGCTTCTGAGTACTGACTACCTGTTCATAGTTTCCTTCCTTTCCTTTCCCTATCAGCAACACCTGTCAGGGAGAGAGAAAAATGTATTAGGATGCTTGTAGGTCATTGTTAATTAGAAAAGCATCTGATTATTCACTAGCATAAATTGTCACTGAGAGAAATGGACCCTTCATTGCAGGAGAAAAACTGAGTTAGCTTAAATTGTTTGAAGTATATGTACCATGTGATGGACCCAGTGAAGAAATTGAAAGTTATATATTTGCATGTAGATTACTAATTCAGAAAACAGTTACAATGATGTTGAAATCAAGTGTTTTGTTGAATTGTTAGCATAGGCAAGGTTTGAGCTAAAGCTGTCAGAAGAAGTAAATTTGCTATAGCTGAAAACAGCACCTCTACATCTCCAAAAGCTAGCAAATGAAAAAGACCAATGGAAAAAGGCAGAAACTCTTGATATTTAAAGGTATACCTCAAGAAAGTCCTAATGCACATTGATTCCTATCTCTCCACTTGACAGTTCTGTGCCAAACACCACGATAGTTTGATTTAGTAATTCCTTCCTGCAGATAATTCCACCTAGTTAGAATTTGACTTGAAGGTACTTAGTTTTCCTCTTGCTCCAAAGTTCACTCTGCTTTGCTCTTGCATTGCCAGTGGCTACACCAAGAATAATCCTGTGACTGACACAGCCTTCAAAGCACTTGGAAAATAATACCTGTTTGAAACTCCAAATTTTGGAGAACTTTAGAAGTGAAAATGTCTTTTGTTCCCTTATCATATGAAAGAAAGAAACTTGAAAAAATCATCTGAGAGAAAGAAAAATACAAAATCAAGCAAGAAAAGCTGTAAATGCTACTCAAATCTTTCATTTAGTTTCTGTGACACTCAATATTTACAATATTGTACAACTGGAGGAGATCCGTCTTGATAGAAATCTTTTGCATAATTCTGAATTTGCTCTTATTATTTCTATAGGCAGTTTAGCACCTGGAGTTTGGGGGTTACTTTAGGAAGTTACCTTCTTAAGTAACGTTATTGCTTACTGTGAGGCTCCTCACAGTCTCTTCATTCTGTCTAGTGTGAGTGTTGCTACATAACTTAGCAACTAGCACACGGGTGATGCTTACCGTCAGAATACATAGCATTAGAGCTAGCCCTGCAAAAGTTGCAGTTTCCAAGTACTTATCTCAAGCAATGCAATTCAGTGATTTGACAAAGGCGGTGTTTGTCGTCAGAAGACCAAATGAGCTACCAAGACACATATATATATAGATGTATGAGATAAGCACTAAGATAATATAGGTTATTTCTAATATCAATTTCAGGTAGCAAACCTGTGGAAATAAATATCATTCTCTTGACTTTGTTGGAGCTAAAATGATTTACACGAACCACGCATTTCTCCCACCTTGCCTAAGTGTATTTCTCAGGGTACCATATCCCCTTTCTAAAGCAGTGTATTTGGTCATCAGTTCCTGTGGAAAGCACTGTATTATTAAACATTAATTAAACCATTAACATGATGATAAATTAATAGCCGGTAGAGTTTAGTAAAGAGTGATATCTCTTCTACAGATATTTTAAAAATAAATGTCTTATTTCATTTATAAGTCATTGGGCATTTTTTAATCTTTTATCTTTTCATTTTCTTTCTCAGTAGTCCTTCACTTTCAAACAAACACAAATCTTACCTTCAGCATGCAGTGCTGGTTTGGACTGGGGATTGCTTCAGCGTTTCTGAGACCATCTGAAAATGTCCAGACCTGTGCCCTCTTTATTGTTGCTAAAAGCGTCTGCTAGATTTGAAAGTAGGTTGAGTTCTCTAGAAACTCTTTCTTTTTTTATCGTTTATCTGCTAAGCTCTGATTATGGCAACTAGTAAGGAAGATGCTTCCTGAAAATATTCTCTTAGACTCACCTTTAGCAAGTACCCTTCCTCAACAGAAGGTGAAGGTGAATGGGGTCTTCTCTCCAGCTCTTGGACCCAAGGTGCTATTGAGGATGAAACCCTCTGCACCACTGATAGTTTATCACAGTGTGTTTACCTTAAAAATCTAAACTTGGAGTCTGTGGTAGGGAGGTGGCCAGACATGGAGACTGAAGGTGTGTGTCATTTCCAGCAAACAGACCACAGCTGGATTTACAACCTGAGGACATAATATCTTAGACAGAATGGACCCTGGTCTGAGGAAGGTCCTAATAAAAGCACATGAGATGCAGGTTTATTGACTAACTGGTATTAGTTTGAACCTTTAGAATATTAAGCGTGTGCTTCCTATATTAAAATTATTGTTTCCTAGGGAAAAAAAAACATATTCTGAGTGGTTAATACTCATGTATCTGACCATCATGATTTGTCTTTAAAGGAACTTGCTCTTCAAACAGTTCTGTATAATCACCTGAAAAACTCAGACCCTTCCAAGGTATCCTAAAATTATAAAAGCAGTCCCTATCTGGATTTAAAGAAGGGCATTTTTTATTTTTCGTTCCCCAATGCCTTGATCCCTAAGTTAAAGAAGAAAAACTGTTTCATTTGTTGTTGCAGATATTCAATGATACTAAAATATGAATGTATAAAAAAGGCTCGGTTGTGTACAAATTCTTTGGGGAAGATGTTTGTTGACATCAACAAGATTTTTTGCTTGAGTAAGGTCCACAGGATTTGGTCTGATAGGTGTCTTGAGGTTTTCTGCCTGAGTTGTGCTGTGATGACAGCTACAGTGACAGTAGTAGCAGATCAGGTTTTGGTTGGGTTTTTTTAAGCTTGAAAACCCAGCTCACACATGGACATACTGGAAAGCCCATTTCTTACGCTGGGCAGGTACATTTACATATGCAAAACAAAGTTTCAGTTGCCTTTAAGCATGTAAATTAGCCTCTTATGTGTCTGCTTGTGAACACATGCCTCAGAATTGGCTAACGTGCCCTGAACACAAATTCGTACTATATTCCGGAGAAAGTAATGTCTTCAAAGGAAAATAAAGAAGAGACTTTTTGTTGACTTTGCTCTTATTCTAGCTATTCTAGGAAAACTGTGGACATATTTCATTTATGAAAAGCTACTTCAACCAGCTTAGCAATCAAGTTATAGGCACCTCAACAGTAACATACTGCCTTTGTCATTTTTCATACATTTCTATATTTTATGTATTGCACTGATACGGAGCTATTCTTGGAGAGTTTTCTTTCGAATCACTAAATAGTTGAACAGACTGTCACTAGAAAATGCTTTGGAACTTTTATGAGCATACTTTTGTTGTAAATATTCATTTACAGTGAAGCTATTTCAGTACCAGAGCTTAAGAAACACAAGTGCCATGAAGATTCTTCACTACAATAACCTATAATTTGTGGGTTTGTTTAGTAAAACGCTCAGTCACGGATGGCAAATTTTAGTCAGAATTAATAAACAGATAAGAATGTTGATTCGCAGTGTTATTTTGGCTTGTTTGTCTCTTCTGTGTACCCATAAAATCTTTGAAAACCTTAAGTTTTATCACTGTCGTTTAGAAAAAAAACATAATTATAGCACAAAATTAGTTTTCTCCCTCTCTGCCTGTTGGGATCTTCAGTGCATTTCCAGCTAATATGCAAATAACTGTTTTCCTGCTTCACTTGTCCCCCTCCTTGAAGAGGAGGGGGACCATGAAAGTTACTGCAGGTAAATAAGTTGCTCCAGAGCTATATGCACAGCTCTGGTCTGTCTTATGGCTCTACATATGACAGCTAAGACTGTGCTCTGGTATGCCTTGTTTCAAATCACTGCCTGGGGGTGGCCTGAACCTGCTCAAGGCAATAACTGGGGCCTTTGGCTTTCTTCACTGCAAGCTTCTCCTCTTCATTAGGCTTGAGATGGCAACTGAAATTTATTAGCCTAAACTGGGCCGGGACTGATGAGATTTACAGTGATGTACCGAAGGAACACCGAGGTGGAGAAAAGGGATGAAAAATTGAAATGATAAAGTTGTATTGGTAGCTTGTTGAGGTAATTGAAATGCCTTGTTGCGTTGTATTGTGATGGGTTCAAATGAAATATAGGCGCAATTTGTCTAGATCACGCCTGTAGCACACTACAAAATAGATTCCTCCTTTCTAGTGTTAAGGACATGTTCAATTTCTGTCAGTGGAGATTGTGAAGGGATGAGATGAGACTGAAACTTCTCCTTATTGATGCAGTTGACAGTTTGGCATTGTTCGCATTACACTGCCTACGGCAGGTCAGTGAGTGTCCTTCAGATCACCCAGGGGGATCTCTGCAGAGAAGAGCAATGCACCCATTTTTGTCTCCTGGCGATCTCTCGTGCTTTGTCCTCTGCTCAGAGAACACTGACCAGTTCTAGTGCAGAGCTTTGCCGCCGTTGAGGCTCCAGGGGCACCAAAGGATGTCTGCACTCTTCACTGACATGTGTCTGCACTGTGAGGCAATTTGTGCTTGGCTGGACAGGACTAAGATGATTAAGGGAGTGGAGCATCTCTCTTATGAGGAAAGACTGAAGGAGCTGGGTCTCTTTAGTTTGGAGAAGAGGAGACTGAGGGGTGACCTTATTAGTGTTTATAAATATGTCAAGGGGAAGCGTCACGAGGATGGAGCCAGGCTCTTCTCAGTGGCAAACAATGATAGGACAAGGGGTAATGGAATCAAGCTGGAACACAAGAGGTTCCACTTAAATTTGAGAAGAAACTTCTTCTCAGTGAGGGTGACAGAACACTGGAACAGGGAGGTTGTGGAGTCTCCTTCTCTGGAGACATTCAAGACCTGCCTGGACGCCTTCCTGTGTAACGTCATCTGGGTGTTCCTGCTCTGGCAGGGGGATTGGACTAGATGATCTTGTAAGGTCCCTTCCAATCCCTAGCATACTGTGATACTGTGACTTGCAGGTGATTCTGTTCAGGAGATCCCTGAGCTCTTTGCCTCTGGTCCTCAGCAGAACCAAAGTCCAGAAGCAACACATGTGAAAAACATGGGAGGACCACAGCTGGCGAGATGCCTCTACACCACAACAGAATTACTTATAGATTATTAGATTTCAAAAGGAAAAAGATGCTATGTTTCTCCAAAAATGAAGTGGATTTCTGAAGCTCAAACTAACCACCCATTGAAAATCCTAAACCTTACTCGAGCCAGGAGAAGAGACTGAGGACCCTGTCTGGCTTATCTTTCATTTATTCCCTATTTAGTCCTAAAGTCCACTCAGAAAACGACTCCAAGCCACTCCCTGAAACAGCGCTGATCTCAAGGAAGATGCAAATATAAAGCTGGCAGATTACCCTGTGGAAGTAAGACCCCAGAGTGACAAAGTATACCTACTGCAAGTCCAAGGGGTGTAACTGCTTTCTAGCAGACTAATTGTAGAACAGCTTAATACCCTATGGCTCAAAATTGCTTTCCATAAACTTCCTTAACACTTGCAGGCTGCAATTTGATTGCTTCGGGTGGTCGGAAGATGTTGTCTAAATGTATTCCTGATATAATAGCGAAAAGATGTGAGATGCTATTAATAATGCAGAGGAATAACCAGGTTCCCAGCTAAGTATTTTATAATTACATAAGTAACAGCATTGTAACAGTCATGGACATCTAAGACACTTACAGAAGCTAAGTTTGTGAGGAGAAATAACATCTTTTATGAAGCCATCTCGAGTACCTAGGGAAAAAAAAAGCAGACCACTTTTTGCTCTGGGAAGGGATTGTGTGTTTGATCTGTCTTCCCATTCTAATCAGTTGGTCTAATAAAAAATATTACCTGTGTCTAGAAACCTTGCCTTGCAAATATATGTGACTTGAATCAATAAATAGATCTTCTTTGCACAATAGATAATCATATAATAATTCACCGCCAGAGAGTTTGTCAGTAGCGACATGAAAGCTGCAAGCCAGATCTTTTTAAATATAAACACATTACATGTATTTTGAAAAATACTTTGTGTTTGGGGAAAAAGAAAATAATTTATTCCTATGAATGGAACCTGTAATATGCTTGTGTAATAGAATTCATCTTTCTCGGTCACTGTAATATCTTCTTCTCTTTCTCCATTATGTCCTTCATTCTTTGCTTTGTGCAAAGGATATGTATCGACTTTGCAGAATCACTGTAGCAAGCTGTAAATGATGTATTCAAAGAACAATCACTGCCTGGTTCCCATAGAGAGAACATGAACAGTGCTGGGCAATCAGAGTTTACGCTGCGTTTGTATTGTGACATTCAGTGCAATCAGGAAGCGCAGCCCAAGCACAGATGTCACTGACTTAACTTCTGATAATTGAAGCCAATTTATTTATTTATCTCACATAAGGAGAGATCTGAGATGTTTCTCCTTCACCTCCTTTCCCCTTAACCCCATTACTACGGGGAGAATGCAATCCCTCATTACCTGCAGGTCTCTCACTGCAGACAAATGTTAGCAATTTGGCAATTGCTTATATAGCAGCCAGCATGCCACCTGTGCTTTTTCCACAGTACGTACGTCACATCCTCCGATAGAGATACCACAGCAAGCAATTTGCTCCTTTTGCCTAACCGGTGCGCTTAAGGATATTCAGAATTGTTTTACTGAATGGCTGGAAGTGCAGAAAATCTGCTCGACAGCGTTCCGGAAGAAATGTTGTCGGAGAAAAATTGTTGCAAGTAAGTAAATTTGTAATAACATGGTTTTGTGTATTTTATGTTTGGAAATTTCACATGCCATGTGATAAAAATGAGCAAACTGAAATTGTGCAGTCAGGGAGAGGCTGGGACAAGGCTGAGGTTTCTTGGCAATTCCTTGACAGCTCTCTCTGAGGCTTTCTGCCATGCAAGCCTCGTGATGCCCTCTGTCTGGGGGAAAATTTTCAGACGTAGGTACGACTCTGTAAACTTTTTTGCTGCTGTCTTGAAACCAAATAAGGTTTCAAACTAAACTAATGAAGTCAGCTTTAAAGCTGACTCCTATTCTTGGGATTCCCTGGCACTGCTGTGGAGTTTTAAAGCCTCGGTGTGAAGGAAAAGCTAATGCATCTGTCAGCAGGAGAAAAGGCACTATTTTCCTCAGTTGCTCCAGATCACAAATAATTCTCCTGAAGATACTGATGGAGTAGACCATGGTGGTGGTCTTTATGGCAGAAATAGAAGTCCATGTTCAATTCAGTGTCTTCCCTAAGGACAGCCATTGAAAACGAAGATGCTGAAGCCTTCAAAGAAACAATAAGCTAAAACAAAATTAAAATGATAAACTAGGCATTAGGTTTAAGAAGAGATGGAAGAGACAAACAAACACGTTATTTTAAAGTGCGGGAGACAGTCCAAAACAAGGCTGTGCTGCCAAATGGCCAGTAGGTTTGAATGTGTGTTTGAATAAGGTTTTCTTTATAAGACAGAATCTTTTCTTCTAAGACTAAGAAGAAAACTTTGTCAGATTGGCCTTCCCCTATCCTACATAAGCTACATAGAAGAGAAGTCACTGTCTTAAGTGACTAAGGCAAAACACAGAAAGAAGCAGAGCAAAGACACATGGTTCTGAGGGAGGAGACCTTTATAAAGTTTGCCAGACAGTGCTAAGCTCAAGTAACCCCCTGAAAAGGAGGAAAACACTAGCCCTAGGCCAGAGCTAGGAGATCTGGAAGGAGAGTGGAGGCAAGAAGAAAAGCATGTGACTGAGAAGGTGGTGTCTTGGAGCCTGTCAAATAAGGGGTTACGAGGAACATCCACATACCTGTGTCTGCTTCTGCTGTGCTGGTGTCATTTTAAGTTCTCAACTGGGTTTCGTGTGCACACACGCTTTTTGAACAGACTAGTGTTCAGGAGTTTCACCACTGTACCATGTGGCATTTTGGCATTCCTTGGATACAAGTAGAGCTGGTATTCTTACCTCTGGACACGACAACTTGAAAGCTGTTCCTATTACTGGTTTAGTAATGTTTTACAAAGGTGGATGTGATTTTATGACCGTACTTACTCCTTTCACCATTCTTGTTGTTATAGACACATGGTGTTTTTAAACGTCACTTCTTCAGCAATGTGCAATTTTGCTAATTGCTTTGGAAATTTCTTGATTTTAGGTAACAGCCCCATTTTATTGAATTCTTTTTAGTTAATATTCACCTTTTCCCTTTCTCTGATAGGGTCTGCAGCACCTTTAAAAATTGGTGTACTTTTTAGAGTCGTGATCTATTGAACAACAAAAGCAATATGGTTTAGGTCATCATTAACACAAAAACAGATCACTGGTTAAATGAGCACCCAGCATTTGAAAAAGCCATGAAGGTGCTACAAAATCTACATCATATCAATTCTTCCAACACCTCTTGGTGCAAATACTGGGTTCTAGTATTTGTAAATAATGAGTGCTTTGTGTTATGCACCTTTAAAGCAATACCACCACACAAACCACATCTGGAAAATCTCAAAAGCTTTTTTTTTTTTTTCTTTTTTTCAGGAGAATCACAAAGAGTGGTTCTCCTGACAAAAAAAAAAAAAAAAGATAAAGTGAAGCAGGGGTAGAAGACAGAAACATAAAAGCTGCTGTATGACATGAAATGACAACACAAAAGTGGAAAATAGTTGTTTTTCAGCTTTCTCCCCTCTTGTTCTCTCACCTCTGTCATTTAGGTAACTTGTAACTCATTCCTCATTTCAGTCTTGCAAGACAGAAAACTAAATGAACGCATAAGCAATATCCATATACAACACTGCTTCTTCCAAGTTTTCCTTGTAGGGGAGCAGTGTAAATAGCTTGCAGCATAGAAAATTCTCTTGTTCAAACAGTGATAGCAAAATGTTTCTTTCATCTCTCGGGAAGCCTCTAAATTTTAAAACTACTCAGCATGCTGCATTCTTTAGTATTTTTTACTCTGTTTTACATAGATTTAGGATTATATATAGCATGGTGGCAGTGAGGACATCGAGTATTGGAGAGAAAAGATTCAGTCCTTTCATGTAAGGACATTTAATTATAACTGTGCTTAATAAAATGCCCTATATTCATGAATTGATTTTTATGGTTCAGTAAAGTTTGAGAGTTAAGGTTGATTAATTTAAAATTGTGATTTTACTTTTTTGTTTTTGAGGAAGGAGGTGAGGCACATCTTCACCCACCTGTTCTGCATATGCATTCTGCATATGAATGTTTGAAAACGTCTCTCATTTGTCCTGAAAAAGCCTGATGGCTGAAACCATGTAGTGCTCAGACAGGTGAGCTGATGGACACATTCTTTACAATGTACTCTCAATTCTGATTTCAGAGGCACAGGAGAGTATTCTTCAGATTGCAGCAGTCAGTCCTGTACAAGGGGAGGGAGCATGAGACATGCAGTGAAAATGTAAGTTCCTCTCTATTTACTGTATATCACAAAACTGCTCTTAGAAAAGATTAGCCACAGGCACATTACTGAAATGTTTCCCTGTAAAGGAAGACAACACATGAGGCAGAAATTGGAGTATGCAGCCACATCTGCTGTAGGAACCACAATGTTTGGGTAACCCGTTTAGCTGTCTATGTGAAACTGAGGAGCTCATGTATTAAATATGTGGAATTTTTTCCACACTCTGTATTCTCTTGGGTTTTCTCTGTCATATATGAGGGCTGCATTACATACTATATATTAATCATAAATTATAACTTTAAATAATAGCCATTATCTTCGTTTTATTTTCATGGTGCTGCGGTATATGCAAAATCAAAGCGCATCCACTGCAGTAACCATTCCATTAAATCTGTCATATGTATTTTTTTCTTTTTTTTTTCCGCTGACTGGAGTCCAGTTTGAGGAAAAAGAAGAAACTCACAAGACTACACTAAAACTGACATCGAAACTTTTCAAGTGGCATTTGTTTAGCCTTTTAAATTATAATCGGACATATTCTGAGCACATTCTATTGAAGCAGTGAAACAGAGGTGTGTGCATACTCAACAAGAACCAAGTATTGTGAATAAAATCCTAGTTTGGAAAAAAATTACATGTTGACTCAATAACAGGTTCAAATCTAGCAAGAGGTCATTACTCTTGTAATCAGGCTCCCGGCAGTTATGGTGTAGTGATAACTTTCCAGGATGTTATTACAAGTATTCTGTCCTAATGTTGGGAAAAGCGGTACTGAGGGGCGTGCTTTGCCTTGCTGTTATCAGAAGTGTGATGAGTCTTTGATGCTGACCAGCACTGCTGACAAGAGCCTCCTTGGACTGTTACACTAAAAATGTTCACTCAGCCTGAGGAGCGTAAAGATGAACACGAAATAGAGCAAACTTGGAGAACATCATATTGCCTCCCAACATGTCAAAGTACTAATTTGTCGTAGCTGTAATTCATCCTTGGTTTGGGGCACTTTGCCAGCATGCAAACTTGCAAAATCTTCTCTCCAGAGATTTGAATGCCCTTTCTCCTTTTGTAATGCTGAAATGGCTATGTAATGATCAATATGAAAAATGTAAGGGCAGGAAACTAGCCAGTTCTGCAAATAATCATTAGTGCAAATCTGGAGAGGTAAAAAAAAAAAAAAAAAAACCACCAAAACCAACCAACAACAACAAATCTTGACTGTGTAATCTGAATCTTGCATCTCAAGATCTAGTTGTTGAGGGACTGGCACCATCCCAAGGAATTAATAATGAGATGTAGAATCTTCTACTGCAAGTCACTGGCTTGGCCACAGACTGCTCGGGCACAGCTCTACTCTGAGCTTTGTGGAGTTGCATGAGATTTACCAGTTTAACTGAGACTGGGAATGGGCTCTGCACTGGCAATGAACGTAGTACTCCAGGGAGCTACTGCAGTGGTAATAACCTTCTTGTACCCAAGTAAGCCTGAAGTTTCCCTGCCATCTTCTCACACCGTGCAGAAAGATGACGGCTAGCACAGGGACCGTGTAAGAAATACTTGCTCTCCTACTTACTCCTGGTCTAAATCGAGGTAAATAGGTGGGCAGAGAGGATGCCTTATCCTGCTGCTGCTGCCTTTGCTGCTCTTGTTCTGTGGGCAGGGTGTATTTCAGCAAGCCTGGCAGCTTTTATGAACACTGAAATGATCTTTAAAAGTGGATGTAAAACCCCTCTATTACTTGGTTGTTTTTCCAAAGAAAACCCTTCAGGAAACCGTGCTGTTTACCCTCATATAAGTAACGCTGACATTAGTGTCAGGATGTTTATTAACCAAAATCGAGACTTCTAATGAAATTCACCTTTCATCTCCGTACCCTTTTTGTTAAGCAAAGCAGCGCTTCGTCGCCCCCGCGTTACTTTTTGGTCTATCTCGACATCCCGTTTTCTCAACGTTCCGTGCGGTGCGTTTCGAAACCCTCCCGAGATGTGAAAATCGCTGCGGAAGCTGGAGACACGGGGCTGCTTCTCTCCCCCCAGCTCGGGACCTGCGTGCGGCTCGGGGGCAGCAGCAGCAGCAGCAGCTGGAGCGGGGGGTGTCCTCGGTTAGGGGGGCGGGGGGTTGTGTGTGTGAGGCTGCGGAGGGCGCAGCTCCCCGGCACCAATCGACTCCCGCAGGTTCCATCCCCAACCCCCCCCCCGCCCCCGGTAGCGTTAGACCAGCCGCGGATATTCAGCTGGGGCAGCTCTGGAGAGCGCAGTGGACGCGGAATTCCCTCCTCCTCCGCTCGCCGCGCAGCTCCGCGTAGACCCCCGCCGCCCCCAGGCTCCCCCCGCAGCCTGAGCCGGCAGCCAGCGGGAGCGCCCGGCGCGGCCCCGGCGGCAGGAGCGGCGGAGGGGCGCGGGGATGTGAGGGGCTCGCCCGACGCGGGAGGGAGGTCCCATCGCCAGGAAGGCAGCCGGGGGCCCCTCCACACTGCAAGGTAACTCGTCGTGTCCTTTGCGGACTTTTTCTTCTGATTCTTTGCCTTTTCCCCCTCCCCTAGTCTTTTCTCTTGTCTTTGTTTCTTTTATTCCTTTTTATTATTATTATTCCTTTTGCTTTTTTTATTATTTTTTCTTTCTTCCTTTTTTTTTCTTTTTTTTTCTTCTTTTTTTTCCTTCTCTTTTCTTTTTCTTCTTTTTTAAATGTTCTTTTTTTCTTCTTTTTTATTTTTCTTCCTTTTTATTTTTATTCTTTTTTATTTTTTTTATTTTTCTTCGCTTTTTTTTTTTTTTTTTTTTAGTATTTGTTCCTTTCTTTTCTTTTTCTCCCCCCCCCCCCCCCCCACTTTCTTCCTTCCCCCGGCCCAGCCGCAATGAGAAGGCGAGAAGGAGGCGGCTGCTGGGGCACTGAGGCAGCCCGCATCGGGTCGCTCTGGAGTTTGCCTGGGACAATCTTTCCCCCCATCTCCGCTGCAGGTGCGCTGCCGGGGCGGGGCGGGGGGTGTCCGGGAGGCGCGGCTTTGCCTCCGGGACCGGGTCGGAGAAACGGGCAAGAAGGGGTCGCCCGTGGTCCGGAGCGGCTCCATCCCAACTTTCCCGGAGCGGAGACGGCGAGGGCTTTCTGCGGAAAGCCTGTAGGGAAAGATGTGTGTGTGGAAGGGGGCTGATGCACAGCAGGAGCTGGAAACCTTCCCCCTCCTGCTTCCTCGCGTCTCGCCCCGCCGGGGCTCCCGAGGAAGAACGTGCCCCCCCTTTCCCTGGGGGAAGGCTCCGGGGCTCCGGCGGGCGCTGAGGGGGTGCGAGGGGGGTGCACAAATGGCAAAAGATACGGAAGGAAGAGACCCAGTGGCTGGGACATAAATCAGTCAGAATATACGGGGAGTTGATGAGAATAGGTCTTTTCACCCTTAAAAAATAATTAAATAAATAGCCACTTCGGAAGAGAAAAAAAGAGGCTGATTATTGGCATCCAGCTCTGAAACCCAGGCAGCTGATGCTGAGGGGAGCCAAAGGGAGCAGTTCTTCTTGGTTTAAAAACAGCAAGACAGGCTCTGCCAAAGATTGCTGTAAACACTGAATAAAGATTTCATTGTAGGTTGGTGTGACTGGAATAATTAGGCAGTTAATTGTTCATTCTGATCTTAAAGTGCAGTAGTCAGTAGTGCGCAGTAGGAAAAATACGGGGGAAAGGGGGGGAAATAACAATAGGAAAATGTTAGGGAATCGTATCACTTCTTCCTCTTCTGCAGGTTTTCTTTTTTTTTTTTTTTTTGAGATTGAGAGCACGTGGGTCCCGGTTTATTTAGCTAGAGAGCACCTTTGTGAGGCTGGGGTGTAATCGTGCTTTTGCTGCCACTGTGTCAACATCATTTCAGGCGGGACAAAATCAAATTATGAGACTTAAAGAAATCCTATTTTATGGAAATTAAATCTGAAGATGCCTGGAGAATGAACATCTTAACTAGATTGACTAATACCAATTAATGCATTTTACTTATGTGTGCACTTTATTGCCAACTCAGCAGGGATGAAAACTAATGCTGCCAGCTTTTGTGCTGCTTTAAGACACTTCTCAGGCAGGCACACAAGATTTCAATGGTAAATTGTTTTGAGTTTTTACCACTGTGATTGCGTCCTCATTCAACTCAAGTTCCTTGCGGTGGTGGCTCTTTCATGGTAATCTAATGAAATGATCTGTTATTACACTGGGTTAGTTATTCCCTGTGACACAGCAGGAAAATACTACCTGTGTGTATTTGTACTGGAGGTGGTTTTAAGTTGTCAAGCAAGATGCACTTACAAGCAATAGAAAGTGATTTACTGATATTAACTGGAGATGGCACCATAGGCAAAATATGTTTTTCTTTCCTATGTAGCATGGTTTTCCATTTGTGATAAAGAAATATCATCATGGATTAATTATCAGAAAGGATGAAGGGATGTTATGTTTAAAATAAAGAAGACTTACAAAGAAGTCCATAGTCATTTGGGCAAAGTAAAAGAGTTACTCAGAGTCTGACTATAAAGGATAGACTCATCCTTCATATAAACTCCTTAACTTTAGAATAGTTATATGAAAAATGCATTTGACTTGAAGACATCCATGTAACCTGTCCACCCATCGTAAATTGATAAATAAATGTGTGTAATTAGGCCAGGTTGAAAAAGAAATTCAGTTAAATATCCTTTTCTGTCGCTGCACATGCAGAAAGCTAGGAGCTACATATTGCAGAAAACAAAAAATGGAGCTTTCATTCAACTCTGACAAGTAAAGCAATTTGGTATAGTTTGTTGAAGCTGCATTTGTTAAAGATTTTGGCCTGCACTTTGTGAGATCTTTGTGGAAAGACAGGTGGAGAAAACACAAGACATATCGTCTACCTAACAGTGTAAAACTAATATAAAACACTGCAGTCTTTGTTCAGGTCATAGAGTTTAGAAGAAGGGCAGAATGACGACTCCAGAGTTTTGTCCAAAGTGATGTTAAAAAAACCTCGTAACAACTAAGTATATAAGGGCCAATGTTAAGATCCACTTTACAAACATTTTCATTAAGCTATTGCATGTGCTCTGTCCTACCATGGTGATACTCAGTATTCTGTATATGAACAGTATTTGTGATTTAATTGCAAACTGTACTGAAAGGGTGTCTTCAAGGCATTTTTCTCACTGGTACAGTCTAGAGGGGAATGTTGCTAACTTTATTTGCATGTATCTAGTATGAGAAACCTAAGGATGTTCTACTCTTTGCACATAAATCCAAAAAATGTAACGATCAAGTAATCACCTAAGACAATGCTCAAGTTTCTTCTTGCAATGTTCTGACACAGAACGTTTCTAAAAATCTGCGTAGTATGCCTCTTACACAAATACCACATTAAACTCTAGAATAATTTGAAGACCAGTAATAAGATTTTGAGAGGAGTCTAAAGTGGTTTTTCCTCCAATTTCAAATACAAGATTAATGAAGTGGTTCCTATAATAAAGTGCATTGAAAACGTGCTGTGGCCATCACAGTAAGTTTGTGAAGAGCTCTCTCCTGTGTTGTTCTAATGTGTTTAGCAAAATACGCAAAGGATTATACACTCTTATGTAAGGAAAACATTTGCATCAAATCGTAGTTAAATCCTGAATACTATCTTGTACCTAGAAGTTGTTTGAAATGCACAGTACATCTTCATAATAAAATTGCATTGTCACAGGCATAATTGTTATTCATAACAAGTAGTCTTACAATCAGATTCCATCCCTGTAAGTACTGAGTTTCAGTCAGGCCAATTATGACTAAATTACTGCATGTTCTCTGCTGTATCAACTAATTAAAGGGTAATTAATAAAATGATAATTTCATTCCATGGCAATGTCTACATCTGGTTGTCATAGCAGAGATTGTTTGGCATATGGTTAAATGGTCAGATACTACATTGTAGGAATGCAACATTTGCCCAGAACACCTGGCAAGCCAGAGGAATTTTAACCTTTAAGACATTGGTGTCAATATGCTGCTAGACAGGTTTGCTGATTCTCTCTACCTGGTCTTCTTACACATTTAAGAAAATTTAGTTCTCCAAGTTAATTTAAGTAGCTCTCTTGAGAAGTGGGAAAGAATGGGAAGAGGACTTGGGATATTAGATTGGAAATGAAAGATAAAATAGTACTGTGGGAAATAAAACAGGTGAGTCTGGATTAATTTCTGAGAGAAGACACTCCATTTGTTCTTGCATTACTGGGAGCTTCCCCTTTAAGAAAAATCAGGCTGGAGTTAACATGGAGACAAAATTACCTTTTTTTTTCTAGATACAGTGGTATGCTGGGATTAACACTGAGGTTGTGGTCTCAACAGCATGGCAAAATCTGCACTGCAGCCTTCCCACTCTGTACCTGTCATACCTGGATGAAACAGGTGCTAGCTCCTCAAGGACATTAACCATGAAATTCACAAGTGCTAAAGAAATTAAATAATCTTTTGTCAAGCCAACAGATAATATGAGTAACCAATTCTACTGTAGAGACTTGATGTATAAAATGCAGATTATGCACATACTCTGAAATATCAGTGGTTGAAATTTTCAGGGCAGCTGATACGTAGAATTTTATACATAGCTTAAGGGAATAAAGCCGTAGCAATGCCTTGAAAAATTTCAACCACAGCTGTCTGAAAGTATGCAAAAGACTGTTTCTGTCCTTTAAAAGCACAAACTGTAAGTACTGATGCTTCAGCATTGGTTAAATGACAGTTTCTTACCTGTACTGGATCAAGCTGAATCCGTTACAAAACTAGAACAAGAAATGGAGTAACAGGCATAATGTTTTCCTTCTCTTTAGGAATAAAAAAAAAAAAAAAGCTTAAAAAGGGGAAGATAGCCAGTGCTTTTTCACAGAGTGAAGTAAAAAGGATGTAGTAAACTGCAGGAAGACATGAAAGTCTGTCTTTTCCCATGCAAACGATCCTCAATGAACAGTCCCCCCAGTGAACGGTCAGGGTCGCTCATCACCTCGCCCGGTCAGGTGCAGAGCGTGGCCAGTGATGGTTATAAAGCACTGTTTGTCTGTCTCTCTGAGAGCATGAGTCTCGCTTCTTGAGAATTTCCAAGCGCGCGGATCCATCTCATTTCCATTCTACTCGTGTAACTCATTAACACCTGGAAAATCTTTTATAGCATTTAACTGCGTCAGATGCACTGTCCGGCACATGTTTTCTTAATAGGGCTTTCACTGTGGTATTGTCAAAGAGCCCTTATGTCACAGCTGGGAACATGAATCTGTCATGTCAGTACTGTACCTTGTTTTAGACAGTAATAGTGTATGAGTGTGTTTTATGGAGGAGCCGAACATGCCCATAATGCTGTGTTGGCAGGGAAGAATGTGACGCTTGTTCTCCCAAATAAAAATTCAGGCTGGTGGTAGTAGAGTACTTTGTACCATTTAAACACTGCTGCCTCTAAGGCATTGCACTTAAGGAAAGTTTGAGGCAAGCAAGACACGTCTTAGTGTTTTAGTGGTGTAATGCTGCTAGTTAACGATATGTCATTTGCATTTCACCGGGAAAAAAAACTGCCACAGGTTTCTAATTCAGCAACCAACTTAAATAGAAGTCGATATGGAAGTCCTTACCCTGGGAATATTTGTTTTTAAAACAAGTTTGATTTAAATATATTTGGCAATTTAAGACGGGAAAGAGAAGTTAATGTTTCCTAATTTCATGTACTTTTTGTGCCGGTTAGGTCACTGTAAACCTCAGTTTTGAATAGATCATTTTATAGCTCTGTAATCAGAACGCCTTGGTAATTAAAAAAAGGATGCCACGGTGAAAACTGCAACACCTGTAAAAGACCTACTTCTTTTTTACGGGATTTTTTAACATAGTTGTATACACTTCACCTGAAAGTTAAACACTTAAAATTCACCAGCTACAACACTGCCAAGCGTGTCATGATGGTAGTCCAAACCATCGATCAAGTCCACCTTTGGAAAGTGTTTGCAGGCTTGAGAAACTGTGACTGTTGTGAAGGAGTTGACTTGGGTCCTCATTTAAAGAACTAATGGATGAAAGGAGCATTGCATGGAACCAGAGTTTCCAATTTTTAAACTACTTCTTTTGCTTTGAAAAGCGTAAGTAATGCTAAGAAATAAATTTAGATACTCAAGGTGAAGATATGATGTGAAATGTTTAAAATGCTTGTCTGGTTTTTTTGTAACAGCTCTTCAAAAGTGTGAGCATGCAGTATTTAATCAGTGAAACACTAAGGTGTTCAGGTTACAGGACTGCCTTCTGAACTTCTTTCCCGGTTGTCTCCTTTTTGCCATTTGTCTTGGCTCCTGTTTTTTTTCTGACAGTGCTGAGGTGCTCTTATGG
Organism: Trogon surrucura; assembly: GCA_020746105.1. Classification (NCBI taxonomy): domain Eukaryota; kingdom Metazoa; phylum Chordata; class Aves; order Trogoniformes; family Trogonidae; genus Trogon; species Trogon surrucura. Next base: position 96,364,836 of record CM036619.1, on the reverse strand, counting down.
CCCCATGGTGTTAATTCATGTCCATGTCCCTCACCAAAGAGGGAAGGAATAGGGCTGGTTAGGGCTGCTGTGCGGCCCGTGGGGAGAACATGTGGATTTATTTCTCAGTAGGGCCTTTCTATAAATTATTTCACTTTTTCAGAGAGATCAAAGCTCTTCGGTCTTCCATGTAAATAGCCAACGGAACAACCGCTCACCAGTTTAGGGTTTACCCTTGTGAACTACACAGCACCTGAAAATGTAGCCCAAGAGTTGCTAACAGTTTTCAAGTTGAGAGTGCACCAGGGCTGAATTCTTCTCTGTGATTTGTTTTAGCTTACCACAGAAGCAAGTCAAATGTAAAAAAAAGAGTCAATGTATTTGTGGTGGGTTGACCCTGGCTGAACACCACCAAAGCCACTGTATCACTCTCCTCCTTAGTTGGACAGGGAAGAGATAATATAATGAAAGGCTCATGAGTAGAAATAAGGACAGGGATTACCATTACGGGTAGAACAGATTTGGGGAAAATGAGTTTAATTTATTAGAAATCAAATCAGAGTAGGATAATGAGAAAATAGAAGCTGAATCTTAAAACACCACTTCTCCTTCCTGGGCTTGACTTGACTCCAGCAGTTTTCTCTGCTTCCTCCCCCTGAGCAGTGCAGGACGATGAGGAATGGAGGTTGCAGTCAGTTCATCGCATGTTGGTTTTGCCTCTTTCCTCCTCAGGGGGAGAACTCCTCATGCTCTTCCCCTGCTTGAGTGTGAGGTCCCTCCCACAGGAGACAGTGCTCCACAAACTTCTCCAACATGAGTCCTTCCCAGGGGCTGCAGTTCTTCACGAACTGCTCCAGCATGAGTCCTTTCCATGGAGTACAGTCCTTTGAGAGCGGACTGCTCCGGTATGAGTCCCCCATAGGGTCACAAGTCCTGCCAGCAAACTGACCCCAGTGTGGGGTCCTGTCTCTTCAGGGGGCCCTAGATCCTGCCAGGAGCCTACTCCAACATGGGCATCCACCTGCTCTGACATGGGGTCCTCCATGGGCTGCAAGTGGATATCTGCTCCACCATTAACCTCCAGGGACTGCAAGGGGACAGGCTGCCTCACCGTGGTCTTCACCACGACTAAGGGGAATCTCTGCACAAGTGCCTGGAGCACATCCTCCCCCCACTTGTTCACTGACCATGGTGTCACAGCTGTTTCTCTCACATATTCTCATTCCTTTCTTATGGCTGTTGTTGAGCAGCAGTTTTTCCCCTTCTTAAATATGTTATGACAGACACGCGACCAACATTGCTGGTGTGCTCAGCCAGCAGCAGGTCCATCCTGGAGCTGCCTAGCATTGGCTTTATCAGACATAGGGGAAGCTGTAAGGGAAAGCTGAAATCGGCCTTCAAGCAGGTGACAAGAGAGGATCTGCCACACCAGGCTTCAAGAGGACAGAGAGTATGTTAAGAAAAAACAATGATAATAGCAACAAAGCCTTGCAGAGACTGAACAGAGGAAGAAGCTGCAGGAGAGCGAGAAAGCAGAGGATTTGTATAGTGAGGCAGAGAGAAAGAATTGACAAATGTCTTCATAAAATAACAGACAAAAAAAGGAAAAATCTGATCAGGCAGATATAGAATTTGGCTCTAGCTTGCGGAGAGATTAATACAAAAAGAAGACAAATAACTGTTTCACAGGCTCGTGAACGAGTGTGGCAGAAAGTGAATCAGTTTGTGGTAACAAAGTTGGAATAATAGCATCTGGATCCCACAAGAAGTCTCCAGGGTGAGTACAGGGTATTGGAGGGGTTTTGTAAAAAAATCAGATTCCTAGATTTGCATGTGGAATTTTTGGTAACAGGTCATCACTATGCTAAGAGGAGGGCGTCAGCAACGTGTCATAAATATTAAGATTATATATGAATGGAACCATTATGTAGAAGTGCTGAACTGAATTATGGCTAAACTTTTCTTGTGTAATACAGACTTTGGAAAGGTTAATGGTCATTAGGGTGAGTTTAGGGACATTGCTACGGGTGTTGTGTTAAATATACTGTGGTTGAGGATCCACTGCTCTAGGTGAGCTAGTTGTGCTGACTCATGCGGATGTTACATCTCGACATGAAAAATGATCATAGTTAACCATTTGAAACAGGTCTTTATTTATGCAAGTTGTTCTTTCTTTTCTAAGATACAAGTGCTTCAGTGTTAATACCTTTACGGTGAGTAATAAGTGACTGTCCCAGGAGTGTACGGCTAAGATTTTTGAAGCCACTGTGGGATCTGGGCACTTAAGTTCCCATTACTTTTAATGATCACTGAGCATCCAAATTCCCTGTGTTACAGTTACCTACCAAATTGTCCTCGAAGAGTTGGTGGACCAAAACAGTTTTTATTCTGAGATAAATTATCTCCTTTTCTCTGGGAATTTATCAGGTTATTTATTGAAGAAGCAAGTACCAAATATCATAACATATTTAACTCATCGGCTGTAATCCAAGCTATCAACCAATATGTGCATTTAAAAGTTTTTTAAGTCCATTGGTCTTTCTTTAATGCCTGTAGGTACTAGCAAGAAGAGATTGAAGCACTTAACTTCTGATTTAAAATATCATCTTATTCAGGATAACTGTTTTATTATGGGACTCCTTGCATTGCAAAGCTCCAAGAGAGTTAGAAGAAAGTCTGTTTTCTATGTTAATGATTGGTGTTGTCTCTGGCTAAAGAGATATCTTTGGTTCTATGTGCTCATGAACTATTCAGACTCATGTCTGAAACCACTGCTTTGATTAATTTCTTTCTATGAGAATTTACTCACCAGGGTACCATTTCACAATGTCAGTCTGTTACTTGAAGAGCATTTACATGACATAGTGAAGTAGAATGCAAATTAGAGCGATATTTTGTAAGGAGATTTTTCTTTTCTGATTTGCTCTGCTGCGTGGATAGAGACCACTCAAAAAGCATCCCCCTAGGGCATAACCCTACTGCTGATAGTAACTTTAGTAACAATGATACAGTTCTCCTCTAATGCCAAGATAAAAAACACAGGGTAACATAATGCTGCTCAATCAGAATGTTCAGTACTAGAAAAATCTCTCATCAGTGAAAAAAAAGGTAGAAAATTGGGTTCTTTTGAAAGCTCAATACTAGATAAAAGTATTTAGAACGGAGGTAATATCAGTGAACTGCAAAGGAGGATATGTTTGAAAGTTCTGGCCATATTGACCAATAAACAATTTATGGAGAGAACACAAACAAACCGTTAGAATATTTTAAGACCGTAGCTTCTGACAAGTATACTTTATTTATGACTTTGCAGTACAATCTTCTCCAGTAATGTTTACAGGAAGTAAAAAAAAAAAAAGAGGGAAAGGGAGAAGAGACATTCCCAGTGTTTTATCTTCTTGTCCTCTGCTATGTGTGGGGCATTGTCAGCATCGGTAAGATAACCTTAATATTCTTGTCTCAAAAAACCCTGGAGCTAGAAAAATCACAGGTGTGACACGTTAAATGTTTAAGAAAAAGGAGAGGAAATAATGATGCTGCTTTACCTGAAACTTGTGCGGTACTGGTGACAATAAATGAAAACCGCAGGCGCAGCCAAGTGAGGCTGGGTGAAAAAGGAGGCAAGGATGAGCTGGGAGAAGGGTCCAGCCTTAGGACAACTTCTGCCACCGTTAAACACGCTATTGACAAATCCAAAGGTTCATGATCTGATGGGATTATAGGTCTAGATAAGGGCAGTGTTTGAGTTTGGCTCTGAATCTCCTCATATAACAGGAATTTAGTTGCTTTTGTCCATAGGGGGGATCTGGGTTCTTGAAGAAACGGAGTTTAGCTTTCTGAGACCAAAGCTCCATGCAGAGGTAAAACTTCTGTAAGAAATTATAATTCGTGTTTCAGAGGTATGTGCAGGTGCTAGATGTGATGCAGACCTCTGTGCTTTACAAACACGTAGGACGTAGCACTGCGTCAAAATGCTTGGAGAGCTGGGAGATCACAGTTCCGTTTTGCCAAAGCTCAGATTTCAAAATCATCGTGTTTTTGAAGGAAGCCAGAGCCTTTAGAAAATGCCCAGACAATGAGCTGTCAGAGCATTCACATTCAGAAATGAATAGGTCAAGATTTTGATTTGTTTCTCTCATAAATTCACAAAGAAGAGCCCTAATCCGAGAAATCTTCCAGCTCACTGCTAAAGAAACACTGGTTTAGAAGACCTAGAGTAGAAATAAACTCTTTGGGAAGACTGCAACAATATCTTTCTGCTTTAAAAGATATTCTGACAGTACTGCTTAACTAGACAAGTGTGCCTGTAACAAACCCATTGGGCTTAATAAATGGTTCTCTATTAATATCCTAATTTTGCTGGATCTGATGAGCAGCTTTTGGATTTCAGAGGCAGAAAAAGACTGCTTGAAAGATGACTCGTAGAAGAAGCTAATTGCATGCAGGGTTTTCAGCAATATTAGGTCAGTTCCTGCTCAAAAGTTTTGTGTCTGCTCTTCTTTATTGACAAAAAAAAATTAATTTTTCTGGGCTTGGGGAAAAAAAGCAAAACAGTACTTTGATTTTTACCTGTTAATGTACTGTTGAATCTTACTTCAAATAACATTTCAAGTTTTAAAACGTTCCGCAAAGGAAGGGATATCATTTCAAGGATGAAGGCTGGCGTAAAATAATTCCAGCAAAATTGATTGTGTTATAGGCGCTATGTTTATATGACTTTTGTAAAATACTGCTTTTTTAATGCTAATATTTCAGCAGTAGAAAAGAAATACTGCAGTCGACTTCTGTGCTGGACACATACATAAAAATACCATTTATACCAGTACAGCAATGAAAACAGTGTGATTTAAGGGGGGGAGAGATCTTTCCCCATGGCCGTATTCTGGTTTTAATTACACCCTATCTATCTTAAAGATCCAGGGTTTACTATCTCAGGAGAGACTAGTGTCTGAGAAAACGACCCGTGTCAGTATTTCAAAGAAAGATGTAAAAAATCTTTACAACATGGCATGTCTCTTGTGTTATTCTGCTCTTTAATACACTAATGTAAGCTCACTGGTTTCCATAGGGTTATGCTGCTGAAACTAGAATGAGGTTTCACCCAGAGAAGGTCTGAATTTTGTTCATAGTAACAAACTGATTTTTCATTGCTTGATGGTTTCTGATTTTTTTTTCTTCATTAATATATTGTTATTGTTGTGTTATAGTGATGACTCCCATTCCCCTTTGGCTTGGTCGTTCTATCCATCATGATAGACCTTGTACAGATTTCTGATGAGGTTTCTACCTTATTAAGAGTTTTATAGAAAAAAAATGTTTATTTCCAGTGTGCTTCTTGATTCCCAGGTGTAAAATAATTTTCAAATCCAACGTTACTATGAAAAGAATGATGAAAAGGGCTGCTTATAAATAGTACTTCTAAAACTTGTAATTGTGAAGAAAGCTTAATCTAAAATGCTTTTCAAACTCTTTATCTACACATCACACCGAGACTCGAGCTTGATACTAGTGTTCTTACCTGATATTCTGCCTTGATAGTCCCACTCAAAGGATTCAAAAGGCAAGCTGTGATAAAAAAAAAACCTAGGTTTGATCACAAAAGTGTCAAATTAAGTATTTTCCTGTTGCTCATTACATTTGAAAATATTCATAGGGAAAATACACCTTTTGGCAAAATGCTCCACAGAGGAAAATCTGGCTGACATATATATATTTTGTATTTGGGATGAGGTTTTGCAGTGTTGCAAAGCATACTGAGAACAGCAGCGCTGTAAGACTGCCATGCCTGATGGGGCTCTATGCCTGACTGGGAAGAAGGATCCATGGGGTAGATAGAGACAGGTGGGTCAAGAATATTAGCTCCCAGTCGCGGCCATTAGGGTGGACTCAAGGAGCAACGTTACCACATCCCTCCTGACCCCCAACACTAAATATTTCATTTCTGCAACTTCAGAATGACCCGTTTCATAACATAGAAGTTGACATTTTTGCCTTTATTAATTGACTTTTAAAAACTTTACAGAGAGCTAAATTGCATTATTTTAGACTTTTTAGCCTGACTAGGGAGAAATGCCAAATACTATAACGTGAAAGATGAAAATTTTATTTTTCAATCTGATATAAAAATTGTATGATCATAGTAAATATTCTGTGTTAAATCTCTTGTGAAAGGAAAATTAATAGGTACTGTTCCATTTCCCTTCAAATGATCCTTAGCTAATCTATTTTTTATAGTTGGTGTGAGGTTGCAGCCGTCCCTCTGTATATGTGTTTGTGTGTGTGTGTGTTTAAGATTGGAGAGATCCTGGTCATCTGAGCTTATGCTCCAGAGGTTCCTTCATGCAGAATAATATTTTCAATATTAAATCCCTCCGATACCATCATCCTGTAAAAGTGAGCTCGGGGAAATGTGTCAATTAAAAATATAATGAAAGACAGAATGAGTAACCTCCAAGAGAATCTCCTCCTTGAATGCAAAAAGTTTTGAGGGTTGGGGAATCAGCCCTTCCCAGTGAGATAAGCCCTTCTGGTGAGATGAGGAGCAGGAAATTCCAAAAATTCCTTGGCTTCAGGAAAGCAAAGTGACAGTCTCTTAATGCAGAGTGAGAGGTTCTGCCCTGTCCTTTTTATCCACTGAAGACTCAACCGACTAATAAATTAATGCTATTTTCTGATGATGGTACAAATTAGATCCTTAAACAGCAATTCTGCCATATGCTGTTCTTCCTTTTGTAGCCTCTTGTTTACCTGTCTTACTTTATAATGGCCCTGTAGCGGGTTTGTTATTACACGTTTTTAGCCTGAGCTGGTCCACAGTATTGATCTTTAGAAGCACTGTTTTGTGCAACCTGTAGAAAGACAAAGCGTCGAGACTAGAAAAGTGGCATCTGCGTTCCTTTGTGTATGTCTGTCCTGATCTGTGTTGAAGGTATGCGATATGCTTTAGGTGTTTCCTGAACATCCTTTCATTTCTCACAGCGCGTTTGCCCGCTTAAAGGTTTCAAAACTTACATTAATATCCTCTTTCCCGTGCTTCCCCAGTGACTGTTTGGAGATGACATTAATAAGAAAATAAAAGAAAAAAAGCCAACGATCAATAGAGTAGGATTTAATATGTGTTGTCCTAGCACGTAATGTACCAAAGCAGCGGGCTCTTTCGAAATGTGCGGGTAGTAGGCGTGTGCTTAGAGCTGGACTTGAACCACTTTCACACATGAAGGAAATTCAATTCCAGTGCGTTATCATCTCTAGCTCCCTGTCACAGTCTGTGAAGTTTGGACCTTTCTAGCAGCCAGCAGGAAGCTGCACCTTCTGGGAAGGCAGGTGGGGATCTTGGCTCCGTCAGAAACTAATGACCACCACAAACCCCACCACCTTCTCCTCCACAAAGCAAGGTCGTGTGGAGCTTTTTTCCCTTCCTAACATATGGCAGTGTGTAGGTTTAAAACAACAAAAAAACAAATTCCTGCCAAAACAAAACACTACGCTGCATACCCCGTTCTCCCTTGGGAGTAGGATGAGAGGGAGAACGAACCACACACGGCAGATGTTGGTTGTTTAGGGCTCTGCAGGAAGGCACTCGGATGCTACAGTGACGTATGACCCCACGGGGGGCAGAGCAAAACAACTTCCACGTCCCCTTCCTCCGCAGTGTGAGAAACAGGACCGATGTACAGGTGGAAGCAGTCAGCCTAAAAAGATGACTGCGAGTAAGTGCCAACAGTAAGTGGCCTTAGTATTGCCACGAGGTAGAATCCTTGCTTTGCAGGATTTAAGCAGGCCAGGGCCTCATGCTCTGCTTCTTTTTGGTCGTGGGTTCCGCTCCTGTGTGCAGAAGCGCGTGTGCAAGCATCGCCCAGGCTAACCCAGGCAGCAAAAGTTCAAAGCTTTTGGATTCTTCTTCACTGCTTTTTTTTCAGAGGCTGCTTCTGATCTTTGCTTTTCATCCCAGGATTTCTTTGGAAGCATTTCTCCCCCGGTTTCTTCATGCGGCAGGGTGCGCGCAACTTCGTTTTTCTGGTATTCAGTGACCATCCGCATTGCTTTGCACGGAGTTTAGATCTTCACGGGCTGTAATGAAACTGAGACTTGAAGGAATAACTGGATAAGCAGGCCTCTCACCAGCTGTCATGTCTAGTTGTGGCAGAAAACGGGTGTTTCATTGTAAAAGATGTTAATTTCAATCTGAGCTGTGGCTGTGTTGAGAGGAGCATAAAAGGAATTCTTGATTATCTATATCAGTACCGTTGTCCCCGGGGACAGGCTCTGAATCTTCAGATCACATATGGCAAGAGTGCTGTGATAAAATATGCATCAATAAAACTTTGCAATTTATGATAATAAAGGAGCGGAAAGTTTTATACACTGTGATAATTATTCCTGACTGGTATTTTTCCTTCCTTTCTTTCTTCTGTAATGCCTTTATTTTTTAAGCCTTTTCCACATGTCATAGCAATGATTGCATCACTGAAACTGCAGGTTCACAAACTGGGGGTACTCACCTTATTTCTGGGTCCCCTGGTCTTCAGTTCACTTCTGAAGCAACAGGAACTTGCCCTCTTTGGGAAGGCTCTGCAATACTCCAGCTCCTCACTCTTCTTCCTCTTATGTGCATGCACACACACTACATCCAGCACGAATTGTGGAGTGGCTTCCAAAAAAGGATCAAATTATATTCCTCTGATCTTTCTTTGCATATCTCATTACTATAATCGATGAGAGATGCATACGTTTGCATGAAGGTAGCATTCATCCCACATTGCGTGTCACCTGCGTTGATTTAAATGTATTTCATCTAAATAGAGTTTTTATGCTTTTGAAGTAGGAAAAATAATGATATGTTTACACTCTCAGGAAGCAAACAGTGGACTGTTAAATACAGCCAATATATTATCTGTGACCTTATTTATTATTTTTTCTGCTGCTCATTATATCTTTGGTGGCTATAGAATGAGAGGCCCTGTTGTCGGCTTCAGCACACTCGATCGCAATTGATCGTATAGCTTGAAATGTATGGCACAACAGGACAAACCACTTGCATGCTTGGGTTCTGGATGACTTCAAAGGGACTTCCACACGTCGTGTTTACAGGCAGCTCTCCTTTACTGAACACTCTCACTGGCATGTTTGCACAGCGTCTAGCGCAGTGGGATCTCGGGCTTTACCGGGACATCTAAGCGCTGCTGTAACAGAAATAGTCATTAGTACCATCTGTCTCGTGTTTTCCTTTTTTTTCCTTTTTTTTTTTTTTCTTTTCTCAGTATTTTACTTCAGTTGGCCTAATAGAAATGAATCAGCCACTTCTGTCCTTTCCCAGGTTTATTTCTCCACAATTAAGGATGAGCTGGGAAACCACTTACGGGAAACAGGTTAGCCATCAAGCTATCTCAAGAATGCTTTCTTTACTCGTGCTCACTTGACTAAATTGTGTGCTCTGGTGCAATGGTAGCAAAGCACATGCTGATTTCCTATCGACTTACATGGTTCTTAATCACCTTCCTGAGGTTCAGCATGTGCTGAAGGCTTTTGCATGTTTGGGGACAAAAGCCACCCTCAGGAAATCCATACCTGTGCAGTCCTGCATGTCCAGCCTTTACCCAGGTTTCTGCAGATGCTTGAATTTCGTCAAAAGCAATGAGATTTAGATCATTTGTGTAAGCACTTAAGTGGACTTGGACATCTTTAGAAGTTCTGCTGGATGTGGGCCTACTTGATTAAAAAAACCCAAACTTTTAGCAAAAAAAAAAGAACAGATTGATTTATTATACGAAGGCTTCTGTTTTCTGTACAGCTGCAGTTGAAAAGATGAAATGTAATACTATTAGTTCCACTTTAAGGAGTGATGAGAGATTTAAGTTACAAAAATAATCACTTCTAATTATACGAGTGTAAGGAGGTGTGGACGGTAAGGCTAGCAATGAAAACAAAAAGGATCTTGTGTGAGTTTTTTCCTACCTCTGTATTTATGTGAATTAATAGGAAATTACAATCTATTAGAAGGTTGATTGAATTTTGTTTCTTAACTTCGCTGTTTTTCATTAGGGTGATTGTAAAAGCAGGTGGCTTTCAATTAGTTTTGTTGACAGTGCTGGCTAATGTTGTAATGATCCTTGGGAGAGCGAAAGAAAAGAGATTTATTGCAGTAGGGATAAGCTAGGCCAGGCAAAGAGACAGAGTACATAACCACTAATTAACTCGTGTAGTCATTAAAAGAAAAAAAAATGAAGAAGAGGAAAGAAAAACAACGTGCAACCTGAAAGAGGATTGTAAAGTATTTCTGCACTGCAGATCAGACCCTTGAGCTTTCATTACACTGTGCATATCATATTAGATGGTATATATATGAGCCAATTGCATATAAATCACATTCTCCCAATGTTGCAAGTCCTTGTCACAGAGCATATTTAATTTAACATTGTAATATTTATTTTCTAAAGTTGTAAGTAGGCCAAAACATACCCAGTAAAAGGAGTATTCTGCCACAGCACAGCGCCTGACCTACACTCCAGTAGAAAATTAACCCTAATTCATCTTCGTAGTGACCCTGTGCCAAATAGGTAGTTCAGATGCTCCATCCCTGCTCTGTGCTGATTTTGTAAAGCGAAGCGTAGCAACTTTTCCTAATTCAGTTTGGATGTTTAATTACATCTATTCCATTCACTTGTTTCCACTTAAAGCCATCATGTTGCGCTTGGGTGACTTGTAAGCACGCTTTGCTGGGTCTTTGTATTCTTTAGAGATGGGCTTAAGCCAGAAGGCGTGTGTGTCTGTTGAAACCATGTCAAATGGGAACCGCTATATCAGATTCGAACTAGAAGGCTTTGTCTTCTGACACAAAAGGTCAAAGTCTGCCCGGTTATTTCCATGTGTCCCTTCCCTCCCCTTCAGGATTATTTTAAATTCACATTATAGATCAATGTTTGTGTGCTTAAGCACAATCCAGTGGAAGACAGAGGCCCTTTATTGTTCAAAGCTCCTCCAGAAGTGATTTTTTTTAGGCATTCCTCTCACAACCGATTCCACATCTCTAAGACCAGCAAAATTTCAGTCGATCTGCTACGAAATCTGTTTTCAGACACTGGAGAAACCTGAGAAGCTTCAAGGGGTTTTGGGAAGCTTCAGGCGTTTTTATTGTCTGATTATTTTTCGTTCTCGATAAGAATTGGTAGCAATTTATTAAGAACACGTGGGCTTATTTTGCCTATTGTTTGAAGGTTTAATACTATGTTTTGCGTTACAATACAGCTGGTTCTTCTGCTCCTCCCAAGATTAACAAAGATTGTATCTGATTTCTGTGCTGTTTTCTACATTTGTGAAACTGGGCATATTTGGACTGCGACAAGGATGTGAAGTGAGAAGGCTGTGGAAAGGATGCAGAGATAAGGCAATCTTAGTCTTCTCATTGAATTCCTGTCAGGCACAGATGAAAATGTTTCATGACAAAGTCTATCAAATTGCATTTATCTTGTGAATGCAAATTATTCCTAAGAAGTTATGGTATGGGAGGAGAAGGTGAAATTTATTTAAATTAAAATGATTTTTTTTTAAAAAAAAATGGATTTATCAAAGTCAATATAATGTCAGGTTTTGACATTACAGGCAACAAAGCAAAGCGTAGCTGTCATTTCTTAGCTCTAGTACAGCTCTGCTTATGAAGAAGAGTCTGACCATATGGGAACATATGGAAAAACCAGAAGGTTAATATTTGCGGGAAAGTACCTCCTACAGGTGGCATTTTAATTAACCTTGTGGGTCCTCAGCTCACACATCAGTCAAGCGTGCACGCCTGCCACGTCCCTGCGTGGGACAGGAGCATGGTTCCCATGCTGGGATGTTGATGTAGCTGTTGGGGGAATAGATGGTGGACGTGCACTTGGGGCCATAAGCTGAAGAGGGAAGGTAGAGAAAGGCAGGATCAAGCTTGGGCAAACAGCTGGACCCATGTTTTTCCCAGCAGCATGTCCATGCCAAACATATTTGACCAGTAATTACTGGGGAGAGTGCAAAAATGTAAGTAACTGGGTAAGTACATCTTAAATAACAAGAACCAGCTCATTCAAAATGTACTTATCTTTGAAAAGACTTGAAGTTTTCCATAGCTTTAATAAATGCAATTTGCAGAAACTGCAGTGTTTTAAAATAAACAATGCTCACAGAATCACAAGATGTGATTTGCCTTTAAGCATCCTCACGCAGTGTGGTTTATTAAATTTCAACCTGGGCTCTTAACTGTTCAGTTAATGTAGATAATTAATTTGATTATCATTCGATCAAGCTGGTTTGTGACTGACTGAAACATCCCCATATTGTTGCTACAAATGTTTCAGTTAGCTTGCATGAAGAAATCGTAAAATTCCTTGGGTTTGAGTTTGGGGTTTTTTTGTTTGTTTGTTTGCTGTATTTTGGTTTCGTCCTGTCTCTCTCTCTGGCAGTGGGTTGTTTTAAAGTAAATAATGTCAGATTACTAATGCCTGCCCTAATGCTTTAATGCTTTATTTTGCGTACACAGTGTTCATTCTTAGCTGTGCATGCATCTTCTAGTCACATTAGGTGATCTTTTTTTTTAACTTTTTTGTCATGCAGATGACAAAGGAGGGGGAAAAGCATGGACATCCTGTGCATTATATTGCATGTCTTAATAACTATACGTTTATTACTTTTTTAAAAAAAATAAAAGTAGTACTAATTGCGAAAAGCTGTCTAGCTACAGTATACAGGATGGGAAGTGTTATGCTTTAGCACATTAGATTCTATTACACTTCTTGGTTTCAAAATAATATACTATGTACATTAGTTTAGAATTAGAGCAGAACTTAGGTACCTAAATATAGTGGGAGATGTTGTCATCCTATTTACTTCTTGTGACAAAATAAGTGGGATTTGTTTTTACTGGCATCCATTAGAAGTACTCTGCTGTAGAACTTCCACTGAGTTCTTGAGATGGAGGTATTTTTATGTGTTGTCATCTCATCAAACACTGTAGGCGGTGTGCACGCTCTCCGTACCTTGCAGAGGACACCTGTTCCAGCCTCTTACTGGAAGATGCTTACTGCACCTCTAGGTAGCAAAGGGACCTTTGTAAGGAAGGTAGTAACCATTGTTGGGCCAAATGATAGAGCTGAACAAGCTTTTGGACCCATAACTTCAGTTCAGCTATGTCAGCCTTTCTAATGGAGGATATTAATTCCGCGCACAAGACTTGTTGCGTGACACCAGTACTACTCTCTCTTACTATACACTGCACTCTTCTGACGAGTTCCTGCAACAACACTGAACCTTCCCTGGGGAGCTGGTACAGATGTGTCAGGGCTAGGGTGGCAGAGCAGCAAAAAAATAATAAAAATAGGGGGCTTTTAAGCCATGTGGTCCTTTTTCCCTTCCAAGAGCAATTGCAGACTTTGGATCGAGGGTGTTCGAAATAAATTTTTTACGGGATACAAATTCCACCTTGAACTTCTCATAATAGCTTAGCATGGATTGTTGATTTCACTTATGAGAAAGGACTCTAAAATTGTGCTGTCTTGCTTCAAGCCTTCAGGACTACTTTTTCCCAATTTATGGAGGGCATTGCAATGGATGCGAGTAAAACCAATTATTTCGTGAAAGCGACTGGTAGGCTGCAAGGAAAAGAAAGTCCTTCCTCCTCTGGCTAAATGAGATAGTTAGAAACCCTAACTTGTTCATTGTACCAGCACAGGGAACCTGTTGCAGTTCAGAAAAACGGGCAATGTTTGTTGCAGAAGGGTAACTGTGGGAGCCTCTAGAAATTGTATTTCTTCTTCTCCTTCTCAGTGCCCTTTGCCTCTCCTCTACGCTGGGCTGGGAATGTCTTGAAAAGGTTACAGGAAAAGACTGTGACAGTGCAAGTGTAGAGACGTCTCTTCTGACAGCAAACTTCAGTCATTGCTGATGTCAGTCTTTAAACATTAAATACTTACTTATAAAGGTAGAATTGAAAATTATCGAGTGTATCTTAAGCATGAGGTCTGAATCTAAGTCTGCTGAATTGGATTCAAACTTTAAAGCACCAGGTCTAGGGCCCATGGAAAGCTTTTTCAAAGAATTGAGCTTTTTTCTTTTTTTCTTTTCTTATATTTGGCCTGGTCAACAGTCACAGATCCTCTTGTCAGGTTCTGTATGTCATGGGGTGGATGAGGTGCATTCTTTTCCCCAAAAAGCTCCCTGTCTCACATATGGAGTAGACAAAATGTAGCATTTTGTTCTCTGTTTGTTTTTTTTTAAAAAAACACCGGCAATAAATTTTACTTAAAGTGCTGTTAAAGTACTATGCATTATATCATTTTGGTTTTAATAAAGACACAGGAACTGTTTGTAATAAGTACTATGCATCAATTTAAAACAACTGTTTTGAATTACTGCAGAGGACACAATCTTATTTGTGCATATTCACTTAGTTTTTCATTGCAGTGTTGCATTACTGTTCTTATTAAATTCAGATAGCGTTCAACTGTTTTTGGTGCTGGAGAAAAAAAAATGAAAAAAGCAAGGTTAATGTTCCTGTGACTTGAGGACCTGAGTAGATGGTATACTGGAAAGAGAAGAGTTAAGGCAGCAATTGTTCATGGTAATGATATTGTAATATTGGTAATGTAGTTCTTGATAACATAATGGCTTTTCTCTTGAAGGTAAGCACCTGAGAATAAATAGATTACAGTTATTTTCCCATTAATCTCAGTGTTATTAGATGCCAATGAGCAACTGGAATTGAGCCTTCGGATGTTATCTGACTGTAAACTAGAAGCTATTTTAGGAAAACATTTCTTGTACGGGCCATGCAGACAGCTTTTGGGGCAGCAGAGCCTGTGCAGTCCCAGGCTAGCAGAGAAATAAGAGCAGTGCAGATGCAGAAAATGGGAAGTCACATAGGAAAGCAGAACAGTTAGGGATATTTCAAGCAAAAGATGACTCTTGATCTCAACATACCTTCAGTGTTGGTACTTTTACCTAGTGAAAAATCTTGTTAACTGAGACCAAAACCCCCTACATTACAAGCAGATTTTCAAGAAAGAGAGAAGATGTGGCTACTTGTCCTGATACCTAAATTCAGCCTTCATGCACTCTACTTGTCACTGCAGAATTAATGGACATGCACACATTCTACTAGGCTTCTTTGAACTATGTTGAAAAACAGATGCTTTCTTCATCTAATACTGGTTAGACTACTTTAAACAAAGTTATAAAGGACATAGTAAAATGTTTTTGCCGAGATTATTATATACTTAAGCAACATTAGTAAAGTAATAGATTATAGTGACAAATTACCATGGAATATAGTAGGTAGTAGAGATCAGGCTTACAAGAATACTGAATGAAGTCACTAGGTAAAGGTAAAATAAATTCTTGACTCTTAGATACTGAGATCTATCCCATAGTGACATATGAGAGCTCAGCAGGGATGACATCAGCAGACAAACAGTTGGTACCATGAAATACAAAAAGTTGCTCCAGGAGCAGTGCAATTAAAAGAGCTCAGAGTCCTATTGATTTGTTTTCTATACCCATAGATGCCCGTCTGTCCTCTGGAGTAGCCTTATTGTCTCTGCTCTGGATCCTATACTCTGAGCCAGCCTGACGACATCTCAGCTTTGCCTCCCCATGTCCTATAAGTGCCTGTACAAAACTCCAGACTCTTTCAAGGCTACAGGGATCTGCTCCATAACAAGTTCCAAACCACCCATGTGCTAGTGACCAGCTGTATCTGAAGGCTGCCCAGCAGAGGCCAAGCCCAGAGCCACAATTAACTGGATAAAACTTGCTGTAGGTTTTCTCTCCATGGGACATTCATTTGGGTCTTCCTCATTTTTGTTGCAATTTTATGTAATGTGTAGGGCCCTAATGATTTGTAGCGTGTCAGCTCTGAATTAAACCATCTGAAACTGACTGAAATAACTGAAACTGAAATAAGCCAACAGGTTTTGAAGTAATTATGGGCAGCCTGAATGGACAGACATAGATAGAGAGCGCTGTCTCAAGGACTGGGCTGTGAACATGTGAGCTCCCTGGGCCCCAGCTTTGAAAAGGCCGTGGAGACCCATCAGTCGATGCTAGGATTGTACGTGATAATAGAGGTGATTCTATATTATGCAGCCTTGCATAGATGATCCAATCCCAGATCTCCAATGGGAAAACCTTTTGAGAGGCCAGGTATTTTCTCTGTATTTGTGGCAGTGAGATGCTCAGCACTCTAGACTGCTGCACGCCCAGAATCTGACGTCTGTTTGCTTGCAGATAAGTCGGACGTGGGCTGTAAATCTTGTGTACTGGACTGCATCTGCAGGGAGGCTGCACCTCCCATGGGCAGTGTGCCTGCCCAGACCCTGCTCCACAGTCATTCTCCTCTTATAATGCGTATTTATCCAGAATCACTGAGGTCCCCAGTCTGCGCTGTCCTTCACCACTCATATGGTGGCTCCGCCACAGACAAAAGGATGGCAAAATCGTTCGTGTCACTTCTTTATGAGACCCTGCTTGAAATGGTGCAGTCGTTGAAAGGGATTATATTCCCAGAAGAATGAGAGAGCAGTGAGACATCAGCAAGTCAGGAAAAACTCTTATTTAACTGCAAATGAATATTCCTCTTTTTTGTTGTAAAACGGAGTGAATTCGAAACTAGCCAGTTGAAAAATGAATGTGATGCAACACTCTTGTATGCATTAAAACTGAGACGTAAGTCTGACCCTGTTTTTCAGTAGCACCTCATTGTCTGGCACTGTCTCTATCCAGTGAAGGACATGCTTAAGAAAAGATGCACGTTTCTGCCTTGGTGAATTTAACGGTGCTGAAGTCCGTCCCACTGCAGGACAGCAGTTAAGTACCTGCTTAACTTTCAGAAAGTCCCTAAGTACCTGCTGTAATCCACTCCTGAAGCAGACGATCAGCTCAAGTACAAAGACATCTGCCTAGAAATGAACACTCATTGAACTGTTCATTTCGTTACAGGCATTTAGGTAATTTCATTGTATTACCCTGTTAACTGCATAACACTATTATTTTAAAAAATATTAATAGCTATTGGATAACAATATAACTAATGCTTACCTGCAATTAAAATCTGTGTTGATAACGGTTCCACTATACATGACGCTGCTGGGAAAGCTTTTGTAATTAAATGTGTGCATTGCCAAAGCTTGAACATGATGCTGCTGGGAAAGCTTTTGTAATTAAATGTGTGCATTGCCAAAACTTGAACAATCCTGTATGCCGTTATCCCTCTTCCAAAAGCTGGCAAAATAGTAAACAGGAAAGTAAAACTTCGCTAATGGCCTCATTCAATTATGAAATTATGGAGGAGCTGCGGGGGGAAGAGAAGAAGAAATTCTTTCTAACCATTGAGGTAATTAGTTGTTTGACCTGGAAATGAAACCCAAAGTCCTTGACTTGGTTTTCATCATGGCTAGGCTTCACGAACAAAGATATGGGAAGGGCTCTACCCACTCTTGCTATAAGCGCACTGATGGCTAAATTGACTTGGGTTTAATGCTTGCTTAAATAGCAATTGCTTTTGTGTCCTAGAAATTATGCAACCCACATAATACCCAAAATCTAAAACAAGCAGAAAACTTTTCAGACTTGTCACCTTAGCATGTCCCTCTAAGTGACAGGCTATCGCTTCCCTTCTTTTTAGGAATTTGCCTTACCCCTCAAATGAACAGCCAAATTCTGTCTCCAGAAAATATAAGGCTCAGTCATTAACTTTTTGGAGTCAGTGACTGAATGTGCCCTTGCTTCAGTGGGATGAAGATGACAATGAGCTGGTGAACAAAGCTTTTCCATTTATGCACTGAAGTCAAAGAATAGGGCATTCAGCTGATCTCATTACCTGTCCAAACAGGGCAAACCAAGTAGAAAAACAAAACCATGGGTCAGATCTGGATCTGTGTTACACTGCTGAAAACATCAGGGTAATTAGTAATGCTAGGTGATATTTAAATTTGGCTTTGCATCCACTTAGCTCATTAGTCCAGGTCTTAGAATCTGTAATCAGCAACCTGCAATTAACTTGCCATGTTTATACTCTTCTGATTAATCATAACACTCTGTATTATTATTAATGCAAACAGTTACTATAAAGTATTTCATCATTAGTTCTGGCTGGTCGACTTTTTGTTTTTTCTTTTTCCTACTAGAAAAAATAATTAGCCAGGAATAATACAATTAAGAATGGTTTAAATCAGTTCTATTAACTTGCTTTGTTTAATCAGTCATGTGTTCCTCAGTCTCCGTTGAATTTTATCAGGGAGCTTCTTCTGCACCAGTGCTTCTTCAAGGACTGTTGTGGGAGCTGGCTGTCCTCCCCTGGTGACTCTTGAGACGTAGGTATCAGTGGGGGCAGTGCCATGTAGGGCCTTGACCTTTAATTCAGAAGAGTGGGTGAGCTGGACAGTGCTTGTGTTTGAATTGTAGCCAACACTATTAGGCAACCCCAACCTGAGCTACATCCTCCCCTCGTAATGCTTCCATCTGGCATCGTCAGGCAGTAGAGCTTTGCAAAATGCTACAGTGTTAGAAACCCAGCGTGCGCTGGGCAGGAGCAGCCTGTTGGAATGGCAAAGGATTGTCCTTCTTCTTTGCCTTCCTTAAGTGTGGGCTGCCAGGGCAGAGGGAAGGATATCGCTGGACATGGGTACAATTCTAGTACTGGGATGGGCACTAAGCCCAGAGCTAAGGGCTTTTACAGAACATTATTTTAAATTCACACCAAGATGATAGCACGAAATTACTGTATTGCAGCATCTATGTTTGCAGAGTGCAAAATCCATCCAGCAAACTTTAACTTGATTGAATTTTGATTGAATTGCTCTGCTTCTCTCTCTCCTTGCCTTTTTCACCTTCCCTTTCCCTCCGCTCCCCTTCTATTTTCCTTTTTTCCACTATGAGATAAAATGAAGTGTTCAGTATATCTATATGGGTAACTATTTTAGAGATTGCTAGAAAACATAAAACCTTTTACCTAATGGACAGGGGTTCAAACAGACAGCAATAGTGTCAGAAAATTGTGGTAACCTTTATGTGATATGTTTTGTCATTAGTTTTTACATTAGTGAGGAGTTAACTGGTGAAATCTACTGGCCAAACTACCTTCTCAGTCACTGTGAGGACGAAGGGTGTGGGCAGGACCATTTAGATGAGCACAACCATCTTCTATAGAGTCATGGAAAACATCAGTCTGTAGGACAGAACCCAAGATCCACTTGCCAGCTTCCCAGTAATGCTGGACAAGTCTGGCTCCTCATCAATCCGTAAGGAAAAGGTCAAAACTCAGTCTATGGGATGTTGAGTGTGATGTAGGCGAGAACAAAAGCAGGAATGTGTTTTACTTGACTCCTCTTCATGCCACCATTTGGTAAGATTTGCTTTGGAGAGCACTCAGTAATTCTTCAGGCCAATTCTGGGGAGCAGGCATGGTCATAGAATCATAGAATGGCCCAGGTTGGAGGGGACCTTAGAGATCATCTAATCCAACCTTCCTGTCATGGGCAGGGACGCCTCTCAACTAGACCAGGTTACTCAAGGCCTCATCCAGCCTGGCCTTGAACACCTCAAGGGAGGGGGCAGCCACAACCTCTCTGGGCAATCTATTCCAGAGTCTTGCCACCCTCGTACTGAAGGGTCTAGGAAGTATTTTTCTTCATATGTAGGCAAAGCCATTTTGTTGTTGCTCTTCTGGGCTCCTAGGATTTAAGCTGCCTTAGGGTATTATTTGAATACCAACAAAAACAGCATTTAATTTCCAGGAATCGAAGCTGTGGTACTACTCAAGCAGCCTCATGTCTCTTACCTCTACAATTTCTAAGCAGGACAAAATCCTAGCTTCATTAATGTCTGGAAGAACCTAGGGAAGAGCTGTGTTTTGAGCCTGTGCAATACCTTGAAAGCTTAGGGGCAAGTTTTAGTCTCACTAAACTAATCTAAAGCCAGATTGCCCTACATTAGTGGTTGGTTTTGGTTTATTTCCTTGTACTTTAGTTCCTTCACTCTTCTCATTAGCTAACTCAGACCTCTCTTACTAGGAAAATAGGGAGCTGAAAGGCCGGTATTGGCTTCTTTCACACTTCCCCAAAACAACGTATCAGTTTAGTAGAGGACGTTAGAGGAGGGAGATGTAAGAATCAGGTGTATGACTGAAATGAAATGGGTTAAGGCTTTTATTTCTGAGGAAAAAAAAAAATGCCCAAAAGTATAATCTTTCCCCATCACAGCGGTAGACAGAGACATTATTAATGCCGATGACATATTAGGATGAGAAGTTTGTAATTGGAGGCTTGCAGCAGCCAAGCTAAAAATATAGTTACTTAACCAATTGCCAGTGGAGAGAGAACCAGAAGTAAGTGGTGACATTTTCAGCTGAGGCAAATTAGCTCTGGTGGTTCCTGAACACGAGAATGCCCATTCTGGTGCTATTGTCGTCTGGCGCAGAGACAGATGCCACAGAGGCAAATCCTTGGTTAGGGCGATGGCCAAAACCTTTGGGTGCGGTGAGACATCCAGCATTAACACTTTGTCTTTTCTCTTAGAACACTTGTGCTTTTTAATTCCAGAAAGAGTTATTAATACTGAAGTGTCCTGGTGGGCCTGATGGTAAACTTTATTGCAGAAGACCAGCTAAACAGAGCAGAGATTAGCCTGCCTCCATGGTTGCTTGGCTCTCTTTCATTATATTCTGTGCTTTACTGTTTCCTGCCGTAATATTTTACTTCAGTAGCTTTAAGCTTATTCATTTCTGATCTTTTCCATCTCCTCCTCTTCGGCTGTGGCTTCTTCTTTCTCTTTGCTTCAGGCCTGACTAGTTTCTTATTTCAGTATTTTCTTTAACCCTTCACTGTTGATGGCAGGTTTTGCACACACTCTGGGGTGCAGTGAAGGTTGGGGTTAGTGATTTCACAGTGTTTGCCACTCTTTGCTTCCTATGCACAAGTCCTTCATCACTGCTGTTCCTTGTTCCTCACCTCCTCAGACTGTGCTCAGTGTCCTACCATTTTCTTTTCCCATCCTATAGCAACTGGTCCCAGCTTTCCCAGTGGAAGGGCTCATAGGCAACCCTGCCGCAGGCTGGGAGACTGGCTTTCCTCTACAAAGTCTTGCAGTTGGACAAAGCTCTCTGAAGGCAGTGTTTCCCCAGCAACACCACAGGCTTGGAGAGTAGTGGCTGGAAAGCTGCTCAGCAGAGAGGGACCTGGGGGTGTTGGTTGATAGCTGGCTGAATATGAGCCAGCACTGTGCCCAGGTGGCCAAGAAAGCATCAAAAGTGTGGCCAAAGGCCACAGCAGTGTGGCCAGTAGGACCAGGGAAGTGATTGCCCCCTTGGCACTGGTGGGGCTGCATCTTGAGTACTGTGTTTAATTTTGGCTCTCTCTGCAAGAAGGATATTGAGACGCTGGAGCATGTCCAAAGAAGGGCAACAAAGCTGGTGAAGGATCTAGACCACTTGTAATGTGAGGACTGGCCGAGAGAACTGGGGTTGTTTAGTCTAGAGAAAAAGTAGGCTGAGGGAAGACCTTATTGCTCTTTACAACAGCCTGAAAGGTTGTAGAGAGGTGGAGTTCAGTCTGTTCAACCAAGTAACAAGTGATAGGACAAGAGGAAATAGCCTCAAGTTGCTCCAAGGCAAGTTTAGATTAGATATTGGGAAGAATTTCTTTACTGAAAGGGTTGTCAGGCATTGAAACAGGTTGCCCAAGGCAGTGGTGGAGTCCACTTCCCTGGAGGGATTTAAGAGTCGGGTAGACTCGGTGCTTGGGGATATGATTCAGTCAAGGACTTATCAGTGTCAGGTTAATGGTTGGACTCGATGATCTTAAAGGTCTTTTCCAATCTAGGCAATTCTGTGATTGACAGAATCCATCCCAGTCATGCTCTTTTATCAGTAAAACAAAGTTTCCTTATTTGCAGTGGGTGAGAGGCAGAAAGGGTTATGAGACCCATTAATTCCAACACCTGTGAAAAATAACTTCCCCTCCTTTAGTTCTTTACTGTATTTTGGTCTTTTCCGTAGCCGTGTTAATGGTTTGTTTTTCTTCTCACCACTTCTGCAGGGCAGTCCTCTCTCCCATTTTGTCTCTGTGGGATCTGTTTCTCCTTGCTATCACAGATTTTTTCATTTTGGCTTTCAGCCCAGTTTCTCCACAAAAGACACCTGTAAAAGAGGATATTATTTTTTATTATTACTTTAACTTTCTTTGACCTGCTTGCTTTTTTTTCTTGTTCCCTCTCTGATTCACAGCTTTTCTTTTTGCAACCATTCTCTTAGCATGTTTTCACTCTTTGTCGTCTCTTACATTTGCAGCAGCCAGGAAACAGCCCGCAGCTTAGGGTGAGGTGCAGCTCCTCTTCTTCCAGACATGAGATTTAAGTAGTTTGGAGACCAACTTAGCCGTGCTACATACAGAAAACATAAGCCTGGAGAAACTGTGTGGCCTTGCTAGTTTTAAGAGCTCTGTTAATAATAACCTGAAAAGGACACAGAAAAAAACAGCAGATTTCAGAACAAGACTTTCTACCCCTCTGCTTTTCTGTATAGTACATGACACCAGAAGTAAAACCAGTTTTGAGTGCTTTGTCTTTGAGTAACTTTGTAGTAATTTAAATGACTGCCCAAATCTGAGAGCACTGGAAAGGCAGGTGAGACCCCTTTTAGTACCTCTCTAAGGAGATGCACCTAGTTACAGCTCTTCTCCTTACCCTCATGCACAGATTTTCCCCCTGAGCCTCCAGGCATCTCTGCTGGTGCATCTTCTCCAGTCCCTGTGAATGTGCTATCACTGCCCTTGGTATTTGCAGATCCTTCCTTATATTCTCCTGTCAAGTGACATAGATAGTCTCATTAATTTCCATGCTGCAGTGAGCATCAGAATGGAAAATCTGTTCTTGGTGCAAAAAGAGTTAGCTTCTTGGTTGTGTCTCTCATTCAGGGGAAGACACTGCCTAGTTCTACATTTTATCTGTCTTTTCTGCTTTCTTTTTTCCCTCTTCTAGCAGTGCCCTTGATTATGAGAGGGACTTGTATCAGCAATATAATTCCTCCAGCAAACTCGCTCTGCTAATTTCAAGAGCCTGTTGGTGCTGTTTTATTCTTGTCATGTCAGATGCAGTAATCCAGTTGGCATTCACGATGAGATTAGGAAAGACATGAAATACCTGCATTTGCAAAATTAGTGTGGATATTTACCAGTTGGCAGGTTGTTCTCCCACTTCCTCCCTATCTCACTGCTGGAAGCCCTTAATCCGTTACTCAGATGTATACATTGATGCCTTACTGTGAATCAAGAAAATGTCTTTCTGCATTGTTAATTTCTGTGGCACGATCTCACCTCATGTTGTCTTCATAGACACGTGCCATAGCATAACCTGATGAGATGTAACTTGTACTCTAATAGGCAGCAGGGAGTCAGTATGCTGATGATGCCTTCCAGCAGCTGGTCTTCAAAGAGCCTTGTGAAAGGAAAAAATAAATATAGAAAAAAAAAAGGCAGATTGGCTCACCTAGCTCAAATGGAAAGGTGGAGCAAACCAACACTTCCTTGTGAAATGTGTGTCACTAAGAGCCTGCTGCTCTCTATGGAGAATAATTGTCAGGGACCACTTTTCTTTTGTTCACCCTCTTTAGCATGTCCCCAGGACCCACAGAGCAGTGAACAGATAGAGAGCACAGGGCAACATCTGAACCTACAGCTGCCCACAACCTGTTTCCAGAGCAGCAAGTGTTAACTTGGTGCTGGATACGGTGATTTGGAGACTCAAAAGCCCCTAAAGCCAGCACTCAAAACTCCTCCTGCGTTTAAATTAATGCTTTTCTTTTTTTACATAAACACGATTCCATGAACCTTGTTCCCTGTGTGTCATCCCTCCACTGAAATGTTAAAGATAAAAGTTCTTCTGAATGCACAAGCTGGCCATTTTTACTATTAAAATGCAGATACCTTTTGAATTCCCAGCACTTTTGTAGGAACATTCACAGGGGAAGTGAGAGTGCCTAGCCATGAAGCTCCACTTCTTACTCAGAGCTAATTCCTGCAGTTTAAATTCTTGTTGCCTTTTCCCCTACAAATGATCCGTCCTTTCTCCAACCTCTAAAAATCTCCTAGTTCAAGTTCAGTTCTCTTTGGCATGCTCCTTCCCTGGCTAGACAGCAGTCCAAAAGCAAGAACAAGAAATAAAGGCATGCCTCACATCCAGACCTCAGTTTTGTTTGCAGTCAGCAAAGGATGAATAGATGGGCCACGCAGCATTAGCCGGGGGCTGCTGAGGTGTTTATTCTTCAGCACCAGCCGGGGAGACATATTTCTAAGGCATTAAGTCCCTTTTGAGGAAGCATTGCTGGTAACTCTTTTATGTTTATTCTGCTGGGATGCTAGTCTGAGCCCCATGATGTATTATGACAATGTCATCTCAGAGTTACAAACCTGTGTACTTCTCTGCCAAGAAAATGTTGTTCCAAATATGCTGAAAGCTGCCAACTGGCTGTTTGTGCAGCTTAGTAAATTCTAGGTAATTTTCTTCTCAGAAAAGTGGAAAGAGAGTAGGGGAAAACAATAAAGAAAAATAATCTACGATTCCCTAGAAATTACCTAGAATCATCCTGTGGGAAAAGCGTCGAGGGGATGCTCTTTCCTCTCCTGCCTGCAGAGCTGTTCCTATGCCCCTGCTGCTCCATGGTGTCTGCACCCTTTGCCCCAACCTCTGCAGCCTCCTGCTCTGCTCCCTCTTTCCCTTTGTCCTTCAGCCACATAGAGCTCTCTCTGCACTTCCCAAGGAGCGAGTGACTGTCACAAGCTGCCTCTGCTACGTCTTGCCCCTGCAGCCACCCCAGATCAACTGGCCAGAGAGACGTGCTTCCAGCCTGCCAGTGGCTGCTGGGCAGGCGCTGAAGTGAGCTAGCTCATCGTTTCTGGGGTGGCATCAGGGAAAGGAGAGCAGCCTTTCTGGGGGGCAGGCTTTTCCCCGCCGAGGATTCATCTGTCCAGATCAGAGCAGTTGGCCGGTATTTCCTCGGGCGAAAGTCTTGGTGCCTCAAGCAGCCAGGAAGCTCAATGCTGAAATGTCAGCAGCTGTGTCACCTCCCTGGTGCACAGAGAGGAAAAAAAGCTGGTTTCCTCCTCATGTTGACCTTGCCAGAGGATGGAAGCTGGGTGGGAGCCAGTCTAAGGTGTGGAGATGAGGGCTGCAGCACTCAGGGCCCCACAAGTCCCCTTCTATCTTAAAGGGTGTGGGATTTACCCTAGTTTGGGTGCTGACAGAGTGAGCGTGGGCACTAGGGGTTGTCCCTTGCTCACAGACTGCTAAGCAGCCTGGCTGTGGTTGCCTTTGGCACAAGCGGAGAACGTGTCCTCTCCCCAAATACATCCCCCAACTAGCAACACTGCTTGCTTCTGAGTTTTCAGAAGCCCTTTGGGTCCCCCGCTGAAGGCATCCTTGTGCAGAAGGCCACCCCACTATTGCCAGGTCATCTGGAATGGAAAGATTCAGAGACAGAGGAGTCTGACCCAGGCAGAGCAGAGAGAGTGATGAAATTTAAGCAAAACAAAAAATAAAAGTCTCTCTCCATTTCCGTATAACTGTGTTGACATACAAAAGCTTAGCGGCAGTTTATTTAAACCAACTCTGTTACCTATTAAATTGCAAAAGACCAAGACCTTTGGTATTCATGAAGAAGAATTCATGAATTCCGTAACAGTTAACTTTAAAAACGCAGCAATATGCTGAATGCTGATTACTGAGCTGTGTAAAAAAAAAAAGGAAAAAAAAAAAATAAAATCAGAGCAATATTTTATTCCGTTGTTTTCATTCCAAGTTGATTTCATTACTTCAGTAGGCACGCTGCTAACAGCTGTAACCCTGTACTGCTCTCATGAACTGCATTTCTCTGGCTCCAAAGCCCCCTTCTCTCTCTTCAGTTTGCCCACAACACTGCAAATAAGTATACTTGGTTGCCCAGAAAGGCTTGCAAGAGCGAAGTACGGGAAAAAAAGTGAGGTGCAATGGGAGTGTCAGGCATCAAGTTAAGCATTAAAACGTGTGTTTGTGGTGTAGCAATGTTGCACCGGATTGTTCACGCTTCTGCTCCACAACTTTAAATCAAGGGTGGTAAAAACAAGATGTTCAAAACCAATCCGGATGATTTCTCTGGGGCTGCTGTATAAATGCGATAACCATCACCAGTGAGAATAAAGCAAACAGCAGGAAAAAAAAAAAAAGCAAGCAGCCTGGTCTTTGGTGAATTCACTCTGAGTCTTACGTGTCAGGAACCATTGTGCTTATCATCTGAAATCCGACTCCCAGCTTTATCCCAGCTCTCCATCAGCCCGTGGACTGCGGTGAGCAAACTTCTTCTGAAGGATTGTCGGTTTGTAGCCAGCGCAGGCAACGCGTCTCTGTCACGAACAGTAATGCATGTCGACAAGTGCACATTAATTTTAGATTATTCACCCTGACAAGGCTGTTGATTTGGAGGTTTGCTGCAACTGTTGGTTTAAACAGGCACAGAAGGAGGCTGGGGGCATGAACAAAACCCGAAAAGGGGCTTCTGGGAGGGGAGCTAATATCCTGATGAAAAGTCTTCCTAAATTTGTCTAGAGCTCAGCTTTGAGCTTGGAAAGCTGAGTGAAATAGAGATGTATTTCAAGGTCTAGCAGCACAGGAGAGGTAACCATGGCAATTTAACCTATTCAGGCTGAAATAGGAAGAAACAGGATTGAGTTCCTTTGGTCCTTTTATACAGAATATGCTTCAGGTGTGATAAAGACTGATGGAACGCTTGTCAGTGAATGAATAAAGGAAATTAAATAAAATCCATGTGGCGGGGGGTTGTCCTGTGCTCCAGAGCTGTGGCGGAGGTGTTCAACTTGGGCATTTCTCACAAAAGTGCTCTGCCAAAAATGCTGCATTACATTTTATCCTGAGTAAGGTTAATGGTGAACACACACACACACACACAGCTTGAAAGAAGAAAGGATTTCATTTTACATCACTGAGGTGAGCTCTGTGATGTACTTCTCTCACAGAAGAGTATGGAGGGAGACATTTCGCTGACGTGTGGATCAGAAGGGCCTTCTTCTCAGCGTGGAACAGTAGGATATGCTGGAGGAGTTTTCTTCAGCATGTGCAGAGCATCCACATCTGCTCCGATGAGCAAAGTGGGTGTAACTGTCTCGCTGCCCACCAGACTCCCCATAGCGCTGAGCACCCAGGCCTGGGTAACACTTCAGTGGGTTGCCACTATGTTGAGCGATCCAAATACATTCATAAGACTTTGGGAACAACTTCATGAATCATCCATTTTCATGGGCCATGTGTCATTCAGACAAAAAAAATATTAACAAGCAGTTGATAAAATTATTGAGCTCCTGTTCACACTACTTAATATTTATGTCTCTGAGTTGTTACCCTGAAACTGATAAAACTGAGAGATTAAACTCAGTTCAGCATGTTCAAGGGATACACAACATGCCACAGAATGAGTCTGCCATCCTCCTCAGTCTAGTAAGAAAAGAAGAGTGGGAGATACTGTGTATTAAGTTTCCACTATTTGTTTTTTTAAAGATGCAGGCAAATACCAAAAATACAAGTGGATGTGATAGCATCTGTGTGCCTTGCACTTACAGTGAGGAATTCCACAGCTGTGGGGCAGGAGGCTGTTTCTGTACCTTCTACCATCAGGCATCACTGTTCACTTTTTCTCCAGAGACTACATTTTTAATGTGTATCGCACAGCTACAGACAATACTTCCTTAACATTGTCTTTTGATAAACACAGCTTGCTGGTCTTCACATTCACATAGTCAGACAATAATTCCTGTCATGCATAAACATTTCTACTATTAAAATAATATTCTGGTAAAAATAACTTATTTGAGATTTCCACACAGGGAGTACAAAGAGCTAAAGCTGCCATCCTGTTGGAAGCTTCAAGAGCAAACAGACTCCATTGTAGAGGTCTAAGTGCTTGATGTTCTCCGTAAGGAACAATTTAGCCCATGGCCTCTTAGTATTTGCAGTAATGGTGGTTTTGGTGAATATGGACCTGAGCATTCCAGATGTGCAAGACTTTTGACCTAGATTTCACTTGTTCGTACCAAAGTGCCGCCTTCTTGTGCTGGGAGTGTCAGGGAGAGATGTTGGGGTTGCACATGGGCTTTGCTACTGAGGTTGGTAAATGTCAGCACTTTGAAGTCAAGCAGGAATGACAAGCAAGAGCCTGATCCTTCTGTAATTTTGGTTTTGAGTACCAAAAGTCACAGTTTGGTGCTATTGGCTAATCATTACAGGATGTTTTCACAGACATTATGTTGCTGCCTGTTTAGCATAATCCTCACCTGAAGCACCTGTGCTATTTAAGCTCTGCTCTTCTCTATAGCAGGAGCAGTGCCCGGTAGAGGTGTGGAGACAGGGAGATCTTCACAGGTGGAGTGGCTAAACCATAGTTATCTCCCTCTGACTGTGGAATTAATATCAGTGGCAGAAAGTTAAAATGGCTGATGAACCTTGATGTAGAGCCACCTTGTTGGAAGGGTCACAAAGGAAGGCTTAGGCTCCAGGTGCATATTGGTTGCTTCTGGGTAACATTGGTGGCTCCTAGTCACATGCACCTGCATGCTCTGCATGGGAAAGGGGTGTCTCCAGTCATGTGGACTTTCAGAACAAGCCACAGAGCGAGATGGGTGCAGTTTTCCCAACAGAGGACGAGCAGTCCAAGTAAGTAATTGACTAAATAGCATGAAATCTGGCAATTCAGTTGTCTGAATTCAGGTGAAAAATACAGGCTGAGTTACTGAACCTGCTGCTGCTCTCAGCAGCAGCACTAAGCTGGGGAGCTGTAAGGTGCTTTCCCCCATGCCAAGCTCACCAGCCACTTGCAGCTAGATGGGTCCAAGATAGAGGATCCTGATTAGCCTGACTTTAAAACTTAGGAAACTGCTTATGGCAGCATGTGATTTTTTGATTTTTTTTGCCTAAGTACAGTTGCCTCAACTTTATTTTCCTCCTACATGCAGAACTTTATACCCTAATGTTGCTTCCCTTTCCTTCCCCTCCTGTCTGCTCCTGCATGTATCATGCACTCATGGGAACAGGCAAGGGATGACAAGACTGTGCTATGACCTGCAGTTTATTTCCTGCTTGGAAAGGGTGGTGGAAGGGGCAGGCAATTCCCCTGCAGGCTGTGGAGAGGGTTACAATGGTGTGTTTGATTATACCCAAGTCCCAACCAATTGCAGCTAACCCATTTCAAAGGATTATGGCTTGTGAGTGCGGGAAGGGGTTGGAAGAATGAGGTTTGTGGGCCCTTCCTTCACTTATGACAAAAGCTGAAGGGGAAAAAAAACAGGCTAGAGCTGCAAGTGGAAGAAGATTTTGCAGAATGGCTCTTGAAATCAGCTAAACACCAAGGAAAATATGAGGAAGAAACCATTCCATCCTCTCAAATGCCTTACTAACTCTTTTACATATTGATGCTTTTTTCTTCGTTTAGCCATAACTGTTTCACTAAGATTAAATAACAAACTCCAGGATTTTCTAATATTTGAATGTAGTGTAATTTTGGTGGTCATCCTTAATCTTTTTTTCCCTAGCACAACTCTTCCTCTCATCGGCTTAATATTTAAACTGGATTCATTTTTAATGCCTTAATATGCAAACACATTTATGTCAAAATTGATTCAATATTTAAACTTGTTCAGTTTCAAACACATTTTATGCTTCAGCTGCTTCAACTTGTAGATTATTTCAAACGTGGAATTGATTCCAAAATTAAGCAGGTTTAAATGTTCAATCAATTTATTTTAAACTATGTGTGTGTTCAAGAGACCTGTATTGGGAAATGATAATTATTTTTTTCAGTGGTGTTTTTGCAGTTCACAGTGTCAGCAGTTTGAAAGTATCTAGGCAAGCTACGAACGGCCATATGTGCAAAGTTTAACCAAGTCTACTGTATGACTTAAAAAATGGCAAATGCTTATCATGTGCTGAATATGGTATATAGACTAGCTAGCCTCAGAAACGTATTTTATTTCTGTCTTCAAAAAGGTTTGCTGAAAATTAGGATGAGTATCTATTTTTCTGCACGTCTATGTAATTAAATATGTAGAAGAATGCCCTTCCAAAATGTGCCATTTCCAAGCATAGCTGTGGATCTAGGTTGTATTTGTAGAACAGCTTGGACACATAGAAGTAGGGAGTGGTTGGCTGTTATTTAACTAACAGGGAAAGGGGATCTATAGTTGCCTGGTGATGAGGATCCTGGCAATCTCAGCCAGTTGTCCCCTGTGTGTGAGAACCTGCATACTCTGAACCTTGAAAAGGGTTACTGGGTATTTCAGTGTCAAGGGTTAGGGCTGGGCTGGCCACTGAATGCTCACAGATATTCTCTAACCCCTCTCCCTCCCCAGATGGGAAGGGAAAGAGAGACTTGCAGACTGGAAAAGAAAACAGCTTTAATAAAACAATAATAGAACTAATAAGGACATAATAAAATAATGAGCTATATACAAAACTGCTATCAAACCCGAGCTCCCCCGATATCAATCCCCACTGATGCTGCAGAGCAGGCAGCACCAGTGAAACCCCAGGCTTCCGCCATTGAAGAAGAGGCCTTAAAACCCACGTGATCCCTCAGTTTTACACCAAATATGATGTATATGGAATGGAATGCTCTTGTTAGTTGCCTGTCCTGTCTGGTCCTCACCAGAAGTGCAATGTTCTGCTTCCTTACGACCCCTTTTACTTCCCAGCACCCCCAGCATGGCACACAAGATCCAGCAGTGACCTTGGTATTATAGGAGCAACTACCAGCTAGACCTTCTCTGCATACCAATCCCTGGCAGTAACTAAACTTCAGAAGGTGCAGGTTCTTAGAAGAGACTGAGCTGAAAAGTAAAATCACTGAGCTAAATGGAACCAATTCTGTTCAAACCAGGACATTCAGGAAGCATCATCTTTGCATCCTAACGCTCTTGTTCCACTGTGTAAACCAGACAAATATTATTCAGAGTGGAAATTGAAAGCACATTTCCAGTCTCTCAGGTGAATATCCTAACCATAGAGCTATGAAGTCCATCTTATTTCTCTTTTGTACTCATGGATGCTTAATTATTTATGCAAAGTGCCATAAAATAAATATGAGAGATTAAAGGCAATGCATAACCAAATTTCTTCTGGCCCTCTGTCTTTGGAAGTCCAATATAAAATCCTTTCATTCTCTGTTTCAAAGCAGAGATTTGAAGCTTGTTTTCCTACTTCTTCATTCACATGCAGAATGCTCCAAAGTGTGGTTTTAGAACTTTAATTTTTATTAATTAATTTTTCCCCCCTTCCCCCGCCTCCTTTTTCACATTTTGTTTTTTTATATAATAGTGGGAAAAAAAAAAACACCTCAGTTTTTCAGCTGGCATAACTTTCTTTGTAGTCTTGTAAGAGAGAAAATTACTGAGTGTTTATAAAGACTTGTGATTTGCTGCGCAGGTGATGTGTTTTTATAGTAGCTGGGGAAGGATTTGTTGTGTGGTTTGTGTAAGTGATGAAAGTTTCTCTGTTTTTGCTATCAGTCTGGCATTTTTGATGAGTACTAAAATAAAAAGGTTAAGTTATTGTCAGACAACTGCTTTCAACATTATTAATGCTTTTTAGTAAGACCTCTGCTTGCCACAGTTATTTTCCGTCCTTCTGAGAATGCTAATTTTGCATGTGCTGTTAATACATTGCAATACAAAGCAAGAATAGCTCAGGTAAATTACTTTTCATGTTTATTGTAATGCGTGAAAGTGGAAATTAGTTAGAGTTTTGGCTATTTTTCAAGGCTCTTATAATTTAGATCGTTTTGTTCTTTGAGATGAAATGTTGTGTAACATCAGTTAATGAAGTAAATGAGCTCTCTTTTTTTTGTTATTCTCTTCAAACTAAAATTTCTGAGTTGCGAACAACTGGAAGTTGGCTGAAGTGCACATACTGGCTGCTTTCATTTCAGAACCATTTAATAGACACCACATTAACAAGTGATAGATTAACAGCTTCACGTTAACAACTGATAGATTTCACATTTGCATGACTTTCTAGATTTGCGTAAACTCGGGTTTACAGTATCAGACACATTTTATTCAGTTAGACTTTAACAAAAAAACCACAGGTAGTACAAGGTGATTGCATGGGTTTGTCAAGAACTTAGGTGGTTTTAGAAGACATTACACACAGACGTAGGCTCCCAGTGAACGAGAAAATTACTGTCTCATTTGCATGTTTCTATCTGTAATTTATGGTCAGTTCAGGTACTGCTGAGTGGTTTTTGCCTATGAGGGACAGCAGCAGTAAGCCAATGAAAATATTCAGGTGCTCAGCAGTAGCAGAATCAGGTAGGAGAGTGAGAAATGTAGCCAGTCAGCATCTGGGCAGATGATAAAAGGAACCTGAGGCTGCATCCATCCTAGTAAATTAAACATGCCCAGAGCTGCTCTCTAGCACTGAAGCCAGCATCCATGAAAGAGCCCACGAGACTGGGGGCTATTCTGACCATCTTGAAAGACAGACTGCCACTGTCCACTGCCCAAGCATTACTATTTAATTTACTAAGGTAAAGACAGCCTAACAGTTCACAGCCAGCGCTAACCACTTCAGGGCATACCCAAAACTCCACTGGTGGCACGTGGTGCTATGCAGACTTTCCTGCTTGTTTCCAGAGGCAGTATAAAGGCTCTTGGATTAGTAGCTGTTGTTCTCTTGCAGCTCTGTCCCCAGTGGATGCAGCAGTGCAGCCCCTGGATGCAGCTGGGCCATGCCCAGACTCTCTGCCCTGCACCATCCTGCACCACAGCTTTCCTGGGCATCACGCACTGGAGCAGCTTGGGGTGCAGATGGGGTCTTATTTTGAGCTGGAGGCTGGTAGGGAGCCAGGTCTACGTTATCAAAGATAGGCGTCCCAGGTGCAGCTAGGGAAAGGAGGAGCAGAGTGTAGTCCAGAATGAGTGGCTTGTCTGGTCTTGTAAAGATGGGACCTCTCCCTCTGGCAGAACAGGCAGACTAATATTAGAAGTTCTGCCTGGGTGAGGGAGGAGTAGCCTTACAGTTATGTCCAAAGTCTGCTTTGCTGGAGAAAAGGATGACCATACTCAATCCACTGGTGGGGAAAACGTAATTAAGATGCAATCTGAAGGGAGATGGGGAAGTTATCTGGGTGTAAGCCCAGTGAGATATTAGGAAATGGCAAATTTGCTAACAAATCATGGTCTAATTTTACATAAAACACCCTCGGTGCCTCCTGGGACACAGCCTGGCATGAAGGGAGAAGCAACTTAATTCTGTGTTGGTTTCAATGGGTTAATGGGTCTAGAGGCTCAATGGTGTTAACACGACCTTGTCACTGCAGAACATTAGACAATTAAATACATTCATGGTTTTGACAGAGAAATCTCAGTCTGCTTAATTCCATGGTAAACAACTAGCTTAAAAATCTATCATCCTTTATTAAAGATGCAGAATAATAAAAGAAAAAGATTAATGCATCTGACATGTAAACAATGAAGTAACTGCTTTTTAGCAATATACCACATTTCCTTAGAGTTCAGCTGTGCAGAGACCATTTGGCAACCATTTGGCTGATATTAGAAATGATAGTAATTGTTCTTGTTAAAGACAAAATGTCACGTGAGCTGGGCTGGAGCTGCTTTCTCACATCTCGGTTCCCTAAAGACAAGAAAAAAAAGGATAAAATGTGCACCAAAGAAGGAGCAAAGAGCACCAGGGACAGAATAAATTTGCTTTGGTCTCTGAGACAGGCTCTTACTTGCAGTGGTGCTTCTGGAGAATGGTAGGCACTGCTCACACTTTTCTTGGCCCTTGCAAGAGCTGTTATTTTTGGGCTGATGCTGGACTGACTTGCTGGTAGCTCCCCTTTGATGATATGCTTAATGCAGCAACAAAAGTTGCCATTTTAGCTAAGCACATCAAATTCACGTAAAAAGACACAGGTACATCAAAAAGCACACAAATATATGTAATAACACCAAAGTTGTGTGAAAAGGCAAAAAGACAGTATGGGGGAAAAAACAAACAAAAAGGGATCAAGATAGAAAAGAGCATAAAAGGAGAAGAGGGGATGGAGAATTCGTTCATTGCACAGTAGATCTTTGCCCGAAGTTGTCCTGAGACAAGAGTTGTTGATGTGCTTTAGATCCCTCTGACCATTCCTTAGTTCATTCTCACAGTTTTCCAGAATCAGGTTAAAATAAGACCCTGCAGTGTTAGGGGGCACCCTAACAGATCAGAGGTGGTGCCCCTGTCGCACACAGAACTATCTGCTGACTTGTGCTCTTGGCATTAGTGTCTAATTATACTTCCTTCTAATCAGCTTTCCAAATATAGCTTCTCCCAAAGGAGATGATAGGTGGAGCAGCGTGTCCGCTCCTTATTTTGTCAGCTTGTTTGCCAGCACACCATTTTTAGGCCATTGATTTCTGGCCTTGTTTTCTCGTGACTGTTGCTAAGACTTCCGCAGAGTTCCCAGTCTTATCAGTTGGACACTTTATTGTTCTCCATGACTCTTTCTGACTCTTGTGGCAATAGAATAAATCAGATGCATGGTACTTCAGAAAAAAATTCTTACTCACAGCTGTTCAATTATTGTGTAAAAGATTTCAAAGTAAAGAAAAAGAGCCCTGCCAGAATATTCACCAATTGCAATATTCAATTCTGAATATTCACAAATTGCAATCCAACATGCATGCAATCATAATGAGTCTATGGAGGTTTAGAAGGAGCAGCCAGTGCTACACGAATCTGTTCTAAACTGCAGTTTGATACATGGATTATCAAGTAAATAAAATGTATACTTGCATACTTCCAGTAATCAAAGGTTGGGAGTTCCGTGTCCATGCACTCTCTTTATGGGTTATCTGCATTGATGTAAGATCCAAAAGGTAGATCAGCTGCAACACCATGTCCATGTTTCTCAAGGAAAGCTATCATGACCCAGAAGATCTGAAAGAATCAGATTGAGTAAAGAAAATGTTAAAAGCCATCTGTCCTAACTTGCAATATATATTTATGACATGCACAATGGATTAGGTGATATGGGCTGCTATTTCATTAACTACATGTTTTGAAAAGAGATTTTTCTTTGTCTTTTGAATAGCTCTTGTAAGAATAAAGCATATCATTACATCAAAGGAAATATTCATATAACCCAAAAGATCTGACATAAGCCCTCAAATGCCAGGCAACCCGCAGAAGATATTAGAATTCTGCGTCTACCTCTAGCCATAATGCAAATCAGTAAAAAGTTCCAACAAAATGTCATCTTTTATGCTATAATTCTGTGACAAAAGGACCTGAAGGCAAACAAAGTGAGTATGCCCAGCTGATCGCGTTTCACAACGGTAACAATGTCACTTAAATATTTTTTAAATGCCATGATTTGTTACCTCAGAAGCCAGGGTTTGATACCTCTTGGAGACACATCCATACAGTAAGACTGCTTGAGATTCACTTTCCCTCCAAAGATGGCCTTGGAATGTTCTGCCCTGTGGGAACCTCCTTGGCATTATCAAACCCTCCTGCCACTATTCCTTCTGCTGATGGGGGTAATTTTGTACTTCTTACATTGCCAGTCAGCTCCTCTAGCAAGGGTATGGAGGTGGCATTGAGTCTGGGATGCAGCCGTGTCTTCTCTGTCTGCGCTGGGAGTCAAGGCTGTACTTTGCTACCAATTTGCTTTGGAGCAGAAGTGCAGCATTGAAGCAAATGCACATGTTATCACTATGCATCTGGTTGAAAAATCTACACAGTTCTTGAAAAGATAGAGCAAGGACAAGAAATACAGGACTTCTGTTCATATGTAGTGGACAAGCAGAACAGAGCATACAGTAGTTTGGCTGCTGTTCCTTATTTCTTCATGTTTATTTGGATTAACTTTTAATTCTACAAGAGAAAAGAATAATCTTGAAATCATTTTTTTGGCTCTTATTTTAAAATGGAGGCACGCATACCGCATGTAATAGAAATTCTAATAAGCTAATAACAGGTCATCAGGGTTTTTTTTCTAACCACCAGGTTTTACGGGTTCGAGAGTTAAGTAATGAAGAAGGATCAATATAGACAAAGAAATCAATATGCCTTGCATGCACTGTTTCTTAAGTTCAGAGCAAACTCTCAGAACTGTCTGTAATTCCTCCACTGCAGCTGTGTATTTCGAAAATTGTGAAAAATCAGCCATGCAAAAAATGTTCTAAAACACATGAACATGAAAATCTTCTTCCCCTCACCCCCACAAAAAAAAAAAAATTGAAATAGCCATGCATTTGTTTCCTGTGAAAAAGAAAAAAAAAAAGAAGAGATTTGCATATGCTGTTTAGTCCAGCAGAGATGATTCAAGGACCAGTAATGAAAACTACTACAGACACAAAAAAGACTTCCGTATGAAGAGGCAGTAAAAATGTTGAAGCTGTTTAGTCTGGAGATTGAAGAAAAAATATGAAGCATGATAGGGGTCTACTAAGTAACAAATACTATAGAGAAGGCAATTTGGGAACTCCTAACTACCTCTTCTGTTTAACATGTAACTAACTGCTAAGAGAAGATGTGTTTTTACCCCAAAACAGTTAAACGTGATAGTCATTGCCAGCAGCTATCACTGAGGCAATGACTATCACCAAGAGAATAGGAAAAAAAAAACATTAAAAGGTTAGCAATGTGTGTGTACGTTGAGACTGTCTGTTGTTACCCTGGGTCAGCTTAAAAGTATGGTGGATCATAAAGCCATATGTTTCCAAGAGGAAGCCAAACACTAACATGTTTTTGACATCCAGTTTGCTCCACTATTCTGCTACCGAGTATTTGCACGTCCTCTGGAGCTTTTATTACCAGCCACTGGCAGAGGTGGGAGCCTGGGAGGGAGGCGTTTGTACATCTCTATAATTAAAACAAAGCAGGGCTGTAGGGTAAAAAGGCCTCTCCTGCCCAAGCACAGGATCAGTTATATCTCCAGTTTAGCCTGGTTTTAAAGATGTTTGGGAATAGAGGTACAAGAGCCTCCCCATGCACATGCAGCCTGCTGCAATGCTTGATGAGCCGTGTCCTTGTCCCTCACATCTGACCTGATTCTTCCTCGCTGGCAGGGAGGCAGGCTCTTCTCTTCTCCGTGGGTGTTGGGAGCGGGCTGTGCCTTTCTTCTTCACAACACTCTTTTATGTGTTTGATGACTGCTACGATGCTGCCTCCTCGGTTCTTTCTTCTTCAGGCTAATTAACTGCAGGCTTTCCTCTGAAGTCAGACTTTCCAGACCTCTAAACTGCCTCGGCACTTGCCTCTGCCCTCTCTCCTGTTGAGCAATGCACTGGTTGAAGCACAGTGCCCAAGCCTGGATGCTGCGCCACATGAATCCTTCTCAGCATTGACTGTAGGGAGAAGGGCTGGTTTAGATGTCTTGCTTTTCCCCTGTTTGCACATCCCACTATGGCATTCCCTGTTCTTATAACTGCAGGACATTTGTGGGTCTTGTTTGGTGTGTGATCCATTACAGCCTTGGAGCTTTTTTTCTGAGAACTGTAAGTTGCAAAATATTTCCCACTGGACACATACAGCTGATTAACCCAAAGAAAGTATATCCATTACTCTTCCCCTCTCAAATTCCATCCAGTGTAAAATAAGAAATGAGATACCTATTTTGCATGATTAAATTTTGTAATACATCGTGTGAGCAGGATAATATAAAGAGGATAATGGGTCACTTTAAAAGCTCTTGTTCATTCGTTTGTTAAGTGTAATTTGGCTTTCATTATTTATTACAACGGCAAATTATCTACTTGCAGCATTCTGTGCTGAAGTTTTCTCTGTGACTGAGAATCTCATGACAGCATTTAGCAGTGTTGAAGAATTTGGTCGTGTGTAGATTTGCAAAACAGAAACCCTTTTGCAGTTTTCACAGAAGTCACCAATAGTCTTATGGAAATATATGATCTGACTGGTTAACTTCCTTTAGGAGTTGGTGATTATTGATCTTCTAGGAAAGATAAAATACATAAATGTATCACATCAGTAAGTGACTCTTTTGACCCAAAATATGAGGAAAGGTGTTGTCACTGATACAGCAGTGATGTACAGAACACTGAATCTTCATTCTCAAATACGTTAATCTCACTTTAGACACTGACACTGAAAGCATTCAAAATGTAATGAAGGGACTGTCAAGAGAATAATTTGGCAATTATTAGTTTAATGTATTGAGCTAAAATTTTTGGAAGTTATAACATTTTTTATATAGTTTCCTAATTTGATTCTTTTTTTGCTAATTCTGTAGAGATAGGTTTTCAAATACCCATAGAGAAGAGATACCTAAATTGCACTTTTTCTTTCCAAAAGATACAGTTGTGTAAGCCATAAAGAGCGTGAGATTTTTCTTAATAGATAAGCTGGCTAAAGTTCTGGTATAGCCACTGCTTTATGAACATGAAACTGCCTACATAAATAGCTCTTGTTTTGTTTTTTTTCATGGAAGCTTTTATGCCAATGTGCTGGCAGACGGACAAGGGTTCATACAACGTTTTCTAGCTTGTAAGGGTTAAAGCTTTCCATTGCCAGTGAAGAGACAAGACCATAGCTAACACACTCACTGACCTTCAGTGCTAATCAGCCTGGTAATTAGCTCCCAGGACCCCTTCAAAACTCCCAGCCACGCATCTTGCGTCTGTGCCTCTGCTACTTGGCCGGCTCTGATCATTTTCTGGCTCCAGCCTGGGAGAAAGAGCAGGAGCTGCTGCCTCCCACTTCCCCCCACCCCACCATGGGTATGGCCAAAGCAGCTGGAGTTGGGCAGCTCTTCCCTGGCCAAAAAACAAACAACAACAACAACAAAAAAAAAACAAACCCAGAAAGCCAACCTCTTTCAGATTGGATTAGTTTATTCTACCCAGAAGGAAAGTGGAGAGCCGAAGAGGAGCCATAACCATTTCTGAGTTATTCATTCATCTGCCCTTGCATCAGCACAGATAACGTGCCCAACCTCAGTGTAGGCAGTTGTTTACATTTCTGTTTAGGTTTTAAATCTGGGGAAATTTTTTTTGTCAGGTCTTAAAATTTGAGCCTGTGCTTGGCAGAGTATGTTGCTGCTGCTGTTCATATGATCTTCAGAAGTCCCTTCCAACCCCTGCCACTCTCTGATTCTGTGTGACTGTGCTCAGCAGTGGGGGAAAGGGAGTGTGACTAGACAGAGATGTTCATCTCTTTCTGCTTTTTTTCTCAGTTTCTGCTACTCTAGTGGCATTGATCTGCTGCTATTAATGAGAGCAATTGTTTACCTCGCTCATCTGCAGACTCCTAATATCCTTGCAAACACAACAAGTGCTATTTGCTTTATTCTCTATGAAAGTGTTTTTCCTCTCCATACTCCCACTCAGGTACAGACAAGCGCTATTAACATACTGCAGCTATCTGATCACAACCAGGATCTTGCAACTTGATTGTCCTTAATGGATCTTTAAGCACAGGAAAGTGTTATTATTTATTCAAAGTGAGTCAAGTCTCTTGTTTTGAACAAAAAGGTTCCTTCTAATTCTGCAGTTCCTTCTTTGTTTACTTGAAGTTCAAAAGAAGAAAAAACAAAGCAAACCTATCCTTTACTTTCCTTTTTCATTTAAAGCAATACAGCTTGCAAAACAAATCCCTGCAGAACCCGTCCTGGCATATTACTTAGACAGACCTTAGGCCTCCACTTAAAGAAAAATATCTGTGATTCCCTGGACTAAACA
Organism: Trogon surrucura; assembly: GCA_020746105.1. NCBI lineage: Eukaryota > Metazoa > Chordata > Aves > Trogoniformes > Trogonidae > Trogon > Trogon surrucura. Next base: position 96,325,120 of record CM036619.1, on the reverse strand, counting down.
GGCCATCAGAAATAATACATTCTGGCTGTGAGAGAGTCAGATGCCCATCCAGGCAGGTGGCATGTGCCAGCACTGAAATATCAGCTCTGGGTAAATAACACAGAAGTCTGTGGTCTGCATCTCTCTGGTCTCCTGTTATCCAAGCTGTGGACAAGGTTTGATTGTATTTATCTTCACAGCCTCCTTAGGAGTATGGATGATGCTCTCACCCCTATTTTCTGCCTTCATATAAAGGAACACAGTAAATGCTAGCCCTAAGCAACTTGAAGACAAGGAGTCTTATTTTCCAAAGGTCTTCATTGCCATGTTTTGTTCTTAACTTTAGGCTGTGTACGGTCATCTGAATGCATAGAAATGAAAGGCAATGCAACCAGTTGCTCACAAAGTGCTTTCCTTGGTTACTCTGACAAACTCTCTTGAGAACTAGGCAACACATTTTAATCTGGAGTTCCCTTAAAGTCCTCCCTGGCCTTATGTATGAGAAAAGAGCTCATGAACGCTTGGAATGAAGATCCCAAACTATCATTCCGAGTGGCTGATGGTCCTCTGTCAGGTTTCCTCTGACTCTGGGAGAAAGCATCTAATAGGATGTTCAATAGCTCAAAGGCAGGAGAGGAGGGGCAATTTTTTTTCCATTTATATGTAACTTCAATCTGAAAAATTACCACATAAAAAGAGTGTCTTCTTGCCCAGGGGATCTAACAAAACTCTTGAGTTTCTTCTGCTGTTTTCCCTTTACTTCGCCCTGCATGGGTGTAGATAGGCAGCCAGAAGCTGAGGTTTCTATTTTATGATGTGCATCATCTTCGGAAGTGTTTACAGAGAGCTAATTAGTTACAGCTTGCCTAATTGCAGTGAGGCCAATAGAACTGCACAAGTTTCAACAGCAGCACAGTTTGGCCAGTTGGTCATTCATGCCTGGTAACTGTCTAGAAGACATTGCTGCTCTGAATCTACGTATAGTTTGCAAGGTCTGCAGGCAGGAAACAAATACGCACTTTACTCTCAAGCTGAATGTATTTTATGCAGGAAATCAACAGGAAATAATAAATATAAATACTCACAATGTAATTTTTGCTGTAGGAGAACTTCTAGGAAAACACTGCATTTTAACACTCCTGATTATGCTGTAGGACATAAAGGCCTTGGAGGTCTTCATGTGTAGATGCCTTTTAACTTTTTTATCTTCTGAATTTAATCATGGAATTATGTCTACCGTAGTATTCATAGGCTTAATGTTTAATTCATTAGGTCCCCAAGGGAATCTACAGGTTCTATACAAAGCTATGAAGATCTGCCTTTTCCATGCAGCCAACCTATTGTCAGGTCTACTCTGACACCTCTCCACAGTTAACATCTCTTGATTGGAGGAAAACAATATTAGGCCTCAGCTGTGATGTGACCACTGAGCTGCTTAAAGTTCCTCACTTCAGCAGTTCAGGGTAATATTAAAATGTGCAGTCCCTGGTAACTGAGACCAGAATTAAGGGCAGACCTGTAAAGCAAAGGCAACTTGGGAATGGCAGTAACAATTACGAGTGCCCCCATGGTTTGCTAATTGGCCTGGGAGGGGGTGTCCCACACAAAAGGACACAGGCACCAACAGAAGGGTCATCTTATTTTACTGTCTATTTCAACGTATTCCAAGAATAAGGCAATGCAAGCTTATTATACTCTAGTTTTAAGCAACAAGGAGAACAAGCAGGGTAATGCTTAGCTCAGTGGGTTGAGCGTCGCGCTTGAAACACCAAGGTCACAGGTTCGATTCCCGTTCGGTTCTCACGTGTGTTGCCTGACCTAGTCGAGAGGTGGCGTCCCTGCTCACAACAGGGAGGTTGGATTAAAATGATCTCTGAGGTCCCTTCCAGCCCAGGCCATTCTATGAATGCACCTAATCATTACTATGTAGGGCTAGCGATAATTATTAAGAAAGATCCATCACCAGTCGCCCTAACGTCATCATCCAGACAGTAAGGAGACCTCTGTCTTCTTAAGAGTACTGTCTCCTCAGTAAGGAGACCTCTGTGGACAAAACAGACTGGGAGAAGAGGAGAAATAAAGACAAAGAAACTGTCCACTGGCTACCCCAGACCTCTTAAGTCATCTTGCCAGTGCCTCCTTGCATCTGCAGTCTACTGAAACTCATTTGCAGCTCTGTCCCTTCATGGATACACCATAGCTAAACCTATTTAAGGCTGAACCACTCTGTAAGACTACAGGAAAAAAAAAGAATGAGTGTTCCCCATTGCTACTTAGCTTAGGAAAAACACCTACAATGACTTCAGTCTTGTGATAGTCATTCCTTCTTCAGCTGGCTCCTTTGAGTTCTTTTCTCAACCACTTCTGTTTCTCTTTCTGCTTCTTTTGTGTGATATTTCTGGTAGAGAGGCCATGAAAAGGGGAGGCAATAAATACAGTGTGTTCAACCATTGCCAAAAGCTGGAGTCACTTCACAGAGACAGAGGGGATCTAGGGTTTACTGTGTAATCCTGAACATGTGAAAACTGAAACAGGTCATTGTGGGGCTCAGATCACAAGATGCATTGCTACAGGCTGGCTGGGTTTTCTGTCCTGTCACTCAAAAGAAATCCTTACTATGTTATTGTTAATTTAAAAAAAAAAACACCACAACAAAAAAACACAAAAAAAATCCAACCTAACCAAAACAAAAAACCGCCAAAACTGAACAAAATGTCATGTCTTAATAATCTAGTGTGCTGCATTGGAAGCAAATTCATTTCATTGCTCAGGACCAATTTATGATAGTCTTAAATAAGCTTTCACTAACAGGTATTGCTGCTATTAATTGCATACATCAGTTTACTTGTTAAGCAATACAATTAAGGCAACATAAAGTTGGTTTTGACTTACAATGAAAACAGTGTCATCATCATTAAAGAGCAAATAAAGCTATTGATTCTTTGCATTATGCTGTCAGGTTTAATTCAGTTGCTTTTTTTTTTTCTCCTTTCAGTCCTTAATTATGCAGTTGAGGCTGAATCCTCGTTTTTAACACACAGAATGGAGTGATGCCTTGCCTCGAGCTAAAACAGAACACCTTCCTGCCTTAGCATCTAAAACACAAGCCTACTGTGCCTCAATTTATCTTTGTTGGACTTTGAAGTACAAGCAAATGTTCACAGCTTCTGCTAAAGGCAGGTATTTTGGTCCTGAAACTGTTAGGGGTGGCGAGACCATGGACTGGCTTCATGCACGATGCCAGTGCTGTCAGGCTGTGTGTGGCTCTCTCTGCCCATCCCCAGCTGAATGCACAAACGGCACCTTCCATTGACTTGCAAAGATAAATGAGGCTGCTAACAAACGCCTTCTAGAGCTGCAGCAAAGGAGAGGAGGGCAGAAAAATTCTGCAGCAGTCAAAATGTGAAGGAAAAACACTGGAGGATGTTGTGATCTGGTCCAAAGGGTGGTGGGGAGAAGGGGATGAGGGTTGGAGGGGTGGGTGAGGGAGAGGGGCATCCCCTCTGAGTCCTTTGTATGGATAGCAGGAACAGAGGACATAGAAGGGGAGTACACAGACACTGAGAGCTCTTCATCATAGGACGCGCTGTGCCCCAGATGTACTGTTGGCGTGGGTTGGGCTGCTGGTCTCTTAAAATGACAAGGACATATTGTACCATTTCTGGTGTACAAAGCAATCTGAATAGTGGGAAGAGAGGGGGAGTTTTTGTTGATTTTTTTTTTTTTTTAAACAACAACTATACAGATCAGCTGAATAGCATATTCACTGGATATTGTTCGAGCAGCACTTTTCCCTGCTTGTGGTCCGTTAGCAATACATGTATTCATGCTGAGGGCTACCTTGTTCTGTGAGCTCTTTATAAAAGTACTTTTTTAATATGCATCAATGGCAAATTTGGTCCTGGTTGAGTAGCTGTGTTACGAACAGTCTAGACTGATGCTTTTTTTCCGCTTCTGGCTTTTTGATGATATGGTCTGTGACTTAAAGCCTAGATCCACTCTCTTGCCTCAGACCTTCCAAAGGGATCTCCCTCAGCTCCAGACTCCTTAGGCAACACAGACCTCCACAGGACCACTTTTTGACTTCACTCCCGTTTGCTGCAAGCCAGTTAGTCGGAGTGCATGGCAGACAGCGAACACTGATGATTTCAGAGGTGGCGTGTCTGAGTGATGTTTCTCTTCTGCCCAGATTCACCAGGATTTCCAGAACAATTATGGGAGTGTGTGAATCCCCTTCACGAGAACTGTTGAATTGTTTTTTCTGCTTCTCCAGATGAGCATATCATAAAAGGAGGAGATTAGAATAAATCAAATTCAAGCAAATCGTAAATTCAAGCAAATCGTACCGGCCAATATCTTAATTAAAGGCAGAAGGTATCAGAACAAGTGAATTTGTGAAAATATTGACTGTGGGTAAAAAACATTGGGAAAGAACCTCGTGGTGTTCCTCTCATTGCAAGGTCCTACGCTCTGTGCTTCTCATGTTCTCTGTAGCAGCTGCTTAGACCTTGGAAGAAATCTGCCTTCCCTTCTACTCCACTGCTTTGTTTCTCACAAGACTCAACCAACTGAGATATTAGGAAAGTTGGTGTTGAAGTACTCTTGTCATTTGGGGTGTTTTTAACAGAGAGTTTCACTCTCAGGAAAGCTGTGATAGTCTGAGTGCTACTTAAGCTTGTTTTTTGGTGCCCTACACCCCTTCATGTAAGAACCCTCAAAGCAGTTGAACCATCTCCATCTGCAACAGAGCTTAGAGAATTGTCTGATAATATGTAGCCGTGAGCAAACTACAGAGAATATTTAAGGTTGATTTAGATTCCTTCAGTCTCCGGAGGATGCCATTTCTGAATCTCACAAAACTATGTTTCAGCCTCAGTTTCATAGTGATCTGAGGTTACTTTTCCCTTAAAAGATGAATATTGATGTTGTTATCAGTTGTCATCACTGTAGTTTTAGGCTTCACTAACAAGCTAAAAGGACGTGGCATAAAAAACTTCTAAATTTCATTTCATATCCTGTACAGGTGTGTCTGGGCATTGTGGAGTCAGCTTCCATTCTCTAAACATATTTTTTATTCTTTCTATCATGCTGAAAATGCAAAACAGAAAAGAAATACTGATTTGGGATCTGTCTTTTGAGTGAAGGAGGTTTAGATCTACATAGGCTTAACTTTCCTGCAGGATCATAACAATGCAGAAGAGTTTGATGAAATTTATACGAGTGGGTCCATCACCTCAGTGATTTCCTGCAAAACCACACAGTTCATATTCCTCGCCTATATGGGCAGGATATTTCTTATTCTGTAGATATTTCCTTGAATATCTATGAGGAAAAAAAAAAAAAAGAAAACAACTGTAACGAAAACCCGCAACTGATGTTTTAAAATTGCTTTATAGCTTTAAGGTCTCTCCTTTCACTTTTTACACAGTCTCTTTTTCTCCAGTTTTCCTCTCCTCCCCTGTTTTGTTTTTCTGTTGCAGTATGCTATATGCTGAATCAGATAAAAGCAATTATTTGCAAACGTATAGATGCAGGTGATAAAGCCAGCAACAGTAAATGAGAATTTCCCTAAGTAGGTATGTTTGCAGCTTGTTTACTGCTGTTTGCAGCAGTTTCAGGTGATTTTTCCTAAATATTGGTCTGGGGATGGTTGCAACAAAGTGAGATGGTCCTGTGGGAGGTGGAGTGCCCCAAAATCCTTGCTCCATCAGAGGAATCCTCACCCACCATGTCTGTAGAAGTTGCTAGGCTGCTTGTAAGGCAGAGCCTTCAGGCAGTAGCAAATTGGTTTGGGTTGGTTTGGTTTATTTTGTTTTGTTTTGTTTTCTTCCCATCTGATTCTCCAACTCGGTGGATCATTAATATGGTTTAGAAGGGAAATGAAAATGCCACAAAAGAGCATCTCAGTGCAGGATGTCTGTAAAGGATCTTTTTGTGGGTAATTATTCAAACCACTTCGTATAACTGTCACCATTAAAAGGTCACTAACTTTTACCACACAGGGATTGCTGAAGATGCAGTGTTGGCACCATCTTCTAAAACAAGGGAGGTACTGTAGTGTCACTCATGATCATCAACCTGGTTTTATCTTCCCTTAACTTGACTCAACTCAACTTGTCTTTATTCTGCTAGTAGAGAGGATCAAGGTGACCACCGTGACGGGCATTGTACGACCTCGTAACAAATAGCTGTTCTTTCCCTGAAGAACTTTCAGTCACAAAATGACAGCCCATATCTCAGGCACGCCGTCTTTTTACTGGTAATAATTGCAATTAGAACCTACAAGGTTCTTGCTATATTTCATTTCGGATTTTAATTGCACACTATCATTCTCGTTCCAATTTAAGATCCCAGTGCATATTTTAAACTGTCTGTAAGTACACATTAAAAAGATGACATCCATTACACAACCGTGCAAGCAGCGTATATGTGGCACATTAAAGAGGCAGCTACTCTTGAAGAACTTGCTCTCAACCCAAATGCATGCGTGTACAAAGTTTCTGTGAAAAATAAGTCCTTTGGGTATGTCACGCATAATCCTCTTCCTTATACACTATAACATCTTCTCTGTCAAAAAGGGTTGAAATTGGCTAAATGGATTCCAGTTTTATTAGATGAGGTCTGACAGCCAGAAAGAAACTACCGTAGAGCCATTTCTGTGGGAAATCCAGCTAAAAATCCTTTATTCTCAAGGCTGACGATACAAGTGATATTATTCCCAGCAATGTGATATGCAGCTGCATTTCACTGAAACGCTGTCAATGGATGTGTTCTCTAGATGCTTCACTTGGGAGCCGCCAGTGCTGAGGGCCCTTGAATAAGTGCACAATTATTAATCCAAACATCTAATTACAAATAGCTTTTGGTATGTTATTCTAGTGCTTGCGCTCAACTTTCAGTAGCATTGAAGATGAGCTGCCTTTTTTTTTTTTTTTTTTTTTTTTTGATACCGTAGCCTACATTTCAGTAGATAATGTAGAAATTAGCACAGTGTTCATTACTAGTGATCATTCCTCTTGTTGAATGGGCCTTTCTCCTGCACCAGTAATAGGTGGCTGATTGGTGCTGGTTTAATGATGTGTAGTGTCTTACCTCCTTATGAGACTGGAGCTCACAAGAAGTGCCAGGGATGCGCCTTTTGAGAAACTGACACAGGCTGCATATTTCATGTGCTGCTGGAGAGTACAGGCAGGCTGTGTAGTCATCAAACCCCAGAAGATGTACATACCTACAATTTTCCTGCGTAACCAAAATCCTGTCATCTCTTGACATAAAAGACGCAAGATAACAGCTCTGCGACCCTGCATAGTTCTTCAGTTTGGACAGATGAGACGAATCTAAATAATTGAGCATGAACTCCTCTGATTTTCTTCAGGTTAGTGCAGTGCCACATCCGAAACATAAAATGGTTTTGAACTTAACCACGTTCATCTGCCACTTGCAGCAATACTTGTGTTTTCCAGTCGCTGTTAATGAAAAGGCCAGCAAGGTAAATGTTGGATTTATACAGGGTACTGCAGGTAAAGCTTCCTCAATGGCTGGCAGCAGCTTCCTGCTCTGCCTTTTTGCCACATGTTTGGGAAGCTACTCTTTCCTCTTTGATACAAAGATGTTAGGGTAGTTAAAAGTATATACCGGTGTGCACCCAGGTACACAAGCATACGCATGCATATACGTGCATACATTTCCATCTAGCAAGCGGATCTGATCCAACACCCATATATAAATATACCCTTTCTCACCTCACTGCTCACACCCTTTAGTCCATCATTTCACTTCAAACTTGGCCTTTGTCAGGCTTGCAAGGAAAGAAAATTCCGGCTTTAATACCCCTTTATGGAGTGGGAGGCTCCTACCTGCTTCCCGTTTGAGAGCGGGGACAGGCAGTCATTTAGTCTGTTTTGGTTACCACTGCAGAAGATTCCTTTTTACAACTTAATCTTGTTTTCTTTTAATAGCATCTGTTGATAGAATTTAGAAAAAATGCACAACAGTAGAACACTCAGCAACATATTTATAACAACCTAATACCAGTGCTTTTTTATCACCACCTCTATTTAGAATGACTGCAGTTTGTATTGAATTTACCTGAGATTCACATAATTTCCAACTTACTGATTTTGAGTACTTTTTTCTTTAAAACTGTATTCCTTAATGCATTTTTCTATAATTATACCACGATCACTCCTAAGTGCACAATTTACATTGAGTAGAGGCATTAAGCGTTACGGCTGGTAGGTGATTGTTTCACAGAGTTGTGCAGAGATCTTTGTATTTAGACTCGAACCAGCTTTATAGGACAGAAATATATTTAGCTGCAGGAATTTCCAGTCACTGTTTTTGTTGATGTCAGTAGTTAATCAGGCTGGACAGCCTATAGGGTAATTGCAAAGCTGATGTTAGGCACGTCTGTGCTCAGCAGAGGTCTCGGTATCCTCAATGTGCATATGGGGATATGCTTTAGTGGCTGGCTTTGAGTTGCATTCTGTGTGGTGCAAAGGTTTCATCAACAGTGAAGCTATCAACAATGCACGTTTTTGAACTCTTTGTTGCTTCCGTCTCTAAACTCATCCCTAGGTGAAGAAGGAATTTTTATATTCACGAAATATGATCTTGATCCTCCCTCTGTGGTGAAATTCATTCTAGTTGTGTGCCAGGTCTATGTGAAAAACTACAGCTCTTTAATGTGTTTACAGCTCAGTGGGGCACACTATAATTTGAGGACAACATTAGTATGTAATACTACTAGTGATGAATAATTAACATAAAGTTATAACACCTTTCATCTTTATGGATTTTATACGTGCAAGAATAATTTCTTTTTTTCCCCAAATCACATCTGGAATAAAACAGAGCAGCAGTGAAAGAGAATGTATGCTCTCAAATAGTCTAGGGCAGGAACTGCTGCACACAGATGATACAACAGAGGGAATTCATCGAGGCAGAAATTATTAGCAGGAATCAAGCATCTAGTGATGGATCTTTATACTGTGCCTTACACATGTAATTAGCTGAATTGAAATTTGGAAAGGACACAGAAGACTTCACCACTGCCATTGTTAAAAGGACTACTGCGTCTTTGAATAGCATCACATAAACAAGACCTTATTTTAATGTCGTGTTCAGAAGAAAGAACATGCCATCTGTAGAATTAATAAGAACTATCTGTGGCAAGTGGGCGTCCCACAGGGTTTTCCCACCCATGACATTTTCCAGCCCCTCCCTAGCTTATTAAAAGCCCCAGGAATCATAATGCAGAGTGACATGAGTGCTTAAAAGCTACAGCAGTATGCATCTAGGTAGTAGGGGTCTATTTCTATTTGGGCACTGTAGCTTTGCTGAATCAGGAAAAAAATGTTATGAGTGTATGAAGAGAAAACCTGAGCAGCTGCACTGGGCTTCAGAGAGCTCAGTGCTCTGAGCATGAGGTTAGCAGCCACAAAGGCTGTCGAGATCAACTGGGTGTCATTTCTGCCTTAGTACATCAAACAGCAAAACAGGCAGTTCTCAACAGTTGGGAGAGGGGATTTAGTTGTCCTATCAAGGGAAAGCCAGACCTCTTTGGCCTGATGTTCAACAATATTTAATCTAGAGCTGCAGAGGAGAAGATTTTGGATTCATTTGCAACCACAGCCAGCCCAAAGTGCTGACACATTAAGTAGCTGCATGGAGCAGCTGAGACAAGTGGCTCAGCCACAGGAGCAGAAGAGCTCACACCCTTGGGCACCACTTGCCCTTGCACTAAAGGCTGAGGCTCTGCATCCCCGGTCAGGATCCATCCTCATCTCATCCATCAGTCAGCATCCTCTGCTGCAGTCCAGGTGAAGGCCCCTTTACCTGTGCATTCGCCATTGCCTCCAGTTTTGGAAGGGTGAGGCTGTGCAAGAAATTACAAGGGCCATCAATAATGATGGAGAAGGGGAAAGGGGTGGGCCACATTCCGGCTCCTCTCTGCCTCATCTCCTCTGGCATGGCCAGTGATGCTGCAGGGTTGCCCCACACCTCCTAGGACTACCAGAATGGAGGAAAGCCCCTGGCCAGGGAGCACTTGGGTAGGACCGTCCGCCTCCAGGGATGAGGAGTGTCAGGGCAGCCACTGCCCCACCAGCACAAACCTGCTTTTGGCTGCTACTGGACTCACTACGATTGCAGCAAGGTTTTTTAAGCCTTTAGCAACAGCCACAGGGAGATGATAAAGGACCAACAGATGTCAATTCTTCAATGAATGGTTCAGGAAAGTTTTATTCTCTACCCAGCAAAGTGGACAGCAGGCAGAACGCCTCACACCATTTGAAGCAGTCAATTTTGTTGCTGTTTAAAGTACCAGGCCAGGCAGATTCAGTACCACGAGGTGCAAAGTCAGTCCTCTCTTCCTGAGGCTGTGAAAAGAGGTCGCCAGTGGGCAGGCAGATGGGTGCTAATTCCATCCTGACGTGCAATTACCCTTCTATCTTTATCCTGCTACGAATTTTCTTTTCTATTTTTGGTTTGTCTATTTATAAAAAGAAAGGACAATTTTATTCCATATTCAGTTTTCTCCAGCTTGGCACCAATTATTAAGGCCAATGACAATCCAGCCCATTTTATAGATATGGAATCCCCCTTACTGACTCCTCCCAAGTAAGGAAGATTTCTAGACTACAATGACTGTAATTGATCTTTTTTTCTTTGCAGAAATGTAGGTTTTATTGACTTTGCTATGTATTGAAGGCGGAAATAAAGAAGCTGAGTTCTGTCTGTCTGGGCTCTAAAAATATCCTTTCCAAATGTGAGCATTTGTCCATTGGATGGTGCCTAGCCCGTATCTGCCCCCATCAAAGAGAGTAGCCAGTAATGAAACTGTATGGGACTAAAATACTGCAGAGTCTCTGAAGTGCATGCTTCTGAAAAAGTTGAATTCACAGACTTATGAATATAAAAAATTCAATTCAGAATGGATTCGCCATTCTAGTTTTGCTGACTGTCCACAGTTTTTAGAACTGAAGATCACACTTGCAAAACCTGTACTTCGCTATTTTTTTTCTTAAGTATGTAATTGAAAATGAACCTATTATGAATTTTGCATAGCATCCTCCAGAGATATTTAAAAATGAACTAAAATTGTGCCATCTCTTTAGGTAATTAGTTTAGTTACGGACTGTTTAAGAAACACAATTGCTTATGTAAGATTCAAAAGTTATAGAAATTATTAAGGTCAAAAGGGTGCCCTCAGGATTCACATTACACATTGGAAACATGACTTTGCATTTTATTTTTTTTTCAGTCCACCTGGTTTTTACCCAGTGTTTCACCTCTTTTACTATGTTTTTGGCTTTTTGTATGTGACATCAAAATGAAGTCAACTGTATAAAAGCAAAAAGGAGGATCCTAGCACTTTATTGTGATAGGCGAACATCTGTCCCAAATACTACGCCAAATATTCAACACCTCAACATTTGCATGACCTCACCTCCAGGGCAGTGTGTAGTTTTGGGATCCACAATATGGGGATATAAAAATGTTAGAATGTATTCAAAGGAGAGCAACAAAGATGGTGAAATGACTAGAGGGCATGACTTAGAAGGAATGGCTAAGGATGCATGGTTTGTTCAGCTTAGAGAAGACAAGACTGGTGGGTGACCTCATTGCTGTCTACAGCTTCCTCATGAAGGGTAATAGAGAGGCAGGTGGTGATGTCTTCTCTCTGGTGTCCTGTGATAGCATGTGAGGCTGAGCTTACTGAGAGATGTTGCATCCAGTTCCAGTAGCTTGAAGTTACATCCTCTAGTCTTCGTTGAAGACTGTACTATGACTTCCTTTTTGGCTTTCTGACATGGAGCAGGAACATGAGATCTTGAGGAAAAAAAAAAAGAGGAGGAAAGCTGAGAGCACTTTTTCACCATTAATTTCTTGCTGATTGTGGGGCTAAAACTGTTTGATTGAGGCAGAGTGGTAGCTGAGAAGATAGTTTACGGTGACTGATGGCTTTTTTAGAGCTCGACTGACAACAGTGTCTTGAAAGGTGTTTGACATATCCTCCTTTGATAGCAGCAATCATGTTCGTCAAGAGAAGGTCCTAATATTTCTCATTGGCATTCAGCAGCCCCTAGAATTAACGGTCCCTTTCAAAGCTGATGGTTCTCATTTTTGTCTGTCAGATAACGTCAAAGAATTCATTTCCTTTGTGTGGTTTTCAAGTCTGACTTTGCCTGGAGAAGGCACTTTGAACTCACTTTATCTCATCTGCAAAGGAAGATGACAGCTCTTTGCTATAGAAAACATGTCTAATAACTATATTATCTTTTAATGCACTCTTTTCAGCCCCAGACTGCCAAATACCGCAGAGGCAGGGCAGATCTCTCCCCATCGCTCTGTCAAGGGTTAGGACTGTACTTGGTGATGCATACCTATAAACAAGTACAAGATGCTGGGGGACAAGGAGGGGGAAGGAGCTGTGTATGTGTGTTGGAAATACCTGAAATTCATTGGACACTTCGCTTGTGTTTTCCAAAATATGCCACGTCTGTCCTTTGTGCATGCTGCAGTCTGCTCCACTTTGCTGGGCTGCCTAGTCCACTCCAGTATGATCAGAAATACTACTCCTTTATTCACTTCTGCCTGTGACGGCGGTGACTAGATGGACTGCTCTTAACCTCCCAGTTCATTTTTCATTCTTTGTCAGATCAGCAGGATCGACCAAGTCCGTGCAGCACAACGTCACCTTGCTCCTCAGAGCGGTGTCCTGCCACTGCTGTCCCCAACGTGGCTTTGCTCGAGCTGTGTCCAATCTATTTCTATGCTGCTTTGTCACAGGTTAAAATTGGTCTTGTTCCTCCATTTTCAAGCTGAAAAGAGAGAGGAACAGATAAGCCCGAGTTTAATTTGTTCTGGCAATTATTGGAAATCTCCCACAGAGAGAGGAGCCCTTGCCTATCGGTGCGGAATGACATACAGCCGCGCAGGCCCAGACAAAAGGAGACCCTGCTTTTCTGCAAGTCTATTCAGGCATGTATAGACATATTGGCTGAGGTAGCGGCCCGTTCGCATCTTAGTGGAGAAAAAAGAGAGACGAGGACCTAAAGGGGGAGAAAAAAAAAAAAAAAAGAGAATAAAATCTATCAAGTGAGAACTGGTATTGAAGACTTGAAGACAAACTGTGCCCGGCCGAAGAGAGTGGGAGGAAACTTTTGACTGTCTAGTCCAGTAGATAACTGCACTGCTGCTGTATATATTTTAAAGTATCCCAATAATTCTGTTATTACATATAAAGGTTACTGTACGATTGAATTGGAAATGCGAACTGAAGATAAGTGTATTTTAGCTGTGGGGTAAAAGCTAAGCTTCTTTTTTTTTTCCTCTTTTTTTCTCTCCTATTTTGGCAAATCAGGATTCAACATTAATTCAACACAAATGAAACTGTTAGGATAAAACACCTCCGAGAAGCATTTTGAAATATAATTTCCTGCAACATGAGTGTGTAAATTTATTAAAAAACCTGAAGTGCTAGTCAAAAGGTGAAAGAAATACATTACGTGATTATGGAGGAAGAAGGAGGTTGTTTAAGAAATAGCTGAAATGGCAGTTCTTTTTAAATTGTCATGTGAATGCTTTTTAAAATGCAATGACAATGGCAGCTATTCTTTAAGGCTTTTTCCTTAAACTCTGCTCCTGAGCTGAGGGAAGAAGTGTTTGTGGAACGAATCACTTTAAATTCCAGGTAGATTTTGTTTTTCCTGCCTCTGGATTAATTTTCTCAATTTATCCCTTTAAAATTACTTAATTCTTATGGCCACCTAACCTGTCTAGACTGAACCTGTCTGACAGGAATAAACGTTTGGTCATTGACATCCCACAAATGATTTCTTGTTATGTTAATACGTGTTACAGAAGAAGAGCCGTAATGTAAACGTAGAAAACAGCAGACCCTCCCCTTGTTTTTAAAGAAACTGTCAGGACTGATTCAAAGCTCCCTGCATTGACTGAAAATGCTTTTGCTAGCTTTGCTGGATTTGGAGCTGATGCATTGTTTATAGGGATTATAACCTCTGCTGCTGTTGTTGTCTGCCACAAAAAATTTAATAATGTTCAAAGCTAACAAAAAATCAGCTTTCCTTTTGTTAATGGTGATTTCTATGTGGGATGATCAGAGAATAGCTTTTCTGATTGACCAATGCTCTAGTTAGGCAAGTTAAAAAAAAAGAAAGTTTAAAAACAAAAACTATGCTGCCAGGGAGTTAGAAAATGAGTGTGTAATTCTAGAGAAATTAGTTCTTATTGCAATTAGTGTCCATTGTGTTTGAGCATTAATAGTCTAGGGCAAAGATAATAAACCCGTTCCTGACTGTTGGTAATGACAGATTTCTCAGGGATTATTACTTAATTAACAATAATTTGAAAGGGTGGTTCAGCTGGGATGAAGCATTCATTTATAGGGCATATCTAAACAATATCAGATCAAAAGAACATATAGCCTGCTAACATTTCTCTTGGACCTTTGGTTTAATTTCTAAATGTCTCCCTGCCTGCTTGCCTTACATAAAATATAATTTTTGTATCTGAGCTGCTTTTTTGTGGGTCCGTGTAACAGTAGCTCATTCCCCCTCGGACGTTTGCACATTGTTTTCTCGTCATTCGGTGTCTTCACACAGACGGTGATTTTAATTAGAAATGCTAACTTGATCAGGAGAGTACCTCCCACGCCCACTCTTTCCACCCCCTCCGCACCAGAATGGGGCAACTGTTTCCCCAACACATGCATAATTCATTCCCAGCCACCTCAACATGAAATGTTGGCTATTGTTCTCACCATCCACCCATGTAGCTCATGTTCTCCCGGCATCCTTTCTAGTGAATGGCGTCTGTATATACCTCACCTCGTGGATTACTGGTCCCATTCACATACTGGTGCATCAGTTGAGAAAGAGGCTAGACCTCCAGACAAAGAGTTTCTTTTCTTTTCTTTTTTTTTTTTCCTGGAAGTTGCCGCGTACTGTAATGCAAACAGAATTTTTTCTTTCCAGCAGGTTGTGTTAAAAAGAGGACGAAGCTGTGGAATCTCCTGTTGCAGATACTACCCAGATACTACTACCAAGAGAAGTTGCGATGTGTAAACCGAGCTGCTGTGGCAAATGAGAACGAAGAAGTGCAAACACAGTGAAAGGTATGTCGTGACACTACTATTTGTTTTTCTTGGTGGCAGCATAAAGTGTATTTTCTCTATTGCTTCTCACCAAATACAGTCGATTGTTCAAAACTGGGAAAGAAACAAACAAATACCCTGTATTATATAAGATGTGGACAAGCTGCCCAAAACAGTGCTTCAGAAGTATTAGGTAGCTGTCTATTGCAGTTGTTGGCTTAGGAATGATTCCATTATTTGCTCCTCAAAGTCTGTTCAAGGAGGCTGTAAGTTTAAATCCAAGCGTTACTTGAGAGTGACAATGACGTTGACTTGTTCTTAAACACGTTGTAAAACTCCCCTAATTGAAAAATGCGTTTGTAAAATAGGCATTAGGCACATACATTTCTATTTGTGCTTTCTGAAAATTCCTGTTCAAAGAGCTAATCTGCGTGTCTTCGCTGTCTAGTCAGAAGCTTATATTTGGAAGTAGGTTAGAATGGCACTTGTGCAGAGCCCAGACTTCTACAATGGATCAAGATTGATTGCAGTGACACAGAATTTCACTTTTATTTCAGTACAATTTAAAGTTTTCTTTAGTTCGCACAACATCAAAGGTGTCCTTCTAAATAAATATCTGTGCAGTGCCCTATCTTAGAGCAATCTTATTATGTACAATATAATCAGACTGATATGGTATTGCATCAGAAACAGCACATGTTGTTTTGAAATGTGCCTTGTGGGAAAACTGAATAGGGGATATATAACAATATCTGTGTTTCTTTGAAGAGAATGAAGAGTTACAGTGAATGAAGCTTGTGCTAATTGGTAATGTTGGACAGACACTATAGATTTTCTTGAAATATTGAATGAATGTTAAACAAAAAATCAAAAGTTTTATTGTCCTTGACAGATTTTTTTTTTTCCAATTTACTGTTCTCATTTCTCTAGTTTATTCAGTTTTTCTTCATGGCAAAATGGCTAGGAACTACTGCTACACAGCCTGCCCTCTGAAATTAATAATGTAGGGGGGATTGTCATTAAAGAAAAAACTTCCTGCATCTTTTAACGAAAGCTGCACAGACAGGTGAATGCCAGTTAGAGCCACCTACAAGCAAAGCAATCTGGCTCTGGCACATGAGGAAATTCTCACCTCCTCCTGCCTCTAACACGGAATGAAGAGCAGTGATTATTTTGCTGCTTCGTTGGGGCCAACCCTCCATCTTCCCAGCCAGCTTCGTTCCCCGTGTGATCACAGGGGGGCTGAAAGACCTCCCCAGAGCACAGGTAGTGATCTGCAGCCCTCGGTAGAGCTCCTGGAGAGGAAGGCTAAATTAAACTACATTTTAAGTGTACCAACTCCTCAGGGTGCCCAACCCCTGCCCAGGAAAGCCACAAAAGGGTCTTTCATCTCTGTTTCAAATAGCTGCAGAAGGGTGTAACCCAGGCACCCACGGCTGTTTGTAGGTACTTCTCAAAGCTGGGATTCCAGATGCGGTCTCTGACAGCTGGGGCAGGTGGGAGATGCAGGCAGGCAGAGCGAGGGTAGTGGAAAAATCTCATGACAAAAGGAAGACCTTGTTCCTTGGTGGCACTTGAGGCCACCTCTGTGCAGAACCAGGACAGCCCAGCGCTCCACATCTCTGTGTCACTGCAGTAGCTTGCAATGCTCTCCCTATATGAGTTTTCCAAGATACCACTTCCCTGTCTGAACAGGCTGGGTCCGTGGGTTGAGGGCAATTGTATGAGGTTCAACAAGGCCAAGTGCTGGGTCCTTCTCTTGAGTGACAACAACTCCAGTAGCACTACAGGCTTGGGGACGAGTGGCTGGAGAGCTGCCTGGCAGAGAGACATGAGGGTGTTGATGGCCAGCCGGCTGAACATGAGCCAGCAGTGTGCCCAGGTGGCCAAGAAGGCCAATGGCATCCTGGCTTGTATCAGGAATAGTGTGACCAGCAGGACCAGGGGAGTGATTCAGGGATTGTTCCCCTGTACTCAGCACTAGTGAAACCACATCTCAAATCCTGTGTTCGCTTTTGGGCCCCTCGCTACAAGAGGGACATTGAGATGCCGGAGCGTGTTCAAAGAAGGGCAACGAAACTGGTGAAGAGTCTCAAGAACATGCCTTATGAGGAGCAGATGAAGGAACTGGGGTTGTTTAACCTGAAGAAAAGGCAGCTGAGGGGACAGCTTATCACTCTATACAGCTATCTGAAAGGAGGTTGTAGTGAAGTGGGGATTGGCCTCTTCTGCCAAGTAACAAGTGGTATAACAAGAAGAAATGGCCTCAAACTGTGCCAGCGGAGGTTTAGATTGGATATTACAAAAAATTTCTTCATTCAGAGAGTTGTCAGGCTCCACAACGTGCTGCCCAAGGGAACGATTGAGTCACCATCCCTGGAGGTATTTAAGACATGTAGATATGGCATTCAGTGACATGGTTTAGTGGTGGACCTGGCATTGCTAGGTTAACAGTTGGACTCAATGCTCTTAAAAGTCTTTTCCAACCCAAGTGATTCTACGATTCTATTTTATGATCCTACTAAAACCTTCCTGAAAATATAGCTGTTTGCTGGGGCTTCCTGAGTCAGTCACATTCACTGGTTTATTACTCTGCCTTCAATATTTAACTAGAAGTTAGCAGCAACTGACTTTTATCAAATCCGATCATTCCTTCAGCACATCTCAAAGTGTGTACTTAAAGGTGGCTCATACCCCCTGCCTTAGAGCTGTCCAAGCACTTAGAGATTTCAGCAGCACGTGTGTTGGGTTTGCCATTTCTGGTATTAACAGATTATGCATATTCACGAGCATGTAATACCTTCCAGGGAAAATGGACACCATGCTTTCCATGTATGTCATATTATATTGCATTATATTATATCACTTTATAGTATATTTTGTTATCTGGTATTATACTATTTTATTTTATGTGAGTGAATTACTAAGAAACTCAGTCCCCTTCTATTATGCAAGTGGAGGTCATTCTGACATTAAAAAGTAGAAAATTTCATTTAAGCTGTATTTTGCTTATTACCATGTGATTGGCAGGAAAAATATTTCTTGAAGGACAGATATTCTAGTGGCTGGAGAAGAAGTGATAGATTTTTGACAGGTAATACTATGAATTTGTATTGCACTTCCATCCCAAGGAGTGTCACAGTAATATAAATAGTATCTGAAGAAAATTTTAATTTCTTCAGACGTACTTTGTGCCTGCAGTTATTCATTGTAGCTGATGAGACAATTAATAGGCTAATGGGCACAAATGATATAAGCATTCAACTCTACCATCAGAATGCCAAAGCTGTTTCTACCTCCAAAGTGTGTAGTTAGTGATGTAATTCTTTTATGTTCCTCTGCAGAACTACAGGTCATATCTTCATGTCTCTGTCCACCTGAATATTCTTACTGGAGTCAACTGGAAGGTGCAAATGAGCAAAGCCGTGTGCAAAATCTGTACACATCTACTGACTAGACCAGAAACTTTTGTGGGAAAATTTGGTCTTATGCACATCAAAACACTTTGCTTCACATTAAAACATGGCAAATCCAAGATCAAATGCAGAAATACAGAGCATTGCTGTAAAACTGCATAGGCCAAAAGTGAAAGAATCAATGCCAGCTTTAAGTGGCTTGGATAAACAGCAAAGCGGGTTTACAGGGCATGGAAGAGAACACTTCTACTCTTATAGTAATTGTTGATCAATTTTTAAAAGGCAGAAACAGCTAATTCTTTTATATCTTAACTGACTAATCAAAGAGGTGTCTTACTGTGCCCCTTGATGTTATAAAGGAAGCTATGATGGAGTCGCTTCGGTTCAAAACTTGTTTTATTGAAAATATGTTGTACTTAGTAGGAAGGGTCAGTTAATTATTTTTGCTCAGATACATAGACTGTGAACCTACACTCTGGGGCAGGAATCAATGAGAGAAGTGGGTGGGTAAGCCCTTATATTCTTATATAGGGATTTGAAAGGTAGTGGGAATAGTGATCTTTTACAAAGCTGCAGGGAGTTTGGTACTTTGGTATACTGATGTGGACTTTTATAAAGTATCAGCACATGCAGAAACAGAAACACCTTCTGAATCAGCAGAACTTCATTTTATAGTTGTTTTATGAAGTAAGGCAACAGTTCAGTGTGGTTAGAGAGACCACAAAGTAGTTTGTACAACAAAGACCTTATGCTGGGATAAAGGATACAACCTCCTGCTTGAAGGGGTAATCTAAAAGAACACCATTTAAGCATACAAGACTCTGGATCTGATTGACCTGTCACGAAACCATTGCTGTTATAAAATTGGGGACCCATGAGGGCAATCAAAGTCCAGCTGCAGTGAACGCTTTATTCCAGGTAGCCCCAAAGTTTGGCAATTACAGCCAAGCACCTTCTGATCATCTCTTTCCTGGAAAGATTTTATGATCAAGAAAAAGAAGAATTTTTTTCTTCATGTTTTTTCCTAATTATCTTGAGAAGCACTAATGATTCTAGGTTCATTTGATATGTTCACATAAGCTTAAAAGTATTACTCGTGCCTGATATGGTTTCTCTCTACCACTTGGTAACAACTGACTGGTTTATCTGAGTTCTTATATAGTAGAGGCGATTCAGAACATGTGTGGATTCAGCCTAACAGACGAACAGAGGGGAAGAGGTGAAAAGACTCAAAGAAATGATAGAGGAAGACTAGACATAGTGAGCACTCAAATCTTTTGGTTTACGTTATATAAGATGTGATTTTATATGCATTTCAGGGTTAGAGAAATGTAGAACTTTTCTAAATTTCTTCTCTCTTTTGCTTCTGATTGTCCTAGTTTTGCTAGAAAGGAATCCCAACCCAGTTGTGCTGTGCAGGTCAGGCAGGAGCTTGAGCTGGGAGGACACAAGCCAGGGCAGCTGCCTTGAGCTGGCTAAAGGTGTGTCCCATCCCATAATTGTCACCCTCACTATAACGGGAGAGGGTTGCTGAGGCTGGGGGCTCCTCTTCTTCTTCATTTCTGGAGGGGCTTGCTTGCTATTCTGCTGCTGAGGGCTCCTTTCCTGTTTGATGTGACTGCCATACATTCACTGGGCTAAGTTTAACTTCTTTATATTGCCATTAATAATAACAGTAGTTTTGCTGTTTAACTTTTTTTTTTTTATCCCAGTCCCCCTTCTCTGTTGGGGAAGAGTCACTGCGTGATAGAAAACTACTCTCATTTAGCCCTAGATACAGGCTAAGTGTAGACACTGATGTAAGATCAGAGGTCATCTAAATTTCCAGTAGACTACTCTCTAACCTTTTCTTAAAAGCTAAAAGAAATGAGATTTTGCGGTTTCGATCAGTCATCTGTTCCAATATTCCACCTACCTTATCCTTAGAAGTTTGATGTAAATTGCTTTTGCTTCAAATTAGGTTTAGTGTGTCTTCACCTGTCCCTGTGTATATATTACACTTTGTCAATCTGCTTTTATGCCCTCCTCTGGATCTCATTTTTCCAGAGTAAGTCCTGTTTTTCCAGACCTCTGCTCAAATGTCTTGCCTTCTTCCTGACAGTGGTTTAGGAATCTGTCCTTATCTCCTTTAACCTGTGTTGTGTTGCCTTTCTCTGTGGAGGATGCCAGCAAAAGTTCATCACATACATGACATGAGCATGTTGACACAGCACAGACGAATTTCTCTCCTTTGCAACAACCCGTGCATCAAAGTGTTGGCTCATATTCACTTTGTGCTCAGCTCCTCTCCTACAATGCTGACTCCTAGGCTGTTATTCACCTTTATGTGCCTCAGGCATTTGATATTGCCATTCCAAGTCTTGTGCTTTCTATTTTTCCTTAATTGAAATTTCTGGTATTGATTTCCTACCATTTCTCCAATTTATCAGATGATCTTGAATTCTAACACCATCTTCCCAAGTACTTACAGTGTCTCCCAGCCTGATGTCATCCTCACTGCACTGCACCACCCAAACTGGCAGTGTCAGCGTTGAATAGTATTGGCCGTGAAGCAAAATCCGGCAGGACCACTTGATGTTGACTTCCAGTTTAATACTGAGCTACTGATAGTGGTTCTTTGTGTTGTTTTCCAGTCTGTCTTAACTCTAAATTCATCTGGGCCATATTTCCCGATGTTGCCTTTGACGACGAGTTGTGGAGTTGTGCGAAGCATTTTGCAAAGGTCAAGACATACAGCATTTTTCTTATCTCACATCCACTAGGCAGCTATTTTACCAAAGGGAGGAATATCAGACTGTTTTGTTGTCAACTTGTTCGTAACAAATTCACGTTGGCAATTCCTCAACACCTCATTATCCCCTAGATGCTGAAAAATTGTTGTTTATTCCAGTAACTTTCTACTTATTGAAGTTGGCACGAAGGCTCTATAATTAACTGATTCCTCTTCCCCACTGTCCCCTCCTTCTTTAAATATAGGTATAATGGTTTTCCTCTACCAGTCCTCTAGAAACTCACTCATCTTCTGTAATTCCTATGGGTCTTGCTTTAGCTGGTTTCTGAAGTACCTGAGGGTAAATTCTGTGCGGACTGATTAATTTGGCGAGAGATTTCAAAAATATATGTTATATGGCTTGAGAGAAGACAGAACATAGTATCTAAATATCCTATCCATTTTCACTGGGCGCTAGACCAGGTTTTTGACAGAGATAAGTTGATGAAGTAAAAATGGATCCATGCTATTTCTTCACGCTTCCCCAAAACTAAAAAGAGAAGAAAGATGTAGTAAAAGGCTAAAAATCTGGAAGAAATTGAAGCTGATGTTTATAATGCTACATCTTTTAAAGAAGCTAAATGTTTCTTCAGACAGAAGGAAGATATCAAAACTCTTGCCTCAGTGCATAAACCAATCATGAGGGTCAGCAAGAAATTCTTCTCACCATTTCCAGCATCTCATAACAGTGCAGTCTTGTTTTTAATGAATAACTAAAGATTATGTACCCAGCAGTAACACGTTATTGACCTCAACACTGGGCACTGGTTTTTATTCCCAGTGTTCTTTATTTTCCACCTGTCCTTCCCCTCTCTGAAACTTCCAATACAAAATATGTAATTAAATTTCTCCCACAAAGACTCCAAATTGTGTAAAGGCTAGATTTTTCAGCTTCACCTGAAAGCAAACTTTCCTTGCACAACTGTCTTTCAGGTAAATTATCTAAGTTTGCATGAACATGTCTTTCAAGTCTCATACATTTTCCCAGTAAGCAATACATTCAAATTCTCAGAAAATACCACTTTTTCTCCTTTTCTTGCACTTTCTGTGGTTAGTATTTCACTTGTGTCAGACTAGAAGCCCACTCTGTTTCCACGTAAGAAGTACTATATTTCTGGCTCTTGATATAATCCTCTTTGCTGCTATTAATCACAACTATTCTGATGTTAAGTTTCTTTAGTCAGAATTTCCTTCATTTCTGAACTATCACTTCCAAAACGTACTGAGAGGGAGTTTAACTGCTTGGAAGTACCAGTTATTGACAATTTCCAAAGGCAAAAATCTCAATGTTTTAGCAGAGATCTGGTTCAACAGGGCAATCCTGGTATCTCAAAAATGTACAAGTGCAGAACTTGCTAATAAAAATGCAGATCCACAAGTAATAAGAATAAATTTAGCAGGTACGTAAGAAAAATCTTTTTGCTGCAACGCACACACAGATGTGCTAACACCAAAGTTTCATTCTCATTTGAGGAGTTCTTCTGCAATGGATTGTAATTTGCTTTCCTTTAAACCCTTCCACATTTTCTGCATTTCCCTGCTGTCTTTTGATTACATATTTGCCATTTTGTGTCTGAATTTGTGATAATTAGGAAAGGATCTTCAAACTATTTGTGGAATTACATGAAGTGGCTACTGGAGAAATGGGCCTTGGTGTCCCAAGCAGTTGCTGTCTGCAGGATCTTCCTGTGTTTGTGTGCTGTGGTCAGAGTCATTAATCCTTTATACACTCGCTGATGTCTCCATACCTAAAGAGAAGGTATACTTAGATATTAAAGAGTCCCCAAATGACCTGCTGGTGACCACCAGTGAAGAATAGCAAATGGAAATCATAATTTAGAGTTTGTACTGGTGTGTACCACTGGATCACTAAGAAAGCTTTGAGCAGTGGGGTAGTCGCTGGAGTTTATATGTGGATAAAGTTTTCCTGTCAGGCTATTAGCAGACAAGCAAAGAAGATCAGAACTAAAAAGCCTGGTTTATTATGGTTATGTCTTTTCCCCATAACTCTTCCTTCATGCACACAATAATTCCAGCTCCTTACAGCTCCCTTGCCATATCAGGTTAAAATATCTCAGTTACTACTCTGGAACTACATGCAAGATGGTCACTTGGTCAAAGAGATTGTATAATTGCCCATCCTTTCCTCAGTGGGGACATTAGTCTGTGTCTTCCTTCCCTACTGTACATGCTAATTCCCAGGGAGCAGATAGAAATATAGTAATCCTTTGGATCTCTGTTTGATATTCCATTAATATTGTGAAAGACAATGCAGTTATATTACTGCATGAATTTATTTCCTTGGGGAATCAGACTCAAACCAGCTGCAGAAGATCCTCACCTGTGAAGGACAGCAGCCAGATGGCTCACAGCAGATGATGGAATGATGGGAATTTTAGCCATGAATATCTCAGCTCTTACAAAAGCTGCTATTATATCACCATTACAAATTGAATACTAAGACAGATGAAGCACAGGGTTTTGGAGACTTCTCCAAAAGATTCACCTGTAACAGACGGCCAAGCCAAGAGTTTGTCAGTGAGTCAAAGCCTAAGGAATCTTTTATGTTCTGATAAATACTGTTTGTTCTTAGCCATTAAGAAATCCAGGCAGAGGAACTGCTTCATCTGCAATACCTTCTGAAATGGGAGGGACTAGGAAAGCCAGGAATACGTCCTAGCAATGGATAATAGATAATAAATAATACCCCTCTTTGTGAGGAGTATTGTTAGTGCCTGTCACATTTACAGGGGACTTAGGTGCTATCTCACGTTTTCTTTGGAGACTGCAACAATTGAGCTTCAAGATCAAAATCTAGAGGCTGGCATTGCAAAGCATCTGAGGTTATTTTTCATGCTTTAGGAACCTTATTTTTTTTTTATGTATTAGAACAGTTCTGGGACAAATGAGGTCAGCATGTCTTATGTATTCTTTCTTACTCTATTCTTTCAGCTTGAAAGTGTCCTGTGAAGGCTAGGCACTCATACTCTGTATTTCTAGAAATAGTTTGAAACTAGGTGATAAGATAAAGGTAGACTCCAACAGTTCAGACAGAGAAAAAGGCTGTAGAGCTTCTGTTTCTTTTGCTGGTTTGATTTCATAGCAGCCTGAAGTTGGCTTGTAAATGTTCATCCTGTTGTTTAGTAGCATGTCTTCATGTGCAGACCAGGCAGTCGGTGAGGTCAAGACAAGGTACAGATGCCAGTGTTGTACAGCTGAAGCGATGTCAGCTGCAAGAACTCTGAATTAGAGGAAGGATTTTCACTTCTTAGAGCACCTACAACTATTTTGTGAGGTAAAGACAATCCTTTTTCTATGAATATAGACATTGTTTTAAATGAAAAGAAAATACAACACCAAAGAAACAAACAAAAACCCACACTATATGCCAGTGGATGCATATGGTTATTATGAGAGGTGGCCAGATTCTGTTTTCTGCTTGGAAAAATAGCTACCCATTCACTTCTTTGTCTCCAGCAGCTGCTTTGGAAGTGTTTTGGGTCCATTTCTAATATGCCGAAACACTGTATGAAATGCCAAGTTAACCAGGAACCACCATCATAATGAAACTAGGAAGTTGTCATCACCAATGGCAGCACCTGTGATTATTTTTGATCTTCATGCATGAGAAGAAATGTTACTTCTGTCTGCTGCAGGCAGACAGCAGCTTCTCATATCTGTCTCCAGATGGGAGGTAACGCTTTTCCATCTTTGGCATTTAGGGATATCGGAGAGCTTTATTGTCTGTCCAGCAGCTGTGGGATAAAGAGTCCAGTTTTCACTGCTACGTGGAAATACGTCGTATTCTGGAAACTCTCGTACCCAAAATGCAATGTTTTGTAGCTAAAGAACATGATTTACTGCCATAACCACCATGCAGAACAGGCAGGGACACCTCGGGTTCCAGGTCTGCAGCACGAATGGGTTTTACCCCATTGCAGGGAAATGGCAGATCGGGCAAGGCGTCTGCTCAGGGTCTGGAAGAGGGGATGGGTGTGAGCAGAAGGAAGTAAATGAAAAATAGAGGGAAGGTATTAAACATTTTTATCAAAGAAGCTTTGTGAGTAGGTCCTGTTTGGGGCACAAGTACTCTGCTGCCCAGGGCATCAGGCTGCATCCCTGAGCTGGCCTCTCAGCTATCAGGTCACAGCAGTGTTCACCATCTCCTCATTCACAGAAACTCAGTCATTCTCTTCACAGAAACCCTGACAGGGCCTCTGACAGACACCAGCTCTTCACCCCACGCCTGGTCCACTCTTCTTCTTCCTTCCATTTTACATTACAGGAGGTTCCACCCTTCCCACCCAGCCCTGTCATTCTTTGCTGAAATCTACGGATTTTGCCTGTACTGCTTTAGGAGCCTTGAGACAAGTCTGAGCAAAGGCTCCTGGTACAGCTGCTAAGCAAAAAAGAAAGGTCACACTTTGGGGTAGAGAAGGAAAGGAATGTTTTTTAAAAAGCTGCATCCTTGAGCGGGTTATCACGGTTTACATGAACATCAAGTCACTTGTAACAGGGATTTTTTGACACTGGGGCAAAACTGGTCAGAAGCTTGCGAGAACAAAAAAGATCTTTAACAATGAAAGCTTAATTAGTATGATTTTCATTTTGCACATCCTTGATTGAAGAGAGGTTGGTTTATCTGGCATTTATTTGGATTTTCCAGTGTATTTGCAATGCTTCACGTAGCTCCTATTGAAGCTGACTCCAGCAGAGTTCGTTAGAACAGCACGGAGGTGGTGAAATGCTCTTGTTTCAGTAGTACTTACAGTACCTCATACTGAGTAAAAGCTAGGGATCAGATCCTCCCCTGATGTAAGCCATTAGCATCTTTTTATTTGGAAATGTTTACTTTGTGATTGTGTGCGTGTGTTTCGTTCTTTTTGATCTTTTTATGTGTCTATAACCATAGGGCTGGGATTTATACGACGGAACTCCCGCTGTCGTTCTGTGGGATTTTTCACTCTGCGGGCACTCTGTAGCTTTGAAGGACTTCAGATCTTGAGCAAAACGAGCTCACTGATGTGTCCCGGGAGAGATTGTTGACTGGTCTGTAGATGTAATTTTATGACAATGGATTGTATTCTGAGTTAATGTTTATGCGCCATATGGTATGTTGTCAAGTTTCACTGTATTTATGAAGATCTCAGTAAAATGAAGTAAAAATATAAAAAACATGTTCAGGCCCACTCTATTTTTAAGAAAAGTAACAAAGCCCCTAGATTTTCTTTTTGTTCTGATTTAAACTCGACCTGGAAGTGTAACAATAGGTAGTAATGACAGTGGGATTGGCCTGTTCCAGAGATAAAGCATATAAAGTTCTAGAAGTAGTACGAAAACCTCTAAGACTGTAATGAAACAGCCTGTTTAGAGGTACCTAACTTAGATACTACAAGCATGAGGACTTCTAAAATGAGACACTTACTGCATGAATTGCTTAAGAGATTTTTACATCCTGGCTCAGTGGAGCCTCTGTCCCTGGATGCTGGTGTTAGCACTGATTGCAGGTGGTCTGCCTCATGCAGAGTACAGCCGATGCTTTCTCACCCACTGGTGCTCCTGCAGGGTTATTGTAAAGGCATTTTTTGACAAAGCTGTGAGCAACCAAGGGTAGAGAAACCTAAGAAGCAATCTGTGAGGACATAAAAGAATAATCCATTTAATGAATTGGATGCAATACTTGCACTCCCACCTTGAGCTTAAAATATCACAAGGAATTCAAGGAACAAAGTAAAGAGTTCACTTGGAAAACTCTTTTCACTCAAATTTAGTTCCTACTGTGGCCATTACCTGAATTGTTTGATTTCTTTTGGAAAAATAGTGAGGACAAGCTCTTTAAATGTGTTCTTAAACACAGAAATAATTTTCCGTTAACATATTGATGGTGCAGTGTGTGCGCTGCTAAGAAATATTTACATACATATACGTATTAGAAATATCACACATATTTGTGCGTTTAGGTACAGAGAACAGGAGTTTAAAAGTGATTGCCTCTTTCTTCCTCACTTTCTCAGCATAATGTGTTTCCTGCAAATGAATTGCCTCTGCTCAGGTGCTGTGCCCGCCTGGGATACACTAAGGTCTGTCCCATTCTTCATGAGTGCTGAGTCCACACAGCAAAATCCATTGGAAGGATCAGGCATAAAAGATATATGCATGTAATTAATTTTATGAATGCAAATAGTTCACTGACTTTCTGGGAGACCACTTGCTCAACATGATGAATGCACTAAGCATATGTATAAACCTTTTCAAGTCGGAGCTTTTTGACTATAAAATCCTTGGTGTTTATGTAAATATGTATTGGGCACAATACATTTCAATCCCAGTGGAACTCTCAGCATGCCCATATGGTCATCCAAACTATTAATATTTTTATCCTTTCTTTGGAAGTGCTGTTCTCTTCAGAATTAACAAGAAATTTGGGTCACTTGTAAGAAATGCTGAAAGTTGGTTCTGGCAGATATTTCTTTTTTTTCTTTTTCATCTTTGCCCAGAATTAGATATTCAATTAAGAATAGTTTAATTACAGTACAAATATATGTTGGGGGGGTCTTTAAAACTGGAGCATGAGAAGAGACTCATACGTGGAATACCCCAATTTTATTTTGTAACATGGGCTAAAGGAGAAATTTGTATTTGCATTGGTGGAAAGTGCATTATTGTGATTCTTGTGTGTGGAACAATTAGGCAGTTTCATTGTACCATGTATAGACCACCAGTTGCACAGGGTTCAATCAGATCTTCATGGGTCTTTATGAAGCCAAAAGCCGTATTTGTAACTGTTGAGTGACAAGAAAAAGGATTTTCAGCAATGTTTGCAAGGCAAGAACAGAGAAAGTAACCTAAAGAACTGAGCTGATAATGAAATATTCATCACAAAAGCAGGGGCAAGAAAGGCATTCACTTTGGGTCAGGGATCTAAACTGTACAGATACATCTAAGCCTGTTAGAGTGGAGCACTCAGCTGTAGGTAGCCAACTGGGTTCTGAAACATTTACATTGTTCTTGAAATAAAAAATACCCTCTGTAGAAGTCCCAGATGTTTTGGTCATGCAGTCTTCCTGGGCTCAATAATTTTTTGTGTGAGCAAGGAAAACAAGATTTATGTCCCTCTTCTGCTTTCAAATCCCCAAGCTGAACCATGAAGTGTGTTTCTATACTGTATTTGATGTGACAAGCAGAGGCTCATCAATTCCATCTTTGCAGATGTCCTTAAGAACCCACTTTCGATGGCTCCAGGAAACAGCTCCACGTTAAAAGAACAGTTTTGTTCTGCCTCAGTCATGCCAACAAGCACCTTCCTGTGTGACTGGTCCCCCTGATGTCCCTGCAAGGAACTGCTAAGCCTGAGGCAGAGTAGACTCTGTAAGAACGTCTGCATCAAAAACCACTAAGGTCCACTTAAGGCTAGAGATCCCATCAAGTTAGCACACTCAAAGCATATGGCTATCATCCTAACCAGCTGTCATGTTTACAGTTTAAGTGACCCCATACTCATCCATCATTCTTGGCTGGTGAAGAAGCTATATGAAAAACTCGGTCATCCATGACCTTAACTGTAATTCAGCCATCACTTGTGCTACCACACAGCCCAAATGTACATGAGTGCCTTTTACACTGCTGGGAAATACTTTGCTTGAGCAGTAGACCCTGCAGATTCAGAGGCCAATAGTACCCACCTGGGGCTGGTGAAGCTGCAGGAAAAGAGCCCCAGAGAGATCAGCAGCACCTCAGGTCAGAAGTTAGAAAAGGTCTTTTTCATTCTTTTAATACCAACTGAGAAACTGAGACAGAAAAAGAAATCTAATTCTCCTTCAGCCTCAAAGATAGACTAATGATTCTTGATTAAACACTGCCATTAGTAGTAGCAATTTGCCTTTAGACTAGAAGCAAAATGTGATGAGTTTGAGCCTGCTTGCTCGCAGTTACAGAAAGGCATGAAACACCAGAAGCTCTGGTATCAAAAGAAAAAAAAAAAAGAAAATCTGTGCCTCCTCAACACTAATACTTTCTTCCATTGCTATAAAAATATATGACCATGTCACCATGGGCTGGCATTCAGGAGAAAAATTGCTGGTACTCAGGGAAGGAACACCCTTTTACAGGGCTTTAAATTACTTAATGGCAAATTTCCTGATAGTTGCCATACCCAGAACAACGTTGCAGTGGGAACAGGAAATGCTCTTAGGGACATTGCTCCTAGGGACCACTGAGCTGCACGCTATTTCCAAGAAAGGTCCCTCATGGAACTGCACAGCGATGCTGAGTGACATTCAAATGACAAAAGCTGTTATCACAGAGAGCCTGAAGCATTTATGTCCCTACTCTTGACCTTTATTTCACTGCTTTTACTTACTTTGCTGATATAATGCACACCTGCAGAAAAAGCATCCCGATGATCAAGTTTCTTTTGCTACTGCTTCATTACAGGCATGCTGGTAACTCTGCAACCATGTTTTCATATTACCTTGCCTGAGCACTGTTGACCCTTGTTGGCTGAACTTAATTACAGGAGACATCTGGAGCCATTAGTTTTGAATTTGTAGTTTGGGAGTTCAACTACAAACACAATTCTCATTGCCATCATGTTGTATCACCTCTTTCATCACATGAATATAGATGTAACTGACTTGTAGAGTGGGTGCAATTTCTTAAAGTAAAAGCTCCAGGCAGGACTTTAGCTGCTGGATCACAGCCTGTCTCCCCTTTCCCTTCCTGTCGCATGGCAGAGGCAGTGCTGGGCTCCCTCAAATCATTGTGAGGGGTGGTGGGAGGCCTCACACACAGCTCTTGGACTCCTTTGACTGTGGGTATCCAGCAAGCTGAGCCTCGTCCCTGCCTCTCACAAACAGCTGCCAGCTCCTTCATGAAGTGAGACACACACTGTGGTCCTTCTGGGCTTGTGCTGCTTAGATAAATCCCCACTCTTTGGCTTTGCAGACAGAAAGCCCTAGCATGTTGCGTAGCCAATGTCTAAAGAAGTAGCAGTTCTGTGCATCTCTCTGCTTAGAAGAGATTTACCGTGTTCTGTGCCTACAGTTTGTCCGTCCTTTGTTGTATCTGCTGAGCCTTAAGTTACCTTACTTTTCAAGACAAAAGACCTGTTAGTTGTTTGCCACACTGTAGACTAGCAGAACTCTGTAGTCATATTCTTTCTGTGCTTTACACTTGGAAGCATTATTTTGTGTGGGAATTAGTCTAAAATAGATAGTTATTTTGTCTTTACTTCCCCTGTGGACATCTGTTTCAGAATTAAGCTGCCTTTTTCAGATCTCAGCCAACTTTTGGATTAAATTCTGAATTTCTGTTTCGGTAGATTTCTAAGTGTACCCACTGCTCCAGCTGTACTAGCTTGGATGCTGAGCAATTTTCAAACACTCTCTTCTTCTCTGTTAGAAACGTTGCATTGCCTCAGTCTTAATTTCAAAATATTGTCATTAAAAGCTTTAAAATATTTTTATGACTTCGAAATCTTTCAAGCATTTCAATTAGAAATATTTGACAGACATCTCCTGCTGCATTTCATTTCCACAGGATAAAACAATTAATTATGCCTAAAAAAATCTGAGTATAGAACAGTAGTAGAATGAAGTGTGAGCTACTTGCTTAAGCCTCAGAGTCCCACACACCTTTCTTAATGAGTCTCTTTGTCCTGAAGAGAGAAAGAAGAGTTCTTAAAAAGAACAGCAAAAATGGTAGGCCCACAGAGGATATATGGAGTGTTCAGACAGAGTAACTCGAGTGCAGCAGCACATCACTAAACTCAGCAAAACAGTCAAGGAAAGGTTTGCTACAATCCTTAGCCTGGAGTGAGGTCATCAACTAAACTTCATGACAACAAAAGATCCTGGACAGATGAGAAAGTGTCTTCTGAGAGAGGTCATCGTTCCTCTGCCTAAATGGGTCTTTCAGGCTTGTGGAAGAAAACTTGCTTGGACATATTACACAATAGCATGTGACCGTCAGCACTGTGAAAACTTTTGTGGGTTACAGAATGATTAAGTGACCATTCAACTTCTAGAAATGTTGCATTTGTAGCTGCGATCAGCTCTTCAGAGAGGAGGCAGCAGAGTGTGAAACGTGAATTCAGACAATGAGGAGGCCTGAAGAGAAAATTAGAAATAACTTGGAGCTGCTGGAGCTGCTAGAAACTATACTCAAGGCTTGCAATATAGCAGTGATGTCTGTATTTATGTAGATGTGTATGCATGCATCTCTGTGTCATGACAAAGACATAGTTTCCAAACAGAAGGAGAAAGATGGTTGCCAAAAAGTGTTCACCAGCTATTATAATTTTCCAGAGCAAACTGTTTTTAAATATTCTCTAAAGACTTCTGGTCATAAATATTTCTAAAGAGTATGCACTTAACTCATGCCAATCAATACAATAAAGCAACACTACAGCTAAGTTAGCAAAGTAGAGAACTCTTGTTTATTGACTAAACTCTGATGATTCTTGCATCTAAGGCTCCAGTTCTGCAGCTTATATGGTAATAGTGTTCCTAGTTTCAGAAGGTGTGCATCCTGATATTATATTTTTATGTGGAAGATTAAATATTTCATAGCATATTTGCCTATTGAGAAAATTCTTTTACCTTGGGAGGAAAAAACATCCTCCTCTGAATTTCCTTATTTCCTTTAACTTTACAGGAGACTGCCGTTCTCAGAACCAGGATCTGTCTTGGACGTTTCAAAGGACTACACACAGGACGTACTTTCTTCTCAAGTGACCCAAGATACTGTGTTCTGACTTTTAAGTCAGCCCTAGTATGCAGATGTGGACTTCAGGTAGAATGAGCAATGCAAAGAACTTGCTTGGACTTGGCATCTCCTTGTATATTTGGGGACTGATGGACCTTACTACAACTGTGCTATCAGGAAGTGCCAGGCCCCTCACCAAAGGGCAAGAAGACAGCCTGCCAGACAAGCTGCACCAGCGAATGAAGCGGAGCTGGGTGTGGAACCAGTTCTTCGTTCTGGAGGAGTACACAGGAACTGACCCTCTCTATGTCGGGAAGGTAAGACCCACACCAGGAGATTATCAGGCAGAGTGTGTACATTTGTGAGTTCGCAGGGTTTGGTGAAACACAGGAGATTTCCCTAAGTGCCTTGACCTTCTTTCTGGCAGTGAATTTATCCACATTAGTTACACTTCTGCTCCCAAGAGCTTTTGGCCAATGTCACCTTAATTTGGAAAGAATTCCTTCTTTTAAGGGGCTGTCCGTATATTTGCTTATTTCAAAGAGATCTGTTGCATCAATCATCATCTGTAATTGAGGTAGTGTTCGAAAATCTGCAGTGACTTGGTCTCCTACGATGTCAAGGCAAAGCAAGGTTATATTGTCATATGAGGATTAGGAAAGAAAGGAAGTTTATGATCATGCTTCTGTCTGTGATCAAGTCAGCTGGAGGCTGAAATTTACAATCAAATTAAATCGCCAGTTTCTCTTGAAAACTGACATTTCAATTGTTTTCTGCAAATCTCTAGGGTCAGAGCATCTTCTTGTTTACTGTAGCTTGACTCAGGTTAATTCTGTGGACTACAGAGAAGTTACTCCATATGTAGAAGGGTAGAGGGAAAGCTTATTAAATCCAAGCATGAAGGGTCCTATTTTTGGATCCCTTATACACCAAGAACCTACACATCAGTAATGTGTAAAATGAATCCCTAAGCTCACTGCATCTACTTAGTAGTATCTTGCATTTGCTTTTCTGTAGCTCCTTCAAGAACAAACTGATAGAAGTCAGACCAATGACATCTGCCATCACAACCTGCCTTAGTATAACCATCCTCCTTTTCCTATTTTCTGATTTTTTTTAAAGACACTGATTTGTTTAATGTATTGACCCTATTACTTGTTCAGCACCAAGTTTGCTTCTAGTCTATGCCAAGGTGGCAAATCTGGAAAAAGTGAGGAGGGAGAGCATTACTGTGCTTAAGTGTTTGAACAATGCAATTAAGATTTTACATGCTACCACTATGATGAGTATAGACTACATATAGGTAGATATGAAAAATTAAGACCTAAGAGAGGATGTCAGAAAACAATTCCTTCGGATTTCAGTGCTTGTTTTTACGTGATCAAGACTCTTTTTTTCCTTCCAAGTTTTCCATATGTAGAATAAAAAAAAAAAGAAAAAGACACTACAGAATCACATATCCAGAGGCTCGGTTGAGACCCATATTTATCATTATAAAACTTCACAGAGCTAAACTGTGCCCTCAGTCACACCAGTATAAATCAAAATGAATCCAGGGGCTTAAGAAGACCTCCTCCTGATTTATCGCAGTGTGACTGACAGCAAGATGTGCTCTCCTCCCTCCCACAGCAATGACATTACTAGTGATTGCCGCCAAATGAGATCTCATTAGTCTTCATTCATCTCTGCATCTAGCTTTCCAGCTCTTGATATCTCTATTGATTAAAGAAATTAATATTTGTTTTCATGTAATTCCCATCTTTGGAACAAGGGCCAGACATAGTATTTCATATTCTGAAACAACTCCAGACTTGCAGTGTGAGCTGAAGTTTAGCTAAAACAAGTAGTGGAAGAAGCCAACTCATCGTTGCGTTAGACATGATTGTGTCATTAGGAGCACAAAAACTTGGCACGGTCGGCAGTGCTCTTGAGCTCTGCTGAGCAGGGGGAAGCAGAGACAACTGTTCATGGTCTGTGTCCACCACACAAAAGCCCATGAGTGAGCTCTCTCCAGGACCACCTACGCCACAACTGTGTTAGCGCAGGGGTGCCCAAGGGCTAATTAGCTTCTGCTGTTAACAGGGCCAGTTAGCCCCATGTACTGCTGAGCTGACATGGCTGGATCTGTCTCTGAAGGCCTCCTAACACGAGTCAACAATGCGCGCTCACTGCCCAAAAGGCCAATCCTGGGCTGCATCCTGGGCTGCATCAAAAGAAACGTGGCCAGAAGATCAAGAGAGGTGATTGTACCCCTCTACTCTGCTCTGTTGGGACCTCATCTGGAGTACGGTGTCTAGCTCTGAAGCTCCCAACACAAGAAGGACATGGAGCTGTTGGAGAGAGTCCAGAGAAGGGGCACAAAGATGATCAGAGAGATGGAGCACCTCTCCTACGAAGATAATCTGAGAATTCGGATTATTCAGTCTTGAAGGCTCTGGGGGGACCTTACAACGGCCTTCCAGTAACTGAATGGGGGCTACAAGAAAGCTGGGGAGGGACTGGTTACAAGGGCATGAAGCAATAGGATGAGGGGCAATGATTTTAAACCAGGGCAGGGTAGATTTAGCTCAGATGTTAGGAAGAAGTTTACTATGAGAGTGGTGAAACACTGGAATAGGTTGCCCAGAGAGGCAGCTTGTGGAGGCCCCTTCTCTAGAGACATTCTAGGACAGGCTTGATGGGGCTTTGAGCAACCTGATCTAGTTAAGGATGTCCCTGCTCACTGCAGGGAGGTTGGACTACATGACCTCTGAGGGTCCCTTCCAAACCAATGCATTCTATGATTCTACCTCTGCACTGCTTGATGTAGACCAGACACCAGGGAGCTCTGCTGCCAAAATGGAACTCTGAGAGTCAAATATTTCATCTTCTCCCATCCCTGAGCAGGGTGCCGAGCAGCCAGACAGGCAGTGGGATGAATGCAGTGGGGTTTGCTGTTAGGAAAAGGCTTCCCCTCACCTCATACATCCAAAGGCACAGGATCTTGGAAGAAGCTACAGCCCACCGCGATTGGTTGCCCCACCTGTGTTCCTGCTGCCTGTGTCTTAGGGATCCTTAGGAAAGGGGTCAGAAGGGAATCGTCTGGGCTGAATTAATTGTTTTGGCAGGCCAGAAATTTTTCAGCCTGAATCACCCCGGGCTGGTTCAGAAATATGTCTGGAAGGGCTTGCGCAGAGTGGTGCGGAGGTGCAGAAGGACTCCCAGGCCTGTGGCTCGCTGCTAGCACCAGCCCTCCAACCAGCCCTGGGTCCTACGGCTGCCCAGGCAAAGCCTCTTCTAACTGATACCACCCATGACACCCTGAAATGTTGGGCTAGCCAACCCTTGCTTTTATCCATCTGCTCTCTCCAAGCCCATGTCAGAGGGAGAAGGAGTGCACAGCGTAGATCTAGTTGTATTTACATTATACTCTAATGGTTTCCCATAAGAGAGGGTCCCTTCTGATGCTACTGGACAGCTCTTTCTGGCTAGCTGTATATGGCTGGGGCAACCCAAAAAGCACCTTGACTTGAACCAGAGATCAAGGCTTGCCTAATATTATTTTCAAGGCTTCTGTGAAAAGTAGACTTTCCTACATAAATGTAAGGCAAGATGCAAAATACCTTCTGGACAGGGAAATTGAAAAAAACTCCCTGAGGTGTAGTTTTTGCTTTTCTCAAATGCTCGCCATCCAAATTTAAAGTATTACAGCTTCAGAGGATTCCTGGTCCTGTCACAGGTAAATACAAGGCTTCAGCTTTCCTAGAGGTAGCCATTATTGGCTAATAGGATGAACTAGTGAAACCAAAGGCCCCACATTTGCTACAGCAGCTATTTTCCACATTGATCCAGCAGCCTAAACTATGTCAGTAATTGAACTGGATACAGATTTCACCACTTCGCTCTCTACCCCTGTTTCAAAGGAAAGAGGCATTTGAACCACAGCAGTTGAATGAGTGAATAAAATGCATCCTTCCTACAGGCTGTCACTGCAGATCAGCCAAACTCACTCATGTATCCTCACAAAAATCCCCTGCAGGTGCTACCTCCCTGGAGACAGAGAAGGGAGAACACCTGAAGGATGGAGTCGTAGATCAGTTAGTGGAGCTGCCCCTGAGCTGCCCCTAGCATGGTGGAGAAAGAACAAATGAATTCCTCCTAATTCTGTGTCAGCCACATGACACCCCAATTTATTGCACCAGCCGTAAAACAGAGCCAACTTAAAACTGGATCGGCTTTCCAACACCTCAAACTGCAATGTCCTGATACTGTATTTAGTGTGAGCAACAGTGTGAGCTACAGTCTATTCAGACACCAAATTATTTCAGATTTATTGCAGTCTGGCAGTACTATGTTTTTTATGCTCTTTTTTTTGCTTTCTCTAGAAAGAGCAGGTCATACAAGAAGCTGCAAAAGTGCTGCTAGCATTTTGTACTGCCTAGCCTTGGTTGAGACCTAGTGTTTTTTAAAAGTCACAGTTAGACAGAGATCCTCTTGTACTCCCAAATCCTTATTGCCATGCCATGTTCATTCCTTGTTTGTTCCCTACACAACTGTATTCGTTCCAAATAGGGCTTTGGACAGAAGGTGTAATTTAACCCATGAGTTTGATTCAGTATCTTCTTTAAGTCTTTTGAACTTTCTCAAACACCTTCTACTGTTTTAAAAGATTTTTCCTTTTCCTTTTTCCTTTTTCTTTTCCTTTTCCTTTTCTTTTTCCTTTTCCTTTTCCTTTTCCTTTTCTTTTTCCTTTTCCTCTTTCTTTCTCATTTTATTTTTTCCGTTTTCATTATTCCCCTTCCCCTTTACCTTTTGTTCTTTTCTCTTTTCCTTTTTTCATTCTTTCATCTTTTTCTATTTCTTTCTCTTTTTAGCTTGCTTTTTTCATTTTTCTTTGTCTTTGTTTACTCTTTTACTTCGACTTTTGACTTTTCTTTTTCTTTCCTTTTTCTGATTTAATAAGGACTTGCTGATGTTCCAAAGCATGCTTTCTTCCATCATACTTAGCTCTGACTCCCCAGTTATATCTAACATCTGTATCTGTCTCAGCAGCTGCATTCTCTCTCTGATGCACTAAAACGAATGCCCAGGATGTAGCTTAGCAGTTCTGAATCAATTTGAAAAGCTGTAACAGTGTGCTCCTTCTGGAAGCATCCTGTTTACTAGCTCCTACAGTGATAATCTCTGAGTTATGGGTGTTTAGGGTGAATGATGACAACCACTGTCTTTTTATTTAAATTAATGACAAGACGGCATTTTCTGAAGATACACCAGTTTGCAATTCTGATGCCTGCATGTGAATTAATACACATGATGGTCATCTAAATTTAACTATTTGCCACTGCCAAATTTTTCTGGGCTTGTTCTTTCTTCATTTAGCTGATACATCATCTGAGAGCTGCCAACATTCCTCTGGAGGACCAATGTCTCTCAGATGCAGTTGCTACCACTGAGACTGGTGGCAAAGCGATGGAATATCCATGACCTGCCACAGTGATTGTCACAATCTGCACCTTCAGCTCTTGCTGAAACAAATGCATCAAATTTGACTTCCGCTTTTCCACACAAATCACCTATTTCTGTTTGAATTCTTTCTTCAGTCCTGTGTTCATATATTCATTTTGTTATTCCAGGATTTCTCTCGCCGGTGCAAATATTCACCTATGTTTGGCCCCATCCTCCACAATTATCACCATGTCCTTTGAGCTCCCCAAAGCACCACACACACAGTTAATTC
Organism: Trogon surrucura; assembly: GCA_020746105.1. NCBI lineage: Eukaryota > Metazoa > Chordata > Aves > Trogoniformes > Trogonidae > Trogon > Trogon surrucura. The sequence continues at coordinate 96,287,417 of CM036619.1, read as the reverse complement.
TGACCATATTTCTTGAGATAAATAGCTCATACGTGCGTTTAAAAATGTGTTTACCTGAATCCAGCCCAGTTTTTTTTATTATTTGTCTGTTCTTTATCCGTCTCTCAATATGATAATCACACTGGAAAGCAGTATTCACACCTGAACCTTTCTTGAAAATCCCATTTTGATTATTGCATCTCAAGTCTATTGCCTTCCTGTCTTTTGGGACTGAACCAATACCATCTCTGGGCATTGGGTTTTGTGCTCTGTACCTCAAAAGCTGATGGAAGTATGAGCACACTGTTAAGCCTCTTCATAGTGTGAGTGAAATTAAGTGATTTGTTTGTCTTTTGATAGTCATTCCAGTGTTTCATGGGAACCAGGTGTTTAACTGAATGGTAGTCCCCGGGATGATTTGTTTCCTTGTTTTAGATGATAATTAGCACTCCATTTACTTTCCTCCTGATCTGTTGCATTCACAGCTATCTGTGGCTGTTCAAAACTAATTAGCAGTCATGCAATAAATCCGTTTGCTAATTCCCTAGGAAATCTGGGATGCCTCTCATCTCTATAGCCTGCCAGGAACACAATCAAATGTTTCTCCCTGCTTACCTTACTTACTGATTGGCACTAATTCCATCCTGAAGTTGTAAGGATCCAGCCTAATATTTACTGCTAAAATTTTCAGGGGAAAAAAAATTGAAAAGATTTTTGAATCTTGACAGTTATGGAGTAGCTTTCCCATCCTGCTTTCCCCTTGATCCCAAACAGAATATCTGACTTCTTTTAAGCCATGTCAGGAAGCACAGTCCGACCTTACCTTATCCCAAGTCTGACAGTGAGTCCTTCTCAACAGCCATTGCAACCAGGCAAAAGATAATTATTGTGTTGAATGAGATTTCAAAAAAAAAGACACAGAGCCTGTTCCTGTTTGGGTGTCTCTGCCTTTTCTTCTGGCACAGCTGTGGGTACAGACAGGAGAGGGTTTTTAATTGCCACTCTGTGATACAGACTTTACTGAGTATTTGCCTCTTTCAGCAAAACAAGTTCATTAATACCAGCTTGTGAGTCCCAACAGCGAGGCCAAAATGCTCAGGATGCTCACGTGCTTAGTGTTTCTCAGCAGCTGCTTGCCCAGCTCATGGTCTAATTGAATCCTGTTCCTTTCCTCAGCTCCACTCAGACATGGACAGGGGAGATGGTTCGATCAAATACATCCTCTCAGGAGAGGGAGCTGGCGTTGTGTTTACAATTGACGATACGACAGGGGACATTCATGCCATTCAGCGACTGGACCGGGAAGAGAGGTCACAGTACACCCTCAGAGCACAGGCTCTGGACAGGCGGACAGGCCGGCCAATGGAACCGGAGTCGGAGTTCATCATCAAAATCCAAGACATCAACGACAATGAACCCAAGTTCCTGGATGGACCTTACGTAGCCTCTGTTCCAGAAATGTCACCTGTGGGTAAGACAGATTTTGTGGAGGCTCTTCCCTCCTATGAGCAAATAGGAGGTGGCCACCGAAGTATAAGTCCCCTGATTGCTCAGACTCAGCCTCTGCTTCTTGTGCAGGAGCTGCAGGACAGGAGAGCTTCCCCAGGGCTGCCTGACTGATGCAGAAGAGGGGTAGCAGGCTTTACACCACCCTGAGCTGAGCCCCTCTGAGAGAAAACATGCCAAGGGAAACAGGAGAGCTGAAAAAAGACGTGGTTCGAACATGACATCCTCAGACAACTACTGTAGTACCTGTTCTCCCCTGCCATCAGATGGTAGCAGCAGTAATGACCATTAGACAACTGTTACCATCTAGAAAGTAACACAGTTTTAGGCACCTATTCGAGTTCGTACTGAGAGCTGAAATACTTTCAGGGAGCCCTTGAAATCGTGGAGACATGACATCAATTATTAGCAGTTATTCTTCTTCTGTGCAAGCCTGCACTAAACAGAGTTCAGTGGATCCCAAGATCCCGGTGCTGTTTGCTCTCCACTTCTAGAGAATGGGATCATGTCAGAGAGAGTCCTGTTATCGCAGTGCAGAAGACAAACAGCAGCCTTGCTACCTACACAGGTCAGGGGAAACCATTTCCTTACAACAAATCAAATTGTCACAGAAAACACTGTTTTTCTGGACTTTTTCCTTTCTCTTGTGGTTGCTTGTTGCTTTTTGGCTCTGTGACATTGTTGCAGAGATAATAATACCATAGAAATCTCAAGTTACAGATATACTTCAACTTCTCATTCTTCAATAGTATGTTGACATAAAGCTAGAGACAAGCATCAGATAGAAAACTTCCATTCACAAATAATGTTTCCTAATGATAATGTCTGACTTGAATTCAGATTTATTTTCCAATACGTATCTCATAACGCTGGATTTGTTTCTTACCAGAAAACATTATGTAGAAGGCTAGATACATTCATAAAGGCATTGTCTGACATTTTAAGGAGTCAAAACTCATATATATTTCAAACAGTTATGCCTTGCCTTCTTGTTCTTCACAAGTTACATCACCTACAAGCCATTATTAGCTTCAGAGGAAGCAGATCAGTTGAAGAAAATAAATACACATGCATCTATGCAGGTTCTAAAAGGAGCTTTGGCAGGTTATCGTCTCTAGGCCATGCGATATAAACTGCAGTCCCACAGAGATTATCTCAAAGATACATCCCTTCATGCTCACTATTTGTGTACAATTCCCACCCCTTAGTCAACATACAGCATCCATGGGCCTGCTACAGCAGCTCATGTTTTATGTTGGCATAGCTGTAGATCTTATCTGAGCCTTTAAATAACATTTAAAATCAAGGCAAAGGGAAAAGGAGCAAGCAGTATATAACTACCAGCTCTCTGCAAACCATGATGAAGTACTGTTAGATCAGCAGCAGCTCTGTAGCTGTGGTCCTTAGAGCACTTGCTCTTTTATGTCTTCTTATAGCCACATGGCAAATTTATGCCTATTAGTTCCTTTAGTGCTAATGAGATACAAGTTTGAGCAGTAAGTACAAGCACTATGAGCATCAAATGAAAAAATGTGGTGTGGGAAAGCTCTTGTTAGGCATTGCAATTTATTTTGAACTGTGTACTTTTCATGCCAGCTCTTTATCCCGTAAGGTCTTACTTGATGGTGTCTTTTTTTGTCAGGCACCTCTGTTATCCAGGTGACAGCGACAGATGCTGATGACCCAACCTATGGAAACAGTGCAAGAGTAGTGTACAGTATTCTCCAAGGACAACCGTATTTCTCTGTGGACTCTCGGACAGGTATGCTCTTTTGTCGGGGAACGAGGCAGCGTAAAAACCCAAAAGAAAAAATTTCAGGGAGACAGAAAAGGCTGTGCCTCATGACTGTAGTCAGAGAAACATATTTCTCGAGATAGATCAGCACTATGTGAGGGCTAAAGCAAGGCTGTGATGATGTGACTCAGAGGAAGGACATGCTTTCTCCAGTGATGTATTCATCTGAAGGACCATGTTCTGCACAGGAGCTGGGTGGGTTTGGTGCTCTGAAGCCTCATGTTGGGTTCTGTCATTGCAACCGTGTCTTCAGCAAATCTAGTTGGTAACAAGGCTTAGTGGAAAAAAAAAAGCGATCTATGAACCAGCCAGCAAAGTGCAAACTAAAGGATGCAGTTTTCTGGAGTAGTTTGACCTAAGAGTGTTCTTGTTGATAACCTTAAATTTATCTGTAGGACACCCTCTCTGTTTCACTTGCTTTCTCTCTCTCCTTTTCTATGCATATCCAAGGTTTATATCCAAAAGAGGAATCTGACAGGTTTTGACAGTTTCTAAAGGGCATCTGTAGTGCTAAGGTCAGAAACTCATGAGACGATAGTCACTGCTAAGCCCTAAGGGCTGAAATGGAAAAACAGTGCATAATCTCCTTCTGATTTTGGCTAGAGCCAAAGACAAACTTGTATGTGGCATGTTATTTCTTCAGCTCTTCACAACATAAAGCAGTAGTGTTATTTTGTAATCAGGTGATCAACCACAGATAAAGAAGGACATAATCATAGATTTGCCGAGGACTGAATGATTTCTAAGAAAGCAAAGCAGGAATCATAGAATCATAGAATCATAGAATGTTAGGGATTGGAAGGGACCTCGAAAGATCATCAAGTCCAATCCCCCTGCCAGAGCAGGAACACCTAGATTATGCTACACAGGAACGTGTCCAGGCAGGTCTTGAATGTCTCCAGAGAAGGAGACTCCACAACCTCCCTGGGCAGCCTGTTCCAGGGCTCCGTCACCCTCACTGAGAAGAAGTTTCTTCTCGAGTTTAAGCGGAACCTCTTATGTTCCAGTTTCAGCCCATTACCCCTTGTCCTATCATTGGTTGTCACCGAGAAGAGCCTGGCTCCATCCTCGTGACACTCATCCTTGATATATTTGTAAACATTAACGAGGTCACCCCTCAGTCTCCTCTTCTCCAAACTAAAGAGCCCCAGCTCCCTCGGTCTTTTCTCATAAGGGAGATGCTCCACTCCCTTAATCATCCTAGTTGCCCTGTGCTGGACTCTCTCCAGCAGTTCCCTGTCTTTCTTGAACTGAGGGGCCCAGAACTGGACACAGTATTCCAGACGGGGTCTCACCAGGGCAGAGTAGAGGGGAAGGAGAACCTCTCTCGACCTACTAACCACCCCCCTTCTAATACACCCCAGGATGCCATTGACCTTCCTGGGGTCAGATCCAGCACAGATTTAACCAGTAGAGTGCAACTTAGAAGATTGACCCTGAAGTCCAAAATCATGTACTTGATTAGTATTTAACCCAGAAAAGGTCTTTTCCTCCACTAACTAATTTCCCAGTCACTTCGACCTGCATCTCTGGACATGTCCAAAGCTGCCACCGCCTTTAGAAGTGGGCAACTGGGCACCCATTTAGGCGAAGCGCAGTCATGAGCCAGAGACCAATCCCCCATCACAAGTGCAGGACTTTAACTGGCCTCTCCAGTGCAAACTCACCTGCAGGATTTGATAACCCACAAAATGCAATTGCAGCTCTGACACCCTCCTAAAACGGAGCTCGAGCACAAGCGACCTCCAGCTCCTTTATTTTGATGCTTAGTGATTAAAGCACCCAATAGCAGGCAACCCATTTCAGTACACTCTTCTGCATTTGGAGTCCTTATCCTTCACCTCCTCATACAACCCCTTGGCTCCAGCCACGTTCTCCTGTTCCTCTTCCATTACTGGCCTCACAGTGAATGAATGTGTATGTGAAGGTACAACTTAAAAGGAAAGCTGAGACCTTCCTTCTCAATTTTTCCAGAATACCTTTATAGCCTGTCTGTGGTCATATTCCCCTAGAAGGTAAAAACAGGAATTTAAATCCCTTCACACAGAATAGGCAAATGCCCCTGAGTCTCCCACTTCCCAAAAAAACATCTGGCTGTTACAGAAAAAAAAACAAAGAACATTACCTCTGCTCTTTACTAGTTTTTTAGAGAGCAGAAACCTCGCTGAGTTGGGTGAAAGGAATAGTACCAGCACCTTTGTTTTGGAAGATTTGAGGATCTGAGCCTTTCCCATAGCCCTAAGGAAGGTTTTAAGGGTCATCAGCATCCTCAACATTTCCTTATTGACCAGTTGTGCACAGCAACATCAGAGATTGCCTGCTTAGCATGGCTGCTCCTCTGGGTCCCATTTGGAGGATCATGAACCCTGACTTGGCTCTGAGTCTTGGTGTCCTGGGCTGTCCCTCCTCTAGAGACCACAGGCCCCAAACATAGCTGTGTCAGAGCCTGGCTTATAGGCACTAATGCCTTTTTTTAGATTTAGCCTGTTTTGTATTAAGGACAAGCCAGAAGTGGAAATTCCCTACAAAGTGTTCATATATGGAGAAAATACTTCCCAAAATGCTAAGCATTTTTGTATTTTATTTATATCCATGGAAGTTGAGGAGCTTCATGGGAGTCACTCAACTTTGCAGGATGAGACTCTTAAGGACTCCATGGAGTGAGTTTAAAATAGTGCACTGTGAATTTTTCAGTACTGGTCACTATTTCTTCCTTTCTGCATACAGTGATAATTGCCAATGCACATCCTTTTACTGCTTTTTTATTAAACCCATACATTGCCTTTCTGCTAAAAATAAAGACCAAATGCAGATCACTCAAGTTAATAGTGTCCTGATGTGCAAGTACTACGCATCGAGACGTGCGACTGGGATGGTGCATGGAGCTGGCCTGTATTTGCCCCCCACACAGGAGGACACCTCAAACGTGTCACAGGCCACATCTAGCAAGGGCCGTTAGTGTCCTAGACTGTGTCCCCTGTCAGTACATGCCATGGGCTCCATCACCAGCCACCACTTCTCTCCCGCTCAGTGACCCTGTTGAGCAGTGTTGCAAAGGAGTGAGCTGCCAGCACTCGGTGGGCCAGGAGATGCTGAAGGGGTGAGGACTGGGTCGCACTGGGAGGACTGGAGGTTTGACAGCTCCAGAGCTGGACTGGGCTCTGAGCAGCCTGATCTAGTGAGAGATGCCCCTGCTCATGGCAGGGGGATTGGAACTAGATGATCTTTAAAGTCCCTTCCAACCCTGACAATTCTATGATTCTAAGCCATGGGGAAGGGCAAAGCAATGGTGTGCGTTCACCTGCAGACCTGACACCCAAGGAAAAAAGGAAAGGGAAGAGCCAAACCTTGAGGCAGACAGCCAGCAGGGTGGGCTGAGGGGCAGCCAGTCCGGCAGGCAGAGGCCGGGGGATGCGGGCGGCAGCGGGAGCTCACCCCGCCGCAAGAGCCGCTTCCCCCGGCGGCACCGGCGGCGCTGCCCGGGCAGGCTCCCCGCAGCCTCCATCGGAGAAGTGTTGCTGCCACCTCATGTCCTCCCGCAGTAGTGTCACCCCCGAAGGAAAGGGACGCTCCGCAGGGTGGGGGGAGCCGGGTTGACCACCCACCACCCGACTCCCCGTTCGAGAGCAACCTGGTATATCCCCAAATTCTGCTCCCGTAGCCCCAGCGTGGGTCCCGAAGGACCCGAGCAAAGCCCGTGGGTTTCTGTCGGATTGCCTCCAGGACTGCATCACAGGGACACTCTGGAAAACCTGCCTTCAGGTATCTTTTAACTAATCACATCACTTCCACCTTTTGTGCAGGCATAGCTCTCCTGAGCAGGGCTGTAATTCAGTGTTAGGACACTTTGTTCCCAAAATGCCTCCCCAGCTCCCTTGGAAGGCAACATTTTGATTTTGAGCAGACGGCCTGCCCCAGAGCTGATGCATTTTAACCGAGCTTCTTTAAAATTCACACCTTCTGTTAACCTAGATTTAATTTGAGTGAGTTTTACTCTGCCAGGAAAGGTGAGGCTCAATGCAGAAACTGGTCTTGTTCTTGACATAGGAAATACGAGGCAGGAGCAAGAGCACTCCACCTTGTTTGTGTATTCTCTAACTGACATTTCTTTTGTTCCCAAAAACCCCTTTCCCTGCTCAATCTCAGGCTTAATTAGAACTGCTCTAATGAACATGGACCGAGAAGCAAAAGAATATTATGAAGTGATTATCCAGGCCAAGGATATGGGGGGACAGCTGGGAGGATTAGCTGGAACAACCACAGTCAACATCACCCTCTCTGACGTCAATGACAATCCACCCAGATTTCCACAGAGTGAGTACCCGTTATTCCAGGACTGGCCAAAATAAAAAAGGGTGGCTGAGTTGGGTGGCTGCTCTTTGCTCTCATTTCAGCCATTTTCAAACTTGGAACAGTGACAATTAGAGATGGGCAGAATTTCTGGTTGAAGAAGGAACTCTCCTTCAGAAAACGTCAAGATGGAGCATTCACCACCTTCGTCTTTCAGAAAAACCGTTTCTGACCTCCACAATCATCAAAGAGAGAAGAGCTTTTGTGTTCCTAGATTGCTTGTGGCCATTGCCTTTGGCTGCTAATTGCTGCCCTGATTCTCTTTTCATCCTATCTCCAAAAGAATGTCTGTCAAGTCAAGGCAGTGCTGGAAGTTGAAAGATTCATTGAACACTCCAGTCAGGCCACTGTAGGGGAGCATCTGGTAGCTGTGCTGCCAGTGTAGAATGCATTGTCACACAGGCTACTCTCCAGGAAAGATTGGTCTAAACCTTGACAATGTGCAGTTGCACCCTAAGATACGTAACAGCCACAAGTAATGGAGTGCAAAAATAGGCAACTTCATGCTTATCAAAAACATCACTTTGCAAAAGTCAATTTCAAAGAAAGATTTGCAATATTTTGCTCCTTATTTTTATTTCTTTAGATGAAATTTATCTACATAATTCTATACTAATGTTAAAAATCTGAAAGAAGCTTTTCAGCTTTGATTGAACTAAATCTTGCCAGAGATATACATTTTTTTTTAAAGAACGCTGATTCTATTGGTGGTGTGGATCAGTCTCAAGCCGTTTTGGTTTTGCCATTTTTCTCAGCTAGCTGAGAAATTAAAACTCCTGCAGTTCTTTTTGTTGCTGTTCTTCTTGTTCTTTCTGCATGTTGCACTGCTACCTCAAACTATCCCACTTCTAAGATCAGCAAGAAGCCTCAACTTCCACTTTTCTTCTGTCAGAGCAACATACTGATCGCACCACTGCTAATCCTGTTTCGAAAGTGGCGTGAATTGTAACTGTTTGGTATCAAACTCTTGATTGAGAAGAAATGAGAATAGATCAAACCCTATCCTGGGTATTATTCTGCCTTATAAAGCTCAATAATTGGTGGAATCAACAGAGAGAGTGCAACGAGGAAGGTTTGAATATGAAGTATAATGGCAGAGAAGTATTTTAGATACAGTACTTATGGTTTTAAAACACACTTTTAAATAGCAGGCTTGCTGCTAAGCAAATTAGTGATGCATCAAATGTTCTCAAGCCAGGGTTTGTAGGGAGAAGTAGTCTATTGTAATAGAGCAACTGATAAATTTGGAAGGAACAGGCAAGATTCTGAGCTCCAAAGCCTTGTTCAGGGCTGAAAAGAAGCTTTGTGTGGACTTCAGGAAGGATTTGTGGTGCTCAAAACTCTTCTGTGTATTCCCACTGTACAAGATGATTTAATAAAGGTGTCTGTCCTATTAACTGTTTCATATCCTGCTTTACATCGTGGCTGCAACAGCACTGGTGTTACCTGCCTTATTTTTCTAGCTGAAGTTCCCCATTCCAGGTATGTCACTGTTTTGAAAAGGTTTAACAAACCTGTTGATATGACAGACACCTAAATAAAACTTTCCCAGGCAATATAGTCGGGCTATGGCTTTTTAAAGGAAATCACAGCACTGTTGCCACTTTGGGAAAGGTGCTAGAGAGCACCTGCAGCGTTGTGGCCCGCCTTGAGCTACTCTTGTGCAGTTTTCGGTTCCTTTTCGCAGCATTTTTTTTTAAATTTTATTTTTTCTTTACGTGCTACCCTCTCCCTCTCTGTGCCAGAGCATTATCAGATGAGTGTTCTGGAGTCAGCTCCCATCAGCTCCACCGTGGGCCGCGTGGTTGCTAAAGACCTGGACGAAGGCATTAACGCGGAGATGAAATACAGCCTTGTGGATGGAGATGGACTGGATGTCTTTGATATTAACACTGATCCTAACTACCAAGTTGGCATCATAACTGTGAGAAAGGTAGTAAAGTTTCATTTTTTTTCTAATAATTTATACAGCTTAGAGTCCTGGCTACATTTTATGTGTGCAATGTTCCTTATTCCTATAGTAGCTTGGTTCCCATTACATCACAGTAGCCCCTTTCCTGCTATAAACCACAATTTCTTTAACATTCATTGCTAAAATATGAAAGCAGGCTGTATTCCTAGGAGCAGCCTTTAAAAAGTGGGGACAGCATCAGCATAAACATATCTTTTCCCACCGAAGCAATGCTCTGATTCACTATTTATCTATTTAAATATTCTCTGTAGCTTAATTATCCTACAATGCAAGAAATTAGATCAATATTTGCATTTGAACTGTACACATTTTTCACTCCGGTGTCCAACAAACAATAATAAAGCATGCCTTAGAATTATTTATAAACCAATAAAACCCAGGGAGTTTTTTTTTAATTGCTGCTTGAAGATCCATAAATGCTAATTAGACTAGAAGAAGCTGTCTCTAAAATGGCAGCTGTGAAACTGCTAGTACTCTGTACCTCAGGCTATGCAGGAAGGCATAGAGTATTTTGCTTAGACTCCCTGCTATAGGCTATTTATTCTACAATCTTACATAAATGCTAGAAGTTCAACTCTGTTTCTAGGTTATGAAATTGTAGCCATATTTCTGCCTAAGCAGATTGAGTGTACTAATAAGGGAGTATAGTCTTCAGTTAGATCGACTGGGACTGAATTGTGCACTGAAATGGAACAGCACATGGGAGAGATTTGACCCTGCAAGCCTCTACGCCCTACAGCAGAGTATTTAAGCATGTATTTATGGTCATCTTTCTCCAACTCTTGTTTATAAGCACTATTCCCCGAAGTTTAGCATGTTTTCTGGAATGAAATAAGTGTTGAATGCAAACTCTAATGTAATTTTTCACTTATTTATTGATGTAAGAAACTAGATTCTTTGGAGTAAATTTGTGAGCAAGCTTGACTTTTGTTAATATGAATACAGTTTTACCAGATGTTGATGTATGTCGGGAGGCAAAGATGAAAAAAAGTAGTTGTATCAATAATACCAAATGTGTACTGGCGTCAAGTACATACTGCCCAGTCCACCTATTGTATGTAAAGTTTGTAAAATTCTATATATGCTTGTGGCTTTTTTGTAATGTTATTATTATCAGTAGCCAACTCTTATTGATAGAAAGGGATATCAAAATTGGAAAGGGAGAGGGGAAGAGAGAATTTCTAAACTCAGAACGAAATATTTCTTTGAAAGAAAGAAAAACTTTCCCTTTCATTTTCCTAGACACATTTCCCAAACAAAATAACAAACACTTCTGCCACAGATATCAAAAAGTCAGAGTTTACAGATAAGACCACTGCCTGCCTGTCTGTGATACCCAAACCCCAGTGACAGCCTCTCCCTTCTTGCTGCCTTCCCTTCCCTGCTGCCCAAGGGAGGCAGGGTGGTGGGTAACCCCCCCCAGCACTGAGCTCAGTATCCAGGAGAGCCCCTCCTGCTCACATTCTGCCCCATCAAGTACTTTGTCCAGCGACTTTTGCTAAATCCTGCATGGTGCCCCTCTTGGTGCCTGTCATGTGGAAAGTCGTGGTCGCTGGTGAAGGAGTCCAAAGCAAACTGAGGGTGTCTGAACTCAGGAGCATCAAAAATGCGATGGCCTTGCATGCTTGTTTGATTTCCTCATTTTTTTTCTAAGTAGGTGATTAAGTCCTTTCCTAATGCAGTTGCGTTTTATAGTTATTAAGCATTTCTGTGATTTAACTGCTCTTTTTACGACTTAGCTTCTTTTTCGTGTACGTGCAATGTTACTCACACAGTTTTCTTCACATGAGAAAACATGAGCTATAATGGCCTCTTTCTTAGTATATGTTTATGCAGCTTTGCATCACACATTCCTTGCCAGATGGACAATAAGCATTGCTTGGTTGTGTAAATAAATTTTATTGCTATTTTTACAATGTATTAATATGCAACTGGTAGACCATAATGGCTCTGCAGTAATGGGTAATATGTTTGTAGTTCTAGCTAAATCCTTGCTGACAATCCTTGCTAAATCCAATGCTATGCCTGCAGTAGTCACTGATTTACCAGGTGGCACTCAGAGCAGCAGAAGGAAGTTTCAGTTTAGCTGTGCCTGCTGCCACAGGCTGCACAGTTCATAGTGCATCACTGCACAGCATCTCCAGTAATACTGGACCATCATATCCCCAGCACAAGAAAACCAGTTCTCATTCTAGTCTTCATTCCTCATCCCTGTGTACTAAATGTTGAGTTTTAGTTTTATAATTTCAAGAACTGCGATGTTTCCTACACAGGATGCCAGTACTGGTAACTGACTGTGGGAGTGTGAGCTTTTGTATGTCACTGCAGTGTTTCCGCTTCTGAAGAAAAGAACTGTTGTGGGAGCAGACAAGTACTGAAGCCTCCACTGAATGCAGGGGCTGTTTTGAGGCCATAACATATACTCCTGCCATGCCTGAGCATGTAGAACTTCAGCTGATGTTGTTTAAACTAATAAATGTCATGGCTGCATAGTAGGGTGGCTACGCTATTGAGCAGGGCAGGAAAAAGATGGGTTATGACTGGCCAAGGAGTAACGATCTTCACACCTTGGACTTCTAGTTGCTTTGGCATCCTCCTTCTTCTCTATGTTCCTGCCCATCTCCTTGCCAAAGTCTGGAGGTAGGTGTTCAAAAAGAAAGAACTGAACAGGAAAAGCAAAGGTAGATAGGAAAGGTAGGTAGACAGAAACAGCAGTGAACTTACTGAAGTGAGGCTGTGCATGGCAATCCCACACATGACGCTGAAGTCCCTGTGCATGAATGAAGCCACGTGATTTGAAAGACATTCATGTAAAAAAAAGGAGTAATGTCCCAGTGGGTGACCCTAGGAATTGGGCTATTTCTTTCCTGGTACAAAGTTTGTCTTGCTCAGGATCTGTGCCAGCTAAGGAGAGCTGGTTGTGCGGTTTTTCAGCATTAAAATTCCCCAGATTGTGCAAGTAAAGGGTTGTGACCACTTGACAATATTGGCAGCGCTTGTAACTTCTGACTGCAACTTGAGAAGTATGACTGTGTCCTCTGTAAGGTGTACTTCATCTGGTGAAGTTTTTTTTGTATATATTTTCGGCTGATCTTTCCATACTGCCATTCTGCTTGGTCAGACGCTTTTAGTCAATCTCATCAGGATGGCTAAATTGCATGTTAAATATGGAATTATGCATTTAATTCTAAGCATGTTTTGGAGAGGCCTTATTTTCTTCGGGGGTCTGCAAAAAAGAAAAGGGAAGGAAGATGAGAAATGTATTAATCGAGAGGTTCGGTGTCAGGATTAATTATTTCTGTATCTATGTTCACCAAATAAGTAGTTTTATCTAGATAGGAAATCAAATTCATGAAACTACTAACAAAGGAAGCTGGCCTCCCTTTATCCATTATCTCTGGAAAGGAAAGGAAGAAGAAGAGCCATTCCCACTCTCTGCTTCAAATAATACTTGAGTATTTCATATAAAGTGGAAGAACTTCCCCAGGAAGAGGTCAGGGATACCTCATAATGCTTTGAAATTAAATGATTCTCTAGGCAGGAAGGAGATTCAAATCCTAGCACTCAGCCCACCTGGATTGTGAACCTATTTTTAGGACACTTAGAATAATAGAATCAAAGAAGGTTGGAAAACACCTTTAAGATCACCGAGTCCAATCATGAATGTAGCACTGCCAAGTCCACCACTAAACCATATCTTTAAGCACCACATCTATGTGTCTTTTAAATACCTCCAGGGATGGTGGCTCCACCACTTCCCTGGGAAGCCTGCTTCAATGCTTAATAACCCTTCCATGAAGAAATTTTTCCTAATATCCCATCTAAACCTCTCCTGGAGCAACCTGAGGCTATTTCCTCTTGTCCTATCACTTGTTACTTGGTTGAACAGACAGATCTCCACCTCTCTACAACCTCATTTCAGGTAGTTGTAGAGAGTGATAAGGTCTCCCCTCACCCTCGTTTTCTCCGGACTGAACAATCCCAGTTCTCTCAGGCACTCCTCATAAGACACATTCTCGAGACCTTTCACCAGCTTCATTGCCATCCTCTGGAACTCACTTAAGCACCTCAATGTCCCTCTTGTAGTGAGGGGCCCAAAAGTGAACACAGGATTCGAGGTGCAGCCTCCCCAGCACCGAGTACAAGGGGAAGATCACTTTCTTCGTCCTGCTGGTCACACTGTTTCTGACACAGGCCAGGATGTCATTGGCCTTTGTGTCCCCCTGGGCACACTGCTGGCTCATGTTCTTCCAGCTGTTGATCAACACCCTCAGGTCCTTTTCCACCAGACGGCTCTCCAGCCACTTGTCCCCAAACCTGTGGCGCTGCTGGGGTTGTTGTGACCCAAGTGCAGGACTTGGCACTTGGCCTTGAACCTCATACGGTTGGACTGAGCTCATCAATCCAGCTTATCTAGATCCCTCTGCAGAGCCTCCCTCCCTACCTTCCAGCAGATCAACACTTCCTCCAGTCAGCTTTGTGTCACCTGCAGGCTTACAGAGAGGAGGTGAAAAACCCCACTTCTAGGAAGGATGGATTACTGATAAAAACTGGAACAGAAAGAGAGGCTGAACATGACCACTGCTCCCACCAGAGCCCTTTAGCAGCTTGGCACACAGAGCTCTGTGGAGACAAGACTCTGATCTGCTTAGGGAGAAGACAAGATGATAACTGGGACCTCCACCTCATGTGAGTGTCCTCATCCCTGCAACCAGGACTCATTTCTGAGGAACTGACTCTTCATGTCTTTACCTTATTTTCAGGTGCTCCCATTCTTTCTGTGTCTGCCTGCATTTTCCTCAGAGTGGCATGAAACACCCTGCATGAATCATAATGCAGTGGTGGTGTGGCCACTTTTTCATTTTCATTTCAGCAAGAAGAGTGAAAGAATATGTATTCTGAAGTGATCTGCAAATATTTCTCCTATCTTTTTCAGTTCAACTGTCAAATTAAAACCAAAAATGTGTAGACAGTGCCATTTCTAATACTGGTGTCACTTAATGCTTTGTCTCCATCTGCAAATATTTACCTTTGTTACCCTTACGATTAGAAATCGTAGTAAAGATTTATTTTAAAAAAGAGGAAGCATCAGTTTATATTAGAGAGCATCTTCTACTTCTGAAAATTCAAATTGTATGGCCCAAATCATATGTCTCAGTGTGCCTAATGCTAGATATATTTTTTCTCCTCAGCCTTTAAGTTTTGAGAGCAAGAAAAGCTACACCTTGAAAGTAGAGGGTGCCAACCCCCACCTGGAAATGCGGTTCCTGAACCTTGGTCCCTTCCGTGACACCACCACCGTCCACATCAGTGTGGAAGATGTGGATGAACCTCCCGTGTTTGAGCCCAGCTTCTACTTTGTGGAAGTGCCTGAAGACGTGGAGATTGGAACCACCATCCAGATCATTTCTGCCAAGGACCCGGATGTGACCAATAACTCCATCAGGTCTGTCCTCTCTTTGTGTGTTTGCCCGGGAGCATTTCTCCCTTGTATGTTCGGTTGGTGGGGCAGTGATGGGGCTGAAAGAGCACTGGTGGGAGGGAGTAGCCAGTAGTACTCATCAGTGGGTTTAGTCAAACCAGATTGCACACACTGATGGGCTCTGCTACAACTGTCAAAGCAATGCAGGAGCTCAGCCTTGGCTTTTCTGTGGTGTGGAGAATGTCTGCATCTAGCCTTGCAGTAAGCTGGTCTGGCATGTCCTGACAGCGCACGTCAAGAACAAACCCCAGCCTCTTGTGCCTTTGCCGACACAAAAGCAGAGGGCATCCCCGAGAAACTGTTGCCGTACCAAGGGGGAAGCGATCGACTCGCTTCTCCCTTCTCCCTCTTCTGATTCAAAGCCTGCCTTTGTCAACAGCTCAATTACGTAGCTACTTTTGGAGTAGATTGAATGCATACTGATAAATATTCATGAACCACTGAATTATATAGTGTCTGGTCAAAACTGCAGTGTTAGATATTCCCATAAGGAGTTAAAGCTAAAGGTGTATTTACAGCCACGGGAGCTTCATAGCTGCAACTCAGCAAGGAGCCAACAGAGCAGATTTGTGTGATCACACAGCTCTTTTCCTTGGTGGCTGCCAAGGCAGCCCAGTTTATCACAGAAGACTGTTTTTCTCCAAGGCCGGCCCACGTACTAATTTTTACAACCTGCAGAAGCTCCGAGTGATGGCAAGTTGATAATCCCAGCAGATCGGCTCCCTCTCTTATCTGACACGCGCGTTGGATGTTGAGCTGCTGTTTGCCTAACCTTGCGTCAGTCCAGCTTCTGAATCGACTGTGTTTGGGAACAGTCCTGGGAAATACAAGAGGGAGTCAAAACATCAAGTATTCAGAGTTTTTGAAGAAAGCAAAAATCTATACGAGCAACTCTGTGGGCTTCAGCTAGAAGATCTAAGCAGACAGAAAGCCTGTTCTTATTAACACTGCTTTCTGGGTTGCTGCTCTATTTTTTTTCATCTCTGCTACCTTAATATACCTACCTTTTCTACCTACACTATGAGGTTATACTTCTCATGGCATTGTCTCAAATTCTTCAATAAAACTGTCTGCATCACAATTTCATTGCCCTAAACTTTTTTCCACCCGCATCCTATTTTGCTGCTTACTGTCTAGCATTATCCAAGCACTGCAGTGAAAACAGCTTTGTGCTAATCTGCTTAAAATAGTATAATTCTGTGGACTATCAGAGAATAAAAGTGTTCGTTGTTATTTTTAAGGACATTTTCCTTAGGTTTTTTCATAGCTTTCCAGTGACTACCCTTGGTGAACCAGCATACTATAAAGTACAGAATGCATCATCAAAGATACATTAAAAAAAAACACAAAAAAAAACAAAAAAACCCCCAAACAGTTCCAAATTTGCAGACTTCTTTGTAGCTCTATTCTTTCCCAACTTTCTTCCTCTTTTTCTTCCCATCTTCCTCCTTTCACACTTTCCTTTTTTTCCTCCCTCCTTCCTCCTATACACCTTGTACATAAAAATGTAAGTGATTGGAATAGAGGAAACAGCAAAAAAGAAGAATAAATACCATTTGTAATGCTGCCTAAAATGCAGATATTAAGAACTGGTTCACCTTGCCTCTCATGTGGTCTTCTCCATCCATGCCAACTCCATGCAGTATCGATCTGGCAATGTTTCACACTTCTGCATTCACTTTGCAAGAGCATGGCAAGATCAGAAAACCAAAATCCTAGATACACACTTTGTTGCACAAGCTGAAATCCATCTGAAATTAAAAACTGTGGTCTGACCTCTCCTTTTGCCATTTTTTTGAGCATGGAAAAGGCAAGATGTATTTTGGAAGGGGAACTTTCAAGTCCTTATTTTCCCATCATCCGGTATCTGGGCTCCCATACTGAGAAATTCTGATGGCTGGAAGTATGCCATAATTGTTGTTAAGTGATTCAGGAACATTACCCGAAAGGTACAGTGGAAAAAAAGTGTGAAGGAACAGGTTTTATTAACCGAACTAAAGTGGAGAATCCAGACACTCCACCTGTGCTTCTTGACATTGGTTATTGATACTGCACCTCTAACCACAAGGCCATATTCAATTTCAGATTGGCCTTAAACTGTCAGAGAGAAAATCTTTTTATAGCCCTCATACAAGAATAATTATTACAGTGAAACATAGCAACACTCGCACTTATTTCCTAAATAAATCAAATGCCTCAGAAATCTCTGTATTTAAAAAGAGATGGGAAGGATTGAGTAGGAAAGGGAAGCAAACCTGCCACCCCACCTTCTTTGGTTTTTCTGAAAAAAAGTGTAAAATAATCGCCCAACAACATAGCTTAATAGTATTTTATATCCCAGTGTAATAAGTCCCAAGGTAAAGATCAGGCTGTCATGCTTCTTTGAGTGAATGCATTTGTGCAGAAAGGAGAAAATTCTGCTTTTGTGCAGCAAGGAGAAGAACAAGCCCTGCTCATCATCAGTTAGGACCAACGCTTTCAGTTTCCATCACCTCAGAAGAAAGAATCAACAAAAATGAGAATGAGTCTGGGCTCTGTTCTAGGCTGTGGCATTCACATAAGCACATCTGCAGCTTTTAGTAAAGGATCACCCACCATGCTGACATAATTAGCCAGGAAGGCAGCTCATACAAACTGCTAAGACCAGGTGCATGTGAAGGGTGTTACGTCACACATGCTGTGAAATGGTCCCTCTGACCATCAGCTGTCAATCAGCTGCCCCCCTGCCTGAGTTTTCTGGCCTGCAGGCACCACCACACTCCCCTGCTCATGGGTGTGAGAAGCTGACGTGACATTGGCCAGGCATGTTCAGTAATTATGGTGGGTCAACCTCACCATGGGGGGCGTTTTTCTGGGTGGGTGATAGGAGAAAGCCAGTCATCATCTCCTTTGTGCTGACATGGCTTGATCAGGAGGATGGTCCAGGATGCAGGTAGAGTTTATTCCCCTGAAGGAGCAGAGGATGCAAAAGCATGAGGAAGGGGACAGTTCTTCCTCATCAACCTAAGTTCCCAGAGAATGAGCTGATATAAAGTGATTTTCATGACACAGTTATTTTGCTTAGAAAAAGAAATCATACTTCTCACTGACAGATTTTCTCTGCAAAAGCAAATGTTCCTGTGCTGAGCTGTGCCTTGCTTTGAGGCTTCTTTCTCTAAATTTACCTGTTGCCCAGCTCTAATCCAAGTAGTCCTCACTGTTAAATGCCATCAGGCACTAGGAGTTCATCTCAGTTTTTTGAGCATCTCACTCTTTATGTGTACTAGTCAATGGAGCACATAAATCATTTGTGGGAGAGTGTGGATCTGTTGTGCGTGACTATTCCCATGGCTGGGGTACATTGTTGTCTGACACACAGTTTTCACAAGGGCTCTAAAATATTTTAATATGTACTCTTGCAGATACTCGATTGACAGGAGCAGTGATCCAGGAAGGTTCTTTTATGTCGACGTTACCTCAGGAGCACTGATGACGGCAAGACCTCTTGACCGGGAGGATGTTTCTTGGCACAACATCACTGTGCTGGCCATGGAGCTGAGTAAGGAGAATGCAGACTGTACATAGATTAAAGAGATACAAGAGATACAAGAGACAAAGCAGGCTGAGAGACCTGAATTCAGCAATTCACATGTTCTTATGCACTTATGCCATATTATCTCAATTACTCTTCCGACACCAACAAGCGAATACTGCATTTTATTTGTTTTTTCATGTTGCTTTTCACAAGGTGGTGGGAGGAGTAGAGGCTGGCAGTTCTATGCATAGCACTGCTTTCTCAGTTTATTAGTATTTCTGGGATTTATTTAAAACCCTTCCTGATGCATTTCTGGAAGAGCTCTCTCTCTTCAAGAGGGCTGAGCACCTAAACCAGACACTGCAAAGGCTGCGCAGCTGCCAGAGCTGCAAGTTCTACCTGGGAGGATTGTGTGGTGCAGGGACAGACAAGTAGCAGTGATTCTACACTGCTGAGTCACTAGTGGAAATGTTCTCTGGTTCAGGAGCAAGTAAATATCATCACTATCCGCTTGCTGTTTAAATAATTTGGGCCGAAGTGCTTTGAGATCTTCTAGGATGCTGAACTTGTTATGCTTTTAGGTTTTACAGCGAGCTAAACCTCAGCTCAGGATTCATCCATGCCAAGTATTTACTGAAGCTGTGAGAACAAGGAAATGCTGACAATGGCATAGTGTCAGTATGAAAAATTTAGCTGAGATTGAAATGCTAACAGATGTGAGTTTCATAAAGGAGCTTGGGATATATAAGCAAATAAATAAAAAAGTTCATCCTATCTTCATCTGAAATCTCTTTGGTTGACATACCTTTTACTCAGGGTCTCGGCTCATCTGCCGAGGGGCAGCAGCTTTCCAGAAGCTGTTGCCAACAGCTGAGCCATTCCTCAAGTCGGAGAGAGCTCTGTGCACATCCAGGCTGCACCAGAGATATCAGGCACTTGGAGAGGAAAAAAGACGTGATAAACCTGTCCAAAATGCAATCAGCCAACTCGAAGTTAGCAGAGGGAGTATTTCAGGGGAGTCAGGGTGACTCTGCCACATATTCACGGGCTGTTCCAGCACATGATGTCCTTCTGCCCCCTTTTTAGCAGTGAGCGGGCTTGGTGACGTGATAGGATCTCACATCCTTTTATTTTTATGCTAATTTTATTTTCAGTCACCTATGGCTGTTGCAATTCCATGTAAATCCACATATGCACTGTAGCAGCACTGGAGGGTGAGATCCATATGAAGGAATATCTTCCTTTGACTCATCCTCCATCAGTCCTCTATCAGTTTTGCTCTGTGCATGTGCAGCACAATATTATAAAATACATAAAATGCCTATAATGTATATAAGTATTTATATGAATATGTGGATAGATATTTATATTTTATGTTTATATGAAACAGACTTTAAAAAACGTTACAGTTGTGCATTCCTGAGTAAAGTTCATGGGTCTAAAAGTTAGATCATTATTACTGAGAATATAAGTGCAGACAATTATCTGCCACGCTGACAAGTGTGTTAGCAAGATATGTATAGATATGTGGGAAGCTGAAAGATTAAATTAAAAATTAGGGAGAAACAATATAGTTTAAGAGTACTATTTTAATGATGCATTGTGACCCATGTTATAGGTACAGTACCTTGAACATTTAAGGAAATTCTAGAGCGTAAGAAAATTTGCTATTGTTTGTATGAACATATCTCTTGCTCTAAAGGGAGATATATTTGGAGATAAATGCACAAAGTGCTATGACTAAAAAGAAGATAAGACTAATTTTTAAGAATTTTCTGGAGTTTTCTACCTTTTGTGACCTTTTAATAATGAATTTTTTTTTTTCTCCTGCTTAGAGTTTCATTTTAACATTCAATAAGGGAAAAAAAGATGTTTGGGAGCAGAAAAACACAGGAAGAAAAACACTGTGGCCACTTAGTTTGGAAATTGTGAAGATATGTGAAATGATGTATGGATTTACTGGCAAAGAAAGCTAATGAACCAGTGGGACAGAAATATCACAAGTGATATCATGCAGAATGTAAAATTTTCATTGCAATTTTAAGCTTCAGTGAAAGCTTTTCTGTACAATTTCATGTGTTATTACATTTTAAACCTCCCTGTACAAAGTATCAAAGGCTTGACACTACTTTTGAGTTCAAGCAACATAAATGCTGAGCAAAAACATATCTGACTGCAGAATTACTGCTTTTAACAAGCTCTAAATAACAAACCTATCCTTAAAAGAGTCCCTTCCTAATTCATGCCACCAGTATCGAGGCTCAACAAAGAGTATTGCACATTCAAGGGGCAATAAAAAGAATACAGAGCATTGTCTAAGGCTTTTGTTATAGAAATAGTCCCATTGGACTGAACTGGGCTGAAGTCTTTATAAAGTTTGAAAAAGGAGTGATGAGATGGGAAGCCAGGATGGACAGAGAGCAGCATTTGCAACTTCATTCCGAGTTACGCAGCTCACCAGTGACCACCGTTCCTGGTGGTAAAAATCTCATTTAACCTGAGTCACTAGAGAAAAAGCTGCTTCACCTCTTGAGAAGAGCGAGGAGCAGCCCCTTCCTCTTCCCATATATTGCCTTTCTTTATGTTGTGCCTCCTCCTTCCAGACAACCCCATGCAAGTGGGCAGCGTCTCCGTAATGGTGAAAGTCCTGGATGTGAATGACAACGCGCCGGAATTTGCAAGGTTTTATGAAGCTTTTGTCTGTGAAAACGCCAAAGCAGGGCAGGTGAGAAATGCTAGTAATGACAGAGGTTAGGAGGGGATGCTGTCCCACACGGATACAGTGTGCCAGAAAAGGTGAGCGTTGGAAAGAGGGCTCAGCTAACCACACATTTCATCTGAACTCGTCAGCAGCTGTTTGTGCTGCTTTCCAAAGGCCAGCACATTGTGGTGACAGTGGCATCATATATAGCACCTCTTTTTTCTCCTGCAGTTATTTCCAGGCTCACAGCACAATACATGTCATGACTGAAATAAAGCCTTCTGATATCCTTCTATGAAGGTGTGACAGAATGGATTGATGAAGGGAGACCGGTGGATGCCATATACCTTGACTTCAGTAACGTTTTCGATACTGTCCCCCATAGCATCCTCATAGGTAAACTCAAGAAATTTGGGACAGATGATTGGACTGTGAGGTGGATTGCAAACTGGCTCAACAACAGAGTTCAGAGGGTTGTGATCAGCTGCACAGTCAAGTTGGAGGCTTGTGGCCAGTGGTGCTCCCCAGGGATCAGTGCTGGGTCCAGTTTCGTTCAATATCTTCATCAACAACCTGGACGAGGGGATAGAGTGCACCCTCAGCAAGTTCGCTGATGATACAAAACTGGGAGGGGTGGCTGACACACGGGAAGGCTGTGCTGGCATCCAACGAGATCTGGAGAGGCTGGAGAGCTGAATGAAGGTGAACCTCATGAAGTTTAATAAGGACAAGTGTAGGGTCCTGCATCTGGGGAGGAATAACACCAGGCACCAGCACAGATTAGGGGACGTCCTGCTGGAAAGCCGCCCTGTGGAGAAAGACCTTGGAGTCCTACTGGACAGGGAGTTGTCCCTGGGACAGCAACGTGCCCCTGGGGCCAAGAGGCCAATGGGATCCTGGGGTGCATTAAGAAAAGTGTGTCCAACAGGGCTAGGGAGGTTCTGTTCCCCTTCTGCTCTGCCCTGGTGAGACCACAGCTGGAATCCTGTGTCCAGTTTGGGGCTCCCCAGTTCCAGAGAGACAGGGACCTACTGGAGAGAGCTCAAGGGAGAGCTACGAGGGTGATCAAGGGACTGAACATCTCTGCTGTGAAGAGAGACTGAGAGAACTGGGGCTGTTCAGCCTTGAGAGGAGATGGCTGAGAGGGGACCTTATTAACGTATAGAAATATCTGAGGGGTGGGTGTCAGGGGGAAGGGGACAATCTCTGCTCAGTGGTTCTCAGTAATAGAACAAGGAATAATGGGTTTAATTTAGAACATAGGGAGTTCCACCTCAACATGAGGAGAAACTTCTTCCCTGTGCGGGTGCCGGAGCCCTGGCCCAGGCTGCCCAGAGAGGGTGTGGAGTCTCCTTCTCTGGAGACTTTCAAACCCGCCTGGATGGATTCCTGTGGCTGTCCTAGGGGATCCTGCTCTGGCAGGGGGTTGGACTAGAGGATCTCTAAGGTCCCTTCCAACGCTGAACATTCTATGATTCTCTTGGGCAGATTCCAGCAGGCAAACACCCAGTGTGTCCTGTAGCACCTGTGTCTCCTAATGCAAAGCCAACTAGCATAGTTTAGGCACATAGACACACCACTCATGTTTTGTGAAGGAAAAACTACGTTAGTAATACCACTGTGTGTCCCCTAAAGCTTCTCCCAGGTTGTGGTGAAGCATAATGAAATAGTTGTTCACTGCGACAACTGTCTTTAAAACTATCGTATACCAGATAATTTCATCTCACTAATTTACAGAGGTCCTTAATGAAAGAAGGAAGAGAAACTGTTGCCTAGGCTTTTTTTCCTAGGTTTAAGGGATGAGTGTCCTAAATAACAAGCTGAGAAATGCACACTGGTGTCTTCTGGAGAAAGCCAGATTCTGTTGCCACATTTCGAAAAGTTCTGAAATCAGATTTAAGGTGGTGAATAAGACTTGATGGATCTGTCATTTGCCTTTGAATCCAAAAATAACTTTTGAATGCAAAAATCTGGGTGAAGATTCGTTCACTGCCTGAAAAGATGTCAGAATGTTTATTGAGACAGAGCTGTAGCTCACTGTGCTTCAAGCTGTTAGACCACTTTACTAAGTCTCTATAGGTGAGGTGACAAATCTCTTTCTGGATTTAACGTTGTCTTAGTTACTTTCCATGGTGTTACTTACTGCATATGCAGAGTTTCTGCACGGTTGCCTTTTCTCTCTTTCTTTTCCACTGACATCTTGGGAAGAATTTAATTGTCTTAAAATTAAAAGAATGATAAAATAATCAACAGGAATCCTTTTCTACCTGCAAAATTAAGCTCTCTTACGAGCTCTCTAATGCACAGTGAATCTTCTGAACAACCTGGGCCTTCAATAGAAATGAAGAAACAGGCAACAGAAGATAGGCATGCATAAGAAAAAAGTCTCTTTTATTTGAAGCAAACTGACTATCTCCTTTATTTAAAAGTGAATTGCATGATCATAGTGAAATGAATGAAACCTGCAAGGTTTTGAGTCTCTTCTTGATGTATCTATTCTACCTCTGCCCAACAGTTTTAGTGAAATGCCCCAGCTCCTTATATTTAAATGTATATATGTTATTTGTTTATTTATGTATTTTTTTGCTTCTCACTTGTTTCTGCCTTGTTCTCATATTCTGTAGCTGATCCAGACAGTGAGCGCCATTGACAGGGATGACCCACAGGAGGGTCAGCATTTCTACTACAGCCTGGCTCCAGAGGCAGCCAACAACCCCAACTTTACTCTAAGGGATAATCAAGGTAATTGGAGTGGACACAGACAGTTAGCTACTCTAATTTCTAATGCCTAAGCTGGACTTGAGAGGCTGTGACTTACAGTGTGTGATGAGACTGCCATTTCAAATAATACCAAGTGACACCTGCTCCTTAAAGGCAGTGATAAAATGACATATTACTTAATACACTTGAAGGTTATATGATATTTTCTTCTCTATAAATATTCTCTAGCAAGAGGCCCCATTTTCTTCTTCGAGGAAATGTGCCAGTGTTTTGTGCAAATTCAGGTCTTATGGTCAGGCTGCAGGCATCTCAGATTACCGGAGTGGAAATTGCATTCGTTCAAAAGGAGATGCTTAAAGGTAGAACAGCAATTGGAACTAGGAGACAAATCTGAAGGGAATTACATTGCTCTTTTTTTGTACTCTTCATGTTTTCTCCCAGGCACAGAAAGGGAAGGTTCTTGTACAGTTCCAGTCTGTTCCCCCAAGCACTTTTCTTCTTCCTCTTTGTACATCCTCGTTTCCCTAGGAAAGGGAGCGAGGGAGGGAGGGAGGAGATGCAGAGCCTTAGGGGGTAACTTGGTGTACAGCTAAAATTCTGTGTAAGATGTGCTAAGTAGAAACTGAGACACCAGTGGGAAGTCTCATGGCAAAGCACTGGCATTTTAGTATCCTAACCAGTGGAATTCGCTTCTTTTGGGGAAGCTTTGGTGGTTTTGAAAGCCTTCAGGAAAGCCCTTCACATGGCTGCTGCTGACAGATGATCTCCACGGGCAGACAACAGTGTTGAGGTCAGGTCCACACCAGCCTTCACCAGGAAAGAGGGGTGACCTTGAGTGACTTGAGGCAGAGCTTTGAAAGACAAATGTGAAGGGGGTGGATTTCAGCAGGGGTTTAGTGTGTAAAGTGGCATAAATCAGCAAGTGATTCCAGAATAAACGGGGAGAAAGCCCAGACACCTGCAGCATCCATGGCCAGTCTCCAAGCAGAGTGCCTGCCCCTGCTCCCACACATGCCTGCTTGTCACACATACTTCCATAAGCCCTTATCTGTGCCTCTGCAACCATGTGAAAGAACAACATAGAGGCTAATAAAGCAAGCTCTGCTTTCATTAACCAAGCATGTCTTAAAAACATGCTACTTGTAGAGTCTGGAGCTCTCCTCCACAGCATGCTGTTGCTTTTTCATCCCCAAAGCAATTTTTTTCTCTAGTGTCCTCGAAGCCTCCCCACACAATTTCTTGCATTTTTATCCCCTTCTCTCTCCCATTGTCTCCCTCTTTTTTTTTATTATTTTTTTAGTACATGTTGCCAAAGTAAGTGAACAAATAAAACACAACTATGGCTACAACATTTGGCAAACTAGGCTCATTTAATCCTCAAGGCATTGTTCAAAAAAAAGAAACTCAGAAATTTCCCAGCATCAGACGCTTTTTTTTTCTAAGGCCATACTTGCAATAATTAATAGTGACAGCAGTGACTGAATGGCTGTACCTCCCACTCTCTGTAAAATACCAGTTTTCCAGAGATATACATCACAAGAAGCTTAGGGTAATATTGGTTACAAATTTCACGTAAAAAAGTTAAGTATCAAACCACTGACTATTTGAAATATACACATTAAGGATCAATTTACTGCCTCAACAATTCGGAGTGCAGTAGTCATTTCAGTAACAATAATTTATATTTATATTTTCATCTAGGGACCATTAAGGACTAAATAACTTGTATGACTTAGTCACAGAGGGGGTAGCTATACTGTATTTCACAGTGTGACAAGACAAGAAAGAGAATCCACCTTTCTAGTCACAGGCTGTGCATGTAAACATGAGACAGCAACGCTTCCCAGGCTGTGGGAATGTGCTGTGAGGATTAGCAGTTTTGCGGATTACTTGGTTGTCTGATATAGCGGTAAGAGAAACTGCAAGACATGCAGCCTTCCTGGCAACAATTAAAACCTTGATTTATCCTGAGCAGCAGATAGATCACAGTTTGCATTCTTATGAGCTGTTTTACATATCTCTTTGGCCCTTGTCATTTTAGTCTCTGAGAACTTCTTCAGTCTGTTCATTCTCCACATATGTCTGGCAGACAGAGAAATCCTGTTATTCTCCACTTTGTGGACAGGGATCTGGGGCAAGGAGAAATTAAGCTACTTACACATGTGGATCCCTTTGAGCTCAGTAAAATTACTGTAAGATAGACATGTAAGTAACGGTAAAGATCTGGACCTAAATGACTTTCCAAGGCTGTATAGAATATATGTGATGAAGCGGGGAGTTGATCTGGGGGCTCCCATCTCTTTGGTTACTGATGTAGGGCATTGGCAAACCATCTTCTCACACTTCTAAATCCAGGTGGGATTATGCTGGGAAGAAGTTGGCCAAGGATGCTTACTCCAAGAATGGGATGAACAATGAAATAAGCTTACTGTGCTTCCAGAGTAAAAGCTTGAAATGTCATTGTCATGCAAGAAATAAGAGACCCTTAGATTTCTTTTAAAAACACATCACAAATTCAAACTAATCTCACAAACTGTGAAGCCTGACATCTCAATACTTACGTGCACCAGTATTGTCTGATGCTGTAAGATTTGCAGCACGAAGTATGGAACCTGGAGCATAATTTAAGTATAGTGGGCAAATCTAGTGTGTCTAGCTTGAGTCTGCATATATTCCGTAGCTGTTGGTATATAACACTCCTGATTTCACTCCTGAAAGCCATCAGATCACTTCTGATGTTCAGACTCCAGCAGATAATACAGCTGATTTCTCTACACACAACCTGAGTCTCTTCACTGAAGAAAATCACCCAAGATTTAAATTTTAGGAGTGAATTGACAGGGAAATTATAAAGAATACAATTTCCAGCTAGCAGCCCCATTGTGCCAATCTGCCTGGGAACAGCTGACTGACGTCCTGCATTTCCAAGCATAGCAAATGTATATTGGTAACAGCCTGTTACAAGTTTACGTATATAGTATAGACACACATTATATATCTATTTATTTATATACATATAGTAACTATATATATATAGTGTGTATATATATATACCCACATATTTTTAGTTTTATATATATGTATACACACACACACTAAAAATAGCTAAGGAGAGCAGATGGCCAGACTATGACCTCTTTTGAACCAAGAGAACAGGACCAAAAAAAAGTAGTAAAAGAAACTGCCCGAAGCTCAGCTTCCAAAAAATCCCACAGCATCACTGCAGGAGACCAGAATTTACAAGTCTGCCAAAGAGAAAAAATACTTGTGTTCTCCGTTTATGTTTGATGGCCCAAGATTTGCAGACATGGTCATAAGGGCAAATTTTCCTGCAGGTTCCTTTAGACTCCACGGTGGCACAGATTACCCTGAAGACATTTCACTCTTGCACTTTCCAAAAAGTCTCTGAGGCCAAAAATCTTGAAAGTCCTTGCTGAACAAAAATCATCACTGATCTCCAAAGATTTTGCCTTGATGCTCCTGAGATGAGAATTGAGAAGAAAAAAATTCCCACATCCAATTTCTTTCTGATTAGAAAACTTGGTGTGCAGCCTGGGGAATTTGAGGGAGAGAGTAGACAGGAATTCGAATGCCACTGGGAAATTCTAATGTTTTGAAAACCTGTTGAATATAGAGGAACAAGCCCCAAAGGTAGGAACTTCCCTTGAAATGCCCAACAGCAACTGGTTGGTAGGTTACTCTCTTACTGTTTTTTTTTTTCGGCAGCAGCATTTTGATTCCTTTGGATTTAAGTTCTTATACAAAACAGTTATACTAAATGAAACAGAATGGTCAAATCAAAGCAGAATAATTCTGACAGTGATGACATGAAGCGTTATGACTTTTTTTCAGTGGCAGTAGTGCCAATGAAATTGCACGTACTTCCCTGAGAAAATGTTTAGTTGCAAATTTTCAACTCAATGCTGCTTTAGGTTAGGAAGCTGGTTTTTTCCTTCATCTTCTTGTTGCTTCAAGCAGATGACTGTGCCATGTATCAAAAACCATAAAGAGTACCTTAACATGTCCTCAAAGTTTATACACCAGCATCTCCAAAATGGTGACAGTGCTTAAGAGTGAGGTCTAGAAAATCTCCTGAGCATGAACAAACAGAGACAACAAGTTGCCTTCAACTGCTCATTTCTGTCTTGCCTTCTGAAGGCTCTTTTAGCTAAATCTGAATCAGGCTGTGAGTTTGCTGTGGCCCTTTATGTCAGAAGGGGTAAAGGCAACTCCTAAGGTGTATATGCCTTGCAGGTTTGGAGATATGGCCTGGGAAGATACTGGAATAAGGCAGACAGAGGCAAAATGCTGATTTACTGGCAAATTGATTAAAAAAAAAAACCACAGAGGAAAAAAAAAGAGAGAAGACAAAGGAATATGGGTCTAGGGCTGAAATTTTTAACCCTCCTCTGCTTGAATGCATTTGCTCTGCATACAAGATCTCTCTGTTTATTTTCTGTCTTTAGACAATACGGCGTGGATTTTGACAAGGCGCTCTGGCTTCAGACAACACGAGCAGAACACCTTCTACCTCCCTATCCTGATCAGTGACAACGGCCGCCCCACGCTGAGCAGCACGGGCACACTGACCGTGCACGTCTGCAGCTGCGATGACGACGGCCTGGTGATGTCCTGCAACGCGGAGGCCTACGTCCTCCCCGTCAGCCTGAGCAGAGGGGCACTCATTGCAATCCTTGCCTGCATCTTTGTCCTGCTAGGTAAACCCTTGGCTTCTTCTTGGGAGGGGACAAACTCTTCAGTTCTGGCTGGGGCGTTGCTGATCCACCGAATATGAAGGAGACGCACATTTATGTATATGTATATGTTATATGTAGGCATACACATGCTTAAAGGGCCAAATCAAGGACCATATGGTGTAGTCAGTGCGTACAGCTTCAGACTCGGGGGTGTAGGAATGGGGGGAAACTATGGTCTGCAAATATTTCTGCCAGACGCCTAGAAATGCCAGCGTGCTTGGTATGACCCTGCTTTCCTGGAAGGGATATACCAGGAGTCAGTACTGAGAGCTGTGGCTGGGGACAGATTAATTCCTCATTCTCAGCAGTTCCTGATCATACGTTCCCACAGCAAACAGGAGTGGTAAGCCCAGTTCCACCTCCTGTCTCTTGGCAGGAGATAGCCAAACCTCCATCCCTTTCCCTTGAGACTACATTTAAATGGTGCCTCTGCTGCTCTAAAAGGGCTGAGCATCTTGCATAAATAAATTTCATCCTTTCCTTGCCCAGACCTTCTACGTTAGTTGTTCGTGTCACCAAAACTTCAGTTCCCTCATCCACTCTCTCAACTCACTCTCTCAATATAGTAATCCAAAGCACACATTCCCTGAAATATCAGTGGACCCAATTTGAGGAGCAGTGGAGTAAGACGCAAGAAAAATTCTTTAAAAACACCTCAATTCTGGCTCTTCAAAGAAGTCTAGATACCTTAGTTCAAAATTTCATGATTCAAAAACTTTTTCTGAGTTCTAGCCCTAGAAATACAGTCACCAGGTGATGGCACATTTTCAATAGTAAAGGGCTCTGGTGCCTGTATGTCTGCTTCTCCCTGTGCTATGAAGCACGGGGAGGATGAGGAGCATCAGCATTGCAGGAGGTTTGCACATAAAACAAAAAAATCCCCAAAGCAGGCTGCAAAACCCGCTTATGCAGCAGCTAAAAAGTACTTCTTTGGAGCTGTGTGCCGCTGCAGTTAAACTGTTACTGATACCTAACCTGGCTAGCCTAGAAGTAGCTCAACTATCACATTAGTGCATTGCAAGCACCACTGGATATACATGTCCTAAGTGTTACCGAGATTTAAGAATTAAAGTGAGAAAAGAGACAGATTAGTAGGGCCTCGAGCAACTTGTTTTGATGGGAGAGTGGGGGATTTCTACACCTGACCAGCTGCAAACACCGTAGTTCTTTAAATCCAAGGGGCTGGCTGGGCTTACCAATGTGAAAATAGAGCAGCAGAGAGTCTGAAGCCCTTGCAAGATCTGCCTTCTTGCTGATGGTCCTATGTCTTTGTTGCCTCCTGCAGTGCTAGTGCTCCTCATCCTCTCCATGCGGCGCCAGCGGAAGCAGCCGTACATCATTGACGAGGAGGAGAACATCCATGAGAACATCGTCAGGTACGATGACGAGGGCGGCGGGGAGGAGGACACAGAGGCATTCGATATCGCTGCGTTGTGGAACCCGCGGGAGGCCCAGCTAGTTGTGAAAAACCGGCAGGACATGCTCCCTGAGATAGAGAGCCTCTCCCGATATGTGCCTCAGGCTTGCGTCATGGACAACAACGTCCACAACTACGTGCTCTCCAAGCTGTACGAAGCGGACATGGACCTGTGGGCACCTCCCTTCGACTCCCTCCAGACTTACATGTTTGAAGGGAATGGCTCGGTGGCAGAGTCACTCAGCTCCCTACAGTCGGTGACGACAGACTCAGACCAGAGCTACGACTACCTGACGGACTGGGGGCCGCGCTTCAAAAAGCTGGCGGAGATGTATGGTGCCACGGACAGCAGCGGGGCTCTGTGGTAACAGGCAACGAACAGCAGAGGGGTTTCCATGTGAAACGGTGTCCGGTTAGGTCTCCATTCTCATCAGATGCTTCCATGGACATGGGTGAGGCCTCCTAAAAAAAACATATAGCAATACGGTGCTTGGATGAGAATGGGAAGAAGGGTGCAAATGAAGGTCTCTCTGGATCAGCTTTACTCAGTTAAATTAAGTCACGTTTTTGAAACAGTGAGAAGCAGAAGGAAGAAAGTTTCTTCTCGTTTTTTTTACAGCAAAATTGGATAGCTCCATGTCTGGAATATAATGACATTACTCTCTTGCTCTCTCTTTCTCTCTCCCTTGTACACGGCAGCTTACTGAGCTCTATACATCTGGATTCAAAGATCTGTAAACTCCAACTGTAATCTCCAACTCACTGAGAAATCGCCGGCACAGAAAAGTTGTTCCCCACTGGTTGTTTCCCCCCCGCTAAAAAGGAAAAAAAAAAAAAAGATGCTTGCTAACAAGAGAGAGGGGTTTAAAAATAATCCCACAAAGCAGAAGATTGAAACTGGAATCTCAGAGGGCTCTTTGTAAACTAAACCTCCTCTCTCTGTTGCTAACAGAGTCCTTTTTTAATCCTTTAGAAACAAGGTTGAGGGTGGGTTGGTTTTTTTCCACCTGGCTGAGAGGGCTGGGGAAGAGGCTTTGAATTTCTGCTTTAGTTTAATGGCTGATCTATGAGTCATTGATGTTAACACTAATCCATCTCCTATCAAGTTTGTGTAAATTTATTCTCAGCTCTTTAAAACCATGACTTCACTAAACTGCTCAGAACAAAACCAGAAAACCTGCCTCTTTTGCACTGTAGATGTCTCTTCCATGTGCCAAATGTGAAGATTAGATTCTACCAATGAAAGCCAAATAAATTTTAAAAAAAGAAGAAAATATATTTGGTAACTACATGGGTTAGATGGGCTTTCCTAATCTGTGTGAGGTCAATCCAAGGGATGTTTACATTCTGTAGATAACCTACTTGAACAGATGCAGTATTATAGACCAATAAATGGATGTAAGAAAATCACATGTATAAGTTTTGTATATTTGTTAATTTTGGTAATAAATATGATGTACTGCATACAGTACAGTACCTTAGCACCTCTTTTAATAAAAGTTAAACAAAAGGGAAAGTCTGATGGCAATTTATTGACTCTTTTGCACGCAGCAGTTAGTGCTTATCTGTGGCTTTACATGCCTTGAGCATCGAGAAAAAATGGCTCATCAGCATCATGTCAAAGATACAAGCCTTTGGTTTGCAGATTCAAGCAGATTGTCTGCTTCTTTTATTATTTTCACTTGGACGTTGTCCTTAGCGGTGAATCAGCCCAAGTGTAGCTCACAAGACTAGTTACTTTTCTTTTCCTACCCTGCTGCAATTAAAAGAGTCTTGGTTGATTTTTTATATGTGTGTATATATATTCCGAGTGGGGCATTGAGAAGCTTGGAAACCAGTTAAGATACACAGCCCTGACAGAACCTCATGCCTTCAGCCACATGACAGACTGTAACATGCAGTAGTAACCTTTTATGGTCATTCTTACTCTGCAATCAGAGATTTGAGCCTGCATCTTACCTTATTTGTATGTGTGAATGGGAAGGGGCAAGGGAAATTACACTAACACAAATTTAATGGAAGGTGGCAAAAGGCTTTGGAAAGAAGAAGAGTCTGCAACAGCATGTGCAGGCTTTTTTTTTCTAGCTAGAGGAGTCACTCAGATTGCCCAGAAAATTGATGTGCAGACATAACCACTTAGTTACTACACTTCTACCACGTGCATACTGTGCTCAGTTTCTGCTGCAGATGTGCACAGACCACTGCTGTCTCTACTTTGCCTAATCCTACGCTGCACCAATTTAAGACAAGAGCCTTGTTTCCACAGACTCATACAAAGTCGTGCGACCCTGGAAAGCCAGGCAGCCAGCAAGGAAAAAGGTTTAGTGCTGCCTTAAACATTTTCTCGTCTGATGCAATGAAAATCTGTGCTGTTACAAACACAATATTCCATGGATTTTGCTTATCACCTAAATCTGCCTTACACCATTGCAGAAAGAGCACCGAAAATTGTGATAATGATCGTTTTACTCATCCCACAACACTTATCCTCACATATAGCTGTTTGATAACACTAGACAAAGAACTGCAACTACCACAACAAAAACAAGTAGTGTACAGGATGGAAAACTGCTGTTGAGAGACCTCTGAGAGCTTCCTCACCTCCTGATGCAACAGGAGTCATGGAACACAGTGCAGAAAGGAAGACGGAGAGAATATCTCCACCACTTCCCTGTCTGAATTAATAATTGGGTTTATATATTTTAAGCAGATGCCTGTTTATTCTTAAAACCCCTAATGGCTAAGGCTCTGTAACATTTCTAGGCAATCTTCCAATGAATCAATATACTCAGTGCTGAAAGCCTTTCCTGGGAAGTATATAGCATCCCTTGATATATAGAATATGTATCAAGCATCCCTTGATATATAGCATATATAGTATATAGCATCCCCAGTATATAGCATCCCTTGATGCTATACAAACCTGCAACAAACATAGATGACTTTGTCCCTCTGTAGAGTTACCGTTTGGTATTTTCAGACCACTACTGTCTCTCCATTTAGTCACAGCCTACAGTAACAAAAAGCCTTTGGATAATTCTTCGTGTCCTGATACCACAATGGTTTACCTCTTGCATCGGAGGCAGAGCGAGAAGACGGAGGCTAAAAACACAGCCCAGCATCGTATTGCCTTCAACTTGAAGATACCTGCTGCAATTATTGATGGATTTCTGAGGACAAGCTGCTCCAAAGTCTGGTTTTAGTCCACAGAAGCCCCCAGCAGTGGCCTCTCCAATACAGGTAATGCAGCAGCTGAGACTGGCTTCCCTGGTCATGTATTACCCAGTGGGGAAGGACCACTGGCAATTTTGTAAGGTGCTTGCACCAGAGAGGAGCCTGCAGGGAGAGCAGGCTATGAACCCACCTAACGAAGCTGCGTGTCACTGTTAGGCCATCTGATTATCCTCAAGTTTGCCTCAGCTTATGAGCACAATCAATAGCTGGACAGCTTGGTGCTGTGATACTTACCAGCTGGTGTTTAGCAGGCACTTGGCAGCCTGGCTTCTCTTATTTTATTTTTTTTTTTTTTCCATTTTATGGAACAGGTGACAGTGTTTTTGCAGCCTGTGAAATCTTTACGCAAACAACCATCACTTGTGTCTATCACCCTTCCACAAAGTAAAACTGAAGAGTGCACTGTTACTGCTGTTGAGATATAAAAGGGATCCATTTATGGACACAACTGTGACATCAGGACTCTGCAGACCACACCAGCAGACACCTCCAAGTGACAGCCCCAATCCTGCATGGGACTCACACTCTACCCACTCCCCAGGGGAAAGTCAGAAATGTGAGAGAGCCAGGACAAGACCCCAGTTGCCATTACCAGTGTTCCCTGTCTCCCTGTGCTCTGTGGCTGAAAATAAATGGTTCAGAGTTAAAAGTAACAGAGTGTAATTTTACTAATTCCAGCCACTTAAAAATTGAGCATATGACCTAAGCAACCCATCTAAACTCTAACTGAGCTAGACAAAGAATGATTCATTCCCTGTCTTAGCTATCTGTATGATGCTATGACCCTCTGGAGATGCTTCTCTCTCAGTTAATGGCCTGGCCTCTGGGGATTTATCCATGGGGTTCAGCATCTCATCCTAGTCATGATATTCTCAAGTCCTCTGCTCTAAGTTTGGTTTTGTGAGTGATCACAGGCAAACACTACAGTCTCTGATGTTTTCCTTTTCCATTCCTATCACCCGTCTCCGTCTTGTCTAGGTAGATTCCATGACCTTCCATCTGTTATACTACACTGGTCGTCACATCTAGGCTCTGAGCAGCAACACTCCTCAAGCTGTCTGTCAAGAGTCCAGATCCCTTCAGAGCAAAATGCAGAATTCCAGAATGTATAAAAAGAGTTAACATCATTCTTTCTGGTATAAATTTTGTTGTAATGCTATGTTTCATTTGCTGCTGCATTGCCCATTTATCCAGCTTTATTAGGTTCCTCTTGATTTTGTCATTTCTCCTCCAGCTTTTAGTGCTCATAGTCATTTTATGCCATTGCATTTTCCTGCCTACAATCCCCTTTTAGACCAGTAGTGATGCAGATCCTTTGGGGACCCAAAAGTTATATTTTGATCACCTTGAAACATGATTTATTAGCCTGTGCCTCAGTTTTGCTCAGTGCAATAGTCATATAGCACAAACTAGAACGTGCTTCACTGTCTGCTGCCTGACCACAGCTCCCAGGAACCATCGAACCAGAGGGACGGATGGGTCCCAGGTCTGCCTTGCATATGCACCAAATCTTACCTGTCCTGGATATGAGTAAGAGAAAAGAGGCAAAAATAGTGCCTGACAGACTCCAGAAATGTTCTGACTTGGACAAATTCATGGTTGAGGAGATTCAGTTACTTTTGCCTTTGAGCTGTCCAGATATTATTACTACTGTGTTGGATGTGATCACTTTGGTTTGTGCTATCTTAGCTATCCGTTAGACCAAACCCAGGAGAGGCTGCTGCTCCCCAAGAGAGAAGGTAGGTTCAGTAACAGATGAGGACGGCGTGTGAGGAAATCCATACTGTTGCAAGGTAAATAGGTTGCTGCTCTCCCTCCTCCTGTCTATCAGGATGTGAGGCAGCCCATTGTATCCTGCTCAAGAAATAGCCCTTAATATATTCTCTTCACAAGCCGCTGGTGGAAACAGGGAGTGGGTCTGTCCAAGACATCCTAATTTGTGCCTGCTGAGATCTTCAGCACTCAGAAGAAGAGGAGCTGTCCTTCACTCAGAAGTGCCCCGTCTCTCTCAGGGCAATGCATGAGCCACCAGAGTGCTCCAAGATAACCATTGCTACAAAACAGCTGTATCACCTAAGGAGTTCATTCTCATGTGCAGAGGTCAGTGATTTGTCTCTCATTTCAACTATAATGCAGTAATAATCTGTATTACCCTTTAAAAAGACAGAGGAAAGTTAGCAGGGACAGAAGTGAACCTGAGGTGGGATCAGAGCTATGATCCAAGGAAAGCAATAGTGGCTAGGGGGGGGTCTCACTGCTAAACTAAGGCTTTAGGGACAGATTTTCAGTTTTGCTTTACTATATCGACCTTCTAAAGAGTCTGGTCCCACTGACATATAAGACATTTTACTGTTGGCCTCAGAAGTGGCAAATCAGGCCACCTGCATCACTGGCTCTCAGTAGAAGCAGCAGCGTAATGGTGTTACTGTATTTCCCAAGAGACATTAGAGAAATATGGCAGAGGAGGTGGAAGAGAGTGACTTTACAGTGACTTTAAAAAATCATATGATTATTTTCTTAAAAGCTGATACAGAAGACAGTACGCTGTTTGAATACCGTTTTCAAATCTCATTTGTTATTAAGGCCACCATGAAGGAATGTGTCTCTTGCAGAATATGAATTTTCAAACTCATTTCTTAGTATTGGTGGTTTGGTTTGGAAGGGACCTTAACGATCATCTAGTTAAAATGCCCCTGCCATGGCAGAGACACCTTCCACTAGACCAGGTTGCTGAGATGGCGAAGTGTTTTGTAAGCCTCAGTGAAGTAAGTCCCTCATATCTGGTACGGAATAGTCATAGGGGGTTCTTACAGACAAATAAATGGAGGCACAGAGAAGTTAAAAAAACTACAAAGGTTTCAGAGGAAGTCATTGTAGAAGTGGTAATCTGTCCCAACAGTCTATTGATCTAAGCAGACTCCTTCTGTGACTTCATAAAGTACACCTGTGTCACAGGTAGCAGGCATGCAATAGAATTTTGACCTAAGTTATTCTTTACTGATAATATAAACCTGTCTGTGGGTTAAATAAGAAGTATAGTCCCACAACAGAAAATTATCTCTGCTACTAATCCAAGGAAACTTCATTTCATGATTCCCGTATATTTGAAATTCTCAGTTACCCTTCAGCCAGCTGTCCAACCACTGAAGATTTCAAAAGTCAATGTTCCATTTACAACTCAAAACAGATGAGTAGGACAAAAATGTGTGAAAGCTTTTATTAAATCTTATCATCCAGAGTTAATTGTAAATTGTTCTCCTAAACTGTTAGTGAACAACAACGTAAACTATCTGTAATTTTGATAAATTAGAGATGATGTTAGCATTTTCGAAACATCACTCATAGTAGAGCTCCAAACCAACTGATTTATAAGATACTGAGCCTCCTTCATCTTCCCTAAAAATTTCAGCCATCTCGTGGATCTGCTTGATAAATGAACAGTACATTCAAATATGTGGTAAACTCTTGGCTTTGCTTAGAACAAGACCAAATAAAACAAGCATCTTCTGTTAACATTTTGTGATGGGGACTATGCTCAGTGCCTTCCCAGCCCTGACTTCATTTGCAGGTTGGTGCAAGAAAATCTAATATCAGTAATGAAAATGGCTTCCTCTCACATGTAGGGTTAGGCTGTATAAACCACCGCAGCAGCCACCCCCATAACGTCTGGTGAGGGAGAGGGGAAGGCTAAAACCCTTCCTCAGTGATCCCAGTATCATATTTTTATATCTGGGCTCGCAGAAAGAAAGGCACACATTGCCAAATGAGCTTTCCCGTCTCATTGCTCACAGGCAACATCAAGGCATTATGAGATTTGACTCTGATATTGATGCTACATGTGAGTATGATGAATTTTCACAGTCCTTCTGATTTGGGGCTTTTCATCCAGTGTACCACAGGGATAACCATGTTTGCTACCTAGTAGCATCATGATGTGAGGAGCTTTAGTATTTATTTAAGCAGACGACTAACCATTTTAGGGCCCCAGGCACATGCTAGATAGGATATAAAGCTGCATATTTCATTTCAAAAAGGACATACCTTTCTAGCTCTGGGAAAAGAGGAAAAGAAGGACAACTCACAAGTAGCACATGTTGGTAGCAGCTCCTAATGCACTACTGGAAGGCCCTCAGAGATTACAGAGATGCAGTCTCTCTTAAACCTGTCCTGGAATATATTTGAACAAGATGCTATAGCAAGACAGATCCTCATCTGTTCCCTTTGTCTCACTTTATCAGCTGTAGTCTCAATATTTTGCTTCTTTGTCAGACCTTCTCTGCAAAAACATCAAAGCACACAGTAAATATGGATTACTGAACCAGTGTAGCATCCTTAATGCATGTGGTGACTCTGTTATCCATATTCCTTGGAGAGTATTACATGTTAATGCTAATGAGTGTCCTGGTGCAGCCCAGCAGGATTGGAGACCAACAATACGTCAGACCAATAAATGTAGAACAGATCTAAAACTTAAACGTCTAAGCTCTTTCTATAGACAATAGAGAGAGAAAAAGATTCCCAACAAGAAAACCATATTACCTTAGACACCCTTCTCAGGGGAAGAAGAGCTGGCCCCTGGAGGAGTGTTTCTCTCTCACGGGGATGTCGGCTTCTGACCACACAGCAGCTGTCCACATGGACCAGAGGTGCCCAGGGGACTGCTGAGGACATCTTGACTTATGACTGCACATCTCCAGCAGGGATGAAGAGAGGTTTCACTGAGACATTAGTGCGAGAGACACTAGTGAAGAGTAATATTTCAGAGGAACCCAAATCACAAGTTGGGTACTCATAGTGCTGCACATGCTGGTTGCACAGCCCAGAAAGGAGGTGAGCGAGACCTGCCACTGACGGAGGATATACCCGCTGTCAGCACCAGTCACCAACTGCTCTGCTGCTCAGACTGACATGTGGCAAACATAAGTTGGCCAACCTCTCTCTTAAATAAAAGATG
Organism: Trogon surrucura; assembly: GCA_020746105.1. Lineage (NCBI taxonomy): Eukaryota > Metazoa > Chordata > Aves > Trogoniformes > Trogonidae > Trogon > Trogon surrucura. The sequence goes on along the minus strand of CM036619.1, from coordinate 96,249,035 downwards.
TTTGTACTGAAGACAAGATGCAAGAACATGGCACTGGTTTCATACAGAGTTGTGGGACAGGCTTTCTTTAGACCTGTAGCAAGTCATTTATCCTACTACTATCAGATCCCTACCCACAAAAGAGATAATAGTCTCCTCCACCGTAGCTACTTTGTCTGTAAGGCCAGGGGAGCATCTCTCATTTTGTGTGTGGATAATGGCTACTGCAATGTATCAGAATTATAACAAGAAAAATGACGCTATTTAGCTACTTTTGCTGTAGCATCCTCCCTGCCAGCCTCTGCCTGCAGCTCATTGTCCTGTCTCTGTGAGTAAACACTGTGATAGCGTCTAAAAGCAAAACACATCTGTAGCAAAATACCAGCTTGCAGCCATTAAACAAACAGAACGCCAGCTCTTTCCTTTTGTTTAAAATATCATTACTGGGAACAAGTCATCTCTCTCACTGCCTTTGCGCTTCAGTGCATATGTTAGGCTTTTAAACCTGACCTAGTTTTGGCTGGAAAGTTTCACACAGAGCCTACAGACAGCATCACCACACACGTTATTTTCCCTACTAATCAATATATTACAAAAAAGCTGGAGCGTCTCCCTTTGCTGAAATTGAGGAGCCTCAATACTGTCGAGCTCCAGTGCTGCAACTGGCTGTGCTGACTGCACCGCGGCACACGCCAGCCTGCGGCCTCCCCATGTCCCTTTGACTGCCCCAATGCTCCTTGTTGCTAAGTACTCCATCCCAACCATACAACAGCTTCAACAGCGTCACTCTGAGAACAGGAAGAGCCTTGCTTTCCCTGCACCAGGTAATCGGGGCTGACAGGCTGCAACAGTATTTGTGGAGGCTGAACCCATTTGTTGAGTATTTGTTTAGGCTGAAGGAGCTGGGTCTCTTTAGCTTGGAGAAGAGGAGTCTCAGGGGTGACCTCATTAATGTTTATAAATATGTCAAGGGGGAGTGTCAGGAGGATGGAGCCAGGCTCTGCTCAGTGATGTCCAGTGACAGGACAAGGGGCAATGGATACAAGCTGGAACATAGGAGGTTACACAAAAATATTAGAAAAAACTTTTTCCCTGTGAGGGTAACAGAGCCCTGGCACAGGCTGCCCAGGGAGGTTGCGGAGTCTCCGTCTCTGGAGACATTCAAAACCCACCTGGATGCATTCCTGTGTGACCTATTCTAGATGAACCTGCTCTGGCAGGGTGGGCTGGACTAAATGATCTCTAGAGGTCCCTTCCAACCCCTGACATTCTGTGATTCTGTGAGGCTGGTGACATGTTCAAGGTGTTCGGACCATCTGAGTTTAAAACTGAAGTCCTTCCTATCTGGAAGCTCCTGACTTCAGGGCTCGCCTGTTTATTGGTACTCAGGATTTCCCCTCAGTGCTGAGCTGCTTTGAGCACAGCTGATTAGGGGGTCATGTTGTGCAAGGGATGGGCCAAGACAGAGTTCACAGTGAATAATAACTACTTTGCATTCATGATAGCCCTGGGAAAGGGTAATTAATTCCTGAGGCTTGCACTGGAGTGGATGAGCTCCATCTAGAAACACCAACATCAGATGGGTTCAGAATGCCTCTAACGGTGAACTGAGATTCCCTGGAGGCTGCATGTATCCCAAACTGTCATCGGGTGCAACCGGCCTCTCCCTGTTGCTTCATGCAGGCCCACGGGACACATGCAATGGATCACCCGAGCAGAAAGGCACAACACGATTCACCACAACTGAGATGTGGGCTTGTTTTCAGGGGCAGAGCAGCTGATGTGAAAAGGGAGGACGTAGCATCTCAGGGCTGGGGAGTGGGCAGATCTGAGTGCAGCAGGAAGCAGGAGGGAAGCTGCTGTGTGATCGTGAGATTTGGGGCACATCAGACAGAAGGCACTATTTAAATCAGATGGAGAAGAGAAGCTAGATGTGTTCAGCAGTGAGGCTGTTCGGTTTATCCCTGTAAAGAGCACATTCAGAACATGAGTACATGACAACGGTAATATGAAAGCATTGATACCACTTCTCATCCTCTTAGCTGAAGTGGAGAAAGGGCAGACAGTGAAGTAAGGACCATGTTAGAAATGCCTGGACAAAGATTTGAGGATGAACTGAAAGCGTTGGCTGCAACACCGTGCTGGAGTTTCTGACGCAGATGAGAAAGTTACACAGTCGTGCAAAACTATGGCCCGAGAGAAAAAGGACCCCTATCCTTATATCTGTGCTTGTTGATTTGAACATTTCCAGAAGCCCTTCTCTGGTAAGTGTTCAATAACAAAGCTAAAAGTGGCACAACCACACCAATAAAAAAAAAATTACTTATATTTTTAGTGTCGTTAATACCAAGTATCCAGCCGAAGTGTAAATCATACTGGAATTAGAAGGAGATGCGGAGGACAGTTAGTCTTGCTGTACCCCTGTGGCTGCTTTTGTAAGGTGGAACAGTCATACCAGTTACAAACATTCAAAGAAATACAAGTCAGCTATCCCCAAATTATTAACCTTTTTTTTTGCTTCATTGTAATATGTTTTGCTTTTAAGAACAAATTGCATTTTGTTTTTTAACAATTTGCCACTAACACTGGAAACTTTGGAGCTCAAGCCCCAGAGCTCCCAGTCATGAAATCCTTGCCTCTCTAAGTAAAAGCTGAACTGCTTTTTAAAGAGGCTGATTTTTTTTTTACTGAAAACCCCAAAATGGCTTGAATTTTGTGAGGAAATCCCCAAAGCCAGAAACCAGGACCAGGACTCCTGAAGCCAGGTTTTTATTATAAAAAGAAGGACTGATTTTCTTAGTATCTCATACCTAAAGTTAATCCCTTGACGGGAGGCGAGCGCACATGGAAAGCAAAATAAGAAAGGCACAGGCTCATCGCCTGCTTTGTGCTGCTGATGCATGTGGAGAGGATGGCTTTCAAGGGCGTAGTGCCAGCTGAGTCAGCGTCACCTCCAGACAGCTGCACGACATCACACCCCACTGCACTAACAGGACACGGACATATATCGGCTTCGTTCGTTGGACCAATGTTCTGATGTCCAGCCTTCGTGACATGTGCCACAATGAGGCACATTTCATGTGGGACTCTTAATTGTTCTGCAAACTGCGAGGTCTCCAGGACATAGGACAGACGTACAAGAATAACCTCTTCAAAGACGTGTCAGATATGAGGCAGTCCAGCAGATATCAATATCAGATTGATAGCAGAAAGACTTGCATGGAATTACACAGGGGCTGGAGAGTTCATTGTCTGGCACCAGCTGCTTATTGGTGACCCACATCTGTGCTAGAGCAGCACAGGGATGCAGTCCATGCTAGTAGTATCTAGTAGTGTTCTTGCTTTCCTATCTGTGTCAGAAGTCTGCAAAGCCTTTCTGCAAAACATATTACCATTCTCCCCATCTCAAGATAGTACAGTTTGTTTCTGTGACTGTTCTATTTCATGAACTTACAGCCTGCTTTAGTAAGCAGCCATCAAATGCTCAAGCAACACAAGGAAAAAGAAAAAAGAAAAGGAAAACCTGACGGAGGAAACAGATTTGAGTTTCTGATTTCCAAGAGGCTAATATTAAAAATAGGAGGTGGGAGGAAAGCATTTAAAGTTTCACTTGAAAAAAAAAAATACTCTGGTAGCGGTGGAGCTGGATGACACACAGGTGAAGCAAGGAAAAATAACAATTAAAAAAAATAAAGCAGAAAAAAAAAAAGAAAAAATAAAAGGAAAAAAGAAAAGAAAAAAAAGCAGTCCTGGGTGAGTTTTCTCACCACTCCTGCCCCAAAATCCTCCACACCCCCATCTCCAGAGGTGGCAGCAGCTACTTCCCAGCAGGTCCTGCCAAGACACACTCTCACCTAGCATGTGTTTTGCCAGTGACATCACTGCTAAAGATTATGGGTCACAGTGCACGAAGGAAAGCTACATTTTGCCAGAAGCCAGGACCATAAAAATAGCCAAAATTATGCTGCCAATCTGGTCACACAGCTTCCAAGACAAAAAGGGCCTGCAGGTCCTCCACAGGGTCTCTCCAAAAGCAGGGAAATAATGGGATAGCTCAAAGCTGGCACAGCTTTCACCCTTTCAGACAGAGACAGAGTTTTACTGGGGAAAAAAAAAGAGGCTTTTGGGAATGACGCCCAATTTTCCAGTCCCTGGAAGCATTCCTCAGCACCACGAACAGGTGTAAGGGAGCACAAGATGTCAGGTACCACCGGGTTAAACCAAGCTAATCACGACTTGATCAAACTGATGTTGGCTGAGAGCCTGTGTTATCTTTTGCAAGCCACTGAGAGCCCCACCAGCTTCCTCTGGAAAGAACCAGCTGACATTTGGCAGACCCACTTCGACCCGAAACGCAGGACTTCCCACAGACTGAGCAAATGCTTGTGTTGCAGTCAGCTCCAATAGCTCTACAGGGTTCTGCAACAGATCCCATAAGAGTGCCTTTAAAGGCAGTGTGATAACTTCCACAAAGACAAGGACCAAAATTTGGAGAGGAAAATAAGCAGCCACTATGAAACACATGGGGTCCTTTCGATTCAGTTGTCCAGTATGGCAGACATTCACACATGAGGTGCTGTCATCATATATGTAATTTAAAAATACAGGGCATGAAAATGAAGATCAATCCCGCTTTATTCTAAAGGATAGGTTCATAAACGAATTATAAGGTTTCTTCAATGATTTATAGCTGTTATAATCACTTTACAGATGAGTAATACATTTTATAAATCCCTCAACAGAAGATTTAATAGATAGGCAATCAATCAGCCTGCATGATAACTAATTAACCGTATATTAAAACATCTCTCAGTGCCTTGTTAACCCGTAGTGCTCTGGTCGTGAACATACCCCTGGCACAGCCCAAAGTACAGGTAACAAAAGCCTGTTGACCTACCCAGTCCCTCAAAACGGCTCATCTCTGGCTCTCAACCTGCAGGTCACAGATGAAGGAGCATAGATAACCTGGCAGCCTACCCTGCAGGCTCCTGTTGACCTCTGCTGGTCTTCTGGAGCAGCAGGAAACACAACAGCATCTTCCATCCCATTACCTGGATTTCTGTTAGCAAACATTTCTGACAGGGCTTTCCATCATGTGTATCATGACTCCAGAACACTCATATTCTTCCTTACCTCTACCAAAGGCCATCCAGGAGGTACAACAGCACCCTGCTGCTCATTTAAAGAAATGGACAATGAGGAAATTAATTTTCCATCACCCTTGCTGGACAAATCTCTGCTCCAATTCCTACACACAGTAAGTAAAAATCTTTATTCTCATCCACTACAATATATATCAGAGGAAATATCACACTCAGCACCACCCACTGACCCAGAACCATGTCCTTTTAGGAAATAATTTACCCTATGCTCCAAGTCCTACATTGAGCAACAGCTAATTCTGCATATGATTAGTCCACTGCAGTTTTATCCTCAAAGGAAGAGATTGGCAGCAACGTTTCTACAAGAAAAGCAAACCTAGTCAAAGCTTGTTTAGATCCACACGAAATGCCTGCACTCAGTGCAGCCACTGCAATCCTCAGCTGGTTAAGGTTGCTCAGAGTTCATCTGCCTGAGGCTCCCAGGCTGTGTGAAGGAACGTGCTTCCTTATCAGTTTTCCAGATTCAGAAAATATTTGCAAACATTTGAAAAGACACACATGCAATTTTAAACACACGCACACACACCACTAAAAAAAAAAAAAAAGTAAAAATTATAATCCTTCCCTTGCACGAGCTTTCAGAGGCCCCACGGGTTACTGGATACTCCTGTTTCATAGAAGAAGTTTATCTGTTAATTAGCTGCAATCTGGCTGCATAAAAAAAATCCATTTTTCTCAAAATAGCAACCCCTGCTTCATAGCAGTGCTAGGGCAGAACGCCACAACACCAAAGCTTACTTCTCCCAGTAGGAGAAGTATAGTGCCTGCGTATGCATTGTGAGGGCTAAACATTTTGGCACTTATATATTCAAACAGCAACAGCAGAGCGGCCATTCCCCACTGCAGAATTAACTTCCTCTGGGGTCTCATCATTGGATGGTCTGTCACTCAACAAAAAAAAATCACCCTCGCCATCATCTGTCTTTTGTGACGATCTGTACGCACACACACACAAGAGGGACGAAAAAAAAACCAGAACAAACTTCTGTCACTGTAATGTATCCATGCTTAAAAGAAATCACCATCTAGTCATTGCTGCAGACTGGGGTGGTGCCAGTATTATTTTTTACTGCACTAGATGTGCACTCAGCTTCCCTACCCAACTGTGTATTGCTGCCAGTCCGATTACTCAGACTCGCATCACAGGGGCCGTAGAGAAGTTTTTAAAAAACTAAAAAGGAAGGGTGAAACAGTGCCTCAAAGAAGCGAGCCAAAGGCACCCGGGTTTAAGAATGGCTGAATTCCCTTTGTGCCAGCAGGAAAGGCAAGCAGTTTTATATTGTGCGAGGAGACAGATGGCCCCAATGAGTGAGTAAGCTGACAAACTTAGAAGACAAATACGCAGCGTGAGAAGGAACAGACCACAGCCAAGGGGCTGTTTCCTCTCAGCATGGAGGCAGAGGACAAGCCAGAGCAGCCTCTTCAGTGCAAAAGGAGGTCTGCGTTTTCGGGGGGTTATTCCTTTTATTTCTGTATACTGTGATCTTATATGTTTTGTGGGTTTGGGAGATCCCTAGAGAATTTTTCAGGACACAGAGCCTGCAGCTCTGTCTCTGCAGGTCCAGGCACTGGTTGTATCTGGTGACATGGTGGTGGTTAAAGCTTCTCTTCTCACTAAAATCAGCACACTGATTTCAAAGGCACAGGCTCGGACCTGAAATTTTAAAAGCTAGAGGACCTTCCGTGATATATCTCTGCTGCCATGTACAAAAAATTTTTCACACAGAATTGCTTAAAAAACCTGCCACTTCATTCAGAAAGAGTTCACCAAACTAACAAACAGCATGTATGTGATGTTCCTGAAGTTATTTTTCAGGGGAGGACCTGTAACCCAAAAAGCTGGCTTTTCAGCTGGCTCCAACTGTCTGAGTCCATGCTGTCAGCACCACCAGTATATAAAGTACATCCAATGAAAAACAAAATTACATATGGCCCTTCCAATCCCATGCAGTGATCCATTCAGATACTCAGTCTGCAGCTCGGCGCGTTTTGAGGCAAGTAAGTAACAATAATGTAAATTAGTATAACTATAAATTGCTGGAGGTAGCAGAAGCATAGCTGAATCTAAAGGGAAAAACAGTTTTCCTAGTGAAAGCAGAACTTACAAGCAAAACTTTGACACCTTTGGGTCTTTCTGACTGTAGAGGACAGGGGTGATCTGGAATGTCTGGTGGTTTTTATTTCTGCCTTCACAACCAAAATTGAACTAGCCATGCAGCCATGCCTCCAAACTAGCCGTGCCTCCAACAGCAAGGCATTTGCATCCATTGATTTTGTAAAACCAGAGCCAAGATTTTGTTCCCTGGTCTAACAAGCTCCTTTAATTCCTCTGTGTGAAGAGTCTCTCACAAAAATTCCCTGTTGCATTCAGGCTTTATATATATCCTTTCTAATCCCTCAATCTTTTGTTCGACTTCTACTTTGTGCAGGTTCCTTAGCACTAAGGCTGGCACATAACGTTGTTATTGCCATACACTTAATTATTCTTCCTTTTTCTTTTTTACTCATAAACACTAATTGAATCGTGATCTCTTTGCAAATGTGTCTTAACCTGCTGTTCTCCTCCTTGCTCAGGCACAGCAAATAAAAAAATAATGGCACTGGTAATTAACTGAGGCCTGGCAATATAACTTGCCTCTCAGGCCGTGACGGGTAAAAGTTCAATTGAAAAGTAAGGTGTAAAAATTCATATGAAATGAACCAGAACTAAGCAGCAATCAGACATACAAGAAAAGCATGACGAAAAAAAAAGAAACTAACTTCAGACATCAAATTGAAGAAATGGGCAAAACACACATGAGTTTTAATTAAAAAAAAAAAAGAGAATTATTAGTAGCTAGATGGACAGACAAACAACACACATACATACATTTCAGTTGCACATGTCCAGTAGCATCAGCCTATAGAGGAATACTTTTTACCCAGGAGAACATTTTTGCAAATTTCTAATCACGTATTTGTAGGACAGCTTAGCATTTCTTGGCAGGAAAGAAACCAAGAGAAATCATGAGATACAAGGTACAGAGCTGCAGTTCTGATAGAAGCAAGCCAAACTGAAAAATATGCTGCTCTGTGTCTGTTCCCAGGGGTATGAAGCCTTTATAGCCAGAGGGAAGCACCAGCTTGATCAATGGCTGCTCCTTGTGAGAGAGAAAAAGCACGCTCAGAGCAGAAAAATACATCGAAGTGGGGAACACACACAAGCAAGGACACAAGATGCTAGAAAAACTTCCAGTTTTCTTACTGGGGAAACCAAACCCCTGGGTAATGCAGATGCCAGACACTGTAACTTACCACCAACTGGAGAGCAGGCATGATATAAGGTCAATATTTTTTGTGCTCACTCTTGATTTTCTTTGCTATTCCCCTGCAACTATTCTCCTCCTTTCACCTTACATTACACTATTCATGGGCCAGTTAGGAAACCTTCATGCAGCCAATTTACCACCTCTGAATCTCCATCAGTTATAATCACAGCTGTAGAGTCTAGTGGATGAAGAGGCTGCCTCATATTTCAAAGTTCAATGAGTTCCATTCTGGTTAATATTATACTTCTATTAAAATTGGTCATTTTTTTCCATTAGTTTAATTTACAAATTAATTCATACTAATCTTCTAAAGCATTACATGACCAGTGACTTATGCAGGCCATCCCAAATGAGTGTCAGTAAAACCTTTATAATGCAACATCTTGTATTCTGCCTATCTTGATCGTGACCCTCCCACAACTTATAATTGTGATTCTCAAGGTAGAGAGGAAGAAAAGGGACAATTTTCATAGTTTATGGTCAGAGAATCATGAAAAATTCAGGTAATACAGATGACAAAAAGTTCTTGTACAGAGGGAATGCTCTGCCTATGAACTAAGCGAGTTCTGCTTCACTCAGTAACAGAGAATAATAAATGGGCAAAAAGAGTAAAAACCTGGATGTTACGCTGTCTCGTCTCTTCTCTTCTCTTCTCTTCTCTTCTCTTCTCTTCTCTTCTCTTCTCTTCTCTTCTCTTCTCTTCTCTTCTCTTCTCTTCTCTTCTCTTCTCTTCTCTTCTCTTCTCTTCTCTTCTCTTCTCTTCTCTTCTCTTCTCTTCTCTTCTCTTCTCTCTTTGCTTCCTGCTCAAAGACTGATCAGCATGCCGAAAGACAATCATGTCCTACAGGTAAGTGGAATAAGGAACTAAAAATATTAAAATGCCTCTATCTAAGGCTGCTTGCAGCACAAAAACACCTGAAGCAAAACTGCTAAAAATTTACCAGGATATTTTTGAAGAACTAGAATATTGTAGAAGACACATCACATACATAAAAATTATTCAACCAGTACAGCAAATGCCTACCAAATTCTGTGAGAAAACAGCAGAGGCAATAAAGTAAATAAAATAAAGAAGGCATAGAGTCCGCAAGTGTCAAGAGGCGACATGGCAGTCATTGAGAGACTGGGCTGTTGTACAACCTCAGCAACTAAAAGCTTTAAAAATTCATCATTGCCCAAAGCTTAACTGGAAAAGAAAGATTCCACACATATCTCCGTGTTTGATAGCAAATACATTCATGGTGAAGCATTTTTGGTAAGCATCATGTTCCAGTCTCGGCAGTTCTGACCTATAGCTTTCTCCAGGGCATGCAGGGTCCTGTGAGCACTGATACAGGAGAGGCAAAAGTGTCCCACCAGCAGGTCCATCATGCTGCAGCTGTCTAGCTAAGGAGCTGCAGTCAAAATGTGAGAGCTGCTTCACTGAAACTTTTTCATGAGAAGGTCCAGTAAAACTGGGGAATTTACTACCCAAGCATGGTAACTTGCTAGTTAGCAGTTTCTGCAGGGCCTGCCCTGTCATTGTGCCCTGGTACGACCACCAGTATGGTGACTTACCGATGCAAGTAATCATTGCAGAACCTCCTTGCTCTCCCCAAACAGTCAGTAACCCACGACAAGTCTCAGAGACCTACCTTACACAAAACATAGCGAAGCGTAATACACAGGGCTGTATTTCCTTCACTTTCACGCTGGTTCATCATCCCACTGTTGCAGTCTCAATTTCAAGAATTCAAAGTTAGTCTTGGGTATCATTTTCGATGCCGCACATGAGTTGGTTGAAGCAAATAAAACAGTGTGAAAAACATTGTTTTCCTACTCCAAAGTGCTTGTGATATGGTGTCAGTGCCTTTGCTATTGCTACGCACACCCTGCTTTACACATATTAAAAAGATTCCCATAGAGCTGCTTACAATTTACAGGGAGGAATTCATTTTTTTAGCTGCACGTATGAAAGCTGCAGACACTAGCTGGCAGCTCTCAGAGCTCGTTATACATTGTTTTCTCAGCAAAATGTAGTTCTGAATGTAAACCCGAAAAATTTGGTTTGCCAAACTCTAGGCACATAGTTATTATCAGATTAAGTCATTTAGCTGGAAGCAGTAGTCCTTAAAACACCCAAAGATCTCATTATTTTGTTCCATTGGGAGCTAAACTGAGCTAAAATCTCAGAAGATGTCCAAATCATTCGTGAAACTGGGATTGTCTTAGCTCCAAATGAGGTGTACAGTATTCTAAAGCCAATCTATAGCACGTTTTATAACTCTGATGTTTCCAAGGTCAGGTGGTAGCATCAAATACAAAGTATGCTCACTGCTCCCTAGTGTAGCTGGAAAATCAAAGAAAATGCAATCTCTGGCTCTGCTTTTGGCCTAGAGGAATTCAGGGGCCACAAAACACTAAGCACACTGCTTACTGCATAGCCAGAAGGAACTCAGGTGCTAAAATGATGTATGGTCCTGCACGGAATAGAATAACACTGCTTTATGGATATACAAATAAGACAAGATCATTCTCCCAATCTAGTTATTTGAAAACTTTGGATTCTCCAAACGCAAATGCATCACCCTCCACTGCACACACAACTGCTTTAAAAGACAACTATTATTCACAGATGGGAACGTGAACAGTTTGAGAAGAAGAGAATCAGAACAGTTGTTGAAGAACTGAATTCATTATCTTGTTAGGAAAAGTGAGAATGAGGCCATATGAATATGGCACACATTTCAGTATTTAAATTCAACTCCAAGAACTATCAAGTGTTTATGGTAACATTAACTACTGTCTTTAGTAACCACTGATTAGTTAAACATAACTAGTTAATATAGCTCTTCTTTTAACTGTTTTTAATGACTGAAAATACTGCATTCAGTTTCCTATCATGTGAAACATTCACTTTGGGGATCTTTTTGAAACATAATTTAGCAAAATTAGGTTATTCTTTGACTTGGTCAAAAGTTCTAGTGTGTGGTTCAAGCAAAGACTAAAAAGACCTGTTCCTAGTGTGGCAGTAACACTTATTCACTCTTAAAACTTCAGTTAGAAGTTACTGCTTCTAACTCTGTCCCACAGCAGGGCAGACATAAATGCACAAAGCTCTGCAACACAGGCTGCTTTTTCATTATTTTCCATTTCAACAGTGATGCAGAACAACTAAATATTAATAGGACTTACTAATACAGAGCAAAAAGCTGAATCAGGCCCCACAGCTCCATCCAAGCACTTTCTGGAATAGTCACTCAGAGGGGTTTTGGCAGTGTGAACAAAGGGGCAAAGTGCCGCTTCAGATGCGAGATATCCATATGTGAGGTATCCGTGTGGATCTGACACAGGACACGAGGCTGCAAATCCACAATCTTCTGGAGAAGCAGTTGGAGTGTAAGAGCTGGAGTGTCTCTGAAAAGGCACTGCAATACCTGTTTTGAAATCTGGGTCCCCTTTCCCATCTTTTAAACCTCCTTTCAAATGCAATTTACTCAGAGCATATTCACTTGCTGCTTGTACGTGCAATTCCTATCATGCACTCACTGACCGAATCACTTTAATTATAACAGTTACATCTGCCCTGACTTTGTCATATAGCAATTTTTAGTACAGATGAAGGAGTCACATGAAAAGATCATCTGACTCTACTATGAAGGAATTAACAACTTTATCCACTGCTTTTCCAAGGAGGAAAATTTAGAAGACTCATTATCACAGGAGCTTGAAGCCACATGACGTTGCCAATAACCTATACGTTTTTTCCCTTTTAAGTCATCAGCTTGAATCCCATTCAGCTTAAGAGGTTGTCATGGCTCAGTCCAGATAATGTGCTGGAATAAACTGGAAAAAAGTAGAATCCAGAGCAAATTTTAGTTCAGCACATCGATGCTATCACTACCAACTTCAGGAGGACTAGGCATAGAGGGATCCAGAGTGAGCCTGTGCTTCTCTCTGCTTCCTGACAGCCAGATATCGCCAATGGCAAGAAAGCACAGGGTTTCTGGTGTAAGAATTCATCCTAAGCTCTGGATGCTCCAGAAAATCACCATGTCTACAGATGCCTGGCACACGGGCATGGCAACTCTAAACCCACTTCCCCTTCTCACCCTTTCCAAGTACAATACATTTGGTGGAAGAGCAATATAGTGACTCTAGTTCGTGTTATCCTCCCTGCATTCCACCATTGCCAGCACACAGCTGCCCTCAATAATTAATAAGAAATAACACCGGAGTGCTTAGCTGAGCTAAACTCCTTGCAAGTTGCCCATCAGCAAGTGTTTACTTTCATTTAGTGTCATCGTTACACCAGAAATACTTTTGCTCTGAAGAGACAGGACACACACAAGAAAGGAAAGGCAACTCCGGGGTTCTTTGTCCTGAATTTGCCTTTCTGCTGTGCGTTACTGTCTGTACCACCACGCATGGGTTAAGATCTCTGCACTGCCAGCACTCAAGGGAAACAGCAAAGCTGCAAACACAAGATCAGCATTTTTTAAACATAACTTGAATCATCATTTCTGGTTTTATTTCCAGGGGAAACAGCTATGATGCATTAAACAGCACACTCGGACAGGGAACACGGATAGTACAGTAACCTAAAAAATTCATGCTCAGGAACAGTTCAGGTGACCTTACTGGACGTACTGATGCAGTTGGTTCTGTGCCCCATCAGCTCTGCTGGCTGCAGTTAAAAGGAAAAGAGGGCATCTATCTAAAATAACTAATGTAATTATAAAATATAAATAAATCTATCCTGAAATAACTTTGCTGATAGGAAAGCATAAGATGTCTGGTCGTACACAGCAAGAAGGGGCAACATCTGCAAATGGAAAAAGAGTAGGAAGAGCACTGTGATTTTTACTTTCCTTTTTAATTTTAACTGGCCTGCCAATGCTATTTGGTGACACAGGTCCTGGGAATCTCAGCACACAGAGCTACCCATCAGTTTTGCCTTCATTTCTGTTTCAGGTTCCTCTCCATCCCACTCATCCTGTTCCAGCATCGTTTCCACCAACTCCAACCTGTTGAGTTATTTTAATATCATTACAATAATATTGTCATTACATAATTTCCTTGACTATTGCTCAGTCTTAATAGGAAAAAAAATAACTACTCACTTTTGTAGTGAAAACCCGAGATCATCTGCTGAATATTTTGACAAATTGTCAAAAATTATTTCAATTCTTCATGAGAAAAAGTTAACCCAGTTTCTATCTAGTTCCTCCTAATGTTTCATCTACACTACAGTTTCCTCAATGCTGGGAATCAGTTTTTAAACATAGGTTTAAATTGGTTGACTGGTTCTTACAGTATGTACAAATAGCACTGCTCTAAATATCTTTTTTGTAATCAAAAATGAAGAGACAGATTCATAGGGGAGAATCCCCTGCACAAAAGCAGTCAACAAAAGGCAAACATGGTCACTTTTTTTGACTTCTATCGCAGTTGGTAGGTGCTTGTCTTTCTGACAACCAGACAACTCACTTAAAAATAAGGTAGAAAGAACAAACTTTGGGAATTCACTTGTTAGGCTTTAACCAAGGAGGTGTATCGAGAGAACATAAAAGTCTTCATCCCAAAACAACATCTTCTTTGAGGTCGAACAAACTCCACACGGAAAAATTGTATTTACCTATTCCAGCTTCATTTTTCTCTCATACAGAGGGCAACATCAGGACTCCTTCTTATTTCTTGCATTACTGCTCATATTGCAGCTGTGCATGGCGAACTCTGGCTCTTGGGCTGCACCACAGCCTAGAGGTGGCCTCGATAGGAGGTTCCTAAGTTTCAATTGCAATTTAGTTCTAATAAGAGTTAAGGTATTACCAGCTACTGCAATTTCAAATCTTCAGAAAGCAAATGATCATGCAGCTAGGAATATTGAACGCTGACAATCATTTCTTCTCTTAGGGCAGTAAAGACTCACTTAAGAGTGAGAAAAAAAAATAAACCCTACCGCAGCTTGTTTGTTTCCTAACAGCACAGTCTTGTCTTAGGTCGCTTTCTCTAAGGACAAGAGGACGTGTCTGTTCAACTGTAATTCACAGGAGGATTTTCACAGCTGATCCAAGAAAGGGTAAAGTGTCTATTGCTTCCCTTTCTTACCTCCTCAGGCAATACCTCGTGGTGAACAGGTGCATAAGAACATGAAATATAGGAAATGCCATATCTCCCTTCAGAAATGGGAACATAAAAGAGGAAGAAAGCACCCAAAGACATAAGCATTTGCTAATAAGGAGCATTTCCAGCAGTTATTCAGCAGGAGCTTGCCCAGTTAACTTACTGTCTTTTTGGTTTACATTGATTGCACAAAGTTAATTCCTTCCTATCACGCAAGAGGAGTTTAACCCTCCAAATGAGAGTAAGAAAAGAGAAGCGCTCAGTGAAGCCAACAGTCATTTAGCGTGGCTTATTATATCCCCACAGTGCTGTGAAGAGGTTTAAGCTCCAGTTCACAAACCAGCAATTCCACACAGAGATACTGTGAAGCCATTTATCAAGGGCTACGCATCAAGCCAGTGCCTGAGCCCGGAAGCGCATAAGGATCCGAGCTCTGCTCTGTCTTCTCACTCTACTGGGAAGGATCTGCACCCCTAATCACAGCTCACCTCAGTGGGAGATGACGATGCCAGAGCTAGTGTGAAGGTCAGTCTGTGAATGATTGTTAAAGGTCTATCCAACCACACACACAATCAGTGGAGTAAAAGAAACGTCTTGAGATGGCTCCTTCTGCTTGTAAAGTGAGGAAAATGTTCTTTAACAACATGTACTAAGAGAGCACGGGTCTGCTCATCAGCCGTGGGGAGCCTAGTCTGTATTTAGGAAATGGTATTTATAATGCAGTACTACACTCGATGTCAGTTCCCAGAGGGACAGTCTGTGCTGTCTCTGTTGCTTTAGTGGAAGTGAACAGCTGCTTTCTAGATTTCCCAGAGCCCTGGTGCAAAATAAATCCTTCTCTCTCCACTTAATTTTAAAGAGCAACGATGGCTGGGCAGGGAATATATGTGGGAGAGAAGCAAAAGGAAGGAACTTTTTGATGTTATTTTGCTTTTGCGTTATCTGTAAAGTTATCATTTAAACTACAAAACTGACAAAACTAATCATGGGTGCAAGAGAATAACTGCTATGAGGTACAAACATTACCTCCCTCTTCCCCTTCCACAAGTATTCATTAAAATGAAGGAAAAGAAAAAATAATCTGTAAAATTAAACATATTTCATCCAAGAGAAAGAAATAAATTGTGAGCAAACAATATATGGATTTGCTTCAGCTCCTGAAAGCTAGCCTTCACAGGACTAAGGTCAAGGCTGACTTGTTTCCATTTCACTTCTTAGTTTTAACAGGTTTATACAGCTCTGCTGACCTGATATACTACAGACTGAAATCCAGTTTACAAAGCAGGAGAACCAATTGTTTAATCTGAAGAGGTCAGAAAACCAGTTTCAGGGTTGCCTCACATTATTTTCATTTCTGGTCACACAGAACTTCAAGATTTGGTCCTTTAAAAACCAAAGTAAGTCTTTATGTTCTTCCAGTAAGAAAGCCGAAAGGGGAAGCTCCTTGATCTTTTTGCCCTCTTACTATTTGTCCCACGTGTTTTTAAGATTTTGTCAGAGCCCTCTTTTTGAGCACATACCCATAGTAGAAAAAGGTGTTGGTATCCAAGCTAAGAAACACTGGGGAATATGGCAAGAGCAAGTGTGCTTTACAGAATCACAGAATTTTTGAGGCTGGAAAAGACCTCTGAGATAATCAAGTCCAGCCTATGACCCAACAACTATAAACTGTATTCTCAAAAAAAAATGAAATATTAGTACTGTTATTTTAAAAAACCCACATACATTCACCTTGTCTGTAGTACGTCATGTGAAACATATCTAACCAAAGTCCTAAAAATTAATTTTTATTAGATATTTATCTATGCTTAACTATACGAATTTTAAAAACATAGTAATGGAGTAGTTTATACATCAAGTTCTTTAACCAGCAAAGTATATGTAAAAAAAGTAGCTGAATGAAAAAAATTGAGTCAGTCGGAGTGCGTCAGTCGGGATTGGGGAGAAGATTACTAATGTATTTAGTGTTTACACCACCCACCTACCTTCTCAATCATCTCTGAACGCTTCAGCTCACACAAGCTTATAGTTATGGTGTTGCCCTTTACATTCAGACAGTTTTACTAATGGATAGGATTCTTGCCAGAAATTTGCCTGGTGCCTGAACTTCACCTGGAGTTTAGTAGAATTCTGTCGTGTCTGCAAATGCAATTACGGTGTAATGGGGTAATGTTTCATGTCTCATGTCATAACTAGAAAAAAAGACAAAGTAAATAAATGGTAACACGTATACTGCTACGCACCCACTCTGCTTACACATATACACATCTACATTTACATATATGTATGCAGACAGACAGAACTCACATGCACAAACTGTAGATTATATGTATTCACATACACATCAATTTAATGTCCTCTCTTCTAATCAATTATCCATGATAATCCACTGCATTCCCCCAGGTACTTAGTCATCAAAGCCACTTTAAACCTCTTCTTGAAGATCAAATGGCTCTTTAATCCATTTATTTACAGTTTACTGAGTTATAGAAAATTAATCAGGATCACAAGTTAGCTACTGCAGCAAGCCTCTTCTGAAGCCTGCTATCATTACAAACAGTAATTCTCAGAAAGCCAACGGGATGGGAGAAGAAAGGAACAAATCTCCTGACGTCTGTTCCTCCCATCAGCTACCGTCAGTGACTGCCTCTCTCTGATCCTTGTTGGATCAAACTGTGCTCCATCAAATCCATTTATATGAATTAGCACCACTAAGGTAACAGAGGAGCTAATTAGCCTTAAACTTTGTAGTTAAGTTCTTCACACAGTGTCTTCTGGTGACTAGCAGGCTGAGCTAGAGGTTTCCTTCTGAAGTGTGTCGGGCACAATAATGCACATATGAGAAACTGTGTGAATTACACAAGAGAGACCATGTTTCTTTGAACTCTGCTAAAGTTTCTCTTCATTGTTCCATGCCTTCATCCAAATATTCCCTTCCTCAAACACAGTTCCTAGGCAGCCTACCAATGAATACTTAATGGCCAGCTTTCTGGATATTATCGATACTGAATGACTACGGTTGTTCATTGACCAGATGAGGCTCCACAAGCTTGGGACCTGGTGGTCATTATAACACATTCACGTGTGAGTCATGTGTATTCACACCAGTTCTTCTCTACAAGTGTTGAGAAACTCAGCCAGCAAAAATGATATACAGTGAGCACCTGAGTGAATTTCTTATTAATTCTGCAAAACCCTATCATTAACAGTTACGTTCACATGCACACGAAAACACAGATACAACAACCACAGAAATGCTGTCACTGCTTTTAGAAATTTTAGGAGCAGAGAGAAGTACTAAATCATAGCTGTTAAGACAAGGAAGTGAACAAAAATTCCATTGCCAGCTGGTTCTGCTGGAGGTGTTGAAGCAGACCCAATGTTATTTCACAAAACGGAATTGACCAGGTTGGGAGGAGAACTAACTTCCCATTCTTACTTCCCCCACAAATTTGGCTGCACAAATTATCAAGACTTCAGTTTTCCTTCTCTTCCAAAGAAGATACTACAATCACGACCTACATTTTCCAAATGTATATAGTGCAGTAAAATAGACAGACTGAAGCTTTGCTGATACTGTAATGAATCCTCACGAGGATATAGCACATGAACCTTTTCATCATCATAAGAGATTTAGATATGTCACCCCACTCAGAAAATATTCACTTTTTTTTTTTTTTTTGACACAGTGTCTTCAAACAACTTCACAAATTACCTCTTGGTTTCCAATTATTTTGTGATTAAGTGACAATCTCATCAGACTAGAATGTTGTCATAGGGTAATGGTCCTCTCCTGCCATATAACTTCTATCTACTTTATTTCTACTATACCAAATAATCAAGAGGGTAGATGCTGTCCGAAAAACAATGTTTAACTGACTACACCATTGCCGAAAAGCTGCAGTCTGGCTGCTCCTTAAAACAGTGTTTTCATGTTACAGCTAATTCCCAGCCAGCTTATGCGCTGAAATACACTTTTGTGTTGTTCTTTTGTTGGTTTTATCTTTTAATTACACACCTTCATAAATAAGCTGGGACTGACAGCCTGAAATTCTCTGTATTAAAAATTGTATTGATAAATAAATGCTGTTTGAGCAACTAGACTGCTTGCTATTCATTTAGTAGAATTATTGAATAAAGGCACTTGTACCAAATCGATAGGAAGATGTCAGAAGGAGAAAATTAAAATAGATCCTCCTAATTTAATGTCACAATTACTTCTGGCTCTCTCCAAAGAAAAATTGTACCAACTTGTATTCTTGTTCAATCACAGATTAGTAACCATCTATTAGTAAGTCTGGATATCTAATTCTTTTTTTTCACATATTTCAGTCTGCTGCTAGAGAGTGCTATCAAAGCCTGTGGCATCGGCATCAGAGAGCCTAATTTTGCTTTTCCTTGCACTGATGTAAATCTTCAGTAATAAAGTTTACTCCACATAAAATGTCGCATAGAGGAAAAGGAAATCAAGCTTAGGCAATACTATATCCTTTTTCTGCTGATTAGAGTCCTACTTTGTAATCACCTTAATCATCTCCTAAAACACTACAGTTATCTGGTAAAGCAGACAGGTAAAGACACAACAGATCCCTAGCAAAGAATTCAGGCCACTGCTGCAGTTTCCTTGATTGTATTCACCCTCAGCACAGAGAGAACAGCCTGTGAATCCTGTGTGCCAGCACACCAGAGACTTGCCCCTGGAGAACATCCGCAGTTTCTTTGTCCATTCTTTCTATTCTTTGGTAGCAAGGGGGCTACAAAGGTGGCTTCTGTGGAGAGAATTTGCTAGAATCTTCTCCTCTGTCCGAAAGAGGCAATGCCAGCCAGCCCCAAGACAGACCTGCCACTGGACAAGGCCAACTGCTATAGTGGCAGCAACTCTGGGAAAACATATTTAAATTAAAAAAAAACTGTGCAACTGCAGCCAGAGAGTAAGAATATGTGAAACAGCTGTGCATGCATCAGGGCAGGCGGATGCCCATGCTGGAGCAGGTTTACTGGCAGGACGTGTGACCCTGCAAGGGACACACACTGGAGCAGTCGGTTCCTGAAGGACTGCACCCCATGGGAAGGACTCATGCTGGAGCGGTTGGTGAAGAACTGCAGCCCGTTGGAAGGACTGATGATGGAGAAGTTCACGGAGTACTGTTTCCCATGGGAAGGATCCCAGACTGGGGCAGGGGAAGAGTGTGAGGAGTACTCCTCCTCAGAAGAAAGGAATGGCAGAGATTATGTGTGAGCACTGACCACAACCCCCATTCCCCATCCCCCTGTGCTGCTCACAGGGAGAAGGTAATGAAAATTGGCAGTCAAGTTGCGCCTAGGAAGAAGAGAGGGGTAAGAGGAAAGTGTTGTAAGATTTGGATTTCTTTCTTATAATCCTACTCTGATTGGTAATAAATTATTTTTTTTCCCAAGTTGAGTCTGTTTTAACTGTGACAACAATTGGTGAGTGATCTCTCCCCATCCTTATCTCAAGCCATGAGCTTTTTGTTATATTTTCTCTCACCTGGCCAGCTGAGGAAGGAAGTGATAAAGCAGCTTTGGTGGGCACGTGGTGCCCAGCAAGGGCCAACCCACCACAAAAGCCAAAGGTCCCTAGCAGTACTCACAAACATTTTGGGCAGAAAGCTGAATTAGGCTTCAAAACTCTTCATAAATGAAGAGAATAGAAACAGAATGGAAATCTTATGAATTGGAGGATCTGGGTAACTTCAAAGAGGGAATTAGATGTATCTGTTTCCTAAAAATGTACAATGTATGATCATAGAATCATAGAACAGTTCAGGTTGGAAAAGACCCTTGGGATCATCGAGTCCAACCATTAACCCTACAGATGATGTTCAGATCATGTTTATTAACCTTCTATCCTCCACATCCTAAAGGATCTCAGTATAGGGTCTCATAAAGCCATCACTAATGGACCGTGTAAGCATTTGTCAGCAGAGCATCAAACTCTCTCTGCTATGTGTAGTTCATTCTTCCTTTTACCTAAGGAGGGAGCTGTGTGCACATTTCCTGAACTGGAGCAGGAAAGAAAGTAATGCATCACTTTCCAAGCACTGAAGTTCCCACCAAAATCCGTAGATGTGATTCTGCAGGCTCCTTGATGTAATTCGTTGCTGCATAGGGTAAAATCACTGCAGGCTATAAATTCCTCTCTCTTCTCTCAGACACCTAGGACTATCACAGAATGCATTTTCCAGTGGCCAAAAGATGGCAGTGTTTCAGAGCATTACACTCATCTATGTATGGCTTTGTCAAGTCTTACATGTTGTCCTCATAATGGTAAAGAATCATTTAAATTGGAATTCTGTAATCCAATGATAGGGAAATAAAATGGTTCTGCACCATTTCCTTACAAGGTGACTCACAAAAACGTAGTAACCAACTGCAAAAGATATTAATGCATTCTGAGGATTTTTCAACACTAGCAAACGAAAGCCACGTCCTAAGTTATATATGTGCCTGTATCATAGAGGCTTACTTTGAATCATAGAATGGCCTAGGCTGGAAGGGACCTTAGAGATCATTTAATCCAACTTCCCTGTCGGATGAGGGAGTGTCTGTATGTGTGACAGTAAAGAGTTGGTTTCAGATTAAAGGCTTTTAAAAAGTTTTCTTCAACAAGGTCTAGGAAAAAGAGCTCTGATGAGCTAAACTTCACAGCAGAAAGGCTGTAAGATCTCACCCTGTTGCATGGCAACCAAGCACAGGGAGAGAATAATCACACATTATCTGTGAAAGTGCTGCAGTTTGGTTTTGGTTGTGCAAATCACCAGAGGATCTGGTGGCTGCACCGTTTTAGTCTATATCAGCATCATTGTAACATAGAAATGATATAACATTACATAGGAGCACTGACATTCTTCACCCCTTAATAAGGAAAACTCTTATTTTTGCCTTCAGCATCTGTAGTTCTACTTCATTTATGGAAAAATCTTCATCTCTCAAATGACTGCAGACACTTGGAAGTTCATTAAGCCTATTTTAATTGTCCTGTCACAGAAAGTTTTCAAAGTTTTGTGTTTCGGCAGGCTGCACTATCCCTAATCTCCTCCAGATGTACCAGCACATCAGACAGGTCTTGAATAATGCAGGCTACACAAAGGGGCTACTTCTGTAAGATCTGCACAGTCTTCCTGTGCAATTGCCTAATTCTGTTTCCAGCTTCAGAAGGAGGCAGAGCATCAGCTTTCTGCCTGTACTCATTTCACAGCTTCTCTGTTCCACGGTTTTCACTGACACATCTTTCACATTCCCTTTTCTTTTCGTTGCTTTTAAATGGGTGTACACCGTAGGCATCTTTTCTGGGTCTATTCCCAATGCACCGCTACGCCCTCTTCGCAGCCCTTCTTGAACCTCCCTCTGCATCCTTGTACTAGCTATTTAGTTTTCGATTCTTTCTCCTGTCTTTTCTGCATTTTCAGTGCTCTGACTATTCCATTTAATCATTGAATTTCTCCACTTTTGATTTTGTCTTCATTCTACAGCCACCAGATCATGTGAGGGCAGTACACAACACCTCTCTCAAAAGTGCTGCGTTTCCTCAAATGTCTGCAGTCTCCTACGTTCCAAAAGGTTCCCCCACACAGTAGTCACTAGTTGGGATATTCCTTGGAGGTAACCTCCCTAATTAATTTTTTTTCTGTTCATTTCACAAAATAAGTCTGTTCTAGGGATAAACTGGGATTTTGTGGCGGAAAGAGCGTTTGTCTGAAAGCCCAAGGTCATCTGTTACTGACATTGAGAAGGAGGAGGAGCGAAAAAGATTTCATAGCTAAAGAATCTGAAAGCCAACCTGAAGAACAGTATTCAATCTCTGTCTCTGCTGCTGGATTTCTTTTCGATACTACTGGCTGTAATCTTCAGGCCTTGGTCTGCCATCAGGAAAAAGATGTGAATTCTTCAGTGTTTGGAAGATTGTTCCAACACAAGTACTTTAGTAAAGCCCAAGACAAAGTGAACAAGTCCATGTTTATGGGAGAGTATAGAAGCCCACATCAAAAAAGAGTGGAAAAATATTTTAAATGATACTTGGTGAATGAGCGCCAGGTTTCCTGTGTGCTGGGTGAGACAGGAGACCAGGTGGAAAAACCATGACCCAGTAGTAAACAAAAGGCATATTGCATGGAAAGGAACCAAATTAAGGCTCCATCTGAGCATGAATTTCAGCATTTCTTTGTTTCTGGGTACTTGGCTTTGCATCTTTAGTACTATCTTTTAAAAATCATTTCATGTCATTTAGCTACCCTCTCATCTATCAGAGATTATGGATGCTTTTATCCCAGAGATGATGTTCTGCTCTCAGAAAAAGAGTCTCCAGTGACTTCAGTGCAGTATATAGGGTGTTGGCAAAATATAAATAGGTAACAATGAAACAATTAATTTTTATTTTTACTTTTACTTCTGCAAGGAAGACACGGCTAGGTCTTTTTGAGACTAAAGAGTGGCCGGAGCCAGCAGTCACAACACTGAAGAATTTTAACAGGGGTTAAAAATCTGTTGGAGGACAAGAAAGTTATAAAAAAAAAAAAGTTATCATCTTCTTCAAAGTGGCTTTACAGTTCTGGGATGGCTGTGCTGTGCTCATTAGTTCAGCAACAGTACAAAGTTGCAAGAGAGCTTTCTCTTCAATTCAGTTGCCTTGTTCTTCCAGAGAAATAACAGAGGTCTGGATGTAGCCAGTGCCCCCCTTAATGGAAAATGGCAAATCACCTTTGAGAGCCTGGAAACTAGTAGATGAATACACAAAGCTGCCTCTTTGCAGCTGCCTAAGAGGTAAAATCGCTGTGAAAAGATTAGATGAAATGGAAAGGTTCCCTTCTAACTACACCGTCCAGAGAAGGATGAAGAAGCTCTTGATGGTGTCTGAGGCTCATCTTTGCTGGACCTCAGTACCCCCAAAAGAAACATTTCCATTTCATTGATCCGCTTGAAAGGGCATTGGGAAGGTGA
Organism: Trogon surrucura; assembly: GCA_020746105.1. NCBI lineage: Eukaryota > Metazoa > Chordata > Aves > Trogoniformes > Trogonidae > Trogon > Trogon surrucura. The sequence goes on along the minus strand of CM036619.1, from coordinate 96,225,523 downwards.
ACAGTTCTAATAACTTGGCACCGCAGAATGACAAAACGCCTGAAATGAAATCACTAGTAACAGCACAGGCATGGGGAGGTCCCAGAAGACCCAGCCTCTTTTCAGAGCGGTCCATCTTGTACCACTTTCTTCAGACAGGTGTTTGGGGCCGGTGTCCCGCCACAGGTTTCTCTAGAGCTCAGTTGGCCTCCTCCCAGATAAGCAGGAATGCCAGAGACCTGTTACTCTTCTCACAATAATAGAAAATCAGGAAAATGTTAGGAAAAATTACTTAGATAAAATTGCTTCTCATCTTGTTCTATTGTCACCTATTGCTTCCCTTCTTGTCTTTCATTTAGCATTTTTCAACAACAAGATTTCCAGTAATCCAGTTCGTCATTAGTCTTCATCCTGCTGCCACTGTAACCACCATCCGTATCTCAACATCAGATACTTCTAATACATGTTTTTGAAGTAATCTCATTTTAAAAATAAAAAAATATATATATATAAAATGGCAGTCCAAAGAAAGCACAAATCTCAGAAAATCAAAGATGAGCCATTACCACTATACCAATATGCTCACATTTCAATTTTTCTTTTTCTGCTTGAATGATAGTTTAAAATCCAGATAAGAACACCCAAAACAGAGAGACAGGAAAATCTATTTTTATGGAAGGAACAGCAGTTAGTGACTGTGTTTTCATTTCTTCTTGGGGACCATCACCTAGCTTTGCTATTATAAATTTTCCCACTTTACATCTCTCTCTATCAATGCTTGCATGATAAGGCATCTCTCGTATATCTGCCACGACAAAACTATAACCATATTTAGCACACTACTTATTGTATACTGTGTTTTACATCAGCTCATAAAATACTGGAAGATAGAACTCAATAGAATAGAATGCGCAATTGTTTAGAATTTCTTTTCTACGACACCTCCCACATAAAGCACATGGAAGGAGGTCATCATTTCCTTCACGTTTTCCCAGCAGGAAAAGAAAAAGTGGATTTTTCTGTTTACTCTAATCTCTCCCTCAGCGATCTGTTACACTCATACTTCCACAGTTCCACATGCAACACTATCTGCTGCATTTCTCTTGTCACCAAATCCCAGTATGCCAACCTCTCACTGAGAATATTTAGATTTCCAAAACCCCCTAAATTAGCTCGGTTACCTTCTGAGCCAATCCTCTCTAGGGATGGTGGGCACTAATTGTCTCTCTGCTCTCTTATTCATCCTTATGCTTCCAGCTCCTCCCACTTTTGAGCCATGAACCTACACCACAAATACCCAAAGTTAGCACCCATCAGGTCTGGTGAAGCTGAGGGTCATTCAAATCTTCAACAAGGTCCTGCCTCCATCCACTTTCAGAGTCTGTTCACTTCATCCAAAAATTGTTCCATCTTTTGTTCACCCTTAGAAGAGAGGTGTGGAGTTTTCACCCATAGGCACCCTCACTTCTGATTCCAAGACACCACCAGCATTTTTCAGGACCACCCACATGCGAGTCAAACACTACAAAGCATTTTTCTCTCCTGACATTCTCTCGTTTTTACCTTCATCATGACTTTTTTCCTTGTTCCTCATCTTCCACCTCTATAGAACCTCTTTGGTGCTCTTTCTCCAAATCATGACACAACATTGCACAGCAACACAAAGACACTGCCGCAGTGGCATCTCTCTAAGAAACTGGGTTTTTTGGGACCACGTATCTGCCCTCCTGCCAGACAGGTGAGTCCCATTAGCATCACTGCAAACTCTGCTCCAAAGCGACTGCAGTCCATGGCTCACAAGTTCTCCATCAATCTGAGGATGTTCTGGATGTTTTACACTGCAGTTTGGTTTAATTTGTTGGAAGTGCAGATTTATTCCACTCATTTGTCCTAATAAGAATGGATAGTCTTTCCAGTATATTTTTGCTGATGTTCTACAGTGAAAAATTTAATTCTCTGATAAGTCTCAGCTAAGACAGCACAGACAGATATTTTCTAAGTGACACTGCAAGATCACAGGAGTCAGAAGACTCCACTGAGCCATTGTGACTGCCAGGTTGTGGAAAAGAAGGAAGATGTCCTTTCTTGGCTGAGTATATAAGATTTGATTGAGCTATTACATCTGTCCAGGAAGAACACCTGTGACAGACTGTAGAATATTATTATCAGATTATTTTTGTTACTTTAATGCACTGAATAAAGTACATAAATAGTAACCAGGATGTTTTCTTTCTGGATATTCTTTTAAAATTTGATATTTATAACTGTGCTAAGTCCACCACTTACTTACATGGGTAAGTACATTCTTGGAATATAGTTCTTATTCAAGTAAATACAGCCATTTTTTCATGTCAGTGTTCAGTATCACTTAGTCTCTCAGCTTAAAAACGAGAATAAACCGTGTATGGAAAGCTGGATGGGGTCCTCTTGGGGTCACCTAACTGGAATAGTATTACCCTACCAGACAGCCAGCTGTTGTAACAAAAATCATTTATTTTTAACAACTTTCTGCAGTAGTAATCCCACAGTGGTTTGAGGTGTAAAAAATATCCAGAAAATGCTTAAGAAGACGAAAGGTAGCACCAACTGCTAAGTAAACACTACAGAAAGTGAGCGTTCAGTCGAAGAACTGAAGGACACTGACTTAATCCATTGAACATCAGGAGAAATTTTTTTCAGGAGAATGAAGATACTGCTGCATCCAGAGAGGTATTGATTTCTAGGGACTCGCAGTTCTGCACTGCAAGATTAAAGTTATTTATCTATGCTTTTTACAACTTCCTTTGCAAATCCTGTGTTCTTTATTTCAGTCGCCATAAGGATCCCCAAAGGGGTTAAACTGCAAGCCAGGATGTGCATACTTTTTTATGTATCAACACTGCCTTTGAGATGCAGGAAAGGGTCTAGAAAAAAAAAAATGTGTCTCTGGAAGAGCATTTGAGGAGCTCCACATCTGAAGAGAAGAGTGAACTCAGCTTGAAAAATGGCTCTACTGCAGAATTTAAACACTGGGTCCAATAACACAATCTGGTCACCATCCACTTGGGAGGCTCAGCCAGACCATGACAAAATTCACAGGCAGCACATCACAGAAAATCCTCTCTTTGATGACAGATGATGAAAGGACATGCAGAAATTTCTAGCTGAATTATGCCTGAAGTAGCAAATAGAGACAAGGAAAATAAGGCAACTGATCCTGAGATTAGGAATCAAAGGGCCTGTAGTTCTCACGGCTTTGGCACTGAATTATCTTAAGAATATTTTTAAGGCATTCATTAATTTAACTCATTTGCTCCTTAATATGAAATACAAAATATAAATCAAAGCTAGATGTATTTTCTCTGTTTTAAAAGACAGAGCAATGGAAAATAGTAATGTGGTAACTCTTTACAATGCAAATTTGAAACCAATTTGCAGTGTTTTATATGTAGTTTATAGCCCCAGACTGAAGATCTTCCAAGCATGAACACCTTTTGAGTTGCAGACTGAAGGGAGAGCAGGCCTTTCCCATGCTGCAGAGAAATCACATTTACAGTATTTCTGGTCTGAGTGCACCCTTAACAACCACCTCTTCTTACAAATACTTTTATCCGTTTTCAGAAATAAGTATTAAATAGTCACTGTATATAAAATTTGGTGAGTGGCACAACAAAATAAAGTACAGGTGTTGTGGCCTCCTGTCAGACCAACCTATGCCTTCCACAGCTAGAGGACTGGGAGGAAAAGAACATTTCGTGGCCACAGTGGACAAATCCATGCAAATTCCCGTGCTATAATAAAGCAGCTGATGAGATGCCTTGATCCATAAAAAGTAGAATCATTAAGAGGAAAAGGAGGTGACATTGCCTCTGTATTTCATGCACTTTATACTAATCCCAAACATACGTAGTTCTTTCATCCAGTTTTCCTGAAGAATGTTGAAAAATGAGTCCAAAAAAAAATAAAACCTATAATGACAGCTTTATAGGGACAAAGGCACTAAGTATAATGTCTTTAAGAACAAATACAAAAGTGACTGCGATGGTAAGAGACATCCTAAACAGAAAATATTGGCAATCCCTTAAAAGAAAAAAAAAAGGTACAAGACTGTCCAGTAGCTGAAGACAAATTTGAATAAGGTATTAGGTTGAGATTTGTGTTGATTTTCTTTTTATGTAATGGTAAATAACCACTTTATTTTTCTCAGAAAGTTAAGAGGACTGTTAGGATTATGCATGTTAGTCACCTTCAAGGGTCATCCAAAGGAGCAGTCAAGGCCTGGACAATTTGGAGAGGAGGGTGCAGTAATGACTTTCTGCAGAGTGTCACCCCATCTAGCAGAGGCTGTTGGTACTTGGTGGCCTGTCATGACTCCTGGGTACACAGAGATTAGAAGCACACAGCAGAAGGAAATCCCAGAGGGGGCTGTGGCCTTTTAGAGAACTCCCTTTCATGATCTTTCCTTAACAGATTTACAGCCCTTCTGAATTCACCCAGCAGAGAGGATGCCTCCCAGGCATCTGTCTGTTTACAAAGTAGCAATTGGACTTCCATCACTTCAGTGATGGTTTGGAAACTGTTGATTGCCTTCGTCTTCTACCAACTGGTCTTTGGGAACAAAAACACCAGGTGAAACTGGGTGAACCAACTCTTTCTTTCCTTTTCTTCTTAGTCTCATCAGTACGTTTTTGGAGTCCTCTTTTTCCTTCTTCTCTTAAAGACTTTCAAAATACTGTGTAATTTGTCCATACAAATAGACAAATTTGTAGACAAATCTTCATTACATTTTATTATGTGAGTAGAAACGACACATAATGACATAATGCAAGTTGTCATAATAAACTGATGTGTCATGTGAAAGGATATTATAATCTCAGAACATCTATTCATTCATGTAATCTTTCAAGATGGTTGATGGGAGAACATTTAGAGTGAACACCCAGGAGACAAGAAACAAAGAAGAAATAAGAACATATTTTTACTACAGAGTGTTTAATGCATCTCTCTACATTAAAATACCCAAAGCTAAGAAAGTGTATAGAAACCACAACAGAACTTGAAGCATGTGACACTGGCTGCAAGCCTGTCTCTCTACCATTTGGACAAATTCCTTTGATGACAATAATTTTAAATTCTAATTATCTTTTCGAACAAAGCATCGGAAAGAGCCAAGGAAGGACAGTGACACGAAAGAGACCTCGTAATGCTGATGACACAAGGAAACAAATCAGGCTGCAAGGACTTCCATGTCTTTGTAATCTGAGGATCCAGAAAGCCCTTCATCACAGGATGCCTGGAGATTGCCTCTCGACTTCAATTGACAAATCACTCCCAGGGCTCAGTTGCTTGATTTGCCGTGCTGTATCAAGAATTCATTGGCCTCAGTGATGCAGATTTGAGGAGAAGGAGTAAGCAGGTGGAAAAATCAGAGATTAAAGATTCTGTGTTTGCTGAAGCATTCATGCCTCCACCCAAAAAAAAGTTTATTGAGCCCTGCTATGAGCAAGTATCTCTGAAACTGTATGACCAGGGTATTTTCTCCATGTTACTGTAATTCTATTCAAAGCAGTTTCACAGAGCTCAAGGCAAGAAGGACCATCACATTCTCTCCTCTATCGAAGCTATATATTTTAGCTAGAAGAATGCTTTTCAGTCCACAGTTTTACTGTGAAAGCATGGGTGAAGTCAAAATGTTACTTGTGCTTAAGATTTCTACAAGATGACCCTGTCAGACTAAGACTAAAACTCAAGTTCTCAGCTCATCTCAGAAAGAGAAATCATGTCTTCCTCAAAGCACAGCAGTCAATACGACCCCAAGAAGGTGAGCAAGGCACACCAGCTAGACAGGAAAAGTGTGCTCTGTGTCAACCCACCCAATCTTCCAACTGCTTCAGGAGGAAAGGAAAAAAGTGTGATAGAGTTGGTTGGCTATACATTGGAAAAACAGAAATCCTTCCCGACCAATGCAAGCATGGAGCTGCTATCCTGAAACATGATCTGAACAAGTCTGAAAGAGAGATTGTTGCATGAGAGCTGCAAATATTAGGAATATGTTGAAGATAATGCAGGCAGAACACTTACATGAACCAAGAAGAAAAGGATAAATACAGGAGAACCACAAACTGCTAAACCAGTCAAAACTCTGCATCTAGACACTCCAGTACTCTTCCCAAATATGTGGACTAGCTTGATAATTTTAACTTTTTCCTCCAAATGTACTTCAATTGATGTTTGAATAAAGCAACGTTAAAAAAAACCCAAACAAAACAACACCCCCCCCAAAAAATAAAAATGCAGAATAACAATCTACACACAGCTTCGCTTTGAAAAGTCATAAAAAGTAGTGAATCCACCATTTCTCAGATTCTACAGTAATTTCTGAGGCTCACTGCGAAACAATTACCTTCAAGATAAAACTTAGGAGCTTTGGATCTTCGTACACCTCTGTTAGCAAAGTTGTAATGCTCTCCTACCCAGAAACAAGCTATTTTCCATCAATAAGTACCTCTGCCCAGTGATAAGATCATGTCACAATTTCATTTTGATTAATGGAGAAGCTGCTACTGCTATCAGTTACTCTCACATTTTACTGCAAAAAATAATTGATTTTTAAACACACAGCTAAAAGAAAGAATTCAACAAAAAAGTGTCTCTGACTCAGTCAAAACAGATATTTTCCAGCCAATCACAAGCATCAACACATTTTACTTAAGGTAAAGTCAATCTATTTTTTTCAAGTTAAAACGCCTGGTGCATTTTTTTGTGTTATTTAGCCATTTCAATGTTTTTCTGGGGTTTCTTGTTTGTTTTTAAGACAGTATCAGAAGACATAATGCTTTCAAACAAAAATGATTCACAAGTTTGTGTTGAAATCTTTAACCAATCCGCTTCAGCACTTGCAGAATGCTGGGGTTTTTTTTCTTTTTTTCTTTACGTTTTAAAATGTCCTCTTGTCCTGCATTTTTCAAAACAATGGCAATGTGGAAGGAACACTATATTGAATCTGTCGACTTTCTCTCTCAAATGCCATTTTTCTGAAAATGATCTGGTGATCAGTGTCCTCACTCTCTTTGTAGATAATAGGGAATTTAACATATTTACAGTGTCTGACTGGAATATCATAACTAATCCTGGAACCACCCACTAAGAAAGTATGAGTGCAAAATATCAATTAGCTGGCTTATAAAGACAGCACTGGCCATCCTGGCACTGAATGTGGGAAAAACAGTATGTGATCATGTAATCAAAGGCCACATCACAAAGCCCATGCATAAGGGGATTGAGTTAAGCCTGCACAGACAAATACCTTAATTCTGTCATTTATAAACTCAACTGGCATCTCCTGGACACTTGACTTTACAATCTGAATAGCATTAACTAATTTAGGTGTTCTGTGCTGACTAATGACTAATATTACTAATGACTAATATGACAGACCCATAATCATCTACCTGTCATGGTGGGAAGACAGACGCTTAGATAGCCAAGTTTTTCACATAATTTCATCTGAATAACAAATAAAGCAGAGCCTGGGTCTGTTTTGAAGCTCACAGGGCTTGGAGCTAATGATATGCTGCATAGCATTCTGAATGTTCTTGTCATTTACACAATAGCACACTACTCCACCACATTGCCAAACACACAAAAAAGTATAGGTTTTACCTCTTGATGAACTCTTGCATCCTCCAAGAATTCTTATCTAAAACGCAGTGATTGCCCCCTAAGAAAGACCATTGCAATTTTTCACTGCCGTACCACCTGGTTCAGGGTGCTGTGATTTTTTGTCATCATCCACCAGTATGGATCTACCAGACATGAGGTTAATACCAGTGCACTAGTGAAAGAACAATTTTCTTCAGGTTTGAAAGCTTGTATTCTTTTGTGTTCTCATTTTTTTCAGCATTTTCTTTTTCTCTTTTTTTTTTTTTTCCTTTCTTCCCCCAAATCTGTGTTTAAGAGGATGTGAATGTGGCTTTTGTGCTGATTTGGTCATTATTTCACCCAAGACATTTTCTGAAACTGGCAGCAGTTCCATCTGTTAACAACAGCAGGAGGGAAAGGTAAGTAAAAAATAATAGCCTGCCAATCATGCCTGCACAAGAAAAATTATGGGCCCAAACCAGACCGTACAGCAATAATGTAAAATTGGCCTTAATAAACTTCTTCTTGGACTGCAAACTAAAAGCCAATGTATCTAGAGGAATTTTCTTACAGAATTCTATCATCCAACTCCTCATGTTAACATCCTCAGATAGTCAAAAACAGGGGAAATGAGAAGACAGTCATCTTTGGAACATCCTAAGAGGTATGTTAACAAGTACTAAAGACATGCATAAAATTTAACCTAGTATATTTCAAATATTAAGTGTCTGGAATTACCATAAAGAACCATGGCAACAACAGGCAATTAATTCACACTTATGCAGATTACCATAGAGACTGGACCAACATACCAGAAATTATCTGTAATTTTTCACTCCAAACGTTCAAGCACAGTCTATAATTTCCATAGTAATTGGCTGCTTGTAATAACCCCAGAAATATTATAAAATCTCTGAGAAACACTATGAAATCTTGACATAATGAAGGTCAAACAGAATTTTAAAAATCGACACAGTTTTTTCCTATATTACAGGAGCCAAAAAACTTTTCAACTTCCAACATGGTACTGCAGGAGAAATTAATGCTATTCTGTCAGGTGAAAAAAAAAGAAATGCACTTACATCACCACAAATAACAACAAAACCAGCCGAGGCAGTGCAGAGCTGCAGTGTGCAGAGCACGGATTCCATGAAGCATCTCCTTGTTCTTTTTTTTCAAGAAGTCTCCACCAGATCAGAGTTCAGCAGCCATTTTGTTGCTGGAACTTCATGTAGATTTTTTTCCAGACAACCTACTATTAAGGAAAACTAAATAAAAATGAAGAAAAAAAAAAGATACTCAGATCCTGAATTTCAAAATCTATTGCTCTTACAGGTACCTCAGCAACAAGAATCTGTGTAAAGACTATGTGCTCAGGAGGATTATCCTTGACTCCTTGTGTATGATCATAGCTTTTTCAAATCCCTAAAAGCTGAAAATTTTACTGAAAATATTGTTTCTATAAGAAATGAGTACCTGCTTATATCCAGTATGACTAACCCTATATAAAACATGCTTGGGTACTGTTTACATGGGATTTTCTGTAGTTTCAGGTAACGTATTGCCAGCAAAACCATTGAAATATAATTCAAACTAGTCAACACTAGTAATAACGAGTGGGGAATTACTGATTCAGTGGAGTTTTGAAGGCATCAGACAGGCAGGACTGGAGCAGAAGTGAATACCAATTACTGACTCAAAGAGCTGAGACAAGCAAGAACAGCCCGGAAGACAAACCGCCTTCTCCCTTTTGACTCTACAGGAAGACTGAGGATAACTGCTCTCCCCATGCTAAAACTATTCCTGAACACTTCTGACCACCACCACCACCAGCCCACAAGTCCATTTCTCATTTTGCATCACACATGACATACTTCAAAGCACACAGAAGTCAGTGAAAGCATTCCCATTAACTCCAATTGCCCTTGAATCAGTTCTTCAGAGCAACTGCACACCAGCTGAGCTTCATAGCTTTTGATCAAGTCACACCTAGTTTACAGTGGCAGTAGAAATTTCCATCACTGAATCTGAGAAGCCTTGTACTTATCTTTTCACACAATGGGTAACGAAAAGACAAATAAACATGTCATCTGTGTGTGTGAGGGGAAGTCAATCACCTTACGCTGAGCATTTCTAAAACATATTATGAAAGACTCTCTTAAAAATGTGGTCAACTTGAAAATAGCAGAGTATGCCAATGCCAAGGTTGAAAGTGACTGAAGTATTCTGAAGTTGGATCCCTGATTTGGATAAATAAGCGCTTTCAACCTTTACATAATTCCTCAGAATTCCTAAGTTTTATTAATCAGGAAGCAAAATTTACAAAAGAAAGTCCTGTATGCAGTGTTTTCCTATGCTAGTGGCATAACAGTGTTTAAAAGATCAATTAGCCCACTTTTTTTTTTTTTTGGAGTGTCTAAATTTAGAAAGTTCACAGAAAGAAGGGATGTAAAATGTCTATTTAAAACTTCAAACTCTATTGAGCATCAGCAAAGTATAGTTATTATTTGTTTAGCAATCCTAGCAGACAATCACACCAAAACAATCACACTGTCTGATGCAATTAGACAGCAGGCAACCTCAATTATAGACGGGGTACTGAATGGCTTTGTGTAACTCACTTAGTGTGACTGTCATCATTACATACATTGTTGCAAGGATATTATAAGTCATTTGTCAATGATCCTTGAAAAGCATTAATTCTTTGTTGGAATCACTTGAGAGTGATATAGCACAGTACTTTTTATTGCACATGAATGAATTTTGGTCTGGGGTTTCCTTTTTCATCCCTCGCATAACATTTTTCAGAAAACTCAATACTGTCAGGAAGGTACAAATTTCTCCAGGCTGCAAATGCACCGCATAAAATATTTAAAGTGAAATCTGGGCTTGGTGACAGTCATAAAGTTAATCTAGTTCTGCTTCCGAGCCTCTACAACCGTTTGAGCACATCAGAACCCATAAGAAAACTGCTCGCCAAAAAGGCTGTGCAATTTGATAGATAACTTAAAATTCAAGGAATCACAAGTGCCACCTACACAGACTATCACGGCACCTTCTGCCAGCTCACAGGTCCATGGGCATACCCCAAGCACACTCAGCTCCTCATGGCCACAGCCGAGAGACCAGGACATGGCAGCACCTCGCAGCAAGCATCCAGCCCATGTGCAACAGGCACAGACCTAGATCTAATAAGGAGCTGCCCTCAAAAATTAAGATTCAGAGACATAGCTCAGCAGGGTATAAATACATGCGATATTATTCATGAGTGTTTCCACTGAAGCTTTTGTGTCACAGTATTAATCGTTTCAGTTTGGTGTGTTGATGTTCACGAACACGTAAGCAGAAAACTACTCACATGCTTTACATTACATATAGAAGTTGAATAAATATTTTGCTGACTCATGCCAGCTCCTGGATGAAGCCGGTGCTTGAGAAACACTGTCATTCCTACTGAAAAGACCTAATGTCGGCTCCAGAAGAGGGCAGTGCTGGCTAAAACTAGCAGGACACGAGCCCTTCGAAAGCCTTGGCTTGCAAAGGGCAGTAAATCTCATACACCAAAAACTCCCAATCCGAATATTGCAAAGATGAATGAAAACTACCACACCACAGAGGAACAAGACAGTAGAGCAGTCCTGAGCAAGACACCAAGTTTTGAAACATTTATTTAACAATGTTCATATTTTTTCTTGAGATTCGGGCAGAAGCTGAGTCTGTTTCTCACAACCTTTCTGTCTTTAGAAAGCCTGAGACAGGTTAGAAAAATTGCTATTTGTAGGAAAAGGAAAGTGATTGATAGTGGTTGTTATCTCTCGTTTCACCTTGTAGAGCTCAATCTGCCTGTTCCTTTCATCAGAGGCGTAGGGAAGGGATTCCTGCTCCGAGTGACCCAAGTATTACTCACCTAGAGGCACAGAGAAACTTGTGGGAAAGAGATCTTGTTTCAGACCCTACTCTCACCCGCATAACTCACATGTAAAACCAGCAAAGAAACCATGGGCTGGCAAAGAAATTGAGGCCCTGGGACTGAGAATTGTAAAGAGACTCTTTGCTTTCCTGCAACAGAAAATGAGTTGTGGGAATGGTACATAGGTCACCTCCATACGAGGGTGAATAACAGAGCCTGCTCCGGGCAGGTCCTCTGACTTTCCTGACAACGACCCCTCCTCGTTTCACAGAAGCAATGGGATTGTGAGGAACTGTACCTGCTGTGGGCACAGGCAGCCAGAGGAAGGCGGTGCTCGAGGCCAGGGTGATGGGTTCACACCCTGGCTGGCCCAGACTCTCCCTGGCCTCCTTGGCTGTGAGGAACTCCTCAATTACATGTGAGCCTTTTGTAGGTAAAACCAATTCAGAAAGCACCTGGAGAGCATGGAGCCATTCAAACCCCAGCCAGAACCAAAACTCATGGGAAACAGAAAGAAAGATGGGAGGCTACTGCCAGATTTCAAGAGAGCTTCATTATGCAGCAGCAAGAAATGGGTGCCAGCAAAGCAGAGGGCAATCAGAAGATAGCTTTGCTTCTGACAAGCTCCATTCCTGACGGGCTTTGACTCTGATCATTTCACATTTTAAAGAGCTTTTAGTTATTTCAGGTACAGGAGGTTATGAAATGCAATTACAGGAGCTGGAAGAGGCCTGCACACCAGATAAAAATACTGGCAGAGATGCTTTCAAGCAAGAGGCAGGGAAATTGAAAGCTTTGTCCACATTTTAATGCAAGGAACAGAAGCAATTTTGAGGTCACGCTTGTGCCTCAGGTCCAAGCACATGGAAACAAAGTTCTGGAGACGTTGTGAAAACACAGGAACTCAACCCAGAGCAAAGTTGAGCTTAGGAAACATGGACAATAACTTCACATTGTGAACATGATAGAAATAACAAGATACATCAAACAAAACTGGAAAACAAAGACCACACACAGCTCAATGTCAGGTCACTGCTGGGGCCAGGGGTTCCTGGGGCTGGGCACTGGGAGTGTTAGGGGCTCTCCAGGTGAGTGAGGGCAGAGCCCCACAGCCCTGTCCCACCACCCCAGCCATGAGCAGGGCGGCCTGGAGGAGCCACGGCAGCCCCATGCGCCATCCCGGGGATGGGTCAAGGCTGGGCGGGAGGTGGAGGATTCAGGTCAGGTCCCATGAGAGGAATGAGGGTCAGACAGAGCAAGGCCTGAGAGGACCTTCAGGGCCCTGACACTCAGTGAAAACGTGCAAAATTCAAGAAAATAAGAAGCCCTACAACACATAAATCTACTACCCTCAGAGTTAACAAAAAGCACAACCTAGGGTAAGCACCAGAACTTGTGGGGATAAAAAAAAAAAAAAAGAAGAAAGAAAAAAAAAAACGACCAAAAAACTACAATAAATCATAAACATATTGGAAAAGATAGTAATGTGTGTCCAGCATGGGTAAGAGAGGTGCTAGCATGGGCAAGAGGGCTGGTGCCACTTGATGAAATGCTCCCCAAATAATTGCAGAGTAACAGGGGATTAACAGCAGTAACAGAAACTCTTCATTCAGAAAGAAAAGGCAAATTCACTAGGTTAAAATTTTGGCACGTGCGCTCACAAGGAAATGGAGCATCAGCAAAACAGCGTGATCTGCTGTGTTGAAACTTTGAAAGGCATGAATTAGTTAAGAGAAAACAGTAGCCTGCCATTAAGTGATAGTGAGGGGAATAAATGTTCTCTTCTAGCTCTGAGATCAATGGGAAAACAAGAACAGTTTTCTGTCAGTATTACTACACTTTCCATTTCCAGCTCTGAGAAACTGGAGGGACTGGCAAAAACTAAGCCCTCATCCAGCATCACTGCTCACTTCTCACATCTGTATTTTTGTAGTGAAATGCTTTGCTACCAGGCACTGTGGACTTCCACATGGTTCTCCTTTCTAGCCAATCTCAAAAGGAGCAAAAGCTTTTAGCAGTTTGTAGTGTACCACTAAATGATGGAGCCCTAAACACAAAAAAAAAAACTTTGCATTTTTATTCCTCCCATACACAGCTGCACTGCTGGCTGACTCCTAGGAGGTTTTGAGTTTTTTCCCCTTATAAATACAAATGACCAGTTGCAAAAAGGCTTCTCTGTGTCCAGAATCACCGCCTTGAAAAAGCTTTGCAATATCCAGTATGTCAGTACAACTACACAGAAGGGCATCTAGATATTCCTCTGCTCCCTAAGGTTAACGGTGTTCAGAAGCAGGCCTGTGACTAGCACTTGCACGACTTTTTCTTAGGAAAGAAACAAGGGAACTTTCATTCCACAGAGCATGCATCGGTCTCAGATACAGGAAAATATAGGTGAAAGCGAGGGAAAGGAAAGAAAAGGGATTTATAAAGATACAGTAAAGAGAATTACTGTCTTCGGTCTGCCAATGAGACAACAATAACACTGCCCCCATCACAGATTCCCCTGGCAACACTTGTTTTTGTAATTACACTTGCCTTTAAAATTATTTTTCCTCCTTCATTGTTGTGGGAAAAATCCACCTAAGTAACAAGGGAATCATTTGACAGTACATCAGAGAAAGAGTGAAATTATTCCATGCAAAAGTGATTTGAAATACAAAAAAAAAAAAAGGAATGTAATAAAAGAAATTATATATCTTGGATAATCTGAAACATTAATAGGCACAGTTATGCAGACAGAAGTGTGATCCATTTATTTTTTATCTGGTACCATGCATCAGGGTATCTAAGAGCCTAAATTATCTCATTAATGACCTATTATCTAATTTTTCTCTTTTTCTCTTTACCTTATCTTATTCCTTCCTTACTTAAAGGATAGTCATTCCACTTGTTCTTTATAGAGACAAACTAATTGAGTTAACAAATGAAATCTCTGTACATGCAACACAGCTAGTCTGTTAGTTCTGTGATTTAAAGCAATCAATTCAGGACAGTTTCTAAGAAAAAAAAGAGAAAACCATATCTAGGTTCTTTAATAAGAGTATTACAATAGTGGCAACATACTGTAAGGGTGAAATTCATCTGGATCCTGAGTGATTCTAAGGACAGGACAATGCTAAAAAGCTACAGCCAAAACAAGGCTTTTTCAAAATTAGCTCATGGGAAACATTGTCTATGCTTCATCTGGACTTCGGGCTTTCAAGAATTGGAGAGAGGTGGGTATACGTGATGTGGATTTAGAAGTGAACCAGTCTAAATCCATTTATTCTGCTACTAAAGCCAGTTAGAAGGCAACCAGTGCTAATGCAGTAGTCACAGGCAACCAGGTCTTATCATTTCAAATTGGAGGCTGACTGACAGAGAAAATATTTTGCTGGATAATTCACGAGGGCATGATTAATGCAAGACTTCCAGTAGATTTATCATGTGATAGACCCTGATGGGAAAAAGCAGTGGGTGGGAAGGGGTATATTGAATACAAGGAAGAGAAAAAGGAAATGTAGCCAGGATCACCCTCTTTGATTTCATTTTAGCAATACTTGGACATAAAAATCCCAGCCAGAGCACATAGCTTTTTGTAGCAACCAGCCAGCTATGAGGTGCTACTCGGTGATGATCTGACTGACTTAACATAACGACAGTTAAGCTGCTGTACTAAATGACTGCTGATGATTAAATGCCACAGTGCAGGTGCTATTCTGATTTACATCCATCGTGTGAAGAGTGTGGCTTAATGCAAATGCAGATGGTATTTACAAATTAGCAGCTGGGGGTGATGGAAAGGCAGCAGAACCTCAGTAGTCAGTAGGTCGGCTGCTTTAATCACAGAAGATGCACTCAGACCAAATGGCCCTTTTAAAGCATCTCTTTGTTTCTGAGGGTAGTAATCTCCATACCAGTGAAGATAAATGGCTGACCCGGGGCCAAGCAATCTCTGGTTACTCCTTCCATGTTTTATCTCCCTTGCACCAGTATCATCAGCACCCAGCACTAGAAGGGATATGGCAACCAAAGTCCTAAAGAGAAGAGGCACCTAAGAGAAACTCAAAGCTGCAGGAAAAGGTTTCCACTAATCTTTGCTGCAGGCTTTCACTCTCCCCAGTGAATTCCTCTTCCCACAGTCCCTTAAGGAAAGCATCTGACATGTGGTTAGTGTTGCAACCCTATCAGATACTTTCGCCTGCTAGACAGAATTCACATCCTGAGACTGGGGGAACCCCTACAGACAGTGCATGTAACTGCTGCAGAGCAGAAGTGAGAGACAGGACACAGAGAAAGCAGGAGGCTCTGTTTTAAACCTCCTCTATAATTAGATAGCAGAATCCGTGACAGCTCTTGCTGTGTTTAAAATTGGACTATCTCAATCACTTATCCTGCTCTGGCAGGCGGGTTGGACACGATGATCTTTCGAGGTCCCTTCCGACTCCTGACATTCTGTGATTCTATGAGACCCATCTAAACTCTGAGGCTAGAAGTTCCTATGGCTGGTAGCAAGGAAGATTTCTCAAGGAGATATCCCTCTGGACTTGCCCTGCTCCTTACAAATTTTTCCTGAGAGTCTTCTGCTGGCCGCTGCCAGAGTTGGGGGACACTGAATCCCATGGACTTTTCTTCTGATCCAGCATGGCCAGTCCTGATGTTCCAGCAAAACAGTGACTGTAGGTACATTCCTGAAAAGAGAGATTTTGCATTTCACCCAGCTAACAATAAGCTTCATGAAACTGGGACAGCAGCTGTGACAACACTGCCTGACAGATTAAGTCTTTTCAAATCATTTCTTTTTCATCCTGACTTTACAGCTGCTACAATACGCCAGAAAGAGTGAAACAGGTTAAAAGCCAATGTAAATTACACTAAAGAAAACCATTGAAAATTCCAGTTTTCCCCTATAGTCAGATGCTATATAGTTAAACATGTTGGAGTACAGCAGCTTGCCTCACAGCACTGGTTGAGGATCACCAATATAAAGAGACACAGAAGCACCATCTTACCTCTGCAATCAATTTCTTCCACCACTGGCTCATGGTTGACAAAAAACCTAAATGCCATGATGTTAGAAGAGAAGACTTGATCTGACAGCGCAGATGAGAAAGGATCTCAAATTCCACACACAGCACAGCTAGCAACATGCTGAGGTAACAGTTATGCCCAACACATCAGCATCATACATCATAATTACCCCAAGGGTGAAAACCGCTAGAGCAGAAAACATATCACAAGGGCCCTGAAATTCTGTTTTTTGAGGATATCTATAATGCCATAGTCAGTATTTCTGGGCTGACAAGAACAATAAAGCTTGGTAGGCTACCTCATTCCTGTCAATGAGAGAAAAAAAAATGAAGAACAGCTTGAGCTACATGGATAGATTTATGTCCCCAGCCAAGAGGTGAGTGTAGGAAGACTGCTTGGACAGCTGGCCCAGTGATTAGAAAACAACTGACCTTCAAAGATAACCCTCTGATTATCATTCACTATCTTTCCCTGCAACCTGAACAAGAGTCATCTGTATTTTCTAAAGTGGTTGTGTTCATTCTATGGTTATAGTCATATTTTTCTTCTTAATTCCATCTCCCAGCTCATTTCAAATGATTTCTAGAGGATGCCAATATAAACAGGTAAGCATTTTCAGAGTCTAAATAGCTGCTTCATCTGCAACTCTCAGTTAGAGTTTGCACAAAAATAAAGGTCTGCATCAGTCAACCCCAACACCCAACCTTAATCTTGATACTTATTAAATTTATCCTTGTCTATTGCTGTGACAGAAACTGCTTATACATGAGGAAGAAAATGAGCAGAGCCCTGCTATATTATTTACAAGGTGTCAAAACGATGCACAAAGCTTTACACACAAATGAAGAAGAAAGTTCCTGCCTTTGAGAATTTAATCCAGTTTTGAAGAGACATTGCCAGTGGTCCTGCTTTCACACGGGCAGAATCACCATGTGCACTGATGTATGGCATACATACGTGGAGAGCCCAGAGGTTATTTTACTGACTATCATACAAAGCCTAATGTTTTTCAAATTAGCATTTCCACAAGCACATTCTCAGATATGAGCCTACAAGCTGCACCTGATAACCCATATCAATAATGAAAGTTCTTTATGAACAGTGTCTTTGGGCTCGACACATTTTAAAAAAAAAATCTTTAACAGCTTTTTAATAGCTTTTTGGTTGAAAGAAGTTAAGCTATCTGTGTTGGTCTGTTGTATTATCTATTTTCATAGTGAGCCATCAGGACCAATAATAACACTCTTCCTTCAGGAGTTATGATTTCTAATTGACATTCATTGACCTTATCATAAAAAGATAGAACAACTTTTTGAATTCACGGGGATTAACCTGTAATACTAAACACATGGCCAGCTTTCTGTACAGCCTTAAACTACTCTTGAGCAGTCTCTGAATGCCACTGTATTAATATGATCAGGAACAGGATCTGAGCAATTCTGAGGGAATTATAGCAAAAAGTTAAGAAACCAAGCAGCGGTGATGTGCGAGAAAGATGTACAGATATCAGCTATCAAAATCACTGGAGAAAGTGGAAGCCCTATGTTGCAAGAGGACATATATTGTGAGCATGAGATTGGTAAAAGAACTATTCAAGCCAAAGAGTCAGAGGATAAAGACAGATAATGAATAATCTTAGCCTGCAAATTAGGCCCAACAATGCAATTTGATTCTCAACCAGCCTTCTAATGGGACACAGAAGAGAGAGAGCAGGAAGATCTCTAACTACTTTAAAATGAAGACTGATTAGTCTGTGAAAAAGATTTTACGGTGTGTTTACATCCCAAAAGTAGGCCTTGATGATCTAGGGCAGGATGGAGTCTTCTATGACCCAGCATAGTTTAAGCCACAGGGACTGGGTTGAATTTAAGCTCTGTGTTACAAGATAGAATTGTAGACCAAAAACTATTCCTAACATGGTAACGATGGCTTGTGATCTAGCATGTGTTTGGCTGTGAACAAGGGATTACACCCAGCTCTACTCCTACCTCCACTTGCATCCAGTTCAGAAGAGCTAATGGAGTGTCCAGGAGGTGGGACAATGCAGCTGGGAAGGTCAAGTTCCAGAGGCAGACTCATGGGACTGGGCTGACCCTTTTGCCAGGGGATTTTCTAACATAATTTCTACTTCTTGTCAGAAGCAGTTGAGCAAAACACCTTGCTCACAGGCTCTATGCTTTTCTGCTAAATCACTCCTTCTCTTGTCATCATGAATGGATTCAGAAACTCAGACATACACCCCAGCAGTTTCTCTCTTCAATTAAAACTTACCAGAGAGAGCAGAGGTCTATACAATTAAGTGTCAACACACATCAACACCTACAGAAAAGACGTACAACAACATAAGCGCATTCTCTGCAAGTCAGTGGGGCTGGAAACATGAATAGCTGTTCTCTTTTTCACATAGATAGAAGCCTGGATTTGTGCCATCGCTTTTTAAATGGCCCCAAGATAAGTAGCTTGCCACTGTGTGCAAGCAGGGGCCAGATAGATTCTGCAAAAAAAATGGAAAAGTGTGTCTCTATCTATAATGTTCAATGAAACAAGGTTGTTTTACCCAGAGCAAAGTAAGACTAAATTGCTGAGCTCACTGGGGCAAAGTCAATCGCTTCTCATCAACGAAAGCTGAACAAATGGGAAAGGTGACTTCTAACCTTCCCACTGAGAGGGTGATCTGTTACACTTCTCCAGTCACTATTACTGTTTAAAGGTGAAACCCATGGGTTATATATATTGTGACTCTTAACTGGAAGACAGTGGAATTTTCACAATTCTTGAAGAAGATGAGGTCATATTGCAGTCATGGTGAGGCCCTGGACTGGACTGTGAAGAAGACCCAGGAAACAATATTTGTTGGTTCAGCAAATCTAGTAGTAATGAAACAAAGAGCTACTTATACTTATTCTCTATGCTAAGAGATGCAGCAATGGCAATGGGCATGTCTTCTGGCTTTTGCCTGAAGGAGAAAGTACAATACATAGACAACAGCACCCTCCACCAGGGCAGTGATACTCAGCAAATCTCTAGCTCTAAGCTTAGATTCATAGCTCATGAAGTGGGACAGAAGCAAGGCAGACACTCTCTGCCCCTTTGGACCAATTACTTGTCTTTGAGCTTTACCTTCAAAAGGCACTGCTCTGGCTTACGAAGCAGGTAGGGATGTATATTTCTATTTCTGTTTATATTTATATAGTGTCTATCACCATATTGATAAACATTCTTTGAAACCACCCTAGTCTTGGCTGGAGAAGCCAAGATTGGTTTTTCCCACCAAGAATGGGAACTGGGGCAGACATCCCCTACCCCTTCTTCACTTCTTTGTTTCATTTCAGCATAAAAAGTTTAGTCAAGCCAACCCTACCTGAGCATCATGACTACTCGTAAATTGTTGTAAATGAAAGTTTCTGCTCAACAAACTGATATCTATCTCGAGAGGCTGCTGGATAGCTTACTACCAGAGAGTTACAATGAGAAGGGAGAAAACCTGATTCCTTCCTGTTTCTTCCCCTTCATTACAAAATTACATACTTCACAGCAAGTGTAGTCCCTTCTATGGAGCTGGGGATGTTAGGTAGAAATAGCTAGGCAGAAATAGCAGTAGGAGAAGTCTTCAAAGGCCCACTTGGTAAGCAGTAGGCACTTGCCTAGTTAAAGAATATGAACAGCCTTTAGCTGATTAAACAGATATACATACATATCCAAAGAGAGGTCACGAACAAAAATGTCACATCCCCAAAGTACTCTGACAAGGACTTGAGATGAGTTATTTGTATGCAGGCAAAATGCCAAAGAAAGTGGTCTCCTGACATGAAACATGTTCCATGATGAGTCAGGAAAGATATAAGGTCACACGAAATCAGTGATGAAAGCATCCAGAGACAGCTCTGGTGGAGGCAGAACTCGGCAAAAGCCCTGCAGGGAACACAGCACATTGCTAACTGTTTTACTGTGGTAAGTAGATGGCAGATCATGGCCTTGAATATTTTTACAAGCAAGCCCAAAACACTCTTAATCCACCAACTGACCACAGGAATGGAAATCTTGTATTTTTTACTGATATTCCTTAGACACCTTTGAATTTCCCTGATGGGAGAGCGATGATCCTCCTTTCAAAACAAATTACAGTAAATTTCACTTGTACAAAAACAAAAGTGTCAGCAAGACTCACTGTGGTTTCGGACTTCCCATATTCAGTATATGAAAACATGTAAGAAAACAATAATAGCTGTATTTTCTTAAATACTTTTATGCAGACCGTTGTTCTGGGGAGAGTTGGAAGAACACCATGATTCAGTACTGAGAGTGTCATGGCATATAAATACAGTTCTCACTGAGAGCATAACAACCGCTTTGTTTTGATGTGCACAGCTGAGCAAGAAGTCATCACCAAAATAAACCTGATTCAAACAGGCCAGAAATGGTTTTGTTTCTTTTCTTTTTGCTCTTGGGTCATATTCACTGTTCATATGAGAGTATAGTTGCACTGAACTTTATGGTATGCGATCCGCGTAGACCACAGATTAATATAACTATAAATATCAATTTTCAAAAATATCTGTTGGTATCACTTTTTAGCCTTTTTTAACTCTGCCTAAATGTTTCTCACTATTTTGTTTACAGTCATGATGAAAACCATGAGAAGCAGATGAGCACAACTCTACCTCTATGGAAGAGAATGTGAGGGTTTTGTTTGCGTGTTTGCATAAAAGTTCTGCATGGAAAGACTGAGAGTGACTGAAACTTCTTGTATAGAGATCAAGGTATTTTTGAGGTGTAAATTTAAGTGCATGTACTTAGCAGGGAACAACAGAGTATTTGGGTGGAAACCTCCTGGTGTCAATGGGACCCTAGATGCTTGCAAAGCCTCAGTTTCCATCCCTTCTCCTAACAACTGCACAATCCCCACTGAAGCAATGATAGCTTGACAGTTCATAGACCTTAGCTTTATTTATTTTTAAAGCCTCCTCACATGGGAGGGAAGATACTCCCTGTCAGGCAATGCTTCCTCTGAATTCTTTTTCTAGTCTCATTAAGCAAATACCACAAATCACTGCTTCTGCTGTGAATTCCCTCCCATTGCTTATTCCCCTTCCTTACTTTCACACACTAGCAGTAATGCAACATTTTCAGAAATTTCCTGTACAGATATTAACTCTCTTGGTTTCCTCAGAGGTATGATATTTTTCCTGTTTCCACACTGTGGTGTGATTTTAGGATAAGCACTGGTGGCATTGGCATAGGAGCAATGATTTGCAACAGAATTGCTCAGGGGAGGATACGGTCACCACAGTGGAAAAGGATACTCAGAGTATTCACGTGGTACTTCTAAAGAAGATACACGTGAAAACGTGGTATTTGCTGTCCTCAATAAAATGTTAGGGAAGACAAAGCTCCTGTAGTTCTCATTTCTAGGCCAGTTAGAAGTTTACTATACAGGTATGGCATAAAATGCTCAGCTCATCTTGCTACCACAGCGTAAGAAATACAGACGTCTTTTTTTAACTAGTTTTACAGTGTAAGTATCCCATTTCAGCTACCCATTTGTAAAAGTCTGCCTTTTTGGCTACAAAACTAATATCGAAAGCTCATACCCTCAGTATCCAGACAGCCTACTCACATCGTGATATTAAAAAAAACATAGTAACAGACAGAGGACATGTTAGTCAAGCTGGAGAAGTGGGCCCATGTGAACCTTATGAGGATCAATAAGGCCAAGTGCAAGATCCTTCACCTGGGTTGGGGCAATTTGCATTATCCATACAAATGGAGGATGATGTGATAGTGAGCAGCCCTGTGGAAAAGGACTTGGAGGTACTGGCAGAAAAAAAAGGTGGACATGAGCCACCAATGCACTCTCACAGCCCAGAAAGTCGTCTGCTTCCTGGGCTACACCAAGAGCAGTGTGGCCAGCAGATCGAGGGAGGTGGTTCTGCCCCTCTGCTCTGGTGAGACCTCACCTGCAGTACTGCGTCCAGCTCTGGAGCCCCTAACACGAGAAGGACATGGACCTGTTGGAGCAGGTCCAGAGGAGGCCACAAAGATGATCAGAGGGCTGGAGCACCTCTCCTATGAGGACAGGCTGAGAGAGTTGGGGTTGTTCAGCCTGCAGAAGAGAAGGCTCTGGAGAGAAATTAGAGTTCCGGTACCTGAAGAGGTTTACAGGAAAGGTGGGGACATACTGTTTACAAGGATGTGTAGTTATAGGATGAGGGGCAATGGTTTTGGGCTAGAGCTGAGTAGATTTAGGTTAGACATTAGGAAGAAGTTGTTTACTATGGAGGGTGGTAAAACACTGGAACGAGTTGCCCAGAGAGGTGGTGGAGGCTCCATCCCTGGAGACATTCAAGGTCAGGCTTGATGGGCTCTGAGCAATCTGATCTAGTTAAAAGATATCCCTGCTCACTGCAGGGGGGTTGGACTAGATGACCTTCAAAGGTTCCTTCCAGCCCACCGCATTTTATGATTTGTAGTTAATCATACTGAACAAAGGCTGCAATGTCTTCCCACCAGGTTAAATAAAGGCCTAACTCAATATGGTATGACCCACGTCCACACACAGCACATGATTTATAAGCAGACAGCACACATTCAGCCCCCAGCTCTGTGGCACATCTGCACGTGTATGTGAACATCTACATTTAACCCATACTTAGGACTACAAAATAAACAGCTTCTCTGTCACCAAATGACCCCTTGCGAGCTGAGAAGGGTGGATCAGGAAAAAGAGAAGAGAGCTGTGGGCTGAAATGAAAACAGATTTAATGAAACAGCATAACTAATATTAATACTAATGCCAAAACAAAATAAACAAAGCTATACTCAGCCCAGTGTACTTATGGCAGTGACAACGAACAGGAAAGCAGTCCTCAGCAGCAGAGCAGCAAGCAAACCCTTCCAAGAACAGAGAAAAGTAACCCTCCCCATTTATAAAGAGAGTGACAATTATGGGATGGGACACACCTGTAGCCAGCCTGGGGCATCTGTCCTGGCTTGTGCCCTCCCAGCTCAAGCTCCTGCTAAAACTGGTGCTACTGGTGGCTGCACAGCATGGCTGGGATGGGATTCCCTCCCAGCAAAAACAGGACAGTGGGTCACCACCAGCAGTGGCCAGTGGGTTACCCACATTGCAAATACTTCTTAGGTCCCTTCACCCCCTTTACACAAACTAACTTGGTCCTAATCAGAGTTGGCATTTTCATGCCTTCCTCTAGACTGCAGGAAGCACCTTCTTTTTACTTTTAAATGAGATTAACTCTTATGCAATCAAACTCCAAGACCAAACTTTAAAGAGCAATACTGCTAATCTTTAAAAGGCGTAACATAAACCACCAGAGAGAGCAAATCCATCACTACAGAATCAAGGCTTAGCTGACTTTGGATTATCTTCTGACAAGTGTTTTCTTTATTGTTCTCATAAAAGTGGCTTTTAAATTAATGAGAAGTACCCTGAGTGTTTATCCGGTTGAGCTCCTTCTCCAGGTGCCTGAAAAAAATAATTAATCGTTGTTTAATTAATTATCTAGTCATGTCCCTTCTGCAAAGAAGTATCTTCCTGCAAAGCAGCTCTTGCCACAATAGACTTCAACAAGATCAGCACTCCCATCTCATTTGATTTAATAGGAGATTACAAACTAAATACCACTTTACTATTACATGCTAAACAAATATAGAAAGAAAAATTCATCCAGGGGAAAATGGCAAGTCAGGAAGATCTGGTCTTGTTTGCCTTCTACTAACATCAAGGAGAACACTTTAGATTTAGAACTGCAGTTCTGTCAGCACCACGGAATGTAGCTCTCTTTAAAAGGAAATACTATTTTTAAAAAACAGCACAGATGTCTTAGCAGAATTCTAAGCAGATCTGCGATAATGCACAATCAATCCACACATAAATAGAAATAGCCGAAGGCAGAACCACTGATGAAATAACACAATTGGGCAAAAAGTGAGGTTTTTCTGTTTTGTTTTGATTCTTTCTGCAGATAAATATTGACTAATACAAGGCAAGAATGTTGCAACCACATCCTCACTGAAGGCGAGTGACCGCAACTGACGTAACAACTTTTCTCATTGTTCTATTTCTTGCCTCAGGTGCACCTTGAGAAAAGCCCTTCCCGAGTCTACTTAGAAGCTGTTCTGAAGCCACCAAACTGATGAGTAACAGCTGTGCCAAGCCTCGACTACAAAAAAAAGAAGATATGACAAGAGATTTCTGTTATTGCAGTGGTGCTTAGGTGACAAGCCTTGTGGAACAAGTACATCTGAGGGACATTTGGGGCAGGCAAAACAATTCAACCACGCAGTGAACTTGGATGACAACAATTCACATTAAAACCTGTCAGCACCCAAAAATACAATGCTGTCTGAGAAATGAAGCCGTACCAGCCTCATTCTTGAGCTCCTCCTTTTTAAAAACATGAACCCTGCCTCTCTGCAGAGCAGCTCCTGGAAGAGCAGAGCACACAGTGGGACACAAGCCACGTCTTCACTCACTGCAACTTTCAGTTACTTTTGTAGTTGCTTTCTTTCCCTAATCTCACATAAAACATCAAGTCTCTTCCACTCCCTGTGGCTGCCCTGCCACTCACGGCCCGGATGAAGTGGGGGGTCTCTGCAGAAGAGACAACCCAGCACGTGTGGCAGAGTAGAAACTGCTCCATCCCAGGCAACCACTTACCTTTTAAGATCTATCCCTATTTTTTTCTTGTCCCTTCACATCTCTTCCCACTGCTCACCCGTGACTCCAGACATGTGGTGTGACACAACCAGCTCTGCAGCACAGGAGCATTTTGACATCAAGCTCCACCTCAGCACCAAGCTGTCAGGAGTTTATAATACTGCTAAGAAATGTCCCAGGAATTTCCACATCACTGCTCCCTGCTTGGAGAAGGACTTGTGAGCACCAGGCCATGCTAATTCTTATCACCTCTTCCTGCCAGCAAAGCTGCAAGGCCAAGATGCCACCAGTTCTGAGGATGAAAATCTGGATTTTGAGACACCCTCCCCACTGCAACATCCTACTCATGCTGTTCCATGGCCTGACTCTTCATGTCTCCACCCTCGGTCACAAAGCCCTGAGCATTTCTCCCTTTTCTGAGAGACGAAGGTTGGGGAATCAGGGTTGTACTTTTCAGCAAGCTCAGGGAGAGCTCTGACCATGCTGGTGGATGGTGAACAGTGGACAACCGTGCTGAATGAACAGAGCTGCAAGTTTGAACACCCCCACGATGCCAGGTGATACCATGAGGTTCAGACACAAAAGCTGTGTTTTGACCAGACACCCCTGAGCACTGCCTCTGACCCTCCCATTCACAAATTTGGGTAACACACCATTATCGTTCCCCTTTTTTCCACATGGAAATCCATATCCACCCCATCCCACAGAGAACTGAGTAATGATCCCTATCACTCACCTTTTAAAAGTCAAGATGTGCTCTGCTCCCCATTTCCTAAGGCTTTGCACCTCTTTGCCTACCGCTCCCTCTTATTTACTCACCATGAGCACCAAATGTTTGGTGCAACCCATGAAGGAAGTCTCAGCAGCAGCAACTCTCACCTGAAGAAGATCTGAGAGGGAAGGGGAACCAGGTTAGTCAGAAATATCCCTTTCCCCTGTTTTCTGAAATCCAGTATGGAAAAAAAAAAAATCAATACTGAGTTTCAACTGAAACAGAAAGCTTTTCATTTGAAGCGTTTCTCTCAGATTGACTGGGGAAAGAATATTTTCAACAACTAAAAAGTTTATATACTTTACACTTTAAAGGGAATATAAAACTAGTATATTTTTATGACAAACTTAATTTATAAAAGACATTTTAATACCAGCAAACGTTAATTTCCAAGGTAGCTGTTAATTCTTGAACTTGAGCATACATTCAAGGTTATTTCTGTTCCTCAAGATAATACTGCATTAGTGCATTAAGATAAAATATGCTGGTTTATTTATTTTCGAAAGTTTTTTCCCTGGAAACGTGCATTTCTTTCATCCTTCCCATATGGCTGTATACCATTTTTGATCCTTAAGATTATGTAGACTCTTGCTCACATAATAACAACACAATATTAATTCTAATTTCAACATTTTGGTTTTCTGCTTTAGAACTATATTAGGAGATAGAAAAAATGCACAAATGTACCTTAGTATACAGATAAGCTTCACCTGCAGGCTAATGTACTAACTTTATTATTTGTATGCTTTAATTTTATTTGTTGTTTTAACCACTATCTGTTATTTCATAAATATATTTTTATATATTTATTAAGTAGAATCTATGCGTTAACTTAATTCTAAAAACCATCTTTCTCATTCTTAAAAAAGGAGGAAAATTAAAAATCTAGGATCCTAGGGAGAGAGAAAAGGAAAGGGCATGGGAGGGCCAGGGTGAGAGAGGATGGCAATTGCTTTTCTGGAAAAATGGAGGGGCAAAGACATCTTAGAAAGTTCGACAGAAGGGCAGGAAGAATGGAGAAATGGGGCTGCATGGAGGGTCAAACTGCTGTTGATACTTTTAGAAGTCGGAAGAAGGGAGGGAAAAAGGAAACAGTAAACAGCTGCTTCCCCATGATGCCACCATGGCGCATGCTGTTGGGCAGGAAGGATGGCAACAGCAAGCTCGGCACTGCGCTAGACCATCTGCTGGTAAGCACTCATGGATTTCCCAAGCACTGTGCACTGCTCAAGGCTGGACTTCTTCTCCTCTGGGGCAGGATGTGATCAGAGAATTCTTACCAAGCCATCCTGCCCCACACAGCAATCAGCATGAGCCCCCCAAACTGCTCTCCAACCTCACCCACCCACAGTCATTGGAGAGTCAACCCCCAGGGCTTCCCTCTGGTGACTCACCAGCACTGTGGTCAAGGAGCCCCAGAAGGCTGATCCTCTGCATCACTCAGAAGTTTCAGCCTAAGGTGCTGTAACAGGGATAGCACGAAGTTAGGACCTACTGTGTCCAGTTCAGAGCTCCCCAGTTCAAGAGAAATATGGACATACTGGAGAAAGTTCAGTGAAGGGCCACTGAGGTGGTGAAGACACTGGAGCACCTCTCCTGCCAGGAAAAGCAGAGAGCTGGGACACTTCATCTTGGAGAAGACCAGGCTCCGGGAGGGGGATCTCATGAATGTGGATAAATACCTGAAGGGAGGGTGCGGGTGCGAAGGCAACGGAGACAGACTCTTCTCAGTGGTGCCCAGTGACAGGACCAGAGGGAATTGGCACAAACTGACACACAGGAAGTTCCCTCTAAACATCAGAAAACACTTTTTCACTGTGAGGGTGACCAAGCACTGCACAGGTTGCCCATAGGGGTGGTGGAGTCTCCATCCTTGGAAATACTCAAAAGCCATCTGGACATAGTCCTTGGCAACCAGCTGTAGGTGGCCCTGCCTGAGTGGGGGGATTGGACCAGATGACCTCTAGAGGTCCCTTCCAACTTCAACCATTCTGTGACTCTGCAATACTGCCTTTGCCTGTCTGTAACAGAGAAAATAGGCTGGATCTGCACTGCACATTACACAGAGGCCAGCCAGGCCACATGGGACCTTGCTCCAGCGGCAGCCTGCCTTCATCTCTGAGAGAGGTCCGAGCACAGAGGAGCTTCCCTGTGCCTGCCTTTCTCCTGGAAGGAAGCCCCAGAGGACCTGCAACGTGCTTGACCAACCTCTAGCTGGAGTCAGTAGGAGAGAAGGTAAAATTCACTGACGAGTGTCATCGTAGCTGCTGGTCCTGTTTCATTTATGGTTGCTGAGTGCTATGCCAGCACTGAAAGAACTGACAAACACGGGTGCTTCATGTCAGCCACTTTTAAGCTACCTGTTAAATTAGCTCCTTCTGCTCAGAGAACAAGCCCCCAGAGCTGGCACACCCAGTCTTCCAGCCAATCTTTCGTCATTACCACATCCAGCCAACGTGGTGATGTTGGGTCGTAGGCTGGACTCGGAGGTCTTTTCCAGCCTCAACAATTCTGTGATTCAATTATCTGAAAATACATCTTCCAGTTCATACTGATAAATGGAAGGGACTTTCAAAATGGATGTAGCTGAGGAAAAGGAATGCTCATCTGTAAAATGCCTACAAGTATTTGGAACCTTCTAAAACAGAAGTAAGGCTACAGACACCACAGAAAAACTTTAGGATATTTTTGTATATTAGTATATTAGAAATCTTTCTTTAAAAAGTGCTTTTTCCAGAAAATTTATCATTAAGAACTGGAAAAACAAAAAGATCCACCTGTTCTTTTATAGGCAATTTTTACTTTAATTGTTCATCCATACAAAACTGAATTATGCCTCTTATTTTTTTTTACATTAGCACAGTGTAAAACATATCAAAAATATTTAAGGGAGTAAGGTAATGTAAACAAGAAGATTTTTCAGTGGAGAAAAAAAAAGAAAACAAAAAAAACATGGGAAGTTGGCACCCACCCTTTCAACATTTCACCCAGTGAAATTTTGAAAGCTTGCCATTTGAGGAATTTTCTTTTTATACATGCTCCTTTGGCTAGGGAAGTACACCCAAACAGCATTCCTGCTTCCTGTCTCTGTGCTCGGGGCCTAATAATAAAAATACAATTAGAGGTAAATATTGTTTTCATGCTTGTTTCTCCCCTCTGCCAAGCCTATAAACTCATCTCTAGATAAAGTTTCAGGGCTTAAATAGTTTCACACACTTTGCAGTAGGTCCGGATGAGTTGCTGCAGAAGTAGTTATATTCAAATGCCATTCAATTACCGAAAATACATGTTTCCTATCCAGACCCCATAGGAATAGCCTGTGGCTCATCTTTTTATATTAAAGGGAAGATCCCAGAGTTCAGACATTAGATTTTCCCCAGACCTTTTCTGTGGCATTGGGCTTGGCAAGCAGCTTCAGATCACACACGGGTATTTCTACTGGCTGCCGCCTTGAGCGGAGGGAGCAGGGGGGTTACACACAGCCTGCAAAGGATGGGCCACGTTGGCTCTTTGTGCATTTACACAGGACTCGCCACACTTCCAGATGGGAATAAATTGGTTTTAAAAAGGGAAAAACACCTGCTGCAGTCTCGCAGGCCACTGACAAGCAGGGCTGACACCAGCATTTCATTACCACTGTCAGAATTACAGTGAGCGACAGCCATAAAACCATTAAGTATTTCAGCAGGACTGTGTTAGAGCTCTGATTAATATTTAAGCACCCATGTTTGCAGAAGCAACATTTTTATTTGCTTTAAAAATACTTCTGATTGCAGTGTAGTCCAGTATTCATAAGGCAAAATATAGCCATGTGGCATTTATGAATAAATCTATGCTTTGTTTTGCTGTTTGAGAGATTTTTCATAACTATATGGAGGTGTATCAGCAGTTCACACTGTAATTAAACTGGAACTGATGGATTAAGACTATTTTCCATTTTCAATGCCTACCTGCTGAATCAATTTAGTCAGGACTTATCTCTAAATGGAATACGATGGAAATTGAAAATTTTCTGATTGCAGCTATTGGATGCAAGTGCTGGAATAGCAGGAGATCATGTTCAGTCCATGAGTTTCTTCTCTTCTTCTTCTTCTCTGGCTCTTATTGTCACAAAACACACCAACTGTGGAAAAAAAATAAAATTGCTCCTACAATCTTGAATTATGTCTCTGTCTGGAAAAAAGAACACCAAAAGTAACTGACAAAAAAAAACCCCGAGGTGCAGATGTGGGAAGGTATTGAAAGCAGAGTTATTTCCTTAGTTTGGGTATGAGCTCCCGGAATTCAAACAAGCTAAAGTGAACTCTTCTCAGAATGGTAAATGGTCTGAGCCCAAATGTTGAAAACTGTAGACGTGAAGAATTGGTCTGGAAAAAAAATACATGAGCTGCCGAGGAGAGACTGGAGAACAGCACAGAAGGAGCAGGGTTCTTCCTCAGCGGTACCTGAGAAGTGAGACGTAGGAGTTACACAAAGTGATCTGAGAGAAGAATAACAAATTTTCACAGTCAGTGCCAAGATGGTTGCACTTCTAGTCACTGTCAAAGCACAACAAGGAAGAAAAGTACTTCTTCAGATCAGTGGTGGGATTAGCTATGTTAAAAATAAAATCCAGTGTAATTTAATGGAACTCCTGGTGCCAAGTCAGGTCAATATTAGGTGAGATCTATGTGCATCTAAGAAAGAATTGTTTAACAAGTGCTGCAAGCTCATATATTTATTTTGTTATCAGAAGGGACTCAGAATCCAGCGACTCTAGAAGAACTGTGAAGAGGTGACACATTAAACCCCATTTTCTTCTGATAAGCAGTATTCTTAAGCAAACCTTGAAGATGTCATTTCTGATGTGGAGCTACAAGGATGTCCCTCCAAAACTAATAGAGTTACACATGCATGCTCCAAAGAAAGACTGTGCAGTCGATATGTGGGGATAGACTTGGTATAAAACCACACATCCTGTATATCATAAGGAAGGTGTTCATTTACGTCCACTGAATTTTGGATTGTCTTCAAAGCAATTTCAGAGAAAGGTTTGAAAGATGAACCTCCTTAATAAAGGAGTAGGTTTACTTAGGATGGTTTTCGTCTGCTTTACTTTCCTGTTACTAGTAAATCTCTCAGAAGAGTTTTCAAAGTACTCTGTAAATACATCCCTTCAGGAAACTAAAGATGATTTCACGTATCTTAAAGCACTGTGCATTACTGCTGAAATGGTGGATGAAGATACAAACAAAATTCAAACAATTTTGAAAATACCAGTATTTATCTTAAAGCTATCACTACAGCACAGGAGAGAATATTTCTACTGAACTACACATGGCATCATGCAAAGCTTTTATATATAAACCAGAAAACTATGAACCAGCTCTTGACAGAAATATAAAGCAGAAGAATCTTTGTGCTGAGAAACATCCCATGAATGAATCCAACACAGTAATTTCCTTTGACAAAGGAGATGTCAGCCTGCAAGTCATAAGACCCTTCAGTTCTGTGAGCATTAAAACCTGAACTAGCTTAAAAGATTTCATATACTAAGATCCTGGCCCCTTAGCCAGGCAAAACAAAATATTTTGCCTTTGTCAAGGAAAATCTTTGCCCTGTAGCCTTCAAGGTTGCATTGTAAGGGGAAAATATTGCCCTCTTCTCAGGCAATAAAAGCCTGGCATTCAGTGAGCCACTACACTTCTGAAGTGGGAGTATCACAGGATTTCTGAACAAGGAGTCAGCAAAGCCATTTTGGAGATGCATCCGTACACTGACTGAAGTCTGAGAAAGGGATTCTCCTTGGTCACAGTGCAAACTCCACTTTAAACTGTAAGACTCTGCTTTGCCTAAGTATCCTTTTCAAATTGTGTTTAAAGGCAGCAAGGGGCTGCTGTCTTCATGGACCCTAGAAATGTAATCACTCGAAACTGTAAAATAGCTTCTGCTGAGGAGAATGGATTTGCCTGATGGGACCCTGACACCAGGATCACTTGTCAACATGCCAAGCCAGCATGGACTTAAACCCAACAGAAGTAGCTATGATTTCTCCTGGTGGCAGTCTACTGAGTAGCCAAAAAGAGGTGTCTACCAAGTCTGGTCAGAGTGTGTGAGCACAAACGTTTTTGCTTTTATCCTCAGAAAGCAGCCGCTCAAAGAAAAGCAGACGTGCTGTTCCAGCTGACATCTTCTCAATCATACAAGCCTGTGCAAAAAGAAGACTTATTTACAGGCTATGTGTGGATGTATGTAATAGCAAAACTGTCTTTAACAAGCCTACAAAAAATTAGCTACAAGTGCTAGCTTTCTGGAAAATGCTGAGTCTGCCTGATCTCGGAGAGGTTTTACATCGTGGAAAGTGTTTCTTGCTCCACCACCTGCATCAGCTTGTGGGAACTGACTGAGCTGTTGCAGAACCAGTACAGGCTGAAACTGAACTGAGAGGCACCTTCTGCATTCTCAGTTTGGAAAACAATTTGGTGAGAAGGACCACTCCACAGAAAAATATATTTCTGATGCCCTCTGAAGACAGATACCTCTTCAGAGCATGCTTTAAACTCTGTATTGAAGGAAGCT
This sequence comes from Trogon surrucura, assembly GCA_020746105.1. NCBI lineage: Eukaryota > Metazoa > Chordata > Aves > Trogoniformes > Trogonidae > Trogon > Trogon surrucura. Next base: position 96,192,997 of record CM036619.1, on the reverse strand, counting down.
GAACAGCAAGTAATCAAGATACAAACCTGCATTTAGCCAACAGGGAGATAAAGGGCAGTCCACTTACCCAGGGCTTTCCGGGCTGACTTCCACACAGGATCTCAACCTCTGTGAGAGAGAGCACGGAACTTCCAAGTCTACTGTGAGGACAAAACAGATTTCTTGGCAGGGAGGCAGGGACAAAAAGACGAGGTTCTCAGCTACTGTGGCATGAGGTCAGTATAGGGAAATCAGCTGCAGTAACCTCAGTATTTCTGATGCCTGTGGTTTTTAAACAATACTGTTTGGAAAAGATACTTATGAAGCAATCGCCTATTCTCAAGCTATCATGGAAGGCTGAGAACATATGGCCAAGGCTTTTACTGTTCCGAAACATACAGGTTATTTTTTTCAACTATACTAAGCACCAACTGTAACACAACAAACAGTTCTGTCATTAATAATATTTCAGATAATAGTGTGTTCTAAAAATAGAACATATTGAGGAAGACATGGGGAACTCCGCTGTATATCATTAAGGTGACAAAGAGCAATGAGACTGCAGAGTACCAGCCTCACGTCATAGTCTTACTGGAGAAAACCTGGACTTGAAGAAAAACAAGCTTCATTCAGTCTTAGCTAAAGTACAGCTACTTTTGTTCCATCACCAATCCTGAAAACACTAAAGGATTTTGCCCTCTGCTCTGCTGAGTGGCTTACTTGAAGTAATTGTGTTCATATTGAAAATGAGTTCTAGGAGGGAAAACCCTACAAGCTACAAAAAGCCTCTAGCATCATTGTATTATTTTTAAAACCTCTTCTCCATGACTTATCTATGAAACACCAAGTCTACCGTGATGTGGTTTTCTCCACAACTTCTTGGTAAATCGCTCCTGTTCCACGATAGCTGCTTAGCCAGATATAAACTCAGTCAATCCCATACACAAACCCTTTTTTCAAGTGGTTTTTCAAGCCATTGAGTGCAGTATTTTCTTTGCCACTGAAACTGATTGCATTGCTATCCCCAGAAGGTTCAAGGGGAAGTCATAATAAATAAGAGCAATTCCCCTGATTTTATATAACAATGATGACTTAAAAGGATCACAACATGGTTTGCTGCTTAGTAGGTGTTACAGATCAGATTTAAACTGTGCTATAATCAATGGAAATCTTTCATTCAAGTTTAAATTTGGTCTGTATCAAGGCACACACAGAAATTCCCTCCTTCTCTCCAGTACAACTGAAATCTCTCAGGTGAAATATGTGAGCCCTTTATACCAGTTGCTGTAGCTTCCCAGTTTAAAGAAAGGAGATGGAAGCGGCACAACTCAAGCAGTACCTTGCCACAAAGTCACAGCTGCATACCCTCTGGGAAAAGGGCACCCAGAAATGGAGAAAATGCATATATCCCACATACACAGTTTTAAAAGAGCTGCTAACAGGCTATAAAACCAAGCAGCCAGAACCACTGTGACAGAACTGGGCGTGCTTGTGCATCCTGACAACGGCTTCATCATCTCAGCGCCCTGAGGGGAGCCAGCTCTGTCCCCACAGCTCCGAGGTCTCTGCCTGATCTTCTCCGCATTTCCAGCTCAAGGCTTCAATCCAGGCAGCTCATGTCTCCCTGCACCTCCCAGTACGTGTGATTACTGTAAGAGCAAAGGCTGCACAGCCAGGCTGCCTTCATAAGGTTCCTTCTTTGTACATACATTGCTTGGACTGACTTGGCAGCACTTTGGTGCACGGCCAGCACTAGGTTCAGCCCAGCAGGCAAGAGAAAGCAGTTAAAAGAAATATCCTGACACCCCCTCCCAAATCAGCTGTCCTCTCTTCATTCCTCACATCTTTCTCTTCATGCTCTTATCCTCTTCCCACTTCCCTCCCAGTGCCAAAACGTCTATTTGCTCTACCTGTCTGTGACCCAGACTTCTCCTACAGTATCCTGATCAGAAAACCCTGCTATACTAATTCTTTCACATCTTCCTCTGTGAGGATGAGTTTACTGGATTTTACATTGGGGTAAAATACATGATAAATGGTCAAACCTGAGACTAGGACACCTTTGCCCCTACAGTTAACTTCCCATGTACCAGGGAAAGAGCAGCTCCATCCCATACCCATCTATGAGGAAAGCTTCCCAGACTCCACTCTAAATTCCAAAACCAAAGAACAGTTAAGAAGTTGTTAATACTGATTTTGTGTTTCCCTTACAGTTTTAGCAACTGTTTGCACCTCTGTAACTTGTATCTACAATTTCAAATGCTTTTTCCTAGACTTTACTCTGTCACTCCTCATAAACAATAATAAAAAAATGGAGGAATACAGTTCAGAAATTAGATTATTGGGTTTTTTCCCTCTAAGACAAACTGGAATATAGAAATAAGTTTCTATAATACAGAATGTGACTGGCCATTTTGTACAAGAAATTAGCACATTATCCTCATTAACCATAGGACAAGGATGCCTCAAGTTTAGTGCCTAAGGTCTAGGAGTTTAGAATTTAGGTGACAACAAATGTGTGAGCTGTGAAAAAGACCACACTCAGTTAAGCACTGTTTAACATGCTGCCTCTGTCTGCACAGCAGGAAGGATGGCATTATGTCCAAATCCACATCTGAAACTGAAGTCCTACATTTAAATGATAAGACGATGATGAAAGTTAGAGACTGCATGACAAAGCAGCTTCCGCAATCTCAGCCCTAAACTCTGATCTGATGGGAGAGGGACCTGAATGCTAAAGGAATGAGGAGAGTATCCGTGACTTCTATATCCAACATTCATGACATAGAGGAAAGATACTATGTCTGAACAAATGATACAGAATGATTCTGATCTCTGAATACTTAGTGACTGAAAGGAGTGAGCATAATAGATTCACAGAGCTGAAGGCGACAAGAAGTAGTAACTAGTCAACCCACTTTGGCTCTCTATTTTAGGAGTGATTAATGCTCACCTAGTCTTGTACTGGAACCAGTATCTTGTCCTTAAAGTACACTTCCCAAAGAGATGACGTGAATTGTCAGGAGGATGTGGAAAAAATCTGTGGGGTTTTTGTTATGTCGTTATGCAGAGATACTAGTTCAAAAATCTGTGCTTTATTTGCTGTCACCACTAGTGTAATTTTAGCTTCCAGCTACAAGATCATGTCACATGCTTGTCTAGACCTCATTACTCTCTCTCCTTGAAGGAACTTCAGCACTGTAAATGTGTCACCTCTTGATTCTCATTGCTGACAAGATAAACTAAGATACTTAAGTCTTGTTTCAACAGTAGATTCCCAAGCCCTCAAAAAACATTCACTCTCACTTCCTTTATGTTTCCTCTTTACTTTGGCAAAATCCTTTCGAAATGACTGACGCCAGAAGATTCTGTAACACTCTCACTGTGGTCAGACATGCCATAGGTCACAAGCTATTACCTAATCAGTAAATTAGTCAGAGGTACTATCTGTATTTCACCACTTTAAAAGAAAAAACAACTCCTGCTGTCTTTGTATCCTCCTCTCCCCTTCCTCACCTGCTTTCAAAGAGCTTCTAATTTCTGAATTCCAGTGGTTTTTTTGCGGCTAAGTATTCAACTCTATCAAAGCCTATTTATACCTCTAACTGCAACTTCCTAAAACAAAAGAAGTCCCAATTTTCAATAGTGTTAAGACACAACAGGTTTGACACTTGTCTCACCTGTATTCGAGTTTGTTACCCACTTCCACTCTCATCTTTCACTTTTTACTACAACAGAACAAACTTTGCTCTTTATCAGCCAATTATATTACTCTGGACTTATATTCATATCAGTGAGCTGTACCAGGTGCTAGGAAAGCTCAAGAGATCTTCTTTTAACATTTCTGAGGACGGTTTTCTTCTAGATCTTAAATTAAAATTCTTTTCATGAATATTACACTGAAAAAAAAAAGTCATTTTTATGTCACAAGCTGGGATGTTCTTCATGATAACAATACTGTATGTAATAAAGCACTTGATAACGTCTCAGGGTATCTGTTCAGACTCATAGTGTCTCAAAAAAAGTCCTTACAGCAGTATTTTGCAGCTCTGTGAATCTTATGTTGACATCAGTAGCAGTGAATGGGCTTGACTGAGGCCTGGGTTGCATAGGTGTAGAACATGACTGAAATTAAAAGAAAACTGAGTAAATCTGTAAAAACAGTCAGCACACCGGGTCAATAGTTTCACATTAGTATGTGGAAGGCAAAAATCAGACTGATCTTTGGTTATTCCCTTTTAGTGATGTCCACCAAATACAGTCAATTATCTGGATTTGAAATACTCATCTGAATGAACAACAAATAATTTAGAATATAATGTGAAGGTTGTAAGTTGAATTTTGCAAAAATTGGCAAAATTCTCATGGTTTAAATTTCCAGTGCCCAATGCAACCCTCTTTTTTATACCTGAATACCACCTTCCTTCTGTTGGGTAGTGGTTTTTGTTAGTTTGGTTTTGTGTAACTTGTCTGTAGCAAACTGTCCTTTTCAAAAGTCTCCTGCATGAGCCTAAAAACTCCAACTGGTACACCCCACAGAATAGAAGGAAGTGAAAACATATAACCAGTGAGAAGAGACACTTTGGAGAAGCATTTGACCCCTCTCAAGACAAAAAGCTCCTTGCCATTTTCTATTGACTTTGCTAAGTGGGACAAAGCAATTCAGATATAAGAGCTCATTTATAATGTCATCCTCCAGGTCAGTCTCAGACAAAGAGTGCAAAGCAAAAGCACTTTTCTGTTCAATGAATCACGTTGTGGATTTTGAATATGGAATACGAATGAGCTTATTGCTGAGGGAGAGCAGTGGGCAGGAGCCTGAAGTGTCAACAAATGGAGAAGTAGGTATGAAAAATGAGGTTGTTTGTGAGCCTGGCAAATGGAGGATGAATGGTCAGCAGGATGAGAACGGACAAAAGTGAGAGATCACTTGGCAAAAAAGTTGCATTGTTTTCTACAAAAAAACCCAAGATGAATATCTGAAGAGCCATCTACCATTCCTTCACCCCAACAATCACAAACTAGGTAGGCTTAAATTTTTTAAGTTGCAGAAAGCTGCATCTGAGGCCAGTATTACTATGGGAAGAGGGTGCAACTGCCACCATTTGGGGTTAGCCAAGATGAAATATTCTAATGGGCAGATATCTCAAGGGTTTGGAGGCTCAGCAGTTTCTGAAAATAGGATGCATTTAAAGTGTCCCACTCAGAGCACCAAAACAATGAGGTTTTTGTTGCTGCTGACAGACAGAAACAATCAGTCAGGGATAAAGGAACAAACATGAACAAAGCAAACCTGTCATTTCCACAAAGAAAGCTATTTTTAGGTGCAGAATTCAATGTAAACGGCATACAGTCAGATTTCAGTAGATGAGTGCATGAACAAATGTGTGCACACTCTGATCCTGGAGGAATTTCCACTTAACTTCACTAAGAGCAGAAATGGACACTAAAGACTCCTTCTGTAGTGCAAAATCTTCTGATTCTCTGAGCAGCTGCAATGATATAGCCTGTGAAGTATGATGCTGCTAGAGGTGAGAAATGATATCATCATCCGGCCCCAAGGATTTTGTGAACCTGTCTGATTCGGAAAGAACCAAAGATACAAACATTTTCCAATCTCTGACCATACAACTGATCCTTGTAAAGCTGTCAGTGCAAAAGACTGACAGGCAGTAGTTGAGGGGTTGTTAAATAAATGCACAGAAAATCAGCTCACAGAAAAGCTAATAGGAGAGTAACTGCCCTTTGGCTCAAAACAGGAGAGAAAGGTGCACATCCCTGGTAGTTTCTAGGTGACGGCTACTCTCTGGCTCTGAAAGGCCAGAGGAGTGTCTTTGTTTTTCTACACCCAGCTTATTTTTGCAATCAGTCCAATCTGCAATCCACACGATAAGAACGGTTCTTAAATCTGGAGGAAAACACTCTCTCCCCTGGATGATTTATGAGTAAGGAATGAGAGACATGTTATCTGATCCTCGAGCTTTCTGGATGGGCCCAACACAGCTCCTCCATGAAGACTGCAAAAGGAGAAGAGCTTGGGTGCCTGTGGCTGAAAACAAGTTGTACAGCTCCAGCTGGCAAAAGCAAAACCATAAGGTTGCCAGTACAGCCCTGCAGCACAGCACTGCTTTGGAGAAGCCTGATGCTCCTTCACTCCTGCCCCACAGCCATCTTTTCAGGACTCTGCCCAAATCCTTCCAAAAACAAACACAGCTGCATAACACTTTTCCAGTTTGACAATCTCTGTTCTGGGAAATTTCAGTGGAAGGAAGCTTAACGGTATTTTTCAGTCTGGACCAGGATTGTTTTGCACGGTGGCGGAAACTGCATGAGCAGGATCACCCTGGAAATTATATATTTTCTTCTCCTCCATGAGGTGGCAACCCTAGAAAGAGATTTCACACTGCAGGTGACGGGAAAAATTGAAAGATCCACAGAGAGGATTATGACATATAACCTCCTATACTGTAAAAAATCCCAACAATTCTGTTTAGGTTATTTGCACATGTGCATAATACAAAGGGCGTTTACTCCAGCATCCTTTTCCCAGCAACCTCCCCCGACTCCAAGCCCCACAGCCTAATTTCTTTTACCTGGTAAGAGTCCCACATAAGCTCTCCCATAAAATGTTTTGCACATTTTCAGGATCCAGCTCTGAGTCATGCAACTTACCTGGGCATACAAATTACTCCTCTGCAGCACTTCCAGTGCTTTTGAGGGGTTACGGACAGTAAGTGTGAAAATGTAGTTCTCTAACAGCACCTATGCTTTGGAGAAGCTTGAGAGAGAAGTCTAAGACAAGTTGCACCAAAAAACGAAGTTCCCATTAATCAACAGAACAACCAAAAATGGGCAGAGTCTCACTTGCATTCAGCTGACAATGAAAACACACTAAAAACTACCCCTGTTGCTTTGTTAACTAGGTAATGACTTTAGGAGCATCCACTTGTGTTCACCTCCCTCAAATAGTCCAAGGAATAGCAGCAAAAGCAATCATCTTAAGAGTGCAGTGGCAACAAATGCATGTTTTATATTGAATTTAAAAAAAAACCCAAACAAATCACAACCAGCAAAAAGAAGCCAGATCCATCCACTCTCCATTGACCCACAGTTCGCCATAATTTTGGCTTTCTCTGAATAATTCCCTGATGATGACTGCTGAGCAAAAGAGGTATGGTTGAGAATATATTGGGGTACTCACAATAATATGTGGTCTACTACAACATTCCTCCAGTTTTTCAAATGCACCTTTTACATCAGTGTGTAATATAGATGGATTTGCATAGGATACTCACATTAAATTATTCACAAGATGAAAAGAGATAAGAAGACGGTCTTTTAACATTAGAGCACTGGTATCTCCTAATTTGGATTCACGTCACATGAGAAGCTATATCTGTACGTGTGCATGCATGAAAAAGTGAAAGAGCAGAGAGAGACTACTCCTTGCAAAACTGAAAAGCTCCATGTTGAGGTGAGTTGCACTGAGGAGTAAAATCTCCAGTCTTATTATTATTTAACATGAAAGGTTTTTGCAGGCTTTTCCCTAAGAGTTTTTTATAACCTTACAAAAATGTATTCTATGCTCCCAAGGCTTCTCAGGGAATGCCCTCTGAAATTTTACAACATATATATCTTTAAAGATAAACACACACATACATACATACACACGTATATATACATAGAATCATAGAATCATTTAGGTTGGAAAAGACCCTTGGGGATCATCGAGTCCAACCATTAACCCTACTCTACAAAGCTTACCCTAAACCATATCCCCCAACACCACATCTAAACAATCTTTAAACACATCCAGGGATGGTGACTCAGCCACCTCACTGGGCAGCCTATTCCAACATCTGACTACTCTTCCTGTGAAAATTTTTTTCTTAATGCCCAGTCTAAACTTATCCTATTGCAGTGTGAAGCCATTCCCTCTTGTTCTATCTCTAATTACCTGTGAGAAGAGACCAGCACTGATCTCTCTACAACTTCCTTTTAGGTAGTTGTAAAGAGTGATAAGGTTTCCCCTTAGCCTCCTCTTCTTCAAACCAAACAGCCCCAGCTCCTTCAATCGCTCTTCATAAGATTTATTCTCCAGGCCCTTCATCAGCTTCATTGCCCTCCTCTGCACTCACTCCAGCACCTTGATATCTCTCTTGCATTGAGGTGCTCAAAACTGGACACAACACTCAAGGTGAGGCCTCACCAGCCCCAAGTACGGGGGAATAATCACCTCCCAGCTCCTGCTGGCCACACTATTTCTAATACAAGCCAGGATGCCATTGGCTTTCTCAGCCACCTGGGCACACTGCTGGCTCACATTCAGCTGCTCATCAATCAGAACTCCCAGGTCCCTTTCTGCCAGACAGTGTTCCAGCCACACTTCTCCAAGCCTGTAGCGTTGCAGGGGGTTGTTGTGGCCAAAGTGCAGGACCTGGTACTTGGCCTTGTTAAAGCTCATACTGTTAACCTTGGCCCATTGGTCCAATCTGCCCAAGTATCTCTGTAGGGCCTCCCTATCTTCGTGCAGATCAACACTCCCACCTAACTTGGTGTCATCTGCAAACTTACTGATGAGACACTCTATGTCCTTATCAAGATCATTAACAAAGATGTCAAACAGAAATGGTCCTGACACTGAGCCCTGTGGAACACCTCTTGTGACTGGCCATCAGCTGCATTTAACTCCACTGACCACCACTCTTTGGGGCCGTCCATCCAGCCAGTGTTTTATCCAGCAGAACGTATGCTCATCCAAGCCATGAGCAGCCAGTTTTTCCATGAGAATTCTGTATGGAACAGTGTCAAAGACAATATCCACAGCCTTTCCTCATCCAATACTTGGGTCATCTTGTCATAGAAGGAGATCAGATTCGTCAGGCAGGACCTTCCTTTCACAAACCCACAGTGACTGGGCCTGATCCCCCGGTTGTCCTCTATATGGCATGTAATGGCACTCGAAATGATTGGCTCCATGACCTTCCCTGGTACTGAGGTCAACGTATATATACACATGTACATTTACAAAATATACTTCAGATTGCACTACTTCTGAATTTACATATAGATTTTAGATAAATGTGAAGGAACACCCAACTGTGCCTCTTTTTTTATTTCACAAAAACACTTCTGAAGAACAATTCCTATTAACAAACTTATCCAATGATGACATGATACTTCCATCGTACTTGCTGTTGACTTGACTAAAACCATACAGGCCTACAAGAGGAACAGTTCCCAACACCGATACCTAAATTACCAGATTACAGGACCAAACCATGTTTGTCTGAAATTTTTGCTTTTGTTTGCCTTTGAACTTATCAACCATTAAATAATTTCCAAAACAATTAAATGGTTGATTTAATTACATTAATATACGGGGGGGGGGGGGGTAATATATTAATATACAATTCGTTTTCATAGCAGTTTTCATATAAACCATATTCTGAAATCCCTTTCTGTATTCAATAATGCATGGTAATATTTTCAATAAGTTTTAAGCAGTTCATTTCGAATTTAGACATGTATTCTCAAGTGACCAAGGTCAGAGCCTTCATTTAAAAACAAGACAAGAATGTATTTTTTAAAAGGTATTTTAAGACAGTTGTTGCACGAGTTCCATAGCAGGTGTAATCTGGAGGGTTGGTACTTTTCTTTCAGGTTTGCAGAAGTAATCTATCACCTACCTTAAAAAAATACAGCATTATAGAACTTAAAGGCAGCAGGGATCGTTAGAGCATCTACCCTGATCCCACCTCTTTTCCCAGTTTCATCCAAATATCCTGATGCAACAGGTGTGCATCACTTCTCCAACAGTCAAACTATGGGGCACCTGCAGAAAGCAGGAAAGAGCTATTACCTCCACCTGACAGCTCTCTAGCGTCTAAGCCTGTTTGGCAGATGTGTGCAGGTGACTCCAGCAGCTGAACCTCCCTGCCTACAAAAAGATGGAACACCAACACCCATCTGACCCCGGAGGGACATTTTTTTGCTGCTCTCAGCTTTGCTTCTGACCAAGGCCTGAAGCATGTGAGAAAGGCAGGGTCACCAGGTATCTCAGAGGGTGTTCAGCACCAGCAGCAAGCACAATGCCTCTCCATTCAATATTCTGTCTACATGCACCAAAAAAATGGCATGTGTTTATCAGCAAGGTCAAAAGGTGGTGCTGCTGTTAACTCCCCTGCTGTGTTCAGGTGCTTGCTACTGGAGTCACCTCCCAACCTCCAAAAAGACTGGCTGAGGAAGCCAAAGTCTTCACTCTCCTGCAGAATGGGCTCACAACCTAGGTAAAGAAATAATTTGGGGGGGGGTTGTCAACCACAGGAAAACACCTACAGCCGAATTCCAGCTTTTCTTCTACCAGATTCCTGGTAAACCCAGCCAGCTGCTGGGGAGGAAGAGGATGAAGACAGACTGCTGACATAAAAGCTGCTGCATGGGCAGTTGCCTCTACCCTCCCTTTGCTTTGTCTGTAGGACACCCAATACTGGCGCCCTGCTTCTTTTGCCCAGACTGGCAGATGTCAGACTTTCCAGTTCTGGAAGAAAGACAAAGGAGAGACTCCCTTGCACAGCATAAGAGGGGGATAATGCAGAGCCACTCCGGGCAAGAGGCCAGGGGATCCATGCCTGAAACGAAGTCAGGCATCAGGAAGAGAGGTTGTCCTTGGACCCAACAGCAAAATGGCCCCTGGGGAAGAGCACATCAAGGAAAGTAGAGAAAACAGGGCTGAGAGGGGAGCTGTGAGACAGGGCAGGGCTGATGGGCACTGGCCAAGGAGGTTTACCTACGTGGTTTTACCTATGAAGAGGGGCAGAGCTGGAGCAGCCGCAATGGCAGCTGCTGCTCTGGGAAAAGGTGCCATGGTGGGAGGAGATCTGGTCTTACTGGGATGCCACCACTGCACTGCTCTCTTCTGTAACACAGCAGGGGTGTCTGCCTGCAGGCTGCCTCCAGCAGCCCTGTGCCAACAGGGATCTGCATTAATTTAATAGCACACAACTGTTTGGTTTACAGCAAGGTCCCTTTCAGGGGAATCTGGTGTTGTTTCAGGCTATGTTTTGCTTATGCTAGCTCTTCCTGGAGAGGAAACTCCTAACTAAGCCATTGTAAATTTGTTTTCTTGCCCAGCTACATTAGTACTTCAAACCTAGCTGAAGACAATAACAGGTTAAGTATAGCCTTAACATTTAACAGCTGAACTCCACCCAAGCGCTTTTATTTTACTGTTCTGCTGAGACCTTATCCATTCCCTGGTCTCTCTGTAGATTTCTCTTATCGATATTTGAATTCACATGGAAAAAACCAAAAGCAAACAAAACAAACATAATTGGAGACAAGAATCTCAGGGTGTAAGTAGAGGAAAACACTTCATTTTAGATAAGTGCTTGGCACATTGTGCTAATCTGCTGTTCAATAATACTTACTCATGCTGAGAGTGTTTTATTCACCATTAGTCCCCGGAGCTTCAACTCTTTCTCCTTACAAGGCATCTTGCTCCATCAGAATAGAAGTGGCAGAACTGGGCCTTCATGATTTATCCACCCTCCTTGTAGAGCTGCCACAGAAAGCTGCACAAGCTGCATTGCTCCACTTCTGTGAGCATGACCGGGACTGGTCAGAAGTGATATATGGGTGGAATTAATGTGCTCATCTGCATCTGTGACCAATTAATTAGACTGGGGACATGACTGAGCTAAGCAGTAGCTTGGGAGCTGATTGCATGCCACAGACAATTGTTCTGGCTTTCTAACCAGGGCAGCAATGGATGAAAACATTGGTTTGTTTATTTATATGTGTCTTTTGATTCCCCTAAATAAGTCCTAAATTACAGCTTTGCTTTTTTTTTTTACTTTTTTTTTAAAAAAATATTCCTAAATGTAGGTAGAATGCAGAGCTGCCCCACAGACTCTGAAGAACGTCTCATTTGTTGAAGCCTGAGGATTGGGGTCTGTCCTGCACACATCAGCTGGAACATAGGATGTTCAAGCTGGAACATAGGAGGTTCCACAAAAACATTAGGAAAAACTTTTTCACTGTGAGGATGACAGAGCTCTGGCACAGGCTGCCCAGGGAGGTTGTGGAATCTCCTTCTCTGGAGACATTCAAAACTCACCTGGACGTGTTCCTGTGTGATCTACTGTAGGTGATCCTGCTCTGGCAGGGGGGCTGGACTAGATGATCTTTTGAGGTCCCTTCCAACCCCTGACATTCTGTGATTCTGTGATCAGACTTGAAGACAACACCGAGTATTTTGTAATCAGCCCCTGCCCTAGCAGCCTTCTGACTGTTCCTCCACAGCTCTCAACCTGTGACAGGTGATAGAGAGACACAGAGGGAAAAAAAAATGTGATAAACCCAGATTTGGACAGTGCTGGCAATAATCTGTGTTGACTAAACCCAGCTCAGGGTGTGTATTCACCTAACACTGACAGCAAAGCAAATCAGCCAGTCAGTACTACGCCTTTCAGTTAGGATTTTACAAGCTCATTTGCAGCCACTGCTCTGACCTGTCAGCATCTTTCCCCCTTCCCTAGTGCCATAGAGAGCCTCACACTACACCGTCAAATGCAGACCACGTGGCCTAAAATATCAACAAAACATCACAGCCTTACTGCTGCTACCACAAAGTCAATTTGCACGCATGCCCGGTTGAAGGAGCAGAGGGAACTCACTCTAACGTAGCCACAAGGGAAATGGGTAACAGGCTTTTAGCTGGATAAATTGCCACAATTTCATCATCAAGCCAAGCAAAAAAGAAAGCACTGCAATGAACAGCATCAAGGTTAGGAAGTCATCAAACACACCAAGCAACGTGCTTGCCTCGGTGAAGCTTAAATATGCCACAGATAAACAACGGGTAGCAAATCAGTCCTTTAGATAGCAGAAGAAACTTTTGAAAAGCAGTCATTAATTGGGCTACTGTGATTAATTCCTCTGTGGTGAAAGCAACAACCTACTTCACTGCTTCACAGATTCATTGCCTAGGGGGCCACGAGGAATACGGTGATAATTTAACCTGTCTTTCTGCATAACACTTAACTATGGGCAATCTGTTATAACGCCTTCAGTGGATGGTAAAGGGGTGGTTTTGGTGAGACAACATCTTTCATACCTTTGTACGCAGCTGTTACCTCACTCCACTTATGAGGATCCTCCTCCCACCTTCCCACACGGGCAATGGAGAAAGCCCAGCAGCAGAATGGCCACAACTGGCCCCATTTTGCTTCACTTTCATATTCAGAAAAGTACAAAAACATTGCATCAAAAGGTGTCAGCAGCAGAGCAAACCCTGGCTGCACGCTCTCCCTACACACCCCATACAACCGTTACACAAAGAGCTGAGCAGGTTACAGCTGGATGGATGCTCACTCACAGTATATGGTGCCACAGGATATGGTCCCACGTTGCAGGTGCAGCCCTTGGTTGCAGCAGCGTAGACACAAGTGCAGGGTTCAGGGGATCCTGGATAGAAACCTGGGTCTCCTAATGCTTATCTGAACCCCAGGTAAGCCTAGGTCAGTCTGTTTATTTCTGTCTCTGTTCTCATTCTCTATCTGTTTGAAATAGTAACTGCTGCAACACAATTTCTGCTCCCCAGACATGCTTTTAGTGCTTAGCACTCCTTAAGCTATTCTAGTTAGCTTGAGAGGAAAGGCTTTTACTCACTGAAGCAATGTATCAAGTCTTTGGGCAAATCTCCCTTATATGTGACACCCATAGCCAACAGATTCCATTTTTTTCAGCTTTACTCAGAAGCCCTGTTTGGCATTACTGAATTTGAAGGCACTGGAGATGTCCATTATGTCCATCTGTTGATGGCATAGGGGAAGGAAAATCATTGCTATCTGAGAATGATTCTATCTAGCCTGGGAATTAAGATCTGTATGGGATCTGGAGACTTTCTCCTTTGGTAGAATGGGATCTGCTCAATATTAGTATTTCATGCCATTTTAAGTCTCCCTCAGGACTTTTCTCCCTTAACCGTTTGAAGTTTTCGCTGATGAAATTGCCTCTTTTTCTTTCTACCTGTTCTGTTTGGCTAAGAGCTCTCCTGAATCTCTACTCCACAGAACACATCTCCCTTGCTCTCCCAGTACTCCAACAGGTAATTCAGGGCAGTTGTTGTTTGCCTGTATCAGGTTTTTATGTAGGTTACTCTTACTGATGCTTGTGTGCGCAAAACCTTATAGTTTTCCCTCAGTTTATCGCTTCACCTGACAAACCTAATTTATACTCTTAGTTCATGCCAGCTAAACCAATCATATTTATTAAGCTATCATAAATGATAGAGCACTGTATGGTTTTGTCTTGCTTTTGGTATTAAAAACCAATCAAACACACCATCTTCAGGCATTTCCCTTCTTTGATAATGCTCCTGTACAGTTCTGCCAACTGGTATTTGTCCCATCACAGTGACCCATACTTAACTGCTTAAAGTCACTAAATGCAAAGCCATGTCATGAAAGTTGTGCCATAGCACTACTAATTAAGAGATTCAGCCTCTTGTGACTGCAAAACTCTGCTTGCCCTTTAGCTATATTCAAGCAACAAGTAGCACCATAATTCATCACTCAATACTCGTATATATATGGATAAAAACACTAGAGGAGGTTGTATTTCAAAAGAAAAGGAATTACATAAAGAGAAGCAAAAATAAAATCTAATTTCCTGTGCACTGACGTCTCACTGTTCACTACAACCTCCAGTTTAAGTTTTTCTTCTGCTTGGGTCATTTATTGGGGATCATCTGCCATGTGGTCTTTCTAATTTCTAGTAAGAGTCAAGCCCACGCTCTAACTTTTTCATATGTTTGCCACATGCAGGATCTGTCTCTCTCTTCCCTCTACTCTTCTACCCACACATCATCAAAACAGGAATTTAATTATCTTTTAGATGGCTATCACTGTGTTAAATTTGGTTTGAAAGGTCAGTAGAAACGGACACAGATGAAAAGCACGAGTGTGCGTGGCTCATTTCCATAGGAAACCAGGCTTAGAAATGGATGATTTACAAGGAAAAATGCTCACAGCAATACACTCATTCGAAACACCAGAGATTGCTGAATATAAAAAAAAATCTATAACTATTTCTCCTAATCCTGGGTGTTGTAAATCCTCAGAGCTCCTCTGAATTCATTGGATTTGCATTCATTAATACCAGTAGCCCATTGATTTCATGTTGATTAGGACGCACATGAGCACAGGCGTGTATGTGCATGAGCACATCCATGCTCAGGTCACACAGAGCATTCCCCGGGAAATGTGACAACAGCTCCCATCCCAAAGGACAGAGATTTGCACCCAAGTCAAGGCCAAAGTTGTGCCATACTTGTAGGGGTAAAGCTGCCCAGGAAAAGAAGGAGAGTTCAAGCCATTCATTTTTTTCCCCCTCTTTCACAAGCTTATAAATGTAGCTTTCTGATGTACCACTTGAAAGTCACCTCCAACCATTTGAAACTTGGTTGAGGATCTCAGTCTTCCTTTATTACTCTGCAACCCTATTAAAGCTCTCAGTGGAACCAATGGATGAATCTCCCTGCCAATTTGATTTTTTTGTATTAAAAAAAAAGCACCCATTAGTCTATTGAAAATAATTTTCAGGAATTTTAATCATAGCAAATGTGTCTGACCAGTTCTCATAAAATCAGCCAAATATATGAAAGAAAAAACTTCAGAGATTTGCTTATAAAAATATCATGTATTAAAATGGGAGAGGGAAGGGGGTGATTAACAGTTCAGCAATGTTTGAGACACCTTCTAGGACAGACAAAGCAGGCAAAAATGCTACTCCAGACATGCAGATTTATTGACAGCACTTTGATTTCACCTTTATAAAGTCAATATTTGGCAAGGTTTTGACATGGTGGCCCAGAAGCTCATTTGTTTGTAAGGGCTGGTTAGTCTCTCTCAAGAAAAGAAGGTGGATGTTGACTAAAAACAAGTCATATATGTTCTTGTTTCTGAAGCACATCAAGAACTTCAGTTCACAGCCACTGCACAATGCCAGCCTGCTTGTTTAGCTAGAATATAATTAACGAGGGGAGGGAAGGGAGCCTAGGGAGGGCAAGGGACCATGTAAAACAGATTGTAAAACGAGGAGCTGAGAAGGTGGTAGAGTCGTAGGAGAACCATGTAATACCTGTGTGCCCGAGGCTAGACTCAACCTTCCAGCTTCTGGTGCAACTATTAATGAGCCTGAAAGTCCAAGGCAGGGGGAGGGAAGAGAATATCAGCACTACCTGGCAAAGGGAGGCCTTTCTGCCTTTAGTTCTTAGAGTAAGAGCCAAACCTTCATTCAGTTCTCGTTTTAATTAACATCTTGAAGGCTGGCACTGAGACAGAGAACTAGCTCTCACTTTAAAGCTGTATTGAGGACACTTCAGAGGACCCTTCAGAGTGTCTTTCCTTTACCTTTTTTTGTTTTAAAATATGTCAAACTTTATTTCCCTTCACAAAAAAAAAAATCAAACAAACAAAAAAACCCAGCAAAACCCACAACCTTTCAACCATCTCTACTCCTTCCTGTCTCTGCTAGTAGTACAGAAACCTTTGCTAACAGGGGTACTGCAGACAGGCCCTGTGGAATGGGCTTTTTGGGTCAGCTTTAGATTTACAGATCCCTTGGGATGCCTTTGGAGTGATACTGTAGCTTTAGGGATACTTTAGCTCAGGTAGCCTAAACTGATCCCAGCTGCAAGTAGCTCAATACGCACTGAGGAGCTGCTTGCCAGAGAAAATGCGTGTGTGGGCAGAGCAGGTCCTGACCTCTCCACTGCAGTCCTGTCCACTGGTCTCCAACCACAGGGACTGGGAGAACGCCTCGCTGCAAGGACTGCCACTGCTCCCTCTTCGCTTTCCAACAACCACTGACCACATCTGCTGGCTCCCAGGGCTTAAAAATACTTCCCTTCTCAGAAGTCCTCTGCTTAGCAAGGTTTAGTCTCCCAAACAGGGAGCCTACTGGGATTCATTTGGGGCACAGCTGAAATTCAGGGACACCTCTGCTTTCTCCTGACAGAGTTTAAATAGATATGGAACAGATGGTATGACCGTGGCATGAATGAAGAACAGCTTTACTCTTCTTCTTGTTTTTCCTTGCGCCTGCTTTTGTTCTCCCAAAACAATTTAAAAGCAAAATGAGGGTAGGGGGGACAACAGAGGATAAGAAACACTTTTTTAGAGCCTATTACAGAAAAGCAGCGCACTAACCTCCAGCACAGCAACCAACACAGCACCCAGCCATGAGGCAGCCTACTCTGGGACTATCTTTCTCACCTGAAGCTGAATAGAAGGGCAGGTTCCCACTTGTGAGATACTGGGTGGCCAGCAGAGCTCTATGTTCGTGACGCCTTCGAAAGCTGAAGCAATCTTACAGAAAGGTTCTCACATTTAAACCTTAAAAGCTGTGTCTCCAGCAGAGGAAGCGTAAGATCCCAGGCTTTAAACAGAGATGTAAATGTTGGACCCTTCCAGCAAGGAGAGTATTTGCAGTGTGTCCTTATGGGACTACTGTTTCAACAGAGATTTGTGGTAGGTCACATCCATGTTCCACCTGGTTCAACACCTGTCCCAGGATACCTCTTCCCCTTGGGCCACTGAGCAAGGACAGGGTGTGCTGAGACAATTTAACTGCAGTCCTGTCTTCCTTTGGCAAAAGTTGGGCCACTGACCCAATCGGGGTTTCACAGTCTCAAAACTGGTGTTCCCTTATCAAAGGCTGCTTGCTTTAGAGTTACAAAATGCAAAGTGCCACTGTGTATAGGACATATGACAGAGATCCTCAGAGACTGAGTCCACTAATGGCTTTAAATGAGGCATAAGACCCCAGTTTGATCTCAGAGAACTGACAGCCACAACTAATTCCATGTATAGTGCTCTGTGTGCTCAACATCCAGAAAGCCCAGGCTGTGCACATTTCAGCAGGCATTTTAAACTTAATAGGCAGCACATGATATTTCATTAAGATTTTGGTGCTATTGCAGTTTTCAGCTGGCAGGAGGTTTATGAGGTATTACAAAACAGAAGCACATACATTCAGTTTGAAACTCAGCAGACCTAATCCAAACCATGAATATGGATTTTCTTCTTCCTTATTCCCTTCCCCCACCAAAGGAAGTGGGATCAAAAAATTAATGTCACTGACACACTGAACAAAAAAAACCACACACACACAAAAAAACCCACCAAAACAACAAAAAGTTAAAAAAAAACCCAAACCTGTTAATGAATGATATTATCTTAAAAATCAAACTGTGCAAATAATTTCCACTAGGCTGTTTTCTCTTGTTTTGCTATTGCATTTTTTCAAAAATATTAGGACCTATGATAATAACAGCAGACAAAGAGGTATTACAAATAAGACGCTTTACAGAGCCCTGGAGACATTCCTATTTCTTTGGAGACTTGTTACCATTTTCATCACCGAAGACACAGCAGAAATTTGCAGGGATACATACAAAGGTTAAGTTTCTCCTTGCAAATCTGCAGGGCAACAGGACAGCCAAAGAATGGGATGAATGAAACATTACAAAGTGCTTTTTAAGCTTCTTCTTATAAAGGACAAGAGAAAGAAACCAAGCCCAAAGATGCCAGGCATCAGCAATAACAAACACAGACAGCATCTGGGGTATTAAAAAATATCCTTATTTACCCAGTACTCCTGACAACATTCCTCTCAACCCCAGAGGTTTGCAGGAGTTGCTACATGCTTATTCTGCCTGGATGGCTGCTGAAAGACATCCAGTGTTGCAATTCTTTGTTTATAACAAAACCACGCTCCTTGCTGGTAGCGTTTTACAACTCCTGTCATGCGGTTCAATCCAGCTACAACTGTCCAAATCTCGTCTCCTCTAAACCAGAGGAGGTCAGAAAGGAAAAGAAGGAACACTGTAAGTATCCATTGCAGTTAGGCAGTTTAGCAAATATAATCATTAAGCAGGGATTCAGTTGTATCAACCTGTAGGTTTAGCAAATCCCTCAGCATTTCAGCACAGCAGGAAAGAAGCGATTAGAATTCAATTTGGTTTTGAGTTTTCTAAACCATCATCACTCTGGATTCCTAGGGTGGTTTTTGCTGTGGGTTTGAACTGCAAGCTTTTTTTTTTTTTTTTCCTCAACCACTAATTAAGAATTCTCAGCTACATACAATGAGTGATTAAAAATAGGAGTTACAGAAATACAGGTTTCTACACTCGAGTGCTTGAAAACAAGTGCCTTGGGGTATTACAGTCTCTTCTACTCAGTACGCTTTCAAATTTCAAAATAAAACCCTTCCTAAAGCAAAGCTTATTTCTTCAACTGTTCTTTAATAGTTGTGCAGAGTAGCCAAGTATCAAGAAACAAGCACCCATGTGTAAAACCCACCTCTGTTCATGAAAGTATTTTGTCACATGTGACCGAATCCCTTCACAACTCTTCGATTTAATGCTTTAGTGCTTTCTCAGCATATTTTCCTAAATCATGTCCTAAACATTTCAATATATTTCTCAAGCAAATCTTTGAGAAATATCTGTTATTGTTATTCCAAATAATTTAAGCAAGGATTATTAATTTGCAGATTAATCAGCAAATTGGCCGTGCTTGGGAACTGAGTTCCTTTTTATGCTCATCATCAGCCACACGCATCTCCCACATGCTGCTTTGATGATACTGCAAGATCGACCACCATTCTTAACCACTTTAAAAATAGTTTACGATGTCAACCTGAATTCAAACCATCTTGTAAGCGGAGTTTTTTTTTCAGATCCTGATTTCTCTCCAGCAGATGCAAACCCTAATGGTTCAGACCTAGTCAGTGCACGCAAGCACCTAGAGTGCAACACTTCCAAAAACTGATCAGCACACACACCTTTTCGTAATTCTCAAAACAGAAAAGTAGATAACCTTCAGCACGAAAGACTCAGCTTTCTCATTTCCTTCATTTACTCTATCTTTAAAACCAAGCCTGAAAGCTACAGACCTCTAATCTAATCATACCATTTCTTTGAAGTCGAGTGCCACAGCTATGCCAAATAGCCACTTCTGTTTTCAGCTTGTCAGATCTAATAGGTTCAATAAATCCCATCTTCAGCTGTTTGGCATTACCAATACTGTCAACTTCATTATTTGCCTTGGGAGATGGCCACCTGCTTTTGTACATTCAGTCAACATATCTGCAAATAAAACAAGTGTTTATTTTAAACAATGTGACACATTCGCACATGCTGAGAAGTCTAGGCTTCACTTTCTTTTTTATCCCAACTTCTTCCCGTCGACTACCTGTTCAGTTTGATTCTGAGTCCTGAGTTGCAGTGATGATTCAGCACCCTAAAAAACTTCTGCACACCCATCAAGTTTTTCAGTGAGGTGGAAAAAATGCACTTCTGAAATAGGCAGTTTCCCAGCTCAAAGGTGTTAAAGTAAGATCTGGAATTTCACTGCCATTCTCAAGACACAGTTTGACAGAAATGACATATGCAGGCTACTGCAAGATATACCCAGTAGGGGATTTTGCACATACAGATGCGAATTTCCAAGCTACTGCCTAATCATTTGTTCATTTGCAGGTATACTTCTCCTTCTGCACCCTTTCTTCACCCTTTCAAAGGAGCTCAGGCAAAGTGTGTGTTGCCTTCAAGCTTTCAGGAGTGCTTTATGCAGCTCTGTTTCAAAAGACTTCTCACTTGAACTTACAGACCCTTGACAAACGAAAAGCCCAGGCACCCGGCTGTTCCCTTCTGGGTGGGCATCCCAGCGTGGAGGCACAGAGCAATGATGCAGCTCCTCAGCTGAGCCGCAGATGAGATGTCAGCTGTGGAGCCACGAGTCCCATCCAACAGCAGCAGGAGTCTGTTTGCAGGAGACAATTCAGAGGAGGCGGCAATTCATCCCATGTGAAATCCAGGTAGCGATACCCAGGCTTTGCAGTACCAGGCTATCTCAGCACCTCATCATTCCAGCACCATAAAGTACATGGCCTTCCTGAGATAAAAGAGCCTGAGGCCATTTTACTAACCCTCTTAGCCTCTCTCTATCACACCTGAATGTGTGCTGTGCACATCCCATGCCCAAGCATGGAAACATGTCCCTGTGCTCATACGCACAGGAGCTCCATACATGCCCACGGGTCCCCATTTCATTCCCGTGCTTAGATGTATCAGCGTGATACAGATGAGAATGAAATTGGACATGTGTATACCTGAAGGGGACTGTGGGATGGATAGGGGGAAATATTATCTTCTGGCTGTGGAACTTACCAAATCCCTCAGAATCACCTCTGATGATCAGGAACATACTTAGCACAGGGATTATTTAGAACTAAAATAAAAATATGTTGAAGCATAAGGAAATGCTTGAAAAATGCATTTCTCAAACATTTATTAAGCAGTAAATTCACTGAACTTGGAAAACACTGCTCAGGGCAACTTAAGATGTCTGCAAAATAGCTCAACTTGAGGATGAAGCAAGCAGCTTTGCCTGTTGACATGAGCATGCAGGAGGTAAAGTGACAGAGAAGGAACACAGCAGTCCCAGTTGTCAGGCCTATGGATAGTGTACAACACCAAAAAGGTCACTAACATGCTGTAAATCCATTGCAGCATTTCCAGTCTGTCCTACAGAAGCTCTCGCACAAACACCTTTGCCTTCAGAGCCAGCAGATCCTCCCAAGAGCCTCCCAAGATGATGCTGGGACTCATTTGCTGCCATGTACCTTCTTCCCTCCCTTCCCTATCCGCCCACAGAGGAAACCTGAAAGACATAAATCTCAACCCAGGTGTTTTTGCACAACTAAGGTAAGGAAACATTCCAACCTCAACATTTACTTGAAATGTGTTCACTTGACGTTTGAAGTTCTCCTGCAGCACTCGTGCAAGGGTCTTATGCCAGCAGGCCCCATTCCCTGGGGGCAGTTTATCTGTGGATGGTGGGTAGAGCCCTGTTCTATGACTGGGAGGGGGCAACATCCTCTGCTACATTTCTATTGCTGAGAAAAGATCCAGGGAAAATAGAGGTTTGGACTAGTTTACACAGTAGACTGGTGCCTGGAGCTTTTGATACCGGGACGCCTACAGAAGAGCTCAAATCATGTATGAATTGTTTGGTTTTGGTTTAGCCCTGTTGTGAATGTAACAAAACCAGTGCAACGTCAGCCACCTCTATTCCAGAAAAGCAGCTGCTGTATTAGAAAGGCTGGCTGCCCAGGGCTCCAGCAATAACAACATGATGGGGAAGGGGAGCTCAAGAAAAAGGGGGAGCCAGCGTGCCAGTCTGCTTAAACCAAGGCCAATAATCCCTCTCTTCTATAAGCAAAACATTTACTTAGAAAAGTCATCAGACAAAAACAGAAGAATATAAAAAAAAAACCCAAAACACATGTGGCTCAGTAGTCATCAGCTAAAATTCTGTATTCCAAGGTAATTAAAACATGAACAACCTTTTACTATTTACCACAACCCACATGGAACACTTCTACCTGAAAATACTGAGAGTTGAATTTCAGCCATCCACTTGTAAAAAAACTGAGCAATTGTGCCAAAATTCCTTTCCATGCACTCCAGTTGATGGCAAAGTAACAGAGATACCATAATTCACTTGATATCATTCTTTTCCTGCTAATGCTTTATTCAGACCGAGCTTCATTAATAAAGATGAAACTTTGGATCACGATTGCTCCATGTTTACAAACACATCCAGGCTCCTGTACATCTCGGTTAAGCATGAACAATCACTGAGCACGCAATTTCCTAAAAAAAAAATCCTGCATACCAAAATTGCATATTTTGAAATTTTAAAATTCACTAAAGAAAGTTTCACAGAGTGAACCCTGAAGTTTGTTTGCCAAGAAAGCACAAGCCAAAAATGGAAGTAGGGACCCTCCAGGAGAAAAAAAAGTAAGCTGGACCCCAATACACGCATCCTTCCCACTACACAAGCAAATAATTACACATTCATACAGAGTAATTTTCTCTAAAAATGCATGTGCTTGAGTAATTATCCACAAGTTTCAGCATAAATTTTGGTTGGCAAAACAGTACTGTCTCACAGTAAGTTTCCTCTTTTTTTTTTTTGATGGAACTGGGCAGTGATTTCTTGCTAAACACCAGAGAACAAAAACTAGCCCAGACCTCGATGATTTTGACACAAGTCCAAATATGTCTCTCCACCGAGAAAAATTACAAAGACAAGGCTGGGTTTTTTTTTAAAAAAAAATACAGAAAGAAAAAACAGAAGTTAGAGGTGTATATAGCAGTATCATTTTTTAATGCCAGATATTGGACCAAGGAATGGGACAGACTGCACTGCATTTTTAAAGTAGTATGACTATCGACATACTCGAGAAACATTTTAACATTGTACATTACAACAAACGATTTAGTTCATTTCTACACAAGTCAGCAAAAAAGCTAGGTGATCCAACAGGAGATGGCAGCTGCAAATTTAAAATGATAGGCACAGTCTAAAGCCAGAACAAAAACATCTCCAGAACTCCTATTTATAAAAAGGAATGAACGTACGCACTGTGCACGCACACGCAGGCAAAAATCTTGAGGTTTTACTTGCTGCTCTTACAAAAGGCTGTGAGCAGGCAAATGTCTGGATCAGAAATTGGGTCAAACATGCATTTCGGCAGGCACAAAAAGTACAGGAAATTCATATTAATGAAACAATGTACTGTGTTACGTAATGCAGGGTGGTATTCTGCTAATATAATACTTACGTCATTAATACCGGATAAACTCCAGGTCTGCCTGTTGCATAATGTGCTATGCAGTGTGGTATTTTAACCTAATTTCTGATTTCTTTTTCATCCTTCATCCTCCACACAGGGACAAAGCGGGCAGTTTTCAAGACAGCCATTCTTTGCTACTTCAGAGAAACCTTGGCCTTGGGAGCTTCAGTTGGGCAGGTACGGCTGGGAAGGAGGTTATCGGCGCTGTATCTCCAGGACCTGCTCTTTGACTGGCCCCAGTCAAAAACAACCACAGAAGGCGGTGCAAAACAGATTAGTGCTGCTCTCAGAGCATCTTCCAGCTATGCTCCTGGTACACCCAGCAATTGCTACAGGGGACAAGGCTGTGGGGGGTCGAGTCCTCTTTCTGGTCACTTCTTCAAGAGACTTACAAAGGCAAGGGGGTTTGGTGAACTGGCTTTCCTTTACACAATGGATGTTAGCAGAAATCTGGCTACCTACCAGCAACAAGACATCAGCACATTCACAAGACACATTCTGGAATACCTGCTCCTCCATACTGCAAGCAAATTAAACGTGCTGTGGAGAGGTGTCCACGTAATCACAATAATCGTAAGCCAGGTTCAAGGCATACTGCACATGGGCCTTGCACAAAAAAAGGCATTGATAACATTATCCGAGGGTTTTTTATTTTTGTTACTGTGCTATGCATCCATATGACAGTAGATAAAAATCAGCACAACGGTTCCTCTCCATACATGACCCAACACACATCGTAACAATTAAGCACCGTATACACTATTTGTTAGTTAACAGGAATCGAGGAAAAAAATGGCAGGTTTGGAACAGAAATCCAGCACAAAGAGATACATTCCTGACAGAAGTCCTAGATGAGAATGTTTATTGTAAACCAGCAAATTGATTTTTCGACATAACCAGAAAACCACCAATGTCCACAGGGCCAATTTGGGCACTGCATCATCAAAATCGTGTTCTAATATGGCGTTTAGCAATCTCTAATTATTAGAAAGAGCAGTAGATAGATGACAAACGCTCACGCTTCAGGCAGGTTATGCTTTATACTTGCAAGAAGCAGTGCAAATCAATAGATTTTTCTATCTTATTGAAGGTCTGTTGTGTCCCTTGACCTAATCCCTAAATCTCACACAGATTTCAGCTTTCAGATTTGCCAAATACCCAGATTTACACTGAGCTCTATTTTAGTTCTGAGTAGTACTACTAAAGCTATTGCGACTGCTTAGAGCAAGGCGCTACTGTAGTGAAGGTTCAGGAATCTGGCCCTTTCCAGAAGTGAACTGCAAATGACCAGGATTTCATGATAATCACAGGTGGAGGGAGACACTTGTTGGTTTTTTTTTCCCAACCTGTCCTTATGAACACCAACACTTATAAGACTGAAATGCGGGAAAGACTCCACTATGCTCATCCAGACATTTTGACACTGGGACAGCCATGTCTGTTTAGGAGGAGCAGCCTGCCCAGTAGAGTGTTGGGTTGGCCTGGGTCCTCCTCCCAGCTATGTCACTGCCTCTTACTAGATGACTGCATGTAAGGATCCTTGGTCTCAGCTGGGATAGTGAGGCTTCCCTACAGCAACTCCTCTGTCACACCATCCATTGGTGCACAATTGTATTTCATAGGAAAGAGGGAGACAAAATAGGTCCAAATTCTTTAAAAAACAATTAAGAAAACCCAACCTCTATTAAAAGAAGAACAATTTGCTACCACATTCTTTCAGAAGGAGTCCTAGGACTTCTCATGACCCATTTCTTCACTAATGGCTATGAAGGCCAGGTCGATGGGAAGCCCGGTTACCAAGTTGGAAATAAAACAGTATGTCCAATGTTCACCACTCAAATCCACCCTTCACATGAAGTCGGTTAGGCAGAAGTGTTTTGGCTGCATTTTTAGGTATTTCTCCTAGTGCACCTTGCTTCCATGTCTGGAAGCTCTTTCAAATAAAAGATGCTGCGAAGTGCCAATTTCCCGTAGTTGAAAAAAATGAGGGGAAAACAGAGGCAAACCACACACACCGCAGAACAAAATGACTGCTTGTAAAACATTTCCTTTTAAAAACTATTGTACAGCTCCCTAAGTTGGTTTAACCGATGTGCAGTTTAAAACATATAAAACGCCTTACCAGCTAAATGATTTCTTGGTTTTACAAGTCTCCCTCCCCCCTTTAAAAAATAAACCACATATGGACTGGTATTGAACACCTTGTACGGAGTCGCACACCAATCCTCCTGTAACTCTACATGGAGCAGTTTTGATTTTCATCTACTGTGTTTATAGAAGAGCTCATACTGTATACTTCACAGTATAACCAGCTACATGGATGTCTTGAATCTCATAACATGATTTAAAAAAAAAGAAAAAAAAAATCACTGTAAATTGCAGTCCCTTTGATAAATGATTATGGCGACACATGCAGTCCTCCCCAGTGCCGTTGCTGCCAGACGTGGGACATGATTTTCTCCACACGCTGCCGAGAGGCCTGACGCCGCGCTGCCGGGGGCCACGGCCGGGCCAGCGCCCCGCTGCTCCCCTGGTTCTGCAGTCATTGGGCAAAGCTGCGGTGAATTGTCTCGCTCGATGCCACCACCACCACCATCCCCACCGACCCAACCCAGCCCCTCGGGGGAGCGTGCCCTCCCTCCTCCCCGCTTCAGCCGCAGGAGATCACTGTGAAGCGCTTGGAAATGCATGACATGTTATGGAGGACGATGCCCAGGAGAAAGACCAGGACGCAGGCCACCAGGATCACAGTGCAAACCCCCGACCAGGTGGAGCTTTTCACAACGCCTCTCCGGTCCGGCTCCTCCGCTCCCACCTCAGCATGAAGGCCACCCTGCAGCGGTTGCTGCTCCGCCGGGATCGTCACCACCGCCAGGGACTTCTGCTGGGTGCCAGGCAGGAGGCGGCAGCCAATGTCTCCTGGCAGTAGTGCCCTCTCCTTGGAGAGGGGTAAGGGCAGCATGTAGCACCCATTGCTGGGCAGTTTGATGAAGACAGGGGTGTGCTCCGAGGTGTGGGGGATTGCAATGACGGCGATCACCTCGGGGTCATCGGGCAGCTGCGACACGGAGTAACCTGGTGGCAGCTTGGTGATCCCACGGCACCAGGGGCAACGCAGGTCCTTCTGGCTGGTCCTCATCTGCTGCAGGCACACCGAGCAGCACGTGTGCTTGCAGTCCAGCAGCTTGGGCCGCCGGCGGGGGCTGTAGTAATTGAAGCAAATCTGGCACTCCAGCAGAGAGTCCTGGGACAGGGTCTCCATGGCGGTGGGCGCAGAGAGGCACAGCAGGCCGTGCGATGAGCCTCACGCCGGTGCCCTGTAGCCAAGGGACAGCACCCACCTTCCTGCCGCTTCTCCTCAGGGCAGCACCTGCCTGCCTGATGTTTCTCCTCAGGGCAGCACCGGCTTTCCTGATGTTTCTCCTCAGAGTAGCACCGGCTTTCCTGATGTTTCTCCTCAGGGCAGTGCCCAGCTTCCTGCTGCTTCTTCTCCTCAGGGCAGCACCAGGCAGTTGCTATGGGGGAGTCAGGAAAACCTCTGGCCTGAACCTTTCATCACCTGAAAGAAACAGAAAAATGTGAAGGAACAGGTCACTTAGAGGGACCAGTGGGAAGAGTCCAGCTAAAGAGGAAAGAAAACTAGCACCGACGTTGTAATGTGGCCGGAGAAATAAATTTGCAACCCTTCACAAGAAAGCATCTTCCCACTGGCTTCACCAAACCACCCAGCAGCAAATCTTTGGGCCAGCCTTCACTAGATCTCCTTTTTCTTTTTTTTTTTTTTTTTTTCCCAGCTATTACATCCCTACCAACGCACCGGTCTGCCACTCACAGTTGTATTTATACTTGGAACAGGAGAGGCTGTAGTTCACTAAGCAGGTCCTTCAGCATCTACCTCCTGTCATATTTCAAGACTTTTCAGACCTTCCTGCACCTTAACAATTGTTCTCTTAATTCTTTAAACCCCTGAGGATTTTTAGCTATTTGGCTCAACCACTAGGCCTGCATGAAAGGTGGGGGAAAGAAAAAATATGTTTAAAATGGATGCATTTCCACAGGCCCCTGAACTTATGCCTGTGCATGAATGAGCAACCAAGTAACTATGCTAAAACACTCACATTTGCACACAATGAAGAGGCATCATTCTCAATCAAATTAACTTTTTGCCTGGTTACACAAGCAGCTTGTTGGACACGGCCCTCTGAAACATAAACCTTCTCACTGATGAAAACTTCACCCAAGACAAAAGGCTCCATTTAGACCCAGGACTGCTGAACGTCATACAGAACAATCTGTTAATGCACTGAATTAAAAGCAAATTGTTACTAACCTTGCTCTAACCTATTCATTATAAAGGGATTCCTTGCATTTCCCCATTTTTTCTTACAGCTATGCAAAAAAAAAAAAAGGCAGCTGTGTTTAATTTCACAGTGAGTTGTTTAGCTTTGACTCATTTTAGTCACTCCAACATGTGATAAATATGAAGGGGTGACATTTTACAACTTTTTACTTAGCTCTCCTTACTGTATTTGAAGTACTAGCCTGAATTTGCATCCAGAGAACACAATAAAGAAAACCAAAAATATTTGCATGGTGACCTTTAATCTTCTCTTATGGCAGTGCTATTCCCAAAATAGAGTTAACACCTGAAGACCACAGCTCTCCAAGGACTTCTTCCTTTCTATACAATTATTTCTTGCTCTTCCCTCCAGAACACAGCAACTAGATTCCAACATGCTAATCAATGGGTGATATTAGCAAAACAGAAACAACATAGTCCCAGAGGAGAAGGCAGGCACAGACATGGGGTTTGCAATGCACGACAGCCCTCTGGACCACACCGTCCCATACCCTGCTACTGGTAGTTACCAATATTTGAACAGAGAAAACAAAATACACATCATCTCTTCAGATGCTAACTGATATCACCGACACTGGCAGAGCTGGCCCCATTGCTGATTTTGTCACAGCAGTGGATTTTGGCTCGAAAGCTGCTTCCACAAACAGGCAGTGACAATCCTGGCTCAGAAGGGAGCTGGGGCTGCAGCCACAAAGGCAGGAGCTTGTGAAACACGGGCAGCAGCTGCAGGGGGAAACAGCACATGCCAGCTGCCTGAAAAGTATTTTGGGGGTGCTTTGCCCAGACAGAGGCCACTGCTGGGGAAGACCCCTGCCCGCATGAAGCCAGCACCGGTCCATGCAGCTCCTGCTCTGCACCAGCACCGTATTACACGTGGTGTTAACAGATACTCCACGTGCAGAGGGAGCGTAACACCGCTGCAGAAGGGGCTCTGCACTCAGTGCCCACAGGCAGGCCACGCTGAGGGAACGTGGAAGAAAATGAGTCGAGGTTTTATCTTCTTCATCCTCTCCTTCCCATTACTATGGCCACACCTCTACAGTACAGACAGGTACAAAGGAAGGCTGTCAGAAAGGGTTATTAAAAGACTAGCATGCAGCAGAGAAAAGGAAAAAGTTGAAGAGAGGTATCCACAATTCTAGGTAATTCCCAGTTGAAAAACATTAAGAGACAAAGGCCAGAATAGAAATGAGTTACAGGAACTCAGGAAGGAATCACTGAAGCCATCAGATCACAGAATCACAGAATGTTAGAGGTTGGAAGGGACCTTAAAGATCATCTAGTCCAACCCCCCTGCCAGAGCAGGATCACCTACAGTAGAGCGCACAGGAACGCGTCCAGGCGGGTTTTGAATGTCTCCAGAGAAGGAGATTCCACAACCTCCCTGGGCAGCCTGTTCCAGTGCTCGGTCACCCTCACAGTAAAAAAGTTTTTCCTCATATTTTTATGGAACCTCCTGTGTTCCAGTTTCCACCCATTGCCCCTTGTCTTGTCAGTGGACGCCGCTGAAAAGAGCCTGGCTCCATCCTCCTGACATTCCCCCTTGACATATTTATAAACATTAATGAGGTCACCCCTCAGCCTCCTCTTCTCCAAACTAAAGAGATCCAGCTCCTTCAGCCTTTTATCCACAAGCAATCCAGCAGTTTTATATGTTTCACCGAAGTATCCACACAAAATCTTCACAGTTACGCTGCCTAAGCCAAATTTGAGCTCAGACGTCACAAGATGCAACTCTGATCTGCTGTATCTGCAAATCTATCACAAAATGCCAGGTATAACAATGCTACTGTATTATTATGAGGAAAAGCCCCAATGGCTGGAAATTCAGAAGGTAAGGCTTACGTTTAATACCAGAGTGAAAGTACTCCTGCACATGTAAATCAGCATCTCTGCATGAAAGCCCTGCCCTCCACATTTTGGATGTCAATGAACTGACTGGTGACGTTCTCTGACCTTGTTTAGCTGCCACCTACAACCATCTCTCTCCACTTACATTGCTAAAGGTAAAACAGTTTCTATCGATATGAATGTGATTGGGATCAAGCTAATTTTTCTGACTGGATATCCTTATCCAGGAGTCATATATTCATATGCCATCAAGTGCCTCATCCCTGTCCCGGTGACATCCTTAGAGCAGAAGATCAGTCCTAGGAGTGAATGAAATGAGGTATTCCAAACTGAAGAATAAAACAAAAGTCACCTCCAGGCAAACAGCGCCCTAAGGAAAAAGAAGAAAATCTATCGCAAGAAGAAGATCTCGGCTGCTTTGAACGGTAAGTAATGCTGTGAAGCATTTCTCCAGGAGGTCAAAACTTTAAAGCATTAGTGCAATCTACAGGAAGAAAAAGAATTGAGCCAAATTAAAGGTTAAGATAGGGTTTACCACCTACATGACATACATTGTTCAGGTATGTGTGGATACATTTGCATAAGCTGTAAACATAGTGACAATCCTATTTTGACCTGGTGCTGAATCAAGGAAACAGTCACTTCCAACTGTGTGTCTTGAAGTTACACTTTTGTCCTTTCCCCTTTTTTTTTTCCTTCTTTCTATCCCAGGGAAAAAACCTAACTATAAACATTATTTCAAGTAAAAAGGGCGCGTTGTACATATACCCATACCAAATATGACATTCCTTACTTTCGCAAAATGCCTCAAATAATAATCAGAGGTGTATTTTGACAGATCAGTGGTAACAACTGGTAAGCAGAAAGACTGGCATTATTCCTTCGGAATATGGCTAAAGACAAGTCAAAGAGTAGCCACAGCCACACCCTTGGCCTTTGCCGACACTGAATTGCTCAAAGGCTGGATGTAGCTTCACGTGTGCAATGGAACTTTATTCCCAATCACACTGAAAGCCTAACCCTCATACACTCTGCCACAGCTTAGTTTGGGAATAAAAGAAAGTCAAGCCACCATCTACAGCCAGTTGGAGGTACTGAGCTATCCCAGGTGAAAATCTCGCTCAAAGCTTACTCAGACTCCAGGACTCCTCAGCACTTCAAGTGCAAAGACCAAGAGGCAGTTGGGCTGCATGTGAAGGCACAGCTGACATCAAGCATCAGTCACAACCATAATTTCGTCATTATTTGTTCTCATCACCTAGCAATGCCCAAGAGGGGAAAGGGAAAACAGAGAATGACAGGAAAATCAGGAACAAAAAAAAAGTAAGAAAATGAGAAAAGGCTGTCATGAATATCTTTTTAGCAGAGCCTGGTGCAATACGACAAGGGGTGATGGTTTTAAAGTAAAAGAGGGTAGATTTAGACTAGATATAAGGAAGACATTTTTTACAATGAGGGTGGTTAAACACGGGAACAGGTTGCCCAAAGAGATGGTAGAAGGCCCATCCCTACAAACATTCAAGGCCAGGTTGGGCGGGGCTCTGAGAAGCCTGATCTTGAAGTTGCCCCTGCTCACTGCAGGGGGTTTGGAATAGATGAACTCAAATGTCCCATTCTAAAACATTCTAAGGTTCTCTATCTGCAGGTCTCTGTACGAGAGACAGTGTGTAAGCGTGTGTGGACAGGGGCAGGCGTGTAGGGGGGAGAGCTGGGGGCTGTGACAATGAAACCACACGCAGAGACAGAGGCAACTGCAAGTAGTGACTCTGCCTGCAACAAACCTGACAGCACAAACCTGGTAGCAACTGGAAGCTCTTCAGGGATGAGATCTAAGTAGTAACCCAAATAAAAACTAATTGGGTATGAAAACCCACAAGCTCCAAAACTCAAGAGTCGGAAAGGTGCAGCAAAAGCAAAGGAAGCGAGAAGAGGCAGACCATGCAAAGAAGCATCAGGACACCTCTCTGCCTCTACCACTTACCCCAGCTGTGGGTCTGCTCAACATCCGCAGGGCTGCAGCGTGTTGGCAAGACAAGAGATTCCCAAGTGGTTACAGCCACCCAGGGAGGAACATGAAAAGCTGATGACCCCGGCGGCAGAAGATCAAAGTACAGTCAGGTGGCTGAGAGCACAGCACAAAGGTTCTCCCTGCAGATTTGGGCTGCCCTCTGCACAAGCCAAGAATTTTTGAGATTTGAGAAATGACTGTGTGACTAGAGCAATAAAGGTCTGGAGAACAAAGCAGGTATTTCAGTTGTTTGGCAGTCACACTTGCTGTTCTGCTGGTACCTTGTCAGAGGCCACCGCAGAGCTCCAAGCTCTCTTCTTTTTTTGGGTGAGCAGGAAACCAGGAATGCCAAGACTTCAGCTTCCTACTCCCCAAGAAGAAGGGTAAAAGGGCTGTTGTTGTTCTCTTGCAATTTGGAGCTTCCCAGCAAAATGTAGGGAGTTGCTGCAGGAGGTGTTACAGATGAAGAGAGAGAAAAAGCAAGGAAGCTCTGCACAAACCCTAACTAAAAAGCCATCCCCAACGGGCCAGGTTGGGGCCAGCTCTTTTGGGAACCCAGTGCAAAGAAAGATACTGAACATCCACAACAGGAGTTGGATAACAAGTCGGAGAACAGAGTAATGGCAAATCCTTGCCTACTGACTATTTTTCCTACGTAAGAACAGCCACAGTGACAGTGAGCAATGGAAACCACAGCCTTGAAGAGGTGCTGCCTCTACTGGAGAATTCAACTACCTTCACACATACTTCCTAACTTACTAGGGCCCAAAATTTTATTAATTTGAAAGCCCCAAAAATAAACTTTAGTGATGCCTGTGTAACCTAATACAATTCACAGACGATTAAACATCATATCACATTTTTAAAGACTGGCTTCGAGGCATGCTGATGTAGTTAGCTGATCACTGAAAAAAAAGCCTCAAAAACTTTGCACAGACTCGTGCACATTTAGGCACGCTCTACTTGCTGTACGGCAAGGTTAATAACAGACTTTCTTCAAGGCAGTGCATTGATGATACTTCACCTTTCTCAGGGAAGGTTCATTACGTAAACTCCCCAAACACATTAAGAATTCTTTGACAGTATTACTGAGTATGTATGATTTATGATGAAGAAAGACCCATTCATTTCATGTGCCCTTAGGCTGGAAAGGAGATGGGGGTGAAGAGGGAGTACTGTTCTCAATAGGGGAACTAATTGCAAAAATCATCTGCCCACAGATATGGAAGGAAGTATGTGCTAGAGTCACTTCAAAAATGTGAGGAGAAAGGAACATAATTAATATTTGGAAGCATTTCTGCTACAAAATTCAGCATCTGTGTATGTTTTCAACAAATTAATGTTTGGACAAAACACACTGGGACTGTTGCAGATGCCCAGGACGTACTACCTGATTTCCCCTGAATATCCTTCAGTAAATTATGCTACTTATTTTTAGGCTGTTCTGTAGCACTAATTACCATAGTAACTGAGAATAGCACAACAATTAATTAATTTATTCATCACAACACCCTTGCTAAAAGAGAAGTATTATCATCATTATATCCTTTCATTACCTAAGAAAAGAAGTGCTGAGAGACAAAGCAGCCAGTCCAAGGTCATGCAAGCACCACCCAGACTGCCTCAAAGCTCCTGGACGACTTCATCACACGTCAACTTTTCAGATTCTGGACTGATTTGTTTTTGCAACAGAAAATCAATATAGCTCAGAAACCCACCCATTTCTACCCATCTCCTACAGCTGGAACCCTCTCTACAGTATGCCTGAGAAATTTTTTTTGTTTCTGTCATAGAACATATCAGCTTTTCCACAGACCATGAAAACCATGAAAGCCTATGATCCAGAGTTAAAGGATCTCCACGGACACAGTTCATCAACCATGTAGATTACAACTGACAGACTACTGGCATTTTAAGGGACATAAACCTAACAAAGTTTATCCATTCTTCTCTCCCGAATTACCTGTTTCCCAGGCACCTTCTTCTAAGCCAAGCATCCTACACCTACCATCCTTTCCATTTAGTCATTCACAATTGCACAGAAGTATTGCAGGACAAAAGCATTTTAATTTGGTCAAATCCTTAGTGTAAGATGGCACAGTTTCTTTAGCTTTAATCCAGCCCTTGCCAAGATGAGAATCAGGTGTGCACACTCCCAGATGCATAAAGCCACAAAAAATAAAGCTATGATATATGAGCCTACAACATCCCATGAAGCAGTGCCAGGGGATCCATAGTGATGGACAGAGAACCTTCTCTGGACGATCTCAGCAGCACAGAGCACACAGAACAGCAGTTGTCCTGCCTCTCTGGTAGCTGAGCAACCGGAGGCAGATCACTAAACAGCAGCCCCATTGCAAGGTATCATCCCACCGCATTTACCTTAGGAATAGTCACCAGCCAGCCCTAGCAACAGGAGACAGAGGCAGAAGAAGGTCACCCACAAGCACGTAACTAGATGTAGAAGTTTTTGAGTTTGAAGCAAAAACAAATCAGGTGAAAACAGCAGCCTTTGGTATTTATAGAAAACAGAGAGAGACTCACATGCTGCTCGTTGATCCATCTCACGTCACGAGCTGCACTGCTCTCTCCTTTTATCTGCAAACTTTGACACGTCCATGTCGCCTGGCTCCAAAGACCTTATTTTGGCCAGATATGACCAGGATAAGCTGCACTTTGTTCCAACAGCAAACACTACTAATCACCTAAACATTCCAGGTCAGCAAACGAAGGGTACAGTTTCTTAGTGCTGAGTTGAAACAGTACAGCCATGCTCATCAGACAGTTTCACATGAGGTGCTTTACCAGTGAGAAACACTATTTGAAATTAAAATATTCCACAGAAATGTGCCTGTTTCAGACAGACGGGGAGAAAGACAAGTTTTCCTGCCCATGTAGCCCCTCATCAGCCCTCCATGCAGATGGCCCCAGAGCCCAGGTGGTGAGAGCCTGACTTGCTCCTCACCAGCCCAAATCTGACATGTCTGCAGGTTTTTGACAAGGTCACTTGTCAAGCTTCCCCAGAACTATAGTTCCCTAAACTCTCCCAGGCTCCCTCCAGCCTGGCAGAGCACAGAGGAGCTCCAGGTGCAGCTCTACCCTGCTAGAAGAAGTGTGAAGGCACTTCTCACCACTTCTGTTGTCCGTAAGTCCTAGAGTTTATCTTCCTGCATGAAGAGCGCACTGACAGGATGAGAGACCTGGCTGTGGTTCTAAGACATCTCAAATCTGAAAATTTCCTAGCACAGGGTATTAAAAGGTTCCTCCCAATTTTCAAATAAACAAGATCTCCAGCATTCAAAGCATCCCAAGGGACGGCATTCATTCCTGCAGCCCACTCGGAGCACAACACTTGCAGGGCTATTAGCAGAACTTCAGTTTCGTTGGCTGCTCTTAATTATGCCTGACTCATTCCTAAACCCCAGGGTGAGAGGAATTAAAAGCCAGGTTCTTCCACTATTGGCTGGAAGGCTGATTTGCCATTCTGACATCAAGAGGAATGGGAGTGGGAAGGATAGTATGAAAAGAAATTTACCCCTCACACACCCTGAAAAAAAAGCAGCAGCAGTAGTTGCTTATGACCAGGGCATAAGGAGCAGGTGGTTATTGTGGTTGGCAAAGATGGATTTAGCAGTTGCTACCCTAATTTAAAGTGAGGTCACAAGCAAAGTCACTGAGGGCAAAACCCTACAACCTTACAGGAGGAGCTATGGGTGTTAAACTCACTTTCAGTAACAGCTTTTAAATGCAACACAACATATTCTTTCTCAGAGATTTTCATTTATGGCAACATGACAGCGTTCTGTGGCATTAAAAACGTCAGCTCAGAGGCATGTAGCACCTGATCACCTAAATGACAAATTCTGCTCTCTCGTTAGAGCTTTATGCTTCATCTGCCATTGACAGAGTTTGCCCGATACCTGAAGAGAAATTTAATTAAAAGATTGCTCCCTCACTCCTCTGAGAATTTGGTATTAGACTTACAAAATAAACCACCTAAAAAAAGAAAAAAGTAATTTTAAATAAAGCTCAGATGCAGACATTTCTCACTGAAACAGGTCAGTGAGTGACTGAGTGGAAAACAGCTTTATTTAGCATATTAAGACCCCACCCTATAACTACAGGAGAGAGTGCTACAGCTCGCAGAGGTCAGAGTGGAGTTTGATAAAACTAGGTCAAAATCTACCTGCCTCTGAGCCCAAACTGAGAAGGAGAGAAAGGAATCAATACTCGCACGTTCATACACTGCCTGTGCAATGCAAAGACTGAAAACTCAATTTCGTGCTTATCTCAGGAAACAGAAGCCCTTAAAATCAGAGTTTTAATTGTTGCAACTCTGCTTGGCACTTCTGCCTTGCGCACCCCACCTGCTTCACACCCTCTGCACTCGCCCAGTGCAGCTTCCTGAGGATGTGATGCTGTGACCCACGGCACCGAACAGTTACCGTCACACAGATGCTCTCAGGGACCAGGAGGGTTTGAGGTTTGTTTAGTGTGTGTTTGGGAAGGAGTTGTTTCTTGTTTTGCTTCAGGAAAATGAAAAAAAAAAACAAACCAAAAATCACCACAGACTACAGGGAATCAAAATAATATATCTTTTTACATTGAGATAGATGGATTCCAAAATTGGAAAATATTTTATTAGAAGCCACACAACAACAAGCAAGGAAATTCTCTTCTTTCATAGACCATAAAGGAGCAGGATAAGGCTTGAAGGAGATTAGATTGGGGGGAGCTTCTTTTATCTTTTTACCCTTCTCCTGAAATCTGCTAAGTGAGTAGCACAAAGGAGTAAAGCCTGCTGTTTATCAAGAGAAAAGGTGTAACAGATGTTCTAACACAGAAGAACTACTTCCAAGAGCTTATCTTCACAAGAAGAGTGGAAGACAGCCAACTAATATGCCTCCTCCTCAAGGTCAGCTGCTATGTCATTTCCTAATGCAGACAAATCGCGATCTTCACCCATTTTGGGTCTCTGATAAGTGCTACAGCTACTCCCAGTCACGGCAATGGTCATTCTGGTTTGCAGACTACACCAAACGGAACTGGAGCCAATCCAAAAGCTCCTTTCTTATTGGAAACTAATAATTCAGCCTGTAACAGGCTGTCAGCCAGTAATATGAATACCACCCCTCACTTCCTAAATTTTGGGAGCAGTCCAACTCTCACAGAAAATATGGATCACAAGCAGAGTTAGACCAAGCCTGAATTGCATACATATTGATGATTTCCTACTTCAAGATTTATCTCTCTGTGCTTACACCAGCAAAGTCTTGCAAAAAAAAAAAAAAAAAAAAAAAAAAGATTTAGCAGGCTATACTGCATAAATAAATTCTTTCAATACTTTTCCAAACCACATGGTTCTACCCATGACCATAAACACTCCATAAGCTCTAGTTCAGACAAGTTACGAAGCCTTACGTTAGCCATGGAAGTTAACGGATGACACATGCTTTTGAGTTGCACATTTACATACTTAACACACTGTCCACCGACACAAGCAACACAGAACCCAGGGTCAGCAGCCACAAGCAGATCAAGGTAATCTTTAAGTGCAGATGCCTTGACTTCCCCCTGCACCACCCTGAAAACGTACGACCGGAGGAAACTCAACACAATCTTCCCAAAACAGCCACAACTAAATCAACTAACCCAACCAGCTCCACATCATGACTCAAAGCCCCCGTACCACCAGGGAAAATTTCAGACTAGTGGCAAGACAACAAACTGACACCGAGAAAGCCTCAGATCTCTCCGTCTTGCCCATGCGACACGGGCATGCCCATGAGAGAAATGAGAAGACTCTCATGGATAGACTTCTAGGATGAAGCCGGAACAGAGTGCAGGGATTTCCATCGAGTCTCTCCCTCATATGAACCAGCACCATCTGCAGACAAAAGGAGTCTCGCAGCTAAGCAATGCGGTGTGCTCAAGGACGACAACCATAATTCAGGTTAGCACCACCAGAACCCTCTCCAGTGGGCTGAAACGAATGACACCTCTGGGAGCCTGAGCTCAAAGCTGCAGAGCTGCTGGCCCTCTGCTCCAGCAGCCACACTGGGATGGGGACCGGCACACTGGCTGCTCAAACGCTCAGGCGCAGGAAGATAAACTATTCTTGGTCGTATTATGTGAAATCTACTGTTGCTTTCCTTCACAGAGACAATATTCAATTCCAAGAGCCACTCACCTTCTGCAACTGCAAGAAATTTATCAGACCTGCCAAGCTTTGTCAGGTTGTATTTCATGCTTTACAACGAGTTCCAAAGTTCAAGCCAGACATAGCCCATCATACTTCTGCCAGTCAAAGTCTGGCTGCTTTTGAAACACCTTGGTGTGAAAATACCCTCCATTTGGCAGCTAACGGTATACAGCATTTTTGCTGCATGAAGGAGTGC
Source organism: Trogon surrucura (assembly GCA_020746105.1). Taxonomy (NCBI): domain Eukaryota; kingdom Metazoa; phylum Chordata; class Aves; order Trogoniformes; family Trogonidae; genus Trogon; species Trogon surrucura. The sequence continues at coordinate 96,154,689 of CM036619.1, read as the reverse complement.
AAATGCTTGGACTCTGTTACACTGCACTGGAGCAAAACAATCAAAATGGAGCAAACTGCTTTACCTCCTACTTTTGAGCCTAGCTCTGCAGTCCTTGCAATGTAACAGCAGAACAAACTTGGAAAAAATAACTAACACTGCTAATGCTCAAGATTTCATCACAATCCTGACAGTATACAGCCACAGTGAGTCCTAGCCTCACAGGATTACGGGCAATCAATTCAGTACTCAGTAAAAAGAAAGCTTCTATTCCATTTTTCTAAAGGGAAGCCTGAAAAGATGAATTTCAGAAGCCATAACTCTTAAGTAGAACCCTAAACTTCAGTCTCTGTCTTGCAAGCCAGTCTCATGATTCATTCAAAACCCGCCTGGACGCGTTCCTGTGCGCTCTACTGTAGGTGGTCCTGCTCTGGCAAGGGGGTTGGACTAGATGATCTTTGAGGTCCTTTCCAACCTCTAACATTCTGTGATTCTGTGTGATTCTGTGATTTCTATATGTGAGTTACAGCTAACTAGAGAAAGGTAGTTTTGAGATGAACAAATTCATTGGCAGTTTCAGATCAAATTAAGCGAATACCTTCTCTTTAGGAAGAAGTCGTCATTTCTATTAAAATGTCAGCTCATTTCAACTTTCACTTCAATTTGACTACTTTCTTCCATAAGAAGGAATTTATAGAAAGGTAATATAAAGGGCAAACAAAGCTTCTTGTACTGACTGGAACAATTTTTCTTCTGATGTGCTCAGCCACTAGAATGAGCCAGAAGTATCTCTCGCATTGCTCTGTCACTGAATATGGAACACTCAACTTTAGAAATAAACCGTGATTTCTGTTTCTTTCCCAGCCTAGCAAAAGCAAAATGAGACGAATACACTCCAACTATGTATCAGCAGTACTTTCACAGTAGCATGTTTTCAAAGGCTGTTATTCAGCTATTTTTGCCTTTAAAAAAAAAAATCAAAATGTGGGGCATTTTTAACAGACAAGTCATGTTTCATAATGGGATTGAAGTCTGAGGAGGACTACATTGTTGACAGGATTGCTGGGATTTACAGGTGTTTCTCGCTAAGGATCTAGAGGATCTAACTTTGAAAGGGCAGGTAGTTCAGGGCTTTCTGAAAAGTCCCACACATCCCAACAGTCTCAAAAGTAAATCACAGAATCATTAATTGCTTTGGAAAACTTGCATCACATAAGCTTCACCACTTATTTCCAACATGTATTTCACCCTCACTACAAGAAAGACATTGAGGTGCTGGAGTGTGTCCAGAGAAGGGCAATGAAGCTGCTGAAAGGTCTCAAGAACAAGTCTTACGAGAGCAACTGAGCCTGGAGAAAATGAGACTGAGGGGAGACCTTATGACTCTCCACAACTCCCTGACACGAGGTCGCAGCGAGGTGGGGGTCAGTCTCTTCTCTGAAGTAACAAGCAATAGGACAAGAGGAAATGGCCTCATGTTGTGCCAGGGGAAGTTTAGACTGGAGATTAGAAAAAATTTCTTCACCAAAGGGGTTCTCAAGCATTGGAGGAGGTTGCTCAAGGAAATTATTTGAGTCACCATCCCTGGAGATATTTGAAAGGTGTGTAGATGTGGCATGGCTTAGTGGCGGACTTGGTGGTGTTTATAGTCGCACCCAATGATCATAAAGGTCTTTTCCAACATAGATAATTCTATGATTCTACTCCATGTAGCCCCACACAGAATCAGCAGTTAGGAACCGAAGAGGTGCCCTAGGGACTGCTAAAAGAAAGGGGAAAAGGCCAAAAGTCTGTGCTGCTACTCTAGAAAGCGTTGCGTTGAAAGGGATAATCTAAGAAAACACAGTGTGCATGCACACAGCTTTATGCATCTATGCAGGATTTGACCAGATTCCACTCAGTTGAGGACTTTATTCCATTTTTGTTAATAGTATTGTATCTGTGTGCCTTACAGTGGTGCACTGAACCCTGGAAACCTCAACGCACACAACCAAACCAGTGCCAAAGGAACCACACTGACTTATGCCCCTTGAGGATCTGGCCCACAAACAGAAAGTCAGTGTTACAAAACGGATTGAAAAAAAATACCTCTTTTGTACTGCCAAAACAAATTCTCAACCAGGAGGCAACAAATTTCAACTCTGGACCCAGATATACATTGTGCCACAAACAACAACATCGCTTGCTTTCCAGCCAAAATGTTTTCGAAATTATTTAGTTTATTGATAGCCTTGTTACTTTTTAGAGTTGAGTCACTGTTTTTCTAACTTTTCCTTAAGTGACTTCACTGTCTGGTGTCTTTCATTTTAACGATTACTGCTTTGGGTTTTTTGCCAACCACTGAAATGATCAAAATATTTTACTAAATCAAGACATAAAGAAAAAAATATTTTGTATTTTGCTGAATAACAACATGGACCGGAAAAATAATTTTCTATTCTTTAAATCACTCCTTCATATTGTGCTCTGTAATTTTTAAGCAGTGAAGCCTATGTCAGTTTCTTTCACACTGAGCTTGCCAAACACTTGCCAGGACAAGGCCTCTGCCAACAAACAGGATCCTTAATTGCTATGAGAATTTAAAAAATAATGTAATTATTAGTACTGCTATTATTATTAACATCCACGCTCTTTGGTCTGAGCTCTCATCTTCTAGAGCAGCTGTCTCTAGAAAAGAGAGCAAGTGCCAGCAGGTGGCACTCCAGAATATCAAGCATGAAGCACCAGGGCTTGCAGAACCACGAGTCAGTTCTGCTTGGCTGTCCCGCCAGGTTGCTTTAGCACCCTTCAGGAGGTTCGGGTTTGGTTTACGACGACCACCTCCATCCTCTCGCTCTCAAACAGCACGACAAATGCTGCTGGTCCCATCTTTTAGCACCATCAGATTATCCTGGTGCTAGCTGGGATGCATCATCAAGGTGAGACGCACCTTGCAGAGTCATTTCTAAAAGAGGGTACACCAGCATACCCAAAGCACCAAGCTCATTACTTGCAACCTGACCAAGGATGAGAGCTCCCACAAGGCAAGTAGAGCTGCTTTCCCATGTCATGCATGGAGAGGTGGCACAATCTTACACAGCCTCCCACCACTCTCCCTCACTCCTCCAAGCAAGCAGCAAGCTGGGATACAGCTGAAAAAATGCTGGCTTTAATTGCTTTACGACAGCACCAAGAACAAAAAACACACCCCAACAATTAGGAAAACCAGTTTCCCTTCTGTTTATTTTTAGCCATGCCCTACACGCACGTAACAGCTACAGAGGTCACCTACACGGTTAGGAAGCATCATTACAGACGGTTACTCGAGGTGTGGTGAAGGCTCCCACCCTCCTCTGAGTCTTCCACCTTGCCTCAAGACTCATGCTCCTCCAACAAGAATCAGTCAAACTGGTGCTTCTTCTAATCAAACACTGTCAGGAAAGCCCCTGTCTAGTAGTCTTGCCAGCCATAAAAAATAAGTCCATCAGAACGAGCTGTGGCTCACCTGGTCTTTGCAATTCTCGCCCAAATGGAAGATAAATCACCTGTTTTGCTTTTACTGGAAACTCTCTCAGTTCTTCACTCTCCAAAACAAGGCCCATTAAAACACTGTGCAACTTGGGGGAGATAGGAGGAGGTATGCTTAAACCTAGGAAAACTGTGCTATTCTCTTAGAAAATGAAATTTTAAAGAAAAATCGTGGAAGCCAGTTGTTTTGACCAACTTTACGCATCGAGCATAGCAGTCAACATTTAGAGAGGGAATGAACTGACTCAGTTGACACAAGATGCAATTCCCACATCATTCTCCCCTGGAAAAAAAATTATGAGTTACCTAAAAGCTATACAAATATGGAAAATAACCAGCCCTTTTGCAAAAAGCTAAGTATTTACTGCTTAAACTCTCCTTAAAGGCAAACCTGTATCATGGGATCCATCTTCTCATGTGGAAATAGCAGAAAAGATCTGTCATAATTTCCTTTCCTCTTCTGTATGTCAGTGGATCACTGGCATTTCCCTCCCAAAACCGACCCCAAATACAAACAGGCACAGAACTGGAAAAGTTTAAGGTCATTACTGTGGATATGAGCAACACACAAATCAAATAAAACCAGGCAAAGTAATGTGCTCTTCTGGCAGAAGGGAGTCTGCAATCCAAGCCATGTGACATCCACTGTGGTTTAGGAAATTCACTTATATCTAGAATTCCAAACTCACTTCCTCACAAGCAATAAACACGTATGTTTTTTTCTTGATGGTTTTGTAACATCACCCACTGAAAGAGGCACAATTTAGCTCAAGGTTTAGGTACTACATGCACTGCACAAAAGTTTGCTCAATACACGCTTTTAGAACGAGCATCTTCTAATACACAAAGACAGGCTGATCGCATGGGAAGAAGAATGGGGCAACTGTTCTTGCTTACTCTGCCTTCCCAGCTGCTACCCCAACATGGATTTGGTTCATAAAATATTCACCTGTGGAAAAGCAAGTCATAAAGCATAACTGTAATGCATACCAATCTCAACACTGAGCAGCAACGAAGCGTGTAACTGTCTGCTGATTGTCAGGAGACATCAGAAGTATTTCCAAGTTAGCAAATTGTGCAGGTTTTGCTGCAAGAACTTACTTGGATCTCCTGTTTTCACAGATGAATGGATGGCTCTCCTTGATATTCCACCCACCTGATGGGGAAGCAGAACTAAGGGGGGCCCAGGCTTCCACATTCTCCTCACTATTAGGCACAACAAGCCACCTTCTCTAATGAGCAACCTCTCTTGATAGAGGAGACTGAAATTAGTGTGGACTCTTGGGAGATTCAACGTTCCCAAGAAGGAAAATGTAGGCAAGTGCCTTGAAAGCGAATTCAGAGAAGGCACGCAGGTCTCCAGCACTGACTAGTGAATAGATATGAAAAGGGTCAATGCCTTTGCAACTTCTGAATTTAAATTTAGCAGAAATTATAACATATTAAATGGAGGTGGGGAACAAAAGAAAGAAGGAACATTAGAATGAAAGCTTCTTGCTTTAAAGACTATCTTTCCATCCCTCTATATTCTTTTTTCAGCTTGATTTCGCAAATGAGCTCAGATTTTGCAAGTAGACTTTCAGGCTCCTCAAAATAAAAAGTGCAGGTGAAAAACACCTGTGCTTAAATGTGAATAGTACAATTGTAAGGATACAGGCATAAGACCTTTTTTTAAAGAAATATCATTAAATATTTTCCTTCCCTTATGTCTGATTGCATAACCCCTGTAAAGAGAGCAGTAAAGGTCATTGAAATGCACAGGCCTTTGCTGATGGGAAAATGCTACTGTGTATTGTTTAAAATTACACAAAAGAAATGAGCACAAGTGCTAGAAAATGAGACCTTTAAAGGACTGAACTGAAAAATTCCAGCTCAGCACGATATCCTTATTTAAAATTGCACATATACAGCTCACAGCCACCTCTGTGTCTCTCTTCAGTTGAAAAAGCAACAATTTTTATCATCTTATTAAAGGACAAAGTTGTAGGTTCTTATCACTTCATCAAATTGCCAGTGCACGATCTTTAATTTTTTTGTTCTTGTTTCATAGCCACCCGGTAACATAAAAAGATAAGAGTTTCTCCAGTGGACCACATAGAGTGGTTTCAGCCAGCAGAGGAAGGAGTAGCACAGGAGTGTAACCCTGTAACGGAAAAAATTAATCAGGTTCCTCAAAATGTAAAGGTTTTTTTGCCATAGCTCCTCCAAGGGCTACAACAATAAAGTCCCTCGAGTCATGGGGTCATGTGTCCATTGCCCTTCACCAGACACCACCACTCATTTTTAGGTCCTGCTGACACCAGACAAGTGGATGTAAGGAAGAAAGAAAACATGACACAAAATTGTAACCTTTCTTTAAATAACTTCTCATTAGCAAGGTGAGACCGTAAGTTGCCCTCAAGCTCACACCTTCTTGTGGCAGCATCAGAAGTGAGAAGACCTGGACCGTACATCAGAACTCCAAGAAGAAAGCCACGAAGCCTTTCTTTTCTCTATTTCTGAACACGGGCATAATATCCCCTTAAAATTCACATTTCCTTCCCAAAATCCTTTTCATCTTGCACTTTAGCAAGAATGTTCAAGAGCACCACTATGATAGCATGAATTCAGTTATTTTACATAGGAAAACAATTATAAATTTATACATGAGTTAAAAAAATATATCACGAGGACTTTGCAGGTAGAAAGCCAATTTCTTTAAAGTCTCATTTCTTTAAAGCTGCAAAAAACAGCCTGGGTCCAGCATCTCTCTGTGGCAGCAACTCCTCCATATGAAGCAGTTCCACTGAGCTGACCAAAGCCTCTCTCACAATAACTGTTCTCAAGAGCAGATTTGGGCCAGACTTGCCCAGAAATCCTTCCAGTGAAGAGAGAGTCATCCCACAAGCAGTCCTGCTTCCTCCAGTGTATGTGACATGCTGTGTTTGAGAGGAAAGCCTCACTCCTCCCGACCTTTAGATAAAGAAGAGGGCAGGTAAATCTCAAAATACTCAGCAAAAGCTTTCAGAAAAGGCAGTCATTGGGTTTTTAAGACCACCTCAAAACCATCCTGACATGCCCTAGATTTCCTTATGTTTTAAAATTCCCTTTCGACTGCTATTACTTACTGTGGAAATCACACAAACTGGGAGACTGGCAGCATGCAAGAGGTTGCAAGTTGAAAGGCAGAAGACACCGTAAAACAGAGAGAGTAAAAAGAACAAATTTCTGTACACTTAAAGGCTTTCAGGAGGGTCAGGGCTTTTTCTGAAGAGAGGTTGCTAATTAGCCAACTGCAACAGTAGCAACAGCATCTGTGTAGAAACAGCTCACTGCTTATTAAAAGCAAATTTAGGAGCAATACAGCTTCACAGAATTCTCACCATTTTGCGATTACTGACCAGTTTCTGTCTTCTAGAAATGCTTAAACTTCGTGCACTGACACATTTCCTATACATCAGTCTGTTCAACCAACACAACTCCAATATATCTGTTGATTTCTGTTTTAAGAAAGGAATCTACTTCAGAAAGTAAAATCTGAAGTCTGAAGAGTACTTTATTCTTGTTCCCAGTCTACTTCCATTCCACACTTCAGAAATATTCATGCCAGACCAGCAAGAGAAGTCTCCTCAGGCAAATCAAATCACCACCTCCCACTTGCTGTACTTTGAACTTAGAACAAACTCCAGCATCCTAGTATCACACTTATTACTGCAGGGCAAACCTCCCCCCAAAATGTTATTTTGTACTTGCAAATTAAGCCAAGATGCTGATTTAAAGTAATATTAGAGAGAAGTGAGTTTTAACGGAAATTTGGGGGTTCAGGTGAATACCTCATGAATTAAATGAAATGCACAGCTATGTCATCTGTACTAAGGGAAGTGCTGCCTTTCTACTAAGCACTGGAAATTTGGCCACCCGTTCTCAGAGCTGTCAAATGCTGCTTATACCAGCTCTAGGTATTTGCACAGAGGATGACCCATGCTCCCATTCTCCAACTCTGGATCTGGGTTTCCCAGCCGGATTACATCTCCCATAACCACAATGGCAACTCAACATGAAAAGAGGAGACGGAATCCAGCCATAAAGCCAAGCCCCGAGGGAAGAGCGGGAAAACAAAGTACGTTAATTACAGTTCCCATGGGATATGGTGCTAGCATTCCTAACCCTAACCCTTCAGTCCTGTTTTTTTCAGTGAAAGGAGATTTGGGGTTTTTTTTCCCCTCCATAAAATAGACCAATAGACTTTGACAAAATCAGGATGCAGGAAAAAATTCCAGAAGGCAATGCAGGACAAATCTTCAAACAGCTTCACCCTTTTACTAACTCAGAAGCTAAGGAGGAGGGATTTTTCTGCTCCAGGAACACTCTTGAAACTTCACAATAACATAGCACCGACTCATTCCTCCACCATGCAATTCTTTCCATTTTTAGTTTAAAAGAAAACTACTACAATGACTTAATCTGTAAATTCTTCCTCATCAAAACCCCTCAAGGTTTTAGCCAGGTTGCACCAGTATGACAGAAAGACCTTGAACTGCTGTCTTCACAATGAGTCCTAGCACTTGCCACTGAAGTGAAACCAAATTAGAGGGGCTTGCAGTTTCTGGATGCCAAAAGCACTCCCATTTCCTCACACTGCTAACATCTCATCCTCAAATTAGAATATAAGTGGGTCTGGGGTTAGCAATAGGACAAGACAGCCAAAACACAGCACCCCATTAAATGTGAGGGGAAGTAATCCCTTTCATAACCTCCAGGTCCCCATGCAAGTTACTGCAAAGAAAAATGAAAGTATTCAGAAAATTAGATACAATCAGTCTAGCCTGATGAAAAACCTCGTTATTTCAACACAGTGCAATAATCTGGAGTATCAGTAGTGCTGATTACTTACGCTCCGCAATGGCCCCTTGTTCTTCTCCTTAACTCTGATAAAAAGCTATTCTGAGCTGCAATCTAACTGAAGGAGCAATGAATGTGTCAAGCATGAGTCTATCTATCACAGGACTGGCTCACCTATGTGAGGCTTATGAATTGCAGCAATCCCTCCCAAGTGGTGGCTAATACTTACTTTCCTCAAGGCAGAACCTCAGGCAGAAGAAAACATTTGAATTAACACTTCTGCAGATAGTGCCCTGACAGTCTCAACAGTGGCTGACTCAAAGGGATCTGTGGAAGGTAACGGAGAAAGGAAGCCTGGTGACTGCAAGCTTAAGTTCTGAGCAAAGATCAGAGCCAGCACCAGTAAAAAATTAGGGGGCACTACTTAAGAAAATGTTTTTCAAGACGCACAGTTGCAATACTGGGTTTGTGATCTGCAATTTGGAAAGCATCTCTACCAAGAGTTACACACTGGGGACAAGCATCTGAAGTATTAATGCTGCCATTATTGGACGTCTCAGCTTTACCTGTACCAGGAAGATCTAAACTGGCCTAAATTTAGCTTCAGATAAGCCCTCCGTCCAAATTAGTTTTCATGCAAGAGGGTCAGGACTTGCCCAAGCCACACGCCAGTGGCAGACACAGTGAACCCACACAAGAACACAGGTATGCTCATGGCAGAAGGAAATCTGACAAAATGATAATATTCTTTTCCCTTCTCCCAGATGAAAGTTTTAAGTACCAGCAATTTCAGTAGCTCAGCAGAGCTCCACCAAGGCATCCTGCTGACCCCATTCCACTTTGAAGTGTATAATTCAATATTCAGGTCAGAAAGGAAAAGTAAGTATGAGGAGAAGGCAGAGACCTGGGTTCCTGTCCCTGCTCCAATGAATGTTTAATTATTTTACATTAAAAATTTATTTGAAAAAGGGCTAGAATCCAGGCAGTCTAATGGCTTTACCTATGAAAAGAAAAAGTTCCACGATCAAGTGCTGCCAAAGGTGGGAGCTCAGTCTTAGCTTCCTTCAGGCTGAGTATCAGACCTAACTCAGAGAGAGCAACTGCTAGCTCCTCCACTGCTTACATCTCAGAAGAAGGGACCCAACTCCAAAAAGGGATAAAAAGGAGTAGTTCAGCATGTTTTCCAGGAACAGAAAGAGGGCTGCCAGCTTAAAAAAAAAAAAACCTTTATTCCTCCTTGCCATAATCAGCTTGTGTGTCTCCTTATTTGGGATGCCAATTTTTGCAAATCCCATTCTTGGGCCAACTTTTCTCCCGGCACTGCACAAGAAGCCTCGTTATCTGCATCCCATAGAATACAGTGCCTGGAAGTTTGATAAGGCAGCACTTAAGGTCTCTAGTGGATCTATTCTGCCAAAAACATTCTTGAGTTGCTTTGGTGTTTCAAAACTTGGGGCTGCGAGATTGGTGCTGCAAATGACAGCAAACCCAGCTGAGCTAAAGGCTGAACATCAAGTGCTGCACGTTCCTGTCCACTGTTCCCCCTCAACCAAAAGAAATCGAGGGGTGCAGGGGTTCAAATACTCGGACAGTCACATCTGAGGAGTTATTAAGTATAAAGACAAAACAGAGCTGCTCAGAGGCATTTCACAAACAGGAGGAAAAGGTCAGCAGGTAAATTACCTGTAGCAAACAGCTCGCGTGCAGGTAGTTTTTGATGTAATACTTCTCACAAATGAGGCAATCTAGCAGATCTCCTTGCCAGTGAAGGTAAGTCTTTCAAATTATCACACTGTCATACCAAGGTTAAAAAGGGTGGGTGGAAGAAGCCGTTCTCTTTGCAGGAATCAGGACCTGCATCTCCTGTGCAAACAGGATGTCACCACCCAGGCTGTCCCTCCGGTCAGCTGTCAAGTGGGAGCTGGGACAGGGACTCGCTGGGCTGCATGTCCAGCTAGGCACCGCTGTGGCAACTGGCATCATATCAGTCATCTGATGGGATACTGGAAAGCTCCAGTAAAAAACCTGCCCTAAGCATGGCCACCTTCCACTGGACATTGGGGTACAGCTTTTAAAATCAAAGCATGTGTGACCTTGTCTCCATCTAAACCACAAACACGTGTCTGTCCACAGCGGATGTAACAAAAATTAATTCTAAAAACAAGCAGCTTGATTTTTTTTTTTATTTTTTTATGATTCCTTGTTCAATGACTGGCACCAGCGTTGCCATCAGCAAAAGCCACATGTAAAGGATCACATCCCAGGCAGCTTTTGCTGTCTGACATGAGGGTAGACAGAAGGGGCATTTCCTTTACTTTCTAGGAGCAAATGAACTCCCACTGAATACTGAATTCAGACTCCAAGCTATTTTCACCAATCACTTGAAAGTTAAATAATTATCCCATTTAAAGAAACCTAGCAATTATATTTTGCATTCCCCTCCTCAAGCAGCTATTGCTGTTGTGACAATATTCATCTTGTCCATGATGACTATTATCTGCTGTATAAATATTGATGATCTGAGTAATTGCTGTTCTGTACATATGCTTCTCACAGATATAAATTTCTCTGCCTGAAGTAGGCTGCTGACAAAGTGCTTTCCTCCTTTTGCAAGGCAATGAAACATTACTGGAGGTACCACCGAGAGTTGTTAGTCCTGGGGAAGAGAAAAAAAAAAGGAAAAAAGAAAAAAAAAAGAAAAAAGCAGCAAGTAACAACAGCCTTTGGAGAAGGGGAATGAAATGAAGTGATGTTTGCCTGGACTGGGAAGACCGAATGGTCCCCAAGTTAGCTAAGCTGGTAGTTTAAATTTAGCTTAGGCTGTGCCAATAACAGCACTGCTCAAAGGGAAAGAACTGCTCTGGACCCAGCACTGGCCACCACTGCTAAGCTGGGCATGCCATGCTCCTGGGTCACGTCGTGTACAACACACACCTTGTACCCACCCAGTGGCTCACTGGTGATGGGGACTACTTTCTCTGGATCAAAACCCAACAGAAAAACAAGTCAGTCGAGTACTGGAGGAAGATCAAGCTAAATGTTACACTGGGAGAGACTCCTAACACCACACAGTAACCTTTGCCAGCACACAGCCAAAAACAAAGCTGGTCTTGAGGCACCCAAATGCCCCTTCATAGATACCCAGACATACAACACAGCATTGCTTAAAACTCTTTTCACTGGGTACATGTATTTGCCCAACTTTGTGACTAGTCAGGCAGGTCTCTGCCTTCCTGCAACGGGCAGAAAACACTAAAACCACCTTATTGCACGTCCTGGCTAATCTGACCATATTGCCCCATGGGCCAACAGTACAAAGACCTGGTTTTGATAGATAGAGCCCTCCCACAGGCACACAGCCTCGCGCTTCCAAACTTGAACTTTGCCTCTGGACTTTAAACAGTCAACAGTACATGAGAGACGAAGGCTTTTCTTTAGTGGATGCAAACTTTCTAAGATATAAAACCTAAGAGTCTGAAACTCAACAAACGTTCAGTAGATGAAGATTTTTTTTTTTCAGCCATGTAAAGTTTGGCAAGATTTATACTGAGAGAATGTCCTTGTGTAGAAATACTTTTTTTCTAAGGTCTCCACCCATCATTTGCAGTATCTGGAAATGAACACGGAACAAAGAAAGAATTTTCTTTTAATAGGAAAAAGTTCTAACTTGTATGTGCTACAGAAATTAAGGAGAAATTAAAACTCTGCCTGATTTACATCTGTGTTACTGAAGATGAGGGAGGGTACAGAAAATAGCAGGAGAAAACACACTGGACTCCCTATAGGAGCCGGAAGCCAGGGCAGGAACAAGAGCCAGGCAAGGACAGAAAGCGAGCAAGAAGCAAGGGTGAATACAGACAACATGCAAGCAATGTTTGGAGTCCCTGGAGGGGGAGAGGGAGGAACTGAACGTTTGTAATGAGCAAGAGAAATAAGGGTCTAGAAGTCATACCTTCTCTACTGCCTTATTCGAATAACTATATAAATAAGCCATTATATATAATCACAGTAACCACTGATTTTTTATAAATATGTTAAATGTACATGAAAAGACTCCGTAAAGGCAGTTACTAAACAAGGATACAAACTTCCTTCTGTGACACTGAATGTTAAGCTGTCCGCTTGTTCAGTGTGGCCCTCATCATAGAATTAATTTCCCTCCTGCCTCCTGTAGTTTCTTTCCTTCCCCCATAATTTCTACAGTGCTTTGGGGTCTAATATATAATGACAACTGCTGTACACCTCTGAATCTTGAAGGCAAGCTGCTTCCAGCATAAAATTAAAGGTTGAACTCTTACCAGTAATTCTGGGCATGCTTAACTAATGCTAAGCCACATAACATAGCCTAATTAGTCCACTAGGTCCTTTAAAAAAAAAAATCCACGTGACCTCACTGTCAGTTCTTACACTGAGTCATTTTGGAGACCAGCTGAAACAGAGCCCTGCATAATTTTCTGACATCAACAGCGCACTGCCTTGATTGAAGCAGATTGAATCCTAACTGCAACAAAACCAGGCATCCTCCACAACTCCCTTTCTCCATCTTTTTTTCTTCTTTGGTTTTTAAGACAAGGCAGAATCTAGCGGCCTCCAGCAAGCATCCTACGTGGCCTCCTGCATTTCCCAGACCTACTTTCTTTGCTTGCAGGTTAGTTTTAACACACCTAATACGCACACAGAATGCTCTACTGCTAATGCAAATTCTTGTGCATGAAAACACAAAATGCAGATGGCCAAGCCACTAACTGCCCAATTCACAAGCACAAACTTGGCCTCTCAAGCTTTTACATGAATATTGACTTGAACGCAGCGAAACATACCCATTACTTTAAAAACTTTCAAAGTCCTGTCAAAACACCTTTAAAAAACATGACTCAAATCCTAAGTGTTCACATTCCTGAGTCACAAAAAAGTGAAATCAAACATCCATCGAATAATACTCTGTTTTCTAGGTAGTTATTAACCCAGTGTTCCACTCTGAAATCATAGTCACATAACTTTGCTAAAGCTAAACCTGTCTGACATATCTTTTCCTGCACAGCAATGCCAATCCACAGCATAAGTAACTACAAACTCTATCCACCACAGCTGCATCGCCAGCTCAGAGAGGATGCAAAACTGCAGTACTACCCACCAGCTCCGTGTTTTCATCAAGAGAGTAGGTACCTTCATCACATCTGTGCCAAAGTCACCATGTCCATAAAAAGAAATGCTTTGCTGGGTTTGTATCCCATTAAAGTATCTCTCACGGAGATGTGAAAATGCAGTTTCACTATAAAATAAACACAGCGGAGGTAATAATTTCTTGCACTGGGCACATGGCCATTTATTTCCTATGCTTCCAAACACCCACTGCACTCTTAAGGCCTAGGAAGCTGACAACGTGTGGACTGCAAGGTCCTGCTTCTCTAGCTCTTTCTGCTGTGTGTTAGCTTTCCTGGTGAGAGCAAGGGTTGCAAGATAGTATTTGAGCCTCCCAGATGCCAAGCACCCTTTCTTAACCAGTATGGGCAGGCGGTTGCTACGTTCGCCTTCTTCTGTTCATGTGAGATCTGTAAGTGGGCTACACGGCTGCAAACAAGGCCCAATGAAAGAAGGAGATCTTGAGCTGTGCTGAAGGAATGGCTAAATCACGTGCATGCATCCTCAAGGACGCGCAGAGACCCGTATGGATTTGCGAGGTGCTGCACACCTACTAGACCAACTATTCTGCACCAGCTTTTCACAGGAAAGGTCACAATAAGACATCTTGCCAATATCTGGAGTTTTGCGCTTTATCGAGCTAGAAAACCCAGCCAAAAGACTGACAGAAAGTGTATGAGCACTATTCCAATCAGATTTATTTATATTATGTGCTTTTGAAACAAAATACCAGGTACCAAATACCTCACCCAATAATTCAAAGAAACTTAATAAGCTGTTTGAGATTCCAAGAAATCTCCTGAAATTGCTGCTCCTACAAAACTCTTTCCTCTAGCTTTTTCGCTGCAGCAGGTAAGGTGCCTGCAACTTATCTTAGAACAGGAGCTGATGAAATGAGAACATTCACAAAAAAAAGTAATACGCTACAGTTCACAAACTGGTTTGTTTACCTAAGAAACACATTCAGCGGTTTGCTTTTATGCAGCACTAAAGAACCGCAACTTGTATTTCTTCTGTTTATGATTTTTGCAGTGGCCTAAGACATTTTCTTCTTCAGCCTAAGTGACTCCATTTTCACTTCAAGAATATTCCAAGAATACTCAAGCTCCAGACAGTCTAAACTCCTGTATCCTGACACACAAAAATAGCCTTCACTTCCTAAGTCCAATACAACCAAATCACAGTTCTCTTTTCAGATGAAGCTGATATTCAAAAACTTTAATAAATGTATTAAGGCCAGCAAGGACTGTCCTGAGGAGGAATAGCAGTGCTCAATCCTCTTTGTAATCACCTCCAAATGCTGAAGGTTTGGTGTTGTTCTGTTCTTTTCTTTGCTGTAAAGAATGAAACAATTCTCCTTGATGTTCACCAACACGGGAGAAAAAGAGGAAAAACTGATGCCAGATGTTTGTTTTGGGCAGTTCAGTGCTTTCAGTGCTCCGGCTTGTAGGTTTCTGCCTGTTCAGGGGGCTCCAAATAGAGAACACTGATAGGATCCACTGGAGGTCACAAAACACTACCAGAAATCAGATGGAGACAAGAAAGATGCACTAAAGAAGTAAACCAAAGAAAATCCCACAAACTAACTGCTACATCATCTTCCTTTTTTTTTTTTTCCTCTTTTTTTTTGCTTCTTGCCTGCACGTCTTGCCTCCAACTGGAAAAGTGGCAATAAAATAAAATCTTAATGTGGTCATAGAGGTAGTTATTTAACTCACAATTTCCCCACAGCTTTTAAAAGTACCGTCAAGGATTTTCCTCTCGTGACAGAGATACATTTCTCTCACACAGAGGCTCAGAATTTCTATCATGTGTGACATTACTGAAACACTCAAAAGATGGTTTCATCCACCTACACGACTGGATGCGTTTCTCACGTCCTCTCCACTGAATAAGCAAGCCATGCTGAAATAAAACAGGATCTGCATGTCACCCTGTTTGATTTGATTTGCAAAAGGGGGAAGCTGATACATCTCGAGAGTATGGAGCATATCACGCCAGCGACTTCAGATCCTCTGAAAGCAGTCACTGGCTTTTGTTCAGACCTGTGTGTCATGAATGAAACAGAGAAGAAAGGCTCCCAAGCAGTGATGCAGGGACAGCTAAACAGCAGGCAGGTCAAGCCACTCAAAGAAGTGCAAGGCACATTTCAGAGCTAGAAGTTACCACCACTTAACTAATATTTAAAAAAAAAAAGTTAGCTAACAGAAAAATAATTGGACGTGGCTATCCAATACTCTAAACTAGTTTTAAATCAACGCAATTGCGCTGTAGTTAGAAAAGGACAAGCAAGGTCAAGAAAGTGAAGAATCAAGCCTGTGTTTTATGTACCACCAGAATACAAAGTGGAATAACCTGCACAGTTTCTGCAAGTTGTTAAACGCATCTTTTTCAGAAAAGTAAATTAAAATAAACCACTGATTTTCACCGGCCTTTGTTCGGTCAGTCAAAAATACCCATATAGTTTGCTTTTTCCTCCATACACACATGTGAGTGTCCGCACAAAACTTTTTCTCCAACCTGTACTTTTCTCATTTAGCCACTAAGAGAAATATAGAAGAAAAAGGTGAAAGAAGGAAGCAGAGACAAGGAAACTTTCTGTATTCTGCTTTTAAATTAAAAAAAATGGGTGAAATAGATTCTTTTGAGAAAGTTTTCTGGTTTGGGAAAAAAGCATTTTCCATCTGAGCTAATTCAGTCAGCTGAGCATGTGACAAACACTGAGAATAAACAGTTTTGGACCAAAGAGCCTGGCCCTTTGATTTCACCTATAAAAATAAGGATACTTCTATACAAGGGGAGCCAATCATAAGTTCTAAACTGACGTTCAGAGGATTTGAAAATCAGGTCCCCCTGCACTCTTCCTGCACTGGCCCTGCAGTTCACTGCTGACCCCCTGTGCCACCAGCACCAAGAAGCACGCTCCAAGCCTCCCTGGAAAGTGTGGAATGGCCACCTTTGTTTCCATTTGAGGGTACACAATGCAACTAGTATTTTCCAGCTTCCCTTCCCCACTGCCAGTATGGAAGGCAACAATTAAGAGTATTAATGGAGGTTTGAGCAGTAGGCCTAATAAGTTACACACACACAAATCCTTTCTGTTTGATCCCAATCTTTCACAGGTCTCTAATGAGAACCACGAACACCATCTACTAATCACTTCATCAGTAATGCAAATAACCATCTTGGCCTCTCATCAAGCATCCCTCTGGCTTCAACAATGTGCCCTTAGATTGCACAGCCCTGGGTACAAAAGCTGCCATGTCCCTCCGAAGTGATCTTGGCGTGACAACGCCAGGTACATCATGCTTTGCAGCAGCAGGAAGTAATCTCCTGAGTACAGCCACGTATTGGGGGACTAAGTGACCCCTCAGCTCCTGTAAAGGTTCAGGAGCACTCCTGTCCCTAGCTCTGCACATATGAAAAGCCTATTGCAAATGCAGAGATCTCATAGAGGAAGCGTTGTTTGGCTACAGCAACATACCTTCAGGCCTCCTAAAATGAAATCCTGGATAAGCCACACAGTAGAACGGCTCCAGCACTGGATAGACACTTAAAAAATAGAAACAGGACCTTGTTTTAGTCTCCTCAGGGCCATCACTCACTGCTCCAGGGATGCTGCAGCACTGCTGTTCTCCAGTCGTGTCCCTCGATAGACCTCAAGGTCACACTTGCAGCCATGTCCCCAGCCCCATCTCTGTCCTGTCTCCTGCTGCCGGATGAACCCTGGCCCTGGAGCATCACTTGCTATGCCTGGGGCTGTAGATGGACCCCGCTGAGAACTTTGAAATCAAATTATGAGAAAGGCATTCTTCTGTAAAACATCATTATCATAGAGTCATAGAATGATTTAGGTTGGAAGGGACCTCAAAGATCATCTAGTTCCAACTCCCCTGCCATGGCAGGGGCATCTCCCACTACATCTGGTTGCTCAGTGCTCCATCCACCCTGGCCTTGGACACTTCCAGGAATGGAGCATCCACAACCTCCCTGGGCAACGGGTTCCAGTGCCTCACCACCCTCAGAGTAAAGAGCTTCCTCCTTATATCTAGTCTAAACCTGCGCTCTTCCAGCTTCCACCCATTACCCCTCATCCTATCACTACAGGCCCTTGTAAGAAGCCCTTCCCCAGCCTTCTTGTAGGCCCCCTTCAGGCTGCTATAAGGTCTCCTCAAAGCCTTCTCTTTTCCAGTCTAAACAAGCCTAACTCTCTCAGACTGTCCTCGTAGGAGAGGTGCTCCAGCCCTCTGACCACCTTGGTAGCCCTCCTCTGGACTCGCTCCAACAGCTCCATGTCTTTCTTGTGTTGGGGGCTCCAGAGCTGGACACAGTACTCCAGGTGGGGTCTCACAAGGGTGAGTTGAGGGGCAGAATCACCTCCCTCGATCTGCTGGTCACACATCTCTTGATGCATCCCAGGATACGGTTGGCTTTCTGGGCTGCAGGTGCACACTGTTGGCTCATGGTCAGTCTTACCACTCACCAACCACCATCCACCATCATTACCACCCTGCCAGTGAAGTGTGAATCTCAAGAGCTTCCCAATTCAGCATGTGCATTAGTCCCTTACACTTGGCATCAGGCGCATACTGCCAACTCTCATGACATTTACCAAAAAAAATGGCATACGGAACGGCGCAGCAAACAAAAGGAAATTCTGTGAGAATCAGGTAAAAACAAATACCAAACAGGCCTTGATCCCACAAAAGTAAAGGCAAGCTATACCTGGACAAGCGACGTGCAGCTGTAGTCACTGATGTTAACAGATTTACCGTGGTGAAAGGAAGAAAACAGGCTCCCAAGAATCTGCAAAATAACATATTTCAGGTTTAATTAATTGTATTTGGAAAGTATTGCTAGGAAAAAACATCTTTATGAATTTAAATACCCCAAATAACAATGCCAGCAC
The DNA here is from genome assembly GCA_020746105.1 of Trogon surrucura. Taxonomy (NCBI): domain Eukaryota; kingdom Metazoa; phylum Chordata; class Aves; order Trogoniformes; family Trogonidae; genus Trogon; species Trogon surrucura. The sequence goes on along the minus strand of CM036619.1, from coordinate 96,136,331 downwards.
TTCAGCACCCCTGCTCCTGCTGTGACCACGCACAAGCGCGTTGCCAAGCACAGCTCAGCTACTGGCAGTTCCCATCGCGCTGAAGGGAGGATTGCTGGGCTTCCAGTGCCACTCTCAGCAAATTTCTACCTTCTAAGCAGCAAGTGTTTGTACAACAGAAATCCTCCTATCAGCATTACCAGCTGTGCCCAAAGCACAAAAAAACCCGCAAGCACATACACTGCAAAATCTCCACGCTTGTACGTCTGTAAACAGTGCACTTCTGGAAAGGCAGGGAGAACATTTTCAGATTAAACACCACAAAGATTTTGGGTCCTTTACGATGTCAGAAGGGTGTTGTCATCTGCTGCACACCTCCATTACTTACTGCCTGCTCAGCTAAGGCACATCTATAACTCACAGGGCACCTTCATCTCAGAAGCCCATTTTACCACCTGCGAGGACGCCAGCTTTGAGAATACAGGAAACTTTTCCTCTTCCAGCAGTCCCGCCCTGCGGTGTGCTACCCTCCCTAACACCAGCTTGAAGCCGTTAAAATACCAACCACCACCAGAGCAGGAAACACGGCAAGAGGAATTAATCTAAACCTGCTTCTGCCCCAGGGACATAAGCAGGGGAAAACAGGGGAGCTTCTCACAGCCCAGTGAGACCCCAGAAATCCTTCTGGAAGTATGCAAGAGGTGCAGAAAATAGGCATGCTAAAAGCATGCAGGCAGAAGGCCATCTCCAACTCAAGATACTCATTTTAGAAACAGAGCAGCCCTCCAAGCCCCTGAGCAGATCTCCTTTCACACAACTTCACCTGCAGCTGATGAGAGCAGAAGGCTCATCTGCCTTCATCATACTGAAAATGTCAGGACTTTGTAAGACTGGGACTTTAATTAAGAGTCCATTCCTGAACAGGAACATTCTGAAAGGTGTCTCCTCAGCTTTTGACTTGGGAGAAAGCAGGAGGAGGCAAGAGAAAAGGCTGATGCTTTCTCCTCTTAACTAAACCACCTACACATGTACTTTTTCAAAATCTGTACAATTAGGGCAAGTTACATTTGGATTAAGGAGACTGCAGAGAGAAGTTCTCAGTCCCAGAGGAAAGAAAGGCTAGGTAAAAATACTACCAAGAAAACTATTTTTTTAACATCTTTAGAAAAACAAAACTGGATGAAGTGCTCTGGTCTAATCCTGGATGAAGCATACTCAAGCAAAACACCTGTCCAGGAGAAAGCCTCACACCACATGCAAACATCTGGGCCATGTTTTCAAGACAGGACTCATTAGAAGGTACCTATCCACTGCCGCCAGTTCATCAACACCCATTATGCCTAAAATTGGAATCTTTATTTTACTGCTCTCATTGCCTTCCCCTTTTCCTTGCAGACCACCTAAATATACTACTTCTGCTTAGAGGAAAGCATTTGACCACAGAGGCTACCAGGACTGCACAAAGTGTGGCTCAGACACTCCAGCCTACCAGATTTACAGAATGACACTTGGCAAAGGCATCAACTAAAAAAACTAACTGCTGTCTCATGAAAAGCCTTTACTGCATACTTGCTGGACCTTCTCTGCATACTGACCGAGGGGTTCAAACGCCAGACCCGTGAGGCAAAGGAAGCTGTACCAGTGACAATAGCTCAGCCACTGACCCAGCCAGGGCAGAAGCCATCCCGACAGGTGCAGCATACCTGCAGCCTCCATCCCTGCTCACAACTGACGTGTCTGCACCTGACATTCAGTGCAGACACTCCCTGAGCCCAGGAAAGCACTCCTACCAGCAGTGACAAGAGTAATAAGAAGAAAAACAAGAAGAAAGGGTACAAACTTCAGTTCAAGAACTCTTCCACTGTGAGGCAGGCCATGCATTTAGGAGTGCTACTCGCAGACTGAGCAGGGGGGCTTAATCAGCTAATAAAGGATCTTCTCCAGGTCAGAGGCAAGCAGGTGTCAGTGCCAGAAGGCTGGCATGCAGCGTGGAGGAAACACTGTCCCGTGCTGCTGGTCACCGCACGTCAAACAGCTCCAGCATCCTGAGATCTCTCCGTGGAGATGAAGGGCACACAGGTGAAATTACAAATCCAGAACCTATGCACCTCTCCTAGGCTTAGGCACCTCAACATCACAGGTGATTGCAACAGATTCTTTTTCTCTGTAGCTCCATCCAGACAGTATTTCAGATCTGATTTACTGTCTAGACACAGCGTGCTACCACGCAGTACAACTGAAGAAGACCGAGAGCACCGGAGTGTGGAAAACAGACTGGCCCAAGCTTTTTCTTTCCCTTTCTTTAAAAACAATACATTGTGCAGTCTACATCAACATCCTCACAAAAATGCTCAATCTGACCCACACCTCAGAAGCTGTCTGCTGAAAAAAGTCCAGAATGCAATTAAAACATGGATTCCGTTAAGTTTCACTTCCCTCTGCAATTTTATAATCGTCTCATCCATCAATTTTGAAAGAATATTAATACTGGCATCAGCTGGCTCTCCACCTCCTCTGCTGAGCCAGCTTTTTTGAAGCCCTGTCCCTGCCTCTCAGCGTCTGACCACAGACGCTGTGAGGAAGAGGAGAGGGGGGAGGCAAATCAGGGGTGGAGAGAGGTCAGCAGGGCACACCCTGCATGGGGCCACCCCACAGAGGAGGGATTTCTTTTTCCAGGGAGCTACAGCAACTTAGGGTGCTGAGGATCTGTCCAAACATGCTTACCTCAAAAGAAAAAAAAACCACAAAAAAATAGGAGAACAAGGTTGAGTCAGAGATTAACTGAAGCCTACCCAAACTCAAACCAAATCCTAGGCATGCAGGTTTACCACCACCTTCCAGGCTGGAGATGGCTAAGCCAGTGACGCGCAATTTTATTTTTATTTTAATCCACGAGACCTTTTTTCCCCCCTCTGAAAGATGCATAGATCTCTCCGTTGATACAAGCCATTTTTCCCAGTTACCTTTCACAGACTAGACAGTGTCCTTGGCCCCCAAGTACCTTCAGACTGGAGCTGAAAACCAGTCCTTTGCTCCTTGTAATCATCTCTCCTTTTCGAATATGTGATGTTCAGTACTTAAATACTAGCTCTTGGACTTAGTCATATACAGTGGTAATGCAGGGAGAATTGGTTGGTGCCAACTTTTATCGTCTGCCTTATTAATTATTTTGTAAAGGTGTACAATCTGTTGAGTCATTCCAAACTTAAAACACTCTGTTCTATCATTATTTTATGAATCTAGTTTGACATGGTTTATATCTATCATGGCCATGATTTATATCACAAACTCCCAAGAACACAAGTCCGACTTTAAAATCATTTTCATCCAGACTGTTTCATTGCAGGTCAGCCTGGCCTATTCAAGACCAGATTTTGTTGGCAAATGTATTTTCCATGCTGGTATCATCCACTCTTCCTCATTTAGTTTAATGAAACAAAAAAAGCCCAAAGTACATAAAGAAAGCCAATTGTTATGCTCACTTGAGCATAATCAGAAATTTCTGCTTCCTCCTCTCTTACTGCATTATGAGGTTCATACTAACCGCCCCCCTCTGAACAAAGCTGTAGGAAGAAACTCACTGTAAATTTATCAGAAGACTGACATGCAGGCCAAAAACATCTAATGGCTTGCTGGGACTACAGACATACCTCCTCTGGGAAGCAGCCGAGTCGCACCAATTTGCATTTCAGCTGGAAGCCCAGCCTTTAGAACCTGCACACTCCTGCTTGAACTATCATATTTCTATTCATTCCCAGAAAACAAAAAAAAAAAAACACAAGTGGCTGGTCTTCCTCACTCTTCTATGAGCTCATATTTCTGTGAATTTCACATACAACCCCATAAAATGGCACGTCCAACTAGGCTTAATTGTAGAAGGTAGGTGCAAGACTGCATACAACAAAACACTGAGAAACAGGGCAGAACACGGTATATCCTTTAGGTGTAAATTACTTGTATAGAGTTGGCCTAAAGCAGCCGTTTATCCATTGCCTGATCACACAGGATGCCCCCAGTAATGGCTCTGGACTAAAAGTAAGGAAGATGAATCCCCTGAAATGCTTCATTCAAACATATTGGGCTTGTCTTCATATGCAGTTTGAACAGGCAAAAAAAAAAATACAGATCTAAATTGAAATCAAGATTGGACACAACCCTACACGAGTATCAAGATCTGGGACCTCTGGAAGATTACAGATGGCACTGGTAGTAACAAAAGATGAGCACAGGCTAATTAGTACCATCTTTCTGATGGTACTAGAAAACAAGGAGAGAAGGAGATCGCATTTGTTAGGGATGCAAAGGAACAGAAGGAAGGCTGGGGAACTGGGGAAGGGGAGTTTAAGGGTATGAGAAAGTAGGTTGCCACAGAGCAAAGATCAGGACAGACACGGGCAAGTCAGAGAGGACCCAGGAAGCACCAGAGTTCTGCCAATGACATTCTTAAATGGGATCTGAGGGTATTCTGGCTCAGGGATGAAAAAAACCCCAACACAGCAGCAACTACCACCACCCACAGCCAAACAGTGCTCTTGGAGAGGCCGTTACCTCATGGGTCACAACTTAAGGTCTACAACCCTCTGGATGACCTGGATCATTGCAGATTCATGTGACAGGACTAAATTTTATTTATCTCCCTCTTTTCCCTTTGTATGCTTATAAAATTACATTAAAACCCAGCTATGTCAAATTTTTTAAAACAAAGCCTTGAGCAAACTTGAGCACTCCAAAATTAAGAGGGATCTTAATGAAGGCTGTCCATACCACCTTCACCCACCTCCTGTATACCCTCTGCATGGATTCTGTCTCCAATTCGACGATCACAAATCATTTGAGCCCTGGAAATAAACTGCTTTGGGAAAAAGATAAGGATGTGTGATAAAAGTGACGGCTGTCTCTCAAACCCGCCTCATTCAGTAGAGGTCAGGGAGATTAATGAGCAAAGCAAAGCAGGAAGAAAACAAGACAACCACCTTGCTTAAGGAAGTAATAACACCCGCAGGCAGGAATTATCTCTTTCTCAGCTCCACAGTCTTTGTAAAATGCGCAGCAAATCCCTGAAAGCGGTTTTTCTCCAAGTGACCCCGCAACAGGGCAGTCCCCACGCTCTGCAAAGCCAGGACATCTAGTGCTAAACGTGCAAGAGAGCTGAGACTTACAGCCAAGGTCAATTCATCCTCACGCTTCCAGATGAACGGCTACATCATGCCAGGTATGCTGGGGTGAGTGAAAAATAAAATCATCCCTAAGTATTTGTTTCTTAGGCAGTCAAAACTGAAGGCGTTTCCATCATCTGGGCTTTGTTTGCTCTTTGCCTCCATTCCTCAGCTATGAAAACAAAGACAGTACCTGTACCTGAGATGTTGCAGGAATAAGAACTTCCCTACCTGCAAAGCCCCCGGCAAGGAATTAGCAGCACTGCTTGGTTCTAGGTTTGGGTAGGGTGTAAAATAAATAGAAGTGGATATGCATGCAGCAAGTAAATGTGGGGAGGAGAAAATGAATGATGTGGTAATTACCCATCCACTGAAAGAGGGACTCTGTGAAAGGGAAAAATGATGCAACTATAGAATTAAAGATTGTATCACAATGCAGATGCAAAGGGGAGCTATGTAACGTTAGCCCCAGCACTTCCTCGCTTTGTCCGCCTGATTTTGTAACCCCATTGTTCTCCTAATGTCATTATTTTGTAACTAAATTAAACACAACATAATTATGAGCTCATATGTTTATATCTTTTCATCGTTAATAATGTGTGGAACAACTGGCAGACTCTGCTTCCAGCGTGATTGATGACTCCAGCAGATGGTTGTGAATGACTCTTTTTCTTCTACCTTTATCCAAGGTAAAGAGCAGGGAGGAGGAAGGAAGACTTTATATTTAAACCTCAATTCCATGCATTGCTTCAGAGAAGGAAACCAAGACAAATACCAATCAATTGCTCTGAAATAAATCGTAATGGATGAAATTTAAAGAGCAGAGGCACTGAGCAGCTGATGTGCTTTGCCCAAGGTCAGAAAGAAAGATTCCAAGGCCCGGATCCCAGATGACCCCACTGACAGCCTTCTGCCCACACCACTGAATCCCTCCTACCTCCCACATTAAAACTTGTTTAAGTATAATTATTGCTGTTAACTGCAGGTCAGGGAAGAAGCCAATCACCCCCAGGCTGTGTTTGCTGGTGAATGCAGTAACAAGAAACTTCTCAGAGTGACACAGGAAATACAACTGCAAGCAAACGTTACGGTCATATGTGCTCATTCTGGATGATAATTGGTATATTGGGGTTTTTTAAGTAAATTATCCTGCGTGCCTTGGACTTCAGGCAAATTGCCAGCGTGTTTCTCAGAGTCAGACAAGTCTGGCTCACCCTGCTTCGTGAGGGAAAGCAGCTGCAATAGCAACAACCTATCTCGTTTTATTTGCAGATGATATTAGCTGGCAAGAGGCAGCGTGTCTGACAGCAGGCTCACTATGTAGGCTTCATGCTTTTTAAAAAGTCTTCGTTATTTTTGTATGTATGTCCCCATTTGTAAACACACACCCCCTTCCTTTTAAGTAATATTTTTACCTTTTCTAACGGGTGCTGGCAGCTACTACCACAAGCTTTACACACTCTTTCATTCCTGAAGAAGGCAAGGTTCACTTCCATCTTTCCCCATCCTCAGAGAGCAGAACTTGGAAAACCCAGAGCTATGAAGTCCCTGAGGTGCAGCCAGTCACACCCTGCAGTGTCCCAGGCACTCGTGCCACACCAGCTCTCCACAGTACACAGTTTTTGGAAAAGCTCCACCATGGAAAAGTCCATTGTGGCGGTGGAGGTGTTGCAATCCTTTCCTCCTGGCATGCAACCTGCTCAGTTTGGTTTAACACCTGACAAATAAAAGTGCCACGCCACCACTAAACGTACGTAGTTAGCATGACAGAGTTAACAAGAACAAGCAGAAATGTTACAGCGGCAATGTTTTCACCCACAACTGCTTGTTTCAGGATTTCTCACACCAAAGCTTGGGTGGGTGGCACAATCAGAGGAGGGACCTGCACGGGATGCCTGGCCCGAGCCCACGAGCCTTTTCTTAGTTACCACAGCCATCTACCACGCCATGCCAGCAGTGGCATGAGTTGGTGCCTGTGGAGGGGAAAGGAAGGGAAGCAGGAGACCTCCTCCTTTGCTAAGTGCCACATCTCTTACAGTGTAGACACTTACACTCAGATGCCAGAGGTTCCCAGCCCCACCTCCAGCAGGCAGAGTTTGTGCGGGGGCAGAGGGAACAGTGTCTCCCTTTGCCTTGTCGGCATGGCACGGTACTCCTCAGCCTCTGTAACCCACGATGAGGAGCCAGCGACACAGTTCCTCCCTTCATCTCACCTTGACAGACGCATCCGCTATTAGCTGCATCACAGGCTGTCTGAAAAGAAGTGGTATACAGGCATTCGAGATGCAGCTCAGTCCTCTCAGGTGACAATATTTTGACATTAGAGAGTGACACTGGCAATCTCTGAAGAGCCACGCTCTGTGTCACAGGCTAACAGGCATGTATTGTCTGAAGACCAGTAGCAACGGAGAGGGTCGCAAAACATGCACTGGCTGAGGAATTACATGTGGATCCCACATATGCTCCCTGGCACCCTGATGCTCCTGTATCTTACGCCACTATCTGAAAGAAATGTGCCCACTGCACCCAGCAGAGCTAGCCTGAAAAGCTGTCTAGCGCAGGCACAGCCTGGGGGAGGGTAAGACTGCTTTTTCTAGTAGTTTTGCTCAGATTTCTGAGACAGACCACCCAAAGCACCCATGCCAGACCAGATGCATCTATACCGGGGTGCTGAGCAATACAGAAGCGTGTCACTGACATCTCACAGCACAGCATCAGCCCGAGTACACACCCGCTTAAAGTAACTCTGGGGAGAGGGGCTGCGTGGGAATCGGAGACTGTATTCACTCACGGAAGCTATTTTGGGAGAAACGTACGGCGCTGAATGTCATATTTTCAACACTGTCAAGTTATCACTGAACTCGACAGGATGATGCCGGTGAACACCCAGATAATCACACCACCATCACACGCGTGCAAGTTTGCGCACACACACCCCTCTGCATAAGTTCCACCTGGGCTGCGTGTTTCCATCTGCTCTGATGCTCACCTCCGTTCAGCCCAAGGTGCCCTGGAGGTCAAGGAATGCAGGCTGCAAGCTATGGCTGTCAGCCTGCTAGCCTTCCTAAATTTCCAAGTGGCTTTAGCTTGACAAACAAAAAGTTGGCCATGCTGTGAGAAGGCCTAACAAATGGGTCCTGTCTGCTGGAGATGTGTGTCCTCTGCCCTCCTGCCTCTCCACTGCAGCTCCTTTCAATGCTACCTTACACCCAGACACCTGCCTTGGAGACCACACATGACTCACAAGGTGGGCAGGGCTACAAAGGTTCTGCACGTTTGACCATCACACACGCAATGCCTGACTGGACAGGTGCTACCAGGCAGAATGGAGAAGGGGTGAAATCAGTCTCCTTTGCTTCAGAGAGAGAACTGCTTCAAAGTTTTCACAGCCAGCCACTGATCTTAACAAAAACAAGTGGGAAATTAATGATCTTCAAGACTGCCAACCATTGGTGCAATCTGTTTGAAGCTGAAAAAAGCAAAGGGCAGGAGACACACAGCACTGGTTTCCTGAGGAAACTAAGTTAGACTGGAATAAAATAAAACCAGATGAAAAACTACAGCGCATTTTGATTAGTGGCATTTCCACGTCAAGCTCTGTCCCAGGAAATGCTGCCTCGCTCAATCAAGCCAGCAAGCAGCACAGCACAGAGTGCAGTTAAGTTCTCTAACTGCCCAGCTTTTATACATTTGGAGCCGGAAGGGGCAAATTACAAACTTATTTACATCTGAAGGTTACTGTGATGCGGCGATTTCTGCAGCAGGAAGACAAGGAGGGCAAGGTCATTTGCATCTGAAAGGGGTGAAATGCCTTATCAGGGCTGAAGGGACTACTATTACTCAGCTTTAAGTGTGGAACTGCTGGGGCTCCTCTCTCCTTTGCAACCTCCAGCTCTGGAGGCGATACCATCCCAAAGATTGCAGCATCTCTCTCCTGGCCATCCCTCGAGTCCCTCAGCCCATGATGCTGGCACTTGGCCATCTGCACCAAGAGGGTGCCCTTTGAGGCAGGGGTCGACTCTGCTGAGGTTGGACCAGCAAATGCAGAGCCCTCGCCAGCCCTGGACATGGGGAGATGCTGCACAATTAACTCGCGCCAATGAGGCTGGAAGGATTTCCTCTAAAGCCACTCAGTTTGACAGACCTTACTACAGAGCTACACCAGCACCGAGGGCTCCTCTACTCTCTTCGCAGAGTACAACGCAGCATCAGAAAACCTATTTGTGTAGAAAATGGCATCAGCAAAGCAAGAAGGCAACTCTGGACAGATCAGGAACAGCTGTGGAATTTCTCTGGAAGAGCTGCTTACTGTAAGGGGGAGGAAAGTCCAGCCTCCCATCTCACTTCCAGCCCACCCACCCACCGGATAGAGGCAAAGCATAAGAACAGGAGAGAATTTAAGGCATGCCAGGATCCCAGGCTCTGGGAATTAGTTTCCCACATTCTCCACAAAAAGAGAGTTCTCATGCCCAAAATCTACTGCCTTGAACTCAGATTGCACACCATTTACTCAGCTGAATAACCATGCTCAACCCAGCAGAATTACTTGCCTGAATAACTACTATTTGGTGTACAGAAGGGCTGCAGAACTGGCTGATAAATAAATACAGGTATACAGAGGGCAATGCAGGACCATCCTCCTAAAAGTCCGGTGCCCTAGGCCAGGTCCCAAAGTGGACGCCAGGTGGTCAAAACTACAAATCACCAGGAATTTGGTGGTCAGCGCCAGCTGATCAGGGCATCATCTAGATCACATACATCCCTCTAGAACTGTATCCTCCAGGCACCATCAACTGATTGGGGTCACACTCTGAAAAATATTTTCACTGACTTACAAAACTAAATTCTGCTCAATAGCATGGCCTGAGCATTTATGTGTATAAGCTTCATCAGCTTCCAGTAAGACTTCAGGTCACAAGCACAAACTAATCCTCCATAAAATTCCAGCAGTGAAGCACCACTGCTCCTACTCTGTCAGTATCGGTCCAAAGTAAGGTCAATTCTTACACACTGAACCTAAACACGATATGGCATTTGTTCTCAGCACCATGCAAGTAAAACAGATGTGCAGTTCACACCCTAGAAAGCTTACAAGAGGCAGCCCCGGGCTTAAAACCTTTGCATGCAAGCTTGCCTGTGAGTATCCCTCCCTAATTTCACTGGGACAACACACATGACTCAAGTTAAAACTGTGCTGAAGCCTCCTTCAGACTGTAGTTTATGGTCTTCCTCCTCCAGTTCATCAAGGTGTCAAGGTGAGAACTCTGAACTGGAGTCAGGAACAGGTAGGGCAAAAACATATACTGGGATTTTGGCAAAACCGGAGGCCCAAGTGAGTCACTTGAGTAAGGGTGACCAGAAGCATCTACCTACCTTCCATTCCCTACACACTCTGCTAAGCCATAGCACATCTTTGGATGAGTGGCTCATTCTGAGTTATTGCATTTGCATGTATAATTTAAACACATTATATTACAGCTGAAATAACATTTATTGTCCTGCTGGCATTTCTCGTCTGGATATTTCACAGTACTGTCCACAGCTCCCAAAGAGACTTCATAACATGCATATAAAAACTTCCATCAGGTGTGGCCCAACCAACTTTCCTGCACCTCCCCACACAAGCAGCAGAAAACAAACATCTTTTCATTTGTCTTCACGTACTTGGCAAGATGTCCAAACCCTCTGACAGAACTTACAGGTTTGAACCAGAGGTTTGAGCCTTTTAACTATACTGCCAAAGAAAGCATGTGCGTGGTGAGAATTTTCCAGAGTCCTGTCCCAACAGTCACAGTCACACAAGTGCCACAGAGAGCAACAGCACAAGGCTGTCCCAGCTCCGTAGTTCCCAGCCAGGGCTATTTTACATTGTGCCTTTCATGCAATTAACAAGAAGCTGAAATCCACTCGTGCACTGTTAAATAGCCAAGAATAGCGTTTTCGGCAGGTTTTTTCCTAAATTGCTATTATTATCATCTCATGAGCTCTGCATTAGTTCAGACTCAGTGGGCACTTCAAAAACGGGCCATGACCCCAGCCTGGGCACAGAAAGGCCAAAACCCGAGCCTTTGTGTACATCAGAGGTTGGAAGGTTACAAATATTTTCCAACGGCCTCAATCAGAGCCAAAACCTAAGCAAATATGTATCAAAAGAAAATACCTCTAAAACGCACCATAAAAAAAAAAAAAAAAAACAAACCCAAACAAGCCATGGACCATATCGGTGAGAACGAGGAAAAGAGTTTCAGCAAGGAGACGAGAACAGAGGAATTACCTATATTTATAGTTCAATTAATGGTACCTTATCAAAAGCCTATTTGCTTTCTTTTTTTTTTTTTTTAGACACCTATTACACAAGCACACACCCTTAATGCCTTCCCAGCTAACACCCTGGTGCACACATCTCAAACGTCTCCACATTTCAGAAGAGGCAGAGAGCCGATTACGAAGAAGTCCCTCCACCGGACGGCAAGTCGGAACAAAGCGCTCGGGTGATGGATGTCGGCAGGGTTCGTAAATCACATTTTTTTTGCAGCTCCACCTGAGCCGGGAGACAACATCTAACGCTGTAACAAACTCCGAATGCCGCCGCTCTGTCGAGCAGGGATCCTACCTGGGCAGGGAGCTTCACGCCTGTCCTCTTGTCTGGGTTTGAAAAAAAAAAAAAAAAAAAAAATGAAAGCCGTTTTCCAAAAACCCGGCGAGATGCCTAGCACTTACTGACAGCACACGAGTTACCGCATATCTTCTCCGCTAAGTGCCAGCATAAGGGAGGGGAAATCAACACCCCTCCCAAAAGAAAATAAACAACGAAATAAAAAAAAAAATTAAGAAAAACACAACGCTAACACCAAAGCTCCAACAGAAAACAAAGGACCCTCCCCACCAAACCCCCGTCTGTAAGTTATCTAGCTGTACTTGCTCACGAAGCACACGGACAACCCTCCTCCGCTCGAACCGCCGCCGGTGCGATGCAGCCGCGACCCTGCCGGGCTCCGAAGTAACCTCCCGGCCCCTCCGCCCTCCCCGGGACGCGGCGGGGAGCGGGCAGCACCCGCGCACGTTTCGGCGGATCACCTGGACCTCGCACCGCGCCTCCCCGCAGGGGGCCGGGCGCCGCGGGGAGGCGGGGAGAGCGGCGAAAGCTCCGGGCGGCGGAGCCGGGAGGCGGCGGAGCCCGGAGGCGGCGGAGCCCCCGCTCTGCCCGCAGCCAGCGCGGCGCGGCGGGGCGGGCGGTTACGAAACGCGAGTCTCCCCCTCGGCCGGGAGGCGGGGCGGCCGGGCGAGCGGAGTGGGGGGGGTCGTCCGCGGCGGCTTCGCTCCCCGCCGGGCGGGGAAGGCGCTCCGCACCGCCGGATCTGCCGCGCCGCACACGGGCATCGCCCCGGAGAGGGGCCGGCGGGGAGGGTGGGCGCCCGCTGACCTTGCCGCCTTGCTGCCGCCGCCGCCGCGGGGTGGCAGCCCCACACCTGCAGCCGCAGCCTTCGCCCCGGCAGCCGGCGCCGCCCCCCGTCCCCGTGTCCCCCCGCCCCTTCCCCGCCGGGGTGCGGGGCCGCGGCGGCGGGCAGCGGCGGAGCCCGCTGAGCGCCACTCCGCCCCACGGCTCCGTCCTGGCTTCGGAGAGCGCCGGCACCGCGACTCCTCCGCCCTCCTAGGCGGGGAGGCCCGGCGGGGCAGCCGCGGACGCCCCCCGCACCCTGCCCGGCCTCGCCAGCGCCTGGGGGGGCTCCTCGGTGCTTGGGAAGGGCTCTGCGGTTGTAAAGATGCAGCTCGTTCTGGCTCGGCGCAGTGAGGGATAATCGCACCTGAGCGCATCCTGGGCGCGGCTGGCAGGGCAGCACCTGTCCTGCGCACCCACCCAGCCCGCGGTACACGGGGCTGCTGCGGACCCCGCGCAAGGCGGGTTCTCGGGCTCAGGTGAGCGGTCCCTTGAGCCTTGAGGACCTTCAGTCCCAGCTGGAGGCTTAGAGCTGTGTGGCCGGTGCACATTAAAGTGATAGGTCCATGTGGCATGTTGTCGTACCACAGCAGACCCAGGGCTGGGCTAGGGAAGGAGGCCTCCCTTTCATTTATTGCACCAAGGCCCCGTTCCTGTGCTGCCTGCAGAGGAAACAATCCTATTTACATCAGCACTAAAAGAAAAAAATGTTTATGTACCTCCTAGCGTCTCACATGGGATGAGAAATGGCAAGCAGCAAGAACGACAAATGGCAAGGACAGACAAACGTCTTTCCACTCCCTGTTGCCTCATCTTCCTGCAAAGCCAGTGTTGTTTTGGGGCAAGCAGTTTAAAGTGGTGTGAAAGCGGACCTGCTGGTCCCCCAGGTGCTGGTTTTGATCAGAAAAGCCCTCTCCTCTCCAGCTTCTGCAGCTCCACACTGAAAGCATTGCCTGTAGAGCAGTCAGACCTCTGTAATAAGTGAAACAAATAATTTTCACAAAAGTCTACTCAATTTATCCTCTTCCTCTCCCTGCTCTCCTCTGCAATGGGGCTATTTGCAGAGCAGGGTCTCCAGCAAGCCAGGATTACCACCGGGGAGAGTTTGTCGTGCATTCGCTAGTACAACTCCAGATTCTGCTATAAATATTTAAAACTCAATTACCACTCAAAGAATGAACACTCAAAGCAGATTTTCTCATCCCACAGTGTTTCTTGGTTCAAACTTTCATAATCAAATAATTGAGATCAGGCAGAAGAAGTCAAGGAGTCCAGATGTCAGCTCCCAGTCTGAGTCTGGTTCCCCCATCACATCTGCCTCCCAAGTACTATTCACTACCATCCCTGGCTTCTCACAATGTATTTAACACCACAGGCATCATTTTAGCACATGCAGCTGACTTTGGATTCTCTGCCGATCAGCTAGAAGGATGGCACAAAAGATTTTGCTGCTCTCCCCTTCCCTGCCACTGCCTGGCTGACTAATCTGAAGAGCAAACGCCCAAGCTGCTTCTCCCAAGGCTTCCCATAGCTGGGCAGTGGGATGGGGGGGGGGACAGGGGCCACCTGCCATCCTCCCCCCTGCTCCTGGGAACAGGCTGTGACTCAAGTCACCTGCCATGGCCCACACCTCACTCAACTTTCTCTAGGTTTTGTTCAGAAGAAGCCTTTCAGATGCCAGGGGGAGGGGCTGCACAGTTGTTTTTACAATTTAAGGGGATCCTTACACCAAATTCAGATTGGGTTTTTGCGTAACATCCTGGTTTTGAAAAGACACACCGAAGTTTGGGAGGCAAAACTCCTTACGTGCCTCTGCACACCAACTCTCTACCATTCCTCCTAAGAAAACAAGTGGCAGCTTGTACTGTAGCACTGCTCACAAGCAGTGCTACAGTACCAGATCTCCATGGACACAAGAGGGGAAAATTCATTACAAAATGGAAACAAATGTCCCTCTGATTATGTGTGAGCCAGCACTGCTGGAAATTTTGTCCAGCAGAAGGGCAAGGGACTACAAAGATGTAGAGAGAGATAATCTGCTCACTGAGATGCATCCCACAAGGCAGCGTTGAAGAGCATGAGCATGACTTTGGTAATTACATTGCTATTGTTGCTGCTGTGATTTTATCATTACAGTAGAGTTTAGACAGCTCAGCTGAGACCAAGGCACCCCCATCTGGATTAAGTGGACAGAAAAGAATAAAGTATTTCTGCTCCTGCATGCAAATACAAGGTCCTGATCCTGCAGGCACTAGTACAGCTTAGATTTTAACATTTAACTCCCTCTACTGAATGGATTAAAGTTAACGTATGCGCACAGCTCCTGGCTGAAGTGCTACCAGATGGATGCAGCAGACAAGGGGAAGGGGAAAGGAAGCGTAATTACTCCCAGGAGGATTTGTGCATTGCTGCTGTCGTCCCCCAGGCTAGACCTGTTATGAAAAGAAGAGTCTTTAAATCTCCAAGGAAGAAATGTTGAAAAGTTCCCGGCAATAGGCTTGAAATAAAGGAAGGGAAATAGATTTCAGATTGCTCCACATAGTTCATTTTGGTAAAACTCTTTTCATCGGGACTTGTAAAATGCATCAAGTTCTTTGGCACTGCCTTTTTCAGCACCTACCTGATAAAAGTGGCATAAAAGGGCTCATCCAGTGCCAGGGGCGTGGAAGGACAGATGGAAGGACTGCCCTGCGCTCTGCCCGGCAAAGGCAGCTGTGCTCTGCTGCCCTTTGCTATTCTCTCACCAGTTTGGGTTGTGTTTTTTTTTGCCATCCGGATATTTCTAGTATCTTTTATAAATATATCATATGTAAGAGTCAATTAAAGCAGATTGCTCTCGGACACATTCACTCAAACACAGCTTGTACTGGGGAGGTGGGGCCCCTCATCATCCACAGGGATAACAGAAACAATCCCTACAAGTGCTGAGATAGCTCTGGGATACCATAACAAAAGTAACTAACTCCTAGTTTCTCCGTTATGATCACCTAAGGGACTTCTAATAGGCAATACATTTATAAGACCTCAGCATCAAACTTTCAGCTCCGGGAGCAAGTCACCAAATAGTTGTAAAATTGAATTGGAGCTTGCAAGCATTTTAAAAATAATCAGCATGTGGGGGATCCATTCCTCTTCTTTTCTGAAAGAATGGAGACTTAAGTCATACTCCCAAGTTTTATTCTGTTACTAAGAGGCCTAGGATTTTTTTTTTTAGCCTAGTTTCCTAGAGAAACAAAGTTTATATCATCATGCTGTCTGTGTATCTTCCTGTCTTCCTGTTTTCCTTCAGCTGCTTTTGAAACCATTGGCTGAGCTGTCATATGAGAAAAAAATCAGGGACAATAATGTCCCTACTTTTTTTTCTTTGTTTGTTTGTTTCTTTTTTAAATCATTAATAGTGCAGAGGGAAGAAACTTCCTTGACCCCCCTCAAGCAAGAAGAAGGGAGAGCTCAGTGCTTCTCCATTCAGTCCAGCAGCCAGCAAGCACAGATGCTCACGTAACATCTTTCCATGGAAAGACGTGAAGAATTCTACTGTCTCAGACCTCTGGGACCAATGGGAAAAAATTTCATTAATGATTAAAATCTATATGGGATCAGGGTCTGCATGAAAGCTTCACCGAAGGCAGTTGCCTAAAACTGTGAGGCAGTACAGCCCCATAGAGATTAAAAAGGCATCTCTCAGTAGAAACAGGTTCAGACCCCACTGATCACAGGTAATTGTCACTCCTCATATTGATAGCCTGTGATAAAATTACGATGAACATTTTGGCCATCGAAATCTGACAGGCTCGTACACATTCCCTTGTTCTCTTCCGTAAAACTCTGGTTTATTGCATGCTTTAAAACATTCATCAGAGTGAGTATTTTTACAGATTGCTAACCTGAAAATAGGCACATAAAAAGGCCGCGTATTTGTGGTTACTTAGTTTAATAAATGGCTTCAAACCCCATATCTCTCTCTCTCTCTAAAAAAAAAAAAAATCTAGTTAGGAGAAGAGCATTCACCCCTGTGCTAACATTAATGGCTTCAAGCAGAAGATGATCAATGTGCTCACCATAGAAAAGCAACAAATTCTGTATTCACCTATATGTCATGCAGTCCACTTTTTGTCCCTGGGTCACTCCTTCAGTACGGGCTGGCTGCCTTTACAGCCAAAGATGGGAGATGGCCCAGGGGGTGACTCAGAGCAGGAATCTGCTTGGATACTCTGAGTCACCTTCTGTCTTGGCTAATCTCCCTCCACAGACAAGACAGGGGTAAAGGGTTCCTGTGTTGAAGTTTGATGCCCAAAGATAGGCAGTGCAAATAGCCCCCTGAGGCTCCCAGTCCAGGAGAGGATGTTGACACATCCTTTTGCCTCCCTGGAAGTGGTGGCCCAGCCTAAAGCAGGCTCGGGGAGCCAGCCTGGAGGAGCCACAAGCCCTGTGTTCTACTAACCAGGGTCCCACCTGTGGCACCGCGTGGCCGCCAGCCTCTGGGCAGCCTGTGCAGATCTACCTGAGATGCGCCAACCTGGCACCCTGTCCACCGACCCGTCTCAGCACGGCATGGCTCAGGTGGGAAGGGACTTCTGGAGATCCTCCTGTCCAACCCCCTGCTCAAAGGAGGGTGAGCAACAGCTCAGGGCTGTCTCCTGCTCAGGTCTGAATGTTTTCTGCCAGTGCAGAGTACTGGATAAACACATCAGGGATGATACCTTAGTGGTTACTCTCTGTACAGTCCTGGATATTGTCTCTGCTGCTGAAGTTGTCAAGAAATGAAAGAGGGGGGAAATAGTGTTTATGAGCTCTGGCAATTATCTACAGAGCTGCACTTTTATTTCCCCTTGCCCCATTACAAGGCGATGTTTAGAAAAATACACTGATACGAACCAAATCTTGATCCTTTGTCTTTTTCTGTACATCAGGACAGAGTCATACCTGTCTCTTCTCGATAATTGTTTACTGTGTATTAAACAAAAGAGTAAACATCTACGTGAAAATATTCTCACATCAGTGAATTTCAATTACCATAACTTGATTATTTAAAAAACCCTAACCCTTCCGTTATGCAAAGCAACAGTGAATTTGTTGCTGAGCATTAGCTATATTGAAAGTCCATTAGTCAGACAGCCCTTCATTCATCCATGTTAATTTACTCTCTTCCTCTGAAGTAGCTGAGGTTTAAGAGAATTACAGTTCTCAAACACAAACACAACACAAATAAGTGACATGGAGATATTTCATCATAATTTACTAAGCGCAACAACTACTTCATTCACTGTTTAGGACTTGCATACTAGAGTATCGTAATGGCCCTTTGGCACCAGTTCACTACAGAATAACTGCATAGTCCTATTGCCAACAAAAAGCTCAATTAAAAAGAAAGGTGAGGTTGCAGATGCAAAATTAGAAAACGCCCAAATTAAGGCTGACTGTGCAAGTCCCTCCTGACATAATCATAAGCTTCAATTACATAAATTCATGCTGCTTTTCACAGCACTCTGGGCTTCCCTTCAGTCGCGTGGGATCTCGACAGCACAACCTCATCACCCACCTCCCCAATTCTATGTCCGAGGCTTCCTGTGCCTGGTCTCAAGCCCTGCTTGGCCACTTTCCACTCTTGAGCACAATCTTACCCAGTTTTCCTTGCCCACATTTCACCCCAGCAGTCTCCAGGAGATTTTCACAGGAGCCACAAAAGACACATGCATGAAACTAGATTTTCCACGTCACGTTATCACTGCCTGATTGTGGTTTCTGTTTCTGAAGTGCAATGGTTCTTCCACAAGAAGCTGTTCTGGGAAGAAATTTCCTAGAAAGAGATGAATAGCCAGAAACATCCCTCTGGAATCAGACTGAGGTAGTCATCTGGCACAGAAAATGTTAGCCCAAAAGGTTAAGGTTTCAACAAGTTACGGAATAGGTAAAAGAAAAAGTGATGCAACTCAACTCTGACATTAATTAAAACAAACTGAATAGGAGAAAGGTTATTTTCTCTAGCCTAGCACAAGTACAACATATACTACCCTTAGGGTAGTATGAGTCCACAGTTCATGTTACAGGCCTTGAGAAGATGAAATCGCACTATGTAAACACTCTAAACATAGCTCATTAGGACTGAACAACCCGGCCTGTTCAGAGTGTTTTACACCCCATGACTGGTGTTATAAAACCTCTGGTTACCCCAGGCAGAACGCCCAGCCCATGTCCAACAATGAAAGTCCAGCAATCACCAAGACAGGTCCCACCACGTATTTCAACAGAGAAAATAAAATGAGGTGTGGAAGTCTCTATGTTATGCAGACTTGTTTGCGTGATTTGTTTATAATACACATCTGCAAACCACTGGCTGATCTTAGCAGCACTTAACCTGCATGAGAAGCTAAACCGAAGCATCTGCTGCTGAGTAAATTTATTCACGTAGTTACGTGTTAACAGCATTAGGACCGAGCGCTGGAATTTCAGTGTCAGATCTAAAGCACACGTGGACAAACAAGCACACTGGGATGTTTATGTGCTCAGCACTAGCATGGCAGCAAATGCGCATCATCTTGACGGTTTCTGAAAATGACATTATTTTATAGTTAACACTATAAATAACACTACATCTGCAGATTCACCACAATTTAAAATTAATTAGGTAACAAAGCTCTTTAGGAAAACCCATGGATTTCCTGGGATAAACAATATGGCTAGTTAAGTATATGAATATGAAGTAAATATGGGCTTTTTGATTGGGGCTTTTGAAAATGAGAGCTCGCTGTCTGTGCCTCAGCAGAGGGGATGGTATTGCTGGTGGCCGGGAAGTACTTCAAAAACAACGCTGTTCCTGCAAGAGATGCCTGATCAGACTGCCCTGGCTGAGGCTATCCTTGCAGTCTCTCATTCAGGCCCTTATCCTGCAGTTCTCACAGCCCTGGAAGAAGCCTGGTGGATTTCAGTGGTGTCTAATTTGAAGATTATTCATGCAAGCAATTGTCTTCAAGACAGACTTGCTGAGGCAAGGGCATCCAAACCTACATCAGGATGTAGAGTCCAGTGGATGACGCTGAGAGCATTTTGGACCTCAGAAGCTAGAAAGTCATTGCAGCTGCAGCAGTGCAGACACCCTTGCTGGCAGGAGTCCTGCTGTTGGGGCCCCCACTAACACGGCAGAGCTGTATCTGTTCTACTATAGCAGTGGGAGAACTCTCTAAAAACACTGTCTTATCTCAGCCTTGCTCAGTTGGTGTGTGGGGTTTTTTCCCAGACAACCTGCTTATGGTTCAAGAGCTTGTAAGTCAATTCTTGGACTGCTTGTATCAGCTTCTGTTTGAGCTGATAGAGCCATCTCGTTAATACTCACTTTCCTAGAGCTCCAATCAAGTGTGTTCATGTTTCCTAGCACAACGCCACTTACATCACATTTAAGACTGCTGCCAGAAAGTATGTACAGAGGTTCCCAGTCCAGACCTCTGAGCTGTGAGACTTGCCTGATCCATGTGTCTCATGTCAGTACTGTGACATGTCAGCTCTTTTACATACTTTAAAAGGAGTTGTTTAAAACCTCTTATCCGCATGTCCCTTAAAGGAGCACAAACCTCCTTAGAGATCTGGCTGAAGAGCAGGAAGATGTGGCTGAAGGGCAAAAAATTGCTCAAGCCTCATTTCTGAAGTCAGATGGGACTTACACCTTTAAATTACTATGAGGCTTTTTGAAAAATTTACTGTGTCACTGTCTGGACTGATAAAAATTACATGTGAGAAAGGTTTTTCTTTCAAACACCTTTTTAGATTTGGAAAAGGCCTCCCATTACTCCGGGGAAGAAAGAAAAGGATTAAAGGTCTTATCTTGCCTTTCTCAACTTCCCAACTTTCTCACTGATTAAATTGCTCAAATCAAATTCTCCAAAGAGGGGAGAGGCCAAAGGGCACCTGTGGGTGTGAGTCTTGCAAGGCCACACCAATTGCCATTAAAATAAGTGGAGGAATTTCCATTGACTACAACAGAGTTTGCATGGCACCACAAAGAAGTTGCTAAATATCTGTCAGAGCTGTCCAGTCCCATCTGTCTGTAAGGACCATGCACAGTGTACACAAGGAGAGAGGAGGAAGAGGAGGGAGCAGATTATGTCTCTCCTCTTTGCAAGGAAAGTTAGCCTGATTCTTAGTTATTTCATCCCAATTTCAGCATTAATAATGGACCAAGCTGCAGAAGGAGCTCATGGGAGCCTACAGACGAGTTGTAACAAAGCTGCCAGGTTTCTGCCAGGGAGGCTGGGGGGAAGCTGCCCAAGGCAGATCAGGGGTTTGGAGAGAGCTTTGTTTAAAGTTGAAGCTCTCCAGACTGTTTTGCGCATTCGTCATCCTCAAAGAGAAGTGCTTGGCTGCCCTCCATGGAGGAAGGGGAGTACATGGCAATTGGACCCTCAGCAGCTGCCAGGAGAAAATAATCCAGAAGGAACATGAATAAATAAAATACATTTTGCTATTCCTAATATCACACAGCTTTCTTCATGCTCTCCCTCTTAACGGTTTAATTCCCTTCCACTCATTTTCCGATCCTCTGCCAGCCTCTATCGTTTTCCATGTTTCTTTTATAATTTTTTAAGTTATATTTTATTTATATTTTTCCTCATTTTTTCTTTGAGGATCACCATCCTCGGCCCTCTCTTTCTCTCTTTCCCATGGTGTCTTGACATGTTCTTCCCATATTATGCATCACCTTGTCCATTTTTTAGTTTTGCTCATGGGTTGTTCTCTCTCCCTTTAGACTCTATGCTATTTTCACCTTATCTGCATGTCTTCCCCCTCCACTGCTTAATTTTCTACACATTTCTCTCTGTCAGTCTTTTAGAAACATTCTGACATAGCTCCACAATACTTTGCAGACCTCTAAGCTTCTTTTATCGTACTCTTTTCTCCACAAATGTTTTCCTTTCATTGTCGTCTTCCTAACTTCTAACAAAGAAAAACTTTCGACTCCAAACCATGGCTTATGCCCAAATGGCAGAGGTGCAACTACCTTCTTCTGGAAGTCTGTCCTCAGCCTCTTGCCACCAACCCAAAGGCAGGAACCCAACTAAGGAGACATAAATCCACACAGAGAAATGTCCTCCACGGGAGAAGTGATGGCAACATACCTCCATGCTTAAATCCCATGTGCCCAACCCTTACAGCAAATAAGAATATTACTGGGTATGTTACAACTATAGCAGTCACAGAATCACAGAACGCTAGGGCTTGGAAGGGACCTCGAAAAATCATCTAGTCCAACACACAATCCATTGGTAGAGGACTGAGTTTGGCTGAAAGCTGCAGATTGTGGCTCTTTCAGATTATGTGATGCTGATGCCTAAAGACAAATCAACGTGGAAGAAGTATTTACAGGCAGAGCTTTCCAAAGTGGGATTCACCTGTGGGTGGCACAGCTCAATTGCATCTTAAAGCTGGAAGGGTTTTGCTTTCTCTGAATGTGTTTTTGCACTGATTTTTGTGTTGCTAGTGACAGATGACAGAAGATACATTTTCTACTCCACTCGATAGACTACAGCAGTAGTGGAAAAATCCAGTAGTCTGCAGGCTCTGAACTAAGGATCAACATCTTTTAGGCAAACGCCCAAACACAATCATGAAAGAAAGACCAGCTTTACCAAGCTATTCTCTGGCTTGGGATTTCACCTGTCTTAATCCAATTGGGCTGCTCTGTGCAGGAGAATCATTAATCCAGGTAGGCTCAGAGTTATTCACTGTGGCTTTATCAAAGTCAAATCCAGCAGCATTGTTCTTAGTGCTAGGATTTTATTTCTTTCTTTTCACCTCACACCCTATAATTCCTTCCCTGCTGCTATGAAGTATATTATTTGGCCTGAACTCTCATAACCACCTTCCTCATCTATGACGTGTTATAAATACACCACTCTGCTCCAGCTAGATCCAGCCCCAACTAGCTTGCTCTACCCTTTATTTTTTGAGGAAAACTTCTCTGACGTGATGGCAGGTCCAGGAGACAGCCAGGTGGCTTCGAGGGAAATGATCAAATGGACAAGGAGGACCAAGCTGTAAATCTGGGGTGAGGAGGGCGTCCACCTCTGGTCCCTTGCTCCTGCTGCTCTCAGTGCAGCCAATCCTTGCCTCACGCTGGATTATTTCTGAGCTGTGAAAACAGCTGCAGTTGCAAGCTGCTGCTTGCTGGAGCCTCATATTTCTCCTACCTGTCCAGACATCCCATATAACAAGAAAGTGCTGATGGCAGCATGACAAATCTCTCTCTGGAGCTGATGCTATGTAGTCATGTCTGCAGCTGAAGCACCATCGCAGCCTCACCAGCAGGCTGGTTCTTGTTGATGCTATGTTTTAAGGCATGGAGGAGTGCAATGAAGCTACCACAGCATGAAAAATAAAATAAAAAAAAAGGTGAATATTTAAAGAGTGAGGTTATTCTGGCTGTCAGTGAGATGTAGTCTTTTCTGTTGGGTACTAGTGCACCATCTCATTTCATTTGGCCACCTGTAGCTTATTAGGTAAGAAAGGTTTGCCATAGCATAGGGCTCTACATATGGACGCACCAATTTTCTCACACACCGCTAACTGCTTCTGGGATGTAGGGGTTTTCTTGTTGAGGCAATATCAGAGGGAGGGCGTCAGTTTACCGCCCTGGTGATAAGAGCTATGGCTGCCATTTATCCACAGAGGGTTCTGTATACTTATCAAGATCGATAAACAGTGGCAGTCACTCCCCAGTGATGCCCCTGCAGAGATTGCTTAGAATGTGGAAGCTGACAAATCTCTGATTATCTGCTGGATGGTTTAACTACCCTAATCCCAAGTGTTCCTCTTTTGCGAAACATCCAGCAGTGTAGTTACACTAGCCAGAGATTTAATTGCTTCTAAACCTGTCATCTTTAATGTTTCAATACTGTAGCAGGCACAGATGATTTTATTTAAAACAAACAAACACCAAAAAAAACCCCACCAAAAACCCCCCCAACTATTTACTTTGCTCTCATCACCGTTGTCTTCTTTGAGTAATGTCCCAGCAGTCTGGCCAGGTTTCCCTATGACCACAAGGACAAGTTTCACTCGCTAACCAGTCCTCAGCATCTCTCCCAGCCTTTTGCCTCGGGGCAACCATGTGAGAGCCGGGGATGTGGCCGGGATGTTGACTCTGGAAGCTGATAGCAATCATGGTCTTTGTCTCCCCATCCTCTCCCTCCTCTCTGAGTCATTAGGATTCACGCCCGGTCCTTTGTCTCCTCACTTGGGTGTCATTTGACTGTAATACTGTTCCTTTTCTTTCTGCTCTCAATTCAACGGTCTAGCTCTTTGTTTGGTTCCCCGTTCTAGCTTGTCTTTTGTTAGCTCAGAGTGTGTCCCTGAGGAGCTGCATGCAGATCCACTGTGATGGTGATGACCTGCTAAGCTGACGATTTTCTCTGCCCTTAGATGTGGGGAGCAATGCAGCAAAGACAAACACTCCCCACTGCCAGACTCTGCTTTGCCCCATTTCTCACCTTCCCACCACTTGGGACCTTCCCCACCACAGCAGCTGGTTGTGGGCCAGAATGGGTGAATGGGGGGACCTAACTGCTGCCTTCCAATACCTGAAGTGATCCTACAGGAAGGCTGCGGAGGGACTTTTTACAAATGCATCCACTGATAGGACAAGGGGAAGTGGGTTGAAGTTGAAGGAGAATAGATTTAGATTAGATTTTAGGAAGAAATTCTTCAGTAGAGAGTGGCAAGACTTTGGAATAAATTGCCCAGAGATGTTGTGGCTGCCCCCTCCCTGGAGGTGTTCAAGGCCAGGTTGGACAGAACCTTGAGCAGCCTGATCTAGTTGAGAGGTGTCCCTGCCCATGGCAGGGGGGTTGGATTAAATGATGTCTAAGGTCCCTTCCAGCCTAGGCCATTCTAGGATTCTACGATTTTCTCCAAAACTGAAGCCAAGCCCACCTACCTTGGAGGGCAACCAGCATGACAGAAGTCAGCAGTTAAGACTCCCATTTCCACTAAAATCGAAGAAATTGGATGAAAACAAAACAAAAGTATTGTGTTTTGCACATAAAAAAAGGGCACACTAAGCAATTACGTCCCTATAAAGCAGGTTTAAATGCACGTGGTTCTGAGGGAACAGTTTGGTACCAGTATTGGCTTGCACTAGTAGAACTGCAAGCCAATGCATATTCATCACTGTAATTTTATACAGCTGCATTATCTTCACAGTTTATGGTGGCACCATCTCATTTATGAAGTACACACAGCAGTTACACATATGGCTGTATTATTTTCAGCTCTTCAAGTGCAATTAGCAATTTCACCGAGCTAACACTGTCAAAACTACAGCAGCAGTACACACTGTATTGCAGCTGTCCAAAATTTAGAGAGCCCTGTAGACGCAGTGAGTACATAGCAGTTTCTGTGCTTGAATTTGAGCCACCAGATACATCAAGTGAAATTCCGTGTCACTGACTCCTCTTTAGTGGTGGTAGCTCCAGCTCTTCACTTATACCTGAGATGATTATAGCATAATCATGGCTCAAAGAAACAATGCTTCTTCCATGCCTAGACCCACCATGAGACAAAACACCAACCGAGCAACCAGGTCTCCTGTTCACAGAGCAGGTGATGAAACTGGCCTTTTGAGACATCTCTGTCCACAAGGCTTCAGCCATTTGCCAGTGCAGTAAATGACTCTCCCTTGGAAACTGATGTTTAATTGGGAAAGATGAATGCTGCTAAGTGGACAGGCTGGGCAGAAGGAGAAAAATGATACAGATTTCATGGGTGATTGTGCTTGCCAAAGAACGTGCCAGTTTGCATGTCACTGATTTATTCCTAGTGCAGTAGTCATTAGGGAGGGTAAAACCACAGTGATAATGAGAGGCATTATCTAGCTCTGAGAGAGAAGACTCAAAACTCTGCTGTAGTCAGCTTCGGTGCTGACTTGCACCAGCATTTTCACGGTAGTAAACTTAGCAAAGAAGCGCCTGCTATTCAAAGTTCTGAGAAGGAGCAGTTGCCCTTGGTTCCTCCTGAGCACCTCAAGTGCTTCTGAAATCCCAGGCTTTCATGCAGGTGTTGTACCGTAGGAAATTGTGAAAATCAACTTCTCGGTGCTCTAGCTTCACAATATGCAAACCAGAGAGAATACAAGCTACCTTCTGGTGCATTCAAAAGTTTGTTTGTAGCTGTCTAAGCTTTCTTCAGCCTCTGCATGGAAGGCATCGCTGTCCAAGGAAGTTCAAGTTAACAGCTGTTTCTGTCAGTTCCGTATTCCTTCTTGCTTCGCAAAAGAATGGCTCTATCCTTGTCACCATCCCCTACGCTTGGCCAAATATAAATGCATAAATACTAAATACTAAAAGCAGGAAATACTAAAAGCAGGAAGTGAAGGCCTTCTGGGGACTCTGCTGCCTTTGGGCACATTGCCTGGCAGGGAGTCAGCCTCTGACACATAGGGGAAAGCATACCTTTTCTGCTTTACTTTTTTGGCAGTCGCTGTTATTTTGGCTCCTTTCCCCTGCAGTAATGTTGACAAACACATTGTTCACAGTACTTGGGCAGTAGCACTTCAGCCAGCCCTTGCAGGCAGTTTATGTTTCAATGTTTACGGGCAGCACGGCACCACACCACTTGGGCAATGGGCTGAGCAGGAACTTGTACTTAAAACTTTGCAGGACACACTATCTCCCTTTTTAAAACTTCAGGTGGAAACTTCCAGTGCAGGGATAACCCTTCTTCATGTGCCTCCAGCCACACAGTCTCGGTGTGGGGTTGGCGTTTCACTCTCTCTGCCCTGACTTCATCTCCCCTTCGTCTATCGTTAGCCTTTCAAGACAGTTTTCACCAGGCTTTCTTTCTGCAGTGTTTTAACATCTGCCTTACCTCAGCAAGAGCAATTGCCTCGTGCAAATTTGATTTTTTTTGTAATTAATACGTTTTGATTCAAGACACAGTGGGAACATTGCCCCTCACAGACACTGCAGCTGAAAGTTCATGCCCCCATTTTCACAGTAAGAAGAAAGGTGCTAAACCCCTGCACTTCATCATGGTATGTGGTTTTCTAGGTTTAAACTGGTGTGTTTCCTTCCTGTTCTGCTTATTGACTCATTTCCTTAGATCTAATTTGAGCTTGTTATTGAGTTTTAGCCTCAGACAATACATCAGTAGTGTCAGTAATCGATCCAGCAGGAAAAGAGGTGGCAGCAAAAGAGGAAAGATTTTCATTACTTTCACAAGAGAGTACAAATTATTATTTTCTGATAGGAGACAAGAGGGAGTAACAGTGGATAGGACAGCCATGGAGCAGACTGCCTATTTCTTCCACGAGGAGCCTTAGCTGTCGCTTCAGTGTCCAATTATGTCTTATAAACCCCACAGAAATAATGATCTGGATTCATGGAGTTTTCTTTTGTAGTTGAGTGCATTTAAAGATCCCTTATAAAAGAAGAGAAGTTCTGAGAGTGCTTTCTTTTTCAGGAATTGGGGAAATACAGAACAGCTACTTTTCTCCTGTACCTTAACAAACATTTGAGGAGGTGTCTTTTATTAATACTGTCTGGATGCCACTGGACATGCTACTTAAATGGAGTTTAAACCTGGTGGTTGTTCTTTTTTCAGAGTGTATTAAACATTTCTGTTTCTAATCCACCAGAGCACAGATTTCAAAGGCAAATGTGATCTTGCTTTTCCATGCTCAGGCAGATATTTGCTCTGAGAGAAGCCTTTGAGTGTAAATACCAAGGATACTGCAAATGTTCTTGATTCAAAACCACTTTAAAGCCAGCAGCTGTCTGGCTTCCTTATATCTGGTCCATGATTAAAGACATTTTTTTTTGTTGTTGAATGCTTGCCCCTGGCTCTCTTTTAGCAAGCTAAGAGACTTATGTCCAATGAAAAACATTGTTACAGTGGTGGCTGGCTCTCCAGTGTTAGCTGGGCTTTACCCAAGCCTCCAAAGACAATTTTCTGTCTCCAAGTGCACCCATTTGGGTGTTTAATGACATGATCTGCAAGAAGGCGCTGCAGCTTTAGTTTTATGCCCACACTTGAACATAGATTTAATATTAAACTGCAGGCACTCACATTTAATTGCACCTGAACTGTCAAAATGCAGCCTTTGATCACGGGCGAGTTTCAAGCCCTTGCTTGCAATTAAGGAAGATGTTACAGGAAGCATCAGGCTGCATTTGGAGTGGGAGTGAAGGAAGTCAAACAACACAGGTGCTCTAGCAGCAAAAAAACATCTGGACTCCACCCTTCCAACCTCAATAAACTGTGGATATGCACTGCCACGAAATAATGCTGGTTCAGTGCTAGCCTACGCTCAGATGTGGTGTGTTGTAGTACACCACAGTAGTAGCAGACTCATCCAAAGGTTGGTCAGATGAAGCCCCTCCCTGAGATGCAATTTCTTAGAAGCGTTTCACAATTCAAATGTCAATTTAGCACAGAGAGACCTTTTCCTCTCTCTAGCTCCCGCAGCCTTTCACTGCAATCAAAATACCCCAGAAGTGAAGGTGACAGTCTCACATTGCTTTTTCGTCTCCCTTGTGGGGATGGCCATCACGCCGGGCTTACCTGCACCACGATTCATACAGGAGACCATTAGCAGATGGTTACTACAGCAGCCAGCCCAGTTCACCCCAGCTTCACAGGTCTTCTCTGGGGCTGTCTCCACACGCCGAGCTGGTTCATCCGAGGACTTTGGGTTAGACACAGGTGACTCCCAGCCGCTTTTGTACTGCCTGCCCCAAGGCGACGCCTGCTGCACCACAGAACCTCTGTCACCCAGCCAACCCAAGCCAAAGCCCACTTCTTCAGCAAGAGCAGTACCAGGTCCTCAGTAGTGAATTTAAAAAAAAAGAAGCATCAACAAAATACAATGAGCATGGGGCTTCTGTGCCAGCAGAGGCCAGAGAGCTTGCTGGTGGAGCTGCCTCAAGGAGCTCTGCCCAGACAAATCACCATTCTTTACACCTGCAGCCAAATCCTTCTTGCATGTTTTCCCTGGCCCAGCCTCAATTCAATTTAATAACAGCTGGGCTGGTGTAAATGAGAAGAGAATTTGGCCTTTGCTGTCAGTTGCATTTTTCATCTACAAGGTATTTTATGGACTCTAAGTAATGAGCTCACACTAAGCCCTGTGAGGGAAGTGAGGTGTTATCACGCTATCTTTATAGATAAGCCAAAAATCCTGAAAAACTCGCCCAAGGCCAAAGACTGTGGAGGTCTGAGTGTTTATGAGTCCTGGGCTTGAAATGCTTTGTCCCAATGACAGAGTCTCAGCTTGTTCTTGGAGTGTCTTTACCCACAAACTCTGCATGAGGAGACAGCATTTCCGATGCAATTTGGTCCAGTTTTCTGTGCATGTTTCCTTCTGGAATGCTCTGAACCCAAGGCTCCGGGTCCAAATAGCTGCTAGGAGAAGGCTTTAAAGAAAGCCAGAGACCTGCTATTGTGTCTTTAAAAGTCAGAGCTTGCTGAAGATATTGATAAAATGCCCAGCAACAATAAAACTATTTATTGTTAGTCTTGCCAGTAGAGACACTATTATCTAGTGGCCTTAGTAAGATGGTCAGAAAAATATACACAGCAGTTTTGTCTGGCCAAGACTGTACTACAGAAAGATAACTTACTGTCCCTTCTGCCTGTTTAGTGAGAAAGGAACGTCCTCCTGCTTTGTTTTTTGATGGAAAAAAAATGATAAAACCTCAATGCTTTTTATTAATACTGTTTGGCCTGGCTTGCTTGTACCTCAGGAAATTGAGGGAGAAACCACTAAGGAACACAAGCTTGCCACACACCCCCCGTCCCAGCCCCACAGTCCCCACACGTCTGGTCCCTGCCTCACGCTGGCATTAAACATGTTCCAAGATCTGCTGTGGGGTTTATCAGCTCCCCCAAAACTGGTGTGATGTCCCGGCTGACTGCCCTTTCCTGCAGGAGCCCCGAAGCACAAAATGCACATACAAAGCAAAGGCATGATACCTATCATACTAAAACACTTCTGGACTCGGGCGTTTTCCTGAGCCACGTGGGTGCACATGACTTCTGGGGTCCAGGGGCCCCATCCTTGGCCCACACCCCCTGGGTCACGCATTGCACAAGTCACACAGCAGACGAGCAAAGTGCCAGATGCAGCCAACAACAGCATCATTAGCTTATAAACCTTGATAAACGGAGATGAAGAGCTTTTTATGGCAGGTAAAGTACATGATGCTAGCCATCTTGTGTTTTGCGGTGATAAATATTATCTCCAATAGCAATGTTATGGCTTTCCAAGGATAACCTGCATCAATCAAGAATAAATGTGCCTTTCTGCTGCTGCAGGGTTGCTGCTTGGGGAAGGGAGCCTGCTCAGCTCTGTCAGCAGGGCTGCCCTCAGTGCTCCTTTCCCTCCCACCAGCCCTTTGCATGCTGGCAACCAGGATGAGAGCAGTAATTCACCTCTAGACCACGACCCAAGAGCACTAAAGTCACGAGTGACACTGTCATCATCTAACGTGCCTCACTAACAGCAGCAGCGCCCCGAAGGAGGGGAGCAGTGGCAAGGTCGCAGGGAGAAGAAGAGGGAAAGATGTCTGGGGAAAGGAATCATAGAATCATAGAACAGTTCAGGAGCAGTAGTGTCGCCGAAAGCAGCAACTGCAAAGAAAGAACTCTCTAAACCAAATGATAATTTGGAAAGCTGACATTGGTTTATTAGCAAAGAAGTTTGGATGCTAGATGGAACTAGCATACCACATCGAAAAACTGCAACACCTTTATTTTGTAGCTTATGAGTATAAATACGCCTAACTTGCCACTAATTCTACAATTACTGGTTAGTGATAGCTGTTACATTCACTATTGGTTCAGTATATTAAAATCAGCTTTGCCTCTCCTGTAAATCAGCACGCATGCTCCTTGCTGGTGTGTGGGGGCAAGTTTTCGGCACTCTGAATTTCAGAGTCAGTGGTCAAGATCTCCCACTGCCACATTTAATTTTGGCTTACTTTCAGCCTTTCATAAACAATTTTTGATATTTTGCTACCCTCTAATCTCCATAACTAGGGTTTTGACAAGAAAAGCCCCTTCTGGGTCTGGTTCCACACACCCCAAGGATGAACAGCTCTGTAAAACTTTCTAAACAATGATCTGCTTGCCCTCTCCAGGTGTACACTATCTTACTATCTTTTCTACTAACTGGCTTGAAAATTTCTTTGTTGCCTTTTCCCATTCTTGGCCAGTACTCTTTGAAAGACTGATTTGCCAGTCTTAAGGCAGTAAAAATTGTTCTGCCACTCTTATGGCAACATTTCCCCCCTTTGGGATTTATGTGAATTACTATTCGCTGAAGTCCCACTTCATTACTTCCTAATCTATGTATCTAAAACAACCGCAACAACATTTAACACAGCATTGCCATAAAACAGACACACCTACCATTTCTGGTATCACTAAAATCACTGCTGTTATCAACTTCTTTATCCACATTGACACATCAGGGAACCAGGAAGTCAGCCAATTCCATATTTCTGAAAATCCCAAGGAAGCATTTTCTTTCTAAATTATATGAAGCACGTGGGTATGTTTCTAAATTTCCTTTAGGTCTTCAGCTATCCTGCCAGACTGATCCACATATACACAGCAATTCGAATTTACCACTATGCAGACCCCTCCCTGAGATGCTAATAGCATGTCCAGAGCCATTCCTTTTTGTAGGCCAATTTTACCTATACAAGGTATTTCCTCTTGTAAGGCAGTAATGGCATCGGTAGTTTTGTTTTCAATATTCTCCAATTCAGCTGAGATATTTACGATTGCCTTTTGTAATTCACTAACTCCCAGCCATGTTAAAAAAGATCATTCAAAGGAGTGGAAGTTAGTGGGCCTTTCGGCTAAGAGGTTATAGCTTCTTTTAAATCTTCTCATATAAGATCTAATCCTGGAACCCTCATGTCATTTATCAGTGATAGTTATTCTAAGAACTAAAGCACCTAACATACAAGTTCCTTCCCAATTTGGGGGTAAAGCCTTTCTCAACTTATTCCTGCATATCCAATACTATCCCTTTCTATTTCATAGAATCATAGAATCATGTGCGTTGAGTTCAACTTATCTGCATTTTCTTCATTCACAATAGGTCGTGTTGTTACTATAAACACTGGAAAAGGATTTTTTTTAAAAAAAAACCCTTTTCAGCCAGTGGTGCCTGCTCAAAAAAAAACCATATTGTTTTGTTCAACATCATGACTGCACAAGGCTGTTTCCTGACAGAATGGCTCCAAATTGCCTCACATCCCCAGCAGGACAGGATACAGCACATTACTATCAGGATGCACCAGGCTAAGTACAACGGGTCTAATCTGTTTCAAATTCTCCAGGCCAGCTCAGGCAGAAAGCAAAAGCTAGCTTAAAGTGACTTTAAACTAGTTGCTCCCAGGCCCCCTGGGTCCTCCTCAATCCCACAAGCAAGCAGGTTGCCCACCTCTGATTAATTACTACAGAAGGTCACCTTGTTACAGTATCACAGTGTCACAGAATGCTAGGGATTGGAAGGGACCTCAAAAGATCATCTCGTCCAATCCTCCTGACAGAGCAGGAACACTTAGATGATGTTACACAGGAAGGTGTCCAGGTGGGTCTTGAAGGTCTCCAGAGAAGGAGACTCCACAACCTCCCTGGGCAGCCTGTGCCAGGGTTCTGTCACCCTCACTGAAAAGAAGTTTCTTCTCAAATTTAAGTGGAACCTCTTGTGTTCCAGCTTGATTCCATTACTCCTTGTCCTATCATTGTTTGCCACCGAGAAGAGCCTGGCTCCATCCTCATGACACTCCCCCTTGACATATTTATAAACACTAATAAGGTCTCCCCTTAGTCTCCTCTTCTCCAAACTAAAGAGCCCCAGCTCCCTCAGCCTTTTCTCATAAGGGAGATGCTCCACTCCCTTAATCATCCTAGTCGCTCTGCGCTGGACTCTCTCCAGCAGTTCCCTGTCCTTCTTGAACTGAGGGGCCCAGAACTGGACACAATATTCCAGTTGCGGTCTCAAAGATGTTCCAAGAACCCGGGAGACAAATCCAGACAGTAGAGCTTTGAACGGTGTATGGGTTGGCATACAGCAGAAGTGCCCATCAGGCTTTATGAAAGGGTGTTATGTACACATGCATCACACATGCTAAATTGCTATAGATTGAAGTCCAACATTTGTATCTGTTCGAGGGAACTAATGTGGACTCAAGAGACGGACTGCAGAGGCATGCAATAAAGTGCATCTACATCCACGCAATTTTTCACACTGCTTTCTTCATAGCCTTTACATCCAACTCTCACATGAAAAAACCCTTCTTCTAAAACACCCACAACTCCAGTGGTTTCAAAGAAGCTGAACCATCCAGTGGAGAAAGGCAAGGGTGAGAACTGAGATCTGAACCTGGAACTCCCTGAGCCCAGCTTGTAGCAGGGTTTTGATCCAGAAACACGCCTGGTAAATATCTGAGTAGATATTCTTTCAATTCTTGTATTATTTGGAGGCAAAGGGGTGCCCTGTTTTGTGTCAGGAAACAAACACATGGAGCCTTGTTATTGGGACAAGAGATTTCTGCCACTCCTTCTTTTGTACAGTTGTTCTACCTCTTTCTCTGCCTAGGCTTTCCGAAATAGAAATTCTTAGTTTTGGATGACACTGGGGATGATTCTATAAAGATGTGAAACCAAGGAACCAATTCCTTCCCTTTCTTGTACTTCGATATTACTTAATTTAGCTCATGGTTAGTGATAGACATATCCTTGAACACAATTCACTTCTTCAAAGTATGGTTGAATAATATACCTTGGAGGTCCTAGATACTTGTGGAAGTCCTTTGCAGCCTAGAATTGGCTTAAGAGAGACATTAGACTTAATCTGGAAGGCCAAATTTAGTCCAACATACTAAATACAGCTCCTTTGTCCTAAACTGTGGCTTTGATTGACTTGAAACACATTATTACAGGAGACAGCAGTGACAAACTAAAAGTCCATTTCTCACAACCCCCAGGGGAAGAAATCAACCTTAAGCTGAACCTTGCCAATCTTGCCACTCTATTAACACAAGCAATTATAGGTAATCACAGGAAATACTAATAAAACATTATCAAGGGTAATGGAAGGGGTAATTGCTACCTTTCATTTAAGAAGGTCCAAGATCATGGCAAGACATGATCAAGAAGGACAGCACTGCAGCAATTCCCTTCTGTGACGATGCTCCTTAGGAGACCCCACAACTACAGCTCAGGAAGAGAAACAAGAGGTGTGACAACCCTCTTCCCTGCAAGCCGCTTTCAGGGTGAAACTGGCAACACAACTGCAATAAAAAGTACCAGCAAATTTACTATTTCTTCAGCACCATGAACCTGAGTGGGACTGAGGTGCACAAGGAGCAGAGTCACAGCTGGGGATCATGCCTGGGGGCTCTCAGCAAGCCTCTGTTTCCAGACAGGGACACAGTAGCTCTGCCGCTGGCCTTGACCCTTACTGCTGATCCTTGGTGTCCAATAAACAGGAGACAACGCAGCTCCCTTAGTCCCCCAAAACTGCCAGGCCACTCAGCCACAGGGGCTGAATACGGAAAGTTGTGGGAATCAAGTGAATCCTCATAGAATCATAGAATTGTACCCGCTGGAAGAGACCTAGAAGATCGTTGAGTCCAGCCTTTGTCCTAGCTCTACCAACCTACTAAACAATTCCCCCCAATGTAACATCCACCCTTCTCTTAAACACCAACATAACGCACATTTGCAAAGGCAGAAGGTTAGTGCAGTGAAGTTGTTAGGCCAACTGCCTTCCCAGCTGCGGGTCACCTCTCTACAAGGCCATTGGGGAACCTAGCAGAAAGGTGTCTTTCCAGCTGACCTGCCGCTTTCAGAGGTTTGCATTTTACCTCAGTCTTGGACTGACTTCCCACATTCCACGTTAAAATATATATGAGCGAGTGGTGGCTTCTGTGCAGGGTGATGCAGATCATCAGCAGCCATTTCCCTGCTGAGGAACAGCTCACAGGCACGAGTGCTTCTTCTGTCAGAGGAGCTATATTGAGATGGATGTTTCTCTCCTGTGCGAAGAAAATGCTTCTTTAACCTGGTGCACCGGCTGAACACGCATCTGAAGTACTGACTGCCATCGCCTTGGGGATTATTTGGTGAGGAGTCCCTGTGAAACCACTTAGCATGAAGGGCAGGTAAAGAGCACGCAGCATGGCCCATTTGGTGGGGACAGTGTTTGCACAGGGTGCAGAAGCAGAGGCTTGTGTGAATAACAGAGAAACTCAGCTTGTTCTGCTCATTTTAGTAAATACAAGTAAACGAAAGGAGTCTCAGCAGTGCACAGGAAAGAAAGAAGTTCAGTCTTGGTCCAAAAGTGAAGTGGAGGGTAAAATTATATAGCTCTTCTACAAGTCTTCTGACGATTCTTGCTGATCCTCAGATGGCTCAATTCCCAGCATATCTAGCTTTTTCCTTGCCACACAGTCTCACCAAAATATTTGCAGTCACACGATAAATACTTCTTATTGGTTTTGCAGTTCCCTGTATATTGCTATAGAAGAAACAGGATTCAAGTCAGTAGCAACTATGTGTTGCTGAGCACAGAGTAAATTCCCAGGGGGAGTTTATTGGATTCCTCTACCTGGTACTAGGCAAATCACCCAGGGGGATGTAAACTGCTGCAAAGTCCAAGGGGAGCAAAAGTTTCACAATAAATCGCTGGTCCAGATCCAGTAGGCAAACTGGAAGGCTGCCAGACTGCTGCTCCTCAAGTAAAGGCGGCTGGAATCTGCAAGTCAGGTCCCAGCAGTGCGAGCAAGTTGGGGCAGATTAACGGGCAAGGTTGCTGCAGCATGCGCTGGAGTGGGAAGGAAGAGACACACAGGTCTGCTGGGCAGGTGGCAGATGGGTAGGGAGGAAGAGCACACCCAAACGGGTGAAGACAGAATCGTCACCCAGTCAATGCACAGGAAAAACACCTTATTGTTGCAGAAAGCAGCATGAAGGCATGTGGAAGTACTAAACTGCATGGTCCTGTTTGCTGTGTAAATGGTCATAACAGCATCTGTCTTAAAACAAAGGCTGGGAAAAAACCGTTGAAATGGTGACAACAACAAATTCCCAACTTTAAAATTTATCTTATACTGGCAATTGTCTCTGTAGTTAGAGAGGACGCACAGAAGAATGATTTTGCTGGAAATTATTGGTGGAAATTTTCTGCAACATCTCTTGTGACTCACACGTTGCCTGACCACTCTTTTGAAGGATGCTTTGTGGGGCAGGTGGGGCCAACCGTCCTACTGTGTCTCACCAAGGATGAGAAAGACTGTGAAACCTGAGCAGCATGCCTACTCTGAGACACACAGTCACGCAGATTTGAGAGCAGCCATAAATTCATTGCCCTGAACAACTGAAGCATCCTGCCCACACTGCAGAATGTCACTGTTAAGAACTTTGCCACTGTGAAGGTAACACCACACTGCCAGCAAGGACAGTCTACAGGGGCTGTGGTGGAAGCTGCTTCTCCAATGTGCTCCTTTCTCATAAGGTCACGTTGGGCTTGACCCAGAAATCCTCACCTTCACCTGCAGGACACACTGGGAACTACTGCGAAACATGAGTTTATAAGTTCTAGAAATATGGATGTCAAGCAATAAAGCAGTTTGAGAACGGACGTCTGTAAACTGTACTAGGAGATACGAACCACTTTGATGGACAATCCTTTTTGGCAGGGCTTTTCCTGAAGAGGACAAAGAATCAAAGTTAAACTCTTAAAGATCAATGAGCAATTCTGATGAACGTGAAAGAAACGTCCCAGGGCCGGGCAAGGAGGGAAGCACTGTTATTCTTCTGAGCTGCTTCTACACACGTCGCTGAGCATCAGCAGCACGTTGGGCTTAACTTAAAACATGCTGGATGAGGGGACCAAACACATGGGAGAGCTATTTACATTAGACTAATGGCAAGTTTATGCTTTTGATCCATACAACATTGCTGTGGACTTATATCTCAGTGAACAGCCCTCTCTCTCTCCGGAGAGTCCCTGACAATATCTTATCCACTTGTGAGGGGAGCACCCCCTCCCCTCACCACAGCATCTCTGTGAAAATGAAACCAGTAAGGCTTGTAAAATATTCTGTGATCTCTAGAGGAAGCGTAGTGGAACTCAGCACCCGAGAATTGCCAGCTAATAACCATGGCTTTTCTACCCAGCTCCCTCAAAGCCTCAGGCCTGTATATCAAGTTTGCATGTGCAATACAAAGGGTAGCAAATTCAGGCACACCAAGCTCAATTGCTTTTTTATCCTCCAGCCCAAGAAGCCCCAGGGTGCATGTGACCCAGGGTTTTATAGCTTGCCAGGTGGTGGCTGGGAAGAAGGGTACAGAGCCTGCTCTTACGCTCCACTTAGGTCTGCTGGAAATCACGGTCTAAACCAGACAGAACGTCAGCCTTATCGTGGCTCACGTTGCCTTCCCCAGCAGCCACCCAGAGAGATCTCCAGACGATGCCATCACGCTGGAGACCAGCTGCCAGAAGGGACAAGCTGGGGGCTGCATCACAGCAGCCTCCCCTGGGGCTCCTGACCTCTGTGCTCAGACCTTCTCTGCCTCACTGCAGCCAGCAGCAAAGCAGGGGAGGGACAACCTTCCACAAACACCATATGGAGGAAACTCCCTGCCAGCTCCTTTGGAGCAGTTTCAGTCACCTTGTGTAGAACATGCCCAGCTCAAAGAGATGGGAGCTTCTACCTACCGCCGCTGCAATGCAAATTGTAACAAGGAGCTGTAGACGTAAACTGTGGAGTTTCCCACCACCTACAGGAAACTTCTAGTAGTGGAGAAGTGTAAAATTAATCCCTACGCAGACCTCATGCAAGAAAACAGGACTGAGTAGCAAGGCAGCTCTGCCTAGCTGAGCTCCTGGGGCGAGTTCAGAAAACACCAGCGAGTCAGAGGTTTGCAAATCAAACTAGAAGGTGGGAATTCCTTTGAAAGGTCTGAGCTCTGTGCCTGCAGTACCCCTCACAGAGATGAGGAACTGCTTTACACTGGTGAATTTTGCAGAACCCATTCCTTGATAACAAGGGATACCAGCAGGAGCAGCGCTTTCGCCTATTTGTTAGCATGTTTGGAGAGCATGTTAATGACCTCATATAAGCACAGTTCCAGCCAAGGAGACTGTGAGACTCGCAGCCTGTTGGCCTGAGGAAAACAAGGTCTAAACCTGACCTAGATGTTCATTAATTCAAGTCACATTCCCACCAGTGGTGCTGAAGTTCAAGTGCACCTCTTCCAAATGCCCTTGGATCAAGTGAGCGCCACACACTGTTATGCTGTCACGTTTCCACAACATCTGCTAAGAAGCAGATGCAATGGGGTGATGGTAAGCTTTGGTCACATGTGAGCAAAGTAAACTCTATCTCAGAGCCTTTAAAAGGCAAGAAGAGATAAAACACGAGCAAGACTTCCTTGAGGAAGAGATGATGTATGTACATTGCAGTGTCAGGCTACGTAAACACAGCTGCAAATCTCGGTGCAGAGTCAAGCTGCTTTATGGGGTGTTTATTACACATGTAGACAAATATCTCTTTATATACTTACAGAAAACAAATATCGACATAAAAACACCCTTCTGCAAATGCTACACAGGCCTCTGCATCGCAAAGAAATTGTTACAAGTGGGGTAAGGGAAATGGCTAATGCAATATTATGAAGCATTCAGATCTGAGTGATGACTTCAGGCCAGACATCTCAATGAAATCAATGGCATTTCCATTTGTGTGCATTAACAGTCTAGCGCTAACCCAGCACCCCACGTTAGCAACATCAAAGCATCTGCTCCAGCCCTGCAAGCATTGCCACTGCTGGGTCTTTTATGTAGCAACCCAAGGCTATCGATCATCTGCCAACATGCCAGTCAATGCACAGGAAAGACAATTACCAAGGCAGATAGTAGCACCACGGTTTCCTTAGACATACAATAGAAATTGGCTGTAAAAGAAATGTGGAGATAAAAATAAATAAAATCAGATGGCTTGGCAAGGGATCTGTCTGGTTTACCAAAACATTTACGGATGCAATACCTCACCTTGCTGCATGCAGTCACCAGTGGAAGAAAGGTGGCTGGGGGATAAGCCACAACTGATTTTCGTGGCCAGATTGGGCACTGGGGTTTTCAACTTTTTGACAAGCTCTCTGCAGACTGCTGACAAATTGCATCCCGCAGTTTAGCAGACTGCTGGTTCTCACACATGGTAATCCAAGACACCTCCTGCCATGCCCTCCCTCCCAATAAGACTAAAAATTTTTGGTTTACCGTTATTTGTTTTTTAGCCAGATCGGCACCCTAGTCTCCAGCTACATCATCTTTCATGCCAAAACAAAGAAGAGGGCAGGAACAAATAGCCAGGGAAGAGAGGCATATCTCTTAACGAAACTACAGTGTGAGCTTTTCAACAAGCTTACTATTCACTTTCCCCTGTATCGTGCATCACTCCTATGGATTCCATTATTGCCTGTGTATACCTTCTTTTCTTCCTAGCTTTCATTTGATTTGATGTCTTTCAGAATAACTACGTATCAGAGGTTAAACCACAACCAAAACAAGCATTTGGGCTCTCAAGATTTGCAGGTGGGGACTAGCCTGATAAGGGAGGAGCTCCAGCTGAGAATGCTGATCACATCCAAAAGAGCCACCAAGGACTTTCTCTACTCTAGGATCTCTTGCCACACCCTTGACCCCTGGAAGAGGAACAGAAGGATGTGGCAGTCTGAAGATGCAGTGATGCCTGGTTGGCTGGTGGAAACCCTCCTGTAGCTGGTCAACTATCACTACTGACCCAGCAAAGCAGAGGTGCTTCACTCCTGACCACCTTCTTACTGTACTTCACACTGCAGAAACCCAGCTATCAGAGCACATTTCTCCAGTATAGGCATAGCTGAAGAATTTGGAAAATAAAAGATAAACTAGGTGGCCAAAACAGAAAGCTGTCCAAGGAGAATATCCATTATCATCCATTGCAGCAAACCTAAATGTCATAATAGTTATGTGGGTGTCTAGCACCTTTTGTATAACTCTCAGTGGTAATGGCATTTGTAGGTAACCCTTTTTCTAAATTTGCTTTTTGTGTTTAAAAAAATCAAACTGGCTAATCACACGGCTCTTCCTCACAGTTAACTATGGCACTAAGCAGACATGCCAACCACCTCAACCCTCTTGTATAAAGCCAGGACCACACTTAACATTTCCAACACAGCTTCAGCAAGCAGCTCCATTTTACAACTTAAAAACAGAAGTTGTGAGATGCAGCACCGTGATTTTGCAGTCATTATATATTTTGCTGAGGGGACTCTCATAAATTGCCTCTCTGTAAGGAGTACTTTGCCAGCATTTTACCAGCAGAGACCTTCTGATGGAAATGCCTAACTCTAGCAAAAATATTCCACTCCTACCCACCCCAACAAACATTAACAGATAGGATGGGAGTTTTCTTGCACGTTTCCTTTCCCTGTGGGCAAACCCAGTATCCAACAACCCCGAAATTCCTTCAAGGACAATACAAGGCAATAGCCTGCATGTGGATGTCTCACACACTCTCATACCATTGTACATCTCCACACACAGAGATAAGAGTCAGGAGGGGCAACCAAATCCCCTCTCAGGAAAGATGAGTGGTGAAAGGAGATGTAAGCTCCTTCCTCCTGCTGTTGTGTCCATCCATGCTCTGGGGAGCATGGCAGAAAGTGCAATTAATTGTGGGAGGAGGAGAAACAGCATTTCTCACAGCTGAATTTTTGCTAGCATGAGCTGAAGTTCATGAACTCACTCAGCCTCCAGCCCAAGGCTAAGTTCAACTGCATCTGAGGTCTGATGAAATGCTTTGCATAGCTCTTATATCAAATTCTATTTCAGCTGAGGTTTTTTCCAAGGCAGGAGACAATTCCTCCGCCTGACTGAAGAAAGGCTTTAAGCTGTGTTTGCTAACATATTAGAAGGGATTTGCTTTGTTAATTTCCACAAATACCAAGTCCATTCTGCAGGCATAATAAATATACAGGGAAAAAAAAAGAGTGTGATCCATCTAAGGGACAGAGAGATTCTCTTCATTGTGTCCATTTGAAGTGATTAGGATCCTGAACTCTGGGATTTTATAACTCATAGCTAAAACTTTCACATTAAAAAATATGTTTCTGATAGTTGATGACTCTTTATTCTAGGAGACAAAAGCATAGTGAGATCTAAGGACTGGAAATTTAACTTAAAAACAAGATACAATTTATTTTATTCATCACAAACCACCGAGAGCAAACCACTAGACAAAACTACCACTGCATTAAAAAAATAAAATTCTTCATTGCTGGATTAATTTAATTAAAACTACTTGTCCCTCTATAAGGTACGCTGTAGCTCAAACAGAAGTTGCGGAACTGAAGCAGAAATTGCTCGGCAAAATGTTATGACCTGCATTATACAGGTCAGGCAGGATGATCTAATGGTCCCTTCTGGC
Organism: Trogon surrucura; assembly: GCA_020746105.1. NCBI lineage: Eukaryota > Metazoa > Chordata > Aves > Trogoniformes > Trogonidae > Trogon > Trogon surrucura. The sequence continues at coordinate 96,095,280 of CM036619.1, read as the reverse complement.
CTTAAAACCTATGAATTATGAATCTAGGGTGTTCTTCTCAGAGAGATTCAAAACATTTTGCTAACACCGGGGGCTAATCCACTGTTGTACTGTGAGCCAGCCACACCACCTCAGCATCCCAAAAGTCGTGTTATCTGAGTTTTATGGCCATCTCTAAAGAGATGTGCTTTACCCATTAGGGAATTAGGAACAACTACTAGACTTTATATGTGGAAAATTTCCCCTTGACACAGTGAGAGCAGGGTGGAGAGGTGTTATGAGCCTCCCTGGCTGGAACGCGTTCAGGAGGGCCACAAAGATGATCCAGGGGCTGGAGCACCTCTGCTATGATGACAGAGCTGGGATTGTTCGGTCTCGAAAAGAGAAGACTTCGGGGGGACCTAATAGCTGCCTTCCAGTACCTGAAGGGAACCTACAAGAAGGCTGGGGAGAGACTTTTTACAAGAGCGTCCACTGATAGGACAAGGGGAAATGGGTTTAAGTTGAAGGAGAATAGATTTAGATTATATTTTAGGAAGAAATTCTTCAGCACGAGGGTGGCAAGACTCTGGAATAGATTGCCCAGAGAGCTTGTAGATGCTTCCTCCCTGGAGGTGTTCAAGGCCAGGTTGGACAGAGCCTTGAGTAACATGATCTAGTTGAGAGGCGTCCCTGCCCATGGCAGGGGGGTTGGAATAGATGATCTCTAAGGTCCCTTCCAGCCTGGGCTATTCTATATTTCTATGATTCTGTGAAGCAGGGAACCCGAGCAGCCTGGCAGAGACAGATGAGTTGTTGCCTTGGCACCCTCTCATTGCCACCACAAAGAGATGCCCAGGGCCAGCCCGTACCCAGCAGTTTAACAGGTCAGGCCAGACCCAGGATCACCTCAGAAGAGGTGCTGGGGTGCCTGTGCACCGTGCTTCCTGGCATCACAAATCTCCAGGGATGCAGCATGGAGTGCTGAGCCACAGTTCAGAGCCCTCCCCAACCATCCGAACCACACGATGCTACTGCAGGGCTCTGGAGCAAAAGGATTTGACTCTGATGATCAACCAGGTCTGGGAAGCCCGAAGACTTCCAGTGAGATAGTGATAATATGCCTGAACCCAAATGGTTTCCAGCACAGAAGCAATAGTTATTGCTTCGAAGGCCTTTTCTATCTGCTATACCTTTCAGATAAAGGAGGACTGACTCTTCCTGTACTAACTTTAGTTGTAAAACAAGTGTGTCAACATCAAGGCTTGGAACGATTGTAGCCATACAAATTTTTAAGGGAATTTAATCACTGCTGTATCAGAACTGCTGAAGCAAGGTTTGAGAGCAGAGAGTAGGGAATGACCCCTGAGAGCATCATCGCAGTCCCCTGCTCTAACAGATTGTGACGAGGCTGCTGCTCACATCCAAGCGACTTGTGTAAAGCCCCTTGAGGCATCCTGTTGTCAAACCACAGATCTCTTACATTTAAGCAACCACAGCAAGAGCTTGAATGCTTTTCTGTAAAAGCCTGATCCAAACCTGCTGAAGAAGATATCACCATTAACTTCAATACTTTTCCAATCAAGTCTATAACAAGTGTTTTCTAATATGCTGCTGCATTGTTCTTCATGGCCTTTCTCTCCATTAGCAGTCACATGGCTTCACTATTCAGTTTTATTTTGACCCAAGGTAGCATTTTCAGCAGGCACACATCATGTGAGCAAACCAACAATTTAACAGGCTGGTGATTTGCCGTTGCTTTTGTTAAGTAGAACAGAGAGAGCACCCTTGTTTTCACAGCGCGCCGCTACAAAAAACACAGCCAACGAGAAAAAGTTAGGAAGCGTTCGCTTCCATCAAAGAATTTAGCCTTATGTTTGCAGTGAACACTCCTGTAATCAGCTGAAAAAGGGGGACAAAGATATTTACTTCTTTGCTGAGCCTTTTTGTCTGCTTTTGCCAAGGACTCCGTGCTTCTGGAAAGGACTGGGTCCCATTTGCTATCTGCGACATGCTGCGCTAAGGCAGTGCTACAGGACATAGGCGGGTACGAGGCAGGTGGGAGCTATAAGCACTAGAGCATCGGCTGCATCATCTGGGGTAGGGTTTAATGTTTCCAAATCATTGCACTGAGCTTTTTCCAGGCTGGGGCAAACAGATTAAACACGATAACAAAATATATACCGCAGCAAATATGTTTCTTTAAAGGAGGAAGAAAACTCCTCAAGGTTCAACGAACGCATATGCTTTGTCTCGGTTCCCTCTGGACAAAGAGGGGCGTCGTCACCAATATCGGTTCAGAGTGATGTGCTGAACTATGGAATGTGAAAGGCACAGCTACCACAAGAGCGGAGCTCTATGAATATCTTAAAATAAACGCAGATGGACAGACACGTGTAGCTGAAGGTCTTCATACTTCAATGGGCATAACCACAAAAATACCAAAATAATTAAATTCGTCCCTCAGAAGTCTTGAAACCAATTGGGTTAAGTTTCCCTATTTAATCTCCTCCTATTTTATAAGGAACTATGACAAATCAGTACACTCAGTTTTGGGAAGCAGAATTCTGCAGCTCCTTCTTTTTTCTTTTTGCATCCAAAAAAAAGCAGGCAAGAGAAACAATAGCTAAGTCTGAGCCACTGGCTTTTCCCCACACAGCTCCCCTTAAGTCAGACCAGCTGATTAGCTCTGAGATGCTCGTCTCTGTAGAGTCTCTTTACCCACAGCCAACAAAAAAGGGGAATTGCTTTTGTGGTTGCTTGAACCAGAACAGTGCTTCTGGGATTTTTTTCATGTACTCTCCCTAGAAGAGTAAAAAAGTCAACATAATAGTGCAACATGACAAGATGTTGAGCTACAGTGCCAAGACAACTTGCACACTTTGCATTTTTCCTATTAGAGATGCATCAGTGATTGTGGAAGGAAAGGGGAGCGGAGGAGGAGAGAGAAAACAGTGTAGAACAGTCAAGTCCAGCCCCAAAATCCGTTGTGTTTTTATTTGTATCAAGATGGAGCATTACAAGTCGGTGATTATTTGTAGCATTCAAGCATTGTAAAAAAATTGTCCCTTTATTAAAAACTGTTTTCCCAGGGGGGAAAAAAACCATCAGCAAAACGACGACACAAAAAAATACCCTGAACAAGCCGACCAAAAAACAGACCAGAAGATTACCAACTGCATGGCTTCTTCAACTTCAGACTTCATGCTAGGATGAGCAACGGGTGAACTACTAAAAGCAAAACCTTCTTTCGGACCCCTCCTCCCAGCTTCTCTGGGAGATACTCTCCTGGTATTGCAGTACGAAAAACCACGAGTTCCATTTCTTTTCCAAATACCAGGAATCAAGAAATGTCGAATTATGAGAGTCTGGAATACATTTCCCAAGTTTAATTTTTAATCTGAATTTAGATCTGATTTTAGGCTGGTTTGTCCAGGCTTTTTTTTGACTGTTAAATATACTTTAAAATTCAAAGAGGTGGGTATCAATGGAAATGATGTTTCTGAAAAAAAAATGGACTAGATGATCTTTTGAGGTCCCTTCCAACCCCTAACATTCTGTGATTCCATGAAAACAAGGGAACAGTACTCCAGAGAGGCTTTACAGCCCATTCTATACCATGACCCCAATCTCCCAGGGAGCTCTCTGTCTTCTCACAGTTCTTGAACACTTCTAATCTGCAGTGACTGGGAAAGAGGTTGCCCATTGCTGAGGGACCCCCTGTCTGCCTCCGTGCTCTAGAACGTACAGTCATAAAGAGAATGCAGTTAATTTTCAGCCTTTATCATCATAAATGCATTGCGACGTTACGGGGAAGGAGGGAGGGGGGGATGATTTCTAAGGGAAATTGGCATAATTATAAATTAAAAACATCAAAATGGGATTACCCGCACAGAGGAAAGTATTAGCATGTAATTGTTACAAAAGCTACTGCTCTGCTGTTTTAACGCAGTCAGACCTCAGGCCAATAAAAGAGTTCACTCTCAGTGCTCTTGTTTTCGAGTGGGTAATAATGACAAGATGTTTGACTCCCCTACCCACCCCTCCATGCTTCTAAAATGTCACTAAGTTGCATCACAGTATTACTAACCCATGAGCTTTTGCTCTTAAAGGTCTGCAAAACCCAACTGTTTGTTAGGTGACAACCTACGCCCGGGGCCCTGGCAGAGATTATTAGCTTTACCATTTAGCTGACTTTCCGACAGAGATTTTTTTAATCCTTTGAATTATTTTTAGAAGGGTTACATCAAGCAAACACATTTCAGAGCTGCTTTATCATCTATGAATCAAGCCTTGGCTGCAAATTATGAGCATCGCTCCTACTTGAGAAGAACAAATATGTAGGGATGTGACAAATGAGTCCTTCAGACCCATTTTGACAATTAATCTCATGGATTTATGTCCATTATAAAGATGCAGTAGAAAAAAAGGACAGAAGGTCACAAGTCACTTTCCAATATAAAGCCCTATTTTAGCCCCGTCACAGCTCTGCCATGCAGAATTGTCAGCCCGAAATTTGCAAGATTCATTCAGCAAGTGACAGAGAGTATTTTTCAGTAAAAAGAAAATTAACTGAAGGCTTGCTTTTTGGAAGACAGTTCATGGAAGAGTTACACTCTGTTTAGACTCGGACTCTTTCACTGAGCCAATCAACACTTCTACACAGTAACTTTCCTGCAAAAGTAGGTTTTTCTCTGACAAAAATTTAAATGTAGAAACTAGGCAGAAGAGAGCTACTTTTGCAGACAGAACACACTTTTCAGCAAAAAAATTTCCTTTTTACCCTTACCTTTCAGTTAAAAGTGTTTTTCCAAACCACCTTTTTAAAAATCATAAAGTGAACTCTGAAAAAGTTGGGCTATTGGGGAAGGGCAAGAATTTTGGTTACATTTTCTTACATATATATACACACACACACATCTATTTATATAAAGAATCAAGTCAGTAAGATAATTTCTCAGAGAAATTTTTACTGTGCTTTTTACCAGCTTCAGTGCCATCTAACTCAAAATGTATTTAAAAAACTAATCTCCACACCCTTCAAACTCCTTAAAAGCATTTTTGAAAAAAAAATGTATTCTTTAAATTAGCCCAAACTACTGCTTCTGTTCAGCTCTTTGGGGCCCAGATCTGATCTCAGACATTTCAGTGGGATTAGACGTTTCAGTGGGATATTTGAGACTTTCTGCTTCTGCTGATGTTAAATAGTATTTTCGTCCCTTGGTTTCACTGGGACCAGAATCGCAAATTAGAGACATGTACCTTAGGCATTTCCCATCTAATGCAAGGGGTTAATTGAAGCAACGAAGTTAGGAGCATTAATTCTGCAGCCTCAGTGGAGGGCAGCCATCCATCCATCCATAGGGTCACACTCATAAGACTATTAGGCAGGTCCTGGGGACACCTTTGGTGGCGTGAAAGATGGGGAGGGAGAGGTCATGTGTGCACACTCACATTCATCTGGATGCAAAGCCCAAGGAGAAATAGGTTTGGCAAACAAAGCAAGCTCATTCCTTCCAGGAAGAGAGCCTAATTGCATCTGCCCAAGAAACTGATGGAGAAAAATCACTGCAAGAGAAGCCACATGCTGCCAAAAGGGGCATAGGAATGGGTATGGGATTTGCCCTTTGCCAGCTATGGGAAACCCTCACCTCTGATTGGGGTGGAGTCCTGAAGATCTAATAACGAGCCAAGCCTTGCACCATGTTGGGAGCCATGTCCTCAGATCACCCTTTGGTTGTGTTTACTCATTTAGGTTGTATGCAAAATTTGTGGCAAGCTATCAATTATAAATCATAAAAGGAGTTCATACTGTTAACGTTTCTCATAATATATCATTTATAGAGCCACATCACAGTGTTTTCCTAAGCAGAAGCATGCAGCCTGAAGCCAGGAGTGACGTAATTACTTGTACAATAGAAATGTAAATTCAGCAACCTGAAAGGGGGGGTGGGGGAATACAGAAGTGATGGGAGTCCACATAGAGCTAGATCCCAGGGATAAGTCACAGGCGCCAGGGAGCAATCAGAAAGGAAGAACAGAAAGTTTTTCTATGAAGGAACATGGCAAGCAGAATAATTTCTCTAGCAGCCACCTTTAAAAATCAGAGAAAGAGGTAGCAGAACATGCCGGCCCCAGAGATAGCAGCTAATGAACTACTCCAAAAAGCTAGTTGAATTACAGAAATAGCAAAAAAAATACTTAAAATTAAGTACAATATTAATAATTCTTTTATTAACGTTATTATCACACACATACAGTACTAAGTAAACATACCTTATCCTTCAATCTCATCCAGTGGAAATGCTGACTGTCAAGTAACGTGAAACAACCAGGGTTTCCATTCCTACTGGGCTGGAAACAGAGGATTAGCGTGTTTTCACAACAAACAACAGCTGAAAAAAAAATATTCCTATGGTATCACAGAAGCAGCAGCACAGATCTCCACTGAACTGCTAGGGCAGAGAGAAGGACATCTCCTTCAACAGCAGCTGGGTATGGGACCCCCTCCAACGTGCAACAAGAGAGTGAGAAGGACCCTGAGCCCAAAGAATACCCAGCACAGATACACTGGGAGATTTGAAAGCCTTTCTGTATGGGGATAAAAAGCCATATATGTAACCCCCCATACAGCAAGAGCCCAGGACATGTGCCTAAAAGAGCCCAGGGCAGAAGGAGGAGGAACACTGGCATCATTAGGAAGAAAGCAACCAGGAGGGGCCCCAGCAATCTGACTATATGAGCAGACCCTCTTCTCCCAGCTGCTTCCCATGCTCCTCCAACCCCTCCATCTAAAGAGGCCACCTGAAACCCATAGGCTGGGGGCACTTGAGTGGCTTACAATCCAGAAGGGGTACAGCGGCTCTATTTTAGCCAGACTTGGTTGAAAACCCCAGTCCTATGGCAGCAGGCACAGAGTATTGCACGCGTGTTGAAGGGCTGTTTGGCAGAGCCCTGGGCGTAGGGCTGCGATCCCCATGCAGTGAGTTCCCCTTTCCAGTTAATGCTCATCAGCTGGTGAAAATCACCTCAGGGTGCTCATCATAGGCGTAGCTGTGGGAACTTACATCCAGTAAATCCAGAGGCCCTGGGTCCTCGTTCTGAGTCCTGGTTTCCTTTACAGCTCTGAAGATAAATCTTGGTATTTGCTGAAGTTTGGGAGAGCGGGTGGGGACATGACATCAACATCCTGCAATGTTTAAATAAATGGAGGCAGCAGTGTTTTGAAGCACTGCTTGTTCCTCTAGAAGCTCTGCCAAAAAAAAAAAAAGGCTAAAAAAAGTGTGACCTTGTGACTTTTTTTACCCTGCTACATCAGAAATTTTGAAATATAAACAGCTGCTTTTACTGACTACATCAGTACAGCTGGGCTGGGCTGCCTAATCCTTGGGTGGCAGGGTTTATAAATACTGTTGAGACAGGCAGGTTAGATCAGATTTTCTCATGAGCTCATTCAGGACTGTTAGCTTTCATGGGCAGGCACGTTGCTATCTCTTTTAACTGCCAGCTTTTGAGAGCCAGCCACAGTTTTCAAAGAGTCAGCCCTGAGCAGGAGGTGGCAGAGTGTCTTTCATCAGACCGGTGATGCAGTGATGGGCTTGATGCCACTGGAAAAATATATCTCTCCCTGTGAGTCGGAGCTGGGCCATTTGTAACAGGCAGTGATGAACTTCCAGGGTCCTGGGGTCTTCTCTGTGGGCACAGTCCCCTTAGGACCATACTGCCCCTAGGGCACCCTGTTTTTCCCTCTGACCTCCTCCCTCAGCATACCTGGGAGCACCCCAGTACCCTGGGAGCCAAGTCTTCCCATCCAAACGCCTTTTTTCAGTTTTGCTGCCTTTCAGTTGATCATTACAGAGGTGTTTCACTGCAAAGAGGTGTTACATAGACAGAAATGTGTAAGATGGGCCTCAGGCAGGAATGCAAGCAAAGATAGGACTGTGGCTGGCACCCTAGAGGAGGCAATTGTTGTCTGGGCCCTTGGCAATCAAGGACTATCAACTGTGTCTTCAAGGACAATCAACTGTGGCTGTTCCCTGGAGGAACACATAGAGTGGTGAGACACTGGCACAGGTTGCCCAGAGAGGTGGTGGAAGCCCCATCCCTGGCAGTTTTTAAGGCCAGGCTGGATGGGGCTCTGGGCAACTTGGTCTAGTGGGGGATGTCCCTGCCCATGGCGGGGGGTTTGGAACTAGATGATCTTTAAGGTCCCTTCCAACCCTGACAATTCTATGATTCTATGATTAGCAGTCTCCAGTCAAGAAGGACTCCAAAAAGAAGAGAGATGGGCTAAAGATAAGACTTGCTATGGGAAGTTCACAAAAAGACACCTCTTCATCAGCCACAAGGGATCACCAGAAGACCACCGAAGACCTCCAGGGAAGCCTTTCAGAGATCCAGGCAGCACGTGTAATAACTACGTATACATGATAATTAGTTTCTGGAAATAGAATGAATATGCATAATCTTCCCAGAAAACCTAATGCCTATGTATGTAACAGGTGGATATAAGCTTGGACTGGTAACAGACATGGTATGCATGGCAGGCAGAATTATCCCACCATGCATCCGGCTGCAATAAAGAAATGCCTGCTTTCTAATACTAAAATTGAGTGTTAGAGAGTTCTTCATTGACTGGATTTCAGTAACGGAGGTAATGGCAAACATAGGCCTGCCAGCCCCAGGGAGAAATGAATCTATCAGAAGTGCGGCAAGAGATGTCCCACAAGAAGAGCAGATTAAAGTGTTTTGACGAAGGCGGCGCAAGGCCCAATGCCTGACGCTACCTTGGTGCTTGCACCCTGGGCTGTCCTCACACCGATTGTCATAACAGCTGCTGTAGCTGGTGGCCGTGAGTTGCCATCCCTGTCGAAAGACATTTGGTGGCAATCTTGCTGTGGGCATCTGACTGATGTGTCAGAAAAACCCAGAAGAGCAGGAGGGAGGTGAGATTATTGTTGCCGCAGAAGAAAAGCGGAGATAATGAACGCTGTGGCTGTGTCACCAGTGCTGCTGAGGAAAGGCTTTTTCCTCCCTTTGTTTCTGTTCCTTTAGAAAGAAAAACAAACCTTAAAGCATTGGCAAAAAGTGGTTTTTTTACGGGAGTCCACTGAAACACGCATCAGTGTGAAATAATTTGAGCTCACGAGTGACAAACCGCATGTGTCCCTCAGTGAAGGGCAGTGGCCAAAAGGGCCTTTTCCCCCGCTTCCTTGTGTGCCTTTCCTTCAGGTGTTCCCACTTCATGGGTGGTGTCAGCCCAGCTGAAAAAAGAAGTAGAAATGAAGCAATTACAGCTGCGGGTGCATTCAGGGAGGGCTGGTGCATGGCAGCTCCCCAGCGAGGAGCCTCTCACAGATGTCAAGGCCACAGGGGACAGAAGTTCCCTTTCTTTCCCAAACTCCCTCAATCCTGAAAAAAAAACCCCAAAGGTCTGGCCTTCGAGGCACTCAGCCAACTTCAAGGGAGCTGGTAGCGAACAGTGAATTTGGCTTAGTTTTGGCCCAGTTGGATCACAAGGTGCAGAGGGCCGCCTCCCCAGAGGCAGTATTTGCCAAAAAAAAGAGGCATGATCTACCTAGATGATTTCCACCTGAGAGCACAAGTTGTCTTCAACCTCCAGTTGCCAAGTGCTGCAATGAGGGGAGGGAGAACTCAGAGTTATTATTCCATGTCCTCAGGAGAGAAGGTTTCTTCCATCCCTCCCCGCCTCTCTCTTGAAGCCAATTTCAGCTGAATTCAAAGGAGACTCAGAAGTATATGTCTTTAAAATAATCTAATTTCTACAAGGATGATGAGACACAGCAGCCTGGGAGAAAAAATAGAACCCAGGGAAAAGCACATGGCCAAGACTGGACTGGGGACAACTGATTGGTGGGTCAGTAAATGCCACTTGCCTGGCTGTCCTCTCCCCAGGCACCTGGGGGACAGGGATACAGGCACAGCCTTGCCCAGGCTCCACTGGGTCTTCTGCCCACAGGATGTAACCTCAAACAATACAGGATATTGCTGTGGAGGGGAAACAATTTCTAGATTTATTTCATGTGTGCTACATGAACACCAAGTTTTCTGCTCAGGGTTACACACCATCAGCAACTTGTAGGCTTGGCACAGTAATATCTGGTAGCTGACCACACCGGTCCTTTGAGCCCTAAAACTAACTCATCAAAAACTGAGAGGAAGCTAATCACTTTCCGTTATAATTGAAAAGGTTTCACACAGTATCAGACAGAATGAATACTCGTAGGTTCCCTTAGTCCAGCAAGCAAAAAGCAGGGAAGAGAATGAAAATTCCTTCACCTTTGCTTGTGTATCACAAAGCAAAAAGAGCAAACAAAACAAAGCAAACAAACAGATGCAAACCTTTCTTTCACAGCCCATTTTTACAGATCTCTTCAGAAAACCCCCAACCCCACAAAGATCTCTATTAAAAGACAGATTCAGTTCCTGTCACTTCTGACAAGACTTACAGAAGTAATGCAAGTTTGTTTTGCTTCTGGTTCTCTCTGCATAGCTGGTGATAATTGTTCTTAAGGAGCAGTGGGGCATTCTTCTTTGTGAAAAAAATCAATAAATATTTAATTCATAAATGCAAGGGAGCTGATGAGCAAAATCTGCAACTAATAAAGATAAATGGCTTTCGTACTCATGAAGGCTTCTTATTAAAGAGTCAGTGGAAAAAGTGTCCCTGCTGGGCAAAGAGAACAAAATAAATTGTGGACTTTATACTGCACACACAGCATTTAAAAAAAAAAAAAAAAAGAAAAAAAAAAGAAAACAACGTTAATGCATCATTAAGGTTGAGCATTTAAATCCACAGAAGCCAGCACGAACATGAAGGAAGATTCCTGCGGCAACGTTAATTGAGACTTATAGCAGACTGTGTTATTGATGATTGCATACATTCAGCTGCATAAACAAATTGCCAAAGCTGTACACAACTGGAATGCAGATAAGGGACGTGCAGCCATGTGGCTTCTGCTACACTGTGAGACCCACCAGGTACCAAGTGCAGAAGGTATGGCTGAAAAGTCACCTACAGATACGCACATATGCATATATATTACATGTATAAGCACAAGGCAAAAGAAAACCCACTCCAACCTACCAAATCTTCAAGATACATCTTCTAGTTGTTTTTATTTATTTATTTACAGACCAGTTAACAAAGACTGTGGCTAATAATGCATTCCTTTAGTGCATGCATAATTTAATTTGCTTCATCTGTTTTATCTGCAAATGCTGAAACATCACAGAATCACAGAATGTCAGGGGTTGGAAAGGACCTCTAAAGATCATCTAGTCCAGCCCCCTGCCAGAGCAGGATCACCCAGAGTAGGTCACACAGGAACGCGTCCAGGTGCGTTTTGAATGTCTCCAGAGAAGGAGACTCCACAACCTCCCTGGGCAGCCTGTGCCAGGGCTCTGTCACCCTCACAGGGAAAAACGTTTTTCTAATATTTTTCTGGAACCTCCTATGTTCCAGCTTGAACCCATTGCCCCTTGTCTTGTCATTGGACATCACTGAAAAGAGCCTGGCTCTGTCCTCCTGACACTCCCCTTTGACACATTTATAAACATTAATGAGGTCACCCCTCAGCCTCCTCTTCTCCAAGCTAAAGAGACCCAGCTCCTTCAGCCTTTCCTCACCAGGGAGATGTTCCACTCCCTTCATCATCTTCATGGCTCTGCGCTGGACTCTCTCAAGCAGTTCCCTGTCCCTCTGGAGCTGAGGGGCCCAGAACTGGACACAAGATTCCAGATGTAGCGTCACCAGGGCAGAGCAGAGGGGCAGGAGGACCTCTCTCGACCTACTAGCCATACCCCTTCTCATCCACCCCAGGATGCCATTGGCCTTCTTGGCCACGAGGACACATTCCTGGCTCGTGGTCATCCTGCTGTCCACCAGCACCATGACAAGAATGGGACACTCCTGAAGTCGTAAAGTACTTCAATTTAGTCATTTCTATGGCCAGATGAAAACTTTGTGTTACTTTATCTCCCGTATTGCCAGTAAAACTGCAGCTGAGCTAACACTCCCCAATCCCTATGCCTGTTTTCCAAAGCAAAATGTCCTGGGGACATACTGTCTAAATTGCCTATGAAGGCTTCGGAAGCCCACAAAAGCAGCCCACAAAAAGACCCCATCCATCCTGGCAAGCAACCTGGCAAGCATCCTGGCTAGCATCTGTCTCAGCTCCAGCAAATATCACTGGACTGTATGGGCACCAAACGATCAAAACCTGAGAAATAGCATTTAGCCCGTGCTGGGGGGGGGTTGTTACTTGCATTACAGTGGTTCCCAGAGACCCCAACTGAGATTCCTGCTGTACAGTACAAAGATAGTTATAGGAATTGCCCCTCGGGTCCAGATAGGCTACTAATCTTTCAGAGAACGGGTAAAGTGTGGGTCATCCTCCCAAATGATTCCCATTTCACAGGGGGAGTACCACCTACAAAATGCTATAGATTACAGTGGGATTTTTGTTGTCATGGTGTTTTCTTAAAAAAAAGCAGTCCCAGACACTTTATCAAGTTGCCCGAGGTCACACGCTGTGACAGAACCCAGAGCTGCCGATTTCCCCGCTACTGTTTCCCACAACTACTCCACCACTTTTCCCAACTTTTCGCGCTGCTTCTTTTACCAGAAATAAATAAATAAATAACGGAACTGTTCATGTGTTGCATCTTCCTTCCTACTTTTGCTTCCAAGTTCCCCAGTGTCTGAGCGTAAGGTGAAACAGATGGGGGGGACATTCTGCTTAGATGATTTAACTAATCTCACGCAAATATACTCGGCAGTCTTGGTACACATCGTGCTTTCACCGACATAATGACCAAGCTAGCTGAATATTGCTTTTCCCAAAGATAATAGCATTTTAATGCGTTATTCCTTAAACCTTTTTGTGCTCACACATTGAAAAACAGCTCCAGCCGAGGAATAACTGAAGTCAATATCTTTTATCTCTGTCTAGGTAATTATGAATCCTCCTCCCACATTAGCTGAAGAGAATATGACGATGATAGGACATCATTAACATGTTATTTCCCCCCCCCTTTCATACTTTCAGTATATGGAATGGAAAAGTGCAGTTAAACATTTATGATTACATCTTTTCTAGCTTATATTAGAAATGCTGCTTGCCTGCATTATCTTGCATTTGAGAAACAGGAAGGATTTTGCAGGCAAGACAAAGAGTAGAAGAACTAGTTTAAAACAGAAAGCAATAAACTTGTCTCTCCTGAAATGAATTTCTGTGATTTACTGATTTCTGAATTGTCTGAGTCCAGAGGAGGGGAAAAATAATTACTCTATATATAGTTTCTTTTAGTAACAGAAACAAACCCAAACCATTCAATAATGGTAATGGAAGAGTCGTGAGCTCCTCTTCCACATGCCTCACCCACTCTCAAGTTAATTTGCAGCAATAAACCCCACCCCAATATACCTTCTCCCCAAGGAACTGGGATTGATAATGAAAATGAATGCTAGCAATTTTTCCTTCTTCACAGCTGACCAGGTGTTGCTCCTGCCCACGCTCATACGTGTTGACCAATACACAAAGCGTTTTGAGTGAAGGTTGGGATCTCCAGCCTGAGAACAAGGGAGCTGGAGGATTTGGCTGGAGGGAGCAAGGTGAGTCGCAAAGGAGAAGACAGTCTGCTTGTCACCTCAACCAGAGCCGTTACTTGGAAAAGCTGCAGCAACCCGGCACCTGTAACAGCATACCGAAAACACATAACTTGCATACAGGTCCAGTAATCAAACATAGCTTTAAATAAGGAATGATAATAGACTCACAAAAATAATTGAATTTTGTAACAACCAGCATTTAAGTCACGCTCTTGAGAGAGTGTTTTGACTGTTGATCTATCTACAATTGACATTTTGAACCATTGACTTCCACGGGCTTTGGAAAATTCCTGCTGATTTTGGTGGTGGTTAGCTTATACCCAAGGTTCACGCATTATAGAAGCATAAAATCTATTCTAGTGTTTTAAACAGATATGGAGAAATCTCCATCCCTCCTACCCTCTGACTACAAAGATACAGCTACTTTCACTGTAGGTGTGTGTCATTGTTCAGTGTCTTTCAGGTTATTTCCATTAGGAGGAGAAATTGCTGAGGGATTCTGGTATTTTTATGCAATCCTGTTGATTTTATGAAAAAAATGAAAAGAAGAAATACAAAAGCTTTCAAGAATCTTCTCGTGGACAGCAGGATGACCATGAGCCAGCAAGTGCTCTCGTGGCCAAGAAGGCCAATGGCATCCTGAGGTGGATGAGATGGGGAGTTGCAAGAAGGTCGAGAGAGGTCCTCCTCCTTCTCTACTCTGCCCTGGTGACGCCACATCTGGAATCTTGTGTCCAGTTCTGGGCCCCTCAGCTCAAGAGAGACAGGGAGCTGCTGGAGAGAGTCCGGCGTAGAGCCACAAAGATGAGGAAGGGAGTGAAACATCTCCCTTATGAGGAAAGGCTGAAGGAGCTGGGTCTCTTTAGCTTGGAGGAGGCTGAGGGGTGACTTCATTTGTGTTTATAAATATATCAAGGGCGAGTGTCAGGAGGACGGAGCCAGGCTCTTCTCAGTGATTTCCAATGACAGACACAGGGCAATGGGTTCAAGCTGGAGCACAGGAGGTTCCACAAAAACATTAGAAAAACGTTTTTCCCTGTGAGGGTGACAGAGCCCTGGCACAGGCTGCCCAGGGAGGGTGTGGAGTCTCCTTCTCTGGAGACATTCAAACCCCGCCTGGACGTGTTCCTGTGTGACCTGCTCTGGGTGATCCTGCTCTGGCAGGGGGGTTGGACTGGATGAGCTTTTGAGGTCCTTTCGAACCCCTAACATTCTGTGATTCTGTGAATCAAATCTGAATCAAATCACACATAATTTCTAGTCCGCCCTCAAACCTCTAAAGAGACTTTTTAGCCATTCTCTCTGGATCATAATTCCCACTTTTTTTTCTGTCTCCAGAGCTTTCTAGATCCCTTTTTTCCTGCTTGTTTCCTGGCTATTCTGGAAAATACACACTCTGGTAAGAGTATCTTACTGCTTAGATCTGAATTTGGGCATTAGAAAATTCTTTCACCATCCTTTTCTCTCTTTTTTTTTTTTGTTAATTATCCAGAGCCTATGTTTTGGGCACTGAATCCATTATTTTTCATTACAGTAAAGGAGATTATAATCTTCCTGCAGGACTCCTGAATGAAAGACACCATCACACTGACATGCTTTAATTAAGCATCACCCAACCACCATGAACTTCAGATGTATTTTAAGAGAGATGATATCAGCAGAGATAAAATGAAGGAAAAAAAAAATATAATGGAGTCATAAAGTTTCCCAAAATGCATAGAACATGCAACAGTACCGGGTACTGCTCTGTGGTGCTGTAACAGCCCTCATGGATCATTGTGTGCTTAGGTGAACACTTGATGAACATAGAATGGCCATTCTTGCCAGGTATCCACTGGAGATGGAAGTGGTAGCCAGAGGAGCGTATGTTTCTGAGAGTGATATATCCCAAATATTCTCCTTTCAGAGGAATAAAAGGAGAGAGAAGTGGACTTTACTTATAGTTTGCTAAATTTCACTGAGGCACATGACAATATCCCCAAGTTGTGACATGTAGTCCAAAACCAACTTCATCACAATGACCCTGATTTGCCCCTTCAGCTTTTGCTTATCAGTTGTGGTTCAGAACAGCTTTTTCCACCACCAGGAACTTCCAAACACACTCCAAGAAAGTGGCTTGTGATGAAGCAAAGTTACTAGCAGGATTCCTGGTGGGTAGCTCGAGGCCAGTGCAAGATGAATGCTGGACAAGAGTTTCACAGAATTGTTGAGGCTGGAAAAGACCTTGGAGATCATCAAGTTCAGCCTATGACCCAACACCACCACATGGGCCAGACCATGGCACTAAGTGCCACATCCAGCCTCTCCTTAAACACCCCCAGGGACAGTGACTCCCCCTGCCCTGGGCTGTGCACTCTAAAGTATTCCATTTCAAGTAACTAGAAAATGAAAACACTGTTGGGTGGTTGCAGTTTTGGGGGTTTTTTTTGTTCTAATTCCATTTCCAGTCAAGCAATTTAATGAAAGCAGTATTTGGCCAAAGCAGAATGAGGTTTTTTATGGAACAACAATAAAATATTCAATATGTTTATGCTCTCAAAAATTAAGAACAAAACACACAGAACAAAACTGAAATGGGGAGACTAGATTAGTCTTTTGCTGGAATACCTCTGGTTTTGCCCTAAGTCTGAGAAACGCTAGGCAACCGACCCGTCCCACTTCATCAATGGGAGCTGGGGAAGCTCCATCAGTGACGAGCTCTGGTTTACAGTCCTACTTATTGCTGCCATCCTTATCTCAGTGTTATATGAGAAAGTTTTTCACTTTTATAAGCTCTCATAGCCAGACTCTGGTCCTCCAGGTCACTTAAGCACACGTTTAATTGAAGTGCATGAGCAGCTTCTTGAACTTAATAGAGGACCTGACACTGCCCCACCACACTCAGGAGGAGCCAAGTTGTTTGAAGTTAAGCACATGCGTAAGTGCTCCATTGGATTTTTGCCCAAACTGTCAATCTTTTATAATTAATCATTTATCCACCTGCCTAAATGCTGGTAGATAAGCTTCAGCATGCAAATATGTAAATTGCTTTCATAAAGCTTCTCCCATCAAGCACAAATAACGCTTTCTCAGCCCTTACAAGAGTTCTCCAGTCCAGTGACATCTCAGATAGATCAAACGGCACTTAGAACTGGCAAGAAAGTTACTTCTCTGCTAATTAAACAGAATCATTACCGCATTCCTCTTCTTAATAGTGAGGCGCATTCACAGACTTGCAGAATAAACAAATAAATAACGCCGTTTAGCTCTAACAAGTATCACGCGTTTTGCCTTCAGGACCGTGTGAGTTGATCCATCTTACGCACGTCGCCACTCCGAGAGTGAGAAAGGGAGCAAGCTGTCAAAGGCATGATAAGCATATTTGCATAACCGCGGCACAGATTAAGTTAAATAACTGCCTACAACGACGGTATTTGCAATGCATCACAAGGTAATTCTCCCAAAACGCAAATGACCGTTTTAATTTTTCTTCCCCTCCGGGAGGTTAATTGATGTGAACTGCAGGGGGAATGTCACCTCCACTTACCTGTGCCCTTTTGCTTTGTGTTCAGAAAGCTCACAGCTCCCGTGGTTTTTCACGAGGAGAGAAAATATGTTAATGCCATTCAGTTCCAATATGTGGTATTGGAATGATAGGCAGTGATGCTGCCTCACTGAAATGTAGCCTTAAAATAAAATTAGTTGCAGTTCTATAGATTGCAGAGACGGTTAGTCTGCACTCATGCCCGTGGGGCCTTCCATGTATCCACTAATGAACAGACTGTTTTTCCCCAAATGTCAGGTACTTTTGCAAGAAATGAGTACTGGGAAGAGAAAATGACAGTTTGTTCCTGTGCTCTGTAGAGCAATTCTTGTAAAAATGTATTCTCTGTCAAGCAAACTGCCTGGAAAAAAAATAAAAAATAAATGCAGTCAGTTGCTTTTTATAAGAGGAAGCTTGAACACTTCTCAGATTGAGTCATATTAAAATGAATTAATGCTGACAGCGGGTCTCCCAATCATTAACTGAAAAAAAAACAAACCTGCACAAACTCCAAGCTTTAAGTATCATTAAAAAAAAAAAAAATTAAGAAAATCCTACACCAACAAAGAAAAGCAGCAAACCAAGCAAACAGGTTTCCACATGACAGACCAGTTACCATCATGACCTACCGAACAGGACAAAACTTGTCCCCTGAACCATCCTGGGCTTGGGCACGGACTCTGCAAACGCTCCCGAGCTTCTACCGCGGAGCCGGGCTGGTGTGTTGAGCCCTGGGACACCCAGGACACAGGTGGATGAGCAAAGGTAGGAAGGACCTTTGAGGGGAACCGCTGAAAGCCACACTCAGCAAAAAAAAAATAATCTAAAACAGGGTTCACTGTGTGACTGCTTTGGGACGGGCAGGGAAATGAAGCCCCAGGAAACGGAGGAGCTTGAGACAAAATTTGAGAAAGCTTTGTGTTCAGTTCAGGTCCCCGATGAGGATTTGGCCGTCATTCCACATACCAGGAGGTTTTCCTTCACTATGCAATTCTTTAAAAATGACATGCATTTCTACTTTGGGCCATAAATACCAGCCAATTGCCAAGTTACATTAAAGCAAGTAAGTTAGTAGCATTTAAAAAAAGATATGAAAAAAATGTCTCAATGTAAGTTAGAGGAGGTGCAAAAAGATACTACTTGTATGAAAAAATGCATGGTGGTGAAATGGGTATTCTCCTTTCACAGTAGGTCAAATATAACAAGCTACCTACTCAAAGCCCATGATGGAAAATACCCACTCAATTCTGGAGATCTAGTGAGATGGAGACGCAAACATCCAAGAAGCTAAATATAGTTCTGTATAGCAGTGCTTTGTACAGTAAGTTCTAGTGTCTCTTAACTTAATATGGAAATTGATACAAAAATAAAACAGTAGTATTTTCAGAGACTATCTCTGCCTGTGTGAGCTCACCAGGATTCACACCACCAAATTTCAGTCCCTGTTGAAATTATTCTGCAGTTTTCTTGCACTGTCTCACACGCCAAGAAGGCAGAATAACGATGTCCAGCACAAAAGGCCGCCTCTATTGAGATATATAAAGGTTACTCCACTGAAAGTCAATACAACATCTGCTCTCAGAATGCCTCGTCCTTTAGCATTTCTGCAAGAGTGCTAAGTTTAATTAGAGGAGTTTAGGTCTCGGTCAGAGATTTCTCCAATCCTAAATGTCAGTGGTTCAATTTTTCCAATGTTTGTTACCGGACACGTGCCCTTCCGATCAGCTTGTGACTGCTGAAGCCTGAAGCCAGGCTTGGACAGGTACTGCTGAGCAACAGGGCAAACCCCTCGAGGAGGAAGAGGAGGTGGCGAGGACAGTGAAAGGCCATGCTAGTGACACGTGGCTTTCTCGTATTTCTCCTCTTGTCTTTGTGCGAGGTAAAAATGTTGGACCCAGGTCCAACTCGCAAATTTGACTCTGATCGCAAATCTGACTCTGCACTGTCCTGGTCTCTTGCTCAGGCACTGGCCCAAGCACAGGGTATGCAGGACTTGGCAGCCTGCACACTGGATCACGGGACCACTCGGGTCAGGAAGAAGCTTCTGGCAGCGGAGGTGACACCCTGAGAAGCAGGGCTGGGGGCAGCAAGAAATTCAGAGCACAAGTGGGCTCCATCACCAGTTTTTTCCCACTGCAAGCACACTCGGATGGGGATCTCGGTGTGGTGCCTTCTCACTCCCCCTCTCAGAGCATGTACTGGGTGACATCCAGCCATTAACAGGTTTGTCAGCGGTACTGAGCCAACTGAAAGGTAAACCTGTGTGTCAGCTTCACCTTACGTAACATCAAAGGAAATAAGAAAGAAAAAAGGCATTTGCTTTTGCAACTCACATAGAAAATAAAATGCAAAGAAAATGAGGTGTCTTCCTCCATTTCCACTTGGTATTATCTACCTTCAAAGTTAGAAAGTTATGAAACTTGCTGCCAAGCACAAGTCAATTAATAAATAAAATACCAAAAAACTTGATTTCAGAGGTCACAGGAAGGGGGCGAGTCCCATCCTTACAGCCTTCTCCTTTCCAGTCCTCCTCAGCTGCTAAAATGCTGTGCCCTGCCCGGGGGCGAGGAGGGAGCTCTGGCAGGAAGCAGCCGGATTCAGAGCCTCTTTAAGCCAATAAACTGGATTCAACCCTACACATTCCTATCAATGCAATCACTCCAGGAAAGATTGGTTGAGGAGACTCAAGTCGTAAATAATTTGGTGACCACGAGCCACTGTGACAGCGAGTTCCAGCTCAGCACAAGCTCTGTCTCACAAATGACCAGGCGTGGCAGCAGCGCAGGACAGGTTCCCAAACCTTCCCCAGCCACGGCAGCTCACAAAGCAGCTGCCCAAGGACAACACACAGGAGAAGAAAGTCACACAGAATAATGGACTGCAGTATTTACATAGACAATTTTGAGAAATTATGAGCATCACACCCCTACATATTAGCTGGGGTGGTAGAAGCTGAATTGACATTTGTTTCCTGTCTTGGGCAAACCAGACACCGCAGTCCAAGGGCAATGCTGAGTTTGGGTAAGACCCTGAATGTTCATTCACATCTTTGTTCTCATTCAAGAACGTGAAGGCTGTAGCAGCCTTGCAACTAACAGCCACAGCATGCACTGAAATTGCCAAAGCTTGTAAAATCTGATTTACTCTGTGAGGGGGAAAGGGAAGTCATTTAGCTTGAGTCATAAGAGGTCTTGATACAATCTAAGCTTCATCATCTCTGAAGGAACAGCTCACTCCCTGGATAGATATCAAAAGGCTGCTTTGTACAGCCTTGATAACACAATAGCAGGGAAACAATTCCGAAGATTACAAGATCTTTTTATCAGCTACTCTTCAGTACAGCTTCTCTCACATTACACCACCTGATGGGCACTTCAGGTTTATGGTTAGCTCTTCAGGGGTCCATGTCTCTGAAAGCAAGAAGGTGCAAGCTTTACGGAGTTTTTTTACAATAGTTTTTTTTTTTTTTTAAAAAAAAAACACAACAAAGACCTGTGCAGCCCCAGGCATAAATAACAATGTCGACCTAGCTGTCTTTCCCTGCCTGAGGTTTTCAATGTTTGGAGCCTCATCTGCTGTAGGAGTTAAGAGTTTGCAGCCCTTCTTCAGGTAAAAATAACAGGTAGAAGGGCTCAGGGAAATTCTGCCTTCATGCCCTTGGCAGAACACACAGTGGCTGGGTGATACATGGACTGGCCAGCAAGGCTCTGCTGGTTAAGATCCCCACTTTCTGTGGCCTAAGTCCTGCCTGGGCCCCATAAAAAAAGGATGATGCTCAAAGACTCATATGTAGAGGAAAAGAAAGCTCAAACCCAGCGGAACACAAAATTTTATTCCTTCCCTTACCTCCTAAGGTCGGCGAGAACTTTTTAATGCTGCTGACATTTGTTTCTGGAAAGGAGAGGAATGTGCATCTGTGGGAGGGAGCAGTCGGCTTTGTCACACACCCCATGGGGCTGAGTAAAGTAGCTGAGTGGCAGAATTTCTGACACCTCCTTGTGTTGGAGTAAACCCAAAAGCGCGGGCCAAGACTCTGGCAAGAGTCTCTCCTGGGGAGACACAGGAATAGCACAGCCAATCCTGCCTCTCCATAAGAGCTGCTCGGCTAGAAACCGAACTCACAAATGGCACAGAGATGCAAGGGACCAGCGGGGAAAAGGCAAAGGTCAGCTAAGGTTGCTACCACTATGACCCAGCCAGAGCAAATGGCAAACGAGAAGAGAAGCCTGCAGAGCAGCACTGGAGGAAAAAAAACAACGTGCGTGTTGCAAATGTTCACCCATGCTCATCGTCCCCTTTCTGCTCTTAACAAGAATGGAAATGAAAACCAAAACCTGCTTTGTGGAAAGAGACACAATGGAAGTCGCAAGCAGAAAGAATGATTGATGCAGGTTATACTTTGGGCAGCCATCTCCTCTTACCTGCATGCCAGAGCATATGGATTATTCTCACTGCCACAGATGAGCAGCACCAGGTGCAGTGGGGTGAGAAGCTGGTTTATTATCAGAATCCTGTGGCAAGAAGAGACATCCAGCTTGAGCTCCTGTGCACGTGTCCTGGGGAGCCTGCAGCACCAGGCAGTATGTACTTCCAGGGTTTTCACTTAGAAGGTAGGACATCCGCTTTCGTAGATAACAAGCAGTTTTGACACGTTTGCTGCAGATGTGCCTGCAGGGTGGCAGCCCTGTGGGTCCCACGTTCCTACTTTTTTCAGTCAATTCCTTCACATCACGCCGACGTCAGCTCTTCAGCTGCTCCCATCCATGTATTTACTCTATAGACCGTAGTTTCGCCAAGAAATCACTCCAGCTATGGAGGCGGGATGCTCAATGGTACAGCTGCCTATAGCTGTGTGTACTGATACAAGAGCACTTTAGAGGGAGGTCTCAAGACTTCAGATAGGTCACACAGACCTGATGATACTGTACCCTGCAATGATACAGCACACTCCATAGAATCATAGAATTGTCAGGGTTGGAAGAGACCTTCCAAACCTCCCCCCATGGGCAGGGACATCCCCCACTAGATCACGTTGCCCAGAGCCCCATCCAGCCTGGTCTTAAAAACTTCCAGGGATGGGGCTTCCATCCCCCCTCTTGGCAACCCGTGCCAGGGTCTCACCACCCTCATGGGGAAGAACTTCTTCCCAATGTCCAATCTGAACCAATTCATCTCTAGCTTGAAATGATTCCCCCTAGTCCTATCACTACCTGACATCCTAAGAAGCCCCTCACCAGCTTTCTTGTAGCCCCCTTGAGATACTGGAAGGCCACAATAAGGTCTCCTCGGAGCCTTCTTTTCTGCAGACTGAACATCTCTCAGTCTGTCTTCATAGGAGAGGTGCTCCAGCCCTCTAATCATCCTCGTGGCCCTTCTCTGGACACGTTCCAGCACGTCCATATCCTTGTTTTAGTAGAGGCTCCAGAACTGGATGCAGTACTCCAGGTGGGGTCTCACGAGAGTGGAGTAGAGGGGGAGAATCACCTCCCTCACCCTGCTGGCCACACACCTCTTGATGCAGCCCAGGATACAATTGGCTTTCTGGGCTGCAAGTGCCACTGACGGCTCCAGATATTTGTAGACTGGGGCTGAGG
This sequence comes from Trogon surrucura, assembly GCA_020746105.1. Taxonomy (NCBI): domain Eukaryota; kingdom Metazoa; phylum Chordata; class Aves; order Trogoniformes; family Trogonidae; genus Trogon; species Trogon surrucura. Next base: position 96,072,572 of record CM036619.1, on the reverse strand, counting down.
TGGGGATGGCTCTCCACAGCAGAGACTCACTGGATCTAAGGAGAACAAGTGCAGCAGATTCCCAGGCCTACACACAGTTTTTGTTGTACCTTCCACCTGCTCATGGCTGCTCCTTGCCTTGGCTGTATGGGACAACTACCAGCAGTGGATACAGGCCCACTTCCCAGCATGCAAGTCTGTGGGTATAGTCTGTAACAAATGTGAAATATCTCCTGCGACAGAGGCCAGCTGGGCTAGCGACACGCCCAGTAAGTCCACTACCTAGTGGAAAAATTACTCCCTCTCTAGCGCTCAGCCGCTCCTAAGGGGCACTCCGAAGCTGCATGGAAGACCGCAGGCCCATGAAATTATATTTTTTGAGCATTCAACAAGCAGATGGAGGTTTGTGACTGGTTTCTCCCAGCCAATCTTCCTGCAGTGGGATGACTCGTTTCCAGAGCGTTAAACAGGCGTGTGACCAAATGCCAGATGGCTGGCAAGAGTACCGGAGCAGCTCTCATGACGAATGTCTCGCCTCGGCTGCCATCATCATGCACCGTATGTATCAGCTCCCAGATAGGAAGGCCTGGCTGCAGATTGAGAATGTGACAGAGGGATATTACACAGCACAATTTTCAATGATGCCATCACACAACGGGGCAGAATTTTTGTTCTTTCTTTCATTCGCTTCCTTCACTGTGCGAAAGGATATGCCTCAAAGGCTCTTTTATTCGTGGTGTAGATGGAAAAAGTTGTTTCAAAGGCAGGACACCTAGCTCTGTGCAGGCCTCTTGCTGAGAAGGAGATAAAATTTTTGCTTCAAGAGATAGAATTTTTGTGTAATTCTCACAAGAGATGACTTCGGGGAATGAGGAAGCATTGAGACGTAGGTGGGTACTGTAGTTGGTGCCACCTAGTCAACTGTGGGCTAGCGGTAGGGAAGCTGGTGCTTGCTGTTTGAAGGGGGACAAGGTTACAAGTCTGTCTCAAAGCCTCATGCAAGGGATTTACAGTTAAGGGGTTCCCAGGAGCACCCCACAACAGCAGAGCCTCTAAGCACCCTGGCTCTCCGCTCTCACTTGTAATCAGCACACAACCAGGGGATTTGTGTCTCTGATGCATGGCACAGCCATTACCCACGCTGATGCTTGTAATCAGGAGCAGAACACAAGTGGAAAGGGAAACAAGAAAGCAAAGGAAAAAAGCCTCCACGTGGCATCACTTTATGCAAACCACCAACTCCAGCTGCAGTTTCACAACCTCTTTATGCTCATCAAACTCTGTGCTACCACTGAAACAATCAGCCTTAACCTTTCTGCCTGTCCTGGCACAGGCTGGACCAGGGAACTTGAATGCTATTTTACAGTTCTTTAATTAGGTTCCTTTTCATTTGGACCAATTACCCGAACTGGCATACTGCTCAGCCAGCCCAAGCACAGGAGGCAGCATGAGAGCACGGTCAGCAGCACTGAAGTTAGCTAAAAGCTTTTCTCTTACAGCAACAGCCTCACAGTGCACCCGTCTTAACCTGCCTCAACATATTCTTACGTGCACGTTGACACAGCTTGCAAAAAGCATAACCGGTTTCAGAGATATTCAGATGCATACGCCACATTGGCTACACACAAACCAGTGATCTGCCCAGGCTGATTTCATTATGCTTTCGTCTGTGAGATGCTTACGTGAGACACGAAACGAAACTAGGACTTTGCAGACTTCTCAGAAGAGTAAGCATGTGTGAGACAAACAGCTGGCAGACAAGTTGTAACAACCAAAAAAACCCCCAAAAGATGGTTGTTTATTTCTTTTAAAAAGAATTTTGTGTTTTTTCAAGAAATACGTGCACTTGGATAAAAAAGCTGAAGCTTTATTAGCCCCATTGATATCTGAACAGCAATTTCCAACTTACAGTCATGGGACAGCATTTAATCTGTATCAGCAGAGCTCTCTGATCCCTGGATGAAATTTTGGCACTCTAGTCCATTAACGTATAATTCCATCCCACAGGTGGAGGTTGGTTGTTGGTTCAGACGAAGCAATAGGATCGGAATGAGGCAGGAACATTTATCACTTGATCACGTGGAATGGTGCTTAGTCCTTCTGGGAAGTCCAAGTCTCTTTGTAGTTAGCAGCTGGGCCAGTCCATTCATCAGCATCATAAATATGGTCAACGACATCACCAGCACATAGTGGCTAATGCTGCAAGGAGTGGGCAGATAAAAGCAGTAAGAGAAAAATGCAAATTTGCAGAGTAAAAAAACCCTCACAAACAACCCTCTGAAATTTTTTTTCTTTTTTTCTCTAGGCCTCACTATTGGCCTAGTGTGTCATTCCATATACCTTGCTCCTAGAATACAACTATTATACTAGCACTATCATGTAAAAACCGAAGTCTGTGACAAAATAAAATGGTGGGGACAATAAAAACCACATCTGAGTATATAAGATAATATGAGTGTATTTTTCATTCAGGTGGGGAATTCAATGTATGTGACTGAAACCATTGCAAAACTTGTTTGCTGTGATCTTGTCGCGAGTTAGGGCTGGGCCGGCCACTAAACATGGACAGACGCTCTCTAGTCCCCTCTTGCCCCCAAATGGGAAGAAAAAGGGAAAGAGGCAGAGAGACTTATGGGCTAGGAAAGAAAAACTAGAACAGCTTTAATGAAACAATAATAGACATAATAGTGAAACAATAAAAATAAAGAACTATATACAACTATAGATAGTAGCCCAATATTGAACCTGACTCCCTCTCGACAGCAATCCCCGCTGGTGCTGCAGAGCAGGAGGCACTGGGGCAGCCCCAGGCTCAGTGGCGGCGGGAGCTGGATACAGGGAGCTGGATTCGGGAACTCAGGATCCAGATCAAAAGCAGGAGGTCAGATGGAGTCCTCTCTGGACACTGGCCATTGCAGAAAAAGTGCAGAAACTCTCGTGATCACTCAATTTATACTAAATATGATGTATACGGGATGGAATACTCTCGTTGGTCACCTGTCCTGTCTATTACCCCCCAGAGGTGCCACCTTTTACTTCCTTGTGGCCCCTCTTACTACCCAGCACCCCCAGCGTGGCACACAAGAGCCAGCAGTGGCCTTGGTCACTACAGGGATAAGTATCAGCAAGAGCCTTTCTGCATCCCAGTCCCAGGCAGTGACTGTAAACATCAGGTGCTGTCACTGCCAGTAGCACACACTGTCTGCAAAAACATGCTGCAGCCTTTTAGAAAATACTGAACTGGAAAGTAAAAAAATCACTAAACAGAACTGGGGTTTTTAGATAAAACCAGGACAGATTTGATAATGTAGAATCTAGGGAGAATTTGCCATCAGGTAGACATTCCTCAGTAGTAAGACAACTCAGATATTTATGCCAGCCGAAGCACAATTTTCTAGAGAAACACTATTCCAGTGATTAGCAGCTTTAAGAAAAAAAAATCCCACTACTTTTTCACTCAACATCTCTAAAAATTGCTGAATTCTCTACTGTGGTAACACCCGGTTTCAAAGAGATTAAACAAATGAGTTCAAGAATGGCTAACAAACACAATATGAAGATGCAGCCTCTGGGTTAGGAAGTCCTTAAGTCACTAACGATTAGAAGGATAACAAGCAGAGAGCTTGTTCTTCACTCACTCAAATTCTGGTACCTGATGTTCCGTAGTGTTACAGATGGGCTCTCTAGGGTCAGACTGAGATTCGACCTAGGATATTCAGCATCCTGTGTTCAATGTCTGAATCAAGCTGCTGTCAACGTAAGGCACTAGCCACTAAGAAATTAGACTTTTTCCAAATGCAGTGACATTTCAGGTTAGAGCTTCAGGTCAAACACTGCTCCACATGTGTCCATCACACATCTCAAGTGGCTGTTTTTTTTCCTGGCACTACTGAGGATACTGGCATTCAGACACGCGAGGTACCCATACCTCCTGATGCACTTATAACCTCTATTTCAAAGCAGATGGCTCTTTAGGACGAGTAGGGTAACTTCAGACTCCAGGAAGTCTGAGTTTAGTCACAAAAAAAAAAAAGACTGCAAGGAGCTCTTGCTGGCTTAATGACCTGGAATTTCTGCCAGAGGACTCATTCAGCTTGAGAGTTTAGCCACGGAAGAGCAGTGAAGCTCATAATGCCAATGCTATCAATCCTCACGACCCCAAGACTGTGACAACCCTGGCATTAGCCAAGCACAATTTAGCTCCGTGAACTGGAGAAGCAGCAGCTCTTAAAGCTGGGCCACTAAACAGTGTGGAAGAAAGTAATCCAGAAAGTTCTCTCATGAGCAGGAGCTCTTCCACAGCCAGGATACCAGCAACCAAAGGAGCCATGGATGAAGAACACTGAAAGGGACCTGACGCATGCTACAAGATTTGTTTCAGTTGATTCTGACTAAAACTTTGCCACAAATACTTTGGTCCAAATACATAGTTTTAAGCAATCACTAACAAAAATTCACTGGCATAAATGGGCTCAGACCTCCGCAAGCATAACCCACCCCAGTGGCCTGCAGTTTGATCTTGTGTAAGCTCCCACCTGTGTGCAGCACAACTGAAAAAGATTTGCTCATGCGAACAACTCGAGGTTTAAAATATCAGACAGGAACCACCTTTCCTACGTGCCTTTCCCATAAGCATTTCTCCCACCTCAGCTTTGGCTAAGCAGAGTAGCACACCACGAGAGCCATATTCCTGCCCTCTTTCTATGGGAAGGTGTAAGAAGATGCGAGAGCATGAAGTCAGCAGGTACAAAGCTTATTTTCACCTGGCCAGCGCACTTTGGACTTTGTAGTTCACAGCACATTTGCAGTAACAAAGATAATACAAATCCCTCAAGAGCTGCCCTTGGACGTCCACCTGGGCGCGTGACAGGTCGGTTTCAGTTCTCCATGGGAACCGTGTTGCAAAGAAAAGTTGAACCTTCGTTGTAACGTGCCCTTGGGGACTGCAGAGGTTTGTGTGGCTCTTAGGGGAACAGCCACCCTGGTAAATAGCTGGATGTCTAATGCATTAGCTGGTAACACCTCAGCTTTCTTCCTCACCTGGCATCAGAATTGTAGTTTTTCATCTAAGTAGCAACACCGCTTCCCTTCTGGCTTTCCAAGAAAGCTCTGCTTGGCAAGTCAGTTCTCTGGCTGGGGTAATGATGTAATTAAACAAACAAACAAAGCAAGACTCTTACAGATATAAGCTACAATTGTAGTGGAAAAACGTTGATCCCTATAAACCCCAGAACTGCATCCCTGACTGGATCTGTAGTTAGAGTAAAGCAGGTAATTCTCAAAACAAGCTTCCTCCATCAGAAGTCAAACCAGAGCTAATAAGAAAAAGGAGCGAGATTCTACGTTCCAGGCAAGTTAGACCCCTGTGGAGGAAGAAGAGACGTCAAACAGGTACAAAAGAATAGCCTGGTGGGGCACAGTGGGGCGAAAGAATGAGATGGGCAGGGACAGGTAATGGTAGAGAAGAGGCAGCTGGTGCAGGGGATCAGAGATGACCTAAGGTAAGGGAGCACTATTGAATGGAAAGGTGACTACTATGGATCAAGGTCAACAGGCAGAACTGGTGCTAGGAAAATTTTTAACCAGGAAGACACCTCTTTTAGTGGCAAGGAACCAAAATGGGAACATACGAGGTACTACCATCTCCTGGCTTTGTTTGTGACAGCGTACATTAGTGAGAAGTCCTAATCAAAGACAAGAAACATCAAAGATCAGTAAAAAAAAAAGAGGAGGAGGCGGCAGGGGGAATCAATCTTGCCCCCAAACATGCCTTTCTCCTGAGGCAGGCTAACTCCTAAGATGACAGACCTGATTAGAAGCTGGGAAGAGAGAAAGATGGAATAAGTTGCCATAGCAATTAAAAAAAATAAAAATAAAACAAGTAAAAAAAAAGTAACAGGTGCAAGGACTTGGAAAAGCTCTCTCCAGAAGAGTCCGAGGACCTTATTTCTAAACAACGTGGTACTCTGAACTCGGTTCACAAGCACACAATGAGTCCCCAGATTCAGATTCTGGCTTTTAAGTCTCCTGCCTTTCCAGCCAGGATCCCATCCTCTGTTTTACACAAAAAAATGACATTACTCCTAGCTCCTGTTTTAGAAGTTATTGATAAACGCTGCTTTCCTCCAAGTTAAAATATCTTTGTTTTAATAGCCAGAGTTAGAAGCCCCAGCATCCCAAAGCTGAAATTGATTCTGTTATCCTAAAACCTTAAAAAAGCCTACTGGGCTTTATCTATGTCTCCTGAAGTTTGAGACTGCAGGAGAACAGTTAAGATTGTATCTTTCCCTTTATCTTCCACCAACTGTTATAAAAAGAAGTAGGACAGTATATGTCTGTATAAAACTATAAAATACTGTCATTTAAAGAAGCTTTCAGATACATCTTTACTATCTGAATATACAACTATTTACCAATCGCACAGACTGCGTAGATATGGGAGGCTTTAAAGGCTATATCTCTCTATCTCTAGAGATCTCTCTGCCTCTACAGATCTAGATAAACATTTTTTAAACCATAGAGAAATTATTTTAGTGGCAAAGAAGCCAGAAAGCTAGCTATACCATTGGTTTGTTACTCAAAAATAAAAGAATGTCAGAACAAACTTGCATGACACACTGATATATCAGAAACACGAGGAAAACTGCATTATCATTTTTAAGAAATGCAGTGATGTGTTCTTCTAGGGCATATGATGCAATTTATGGTGACCTCAAGATACACAGGCAGAAGGTAAGGCTGGCAGACCTCTGAAGCTTTTACAAGCCATTGCAATGAATTCTGCACTCACTGCAATATTATTATCAAAGCAATGAAAAGCGCTCTTTGAAAAACAAGTTCACAATGATTTTGGCACGATCATTAAGCAAAAGGGCTTTAAGACTTTCTAAGAAGTCATAAATGCTGATGTTAATTAATGATTTACTGAGAGGAGGCAATCAATGGTGCTTGATAATTTGCTGAATGTGGTAATACAGGACGGTATGGTGGATCTGTTGTTGCTTATAATTTCATTAATGATCTGGAAGAGTGGGGAAAAACAGAAATCTCTTTACATTCAAAGACAATACTTAAGTGGTGAGGTCAGCTGGGAGAATAAAGACATCACGTTGTTAAAGCAGATAGGAGGTATGGTACAACGACATGTAAAGTGGTTAAGGCATGGTAGAATGGGATGCGAAGGGAAATTAAAAAAGAGGAAATATGTTGAATAAACAAACCTTATTTCCAAATAATGAGAGATCCAGTAGGAAACAAAACATCACCACAGAAAAACAGTGAAGGTTGTCTTTAAGGGACTTAAAACCAGCTCTTCCACATGAAACTTCTCAGCCTTGGAACAGGGAAACCCAAGTATTGCCTAACGACTTCCTACTAAACTTGCACATTTTGTTAGTAAGAGAGAGGACATACAAAAGTTTTGAACCGTAGTAGTTAGAAAATTCATAGAAAGCTCCCACAAAAAAGAGTGAGTATAGGAAAATACACATCAGACAATTTGCAAATGTGGTGCATGCACCACTGGACTCTGACAGACTTTAAAGGAATGAATTTTCACTGGGCAATTACATTGATGCTTTCCCACCTGTGATTTCAACGATGTCATAACTAGAAATATAAAATGAACCCTGATAATTATGAACACACACACACACACACACACACACACTTGTTATCAGTGTCACACACACAAAAAAATAATAGAAAAACCCCAATGACAGTAGTTGTCCCTACAGGTTTTCGTATTCTTTGTTCCATGAAATACTACACAGGTTTTGTCAAGATACAGACAGTTGGGAAAAACCCAAACCCATCACTTCCTTAACTGACTCAGCCTTCTCCGGAAAGTTTTGGCAGCACCCAAAAATGTCAAGTGAGATGGGATATTTTCAGCCCATAGTGTCAAAGTGACAACAGTGCAATGGGAACGCCGCAGAGCTGTCACTGCAGTTGCAACAGGAGGACAGGAAAGAGCCCTGCTAGTATCTCTCTCCACTGGTCTGGGGAATTGCCCGAAACCCCATGAAGCTCATCTTCCCTTTCAGGAATAAACAAAAACCCCAAAATCTCCTGCTCTTCCCTGCTAATTTTGCAAAGTTGAAGGAATACACAATAGAAACCTGCTCAGAGGAGAAGTTTCGGGTGCCAAGATATTGCTCGTGCTAGGTAAAAGAAGGATGATTTCAGTTCTGAGCCTGTGGCTTCACCTCTTTTCTTAGGCAACCCAGTCATTTTTATCTTAAGTGCATACACATGTAAAACATATATAAAGAGACAACAATAAAATAATGTAGATGGCAAAGTTGAGCACTCAAAATGACAAATGTAAGGCTGACCGAGCATTATCACATTAAAATTAATCAAAAATTACCCTTTAGAAAGGAATTTTTCAGTGCTTTCTTTGGTGCTCAAAATGCAAGTGGAGAGACAGAATTATGACTGTACATAATGAGCTCCCTTAAACTCTTTGGGATAAGGAAAACTTCCAGCTGACATGGATCCAACAATCTATCACTGTTGCAAATCTCTACACTACAAAGACTGTACATAAGAGAGGAAGTTTTTGGGTGCTTGTAAGAGTTTATAGCTCCTTGCCCAGCAGAACAGTGCTTTTCCAAGGTCTTTAATGTCCTTTATTAATAGGAATCCAAACCACAGGATGAGGCCACCTGATTTACTATAAACTGACCGTAGCAAGGAAGTGTGATGTTAAAACATCATTCGCACTATTTGATCTAACTGTATCTCCTCCCGTTCGTAACCTTCAAAAGGCAGCTACAAGCAGGAATTGGAACCTCCAGAGAAAACACGTGTGCCCGCGTGCTCGAGGGGATGCTGGAGTTCAGCGAAGAACAGAGTAAATGTAGACTAAACAAAATACTAACAACAGGTCGCTATTCAACTTCTGTTTAAATAAGTGTCAAGTGGCCAGACTGGCTGGATCATTAACAATACATTCCCTACTAAGCTTATTACAGCATATTATCGATCTCCACAACTCAGGGCAGGTAAATCTGAAATGTGTATTCCTTGTGTTTGTTATTTTCTGGACTATCCACCATGAAGACTGTGCAGCTGAAAACCTTCCCCATGAAGTACGCTGTGGAGGCTAGTAGGACTCATAATGCCAAACCAGTTCTCCCATTCTAGCTGTGATTTCTATGTTTAAATGCTACAAATTTACTCTTCCCCAACTGGGGAGACGATAAATGCTTTGTAGCCACCAACAATTTTGATAAATTGTTATTTTAACAGTGATTACAACTAATTAAAACGCAAAACAGTAATAATTTTGGGTTTTTTGCGTAATTACTGCTCTTTAGAAACCAAACAAATCCTACTAATTGAATTTCTTGTCATGTTAGATTCATTGCTTACCCCATATTGCTCTGGCACGGATTTTAAGACACAAGTTTTAGCTTGGGATACATATACAGGTTTATGTGTGCACACATGCGTTTTAAGCACAGGGAACATCACTAAAGGATTTGATTAAGGAGAGTAATTGGAAAAAATTAGAAGAGTTCTGAGTATAAGCCTTATGAGCCTTCAAAAAATGCAATGGAGGCAAAAAACATACTGTACCTTGTTCCAATATCCAGCCAGCTTCCATAATCTTTAACCAAGAAGAAAAAATGCTAGGAAATACAACAACTTTTATTAGTACATCCACATTGCACAATTTGAAACACAAAATTAAAAACCATGTTTTCAGGCTGTTTACTCCAAGTTTCTAATTCTTCAAGTAGAACAAGGGCAAGACCTTTCCAGGAACGCTCATTTGGACAAAAGTAAAGAGCAGTCTAGGAGCCAGAAATAGATTTAACATAGTATCAAACACAAACAGCTAAATATGGACTGAGTTCTGTCAAGCTCGGCTTGCAAGAACCAGAAGATTACCAGCAGAGAATTTTTTCCATAAGAAAAGCAAAACCACCTTATTGTCTGAATTAACAGGAACCCAAATAATGCCTAATGCCAAAGAGAAGGCTGCATATTGTTTTCGTGGAATTCTGCCACAAACTTCTTTGGACAACTCTGGAAGCTCCCCCACCTGTAAAATGGGAATAATGTTGGGATTTGTCTATTAGTGAATTCTGGCTGGTGGCCACAGAGATTCAAGACCACAAATCAGTTCTCTCTTCATCTTTTTTTTTCCCTTCTGCCAACTTTCTTATTTACTGATATACACACAGCTCCTGCATACTAAATCTATTTGGTAATACATTGTTCGTACACTAAGTACCTATTTGCTAACTGTTTTAAAATAGTTAAACGAAAATAGGAGAGTCTGTGAGATGTAAGACCTGGATAGGATTTACTGAGGCTTGCTGCACACCAGGACATGCCTGCACTCTTCTTCTGGTCTAGTTAGACTGATTTTATTTTAGTGAAATGATACGAGTGTGGTTTACTGGTATCTTAATCCTCTTCCTGTGGAAGTTACCAACAATCAGATTTATTTGAAACTACACAACAGTGTACCATCTCCACTTCTCACTCTACAGACAAATTAGTCATTATTTGGTTTTTTTACTCACTGGTTTTTTCCTACCAGGTGAGATCCACAGATCCACACTGTACAAGGAAATCACGAATGCTTACTCCAAAGGCACGAAACTAAACCAGCACATACAAAGTAGAACACAAGCTCTACCTGGTGTTTTGCAAAGCTTTCTGTTTACCTTGTGGCACTGCTTGCTGGGCTGAAGTCAGTTTGAGGGGGCAACAAAGACATACTTTTAACCTGTAAGAATTATGCTGAGGTATTGTTCAGCTTTGGGTTGTTTTAGCTGGCTTGGTCTGTGGATGCAAGTTTTCTGAAGAGAGCATTTCCTAACAGCTTATTACAAAGGGCACAAAGTATCTTTCTGGATGTTGCTGATCTCCTGGATTCTGACAACTCCAACAGAGCTGGTGGGTAACACATTTCTCCTTTTCCTTTCTTTGTCAAGGGAAGGTGGGATGAGTAAAAGGTTCCAAATTCCTGAAAAAATAACTAAGCCCTGCACACAGCTGAAACAGATACTCTTATTTAAATTCTTCCTAGGACTTCGATTGGGAAGAAAATGAAAAACTCAGAATGATAACTTATTACTTGATTTTTGTCTCTCATTATTATGAGAATATTGCTTCTTCAGAAGCATTAATTACATGAAATTCAAAGAGTGGTGATTGGAGGAGTTTTATCTCTAAATTGTGCTAGAATTTCAATTCAATTCACTGCCCTAGTTACAAAAACTTTGAAGTCTGAAACAAATTCAGATCTCTTTAGATGGAGTTAGAAGAACCCTCTGCTTCTTGATCATATTTAAGAGAATGCGCAACAACTTACCAAAGCCATAATGTCTGAAATCACAAGAACAATGAGGAAAAGGCTGCAAAAAGAAAAAAAAAACCACAAATCAAAACTAAAAAAACAGACCATCGACCTTTATTTATAGCCACAGATGTTACGAAGTTCATTAAAACTCCAGTAAAGAAATTAAAATAAGATATGAATTCTTGCATTTGCCTTTCAATCACTCAGATACATTTCAATATATTGGAGAACAGTTAAAACATACGACTGGGACATCGGGCATTTGTAATCCCACCCTGCTCGAAAAAAAGACATTTCACATGAACAGATTTTCAATTTTGCCCTAACACGAGTCAGTTACCTGAGAACAAGAGCATCATACAAACAGTGTCTGCCCATTCCTGATGCAGGGAGGCCAAAGAAGATCCAGAAGCCTCGAGATGGACCCAAGAGCGAGCAAAAATGTCTGGGATTGGCAGACAGATACTCGGGCTGATCGGTCCTATCGTGACAACCACCCTGGTGGGCAGGAGCCTGCTAAGGAAGGTGCTCACGCTACTTCCAGGTCTCTGGGTGCGCAGAAGCTGCTCTGGGCATGCCCAGATTTTGGTGCCTTGCTCCCAAACCCACAGACCTCTCTGCCAGGTGGCAAAGCTACTTGCAGAAAGTAGGTTGCAGCCAGCAAAAGAAACCAGAAGGGAGCAGGCAGAGCTGTTTTTCCTCACCATTAACCTAATCTTCTTTTCATTAAACTATGTAAATCCTAAACTGCATGAAAACAATTGCTGCAACTGGTTAAAGTTGGTTTCTAAGTTAACGACACCGAAGCAAGGTTGCAAACAGCTGATCCATTACCAGAAAGGTCTTGAACTAGAATATAGTTAATTTATCACTACTACCATTATAAACCCACAAAGCTTTTTTTGAGGGAAAACATCCTGCTGCAGCACTGCATGAGCCTGTACTGGGGACACCCCCATAGCAACACCACCTCCTGACAAGGAGGTTTCTAATACTCCCTATGTCAGTTGTGCTTCGTTAGTAAATAAGGATGCAACAAAGCAACTGTGTCTCGGGAACACTGAAGGGCTTCTCTCCACTCACCCATGGCTCAGACAGGATGCTGCAATCTTGTAGTGCCTAGAAGGGACTCAACTAGGGGGCTGTTTTCACAGGCAAGCTCCAAGAACGTATTCTGACAGAACATTCCCCGGGAACAGCAAAAAAAAAAAAAAAAATTAAACTCTTTAATCTGTAGAGAAGGGGAGTTTAGGAGCAATTTGTCCAAATCACAAAAGTCTACTTTTTGCCCTTCTGAACCGCAGGAAGCCTTTCACAACAGCAGGACAAGACTAATTTCAGGGCATGTTTATACACTGTGAAGACGAGACAGTCCCCTGTGATGGTTTAATTTATCTAGCAGGGGCAGCAAGAGCAATAAAGAGTGCAGCACAGACTTCAGGACGCGCTGACAATCAGAGCACAACCTCTCCGGGGATCCTGGGCATGTCTTGTGGTTTCTGCCTTGCTCCCAGGCTGATGCTGTGGCGGTATCACTGCTATTGTTACCTGAGCACAGCTAAATGAAGCTGGCACAAACACCAGCTGGAGTTACAACCACAGCCTCATAAAGCAGCACAGACATCCTCACACACCCTGGTTTAAGAAGTTGATATCACTTCCCCTCTCACACACTCAGATGCACATTTCATAAAAGCCTGCAATACCACCGAGGCTGCCAAGGCAGGCAGGCACAAGTTAGGAAATGCTGACCCTTGTGACGCGTGAGCCCTAGAAATGGAAATTGCTGGCTGGTTTGCCGAGCAAACCCAATTCCTCAGTGCAGTTCTGCTCTGGTGTGGGGTACAGGGAGAGCCCAAGCACACTGCACACACAGCCAAGGCAGAGAAGGTAAAAGGGATGGTGAGCCTTGTGATGCTCATCCATCAAAAAGTCAGATGTCGGGCTGCCCCGTGCCTTCCTCAGTCCTTGGCGGTATCATATAAGAAGACAACAGGCAGGATGAAAACAAAGAGAAAGGCAGAAGGCATCGCGCTGAGCAAGGGCAGCTTCCTCCTCCTCAGCAGAGCAAATGTGCAGCACAAAGTCCCTGCAACTGACAGTGAGGTTTCTGGTAAACCCCACACGGCGACAAATTCAAAATCCTTCTCCCACCTCAGCACCATCTATAATCTCACCATGAGGATTCAGTCATGTGCACCGGGTCCACTGAAATGGGTAGAGAGAGGGCTAACAGTTAGAAAAAATAATCTTGAGACAGTGAAAAAAGCATGAGGGTATGTCAAGTCTGGATGCAGCACTCTGTGAGGGTGGGCACCTGTCTCACGTTGTTTTGAAAAATCTTAGAAATGCAGAAAGGCCTGGCAGTCATCTAGTCCTACTGCAAAAAAAAATGTAATACTGAACACACCTGGGAAGCACTGAACTGTAATGGATGGGCATCTAGCTTTTTTTTTTTTATTCAATGCTATTTGAGGTGAGGTCAGTGCTACAAAGCTATAAATTGGTTACATTATAAACAGATTATTTTTCAAAAATACTATAGGCAGAGATGCTACACAAAACAACAAGTCAGACTTTAAAGTCTGCTTATTTTTCTACATTATTAAGGAAAAAGCGCTCCTTCTGTGTATTGTCAGCAAAGAGTATCCAATACCTGATTGTTTAAGACAGGGCCAACACTTCCATTTATACTCATTCATCACTAACGGAAGAATTCCTGAGCTTGCAAAAATTACTGAACAAAAATCCAAACCACAACAACAAATAAAAGTGACAACGTGATCCAGTGGTTATTTTAAATTTAGATTGAGATTTGACAGTTCTGAATTCTTGCAAAATAGATTATTAGAAACTCTTACTAACACATATAGCACTTAGACTACAGAAATATAGCGCTTACTGTACCTCTTAGAAGACAGCTGTGCTGTGACTTGAACAGCTTCGAAAGCACATGATACCAGAACAAATGGGATTACAACCTGTTGAAAACACAAGCTACATTTTCATTTACAGCCGTATTTACAAAACAACCTGACAGGCTGTGGAAACATTTTCCCGCTTTTGAAGTTATCAGAGAATGTGTATGTTACGAAAATAAAATATTGGCAAGAAAGAGTAGAAACTCATTTTGCAGGAAGCACGTTTAGTAAACGAATAGAAAATCCCTTCCTGGAACTGCAGTGAAACAAGCCGTGAGTCAATACGGAAAACTATAATTAAAACACGTTAATGATCCTCTCTTCGTTTATCCATTTTAGCACTAGTGATAAATCCTTCAATGAAGGTAGCAGACAGAACTATTCAGACCCAATATCCCACGTGACTGGCTGCAGAGATCCAAATGTAAAAGGACAACTTCATCTCAGCCACAGAAAAAGCAGAATATAGAACGTATTTGGTAAGGCAAGGATCACGCTGCCCCTTCACAGCCAAGCCGGGCACATGGAAACACTTCAGTGAATTAAGAACAAACCAAACAAGTCAGAAACATGAATGTTGCCTTTTGTCCTTTCCAAATTGACTTGTGATCCTTCAGTAAGCGGTGTAAATGCGCTGCTAAAACCTGTTCTCTTGCAAACAGAAAGTTGGCATTATTGGCTTCTGTCCTGCAGTGTAACACACAGAATAACTATGACTGAAGTCTGCTTTCTCTGGGACAGGAGCAGCAGAAAGGCAGAGGCAGGAAATACTGCGTGCTTTAAAAATAACCCAGAAATTACATGTCTCCCTTCCTTTCTTTATCCCATCTGGCAGTTCCCTTACTCAAATTTTAGGAAAGAGCCCTCACACCTTGCCTGCAAACAAGAAATGCAATTCGGTCTTTGATAGGCTATTAAAAATTACAAAAACATAATTGTAAACCGGCAATCTAATCAGTAGAGCATTCAAAGCCTGTATTTAATGTTATGTAGATAAAGCTAATAAAATATATATCCTCAATGTTGCTGAAGATACTATACTACAGGGAAAGCTTATGTATTTTTTAATAATTTTTTCATAATTTAAGTGTTTTCAAGATTTAAAATTTCTATTTTATTACAATAAACCCATCTAATGCAGTTAAATTGTACTTCCATGCACTTTAGCTTCTCTCTTTTGGGAAACAGAAGGATCCATCTCTAGAAACATTACGAAGGATGAAAGCTTCACACATGGTTAAGAAGGCTAATGGAGCTCAAACACATATACATGTTTCTGTAAATGGCAAAGTACCAACCACGTACGTGATGTGTTATGTACCAAATAATTCTTGGAGACAATTTCACTATGGTAGGATTACTAACCTTCAGCACAAGCAAGCCTCCCATCATGAAAGGGCTGAACACAGTCAAGAAACAATAGACGGAGGCAGGATCAAAACTAGAGAAACATAAAAAAGACGTTACAATGGACCTTTGAAATGGTATTTTCCACTTAAAAAACAGCATTTAGTCACATTGTGCACTTGGACTTTCTCCTTTCTTGCTCAAATATTAAATCAGGAAGGACTGCCTGCCTGGCTTTCCCTTCTCTACAATTTTTCTCTGCTTTCTCTGCCTATCGAGGTGCCACGCTGTTGGCGAGCAGCTGAGCTCTCTCCGCTCATGCTGCCAATAACTTCTAATGGAAATTGAGATAACCTCATAAGCAACAAGCTCAGGCTCTTAGAGAACATGTTAGAGAGAGCAGAAACGAAATAAGTTGTTATCGTTAGAGCAGAAACAAAATAAGTTGTTATCGTTATACCACTGACTATTTAATTCTTTAATTCTGCCGACCTGATTTTGGTAACCAAATTTCTATTTAGTATACAGCAGAAAGAATTTTTTGTACCCTGTGTCTCAAATCAATGAATATAATTTACCTGTTCACAGAAGCTATATTTCCAGTGCCAAAAAAGGCTGTCACTATGAAGAAAACCTAGATGTATTTAAGGAAAATACACCACAGGCTGCAGTGAAATAAAGCCAGCATTTCCCCCTCCTCATTCCAACTCACTTTCAAAACCCTACCATGATACTACAAGCAGCTGATCCACTGTTACAGCTTTACACCGCATTAAGAAAATCAAAATATTGTCTATTTTTACCCAAGATTTCACACATGACTATGTCAATTTTAAAAGATGCTTGGGTAAGATTTTCCAGCCTGTCTTGAGGTCCCTGCCAGAAAGCTGCAGCTTGTTTTGTCTGGGCCCTACCCAGCAAGGTAGGAACACCCCTGGAGCACAACCCCAGCTGTGCATTCAAAGACACGTGCTTTTGCAAGAAGTAATGACATATGTGTGTGTACTGCCCACCAAAAGAAATGGCTTTACTGAGGAATTGACCGTGCAAGAGGCAGCTGGCTATGAAACAAGACTAAAGGTTCCTGTGCTATCCCTCTCCTAGGCTTGATGCCCAAAGGTTAGGCTGAGTCTATCCATTGCAACATGGGACTCCCAGTTCTCAAGTTTCTTTATAGACCCTACCCTTTTCATCTAGGTACAACACTTGCTGCTATACGAGCCTATGAAAGGTATTTTTCTACCTCCTGAGCTCACTGGGACCCCATTATAGCTCACATCTCTTCAGTCTGAGAAGGGTTTTTAACTGGTTTTTTGCATCAGGCAGAGCATTAGCCAGTGATGATGGCTGCTGTTGCCAGAGCTCCCTCTGGTCTTTCCACTCCTCCTATAGCTCCTGCACTGGATCATTTAAGTCTCTGCAGACACAATTTGCTACCAAACGTTCAGCAGAATCGTTGGGATTCTGCGTGCAATATTTTGGAAGGACTAGGTCAGCGTAAGTAAAGAAATTACGCTTCCCAAGAGTATCACATCATTTCAAGTTTAGTAACACAGCAGCCTAACAGCACAGCACAGTTCTGCCAGTTCAGATTTATAAGAACAACAGTTCTGCAATAAACTATAAAAATACCAGTAGCATATAGGTCTAATCAAAACGCTAAGCATAAGAAATCTGAATCTTCTTCTGGAAGATCAGGCTACGGGGTCCTTCAGCACACGCTGACTTTTGGGCCCTATACAGGAATCATGAGACAATCTTAAGACATACAGCTCACAGGGTCATATTTGCAGTGTGACTGCTCCAGTAGAAAAAGTTTCCGATATCACCATGTTTAAATGTGAAAGAGCATCTAAATTAAAAAGGAACACAACACCTTTTTTGAGCGGGTGTGTATCATGCCTGGTCTCTGCAAAGGAGACCTGCAAATTGTGTATTTCTTCAGGAGCTGAACAAAACACATTCAAGTGTTTTAGATTAAGATGAGATTAAGTGCTACAGTCAAGTATTAAAGTAGTACTATGCTGGAACTTTAAAATATCCAACTGACTGATTTTGGGTTTGGCTAATTCTTAGCATCTGACAGGCAGCAGCAGCAGCTCTACAAAAAAAAGTAGCTTATTTTTGTTAAAATAGCAAAAAGAGCTACTGAATTCAATGAATTTACTGCAAGAAGGTCTCAGCTGCTTTTCAGGTATACTCTAAAGCAAACACAAACATTCAACACCTGGCAAATTGTTTTGCCTCCTTCCTTAGCGCTCAACTGCCTTCTTAAGGAGGTACCTGACAAACTTCCTCCATTGCAGGTTCCAAATATCCAGCAGTGTTGTCCCAAATTCCAGCAGCATAGACTCTGTGACTGTGATTCACCCTCTCAGATCTGGTTATTCTACGAACTATAAAGTCTTCTTTTGCAGGTGCAATTCCCTCCCCAGCTCCAGCTACAAAAACACACCTGCACTAGAAACCTGTATTTTCTAGACTGGCTCATAATCTCTCTCCCACTTGCACACCCATCACCCTTGCTGCCAAATACCTCTCACTTAACTGCATTCCCATGACAGAAGAGAAAAATGACATTATCAAGCCTGTACAGTATTGAAAAAGAAACCATCAGTAGTTTCACTGACAGTAACGCAAAATAACTGGTCTGTTACTGAGCAAACAGCTCTTCCCTCCCAAGCCCATGTGATTTCTAAAGGCGGTACCACGTGACATAAATAACTCTATCCCAGATTTTGGGAACACGTCTGCAGGAACTTTCTTATCTGCCGGGCCATGGCCAATGCCTGTCCACTAACATTTTCTTCCTAACACACTGGATACTGTAAAAATGAGAAAGTGAGAATAACTTTAATGTCACCTTTTCCAACTGATTTGTGAAGGTTGAATGAGTTCCCTCCAGCCTAAATGCAATAAAATCCAACTGAAAACAGAACTTCTTGGAAGACAGTTTACCTCAACTGCACTGGTCATACGAGACCAAACTTTCTAACGTGCCCAGGGAGCCGGATTCCAAAACCAGTGCAGTTCATGCTGTATTTTTTACTACTTTATCAAAAACATAATGTGTCTTTTGAGCAATGTGAGTCAAACCATCTTCACCAGTTTCTGTTTCCAGTGGCTACGAGGCTACAAATATTGATTGCAGGGCCTTTTGAAACAACTGGCAAAAGGATACGAAGAAGAAAGACCTGCGGACATCATCCAGGTGAAGCTGTCGAAACTGAGTTATATCAGTAGCACAGGCGAAGTCGAAACCTGCAAGCTGGAAAAAGAGTGGAAGAAATCAATACTGAATATCAACTGAAGGACTTTGATAGAACCACCATGTTTTCACTGCAATGAATGAGAAATAAACTTATTTCCCTATCAGCTGTTATTAGAGTGTTCCCACATTTTCATTGCAATTTAATGAATCTGCCAGAAAGATTGTACAAGTGAGATGATCAAATGAACAGTGGGGCTTCCGCTGTTATCTACACTAAAAATGAACTTCTAGACCTTAGACTTATCCTCTTTTTTCATCAGAAATGTTCCTCCTACACATACGCGCTTCCACTGCTCACGTGGATAAAGAACCACCGAAATAAAAGACTGCAATTATCCTCAGTTGACTTATGTTGCGAGTGGGAATACTAAAACATTCTACATCTCCTTCACTCAGTTCTCGGCGCAACGTCACTTGATCTGAAGAGAAATTGTCTTCACGGATTTTAAGAGGTCAATGAACTCCTTTTCATTGGGGAAAAGAAAAAAATCAAGTAATAGACATTCAACACTAACATTTTAATTGAAAATCAGAGAACTGAGATGGATTCTCTAATACGAGATTTACTTTGTGGCATAGATTAACAGACATTCTAGAGTTGATCTTTCTAGCCTAAAAACGGGAAGCAGGGCTAAGCATTATTGTTCCTTTCATTTGAAACCAAAAGTCAAATGACATACAGGGGGTGAAAAAAGAAAACTACAGCGTACTTCTGTTGTTTTCATTTCTATTTGATTAATAGGGTGTTCTTCACTGTTTAATAGCTCTCTAACAGATTTTTATTTTAAGAGAAACGCAACATCAGATCATCATCAAACAGGCAAGCATCAGAGATGCCTTGTTACAAAATGCAAGATGTAGAGGGGGTTCCAGAGTAGAAGAGAAAATACACCCCACAGATGACTCTGCTGTGCTAAAAACCTCCGGCTGCAATCACAGCCTCATGCTAAGTGTACACTTTGACATTCAGATTTCTTCTCTATCACTTAAGATGCTACAAAACATGTTCACACGAAATACCACAACTATACAAGCAACTCATTTCTGAATTGGCAAAGCCTGTTGTCTCAAGCTTTAAAGCTGTCTCCCACAGCACAACGTGTGTCAGGTTGGCTCTAGTGGCTGCCTTGGCTCAGATTCCACCTTCCAGCACTTCTCCCTAATTACCAGGAGCTGCAAAAGGACGGAAAGACACGTACCACCATTTCTCTTACAAGAGGCTGTGGCCACTCCCATGGATCTGTATCCAGGTTCTCCACAACCTGCCCCAAGGCCACCGCGTGTGGCAGAAGCCAGGGGACTGGCTGTGCACCTGCCTGGCTCTGGGCAGCCAGAGGGCTCAGCACTGCAGATCGAACCAAACCCCCAGCACAGACACCGCTTGTTAAACCTCTGACCTAATGTAACGGCTAGGGAGCAGTGCAAGCAACATGGGCTTTGAAAATTGCCGACAATATACTAAATTTTAAGGTGAAACAAGTTACATTGATTGCAAAACTCCTTTCCCCAGGCATTAGTTTCAAGTTAGTCTCCGGCTCCTTGGCTATCTAACCAGTAATAAAACTCCATCCTTGAAGAAATAGTGGAAGGACAAAATTAGACTAAGATTTCTGGTATTTCCTACGGGTCGCTTCAGAAACTAAATTATCTCTTTTCAGCCTCTCACCTGCGACTCTACCATTGGAATAAAAAAGTACTGTGTCACTGTACTTCAAAGAGCTACTGTACCTTATGTTGAATTAGCACTACACTTGATGAAAAGAGTTTTGTAGCCTACCGAACACAGAGCTAAGTCAAATTGATTTCCTGCATTCCTAGAAATGTCTCTCATGTAGAGTATCTTCAATAACAGAAATTACGAATGTCTCTTAAAAGGTCACATATCTATTTCATAAAACAGCTGATACTGGCTTCTCAAAGAAATGCAAAGTATTGCTCTATGAAAATTGCTCAGAATATTTATTATATCTTCAAGGAAATGAAAAAAGATGAAGGAGATCATTAACCTGATACAGCTAGCTGGAGCTGTTACCTTTGGTTTGAGTGAAAGGCCATAGTGCTGCAGTGCTTCCTGCTCCATGTTTATCCACACAAACATCAAACCAGACAGGACCAGTGGAAACAGAGCTTCGTACCTGAAGAGTAACATAAGAATCATAGTAAGTGTGTCACTAACAACTATTAACATCAAATACTGATACGTTGCTTTACGTTTTCCTTTACACAAATGAGATACCAAAGACCTAGTGGCATTCTTCTCCTTCTCTCCCCACTTGTGAGGAGCACCCACAGTTAACTGGCGAAGGTTAAAGCCATACAGCAATTAACTGGTAGAAGTAGGAGAAACACAGCTTCAGTTTTGTCATATTTTGCACCCATTTGATGGCCGCCACTACACTGGACTGCTGCGTCGTGATTAATTTTAAGAAAACTGGAATAAAATTAAAAAGAAACACCACAGAACGAATCACAATTAGCTCTCATTTTCTGCAAATTGGAGAATTTTTTTATCGAGAGCTCTTTGGAGCTGAGGGGTTATAGTCCAACCCAGACAGTGGCTACAGTTTGTGTCTCTTTATGCCCTAATCACACAAACTCATTCTGGTGACTTCAGTCTAGTTCCAAGGAGAGAGGCATCTCTATAATGAAAAGACCACTGATTTGACTGAAGTAAAATGTCTTTTTCTTTACTATTCACCAATCCATGAAAACAGTGGCAGCAAGTCACGTTCTAACCAAGGCCAATAAGATGTTTTAGCTACACCTCTAATTTTGCTGGAGTACTTCTGGCTCCTAGCACGCTTAAATGTAGCAAACTATAAGCGTATTTACACGAGAGATTAAAACCTCAAATAGCTTGGAGGTGTAGATTGCCATTGGATAACATTGGTTCCTCCTCGCCCTCTATGTCTCAATTGCACTTCATGGTGCCCCTCAGCTTTGCTTTTCTTTTTTTTTTTTTTCTTTCAGGATAAAATTATAATACTGGCACTGAATGCGACACTGATACTGAAAAGATTGTAATTCTTTTCCTTTTTGTTTTTCTCCTCCTGGGACACACACTTCTTTGTCTAAAAATAAGAAAATTATCGCAGTTCATCCTGGTATTATTTCCTGTGTGCCTCCCCACGTGTGTAGCTGCGTGGCTGCTTCAAACTGGAACAAAACATTTTGTATAGACATTTTTGCTTGAATTATCAGAACGATGAGGAGTTAAACACGAGGACAAGAGAAGTTGGGTTGCCGGTAACAAAAGTCCCTACAACCCTCACAATGGTCTAGACTTGCCTACAAATTGAATGTCTTCAACTGAGTCAACGATACCTGTTTGTACACAACCATGTTTTAAAAGAATTGTGCCAAAATTTGTTGGTCTATTTGAACAGTGCAGGAAGGCAGCAGAGAGCTCTCAGCATGTCAGTGGTCCAGTGCAGAAACAAAATACAGATGGAGTGTTACAGCCTCAGAGAGAAGAACATTCATGCTTTATCCAGTAGCTAAGACAGGCTAAGAAGGCTGAGGGTAAGTGTGTGTGTGTATGTGTGCAGAAAGCAGTAAGATTAGATCAAAATCTTAATGGGGAAGTGGGAGGAAGGAGGGGGCAGGAGATTTTTAAAAAGAAAAAAGAGGTACTTCATCTAAAATGAGAGTATCCACAAGAGGCAGCTACTGCAAAATATCTGCTGCAAGATATTTTATTCCACTTAATTTTCCAGTGTAATTAAATCCAGAGGATAAGTGAGAGTGGAGGCGGAAAGAACAGTTCCTATACTTCCCATTAATTATGCTCTTAAGAGCTACTGAGTTGGGGAAAAAAAAGGGGTTAGCTGACACAGTGTGTCCTTCATTTACAAGCTCTGAGGAGCTGCCTTTTTAATCAAAAAGAAACAAGCCCTACTCTTTATGGGGAGTAGTACCTCTCTGAAAAAAATGACTTCCATGAAAATCTTTCTGAATAAAATTTTCCCTCATTTTAGGGCTACCTTTTGCACATCAAAGCGATAACTAGACACCAGTGCTGAGCAGCTGGGAGAGAAGTAACTCCCTTCTGTTTGCTAGAAAAGGCCATGCCAAACCAAAAAGACAAACTAAAGGAGACTTGCTTATTTTGGTGCAAGACTGTTTGAATACAAACCCTTCCAGCCTCTGCTTGGTCTAGCTGAAAGGAATGTCAACAAAACAGTGATTATAATACAATAATGAAGTTCCCCTGAAATTTTATTTAGGAAACTAAACCAGGAGATAGAATGTGAGACTACAGCTGGCAGCACACGCTACACCTTAAACAGAAATGTTCATGAGATTCAGCAGTTTCACATTTAGCCCTTGATTTTCATATGTAAGACCAATCCAAGTGGATTAACTGGGAAGTACCCTGTGCTGAGGAGCAGGTAGGTGGACATCAGGGAGAGCAATATGCTGAACAGTCGCTGGAAGAGAAACGTGGGGCTCAGTAATGGCAACACCAAGGAAGAAACTGTAAAAGAAGAGAGATCTGTCAGTCACTACACACAAAACACTTCAACCTCATTAACAAGATTCTTCAAGTCTTGACATTTTACATACAGAAATTAAATACTGGTCATATATGCCCTTCTATTTTCAGAAGTTACTTCTGCTAAAGAAAACCCTGCGTTTGGAATGCTTAATTTTCTTCACAAGTAATTTTAGTTCTCTATCATTTTAATTCCCTGGCTTTCTACCTCACCACCTTTATATTTTCTCATGAACTGATGTTAACAAGTCCTTACGATGGTGCAGAAGCACTACTCCAAAAAACCCAGTCAAACTTGGCTGTTTAATACACAGATCCAGAAACTACCACTTTATTAGCTTCTCCGCTTGAGTTTTAAACCAGGAATACTTAAGGAACTCCAGGAGACCTCTCTGTCATGATTCATGCCTCTTGCCTTCAACTTGTACTATATTTCTCTAATGGAGGTGTGGGATCTTAAGAGTTGCATGTCTCTCCGTAGAGCAGTCTGCTGCTCAACCGCCCAGTCAGCCCTGGGGAGCAGAATTCATGCTGCCCCTAAAGAGACTTATCCCGCTGGGAAGCTTCTGCAGGCGAGGACAGGGAGAAACAGAATGCAGGAGGTGAAGAAAACTGGGGAGAGAAGAAATGGGGAAGAGTAAAGAGGAAGAAAAGCAGAGGAAAGGTGACCACCGCTTGAAGCAAGGAAAGGGAGAAGTATTGCTGTGATACAATCTTTAAACCTGTTTTTTTAAATACATAAATTGTGTTTGCAAAGTGTGCTGACAAATAACATTGGAGGGATTCTTCACTGTGGTATGGTGACCTCACACTAAATCATTCAAAACTGCATTAACAGTAAGTCATAATTAATAATCACCCTATTAAGGAACACAAAACTACAGTATATGGAAAGCACGTGCTTGCGCTTACTGCTATAGTATACATTAGTATTTATAGTAAACACAACAATAAAAGAAAAATGAGGCTATTTCTAAAATGCGTGGGTCAGTATGTTTTATTTCCTGGCTTTCAGCCTTGGGCACTGCTACAATTACAGAATCCAAGGGTGCTCCAGCCTTTCAGCATCACTTGTAGTGTTCTGTACTTAAAGAAGGCCTGACTCAAGGAGGAACTCCAGGGACCCAACCCAGAACGGCTGGAAGGAAATTCAGCTTGGCAACGGGCCTCTGCGAATGATGCTCAACACATGAGAGCTCTCTGAGCGCAATCACAAATGAGAACAGATGAGGTGGTAATTAGCCTTTCCCTTCCATCTCTGACGTAACACATCAGATATTAGCCATCAAAAGACGTTCAGGTTTCTGGCTAACCTATACAAATCTCTGTACGTGTCTCCCACACAGTTGTGACACCAAACTCCTCAATATTTGGCAAGTTGCTATGATATGTTTTTCACTGATGAAAACTTTAAAACATAACATACACTGATTTAGAAATGACTGCTAACATAAAGATGATTATGAGGAACAGGGGAAGGAGCTGGATTGACTTTATGCCTCCAGGCTTTACTTCTGTTTGTGGTTAATAAAGTCAGCTGGACACAGGTCTGCAAAACCCCACCCACCACTATTTCATTTGCCTGGTTCTCCAAAATCCAGTCTGTATTAAAAAAACCCCAATTTTAGGTCCAAATGAAAACTTTAAATAAGGTAGGCTTCATACTAATCAGAATGAGTAGTTGAGAAGGGGGAAACAATTTGCTAGAGAACTGCAGAACTCTCATTACCATACTGACGTGATAATAATACTCAGATCAGTATGACTATTAATAAATACTGAAAACAGTGTTTCTGGCTACATAAATACACAAAGAGGTACAAAACGACAATTCAGGAACTAACAGTGCCATTCTTCCTCAACTAAGTAAAAGGATGAGGAGGAGTCTGATCATGTGTGATGCTACCAACCTTGGGAAAGCTACAGCAGACTCCGGCACCTTAATTCTTACGGTGCCACATTTGTGGCACACACTAGTGACAAGGCAGATGATAGCTGTGGTTATGGTGGTGACAAGGCATTTACCTCCAACAGGAATACCGAGGACATATTGTTGGATGCCTTAGCTTTTCACCTGTCTAGTCGTGTGTTTAATTATGTAGAGCAACTTCAGCAAGTATACAAAACTCTTACCTTGTATATCATATTCACGTATTCCTTTCAGTCAGGCTTGGCTAAAATATTCAACACTACCCTGGCAGCACGTAGACTTTTTAGGTACGTGCAGTTTACCTCACTGCTAGCCTTATTTTTATTACACAAACACCACCCAAAGCAAAGAGAATTTCTACTACACTTTCTCCTCATAACTCTAGACCTCTCTGACTGCCCAAATTATCTCTTAGATGAAAGATGTTTTTCTTTCACCCTTGCACGGGAGAGAAAGACAACCTTTATCCTCAATTCTTGTTCCAGTAAGCCAAGCAGGACATCATTGATTTCATCGTCTTTACAACTGCAAGGAACTAATCTACAGAGATCTCCACTTAGCTTAGCAGGCTACAAAGAGTTAGGAAAGCACGATGGAAAAGAAAAATGCCCCAAAGAAAACAGCATTGCTTCCACACGCACTGATCACAATCAGTTCAGCAGGATTGCTAAAACTGACAATATCCCCTTAAGTTAAAACAATGCCACCAGTACACCCAGCAACTAGATAACAAGAGTCATAATTATTCCATTAAGCTATGTTTAGATTCCTGGTCTTGACTTTTGGCTTCTGAATTTTGAATTTTGCAGGGGGGTATGTTTAGTTCTAGAACAAATCCCACGTTCCAGATCATTTAGGGATAAACAATGATGAACTTTCCTAATGAAGCTGTACAGAAATTATTGTATAGCTGAAAGATGAAAGGTATTGCTTTACTGTATTCCATAACCCCACCAATAATTACATTTGCTCTGTTTAACCATCCTAAGATTTTAATTTTAGAGTGGTGAAAAATCCATAGACTCATGATTTGTTTTTTTTTCCTTTAATAATTAGGTTCTAACAGTTATCAAATATACATTAGCATCATTAGTTCACAGGTATTTTGCAAGGCAGCTCTGAAAAGCACTTCCATAGCCCAAAGGGTCTCTGCCATCAGCTGCAACAGAGTTTCTTAGTGAAATACAGCAACAATCTTTCCTGACTTCCCTGTGCCTAACTGGATTGCTTGCAGAACATCTCAGATCACCCCTATTGGCTCCAAATGAAACAAAAAGGGAATTTATACCATTATACCCCTAAAAGGGGTATTCAAGATATTCAGAATATTCAAACCAAAAGAGAAAGCTATTTGTAAGTCAAAGTTGTTTGCATTTTATTACAAGCCTATGAAGGAGTAATATTTTAAAGCCTTTCTAATACATTCCTCACAAAAAAACTCACTTATGAAAAGAACAGTGAACACATGGAAGAACTGTCAGGAGTCAAATAAAGGAATACATGCAAAAGTAAGATGGAAATAAAAAAGCGCCATGGTGCCCCACCCAATATCAAAACCCACAAACTCCGAGTATACATGTTTGGGAGGGAAGATGTTCTTACCTAGAGTCAGCCAGCTAATAACTTGATTCAACAAAGGCAATCCCTGTTTGTTCTTCAGACTGTCGTGGGTACTGCTCACCACGTATGTTGACAGTGCAACACTCAACATCTGGAAAGAAGAAACCAGGCAATGGAACACATAATTAACATATGGATCTCTGCCATCCCATACTAAATATGTAAATATGCTTTAGAGTTGCATAAACACCTCACCTGAATCAACATAAGAACAGGAAGTCTGATAGGCATTGTTGAGTACTTCTAGCTTTTTACAATTTACTCTTTTAAAAACTCCCTTCTGGCTTTTTTTTTTGTTTTTAATTCTTCTTATTATTAGTGCCATTTTAAAATAGTTCAAACAACTGCACTAGATGCCTGAGTTGACATGGTAAGCTCTTTATCAAGACTAACTACTCCAATACTCCTGTAAACCACAGAAAACACACGATCCCAGTTTTTTGAGGAGCACTTGCCCTCAGACATCAGCCACGAAGAACTAGCAGAACCTCTGGCTTCGCTGCAGGATCAGGAACAGGGTGAAGGGGAAAGCTAGTTAAGGCAAGAGCTTTGCATAGGCAGCACAACTCCTGTAAGAAGGGACAGCAGCAGTAGAGGAGATTGGAGGTAGATTTTAGGAAAAGGAAAGAAGCTGCAATCTTAGCAGATCATTCAAATAAAGCTGAGCCACCTCAAGAAGAGCCCTCTGCCTTGGAGAAGCAGTGAAGCTGAAGACAGTTTAGGTGGTTTTTTTTTTTAGATTAATTCAAGAGACACCATCCACTCATCAAGGAGGTGCAAAAAACCTTAGGAAAATTACCCCATGAGTCAGTTATTTTTGAAAGTGACAATTATCCAAGGAAATGCTTGAGCCAAGTTTTCAATTACTGTCATTTATTCACAACTCCGCAGTTCCACTAAGAGGTAAATCAAGCATGCACTGCACTTTGCTAACACGTGCTTTAAAACTGCATTACAAGATGTAATTGCTGTTGTGGCTTTTTTTTTTTTTTTAGTGCAAAGCAACTACACAGTGTTCACATCTATCTCTTTTTACCGTATGAATAGCTGTCATTGCCTTGACAGTAATACCTCGTGGTACCTGCCCAGAGGGTAGATGTAGCACTCAGCATCCTCTTTTTTGGAACAGTTTCACAGGTGCTCAGTATCTGCTGCTGATTTCAAGCCACAAGAACACCTGACTTGCATTTTGTTGTGACATCAGTAAGCTAGGTCAAAGCAATAAACCTCCAAAAACTCAAGGAATTGGCCCTTTTAGACCGCTGATGTTTATTCGGGATGTTTTTGAGATATTCAGGCCAGTTCTCTCGCTTTCGATAGAACTTCTCTACTTCTTTCAGTGTCATGAGCTCTAAATCTAAAATCCCTTTGTTACCCCCTAGCCACTAGGGAAGTCACTTTGCACTCACTTTGTGTCATCTCCCATAATATAACTTATGGCTTCAAAGACAACCGATGACCTGGGCACAACAGTAAATGCAAATTACTGCTGCTAGATCTACGCCAGCGTTCCGCGAGGGGCTCAGCATCTACTTTTGAGCGTTCGCAGCGTAAAGAACGTTCCAACTGCTCTCAGCTTTCACCAACACCTCCGGGACTGTGCAACAACGCAGAAAAAATGAGGTCTTCAGCTAAGAATCAGTCTTCTTTCCCCCTTCACAACTTCTTCTGGAGTTCAGAGATTATTCTTCAACAGTTTAAGAGCTGGTGTCAGAGAAACAGAGCTGGCCTCGGAGAAACGCTCATCCACACCTAAAGACGAACCAGCTCTGGCAGGGAGCTCTCCTAAGCATCTAATATGGTACCAGCTCTTAGAGAGAATGGTAGGAGATCCAGGCACTACACAAGGCTGGCTGAAAACACTCCTCCTGTCCCCTAGCTCCATCAATAGGGTATGGATTCTTACTGTTTATTACTCCTTCTAATTTAGAGGAGAAAACTAATAAAATTGACTACCTTGGACCCACATGAAGTTCAAGCTTCCTTAGAATAATACATTGACCCAACGTGATCAACAAATGGAAGCAGCAGTGGGTTTGGTGGTGCAGCAAAAACTGGACTTCACCTATGAAACTGCTGGCAAAGAGAAACTGGTATTCTTCCCTGCAAAAAAGAAAATTAAGTTGTACAGTAAGCACAGCGGCCGTCTAGCTGATGGGTTATAACTAACTCCTGTTTTCACCATTCCTGAAGGCTTAATGACTTCTCAAAAATCACGGAATCATTTAGGTTGGAAAAGGCCTTTAAGATCATGAAGTACAACTGTAAATCTAACACTGCCAAGTCCATCACTAAACCATGTTCAATGCTTGACAATCCTTTCTGTGAAGAATTTTTTCCTAATATCCAATCTAGATCTCCCCTGGTGAAACTCGAGACCATTTCCTCTCATCCTACTATTCGTTACTTTGGAAAAGAGACCAGCACCCACCTCAACAGAAGTAGCATTAAACAAAAGACAATTCTTTCCTTGTCAGAGCAAACAAAATTCAGCAAGAAAATATTATTCCTGCTTTAATGATATCAAGAAAAAACCTGAGAGGCTCTTGGCAATATCCAGGAACTCTGAGGATGCAATTAGTATCTTCTGTTTCAAAGAGTGACATGCAACAAAACTTCAAAATTGTAACTGAACATAACTGAAATTTTTGTATCAGAAATGCAAATGTAACCAAATGAAGTTACTCAAACTTGCATTTTTACTGTAAGAAATTGCTTTATTTATACACTTTTGCTGAAAAAATCTTTCCAAACGTGCTATTTAGTTGTCTGGTACTTTGTTTCTTTAAGGCTAATACCTATGCTGAAATCTATAGTGTGTAGGTACAAAAAAAAAAGGGAATGAACGAGTAGCCTATAAATGATCCACACAGACACGCAGCTCACACTTCCTTGCTAAGGTGTACACTCTGCCTCATCCATGGAGAAGCCAACACAAAAATACAGAGTTCAGGACCAGATCAGAGGGAATTATCTATTCTGGGGAGCACTACACACAAGTCAGTGACTTTTTTTGCCTTCTCTGATGGTCTACATTAACTCAGGTTTGTGACCAAAAGCAGAGCAATTAATTTAATGGAACAAGCTTTGTTCCTTATCTCCCCTACAGATTAATTCCCAGATGGAAAAGGAAGCTCCCTTGGACAAGAAAGATGAAAGTTGTCTTCAGAAGAGATAAAAAAAGTATTGCAAAAGCACAACAAAAGGCCTAGGTTGTGCTGAATCCCTCTCTCTGACTGAAATAGGAAGAGAACTGAAAATGCAAGTGTCTTTATTCAGATGCAATTCCAAAATAACTTGTGAAGAATAACTCAGGCAAGTGAGAACTACCTGAGCCTTTGGGAAATATTATCTTATATCCTGTATGAAAATGCATCTTGTCCCAAACGAGCAGATGCAAAAATGTGAGGAGCAGTGAAATGAAAGATTTAAAAGAGGGTTCTTGCACACAGACAGTACCAAAACAAAGAGGAAAAGGATAAAAAATAAAATTAAAATCGAAATCAACCAAACAACCAACATCAAAAAAACCCATCCCCACACAAATCAACAAATCACAAGAAAAGCTACTCTTAAAAGTAGCAAAGCAGGACCCTGATTGTGTGTGCTTAAATATATGCATGTCAGTGCCCTGATCACCCTCTGTCACTGCAAAACAGGTATGTTTCATCTGCAGGATTTATCTCACTCTTAACACTGCCTAAGAGCTGTAAATCAAAATTCGTGTATTCAAAATGCTTCAAACCAGCATTTCTGAAGATCAACCCCTTCTCTGTCCTCACCGAAAACTCAACTCAAAAGGAGAACACAGCAATTCCATTGCCTAGAAACACTCGTCTTCCGATGAACATTTTCCTTTCATATTCCTGTACATTCCAAAGCAACCTAACCTTCAAATACTTAGGAAGGGCTAATGCCTCTGTAACGCCCTTTTTCCGAGTCTGAATAATCTCCCTTCCCAATTGTCTCCTTGCCCAGAGAGTGAATGGTGGTTCCCATGTTTTCCATTCCCAAGTAAGCCTTTGAAATAAAAATCTAATAGAGACTAGTAATTAGAAGTCACTGTTGTAAAATATTCTCTGATTAAGGAGCAATTTGAGGAGCTTTATGATCTTCTTAAAAGTTGAGAGAAAACTGAAGATGATAATCCCTGGACAAGCAAGCAGAACATTTTCATTTAATTATCTCAGGGCTCCGCGAGTGAACTTCCCGATTCTCTGAAGTTGGCTCAAGAATAGTCTGACATTACTTTTTGACTACAAATCTATTTCACCATCATCATCATTGTTTGTGAGCTTCTCCACAAAGTTAAATCACACGAGATGCTGCAGCAGTTGTGTGCTGAGTTGACCTGGGTTGGCTGTCAGATCCCCAACCAGCTGCCCTCTCACTACCCCATCATCCAGCACAATTTGTTTTCAGGCATTCCAGTGAGAAATCCACTGCTGAGTATATACTGAAAATATCTGTCCTAAATGCTTAGGAAAGGAACCGATACCCCTTTTCCACTGTTAAGCTGGAAAAGTTAAGAAAAAACACCAGCACATGTTGTGTGTGCTCAGGTAAAGGCATTTGAAACATTCATTATTCTTTCCCCCTCCTCCATACTTATATTACTGATACAATGAACACGTTGCTTAGCTCAGTAAGAAATTCCAGCACGTAAGTCATAACCAATAAAGCTGGTCTTGAAATAAAACTATTATCTTGCAATAAGGTGGGGTTTTTTTTTTAAAAAAAGAGAGGACAGCAGACATACAAGGTATTATTAGAATCTTACAGGCTCTCTAGAACTTAATGATCACCTACTATGAAAAGATCTACCTATTTCCTGAAGCTACAAATTAAAAAAAAATTCATCTTTCATCTGAAGGAAGATTTAACTAACTGAAAACTAGCTCAATATCAGTCTCACACCGTTATTCAACAGCCAGAAAGTGGAAAGATTCTCCCGACACAGCAAGTCTAAGCTTACTGCACACCTACAATTCCTCCAAAAGTCACTGGAAGTTACGCACACAGGCTGAAGGCAGGACAAACTCTCAAATTCTCCAAGTATCAAAACGTGTATGCACGTCTGTGTATCAATACACATAAATATACACAGGGTGAGCTTTTGGGAACACAGTATTATGATATTTAAAAACATTACTATCATGAGCACACGGTCCTCTTGAAATAGTCGAGGGGAAAATCCTTAGGAGCAATCATTTCCTTGAAAATTTTGGCCTTGGAAGGAACATGTTCTTAGGAAGTATGTAAAAATCTGTACATAAAAACCTTTTAACACTCAGAATTAGTGGAAAGTAGCAACTGACCTGATAAACGTGTACTTTCAGATCTTGGTTATTTCTGTACTGATTTTCACTTTTACGAGATGCCAATGAGAAGCAAGAGATCAAAAGAGTCAGCAAACCACTTGCTATTCTGTAAAAAACAAACAAAAGAACAATAAAATCCCAAGAAACATCATCAAAAGGTTCAGGACATTTTCACAGAACTGTTCTTATCTAAGATGAAATAATTTATTACAGTATCAAGACATAATACATTAAGGCAACTTCAATATCCAACTTTGGAAAAGCAAGATTTAGTAGAGAAT
Organism: Trogon surrucura; assembly: GCA_020746105.1. Taxonomy (NCBI): domain Eukaryota; kingdom Metazoa; phylum Chordata; class Aves; order Trogoniformes; family Trogonidae; genus Trogon; species Trogon surrucura. Next base: position 96,040,084 of record CM036619.1, on the reverse strand, counting down.
CAAGTGTGGTTTGTAGTTTTTTGGGTTTTTTTTAGAGGTTGGTTGTTTTTATTTCAGAAGGGACAGGGCAAGGCAGGTAGTATGTTTGTGGGTGGGGTTTTTTTTTAATTTTTTGCTTTTGTTATACAAGCTTGTCATCTACAAACACACTTACGCTCTTTTCATAGCTGTAGCAAAAAAATATAAAATCTCCAGTTTGGCCACATGTCTGATCTGTCACCTGCTATTTTTAGATACTTTTGATTACCTTCAAATAGTATTTTGAACACAACAGTAGCAGCGATTGGTGATCTGAAGTTAGTCATTTCAAGGTTTTTCAGGTCTGTCACGTAACAGGGTAATTACACCACATCACTATCAGCTATATAGCTTTGTTTAAAAGTAACAGCAAGGCTAACAGGAAGATTGTCACTCATCACAGAAACACAGGAAAAAAATACTGCTTGGCATTATTGAGTAAATCTACTAATCTGAGTAAATCTGAACCCGGGCCAGTACGTCCACATCTCTCTTTCCAGAGAAATCAGCAGTGGATATAACACTTTCAGATGTGTCTCGTTAGGGCTGAGTAGAGAGGAATAACCACTTTCCTCATCGTCATCCTGACGTTGCCAAGGATACCACTGGCCTTTCCTGCAAGGGGCATACTGGTGGCTCGTGGTCAAACCAGTTGGTCCCGGACTGCCCTGGTGCACGGCAATTATCTCTGCTCAGGTACAGGACTTTGCACTTTGCTTTCTTGACCTTCATGAGCTTCTCACGTGCCCGTTTCTCCAGCTTGTTGAGGTCCTTTTGAAAGGCAGCACATCCAGCTGCTGCACCAACCGCTTCTCCCAGTTTGGTATCAGCAACAAACTCATTGCGGGTGCATTCTGTCCCATCATCCATGCAATGTTAAAAGGGTACTGGGCCCCAGTATCAACCTCTGCTGCACACCACTAGGGACTGGCCTCCAGCTGGACTTTGTGCCACTGATTACAATCCTTGGAACTTGACAGTTGAACCTGCTTCCAGTCCACCTCATTGTCCACTGATCCAGCCTGTACATCATCAGTTTCACAGAATCACAGAATGTCAGGGGTTGGAAGGGACCTCTAGAGATCATCTAGTCCAGCCCCCCTGCCAGAGCAGGATCACCCAGAGCAGGTCACACAGGAAGGCGTCCAGGCGGGTTTTGAATGTCTCCAGAGAAGGAGACTCCGCAACCTCCCTGGGCAGCCTGTGCCAGGGCTCTGGCACCCTCACCATGAAAAAGTTTCTTCTAATGTTTTTGTGGAACCTACAAGGAATTCACAGGAGACAGTATGAAAATCTTTGCTGAAGGAATTTACAGGAGACAGTACCAAAATCCTTGCTAAAGTCAAACCAATCAACATTCATTGCTCTCCCCTGGTTGACTGAACCAGTCTTCTCATCTTCGAAGGCTACCATGTTGTTCAAGCATAATTTCCCCTTCATAAATTCACGCTGACTACTCCCAATCACCTTTTTGTCCCTCATATGTTCGGAAATGGTTTGCTGCCAGGATTAGTTGCTTGAGTACCCTTCAGAGACTGAGGTGAGGTTGACCAGCCTGCAGTCACCCGGATCCTCTGTCTTGTCCTTCCTGAAGACAGCAGTGACATCATCTAAAGGCTGAGGCTGAAGGATGAGGTACTTACCAGTAAAGATAGAGGCAAAAGTAGGTTGTGTGACTTATCACCACGTCCCCGTCCCAATCAGCAGCAGGGCCATATTTTCCCTAGTTTTCCTTCTCCTGCTGTACACTGCCTTGTTGCACTTGACATCCCACACCACAGGCCACTGTGGGACAGCCTTGGCTTTCCTAACCTATCCTGCATATTCAGACAGCATCTCTACATTCCTCCTGGCTCACCTGACCCTGCTTTCACCTCCTTTACATTTTCTTTTTATGGCTGAGTTGAGTCGGGAGCTCCCTGTTCATACCATACAAGGTTTATTAAGGTACTGAAGAAGCCCTGATCTGACATATAGTGCCACTGCTCAAGAAAAGATTTCATAAATGCACCTGTTTATCACTGGCACTCTAATATTTCCCTCCTGTATTTTCTCTCTCAGCATCCCCTTATCTTCAATATCCTGAAGTTTCACATAAACATATATTTTTAAATTTTTGCTTCACAGAATTATTGAGGCTGGAAAACACCTCCGAGATCATCAAGTCCAGTCCATGACCCAACACGACCAAGACTTTTCAGCTTAAAAACTCCCTTGACAAGATTCAGACATGCACAGGCTGTTTCAGAGGCACAATGTTTCATTAGGAGAATAAATAGGAAGATGTACAGCCTAGGTAAGGTGAATGTAAAGTGTCAGAAGGAAGATCTGAAGGCAATTTAATAACATTTCATTTCCAAGCTGTGCTCTAATGTTCCAAAGAATAAATATACTTCAGTTTGGACCAGCAGAAATATATACAGGTATTAGCAAATGCAAATCTGTCCTGAATACTTCTAACATGCCCAAGTATAACTAGAAGGGGTTTCAATATACAGATTTAAATCATAATGAAAATATCAAGGCAGAAGTCAACAATTTTGGAAACGTGGGCTCATAATTCTATCTCCATTCACATATCACCGCTCAAATCTCATATTTTACTGAGGATCAGGCACCCTGGCTCTCATGGGCCACCGCGTATCTTCTGTCAGAAAGCAGAAGGAGCTGCTGTAGCCTAGGTCAATTTGAGCCTCTCTCTGCCAGAAACTGCAATGATACCTCAAGCCTTCAGGCCAACCACCTGGATTGCATCCAGACAGGAGAGAACGCTCGTGTGACGGAAGGGGAGCTCACAGGAGGAGAGGGACAAGTAACAAAGATGTGCTGGGGAATAACGCAAATCAACAACTGTAGAAAATCGGACAAGTGACACCAGAAAGGAAAATGCAGAACAGAGAAAGCAGAACTGGGAAATCAAGAGACAAAGGAGACTCTGAGGAAGAAGAGAGCTCTGTTTATCCCACTTTTTCTATTTCCCACAATATCTCTTGAGGTGCAGAGGGCTACTCAAAGCCAGATTATTCAAAATTAGATGGAGGAGGAATTGAGAAAGATGCTTTCAAACTGCTTTTGAATAAATGTTCTTATTCACATATGTCAGTGTCATTTACCATGTTTGCACCCCAGTGAAGCTCCTTCTTTAATGATGACCTTAGTTTTCACATAAAATTTGTAAATTTTTGTATGGTGAGAAATGTTTCCCTCAACAAGAAATTACAGAATAATGAAAAGAGCAAATCAATGTGGCAAAAAGAATTACAAGTCTATTGTCATTCACATTCATGAATAACCGAGGTCTCTATAATCATGTTATTTAAATTCTCAATTTCTGTCTCAGTCAGTTTTCAGTAATACAACTCCCCACATATATCAAAAATCAGCCTAAAGTTTGAATATCAAAGAGGGGGAAAAAAAGTATAAAGCATAACATGACATTCTTACACGAGAGGAATGTTGGCTTCTCTTCCTACAACAGGCATTAAGGGAAATATTGCCAGGAGCACACACAGAAGAGTCCAGATCAATGCTGTTGTCTAAAAGGAAACGAAATGAGATTTTACTCGCTGGTCATGTGGACAGACAATAGTTTAATCAGGAAAAAAGTACTTCAGCGAACTACTCCCACAGACAAAAACCACACTGAGTAAAACAAGGGTTTTTAAAAGAGTAAAACTGACTGAAAAAAATGTGAAGGGTCATTGGTATTGCAGCACTTCAACTTAATACAAAGAGAATCTCATTTACACAGCTGTCAAAATCCTATCAAAGACAATGTGAATTAAAGCTAAGGTTATACTTAAAAGTAGTTGCTCAAAGTGTGGCCTTCCTACACACTGAAGTTGCCAGAAAGTTGATGAGGAACCTTATGGAAGAAAGGAGAAGTTGGCAGCAGCTAATTAATTACCTGTTCTCTAGCAATATGGAAACACTTTCCAGTCTTTGAATCTGAATGCCATTCGATTCAACCACCATAATTGTTTAAGTAGTTCTCTAAATTCTTTGCTAGGAGGAAGAAAAACGCTATCCCAGGTGGTTTACTCTAAACGAAGACATCAAGAGCTGTATCACTTAATGTTTTCAAGCTCAAGTCAGATTCAAGTTCCTGAGAGGAAATTTTCAGTTCTACAAAACATCTTCTGTGTATACGTAGCTTTAAGACAAGTTCCTTAATTACTCAGATAGAATAAAAAAAATTGTAAATAAACAAACACCAGCCTTCATCTTGAACAGCTCTTGCAGAGCAAGACTTAGCAACTGAATTCCAATTTTTTTTTGTTTTAATTAAAATGTTAACGTCACCCCAGAACCCTGTGAAATAAGAGATGCCTGAACAAACTAAGGGAAGAAATGCCTCTTATATTGAAGGTTGTGCCACTTCACACCCGTATTTACAAAAGCGAAGTTTCTTCCTGGGAAAAGCAGTACCAAAAGCTGCCTCAGAGGAACGATGCGTGCCAGCTGACTGCAGACAACAATGAATTGACAAGCATTTCTTCAACTATCGTCATTTTTTTTTTCCAAATAAATTATCATATTTCTCTAACCATGCATGCCAACGCTTTTGTGACTTTTTTTTTTGGTGACAATTCAATAAAATTGTATGAAATACACAGAATTTAAGTCAGCCATTTTGTAGTTATCATTAAAACAAGAAAACCAATGGTTAACTCACAGCCACCCTGGAATTCTTGAGCAGTCATATGACTTATCTTGTACAAGAGCTCTATCCAGGTATATCAAACTCCTTTGCCTTGCTACATGCTGCTTATGACAGAGATCAGAATATGAGCATAACTGAACAAGAATCTAAAGCAGCATTTCAAAGGGACCAGTCCCAACATCCTAAGATGCAATGAGCTGTTAGCCATTTAAAAATGCTCTTTTTAAGCACAGCAATACAGTACCTTTGCTTGAACCCAGAGCTGTGTCATCACTGGCCAGCCAGCAAAGACAAGGAGACCAACAGTAAGTGCAGAGCGGTAGAAAAAGCTGAAGACCTAATAAAAAAAAAAAAATCCAACAGAAGATTGAAAACCAAGAACATTAATAAACTTTAAATTTCCTCAAAGAGGTGGAATGTCAGCAATGAGACATCCTGTTGAGACACACGGATAAAATACTTACTAGTATTTCAATTCCCAGTACACAAACCAAAAGGAATCCTATAGACTGGTCAACACGAAGTGACAACAGATTTGCAGCAAGGTCTTGAATAACCGGAATTCTGTTTGAAATGATTTAACAAGACAGTAATTATTTTTAAAAACAGGAATAATACAGACTTTCAACTTTGAAAGGCAAGGAGGAGGTCAGAGCACAAAGAATGTTTCAGGTATTGCTGATCCTGCCTGTTTAGAAATAGAGTGGGTGATGGCCTGAGGCTCCTTCTGTCCAGTTTTACTTCATACAAAATCTACAATAAAACCCTTCAGCTTCTTCCCCTCCCACTTCTGGCACATCTCCACCACCATTTGGACAAGCTTCAGATTATTCTTTATCCAAATTGAGTCTGAGTTTATGAACATTGTGCTTAATGCCCACCATAACTGATGAAAGGTTCAGAAGCTTTAGAGAGGAAAAAATCCTCAGTTAGCTTTTCCAGTGTTTTATGAAGCAGCTCATTACGTAACTGCAGCTGATCTCATTTTCTATGAATAACACCAAGCTTGTATCTACAGAATTGCTAGTAGATTAGGTCAGTAATCGAAATCAGAAGTTAACAAGTGGTTTTGGATTTGTAGGAAAAGGAGACCAAACAAGACAAATTTGTTCTAATATCAGAGTACAGTCCTCAACATGACTAGCACATGTTCTGCAAAAACAGCTGGAGTTCAGCATACTTGACATTTTGCAGGATCAGATGATTTCACAATTACTGAAGAAAAGTAACTACCTGTCCCGTTTCACAAAAAAAAAGTCAGCTGCTACAGGTATTTGCCAAAGCCTTTAGCATCTCTTTGCTACAGTTATGAGAGTACTAAAAACATTTAATCCTGGAAAGACATGAATTAATTTTTGCTAATAGAAAAGATGGCAGCTCTATCCGTCAGTTTGGAAACTACTCTGCATGTCAAGTGGAATACAAACCAGAGTCCTCTGGAATGTCTCAGGAAGCTTTTCAGGAACACTAATACCATTATACCAAACCTCCCAAACTTAGGGGAAAAAATTGTCAACAAAAAGGAAGCACGGACTTGGTTTTAAAAAACATTTTTCATAAAATGTATTCTTTACTTACTCTCTTGCAACTGCATACCAGACTGGTACTGGCAGGAGACAGTACACATAGTACGTCCAAGGACACGTTTGAATCAACAGGAAAAAAGCTATTATCATTCCAACAAAGGCAAAACCGTAGAAGAGAACAGTGGATTCCTGAAAAACAAGTGGTTGGACAAACATTCCTGAAACAGCAATAAAATGTTTTAAAATACACTCTACTTCCCATTTGTTAGTTACACAGTAAAACAAATGTTATGTCAACGCAGACACTCAAGATGCCTTGTGTCTATGTACACAATTCTGGATGCTGTCTCCTGACAGATGAAAAAAAACCCATGACAGTAGGATATGGAAATCTAATTCTAAATAAGCCTCTACATAAGGTCCTGCAGTAAAATCTGCACAGGCAAAGGACACGTGTACAATCTGGAAGCCCAATGCGTACAGTGTTATTATTTATGTTCAATGGATACTCGAATTCCATTGCAGGTGAGGGATGCTAAGGGTCTCTGCAAAAAGATTTCTCTTCAATTTAGATTCTAAAACCAGGCTTAGAGAAAACATTCTGAGTTCAAGTTCATAGCGTTACGGTCAAAATGTTTAATGAAAATTCCATTAGCACATATTTCCTTCTACTGCTCAAGACATTTGTAAGAGAACTAATGAAATTAAAATATAAAGCTTTAACTCCTACTGGAAATGAACCAACTCTTCAGGATCTAGGGAGAACTACGTAAGGAGGCTTGTGATGATCAACTTTCCATGGGAGAAATGAGATTAGAACATCCTCTCTACCATTTACTCAGAGAAACACACTCTTGGACTGAGAGCTGTAAGGAGGAACATCAAAGAAGGAAAGGAAATTTTATGTAATTTCAGACAGGTAGGCGAGTCCTTAACCATCAGGGAGCAGCAATCTCTTGTTTGTACAAAGAATAACCAATCTGCACCTGCCTCTTACCTGGTCACTGAACTACTCTTCCTTATTTAGGGACAACCAGAAGAATTACCGGTAAGGGAAGATTACGTACAAGTTTAAAATAAACAATTCTATCTTTATGTATTGCAACCTGACACAGCAAAGGCAGCTTCAGCGACCGAGCAATCTTTAGTGTCTTGTGTAGGAAATGACACTGTTTTCTTCTACAGGAACGCCAGGTTCTTTGAATGAGTTACACAGACGCGCGACTATTGTTAAATATGCCGAGAAGAAAACCCACGACACACTCGTTTAGCGGTTCACATAGATGGGTTAGCATTTTTCTGCTCTCTCCCACCCCATAACTTACACAACAGCCTTGATCTAAATCTAAACTGACAGCAAATGCAAGCACAAAATGATTTTTAAAGTAGCATTTCCGCTACGATATGTCATTAAAGTAAGAAAAAATGTCACGTAGAAAGCTGACCTAATGCAATTTTATTGCTTTTAAATTTTACAGTTGCTGACATATAGACAGAATGAATATGTATAGATATACGTACACAATGTAATTTATCATTGAATGAGTAAACACATACAACCAACTTTTTATTCCATGTAGAGATATAAATATCATAGAGTCCAATAGAGCTGATCACACATTGAAAAGGGAAACCAGATTTGCATTTTCTGTGGATGTTTAAAGGTCGATTAAAAGGTCAGGGTTCTTGCTAAATGAAACAACACACTACTTTAAAAGAAACTATTTTTTTCATATGCAACACAAGCCACCAAAAACTTCTAAAGATGATATATACAGAATATGCCGTTTCATTATTCAGAGGCTCCGTTCAGATTTTATAAGACTGTGCTTGGCAGAACACTTTGCCAATGATGGATTAGTTTCTCAGCAAAATTCTTTAAGTACCTCCAATACTAGCTATAAACCAAATAACTTCCATATACAAAGCATTAGCCTCACACTGCGATTTCCTAAGTATTTGGGAGCATTAAAAAAGGTTTCTACAGAAAAAGGCCTCTTACTAAAACTGAGGGAAAAAACCCGATCTATAGACAAGGAAATAAGAAACCTAGTATTTTTTTTCTACTAGTGTCACTAGCATAAAATTTGTCTTCAACAAGTAAAATCAATATACAAAATGAAAATGTGATGTCAAATAAAAACATGGAGCTTTTGCTTAAGGTAGTTATTAAAATGTCCCACACTCAGTCTGTTTATCGTAATTATTTTGTTCATATCCAGCATAACACGCATCTCAGATTATTTCTCCGTTATTTGATGAAAGAAAACCTAAATCATGCAGTACAGCGCTTATGAATATTTTCCATTTCCATTTTGTTTGATCATTTTCATTAAAGGCCAACACTATCTCATTTCAGCCAGTAGTAAAAATCTCAAGACAGCATGACAGGAATTTTCTCAGAGTAATATATTGAAAGTAGTAAAGATGCTAAGTTAGTGCTCATTCTCATTTACATTATCAAATGAAACAATTCCTTTTATTCTGAAACAAATTCTTGAACTTTGGGAGATTTTATTTCTCTCCCTCAAGCCTTTAGTCCTTCTCTGGTGAAACGACAGCTTTCTCCCTGTTCCCTTTCTGAGGTATATTTTTTCCTGATGAATGATTGAAAGTAAATTAATTTCCCAGGATTTTGTACTTTGTGAAAAATCAAACCATAATAACCTTATCAGAATGAGTTTCCTTCATCTTTGATGTCTCCTGCTGAACCCTTGCAAACCACAAAAGAGCGACAGAGTGAGGCAATCTGTGAAACCATAGTTCAACTTTATGCTACAACAGGTTATACATTTTTAAAGAGCTGTGATTGGACCGCACAGCTTCTGAAACTGATTTCACACTGCCAGAGAGGACAGGAATAAAATAATTTACGTGCTATTTTATTTTTTTTTTGCCCTAAGGAACAAAAAACCAAAACTGAAGTCTGAAGTCTGTATTCTTCCAAACAAGTATTATTACACCAGAGTGCTGACTTTACTGCAATTAATGCTGAAAATTGACTACGGGCTAAAAGACAAACCCTCTAATAGTTTTAAATCACTATGTTTGCTTACACTTGCATGAGCATCTAGTGAAATGCACAGCTGTAGGAAGGAAGAAACTGAGAAAGTTCAGTATTGCATACTCAGACTCACACATCTTAGGAACGCTGATGGTAATAAATGGATCAAACAGTAATGCCACATAGGATTACAGTACCTAGAAAACTCCACAGCTTGCCAGTTTCCACACGTAGTCAAAAGAGGTGGAAGGTGTGCAATTTGTCCTCCACGGAGACACTGAGCATACATACAGTACTAAAAACTGATAGGGAAAAAAAAAAACCCGGCATATTTCTGACCTACCTTATTTTTAGCCTGGACAGTCTTGGTCAAACTTGTATGGGTCTTGATAATCACCAAAATCACGTAGGTTGTCCAGCCCACAAACCCCACTGCAATACTGAGACCCAGGAATAATCTATCGTAAGTATGGTAATAAGACAAGCCTTCCAAAGCAAGGTTAATCAGGGTTTTGCACAGAGACACCTAGAGGGAGAAAAACATATAAACAACAGTTTAGAAGAGTGGAAGCTCCAGTTTGCAAATTGATCCAACCAACAGCACGTGGAGCTCAAGCTCATGTAGCTCTGGCCCTCTTGGCACACGTGTCCCCTCCACGCTCAGGTACAGCTCTTTGGCCAGTACCAGTTGCTGCAGTATAAACTGCTTTGGGCAGACAAAGCCAACCACCACCCGGCTTCCTTTGCCCTTCCCGTTGGCCACCCCAAATCACGTCGTTCCCGAGGACACAATTCTGAACACGTTTGCAATGCTCAGAGCTGCGCAGTCGAGAGAATCATCTCTATGCCAGCAGCTGGTCACGCACTCACCTTCCTGCACCGCACTCTAAGAAGCTGAGGATAACCAGGGCACGGGCACAAGCCCGACGTGTTAGTGAGCAAGAATGAACCTGAACACATGGGGCACTCAACTGAACGAGGGATACAATTTATGTATAACCAACTTGCAGGTTATACCGTTGAAATGTATAAAATGTCTCCTACAAATATGCGTCACAGCCAAGCAGTAGTATCAGGAAACTAAAAAGAAAATCTCGTCCCACAGGAAAATACATTCACTGACTGAAACCGAGCTATTTCCAATTTACAAGGGGGTAAAAAAGGCATGATGATAACAGATTTAGCCGTTACTTTGGATAAAATAGTAATTTATTACCCTGAGAAACGTCGTAGGGAAAAGAGAGCTGAACCCGAACAAGTAATGAAATTGGTCTTCCACGCATCAGGGGAGGTTAATTGTAATCTTACATATTCAACTTTCTAATGTACTTTTTAAATGCAGAAGTCAGTGACCAAACTAAAACCTGTTAAAATTTAAGACTTCTTCGTATCATTTAGCTCTACAAACGATTTCTGTGAATGTCAGAGTACTAGCACTGCTGAACTGCACCCATCGAGCACCCCTGTCTCACAGGGAGTGGTAGCAAATGCTTAGGAAAGTAATACCAGAACTGGGAAGCACAGAATGATTCCACATATGGCTCGAGCCTCTGACAAACTGAAAACTATACCAGCTGGTTCAGGTAAAAGAAGTAAACAAAGCAGGATCTATGGTGGAGCAAGACCTCATACTTTTTTTCACACAACTAGCAGCTGAAAAAGTGTGGGCATGAACTACATTGCTCAGTTTCTCTCTCAGCTTAGCCTTCTCTAGGGCAGAAAATAAAAACATTCACTCTGTGTTAGTATACAATAGTGTACTAACATATAACAAACAGTTTAAGAAGTATGAAAAAAAAAAATCACAGCAAGTCAGTATTAATCACTAGAACTGACATCAAAACGTAAAATTGTGGAGACTTACGGTAGATTTTCATTTGTGCTAATAAGTGAGTTGTGCATCATCATAAGGAAGGAAAAGAAGTTTTATTTTCCAGTTTCAAGTTAAGCAAATCTAAATATTTATATATAACAAAAGGTGTGTCTAGAAGGCATATAGCAAAACCAGACTTACCGCTTCGTCATATTTCTGCTGCTGAATATACAATCTTGCTTTCTTTAAAAAGTTGATCTGTTCAGAATCAGAAAGTGGTCTGTGCAAGCAGAAGAAAAAGAAGAAAAATAATAACTCTGTAACAGAAAAATTACTCTGGAATGAAACATACCTTGTGTCAATGCTACTACCTAACTCACCCTGAGATCTTTGCCTTAAGAGATGTTTTCTCTTACGTAGGTGTTTGCATCTAGTACTGCTGAAAATTATATCCCCATGTGTTATTACTGACCGTTGCTCTGGACAAGAAGCACTGTACATAGAAGAATTAAGCAATTTAACTGATCTGACAGATGGTTGTACGCCTGTCAGCATAGGATGAATTGCTGAGGTTCCTCACTAACAGTGGGAGATGCCTAATGATCTCTTTTTGAAGAATAAGAGCTCGTGTCCTGTCACACAGAGAGCTCTTAGCAGAGTCCCTGGAGCAGGGGACAACACAGTTACCTGGCTACACTGAGGTCAGGGACAAAAATCTCACTGATCTTAATGAATTTGATCATCAGTCTAAATACTGCTACAATTCTTCCCTTATAGAAAGCAGGAACACAGAGGGGGAAGTCAGTCAAACCAACTTCCACCAAACAAAGGAAGAAGGAGTCATTTTTCCTGTACCTTTATTTTTTTTCCAAGTTAAGGACAGCAGCAGGCCAGGGGATCCCAGGCTTGCACTGGCCAAGTCATAATCCACAACATCGTCACCGTCACTCTTGGCACCACAGGTGAACTGTCACGGGGTCACAACTCTCTGACAGCTGAGGACCCCTCACGTATTTCCTTCACGCCTTCCACAACGCTGCCACCCAGCAGCATCTCCAGCGCGTGATGTCCCAGTTGCACAACTCAGAATCACAGAATGTTAGGGATTGGAAGGGACCTCGAAAGATCATCAAGTCCAATCCCCCTGCCAGAGCAGGAACGCCTAGATTATGCTACACAGGAACGTGTCCAGCTCCCTCCCTCGCACGTCCCATACACAACCACCAACTTCATGTACTGGGCTGGGCCAAACCAGCACCGGTCTTGGGGTCTCGCTCCTGCTACTGAAACCTGCAGCAGCCACAAGTGGTCACTCGGCCGAACCACAGCGACGGGGTTTGATCTTACGCAACTATTACGTGGAAATGCTCAGTCCTGCAGCTCCCGGATATTCGGGAACCACTTCTGTCTACAGCCCAGAAGCAGCTGATGCATCATCAACAATACATACATACCATCTTTTGAGCTCCAAAATATATTAAAAGGATTCTGTGCCTGGACAACGAATTATTTTCACTAATAGCATTCTGGTACATTTTGGTTCTGCTTCCTCGAGTTCAGAGCGCAGCGGTGTGGAGCTGCAGTCTTCTAAATCACTGCATAATAGGAGCAGTAACGTATCTTACTTTTGAGAAGAGTAAATGAAACAACTGTACTAAAAATGTCTGATTCTTTCAATCTAGAAAAAAACTCAAAGGATGGTATGTATAAACAGGTAGGACGACAGAGGTCCCACGGAAAAGGAAGAAGGGAGAAAAAGATGATGACAAGGTGATGGTAAGCATTTGGTCACCTTAAATTTTGTGGGAAGCAGAGGATTTTAAGAGAACAGAGCTCAAAAATAGTGAAGGGAATGGTAGTTGTTCCCGCACCTTCATGGCACACCCCTGCAAAAACTGACCTCACAGCTGCCAGCCCAGAGCCAGCAAGAGCGTGCCAGGGCTGGCGATGACTCAAGGCAGAATCCGTCCTCCCAGCAGACAAACCAGACCCAAGTACTGGCTCTCAAGGGAATCCGTAACCATCACGTTTCGCCAGGTTTTTTTGGCAGGGGAAAGGGAGCAAAACCACCAGACCAAGGTGGGAGTTTTCACCACAGGTGGAGATTAATAGAATGAAAAAAAAAAGGTATCTTAGCCTTTAGGTAAGGACTTTTAAAAATCTGGAATAAATATTAACCAGCTTTATTTTGGACTTAAATACATCCAAGATGTTCCTATGTTCACTGTCTCGTTTTTAGTGTTTTACATATACTATTTTCTGTGGATTTTATCCTTGCCATATTCAATACAGTATCTTAATAAGCTAAAATTATCTTTCACTTTATATCTTTAGTCATTTAGCTATAAACCCCTTAATTATCTTTTTACTCTCAATGAATCATTTTATTATTAATGAACAATAGCCTTTACCTATTCCTTCTTAGATAACAGCATCTAGAATCTCTGTACATGGGTGGCGTAACAGAATAAATGGGGTTTTTAAGCAGCATAGCCTCAGCAAGTCAAATGCAGCAGGTAATTATTTTGTCAAATGGTGTTACCATTACCAGGTCCATTGTTAATTCTTCACAGCTAACATCGTACCACACATGTTACCTTACTTTCATATGCATGTTTTTTAAGATGCTTAATATACAATTGTCTACAGATTGTAGAGTTCATCAAGTGCACCAGAAACTAAGGACTGTTCATATATAACTGTATCAAAGTGCAAGTTTTACCCTGAATGCAAGGGCTGATTGTCATCCTAAGATATTTTTTTGCCCCTGTAGTAAGCAAAAACTCAAAGAAACAATTAGATTCTACAAAACCCACAAGACTCACCAAATAACAAAAACTCATGGAAAATTTAAATCCAAAAAAGTTAAAGCTTGAACTGTTCTTAGCACCACTTAATTTTAACTTTAAGCTATTATTCTGTCAAAAGGGAATGACAGAAGGCTGTGAATGTGAATGAGCTGGTGATAGTCTGGTATATGTGTATGGAGTGAAGCAACTGAAATGAGTTTTTCATCTGACCCTCCCTACCAGTAAAAATAAATGCCTACCCTACAATCCTTGGAGCGTGGCAAGATTTGCAGAAAACAGTGATCACATTTCTATGACCCACATCCATTAGCAAGTCAGAAGCAGCTGCTCAGCAGACTTCAGTCTTCTAACTTTTCCTATTGGCTGTTGAAGGGATGGGAAGAATAGGACCAGGTCCTCCTAAAAAAGCTAAAGGACAAGGTTATACATCCCCTGAACCTCGCAACAGCCTCAGGATGGAGCAAGGCCATCTGAATAAAGCCTGCTAGGACTTTGTATGGGCTACCTTCTCCTGAACACCACGTAAGGCAGACCTCATTTGCTTTGCTATGAAATTTCTAACTCCAAAACTGTTAGCGGTAAAAGAGGCATCAGACTGCCACTGTCCAAACAACTCCAGAAACAGAATCACAGAATCACAGAATGTTAGAGGTTGGAAGGGACCTCAAAGATCATCTAGTCCAGTCCCCCTGCCAGAGCAGGATCACCTACAGCAGAGCACACAGGAACGCGTCCAGGCGGGGTTTGAATGTCTCCAGAGAAGGAGACTCCACAACCTCCCTGGGCAGCCTGTGCCAGGGCTCTGTCACCCTCACAGGGAAAAGGTTTTTTCTCATATTTTTACGGAACCTCCCATGCTCCAGCTTGCACCCATTGCCCCTTGTCCTGTCAATGGACGCCACTGAAAAGAGCCTGGCTCCGTCCTCCTGACACTTCCCTTTGACGTATTTATAAACATTAATGAGGTCACCCCTCAGCCTCCCCTTCTCCAAGCTAAAGAGTCCCAGCTCTTCTGCCAAAAGCCTGAGCAATCACAGGTTCTCTTCTCCAGAAAGAAAGTCCTGGGCATCTCAGTACCTTGCAATCTGAAAAGAAATTACCCAGGTTTATCATTGCCCCTCTTGCCATGCAGCTCTTTCACTGGCACCTGCCCCGACCTCTGCTACCCACTATTACTGCTACAACCCACACCACTGCTGCTGCTGAAACGGCATCTGGAAAGTGCAGGTGTGAGACCAGCCTGATGGTTTTGCAGGGCTGCTATTCAGAAGTTACACAAGCAACTGAACGACGCTTTTTCAAAGCCTTTTTCAGAGTAGCAACAGGTTTCCCAAATGAAGTCAGCCTCCCGTGAGAGCTGCCTTCAGATGTTCCCAATGTACAACAGAGACGGCACCTCGGAAAGCATCGGGTAGGTAATGGGAGACACAGACCTTGCACTGAACACTTAAAATAGAAGAAACATGGTCGTACGCTTATTCCTGCTCCACAACAAATTCACCCCAGTTAGCAACCCATGAGTGCAGACACTTGATATTAGTGCAATCAAAAGCCAGCCTAAATTTATCATCCCGTCATTTCTTTTGAAGGCACGGCGCACAGCCTTGCAGGACCAGAACGAAATGCACCACGTAAAACCTTTCCACTTCATCAACAGCAGAGAATCATCAGAAAGAAAGTGAAGAGCAAGCGATGCAAAGTCACGAGTTCATTCAGCAAAAGGTGGAAAAATTGACCAAATAAATATTTCAAAAATCAAAGTCTGGAACCATGATGTTTAGTTTCTGTTGAACTTGCTGTGCAGTACAGAGCACATTATGCTACTAGAGGAAATGATCAGGAAAAAACTGCGCTGCAGTTCTATGGACTTTACTAAATTACATATTTACATGAATTTTAATAGCCAGAAGCTGACTTTTCCAATTTTCAAAACGTGTTCAATTCCAGTTCTTTAGACATACCTACTTGAAAGCAAGAATTCTTCTACTGTATCTGCCAAAGACAGAGATATACTATGACATATAAAGACAATCCTTTGCCTGTGTTTTAATTTTGATCAAAGAGTGAAATTTCAAAGATTAAACAAGTTGATGGGTAACTCAGTGATTATTAATCTGTTTAATGGCCTTAATTTTAGTTGTTTACTAAAACATTTTCAGGTAAGTCCTACAAAAACTTGATTTACAGATTTCAGAAGCAAGATGCATATAGTTTACAAATTAAAAAAAAATACAGGGATGTTTTTAGTGTGCTAAAGCTGTGCTAAAGCTGTGCTTTTTTTAAAGGTGCTTCAAATAAACTTACACTAAAAGGTTTATTATGACTTCTTAAAGCCCGGGAGCCTCAATATTCCCTTTCTCCTGAATTCATTTACCTGCTTTACTCCTGCTGTTCCACTGCCAGGAGTTTGAGTCTTGGAGTGTCTAAATTTCAAGCAAATTTTTGTGTTTCTGGATTTTCTGAATACCACGTTAGACTGTAAAATAGCCAGTCTACCTGCAGGTTTGTACTCGGTTATCTTTGCAACTTTTGAAAAAAGAAGCATCAAAAAGCACACTGCAGGACTGAGGCACTCCAAAACAAAGAAAAGGAGTAAGCAAGTCAGTAAGAGGCTCCTGTTTTTAAGTTCTGAGGGTTTCGTTCTTTAAAACATCATGAAATCGAGGGAGGAGGGACACACTTTCACAGGCCAAAGACAGCAAAATACATTGCAAAAACCTACCAGTACACGTACACTTTTGTATTCAGATTTACAAACACACAAAGGAGGCAACAGTGGGACACCAGTGAAACTGGAGGAAGTGGTCTGACTGCTCGTGGTCTAATCCTGGACTGCCAAGTCCAAGGAATTAAAACAGCCTTTTAATTTCCACAAATCAGCATCCCTGATGCATCACATTTGCACATTCAACAGCAAAGTGCCTTAGGATATTTATGTAAATCCTTTCTGCAGCAGAGATGAGAGAAAAAGGAGCAGGCAAGCTAACTGCCAGCTGCCAACTCACTGAACGGAGAAACAATTAAGATAACTGGGCTGCACACAGCAGATTTTGCATGCAAACTACTACGGCAAGAGCTGCGGAGGACCAGAGGCCAGGAGGGAGGAGGTCATGCTCTGAAGACATCCCTCCAGTCTGTTCAAAGCAGAACTGAGAAGCTGGAAGCAAGGAACTAGCAGGGGTTTTGTAGGAAGAGCCAGCAGAACATGATGCAACAGCCTTGGGAAGGCAAACTGCTTAATAGGGAAGATGAAGATCCCTGAAGGAAAGGAAATGCACCATTTTCAAAGTCTCCTCTCTTTCTGTACTGCAGGGGATATGTGCTGACTCTAAATAACAATGCCTTATCTATACTGGAATTCAGCCCACATCTCTGCAAAATGTATGATGATTTATGCCATACACTGAGCTGGACCTCAGCATCTGCAGCGCTGTGCCACGGGTCCTCTTCTGCTCCACAACCCTCCATGTCAAACACAAACCCCAGCTAACACTTCCAATCACTTGCATCTGGAGCAGGCAGCACGTGCTGTGTTCAAGGCAGGTACCCACCAAAACACGTTTGGGCAGGCTCCCCCATACTGATCCTGACCAGCGTGCATCAAGGAGTCAGTAACCCACGTGTCACTTGACCTAAGTAGATCCAGGTCTGTGCTGCCTTGTCCAGCGTGCCTCCAGCCTGTGCTGCACAAATCCCTGGCTGCAGGACAAATCCAGCCAGCTTGTATTAACTGAGAGAACTGATCTCCATCTAGAAGTGCAACAAGAACACATGTGAACCTCCATTATGTTTGACAGTATTACCAGATCACTAGATTTGCAAGAAAATTATATATAGCTCAAATGACCAAAAAGATGGAACCTCTCCAGAGACAAGATTCTGTGCAGCACTGTGGGAACACCCACTTGGACTCCATCTGATGGTGCATGGACACAGAGCATCCAGCATCTGATTTACTTGCTATCTACATTCTTTTTATTTTATCTTATCAAACCAGCTATTTTTTATTAGGCTATTTTTTATCAGGCCTCTCTTATGGAGATCCAGAAAGAGCCCTCTACTAGTAGTCCCTTACCTCACACCCTGGAGCAGAGCATCCTCTGTCCATCCCATCCCACCACCTGCCTATACACCCTCCCTAATCCTCAGTGCATGAAGCCTCACACGTTCCAAGAAGAGGCCAAGGAGATTTATACAAGGAAATAGAGAAATACACATAAATCTTGTGATATTTTATATTATACATTAGCCTCTTAGGTCCTTCTAAAGACCTTACCTACTTCCTACTTGACAGTAAATCCAATTATACTCGGTCCTCCTGCGCAGAAGCTGCTGCCAGTAACCTTTTCACTTACAAACTGAAAGCTGCTGAATGAGCTGCTGAAACTCAAGACCAGCAGGATGCCTGCTTTCTAAGAGGATTGCATCCTCTCCAAGCAGTGTTTAACAGAGTGCTTCAGACACAGCCCATTCAGTGAAAGAGAAGCTGACATTTTTGCCAAAGAATATGTATTTCATAGCACAGGCAATGATTTCTCCCTAAAGAGGTAATACATCTACCACTTAATCATTTAAAAAAAAATAATACTAAGTCATTATTTCCATTTGGGCACTTGTGTCTCTACAGCACTGCATTTCTATTTTTGGTTCACATGTACATGCACAGGTTCTTAAAGCCAAAGGTAAAGGGGGGAGAGCTGCCAGTCTCCCTCACCGACACCAAGGGCTTAGGGGTGCCCACACTGACCTGCTCATACCAGCTGCCCCAGAAGCAGGTGGATGCCTTGATTCCCACGTGGTAACACAATGGGGACAACCAGAGAGAGGAAAAAGCTGGCTGCCTTTCCAGCATTCACTAGAAGTCGACAGGAGCTGCTGTCCCTCACTCTTGATCACATGACAAAGAGGCTGAAATTTCTTCCCCGGTAAATCAGTGCCTCTGCTAAATCAAGGTTTGTCTGGAAACACAAAGTATTCAGACAAGGGGGAGCAGTCGCTGTTAGAAATACCCTTCCCTACCACAACAGCTCTATATTTCTGTCCTGACATTGAATCCTTCATGTTTGCTCACATAATCATTACATTATCACGTTGCATTATCACATGTATCGCAAATACCTCGCATACTAGCTTTTATTTATATAAATGCCATTTACTCAAACAAAACAAAACCAGGATGCTTCAAAGGATGTATTGTGTTTACTGACACGTTAAGGGACCCTATCCCACTCAATGGTGGAGAAGAAACCACTTATTTCACTTTGCTCCAAATGTCAATTTTGTGGAAACAGCTATTGCTTAAGTTTTGAAAGGCCGTCAGACAAAGGGAACAATGTGGTGCTGTATCTCCAGTCAGTAGAAAAAGAAAGGAGGTAATTGTGCATATGGCATTTCTTTGAAGTTTCTTTACATCTTCAAAGACATTACGTTATGAAAGAACTACTTTCTATCACCATGACAAACACATGATGCACCATTCTGTGAAAAGATTCAGCCTACCTCACTGATACTACCTCACAATCAAATCCTTGCAGATGCTTATGGGAATTACATCTCTGTTCATATTGGAATTTAGAGGAAATAGAAGGAGTTACAATTTCATACAATAAGGGAAAGGCACATTTTTATTAAATAGCTCTACACTGCACATTAAAAATGCAGTGACTTTCTATAAAACTATGCAAGTTATAACTTGATTATAAATACAAAAATAAGTATTTGGAATGATTAAAATGCAGTATTCACACAAGATACTTTAAAAAATGCAGCATCAGGATGGTACAGGATTTTTTTCATATATGAGAAGATATGAGCTTGACTGCTTCCTGTTAAAAAAGCCCTTATTGATACAAACTGCTCAACAAAAAAGCACAGCTAGTAGAAAGTAAGCACTGATTATAATTCATCTCTTGTATTTTGTATATGGTTCTTAAACTACTGCTCTTGCCATCTTACTCTGAAGCACCAGAGCTTAAACAGCTGGAAACACGGTCTTCCCTGAGCGCATTGTATACACCAGGCACACACAAAAAGCACTCCTGTGCTTTTGTGTAATCTAATATCTCTAGTACCTGTTTGGATAATCAAGTTACATTAATTGCTTAAGAGGATTTTCATGCAACAACTGATGTGCCATCTATTCACCTCACTACAACGGTCCTTCTGCTACTCCTTGTAGGATTACTTTCAGAGCCCAGCTTTGGGAATACTTCTGCAACAGCAGCATCTGGCCCCTTGGCACGCTCCTCTTCGAATTGTGTCCACTCTGCAGTTGCCTTAACGCACATCAAACGGTCAGAAAGCTACTAAGACAGACCACTTCCCTGGACATCAGTTTTTGTCTGTCAGCATTCCTCAGATTTGTCCTCCCTCACTCTTCCTTCAGAGCATCTGGTATCCTGCTACCTGCTTTTTTTCACACATGAAGGTCAAAGGACTGTGTTTATGTCCCAGAACCCTGCTGAGAAAAGCCTCTGATTTTGCTACGCATTTTTGAAAATGTCTTTCATAGCTGGGAAAAAAGAAAGTTAGGGAGCAGAAAGAAAGGAAACACATTTTGGATAGTAAATCCCTTCATGTAGGTATCCATGCAGAGAAGCCTTCTAAAGAAGCATTCAACATCAGCAAGGGACGCTGTTCTGCTCTTGTGTGTTCATTCCCCTGGAAGCAGGTTGTGCACCTTGTCTTCAGAATCACAAGACACTGGCAGCTGAACTTCATTCTGAAATGTGTTCTAAA
This sequence comes from Trogon surrucura, assembly GCA_020746105.1. Classification (NCBI taxonomy): domain Eukaryota; kingdom Metazoa; phylum Chordata; class Aves; order Trogoniformes; family Trogonidae; genus Trogon; species Trogon surrucura. The sequence goes on along the minus strand of CM036619.1, from coordinate 96,019,512 downwards.
CAGTTTCACGGGTAGCCTCAATATACGCTTTTACACAGATTTGTTCCTTGATGAGGGCACTTCGACAAAATGAAAACGATACGGCTGGCAGTCAGACACATCCTTACTAATAGATATTCAAATTCTACCCTGCCTCAAGCCTGGTCAGGTAGGCACTATTCAAGTTTCAATCACACAACACAATGACCAGCTCCATCATCCTCCTCGCCTTCATTATAAAACTTACAGATGGATTTGGGGCCGGGATGCAGTTTAGGAGCCAAGCAGGAAAGGGCATGTGTCTAACAGCCTCCTTCATATGCTGTGCCTTGTGACAGCCACGCTTCTACTAGAGATGAGATTCCTGGTGGAAATCAGAAGCCTTATATCAATTTCATGGAACTGTAGATTTATAGAATAGATTTATAGAACGTGTTGGGTTGGAAGGGACGTACAAGGTCCTGTAGTCCAACCCCCCTGCAGTGAGCAGGGACATCCTTAACTGGATCAGGGTGCTCAGAGCCCCATCCAGCCTGACCTTGAATGTCTCCAGGGATGGAGCCTCCACCACCTCTCTGGGCAACCTGTGCCAGTGTCTCATCACCTTCAAAGTAAAGAACTTCTGCCTAACATCTAACCTAAATCTACTCTGCTCTAGTTTCAAACCGATGCCCCTTGTCCTATCACCACACACCCTTATACCAGTCCCTCCCCAGCTTTCCTGAAGCCCCTTCAGGTACTGGGAGGCTGCTGTAAGGTCTTCCCGGAGCCTTCTCTTCTCCAGGCTGAACAACCCCAACTCTCTCAGCCTGTCCTCGTAGGAGAGGTGCTCCAGCCCTTTGATCATTTTTGTGCCCCTTCTCTGGACTCTCTCCAACAGGTCCACATCCCTCTTGTGCTGAGGGCTCCAGAGCTGGACACAGAACTGCAGGTGAGGTCTCACCAGAGCAAAGCAGAGGGGCAGCATCACCTCCCTGTTGCTAACATCGTTTAAATAAGGAGTAAAAACAGGCTTGCAATATGGATATGAGCTAACTTAATGCTTTTGGTGCAATATATTCAACATAGATTTAAATAATTGCATCTGAAGGTCAGATCTCTAGACACTTGGTAACATAACACCTGAAATCAAGCTCAGAAACAGGATTTCTCCATCAGATTATTAAAATAAACTTTTCATTGCTATTTCTGGCTGAAAAATTAATTGGGGCTTTTGTTAAGTTGTAGTTTCTATGGAACACATCATTTGTGAACATGTTCTCCCCCTCAGACAAATGAATCGTCAATAGTAATTGTATCAATCTGAAATTTTACATTCAGATTTCTTCTGGAACTCATATCTACATTTCTGTTATACAGACTCTATTCAATTACATACTATAATTTGAATAATTTAAAAAGGGCAGCTCTTAGAGATATCTTTGTTTATTTTCAGGATATCAGTATGCTGAAATGTACATAAAATCTATAATATTCTAAACCAAAATAGTTAATTTTCAATTTCAACATAACTTGATGGTCCAAAAAGCACTTCAGGAATGGATTATACTTCACGAACCTCCAATAAACAACGAAGGAATAAAGCATTATGCTGGAGCACATATTTTCTGAGCTTCAAGTTAGAGATTTCAGGCATCAGAAGGATGCCTGAACAACAACTGAAATCAATGAACAGTGGTGGCAGAAGTTACTCACGTCTGAACGAAAAGACAGCAGTGCCCAGCAGAAAGACAACCCAGAATTGTGCTCAGCTGCAGCAGTAGACAAGGTCAACCACAGATTAAGACAAATTAATGGGCAAACCTGCCATTAAACCTGGGCTGACAAGTCCAAACAACGTACAGCTCTGCAGAAATGCGATCTCCATACTACCAATTACTTTGAAATGTAGCAAGAGATCTCACACTCCAGACACAGAAGCAAGCTATCCCCAACTTTGCCTTTTTAACCTCTTCTGAGAAAGGCAGAGTGTTTATACCCTTCTATATACCCTTTTATCTACTACCACAAAATGCAGTGCCACAGTACAGTCAGCAGAAGAGGGTACATGCCTTTCCCCTCAGTATCTCACTGATTCAAGCAAAATTTGTTTGAAGAACTGATGAGGTTTGCCTTCCACTAATGCATCGGATCATGACCTGCAGCTGGAGCTCAGGGTCACATTCACTGCTCACACACCATGTGAAGGAGGTGGTAACACCTCCACGTGAAGGAGGAGATAGATCTGTAGACAGGTGGTATCTAAAACTATCTCGTGTTTTCCCCCAGTTCCTGCAAGCAAGGAGGGGTTGGATCAGATGATCTTTCAGGGTGTCTTCCATCTCCCAACATTCTGTGATTCCGTGAAGTTGGAACATTAGTTGGAGCTTAAAAATAAGTCAGTGTCCAACCACTTCATCACAACTGTCAGTAACTGGTTAGACAAGACTCCTTGGTAGCTTCCTAGACATGGGCCAAGTTTTCAAAGTCAAGGGGAGTGGTGAAGATTAATGAGAATCTGGCCAAACCCCACTCACTCCTCCACCCTCACCTCCCCAGGACACTGTGGATGGGTACTTGCATTAAGGTGTGAGCATCTGTGGTATGAATCCTTTCCTATTTTCCTAGAGTGAGGATGAACAATATCCTGAGAAACCAAAGAAAGTCTTGACTCATACAACATGCAGGCACAGGCACCTCTTGTAAGGTAATTCGCATATCCAAGGAATTATTTTGATCTCATAATAAAACCTTCCCTGGAAGGACCACTAACTCAAATTCTGATCCAGAAAAGTTTTAAGAATATCTAAAGAAAGTAAAATAAATATATTTTCACACCACACAAAGTAACAGCATGTTAATACCAGGTAGTCATATTTTGAAAGCGATAAATGTCTCGGGCATTTCCACTTAAAACAACCCAACTTATTTAAAAAAACAAAAAATAAAGATACCAGCCCATAAGGCAATCAAAACCACTTGGCTTCTTTAAAGAAAATTCAGCATTAACACATCCTACTTTACAGAATCAGTCTTGTTTCTTGGGGAAGGGTAAAATTTAAACAAGGGCTGTGAAATCAAACTAATAGGCTTCCCCACAGAATCAAAGATAACTGATCATCCTCTCCGTACGGCATTTTTGTTCCATACAGATCAGTAAATTCTGTGATAACGCACCTGTCATTCTTAACAAGAATTTGATCTGAAACAGTCATTGGTACCCAAGATTTACTTGGTTCATGTCTCAGGGACTTGAACCTTTCCCTTTGAAGAAGCTAGTGGTATAAAACACCACAGTAAATCCCTGTTCAGGAAGACAGCAATCTTATCTAGCGATGAAACATACTTCACAGGAAGAGATTCAAGTACTTTTTACCATTCCTATGATTTAAAGATCTTAATTAACACCAGTTTTATTTCCCACAGGAAAACAGCTGCTCTTGGTGACAAAGTGTTTTCAGAGCTCCACTAACCGAAAGCTGAACTGAAGAGTATCACATGCACTCAGAGCAAAGATTTCAGAAACTTTGGGGGGGAATAAAAAGGAAAAAGCAGCTTTAACTGGATAAGATTGAAGGGTAAGCAGGTCAGTAATTGCTCTATACACTAAAAGACAGAGCTTGCAGGTACAGAAGTCGCTACAGAGACTCCTTCACAGCCCTGGAAACACTAACAGTAGGCAGCACAAATCCTAAAGATTTTGAGCTTCTAAAGACTTTGAGCTTCTTTTCTGGATGCAAGGTATTTTGTTTGTTTTTCATTAGAATTTAAATTACAGAGCAAACAATTCTTAGTTCTATTTTTATACACATATAAACAAGAACAGATTGTATTCCTCCCAAGGAATGCTAAAAGAACATAGCAAAAAAAAAAAAAAGTCATAGAAATCACCACACGGTCTATATAAAACTATTTGTCAAAAACTAAATGGAAGGAATAGATGTTTTTAAAAAAAAATCTACTCAGAATTTTAAAATAGAAGTCAATTGTATAGAGTTCTAGTGCAAAGGTTTCATAGTTAGATAAGCACTACCATTTGAAAAAAGACCGAAGAGACCGAATTTCTGTTGTTGCATCTCATTTAAGTACCAGAGTGATAAGATAAACAATCGGGTAAAATATATATAGTTTTTACAGAGACTTACTTGAATGGTGTGAACAGAAATGACAGTGTAGTTTCCTTTTTCTGACTCATCTTAACCTGCATAAAAAAGCATGAAACCATTATATGAAAGTCGCAACAAAACTAAAAATCCTATCAGGAAGTAAACTAAAAAAAAAAAAATCACAGAAGAGCTCTAAGACTTTGGAAGAGGAATGAAATCACACCATCAGTATGTTGTCCAGGATAAGTGTAACTCTTGAGTTCCTGGAAACCTAAATCTGATCAAAGTTAGGCAAAATAAACCACTCTCCAGCCAATGTTTTTCACAGAAGGACTTTTTCTGCTGCTTGCAGAATAAAGGGAACATACGGCTAGAAGAGTTACCAAACTTCAGCGACAACGTCCCTCCATGAAGCCACTATTATTTACGCCAGACGGGAACTAGTACCGTGCAGCAACGCTGCTGAAGCGACGCTCTTAGATCGATTAACCTGCACATGGATGAAAATAAGAAGGATTTGATGCTGTTAGAGTCACTTTGCCCCAAGGCCCTTCAAAACATCTTTAAAGCCTCCTGCAGCAGCCTGACTGGAGTCTCACTGCTGGTGTAAAGCACAGACAGGAGATTTCTAAGCACACTGCTCCCCAAACCTGACAGCTTCAAGTAGCAACCCTCGTGTCTCATCCATCCAAGGCAACATCCTCTCCAGGGAGTACAAACTGTGGTCAGGTCGGTCCACCACAGGAAAAGTAAAAACGCATCTGGTATGCTGAAGCCAGCACGGCACTTCTGCTTCAGCAGAGAAATGCAAAGGAAAATCACCTACGATCCTTCCAGCCAACAAGAAAATAGATAATCTGATACTACAAAATGGCAGAATAAAAATAATATTGAAAGAACAGATTTATTTTTTTTTTTTAAATAATCCTTGGCACACCAATTTAACTGGAAAAGACCTGAGTCACGTCCTTAATTCTTAGAGTCTTCCAGCTGTGGAGTTTATGCCAGCATGCTTCAACTTTGCAGCCAGCCCACCAGGAGCTTCCCCTGCTACCTGCCAGCTTTCCACCACCTCCGAGCTGGGAGTGACACCACTGCTGACGCTGCCAACTTGGTATCCACACAAACTACGTTTGGGAACCTGGCATTCAAGGGACAGAAGGTGCTGATGGTGCTACTCGAAGGTACTCTCAGGCTAGTTCCTTGTTCCACCATTGTGATACAGATTTCCTGACAGGACAACAGTTGTCGCTCTCACCTTCCTGGATGGTTTTCCCTCAGAGCATTTACATGTCTTGACAAAACTCAGATTTTTGGATTTGGGACTGTTCTTTTTCCACAGTTGAAAAGCATCTAATGAAACGCAAGCTTTTCTTGTCTGAATCACATATGTGTTCTCATAATATGATAATATCTGATATTAGATGAATCAAGGCAGAGAAGCCAGAGATGAACGCTGGCAGAGCAAAACAACAATACAACAGCATTAGCTGAAAGTTGATTAGGCCACTAATTTAATTTCTTTACAGGACAGGTGCCTGTTACCTTTTTGATTTGTTTGTGTACTGATCCTTAGTGCCTTTCTCCCAGGCCCTGTTGCAAAGGCAGTGTTTGTCTTTTCAAGTACCTGAACTCAGATTCTACCTACATATTCCATGTAGGTTTACATTAATATCGCTAAACATCAAAAGAATAAAAAAAAAAGTTAGTTCTTCTCTCTACAAAAAAGGTGTTTACTTAAAGCTTTCAAACTCCTTCAGATGTAGTTCACAGTCAGTCAGTCAACATAATCCCAGTATGTGTATTCAGTTTGAGTCCTTTGAATTCCAGCATGCTATATACAGCGTATACTCCAGTTTGACCACAAAAGTGATCCAAGGGCTGGAGCATCTCTCCTGTGCAGCCAGGCTGAGAGAGTTGGGGTTGTTCAGCCTGGAGAAGGCTCCGGGGAGACCTTACAGTGGCCTTCCGGTACCTGCAGGGGCTACAGGAAACCTGGGGAGAGACTGGTTACAAGGGTGAGTAGGGACAGGATGAGGGGAAACGGTTTGAAACTAGAGCAGGGTAGATTTAGGTTAGATGTTCAGAAGTTCTTCACTGTGAGGGTGATGAAACGCTGGAATAGGTTGCCCAGAGAGACCACCTGTGGAGGCCCCATTTCTGGAAACATTCAAAGTCAGGCTTGATGGGGCTCTGAGTAACCTGATCTAGTTAAGGATGTCCCTGCTCACGGCAGAGGGGTTGGACTAGATGACCTTGTATGTCCCTTCCAACCCAACACATTCTAAGATTCTACGACTCTATAATGATTTTACACATAGCAACAACTAACGTCCAAAGAAATATTTTTCTTTACCGCTTGTTTAGTTACCTTAAACTGCTCAAGAATCTGAATAGCGTTGGTAAACATGCTCTCTGCTTTGAAGTGAGCACTATTGTTCAGATATTCCAGAGGTAGAGTTCCCTGCGGAAGAAAAATACATAAATACATACGTAAAACAACTTTAAATGAAGAAACGGGAATTTCTCGAAGTGAATCACAAGCCAAATGAGCAGTGAGAATATTCCAAATTATTGCTGAAATAATTGCTGCAACTCCTTTGAAAACAGTCTTCTCACATAATTTCTCAACATCACAGGGACTGTTTACAATATCCCAGCTCCTACAGGAATGCAAATTAAGTAAATAATACAAGTTGCTAATAAACTATATACAGGACAGTAACAAGACCTCAACCTCTAACCAGAAGCCACTTGTGAAATACCTAGAAGTGTTATACCCAAAGCCTTGCCGGGCCCCAACTCACCCAATACTCATGATGGGAAAACAAGCAGTCCCTGTGCCACCCTAGGTCAGGTGGTTTTCCTGGCATGACCAGCACTGAGAGCAGATGGAAGGACAGAATTTGGGGCAGAGGCTCCAGAAGTATTTTGAAAAATGCACTGTAAACGGGCGTTTTAAATGTGAAACTGGCACATGAAAGCACGTTAATGTCATGCTAATGGTCAATCGGGTATTTACGTGACAGCCTTTGGACTTTGTAATAATACTTGTAAGGAATTTGAAGAAAAAGCCGTCTCACGGTGAGGATACTCACTGTTCACTAAATTAGAGGCACAAGATACCGTCTGAATAAAGTATGCTAGCTTAAACAAGAAATAATTAGACACTAAATTGCAGAAACCAACTTGTTTACAGGCTCAGCTTTCATGACCAAAACCAAGTGTTATTCAAAACATATTGTATTTTTACCATCCCTAAAAAAACCAAAGTAACAAAAAACTTTTCTGTAGCTCAAGAGTATAAAGTCACAGACTATAAAAGGATTAGCTGCCTTTCCAACGGAAAGCATTATACAACATATAAAAGGATTGAATTTATACTCTAAAGATACGTGCACATAAAATTACAAGCAGTCTCCATACCCTACAGCACTTCTCCAGATCTATAATCTTTCCCTTCACATGCCTCAAGTCTTGTCCCTAACACCTTTTCCTCTGTGATGAGCAGACTTCTATAATATAGAAAAACATTCAAACTTCTTACCACAGAATTCAGGGGGAATGGCACACCGATAAGCGAAGCCATCAGCGGTGCTATATCAGCCTGTGCAAACAGAAGCATCCACATTTTAATATAATCCAGGCCTCTAGAGCTAATAAATTCAGTTTAATTTTAACGTAGCTGCATTTGCAAAAGTAAATAGTATAATACTGTGAATTTACGACACACAGCTCTCCTTTACAATATTTTTTTTAGTTTCCAGTAGTCATCACGGCATGATTAGATTCAAAATGTGAGTCTCCACTACTGATAAAGCTCCCAGATTACATTTAATTCAAAAAGCAAATATAAATCCCCACAGTATTTATTCACAGAAATTCAGTGCCTCCTTCCCTGCACTGAGAGGCATACCACTTTTTATGACTATTTACGCCACAGAAAGAAATAATTTCATATTGAGAATTTTAAGCAGGACGCTGAACATCCTGCTCTGCACAGCACTCCTTATTCTGTTTTTCCAGAGTGCTGATTATTCACCCTCTAGCTTTCAGAGGAGGATTCTGCACTTGTGCCCAGTTAGACAGGCCCTTCATTCTAGGCATTTCATAAAATAAGCTACTATTACATTCTACTCGTGACGACAAACACTGCCTCTTACCAGTTCTTTCTTTTCCTTCAGTGTAAAACTATGCACCAAAATTCTTTCTTTTTTTTTTTTCCTCCAGGATAAATCTGAAGAAACTACATTGAACCCACAGGCACTGCTCCAGCCCCAGATCTATTGTGCAGAAACAGACTCCAACCAGCTTTTGCAGAGGACAATACACGTGCTGTGTAATAGCAATGAGACGCCTCGTTTGCTATTTTTACCCAGCCCCACGTGTACCAGAGGACAGAAGCTCTGTCTTTGGGGACCCAGAACCAAGTGACACTTGAGACTCTTCTATACAGACTCCAAACAACATTTCCATAACTCCTGTCAACCTTGAGAGGAAAACTGATCTCCAGTTTTGTACCAGGACTCTGCTGAGAGGAGTTGATCCAGAACATTCCCAACTTCAACCTTCTAGCACGAGTTTATCTGCCTCGTTTGAGCAGGCTTGGAGTCTGTTATTCATATATTTGGTTTCACAGGGTGATAGGAAGCAGGAAGCAAACAAGCTTCAGGTGCACACATCTATGTGTGTTATGATTTGCAAAAACCTGGTTGACTTAGTATCAAGGGTTAAATGGTCCACCTTTTTTTTCCTTCCTTTAGAGTATAAATTGTCAAGTGGCTGGACCATAATCACAGACTGTTGAAAAAAAAAACCCCACGCTTTAACAGAACAGTAAGAATCAGTTTTGACTTGATAATAACAGCACCTTCTTGAAAAAGTGACAAAACAGAGACACTGAAATAGATCTGAAAAAACCTAAACTGGACATAGACAGGGCTAATTTCAGTGTAGCAAAAAAAGTCTAGAGCAGATGCTCAGGAACTTGAGAAACATGGTCATTAGATCATGCTTTCCTTGTGTTTTGCTGGGCACCTTCATAGGACATACTGAGGAGGTGTAAGCTCAGCTCCAAAACGTTTTCAAAGAAGAAAGTAGAGGGAAAGCATTACAAGTTACTTCTACAGGTTTGCAAAACTAAATTCCACTCTGAAAACATGTTAGATCCTACTCAGGTTACTCTCGGATAACTGTCGCTGAGTTTGATGGGGTACCTGGCATACTGTACTGCACTCTTGCTACAAAGGCACATAATCAATTAACTAAAAATGGTGTGATAATGCACCTTAAGGAGGAGATAGGTGATCTCTAAGGTCCCTTCCAACCTAGGCCATTCTATGAAATTGCATGTAGCTGCCACATACGTTAACACGCAATTTAAACATTTTCATGTTCTGTTCAGTAAGGGTGTGGTTCCTGCAAGTCTAACTTCCAGGCAACATATTCCAGGGAAATGCTACGTCAGTGTGATCACTCATTCAAATTCTATAAGTTAATTTACATCACAAAAAACTAATAACGTATGGGGAAAATCTATGAGCTATGAAATTAGGTATGTCTGATACCTGATTGACATCCAGTCTCTTCAAGTTCTCCAGTTTCCATTCTGCAAGAAATAACAGAGCACATGAACAGCTGATCTACACAGATTAAAAGGGACAATTCAGTTGACATTTAATGTGTTGTTTCTGTTTTCTGCGAAGTGTGGTTACTAAAGAAAATTACAATTTGGCTTTAGGATGCTAGCTCAAGAGGGATTACAGATGGAACTCAATAGGCAGAAACAAGAAAATGTGATCATTTCAGTTCACATTTTCTTTTATCCAGCAGAATAAACTGCTGCCTGCAATTGTGATCCAGATCAGCTGAAGGTTTTTACTTTTTTCAGCACAATAGAGTAAGTGATGTATTACTTCCTGTGCCAACTAAAAGATTCTGAACTCAGTTTTAAGAGATGGGCTGCTAAATTGCTTCAATATTTTTTAAAAAAGGTTAATTCAAAGTCCCAAACATACTGGTACAGATTGGTAAAAACACACTTTACGTCTGCCATAATCGACACTGGCCAAGAGCGAGTTTAAAGGGAGAAGTTCAACAATTTAACAACCAGAACAATTACAATGAAGGCAGAGACAAAGCCAAATGTGCAAGCCCCTAAAGCTGTGGGGCATCATACAAAAAGCTGGTTTAAAATTGTATTTTCCTGCTCTCCATTAGCCTCTAAGAAAATAAAGAGGAAATAGGCTATTTTCTTTCAGGGTGGAGAGTTGTTTAAACGCAGAGTTTAGAAGAGTTTGACTTCTTTTTTCCCCTGTCTCCCCTTTTCTTAATGCTTAAATTTCCTGCCCCACTACCCAGCACATTAATATAAGCAGGAAAACACAACAACAAAAAAACCCCAAATCCTTCAAAAAGATGACACACGGCTGTTTTTCTTTCATTCAAGCTTAAAAAATATCAGATACACAGGAAAACATGATATGGGCTGAAAGAAACTGGCTGATAGCGTACTTAAAATACTGCCAATGACCTACCTAGAGCAAATCTCAGTACAGCCTCAGCTTGGGAACCAACCTTAATGTCAGAAACAGGGCTATGGCCACCTGCCTCAGTACACACAGAAAGCTCAACAGGCCAGTCACTGCCCTGCTAAGACCAAAAATGACACCTCAGAAACAACACAGAGGGAAGTAGAAGTCTGCCCGGCACCTCAGACCACTGATGGTGTAGCTGTGTTGGCCAAAAACATCCCTCAACCTTACATGAAGCAGAAGTTTAAGTGCACCAGAAAGGGGCTTCACGAAAAAGATGGGTAAACCATCCCTCAAAAGCCTGGCTCAACCTCATTTATCTTCTCCAAATAGGCATTCAAATCCTAAGACCATATCACCCTTGTTCCATCTTTTGATACACCCTGTCTGTCACAGACCCAAATTTGTCTCAGCTGCAAGTGACCCAAGATGGGAAACATCCAAATTTGCATCATGGTGTGTACCAAACTCATTTTCAGCAATTAGTTCACACCATTGCTAGCTCTGGAAGTCTGAGTAACAGTCCACTACTATTTGGTCCCAAGAACCACCTGAAGAGCAGTCACGTACCTTAACAGCAGTGAGACACACGGTTACAGTGAGCTCCCATGACAAGACAGGGCAAGTATTATCAGCATTAATCATAAATCACGTTAAACTCACACCAAAATGAACAAGTTCCTTTCGCTTCCCAGAAAAGGAAATAGGTTTGTATTTAGTCTAGGCGTTCCTGCTCTGGCAGGGGGATTGGACTTGACGATCTTTCGAGGTCCCTTCCAATCCCTAACATTCTATGATTCTATGATTCTTGAGATACAGACTCTCATATTTGTGTTCTATAAATGCATTGTTTGTTTTCCTTTAATAACATGCTGGAAAACCATCCACACTCACACAATGTGCTTAAGGTAGGAAAAAAACCGCAGCGCTGCCAGAGAAACACCAAGCCTTGTCAGAAGCTTTTACGTTTCTTTTTCCCCTACTCAGATGTTCCCAAAAGGCAGAGTTGAAGACATCTGCCTTGGTGCAGGAACCGTAGGGGACAGACCCCCGGAGCTTCCAAGGACCAGGACACATCTGGGGACTGCCCAGGCCAGGCCGTGCTCCCGGGATCGCGGTGCCCCGGGTGTACGTGCTGCACACGCCGGTTTACAATCCCAGCTCTCTGTTTAGGTCTCCTGTACGGTGCCATTTGAGAGGTTGGGTTTTTTTCTTTCTTTATCCTGCCCTGCTTTTACTGCAGCCCACTGGGTGGTCAGATACAAACAGTCCAGGGAAAGCAGTCGGTTCAAGAGGCTGAGGCTACATGAGCCAAAGAAAATCTCCTGTAAAACCTCACAGAAGCAAGAATCATGAAGGGGTACATTGGGCTCCCTCAGTCATGGCAAAGCAGGCTGAGTCTCCTCCAAAATAGTCAAAAACAACTACCCCATGTCCTCCTGCCTTCATTTACAAGCTTCCCTGGACTTGTGCCCCAAGGCCACTCAGCAGGGCCTGAGAAGCCGGAGAGAGCAGCTCAGGATTCTGTTTTTTTTCCTCATGAAGGGTTAAGCCAGTGGCCAAACATGTAATCCTACTTGTCGCCCAAAGGATGCAGGGCTGCCATCCCAAAAACCCGAAGGAAGGCAGAGCACAGGTGAAGGGACTCAGGAGGAAGAAGGCATCCCAGAGCAAACATGGTGCCCTTCACAGAATCACAGAATGTTAGAGGTTGAAAGGGACCTCAAAGATCATCTAGTCCAACCCCCCCGCCAGAGCAGGATCACCTACAGCAGAGCGCAGAGGAACGCGTCCAGGTGGGTTTTGAATGTCTCCAGAGAAGGAGATACCACAACCTCCCTGGGCAGCCTGTTCCAGTGCTCTGTCACCCTCACAGTAAAAAAGTTTTTCCTCATATTTTTGTGGAACCTCCTGTGTTCCAGCTTCGACCCATTGCCCCTTGTCCTGTCAGTGGACACCACTGAAAAGAGCCTGGCTCCATCCTCCTGACATTCCCCCTTGATATATTTATAAACATTAATAAGGTCACCCCTCAGCCTCCTCTTCTCCAAGCTAAAGAGATCCAGCTCCTTCAGCCTTTCCTCATAAGGGAGATGCTCCACTCCCTTCACCATCTTTGTGGCTCTGTGCTGGACTCTCTCAAGCAGCTCCCTGTCCGTCTTGAACTGAGGGGCCCAGAACTGGACACAATATTCCAGATGTGGCCTGAACCAGGGCAGAGCAGAGGGGCAGGAGGACCTCTCTTGACCTACTTGCTACTCCCCTTCTAATCCACCCCAGGATGCCATTGGCCTTCTTGGCCACAAGGGCACAGTGCTGGCTCATGGTCATCCTGCTGTCCATCAGAACCGCTAGGTCCCTTTCCCCTGCACTGCTCTCCAGCAATCCATGCAGCACATTAATCTTTCCATGACAAACTGGACAGACCAAGTCCTGCCTGTTGGCACCACTTTGGGTGTACTGGCCCTCGATGGCAGTGACAAGAAGAAAGATAATTCACAGAGCTGCCTCCGGCCTGTTTGCACTGAACAGAGCACAAGATATTGGTCAGCATTAGAAATATTCTGCTGTTTCCACAAACTCTTAACTCGGAGAAATCAGGAAAGACTGTCAATGGATGCAAGAACTTGAGGACTGGTGCATGGAGTTGCAAATATAAGTTGGACACCCACATACATCAGTGACACAGGAGTCTTGAAAACACTCTCCTGCACACAGTCTCAGCTGCATTTGTATCAAGCATGAAAGGCAAATTCAAAGAATTTTTCAAAAGACTGCTTTTAAGCATCTCTTCTTTCATATCTTAGCTTTGTGAAAGCATCTGGGATTGTAACTTAATGCAGTAGCTGAACTGTATTGACCTGCAAAAGTGACAAGTTCCATTTCCACAACAATTTTTTTCATTACTTATAACCTACATAGCCTACTAGAAGCTATAATGTAGTACCATAGAGAAAACAGTCACTCTTTAAGAAGATAGTTATTACTCGATTAGAGATTCAAACTCCCAGGATACTCACAGAGACTCAAATCTCCAGTAAAGATTATCCCCAGCAATTAAGAACTTGTAAAGATAGTATCTAAATAGACAAACAACATGCTTAACAGCTGGAAAGCTGCCGAGCAAGTCCAAAACAAAGGGACAAGTTTCTGATCTTTGCTTTAGGGTGTTTGGTTTTTTGTCTGGTTGCTGGTTTGGTGAGGTTTTTTTTTAAGCCATCAGAAAGAAAATAAAAAGCAGGCACAGCAGGGTGCAGACACATTCCCTCCTTTAAGAAAATACACGTTTCCTAACAGATGACAGCCAAAAAGCTCTCCCTATTGTGTACCTGTAAGTCTTCTCAATACTCATCTGTTTTGAAATGCTCTCACACCATTTTCATCACTACTTGAAAGTCAAACGCTGAGGTTTGTACTAAAGCTGCGCAGAATCAAAGAAACTGGCAGCTGTAAAAATCAACTATTACAGATCGACCCTTAGAGACATCAAGTGTCCTTAGAAGTCCAGCAGATCAGCCATCACAAACACCAAAATCATCTGGTTTTACTCTGTCTTCTACTTTTTATTCTACGGCCCATTTTCAATTTTATCAGAGTTTTCATAGTTTGATAGCAGTAGTTAATCACCAGTGTTAGCATAGTCTATATCTGAGAAGCCCTGTTTAATCTGTTACCAAATACCTTCACAGGAGCAGGGCAGGGTTAAAACTTTAGGGCTGAAGTACTTTTTGCCTGATTTTTCCTCTCTAAAGTAGTTTGACAGACAATACAATAAAATAGAAAATCATTACCTCATTGATTGCGAGTAACAAACTGAAAGATTCAGGGCAAGAATGGCACATATGAAAAAGAGCTTTCACAGTTTAACCACACTGAAATCTCAATGGATTTCTAGAGCTGTGTAAGACAGTATTTCTTACTTTATTCAAAATTATTTTTTTTTGAAAGTTTACTCTTCTTAAATAAATTAGGAAGGGGAAAAACAACAGCAAAGAGTCACAGTTTTTCAGTGAGAAAGACTGTTCACATTTCCACCCTACACAAAGCAAGTCGTAGTTGCTGTAGCAAAGCAGAAGACAGTGATTGATAATCAACAGGCAGAATGGGAAAACACCTCCCTTTTCACCAAAACCTTGCACTTAAGTTTTATATTTTTCCTACCTTTCAAAAAATTGTCTTCAAAGAACTGGGACGTGACTTTCTGGGGATAATTCACCCCAGCACCCCAAACAATCAGTGGTGTTAAAGTTTCTGAGGGATGACCAGCTCCATGGGATCCTAGGATACACCAAACCAAAAAAAAAGGTAAACTTTAAGACACATGGTGTAAAAACCAAACAAAACCTCTCTCTATATATGTGCACACATGTATTAAATTCTTTCTACAGTATACACACTAAAACCTTGTTACAGACAATGTATTCCAGCTTGATAGCTTATTTTTACGCCACTAACAATAAAGACTAAATACAAGTTGCAATTTGGGAAAACTGTACCATTTAAGCGAATCCTATAAACATACAACTTTATATATTAAAAAACTCAAAGTGTTAACATATGGAAACACAACCCAAAGTATTTGGAAGTCTCAAGGTGTAGAGGAGTGACCTGCTCAAAACCACACACACGTGTCTATCCTGAGCATCCCTTGGAAACCAGGGATGATTCAGTAAAATTAGGCATATGCCCAAAGAAATCAGCTGATCTTTCGTCCCCAAATAAGGCCTAAAATTCCATTTTAAAAGCAGGAGATAATATGCATTGCAACTGTCATCCTTTCCACAGTGATACAAGTTCATTTTTATGGTTTTAAAGCCTGGTAGCACACTCCTCTAAAACTCATAAAACATGACTGAATTCCCCAAGGAAATTAATTCCCTCCAGATTAACGTATCAACCACCAAACCCAATCACTATGGCACAGCTGAAAAGCCATCTTTGCTTTCTTTAAACAACCCTAAGCTTAAGAACACACAGGTCTGGGGTTAAGATTTCTGAAGGCTCTGCTGGATAAAGCCCAAGCAGCCGTGTCTGATCCCAAAGCTGATCTTGCTTTAAGTAGGTGCTTGAGCCTCCTGAGATCTCTATAATAATATACCATATATACAAAAAACATGTATGCAAAACTTTATTAAAAAATATGATTACTTTAAATAGACAAAAAAAAGTCTGAATTAAAATCTTATTGCAAGTGGCAGTCAGCTCAACAGTAAATAATATTCAAACCAGACTAATTTGCAAATGATGCAGATGATAATTAGGCTGCTTTGGAATAAATACATGAATACTTTTGTCATCTCTGATAACAGAAAAAAAGTCTGCATCCCTTCCATTTCAAAAAATTTAGGATTTCACACACAAACTAAGAGGTTGAATTTTGCCAAGACCATCCCTGAAGCATCTTTTGTTCAAAAATATCATATTTAAATCTAGCTGTGCCATTAGTCATGCCCTTCACAAGTGTCCTCTGTGGGTACCAGCCTGGCCAGCGACCTGCCTCACTCTCCCTCCTGTCCTCTCAGCTGCTTCACCTACACTTCAGAGCCAGCCTCCTCTGGAAATACCACACAGCAGTCCCACCCTTTCCGCTGTGCCTAAAAGGCCAAAAAAAAGCAAAAAGGCTCCCCCCCCACAAGTTTTTCACCAGCTACCGGACAGGTTTTTCACCTGCAGCCAATCAACTATTTCCTAATTTGCCTGGATTTCATACATGAGCAACACATAAGCAAATCAAAGCAGGGGCTCTAAAAACCTCTAATCACGCTCCAGATACTCACTCAAACTCAACATCTAAAAAGACTTACCCCAATCTGTCATTCCATGGTCAGAAGTTAAAATAAATGCAGTTTTCCCATCATTTCCATAGAAATTGTCAATCATTGAAGTGATTTCTTCTACACCCTTGTCAACTATTTTAATATTCTCCTTGTATTCCCTTTAACAATATGAAAAAATGTTGTTAGATTCAAGGTGGTTCTCACACTTGGTATAAAGTGAGTTATCCGTGGTCATAAAGTCCAGTTCTTTGATTATAGGCAGCTTTACCCTCTACAGAACCTCAAGATAACAAAAGGAATCCCAAATGCAAAATCTCTTCTCCTTTAAGTCTAAAGATTTTGAAAGTATGCAAGGATCAAATAAAGACATAGCATCTTGCATTCAAAGAATGCGAGGAAATGAAAAGAAAGTTCTCAAAGAACTCATTTCAAGATGAATTGATGAGTTAATGGCTGTTAATCTAAACTCTTCCCTGCTCAGGTGTCCCAAGGAAAGCTAAAACATAACGCTGGAATTCGCAGTCGTTATTCCTGAGCTTACTGTCGTCTATAAATTCAACCGTACCATTTCAACCATGGGGAATCTGAGAAGTGTTCCCATTTTACATTTAAAACTGCAATTTGCTACATATCCTCTACATTATACGTGGACTGTAACTAAGACAGTCTGCTAAAAATCAGACCTGAGTACAGGAGTATATCCCGGCACATTGTATATCGCAGAAATCTGTGACTTCTACAGAGGAGACCTCGAAACCAAAAAATCACCAGAAAATTCAGAACATAAATAATTATGGTAACATATATGACCTATTGCAGAAATGCTCAAGACTCCAGGTCTTGTTTCGGACCTGGCAAATAGCACTGTTACTGTAAGCATTTCCAACTAGTAAGAAAGATGATCAATGTCTCAGTTACCTTGAGTTTGGCCGATGAGCGTGTCCATTTGTGTCTATGCCTAGCAAATGCAGGAACAGAACCACTTTCTCTTCATTCAGTGCAGAGAACAAGGTTTGATTACTTCTGGAAGAATTAAAGAAGCTCTGTGTGGAATAAGCCATTAAGATATTAATCTGAGTGCAATGGAAAAAAAGATGATAGCCAGCCTATTAAAACTGAAACACAGCTGTTTTCTTGTCAAAATACTAGTAGTTATTACAGTTACAAATGAGTAAAACTAATCACTCCCTAAATCACTTCTCAGAGAATAACTACCATCAGTACAGTCAGTTCAAAGTTTCAGCTTATTTAAGGTAACATTCCTCAAGCGGTGGGGTCTTTATGCTATTTTTTTTTGGTGGGGTTTATCTTGTTCGGTTGGGTTTTTTTGTTTTAGTTTCTTTAGGCAGAAATAGGAGATAACTGCTCATCATTTCTTCTCTGCCTCCTATATAATCACAGTGAACCATTCCTGAGCACCACTTATGCCTTTACGTTTCCACTGTCTTAGCTTCAGGCTGGAAGCAAAGGTCTCATTTTCCTCTTGCTTCGGAAGGTCCTGCAGGATGGAGATCTCAAGCTACAACTTGTTTGCAGAAACTAAGACAGAACAAAACAAGACGACTTTTGCAAATACATGAACTGCAGAACGTGTATCTGCCTTGCACGTGTCCTACTTAAGCATCCCTGAGGCAGATGCCGGGGAGGATTTTCCCCTCGGATTGAATAAGTCCTGACACGGCGATGCTGTGTCAGACCAGCCGTATTACCGCAATGCAAAATGCTGGCAGTTATTCCAGCCTCATCTCCTTAGTAACAGCACTGCCCAAGGAAACGAAGTTGGGTAGGGTTTTACCTCAAAGAGCACCCCGAGAACCTTTCAGCACACTGATATCAAGGAAAGCATCTTCAAATTTCACGCAACAGTCCAGGGAAAATGCCAGCAGAGCCAGCAACCATTTCTGCCAGTAAAGGACTGAGCAGTCCACCACACACCTGTGATAGTGGTGGAGCTCTTAAAAACCTAAAGCTCACACCTTGTGTAAACCAAAGTCACTGCACGCAGAGGAAGCTCACGCTGGCAGCAGCAGTACACCAGTACACCAGAAAGCTGTGGCAGGAAGCCACGGCACTAGGCAATCGCACCTTTTTTTCCTCCCTGAATATACGCAAGCCGCGTGGACTAATATTTGCACACACTCAGCTTCAGCTCTTGTCTAAACAAAATCATGACCAAAGTCCAGAGACATTTTAAATAAGGACACAGGAATAAAATCCGACCACATTCAACAGCAATATAATAGTTGTATGGAGATTTCCATCTTCCACATGGTAAGTCCACCTGCACATATTTGATCGCGGACTGAAGAAGCCTTCCAGACCCACAGCAGCAATTTGAAGGATAAGGCATAAATGGTTTTCTTTTTTTTTTTAATTAAGTAAAAGGAAACAACAGCTCAAACCAGACAAACAGGAAATTCCCCAAAATCAAATCTTAACATGTAGATCAATATTAGAAGGCAGGTATTTTTCTATTACAGACTAAGTGAAAGAAACTTGTGAGGAAGGGGAGACTTGAGCTTCTCCTCTCCCACCAGATGATTCCCTAAACCCCTCCAACATTCCCAGCCCCAGCCACCTCGTAAACCAGAGCACCAGCAGCCTGAAGACCTTGCCCAACCTCGAGTTAATTAAGAACAGGACGACAAAAGGGGGATGAATGTAACCTAAGATGTGGCATATTTTCCCAGAGCAAACAGCAAACACCCCACGGAACATTTTTTAAAACGGCGTGCTGAAAAAAACAAATAGGAAGCTCACCACAAGGAGCTGTCTTAGGCAGATAAAGGCAGTGAGTTGGTACAGGGGATACCGAACAGTAGAAGCAAAAACCAGGTCCCCTTGCTGCAGAGATTGCTGAACTGTTTGACCAGCACTATCCTCATATCTCCATGTAGCCTGCTAAAGCCATCTTCTTTTTGGTACTCAGCCTTCATAAAACTTGAGACCTACTGCCACTCAACACTAGTTTCCCAGCCACTACTATAAGCTAACTATCTCAATTTTTCATGGTTCCCTGTTATTTGCCCTCCTGAGCAATATAACCTTCCTTGTACACTTAAGCCAGATGCCATCAAGAAGTTTCAGGGATAGGAGTAAACAACAAAGAGGCTGAGAGAACTCAGTTTCTCCAGTCTCGAGAAAAGGCAGCAAAGGAAAGATCTACAAAAGCCTGCTGGGTGAGCGAAGATAGAGCCAGACTGTTCAGATGGCCTTGGTGATGTGACAAGGGGCAAAATTCCAGTAAGATAAAGAGACTGTAACTGTAGCCAGACATTGGAACAGATGTTCAAGAGGTTTTTGAATTGCTGCCCTTTAAGATGCTCAAAACTTGACTGGGGAAGGCGTGAGCAGCCTGCTCTAACTGAACCTCCTTCCTGCAGGGAGCTGGACTCAACGCTCCCTGACTCAGCTTTCTTCTAACCTACTTTTTTTCTACAGTTCTGGCAACCCACAATAAATAATGCCTTGGCTACAATTGATACACAGTTTAGTAAGATCTACAAAAAAAGTTTCCCATTAAAACATTCACAGTAAACTCTAAAATTAATTACAATGTAATACTAATTAAAGTATTACGAGAGATGTTTGGTTACAACCACATGAAATCTTTTAGTATCATCTCCCTCCTTGGATGGGAGAAAGCAAAGAAGAAAAAAAAGACTACCTAAAAGGTCTAGCAAATATATGATTTAGTGATATCTGACCAAAATACAGGCTCCACAGTTGTTTAAGTAAGTTGTTGGGGACCATTTGTTCTCCCAAACAGAGCTCCTCATGGCCCTTTAATAGAGCTGATAAACAGTTGCTGACTGCATGATGTACAGGGAGAAAGAGACCAAATATTCTCTTTTCACAAAGCTCTTTGTACACAAATCCAGGACAAATTAATTAAATCGGTTGATTCAAGCTGTGCACCCTGCTTTCTGCTGATGTGAGAGTTTAAAGTTATACCAGATTTTAGACGTAAAATAAATGTGCAAAGGCAGGATAAACATCTATACGCCAGGTTTGTATCAGCTGAGCACGCTCAGGCAGAAGGCTCCTACACATATTTACAATAAATCCTTCAACCTTGTATTCCTTTTTAGTGCAGAGCAGATCCACTTAGAGCAAATCCACTGGCAGAAATCAACATCAGGTCATGGCCCTGTCTGCAGAGCTCCAAAGTTGACCATTGTGCAGTTCTGGACTCCAGCCCCCACCCTGCATAGAAGGGACAGTTTAAAAGCTTGGCCTGGCCTTCTTCCAGCAGAAAGGGGCCAAAGGAAGAAGGAAGCACTGTGCTCAAAATCAGAAAAAGGGGGGGAAAAAAAAAAAAGAAAAAAAAAGAAGGAAAAATGTTTTCCATCTGCACCTGCATGTCCACTTAAGTCAGAAGACATCAAACGAATATCTCTAGTACATCCTACCCTGTGGTCATGATAAATTGTGGTTAGTTATTACTGAGACTCATCTCCAAGACTGTTGGAGATTGTGGAATTTTAATCATTTTATCCTAAAAAAGAGTTCAATCTTATAAAATTGTTTTTCACAAAATATTTTAAAAATCAGAAATGCATTAAAAAGATCATTTTTCCCCCTGTTAGTTAACCTAAACTCCCAGCATTTTGCTCCCTAGTTTTTCTTTAGCACAGACTCAAACTACGATCTAGGCAAAGGTTATTTAACTGAGAATCCCAAAGGACAAACCAAAAAAAAAATGAAGGAAAAGCAGAATTTAGATTTTCAGCAAATTGTCATTGTTACTTAAATACATCACCACACCAGCACGGCTGAGGGTTGTTCGAGTTACGGCAGCAAACTGACCTCGGTTTCAGTCAGCCTCATGTTTTATGCTTCTGAAGTCATCACTGACATCTAACTGAAAAGGTGACTAATAAAACGAATATTTTACACTAGTCAATCAAATGCAGTATGAAATTTAGATGGACAAAATAAGTCTTTCAGATAATTGTGCTGGTTCCAAGAGAAAAGTTATCAGGAATGATATATATATATATCAAGCGTATCATTATAGTTTGAAAGAAAAAATGCCATTAGGTTTTTCGAAGCAAAAAAACCATAGTACCATCCTCACATAACTGTGCAGCTCCACATGACAGCAGGGTGCAACTTTAAGACAACAGCTACTCAAGTGTAATTGACAGCCCAATTTGATTTGTGTTATCCATAGGGATTACAACTCACAATCCCGGTATAAGTGCAAATTCATGGAGAGGATGGTAGTTAGAAAATATATCCTTTCACCTGCAAATTCAGAAAACCACTTCCTTTGAAAATTAGCAAAGTATACTGCACTTTTTCACCCTACACCGCTGTCTAAAGCGGATCAAGCCTTGGCTTCCTAACACTGAAGCTGATTTGGTCTACTGATTTATTTGCTCCTCTTTTTTGTTTGGTTTCATTTGTGCTGGTTAGCTTCTGTTAACCTACGCAGCCCAGAGTCCTTGTGGAAAAAAGTTTTAGTCGGTCTCAAACTCCATTAACATTGTTATGAGATACAGAAAGTAACTCACCTAACTGCTCCACTGATACAGATATTTATACACCAACGCTCACTATCAGCATTTCTTAACCCTGAACAAGTGAGGTAGCATAGAATAACATGAATATAGGAATTAATGAATAATGAAAAACCATGTGCCTTGGGCTATTCATACTTACAGTGACAGCATCACAGAAAACAACAGTCATGAACCAGCAGCGACCCAAATCAGCTCAGCAGAGCACCACAGGAACCACTTATACTGCTCCAGGGCCTAAGCTGTCCCTGTCCCCCTCCAAACTACCAGTGACTCCTCTGGATTTCAGATTATATGCAAATTTAAGACAAAGGAAAGCAAACAATGTCTTTAAAAGGTACTTTTATTAGTGATTTTTTTTCACTAGCACTGAAAGACAAATGCTTCTTCTAAGTTTCCATTACACTAGTCATGATAATCAATTCAAGCAAGTTCTTCACATGACCCCAAGTGATAGGTCTTGCTAAGATCTCTTACTTTTCAGTTCTGTGATAAACACATTCTATGTCAAAGTTAACATCCAGCTGTGCTTTTTATATACATGTAGCATAAAAAGATCCTCTGTTCACCTTAACATGATCAAAAACCCACGTGTCAAGCTTGGCTGCATCTTCTGCTCCGAAGTCTTCACTTTCTGCCGTGTAACAAAACGTATAAACGTGATCTCCAGTAGCACCTGCAAAAAAACAATGTGGATGGAATAGGAGACAGAGGAAAGTCTCCTTTGTTTTCTCATAGTCAAAAATACATGAATATTGATGCACAGGAGTAGAAATCTATCAAGAATGACAATCCTGAGAGAATCAAAGAAGTCATTATTTTAACTTTCTCAACATTTATGGTTTTTCGAAGCCTGCACACCACTGTAATTCATGAGCTTATCACCACCTCAGAGGAATGAGGAACGATGTCATCCAGTATGCTCAGGTGAGGAAATAAAATACGGAAAACCAAATAGGAGCAGAACAAATCCCAGATAAAAGGAAATTAAACAGAACTAAGTTTTTGTTAAATTGAATCATAGAAGAAAATGTCCTATCAATGAGGCCTTTCACACAGGGAAACATCATATATTACATATAAGGAAGGCAGCAGGAGGGATATAAATTAGTTACTGTACATCAATTCTAGGAGACAGCAGGATGGAAAGCTAAGTGGACAACTTCAGAAAGGCAATATTCAAAGCGTGAACCTTTAAAACATGGATTCAAAACATAAAAGGGAGAACTACCGGACTATGTTCAGGCATAAAGTACAGCGTGAGGGTCACCGATGCAAAACCACAACATCTGGACAAGGCAATTTAATTGTGTACTCACTGTCAAGAGAGCAAAGCCAAGAAAGGGGGAGGAAAAAGATGAAGACCTAGAAGGAAGTAAAATTCTGAAGTCCCGGAAAGACCTAAAGTTAGGTGGGGTTTAATGAAATAATAGATTACGATACAGTCAATGGCTGAGACGTTACAGCTCAGGGATGCGATTTCTACCATGACAATGTAAACTCCCAGAGGGAAAAATGTTCTTCATTCAGCTGATGGCCAGAGAGAACATCACTGATCTGCCGGATGTCACAATTATATAACGCAGTTCTGTAAGCTTCCAGGCTTGCGAATGAACTAATACCCCAGTGTAAGAGAGCTGTTTAACCAAGACTATGTCCAAACCCACACAAGGGATGCAGGTATTTCAGGCCAGGAAGATGAAAGCTGGTTTTCCGATTTTCTCCCTTCAGCCCCCTAGCAGACACTACTACTACTTATAAGCCGATTGCTGCAGTTCTCACAGTATAAAAGCAAAGGAAGAAAATACTTCCAGGCATTAAAAAGTGAATTAAGGACTTTCAGCTGGTGGATAAATAAGTTCAAAAGAAGAAATAAGCCTTGGCCATCAAGGTCAGGACGACTGATGGTCTAAGAGGGCAGAGCACTGCACTATTTTTCCATTGTGTCACAGAAAACGAGAGAAGACCCGTCTTTGAGGGAGGCCACACCAAAGAAGCCAAATGAAAGGATGCAGTTTGCAGACTGGGCAAAGGAACATATCTAATACTTACCCATTTGTAATTTCTACCAAAGCAAAAGAAAAATACCCACCCAACCCTGCACTGCTATGAAGAGAAACAGCGGCAAAACGAAGCCATACTAGGAAAGTTTAGGAGTGCCTGCATAGCTTATAAAGTAATTGTGGGTTGTTTGTTGGGTTTTTTTTTTAATAAGAAACCACACTATGCAAAATGTAATAAAATGTTTATTTCTGTCGTTCGAGAGGTGGCAGGCAACATTAAGTCTGGGGATGAGGAAGTAAAGATGGGATAGAGAAGTGGAAGGAAACCAAGGATGAAAACATGCTTCAGAAGAGAGCACAGAGCTCTGCTGGGTTCAATGTTGCCATTATCACAGAATCACAGAATGTTAGGGGATGGAAGGGACCTCAAAAGATCATCTGGTCCAGCCCCCCTGCCAGAGCAGGATCACCCAGAGTAGGTCACACAGGAACATGTCGACGCAGGTTTAGCTCAGTGGGTTGAGCGTGGTGCTTGAAACACCAAGGTCACGGGTTCGATTCCCACGTGTTGCCTGACCTAGTCAAGAGGCGGTGTCCCTGCTCACAATGGGGAGGTTGGATTAAAATGATCTCTGAGGTCCCTTCCAGCCCAGGCCATTCTATGATGATGATGATGAAATAACTGTGGGGGACAAAAACTCCTACACCAGATATCACTTATTCTTTTTGCAGACTTGTCCAGCCCATCACCTCATGCTCAGTATCAATATTCAAATATGAGGGTCAGGGATCGAGTTATTACCCTCTTACTGTAAGATTTACATCCTGCGGAAGGAAAGCTCTTGCTTTGCTAGCAGGGCAGGTCCTGGGGACAAGCCTTTCATGGGTCAGAGTCCAGACCTGCAGGAGACATTTGCTAGAAAATTCTGCAGGCACAAAAGAGGTGAATAAAGAATGAAGGCACAGGGAAAGTCAGACTCTGAGTCAACAGAGAGTGGGCATCAGAGAGCTGTCATCAAATGCAGGCAGGTGAGGAAATGTGAGAAATTCTGCATTTTTCTTGGTGCCCTGTAGGAACAAGGAACTAGAAGAGGAGACAGAGAGGTCTGTCTGTCCAGAGTAACCCTGACAAAGGTTTGTCCCAGTTGTCCCCATGGTCTTGATGACACCTTTCTTTAAACTCACGCTAAACAATGACCCTAGCCTTGCTGCTAGTTTCCAAGAGAGAGAAAGGGAACTTGTGGAACAAATGGCAATCTGGGTGCAAAGGACTAATATTTACTTTCCTTAACAGAAGCAACAGCCTCAGCTCCTTTTTCAGCACGGCATTTAATACTCTGGATTACGCTCCAGCCAAGACCCATGACAAAACAGCACAAGGCTGGACTGCTCAAGTCAAACCTCAAATTCTGACCAGTCTAGAAGAAAATCTCCCAACTTTAAGGAGCATTCTGAAAATAAAATAGGCATTTTCAAAGTAAGTTTTTTTTCCCAAATAATTTCAAGGTCATAATCTAAAAATAGGATAAAAAATAAGGTTAAAATTAGCACACTGGATTTGTACATCTTCACTACTAGAAACTAACGCTTTCTAATTCTGCTTCAGTAACTTGCAGACCGGTTCCAAAGATACTTCATATATTTTCTTAAACAATATTCACACAGTCATTGAGCCCTCAGCAAATTTAGATTACATGCATATCTATTTTGATATTTAAAGAGATCTGTGAGCATTTTATTTAACTTCTTTATAGAATCCTCAACCATTTCACCAAAATATTTATTTTATAACAGGAAGAGGACATGAAGAACACAGACAATGGCAGGAAATCAAGGATTTTTATCCCCTTCCCAAAAACTAGCAAGTGTTATATACTCTTTATGCATCACTCAATGAAAATGGTGAAACAGTTAACAAAATTGTGAGCATTCTGGCATGATAAAATACACACAAAAAGAGTCCTGTCACCTCACTAAATTGCAACGTGGAAAGTGGGTGAGAAACTAAGCTATGCTCCCCCGTCCTTTTCAGCTTTTTTGTAGAAGTGAAGAACAAACACTTGATCCCATTGTCTTCTGTGTTCTAAAACTCCTCTTCAGAAACTCATATTACAAAATCCTTTCTGTGTTATAAAACTTTTCCACTTTAGAAAAAGGCAAAACACTTTTTTTCTACTAAAAAAAAAAAAAAAAGTTAATCTACCTTTCTATCATGAAAAACTACGACTCATTTCTCCATACAGCATCTACTTCTCAGATACAGTGCTGCACTAAACCTTTATCAAGTTGAGGGGGATTTCCCTCCCCCACGAAAGAAGGTTCTGTTGCTGATGCCACTCAGAGCAAGACATAACGAGAGACACAGCAACAGTACGGTACTACCCCTGCACACCCCTCCAGATAACATCAAAGCTCCTTCCAAGCCCTCTGCTTATCTTCTTACTCAAACAAAACTAGTAGAAGGGCAGGGGTCTGGGAAATTCTTGAATTCCCCAAATATTTTCCCAAGAACAGATCTTTAAGAAAGTAAATAATCTGTGCAACGGCAGTGTGCTACCTTCCCCCTCTCCCCAGCCAAAATGACAATATTCCCAGATAAAAACTGTAATCTAAGGTCATGGGAAATTATCAGGACATGTTTTTACAGCTTACCATAAACTTATTAGAATCAAGCAAAGAGCAGAAAAAGGAGGGGAGGGAAGGGGGAGGAAAATGTCAGAAGGAGAGGGAGAAGAAACCAGAGCTGAGAAAAAGTTCAAGAAGCATCATGAGAAATATGATGTCCACTTTTTCTAAACCAATATTAGATTCCACTCCTCTCCTGCCTATCAACATTTGCCTAGTTTGTCAGTGCCAATACTTGGAACAGAACAGCAGCATATGCCTCCAGTTTGTCCCCTTTTCACTTCAGCCTGTTTTATTTGGAGATTATTCAAAGAACAGGACAAAATTAAACCTGGAGACCCTTTAAATGTTTGCAGCATTGCTCAGCA
Organism: Trogon surrucura; assembly: GCA_020746105.1. Classification (NCBI taxonomy): domain Eukaryota; kingdom Metazoa; phylum Chordata; class Aves; order Trogoniformes; family Trogonidae; genus Trogon; species Trogon surrucura. The sequence continues at coordinate 95,992,617 of CM036619.1, read as the reverse complement.
ATCTCTGCTTAAAGACCAATTGCACTGGGCTGACAAGACCTTAACACTGTGCATACCACGAGGACCTCAGCTTCAGGAATAGTATCAGGCAGCTCCTCCTCGCATATATTTCTTCCCTTTATACATTATTGCTCTGGAGTAGAAGCAAGACAACCACAGTAAGCTGCTGCTTTAGCTCAGACATTCAAAAGCACGGCTGCAGTTCTGTGCCCAACTCAGTGGGAGCTGCACGCAGAAGAAGAAAAAACCCAGCTGCAGCCTTGCAAACAAGAGCTTTAAATCCCAAACAAAGAAAAAATATTAGATCCTTTTAACTAAGGGTGTGTTTCCTGTAGTATTCTGATAGAATTCCATATGGTCTATTTAAATGGACAAGTAATAAATAGGGATACGCTCTTGCTTCTGTTTCTCCACCCAGTCTTGAAATCACAAACTAGAAATCAGGTATACACAAATATACAAACTGGAAATACTTCGTTCACCTTCTTCTCTAACTCAAAAATAGTATCTCTGCCTACCTGTTGTCTAAGTGTTAAAGATTCACAAAATTTAAAACTTACCTTTTGCAAACATTGGCAAAATATCCGGGCTTCCCCAGCTCCAAGTGTGTTTACTTTCATTGAAAACAGAGTCAAATTCCACTGGATTCTCCTTCCACCCTGTTAAACAAACATACTGGATTTAAGTGGAATTGTCAGAGGATCTCATTGACTGCTAAGATTTAAAAATACCCCAACAGTTTGCATGGATTTATCAGTTTCTCTTCTATTATCTCATAATGAACTCCATTTTGTGAGTCTTGGTTTTACTTTCATTTCAACCTCTGTTTGCAACTAGTCTCCCATCCATTAAGAAGTGAGCTGAAAACCTAAGCCAATCCCATTATATATGGATTCAAACAGAAAAACCACACAGCTGTTTACCTCATCAACAGCTAAAACTCTCCTGAATTTTAAATCTCCTGTTGTATGAACTCAACTTTTGGCATTTTAGGCAATAAATTACACAGTCATATATGATATTTCTAGGAGTAACATTTCATCTCATCACAATAAAACCGTCAGGATCTTCTGCATCCATGATAAGGCAGCTGACAGAAATACAGAGATGCTCTTAAGAGCAATTCCTGCCTTTGTAGCAGATGTCAGGAGGAAGAACTTTTTGATTAGGAACAGGGACAAGCCCAAGTAATTCCTCTTATCTCCCCTGTCCCAAACCAGCACACAGAGCACTCCAAGCGTTCAGGCCTGCAGGGCTGAGGGATGGCAGAGGACCACACGAAAGACCAAGTCAGTAACGCAAAGGCTTGTTCCACGTTATTAATCACCAGGCACACCGTGACAGCTGGGCAAAACACACAGTTGGGAGTTTTCGCTTTATTTTGCTCCTGATTCTCCAACTCAGTCTAGCAGCGGTTCAGCCAGGGCACCGCAGGTCACTTCTCATTTGTGGTTACTAATTAGCCATCTCCCACTATATCCCAAAGGACAGGTAAAAGCTGTGTTACATGAAGAGCTCACTCCACAAGATACTTCTGCTTTAACACTCGGGGTGTGAAATTCTACCACGTTACAAAATATTAACTTAGGTAAGGTATTTCCCACTACGCAGGTATTTATCATTAATCATCTAGAAGCTCAGCACATCACTGGAATACCTTATTTTGGAGGACAGTGTTTAAAGCTTTAGGAGCAGCGTACCTTTAGCAACCGCACTGACATCTTCGTAAAACCCAGCTATAAGCGCCACATGCCCTGGCCTGGATTCCGTTGGGACCCGGGTGTGAGAGATTCCCCAGCTGCCGTTATTCTCTAGAATTCCCCTGCAAAGAGGATACAAGGCAGTTCATGCTTACGACTCCTTGAAAGTACAGTGAGTCGCAGATAAACGCAGTGACGGGCAGACGTGAGGCAGGAAATGCAAAAACCAAACCCACAGTAAAATAGATTTTCACCACCGCCTGCTGTGCAGCAAAACAAGCACAATACTAACCTGCAAGAAATTCTGTATTATAATACCCCACAGAGAACATTAGTATTGTGGCAAACAGATCAATTTAGCTGGTGTTCTAATACACTTAGAATTAACCTACTACTACTTTTTTGCTGCTTCCTACTACAGGTTTTCTTTCCCCTAACAGATTGTTTCTGCCTGGTGTTACTTTTCTTTGTTCTTTCCATTTAGCTTGAAAGCATCTAGTTCAATCTCCTCTCACTCATTAAATATGCTCAATTAAAATCAGATCTTGTGACCATGTCTGCTTTTATCTCTGCCAAATACTGGAGGCTAGCACCAAGAGAATTAAAAAACCACATAAATCTAAGGTGCAAATCATTTCAGCAACATGGAGAAAATTTAAATAAACCTTGCATCTTCTGCAGTTAACACCAAAGTGAAGGAGAATACCTTTTCACCACACGTACAGAAACACAAAAATTGTCTAGGGATTACTCACATACAATAGTTACAACAGATAAAAAGCAAAGGAAATAGAGGACAAAGCCCAAGTGTAAGAAACAACCTCAAACTACTCTTGTCTGCCGAAGATACGAACAGCTGGAGCCTGTCAGAGAGCAAGCAGTGAGCGCTACCATACGCTGTTTTCTTGTCTCCATCTTCTGGAAGAAGAGAAAGATTCCCAGCCCACTGTCAGAGCAAGAGAAAGAAGGAAAAGAAAACAAAACACAGCAGGACATACCTTATACTAATGCTTAGGACAAGCAGCAGAATCTCCTGAACAAATTCAAAGCAGTTTTAAGAGTCGAACTTACCAGGAAACTGTATTTTTGTTGTTCATTACAGAAGCTACAAAATTTGCTATATTTTTATTGGATGTGTTCTAGTTCAAGTAGATTCTAATTCCATGCTTTGTAACTTTATTTTTAACAAAGATTTTACACAACTGTTAATTGCAACATCTGTATACTCAGCTCGAAACAGATTTCCTACTAATGAAGTAAGAATCAAACCACAACCTAAAATTTCAGGCTTCACTCTAAGCTTGCAGGATTCAGTTTGCTTGCTGGTTTTTTCTTTACAATTCATCTTAGACCTCACATTCTTAGGCCTACTTGAAAGCTCAAAAGACTGATTGGAATAGCCTGAATACTACAGTGCAAAATGTAAAAGGTGATATAGGACTCCAATTCCTAGCTCTCATCTCAGCTAGGTTTTAAAAAAAGTTGTACTGAAAAAAAAGTACTAATTTGAAAAAAAGGACTTAGGTATTAGTTAAAGCGGTTTCTAATTTACTCTCACTGGAGACTCTGGTCAAAATATATTACACTAGCATTAGTGGAAAGATTTAAGGCAATAATAAAACACGTTGGGCCATCCTCACACTTCACTGTCACAAAAGGTAGGAAATGGTTTTAATTAGAATTCAATTTCTACTGAGTTGGAGAGTAATCTTCACCCTTGGTTTTGTGGGGTTTTATCACAGGATATGAAGTCAACAATAACACACCAGGCAGAAAAAAATACAGCCAGATATTGTCATCTACTTGTTCAAAATTCATTTAGCTATTTTGAATTATTTCAACGCTTTTTACTCAGAAGAACCATTGCAAAAATATAATTTCCTTGCCAGTATAAATATTAGCTACCCATAGTAACAACTATGAATGTGATAGAGTAATATGGCCGAAATACGGCAGGCGAGGAAGAAAACATCTTCCTCTATCCCCACCACAGCAATTCAGACCATCTACTGTCCCTCATAACTATCAGAACACTGACGAAAAGCAGATTTTTCAAGAATATTTATATAAGACTTATGTACCCGGTATATATCAACCAGCAATATGCTCCAAGCCTAATGGATATTTACTGCTGATTTTATGCACCTACTAAAGCTTTACTTCTGTTGGTAGCATATTGCTAAAGAATGGTTCTTCCTCATTTAAAGGTAACATCTCCTCATTAACAACCCAGTAGTTCACAAAGTGCTCCACCTGGCCAAGACAATCTGGCTGGTGTGTTTCCTGCTGGATAAGAGACTGAACCCTTGGCACTTTGGAATCAATGTGCAAAAAGTGAACTTTATATTAAATTGCATATACTTTGGGTCAATATTATTGAGGAAGGAAAGCTCAGGCAGAATAAAAAAGGAAACACCTCCAGCAATCTCATCAACCTGTTCACAAGGTTAACTTACTGAGGTTTTGTAGCTCGAAGGTTCAGCGACAAAACACTGAGCCCCTTGGTTTGAAATTGCAGCAGTGTAGGTAATAGAGACAGAAGATACGTCCTGCACTGCCTAGCCCTCCACCTTTCAGAAGGCACAACATGCCATATGTTTTATTTTTTCATCATCTCTCATATACACATGCTCACACAAATACGTGCTCGTACGCAGAACGAGATACAAGAGAAATCCACACGGCACTTCAACTCCTACTGGCATTTTATTCCACTCGGTGACCTACCAGTACCTTTGCTTGTCGCAAGGCAGTTGTTACCCTCCATTCACTCATGTCTTTTCAGCACAGGTGACAATGTTTTACTTCTACAGATTTTGAAATCAAAAGCCCATAACTCCACAAACAAGGTTAAGCAGGGACACCAAAAGTGCAAACTGCCCAGCATTGGACAAGCTGGTTTAACTTTTTATTGGTTTAACTTTTTATTTCTACATAGGTGTGATAACGCTGAATGGCTGAAACTGAAAAACTCAAACCACTTAGTGGCAAAAATATCCATGCTAATCCTTTCCTACCTGCTACTTCTCCTGGTGATGGGGCCGTTACTGCACTCACACCTTGCTGATGGTGAAAAAGATCAACAGTTTTACCACTAAGACAAGAAACTGCTCTGGAGGAAGCATGAAGTTCACTGCTAAAAGACTACATGGAAAACTCAGGCTGATGTGGCAGACATCTGCCAGTGGCAAACAGCACCTTCCAAAAACACTTAACAACGGGAGAAGCAGGCACAAGTAATCCCATATAAACTGGTAAGTGCTGTAGCAAGGGCTCCTCAGATTTCTGTACCAGGCTACAAATGTGCTAACGGCTTCAGATGACTGAGTACTCAGATTTGCTCTGATATTTAACCAAGACCAGTGCTACTGCACTAAATTAGTCTTATTGAATACTGTCTACCTTTTTTTAGTCTAAGAAATCATTTGTCTTACGTTCAAATAATTAACTTGAAATAAGGAAACACAGAAGGCTGGTGAAAATCAGTTTGAAACGCCCAAGGGTATGACTTCTACGCTCTTGTTTGACGGATGAGTTTTTCACAATCTTAAACCAAATCATTCCATTAAGCAATCTGACACACACTAGAGAGCACAAGCAAGGCATGAGGGTCAGGCATGCTGGAAGGGTGTGACAAAGAGCACGTGGCAGCTTGCCGTCAGATCCATTCAGGCCATCTTTTTCACTTACTCCTTAAAAAGCCTCATCCGTAGCTTAGAAGACAAACACATTAATGAACTGCTGCTCCTAAACCGAACATCCAGGAAGCATTCTGAATTAACCACTCTGTTAGGCTTCACAACTGATAACCGTGGTGATGTGAACGGAGAAAGTTACACTGTCAGTTAGTGGCTAATTGTAGTTTTCAGAGGACAATATTGACTCAATTTACTCTGTTCATGGCTTAGCAGTTTTACCGAGAAGGGACACCAGCTCAAATTCACGCATTTTTGCAGAATTTGTTGCTTCAAAGGCAGTACCCAAGCTACCACAGTTGCAGTTCTTACCCTCCTCTTTTTGACGTTAAAATAGCTGCCTTCAGAAGCTCAATCCTCTTGGTTAGCAGTGTTCTCAGATGGACTTACCGCAGGAAAGGTGCTAGAGACGTATTGTTGCTGTCCAATTCATACAGTGAGTCTGCCCGCAGACCGTCGGCAACAAAGAGCACAAGACGTTTTGCTGGAGGTGGCAGTGGAGTCTGATGAGGAGTCATTCCGTGAACCAGGGGAGAGCTGAAGTAGATGTCAAAAATGGAGACCAAGAACACACAGTGCACGAGGAGACCAGCGAGTATGAAGACTGGTATACCCATGGCAACAGCGGGCTGGCAAGGTAAAGTCCAGCACTGAGAGGGATTGAGAAAAACCAAGTTAGGCAGACGAGACTGATCAGAACCAATAATTACTTCATTAGTTATAGAACCATAACTGCAGTCATTACCCAGGATCCATAACCAATCGCTGCTTCCAACAAGTTTTTTCCTGGAAGTTTTTGTCAAAAGTCACTGCACAGCTAATTCAGATTTTTGGATAGTCGTTATGTCTCAGCTCACTAAACACCCGAGATGAATTGCTACCACATGGCTTCAAAAGATCACTGAATCAAGCCAGTTCACCTGATACTGAGTCAATTTTTGTTACCTACACCAGCGACTGAAGGCTCAGCCAAAGCAACATCTCCATGAACACACTACCCTCTGCTGGCTGATCGATTGTGTGACAGCATTCAGGTCTGCTCAGGCAAACACAAGCCAACGACAGCTAGGGAAACCCATCCTACTGCAAACAACCATCTCAAGTTGCTTTTTTAAAGTTTACTATCAATTCTGGTCTCACGATATTCTGCCTAGAAGCAGAGAACTTTTTAAACAAAAATGCTCCGCTGAGTGCAGAATGCTATTCCTCCTCTAAAAGAGGTGGCAACAGCCGAAGGATACGTTTCATGGATAATTGTATTACCTTTTTAAATGTTTTTTCTGCCCTGTCATCCTCTGAAGCCAGGTTAGGGATACAAATATGCTTAATAACAGGTACACTGGAAATGCACGTGTCTGCCATGTGTGCTGAGGGGTTCATACAATGCCTGCTGAAGGCAATGCAAATAAGTATATTCACTCCGGGTAAGTGTGGGATCTGAGCCGGAATAAGACTTGGTTCTGACAAAGTTACTATTTGTGCCATTCAGGCTTTTAACCTGCTTATTTAAATATTAGCTAATATTATCAACCTTACCAAAACAACACCTCTACTTACTAATCTAGAAACAGATGTTCCTAACAGCCTGGAAGGCTCAGACATTCAATTAACTATGTAAATATGCACCTCTTTCTGAAAGAAACTCTGTTTCAGAATCTAATTAGTGCTTCTAAACGACATATAGTCACACACGTTTATCTTGTTACTTGCGGAATTCCAGTAGCTGGACAGACAGAGGCAGCCACCACGTGGTAAGAGTTATTTTTATCAAAGGAAAAAGGCTTCATAGAATCACAGAATGCCAGGGGTTAGAAAGGACCTCAAAAGATCATCCAGTCTAACCTTCCTGCCAGAGCAGGATCACCCAGAGTCTTCACTACCACATAACCTCAGCTCTAATCAGAACTCTGATTTTATTTTTTTTTAAAGTATTTTAAAGAGCCACGTAGAAAACACACACACACACAAAAAAATATTTGAAAGTTAATATCTATTATTGCATCCTAATGCAAAGAAAATTCAGATCTGTACGCAACTTACCTATAACTTACAATTCTACCCATGTTTCACACTGAAATACAGACACAACAACTCCAACGCTAAACAGAAACATTGATCTCGTGATTTCTCATTTTAGAGACTTGGAGCGAAAACCACACAACAAGATGGAGATAACTAAACACAGCATTTCAAAGAGATACAGAGTAGTCACGCTTAAGCGATCAAACAAAAACTTTTCATTAATCAGTAACTTACATGTTTCTATGTCTACAAGAGGGATTCCAAGAGAGACTTGGAATATTTGTAAATATCAGTTTGTTTAAGTACTCAGGGTTCCTGCATGAATTTAAATACATGAAACCACAGAAACAGAAATACCATTAAGTTGAATGCCGGACCTCATTTGATTCAATCAGTTTTATTTTCCATAGGGCTTTTTCTTTTGATGTAGTTGTGTTTGATAAGGGAATCCAAGCGGTTCGTGCCTTAAACTGATGAGACTGAACACTCTACTAAACAAAGCAGTTACTTCAATCAGATACTTGCTACTCTATACTCCCAGTGCTACAATTCTATAGCTTAACATATTCTAAATTCCTCTAATTAAAGTATTAGTAATCTAATCTGTTTTCAGCACTATTTCTCTTTGCTTTAACTCTCGCCAGGCCTGAGCCCTTGCTTGCAGCGAAAAGAATGTAATCAACACAATTCAAATTTAATGCTGTCTTAGACTGGAGTGATCTACTGAATTAATTAAAAAAAAAAAAAAGAGACAAGAGTTCCTTTTGCAACCACAGTTTGACTACATTACACTAAACTACTCATCTGGGCACAGCATACCCAGATGTTGATGACCATCAGGTGATTTCAAGGCTGGCAGTTCCCATAGCACCTGCTTCTGCCGCGTCCCTCACAGCTGCTCCTTCTGCCTCCAGCCTAGCTAACGCTGCTCCTGTAAGGCATGACTTCGTGCGTCATCCCGGAGACACTACATTGTGAAGAGCATCCTATCCTCAGGCTTATAAATACTTTCCCACAGGTATGAAGTGTTTGGAAAGCTTCTAAATGCATCACAGCTGAAGGTCAGAATAGCAGCTGCTGCCCTTTTCTAACAGCAGCCTTGGTTCCAAACTACTAAGTCGTCGGGTGAGGTATTGCAAACGAGCACTTGTCTGTTGTTAGAGAAGGCTCCAAAGTTTAAATAGAGTCAAGAGCAATTCTAGAGAGAATCCAGAGAGAATCTAGAGAGAATCCAGAATCGCAGCATTTTAGGGGTTGCAAGGGACCTCAAAAGATCATCTGGTCCAGCCCCCCTGCCAGAGAGGGATCATCTAGAATAGGTCACACAGGAACGCGTCCAGGTGGGTTTTGAATGTCTCTGGAGAAGGAGACTCGCAACCTCCCTGGGCAGCCTGTGCCAGGGCTCTGTCACCCTCACAGGGAAAAAGTTTTTCCTAATGTTTTTGTGGAACCTCCTATGTTCCAGCTTGTACCCATTGCCCCTTGTCCTGTCAATGGACGCCGCTGAAAAGAGCCTGGCTCCATCCTCCTGACACTCCCCCTTGACATATTTATAAACATTAACGAGGTCACCCCTCAGCCTCCTCTTCTCCAAGCTAGAGAGACCCAGCTCCTTCAGCCTTTCCTCATAAGGGAGATGCTCCACTCCATCATCTTCGTGGCTCTGTGCTGGACTCTTTCAAGCAGTTCTCAGTGACCTTCGACACCTTTTATCAGCTTAAAACTAAACTTGGTCATTGCCAAGCCCAAAGTGCCTAAGACAGCTGTTTTGTGAAATACATCCTCTTCAAATATTTCTTCTTGGAGCAGCCATCCATCCCCTGGAACCCTACTATCAAAAATTGATTTACCGTGGATTGCTGAACCATGAAAGGTAAACCATCAAGCAAGAAAGCAAGGGTAAAAGACAGAGGGACCTGAGATTTATCAACAGACCTCCGTTAAAAGAGAAGGATTAAGGCTGAACAACGTTTGTGCTGTGTGATTGCAGCTACAAGCATTTGTGGCACGAACACGAAAAAGACAAGTATCTCTCACTTCAAGCACAAATTGAGTCCTTGTGGTCATCTCTCCTCCATTGCACTCTTGTTTGAGGGATCACCAACACGGAGAGGGAAAGGAAAATATTTATCTTGAAAATATCCTTTTCCTTACAAGATCTGGACGCAATCTTTATGAGCCAGAAGAAGGCGACTTAGGGAAAAAAATGAGATTTCTGGAAAAACCTCAGTGTAGATCTCCTGGGACATTTGGGATTTTTTCTGCCTATGACATAATCTAGCATTACATCTTTTTCTCCCAGGAATCAAGAGGTGATCTGTGTTCTCAAAGACGCAATGCAAGGTCTTGGACTGCAAATCCAAAGACGGATGTCACTCAGCGGTCAACGCTCACTCCACACAACCAGTGCAGGACCTCTAAATTTGAAAACGCACGGATCTTCACTGTTGAGTGCTCCGCCATACAGAGATCTCTTCCACTCCTCTTTTCTTGACACTTTGTGCTTTTCCATTGACAGGGTGCTTCAAAAACTAGTCTCGACCTGTAGGTCCAGTGTGGAAACCAGAGGCTGAACAGGATCTCGTGGGTATCGACAGGCGTGTTGGCATCACGAGGAACCGCCAAATGGAAGCATCAGTATCAAACTCCTTGGTGCCCAGCAGCCTTCTGGCACGCTTTTCTGGCTGGGAAGAGAAGCGAGCAGCTAATGCAGTAATATCTGGATGCTCAGACATCTCTCAAACCTATAGTGTCTAGTCTCATGTCTTCTAGGCACAAGAGAAAGCACAGCTAGTGCTGTGCATGCATCTGCCCTAGCAGGAAATATGTTCATCTTAAACTATTGCTCTGTATCTCATGCATGATACAGAAATTAAATCCATCTTCTATGAGACACCACAAAACGGAACAGAAGAGTCCATTAGTCCTCTCCTCCTCTCTCCATTATAGAGGTCATCAGAAGCAAATTTCTCTGTAGAGCCAGGTGCCTGGTGGTTCAAGACAAAAAGCCTTTCAAGGCATGCTAAAAGGAAGAAATAACGTGGGATAAAAAAACCCCTGGATTAGGCACTAGCTTGTAAGAAAAAGTCACGGCCTGAGAAGAAAAATAAAAATATATTAAACATGCACATCCCTTTTCACTTTGGAGGACAAGAAGACAGAACTAAGTATTTATTACTAGTGCAAAAAATGTCTCTGCCCTCAGGTGCCTGGCCATCCAAAAAGTGGATAAACAAACTGTCACTTGAAAATATATCTCACATCTTTCTGTCAAGAAATCTTAAGCCAAGGACATCTCAGCATTTTTGTGTCCTCTGATACTTTCTCAGGCAATCCCTTAAAAAGTGACTTAATGCACTACCTCCCACAAGCTTTATTTTCACATAGCAAAACTCAAGCTTTGCCCAAATCCTACTTATTTTGTTAAGCCATTGCCTGTCACACCAAGAGGAGAGAAAGAAGCTTCTAGTCTTACAGGTAGTAAAGGAGCATGTTGCAATCTATTCGCCACGTGCCATTTCTTACTGTCCTTTCAAACATATCACTTGTTCAGACAACCAATTCACCTCCTTTACAGTCTCAACCCAACTAATAAATTATGGACCAGATTTAGATTTATTCTTTTCTTTCTATATTTTTTCCTTCTGTCACCACCTCCTAAACTAAGTATAGAGCCAATAACGATACTGTCCAACCTGCAGTACATCAGGATTTAAACTATCTAAAAAAGGTATTTTTTGTTCAAGTAATTTGGAGCCAACAACATAAAGCTGGTGCGGACTCTTAAATACATTTTTCAGATCCCTAACAGTGTATGTAGGTGTGGCACTTCAGGACATGGTTTAGTGATCATGGTAGTGTTGCGTTCATGGTTGGACTTGATGATCTTAGAGGTCTTTTCCAACCTTAATGATTCTATGATTCTACTAAAGTACTAAAGATGCACCAAGCTACTCGCTGTCTGTTAAGTACAAGCTGTCCACGTGAACAGAGCAAGCAGAAAATTATCACCACCCTGGCTATACCAAGGGCTTCAGCAGACTTCAGAGCTTCTCCCTGTATCGCATGTTGTACACGAGCAGAGAAGAGAGAGCGCGAGCAGATGCAGGGGAGCAGTTGCTCTCAGACACAAGAAGGCAGAACCAGTGGACACCTTTCTTATAGCCTAGGAGATTAAAGAAAAGCAGCAAGAGTCTCCTAACAGCAATTAATTCTTTTTCCAGAATAAAACAACTCACACAGACTAAAGAAGGCTTTGTTAATTTTTGTTCTGGTGTTTTGTTTGGGTTTGGGTTTTTTTTTTTGCCCAGAATCCTCAGAAGGAAAGTTCAGCTCCTGGCTGGTGGTATACGGCATGAACAGACCCTCTATTTCTTTGTAGTTGTGCCTATTACAAAAAAACCTGCTATCAGCCATAAGTTCCTGACCAACAGTCATGTCCACGCGAGGACTAAAAGACCAGACTGTGACAGTGGCAGGGCAGGCAAGGCAGCTACAACGAGTAGAAACAGGCAGTTTATTTCACGTGAGCTTTTTCCCCCTGTTCAAGTTGATCCACAACTTGCTGACAAGACCTTCCCCCCCCTTCTTTGACTCATGCCACAGAAGATTCACCTTGGGGCTGTGGATGTAGCAAGTCCCTCAAACTTAACAGGACACCCGACGTAATGAAGCGCAGCCCTCATTTTCCCCAAGCAATCGACGTGTAAGCTGCATTCCTCTGAACGTATCATCTCTCACCACTATTTATAAGGCAAAGAAAACCATACTTGTGCTGAAATACAACGGTCCTTTCTGAGAAACTTAACATCTTCCTTTTATTTTTCTCTCTTCACACAGGCAATAAAGCATACACAAAACACTACATGGCATATGCCCCATGAGCAGGGATATTTTTTGAAGGATAATAAAGTGCCAAGACAGGCAGCTCAAAATATATTAGTCATTTCTTTTAGAGGGACCATGCTTCACTAATGCTGTCAGATTCATTGGAAATGCACGTTCAAGAAGCATCAATGGTCTTGGTAAGTATCTTTTAAAGAAAAAAAGACAGGAATGTCACTATGTTTCTGGCTGACTAAAACATTTTTGAGCTAAACAGTGTTATGTATTTTGTAATTTAAACTGTCAAAGTGGCGACTGTGTTATTTGTCCGTACATAAAAAACGATCCTTTTGCTTAGGGCAGGGGAGCAAAGTGGAAGCTGTGTGGTCTAACAGTGTTTTGCATGGTATGGCAGTTTTACATTATTTAAAATAGTACTAGCAGTCTTTTACTAATTTAGATTTTTAAAGATTTATAGTAGTCAAGAAATGTAATCAAGTCATTCCTGCTGTCGCAGCACATACACCTATCGAGTGCATAAATTATTTTATACAAGAGACTTATCAGCAAGTCTCAGAGTAACTCTCATATTTTTACACATTACTCAAACACAGGAAACCCAAAATCTTCATCTTGACTCCATCATATGTTCATACAATGAACAGAAGCGAGATAATGATAAAGTCCCTTTTCCTCCTTTCCAAAATTTCATTTTCTTTCTCTATTGAGGCATAACACGCTCTGCCAGACAACGAAACTACAGCTACAGTATTTCCACTTGCTCTTGCACTGTAGTGGCTTTTGGAAATCAAACCATCTGTTTAAAATTATTTTATGTTCAACATCTTCACTGAGCGTTTTAGGGATTATAATAACAAACGACATCTGTTTTAAATTTTAAATGCGATCCAATAAAGCACATCCAAACCCTGAGGCAGGGAGCTGAAAGAATGTTTAATTTTCATTTTAACATCACTTGATAATCAAAATTACTCTGCCTGCCTCGAAAAATCTCTTTTGCCAAAAGTTTTCAAGGAGGTATTTCACTATAGCCTGTAAGGCGCCAATACCTAATTCTTGAACATGCTGCAAACCAGTTACCCCAATGTCAGCTTACGCAATTTTCTCTGAATTATCCTGTAAACATGGGAAATTGTATCCACAAGTCTCCCAAGCATAAAAACATACTTGAGAACAACACTGACAACACAACGACACTGACAAAGAGAACAAGGGTATTTAAGAAATGATGACTGCTTTGAGGCATGTGAGAGAAAACAAGAGCATCGCCCTTCGGTAATGCTTGTAAACCAAGTGAAAAAATGAAGAGCAGAAATTCAGCATTACAACTGCTCAGTACCCAGGCAGCTAGAAATTCAGAACTCGGAAAAAGCAAAATCCAACAACAATAAACCCTGAGCAGTTTTGCTACGAATCATCTATTTCACTGGGTAACAGCAGTTGGGGGAACTATACCCGTTTTCAGGAGGCATGTGGGGAACTGCTTGAATTCCGAGACATTCGGCAATACTCTATCAGCAGGTGTTCTTCAAGCACCACTGTTCTACAGCTTAACACCATATTTTCATGTCAATATGGATTTTTAAATTCTTTCTGTGCTGCCATGAGTATCTTCTCTTATTCAGATTTCTTTATTTTTGCAAAAAAAGAAGGATTTTTTTTTTTTTTCTGTTATTGTTTTATCTTGCCCTTTTTGGAGATCCCGTGAATAAATTTTTCATGTTACAGGTTTTATGGGATACTTTTGGGGAAGGAAAGTCAGCGTGAAAATGTCTAACAGAATCCAGCCCAAGGACTTCCATAGCTGCTCGGGTAAAGGCACAAGTGGCACTTAAGAAAATGCAAGCATAGGGAAGACAACTTGCCACAGCAGTCTTGCTCTTGTATTGGAGCCCTTCCTGAAAAACCAATGCTGTGAGGCCCCCTGAGATATTTTTAAAGAGATCTGCAATAAAACTATGCAATAAAGCACATGCACCAACACAAGCAGCACAGTTCTTCCCTTTAGCAATACAGGGGATAAGGATCATGGTCTTTAAAATCATAAATCAAATATTAACTTAGAGCACACTGGGAAAAGGATGGAAATAGAACAACTTGCAGCTGCACTGAACTTTGCAAAACCAGCTCGCAAATGTATTCTGTACACACATAGAGAAGAAAACACTCTTTGACAAAAAAAACAGAGTGCTTAAAATATGTTCCATTGAAGCAGTATGAATAAGAAGGTTTAAAAAAGCTGCCAGAAGTTGTTGGTCTTGTTAAGTCACTTTTTCTTATTGATATCAACCATTACAAATAAACATTAATTATGTCAAATAGTAACAAGTCATGTCTGTTGAATCTTGCACGTAAGCCTCTGAGTGCCAATTTGCTAATAGCTTCAGTCTGAAGGAAGAAAAGAACTACAAGACAACCTTCTAAGCCTACAGTAGCACTTTCAATGCAAGGAATACAGAAGTCAAATACTCAATTAGTAGGGTCCTACCCTTTCACAGAATCATAGAATCATTTTGGCTGGAAAAAAAACTTTAAGGTCATCAATTTCAACCACTATCTCACCCTACCAGGCCCACCTCTAAACCATGTCCCTGAGCACCATACCTAGACCGCTTTTAAACATATCCAAGGATGACGATTCAAACACTTCCCTGGGCAGCCTTGTTCCAGCCCTTGATAACCCTTTCAGTGTAGAAGCAGTTCCTAACGTCCAACCTAAATCTCCCTGGCATAACTTGAAGCCATTTCCACTTGTCCCATCGGTCGTAACTTGTGAGAAGAGACTGACACCCACCTCGCTACAATCTCCTTTCAGGTAGTGCTAGAGAGCAACAAAGTCTCCCCTCAGCCTCCTTTTCTTCAGACTAAACAACTTCAACTCCCTCACGCGCTCCTCAAAAGTGTTTTTTTTCCAAAAAAGGCTTTTAGAGCTTTTGATTTCAGAAGTACAACTCAATTACACTAGCTAGCAGAGTACAAAGTGCAACTGAACACTACCGAACTGGCTAGCACAAGTGGTATTTTCTATATACACATACATATAAATTTATATATACATTTACCCACCAAACTTCAGCTCACAGCAAAGCTGACACAGACAGAGGTCAGAGAACAAAAACGTCATGTAAAGCCTGAGGTGAAGATACATACGGAAAGCAATCCAAACTGGAGACGCCTTATCCTGGGCACTGGGGATGGGGGGGTGGCCAGAGCACCTCGGCACTGGGCTCACAGTCACTCCGCCCCTCCAAATCAGGCGGGCGCTCTCCAGGGTCCTGCACCGCTCCCCCCCCAAAAAAACAAGTATAGTTTGGAGTCTAGTAAGAAGTCTTCCGGCAAAGGAGTCACCTCCTCTCTAACTCCTTCACTAGCAGCCATAGTTGCAAAGCGTTCACACAAAAAGCATTTTCCTAAGTGTGTGGAAGACACAAAACCCCCTCAAATTATTAGTTATTGCACCCTGAAATGCTTACACTCGCTTTAAAACAAAGTTCTTTTTGCTCCTACAGAAATCTCCACTAGCAAAGCAATTAACATTTGTTACAATTTATGATATAGCAACTTGTAAAAACCCTCTGTTCAAACCCTGTGAGCTTTTCAAGGCAAAGCCAAGCCACTCTGTATTTCTGTATGACACACTTTTGGTTTTCAGTTGCTGACTCCAATAATAGGGCCAAGAAATGATTCCTGGAAACAATTAGTATTCTGATTCTATGTCTTTGCAATATGAGGTGCTGCCAATTTGAAATGAAAACTCCTCATCACTCAATTTTTTTCTGGTAAAAAATGGCAATAGCTTCACTGTAGAAAAAAAGCTCAGAAAGCAAGATGAAAACTAGTAGATGGAGACCTAGACACCTGGAGAACACAGATGGGCAACATCTCTCCAGTTTTCATATTATGTCCTCCCCCATCAATAAAGAACCATTTCTAGATTCCTGATCTCTCTGCTGGCAAAAGAGGGCAGTGATATTACACTGGTAGGTAGGAAATTCCAAAGAGATGACAATTACTATCATGAGACAGACATTAAATACAGCCTCACATCAAGAACACAAAGGGGAAAAAAATCTCTCTTTCTTAGTATCCGCTCTCAGGGAGGACATAACCAGCTAGTTTTGGAATGACAGAAAAATCCTATTATTCACTTCTATGTAGCAGCTATTCACCTGTACTCTACCATCTGTTGAAACTTGCTTACAATTAAAAGCATGACTTCCAAAATACTTGAGAGCAGTAAGGCAAATAAAGTCTATCCGGTGTTTTACATAAAAATGTTTGTCATGCGAGTGGCAATTAAAATAACTTCACAGTCACAAATGCTGCAAAGGAAATCGAAGCCAGAATAGCTGCGGAGTTGTCCTGTTCTCTGCTCCTGCCCACTTACTCCCCATGCCAAATCTTCCTTGGGCTGGCACAGCCACCTTGCACAACCGCTTAGGCAAGCGGACTGGAGGATGAATTCAACTGAAAGTAACCCAAGGGGAAAAAAAAAAAAAGGAAGGAAGAGTAAAGATAACTTTGCTGTAGTCTAGTTCCCCATTACTTCCCCAAAACAAACAGGACTGCATCTCCTCTCAAAAACAGTGCTAACTCAGCATGTTCAAAGCATGTCCTTGGACTCCTCCTCTGTCCTCCAAAGCCTGCATCTCACACTAGTTGGATTCCTTTTATTAACACCGTAGTTTATTGGATGACCTCCTCGACAGGCAGTCTCAGATTTCTCATATTTTCCTTAAACATGACTGAAGAACAACAGGCTGTATAAGGCAAATAAAGGGGTGTTTTTTGTCAAAACTCTGCAAATACTAAATTGAAGAGAGATAAGGTGAATCAGGCAACCCTCAAAAGCACAGAGCAGTGGCATGGACTCAAGTATAGCAACTTCTCTGCAAGCTGAGCCACGCTTCTGCAGCATTAGGAGTAGGTAAGACCTTGTCAATGTCAAGCCTTAACTGTCCTCCACAAAGCTTCAATAAAAAACACCCTGAAAAAATCAGGTAAAACAGTTTTTCGTTTGAATTTAGTACCTTTAGACCTCAGAACTCCTGAATGACTTCACACTGATTGTTTTAATGCTTCGCTTCAGTGCGCTGCTTCCCTTCCCCACCTACGCTGTCCTTCGCCACGGTAAGGCAAACCCTCTCGGACTGGTCCATTACCTTCCACAACAGCTTTTACATCTCCAGGCAGCACACTTCATCTTCCAAATTGAGGAGAACAAAACCCAAGCCATTCAATATTCTAGTGTCTGTGGTGTCATAAAAGGTCATCTCTTTTATTCCCAAATTATGTCTCCTCACTCAGTTGTAGCAGCACTTTTTTTCTGTTTATTCATTGTCACAGGAACATAACACACACATCATGAAGCTTGAACAAGTATTTCTAAAATACTCCTTAGGCACTGAGTATGTTTGCTTGCTGTATTTTTGATTGTAGGCCTCCAGATAACCACTGTTCACAGTAAAGCTTCAAACCAACAGTTTTAGAGGTAGAAAAATGCAGTCAAACTTCAACTCAAAGGGATTTTGGGGGTTTGTTTTGTTTAATTCAAGTCCTCATCTGACTTTAGGGGACATCACCCCATTTTTGGTGAGGCTGAAAATATTTCCAAGAGCCCCTTGACACTGCAATTCTGCTTTTTTACTTCAAATTCCAATTTGGCAATCACTTTCTAAAGTCAGTTGCTCTGTGTAAAGGCACATCTGTATTTAACACACAAGGAGTAACTATTAACTACTGTTACAAGCTATTCTTATTAAAAAGCATGCCCTTGAAACTGGAAGGGACAGATGCAGTCTGAAAGAAATGGCAGAGGTCTTTAAGCACCAGCTACCAACATTATAAGTATCAGCATTTGCATTATTCAGCTCACGAAGAATATCAGAATATTTTTTTAAGGTCTGAGAGGAAACACAAAAACTGTAACTTTGTAAAATTTCTTTTGAAAGAGAGTAAAAGACTCAGATGAACATACACTGGCGAAGATTCTTTCAGGCAGCTCAGTTTTAGAAGAAGATTTAATCAAGAGTTGACAGAATTCACAGATCTTTTAAATTAGGAATGAGATTTGCTTCAGATTTTCTTGCATTATTTTCTTCCCTCTCCCTTGTTTGGGATTCCAATCAGATGCAAAAGAAAGCTACTCCACTATAAGACTCACTGGAACTCTTTTAATTCATACATTTCAAATACTCGGCACAGAAAAATCCAATATGGACCTAATATTTTATTTTTAAAAAAATTATATTAACCTTGACTGTAGAAGCTGAAACAGAGAACTCCTTATGTCTTGAGTTATGGTTTGTCTTCACTCTCCAGGAGAGCAGCTGACCCTGCACCAGAGTCACACAGAAAGGAAGCACATTTCCCACACACAACCCCACCACACAGTGCAGAGTGAACGCAAAACTGGTCATATGTTTACACTAATTGAATTTTGAAGCATTATCTCAACAATTGAATTTTGAAGCATAATCTCAAGACTTAATACTCCTACCAAAATCAACACAGCAAAAGCAAAGACTTTAGCTTTTTCTACTTATTTTCTACCTCAAGGACCGTAAGTTTAGAAATTCATGAAAAAAAAAACACGCATAGACGGAAAACTTGGAAATAGGAAGCTCCATCTAAACATGAAGGAGGAATTTCTCTGAGGGTGGCAGAGCCCTGGCCCAGGCTGCCCAGAGAGATGGTGGAGTCTGAGTCTCTGGAGACTTTCAAAACCCGCCTGGACACGTTCCTGTGCGGCTGCTCTAGGGGATCCTGCTCTGGCAGGGGCTTGGACTAGAGGATCTCCAAAGGTCCCTTCCAACCCAGAACATCCCGTAATTCAGTAGCTACATTTAAACAACCTCAACGTACATGTAAACAGCGACGACCGCCACTAGAGGCTGCTGCAGGACATCACGAAGTTCTTCCCCTCCATTTTAAGGGAAGAGCCACAACAGCACATCAATTGCTATCAAGATCATCCTTAACGTGTTCACTCTCCAGAAAAGGAAGGAAAAAGCACAAGGTTTCCTTAAGAGTTTCTGATTCTACCGGACCACCAGAAGTGAAATATTTTTGTTCTTATTTTTATTGTGGTCTGAGTCGAATTTTAAAGCATTTTCAATATACCACCATTTTATTTTATGCTATAACCAGTTCACACTCAGCTACTTACTCTCTTCTATCAACAACACAAACCAGAAAAAAAAAAAATCAAAGTTTATTACAGCACAGTGCAGAATTGATTACATTGTTTACAATTTATTTTTTTTTTTGCAAAGTAAAAACAGAAGCACCAGTCTTTTTCTATATTCCCATGACATGAACAGGGGAATTTGCAGTCACAGGACTGAATATTGCTTCTATACCTAGTAATACTAGTAAAGCCCAGTACCTTTTGAAGATTTTACCTATAGCCTTGACTAAATTTTAACTGATTTGCATACGTCACTTCCAAACACTCAAAATACCTCAGTACCGCCACAAAACATTGTCACTATTTTATAACCGATATTTCAGCCCCAGTTTTTCTCCCAATAAATAACTCGTAGTGAATGAGAGCTCCTATTAGTGGGAAGAGAATGCTACTCTCAACGTAGAACAGAAACTGATGCCGACCCTGTTTTTTATCGCTTCCAGTCAGTTTAACTTCCTTCAGCAGCAAACACTACCTGTTGCTACATTCTGCCTTCAAATTTCTTGCCAACTAACACACAGGTACCAGTTTTACGTCGTCTTTTTTTAAGTGATAGCGTCATCTACTCCAGAGAGCCAACTTCCTACCACCCATGTGCGCACACTTCCCCATTTCAGGCCTATGGGGCACACCTGAACAACGGCTCACGCCCGAGAGGGGCGCGGAGGCCAGGCCGCCCAAGCACCCCCAACCGCCCTCCCAGGGCCCCACGCCGGCCCAGCCGACACAACACGGGCGGAGGGAGCCGCGGGGACCTTCGGGCCTAGGCCCCAGCCTGAGCTCTGAGACCCACCTCTCCCCCCACCGCAGGCCGCAACGCTCCCAGACCAGCCAAAGCCCTCCAGAGACCCGCGCCCACCCTCGCAACGAGGAGCCCGGCCCCAGGGAACGGCCCCTGCCCGGGGGACCCGGCGCCCTGCCCCGCCAAACACCCTCAGTGCGCAGGCGTCACCACTCACTCGTCTCCCCCAGCCCAGCCGCTTCCGCTTCCGCCCGAGCGCTCCCGCTTCCTGGGCGCGCCCCGCCAAGCCCCGCCCCTCGCTGCCGCCCGTCTCCCGGCGCGGAGGGGGCGGCGCGAGGCCCGGCAGGGGGTGGGTGCGCGTGCCGGGGCGCCGCTTCCTGGTTGGCCGGGGGAGCGCTCGCGAGAGTTGGGATCCGGAAGCGGCACCGGGGCCGGTGGGAGGTGGCAGAGAAGGAGGAGGAGGCGGCGGCGGGAGTCGGTGTTGCTGCCGGTGGCAGCGCCCGCAGCAGTGCAGGGGGCTGGCAGCCGCCCCGGCCCTGCCGGTGGTGGCCGCAGCGGTGGCGGTTCCGCCGGGGCTTTGCCGGGGGTAGCGCCTCGGCGGCGGTTGCGCCGTGTCGAGCTGTAAGATGGCGGCGGCGGCGGCGGGCGGGGGCAGCAGCGTGAACCCCTTCCTCAGCGACTCCGAGGAGGACGAGCCCGAGGAGTCCAGGCCCGGCGGCGGCAGCAGCAGCAGCAACGAGCCGGTCGGGCCGGCGTACCCGCAGCAGCAGGAGGAGGCGGCGGCAGCCGCGGGGAGCCCCGAGGAGCTGCCGGCTTTTCGCGCGGCGGCGGCGCCGGGCGATGCCGGTGTCGGCGCGGGGGCGGGCGGCGGGGCCGGCGGCGGCCCGGGCTCGGGGGAGCCGCCGCGGGTGCCGATGGACGCGATAGCGGCCCAGCTCCTGCGGGACCAGTTCTTGCTGACGGCGCTGGAGCTGCACACGGAGCTGCTGGAGAGCGGCCGGGAGCTGCCCCGGCTCCGCGATTTCTTCTCCAACCCGGGCAACTTCGAGCGGCAGAGCAGCACGCCGCCGGCCGGAGGGGCCCTGGGCGGCCTGGGCGGCGGCGTGCTCGGGGGAGCCGGCGGCAGGGAGCCCGGCTCCGGGCAGCTCAGTAAGTGACTGTGCCTCTCGCGGAGGGAACGGGGGTGGTGGCGGGGGTGCCTCACGGCGGGGCCCTTCGCCGGTGCCCGGCGCTAGGTAAGCTAGGCGGCCGGGGAGGGCGTTTAGCGTCGTTTCCTCTTTTCTTTAAGCTGGGAGAGGCTGTAGAAGTTGGGAGTTGAGGAGGTGAGGTGGCCGGGACCGATGCTGCCCCGTTTCCCCTGGCGTGCCATATGGAGCCTCAGCCTTGCTGTGAAGGTCACGCGTGTGCCACCTGTGGAAGAAGTGTGAGGGATGGGAATTTCAGCCTTAATTTTTACCTGTCTCGGCGTTGCTTGTGCCTTCTGCAGTGCCTGCTATCAAGAGAGAAGTCATATGCTGCTAGGAGAAAGGGTTAGGTATTATGCCATCGCTGCTATGTTTAAAATCCAAGAATTGTTCAGATATTGGGTGTCAGGAGCCAGCGTTTTTATTTCTGCTGATGCACTGGACTGGCAAAGTCATCCAAGGATAGGTCTGAGTTTCACAGGTCATGCACAGCTAATACATGTTTCCTATAATTAGTGCTGGTGTGTTTACTAAGTGTCTGCAGTCTCTGGCTTGACCGTTCTGGGATTTGGAGTTGAATACCCTGTGTTGATAGAGCTTTTAGGAGAAAGAGTGATGCGGATATGTGGAAAGTTATCATGTAGCTGGCCTGAGAAGCTTTTGAGCTTTAATAGTAGAACAGGTGGCTTAGAATAAAGTTACTTGTGTGTCTTATCAACATTACTATCAAGAAATGCAGGGCTAGCTTGTGGAAGTGGCTTTGAGAGAGAGAAGATGTCCAGCCACCTCACCTGACTTTTGAGGAGTTAATGAAGTCATGGGAGGGTATTGAAATCAAAGGACTTGTGGTTAGCAGACAGGTGAAAGGTTTATTTGTGTCTTTGTGTACGCTAAAACACCTGCAGATGTTTTGTAAATAGTCTTGTGGTTTTGTTTGCTTTAAATGTTGTTAATGTTGCAAAGACGTGTGCTTAGACTTCAAATTTGCAAACAGCTAAGAGGATCTAGATGACTGGGATAATAGGAGACATGTAAACTTTCAACTTCCCGCTTTTCAATGCGTTTTAGAAATAGTGTGGATTTTAATTTTTTTTTTTAATTCATGCTGTGGTTATATTCTGGTTATCTTGTTTATGAATACTTAGACTTTCATACTTGGCTTTGTCTGAGAGCTTCAGTGTGGTCTTCGTGATAAGACTGAATGAAGAGTGAGTGTTGGAAAAACGTGCGCTTCAAAGCTTTGAATTGGTATCAATTTCTCTTTCATTAAAAGCGTCTTTCTTGGGGAGTCCAGTCAATTTATCTGATTGATTCAACATTTTCTTTTTTTTTTTTTTTTGTTAATACGATAGGTTGTTTGTAGTTATTGATAATGTACCTACTCCAGTAGAACAACAATGGCTCGTGCAACTGGTGCTGTGCACTCAAGAAGATGAACTCTTGTGATTATAGACCAACGTACATTTACGTGAGACCACCTTACTGGTTATTGTGCCGACCTGCTGAAGATAGATGACAATGGGATATCACTATTAAAAAAGCAGGGAAGGAGACAGGGGAGAAAGAGAGGAGGAGAAGGAACTAAAACTTGGTTTGAAGCAGTTGAATAATACTGAGGTGTGCTAAAAAGAAATACCGCACGAGACCTTAGGTTAAATGCTAAGCATCTTGAAATTTGGTATCTACACGAGGTTAGAATGTGCTTTTCCATGGATTTTTTTTTTCTTTTTGTCTCAACAGCAATTCAAAAGGCGTTTCACAGTGAGTGATACTGAAAGGTGACAGATCCAGAACGATGGGGGAAAAAAATGTATTTCTGTGTAGCACAAGTAGATTTTTTGAACTTGTCATCAGACTTTCTTGTGGTCTGGAGTCTAACACTGAGCTAGCAATTGCGACAGAACCGTGCAGCCTCATTCTGCTTAATGTCAACAAGAGCTGATAGCCTCATGCCTCAGAATTTATGCCAATTTATGTTAAAAAACAGATTGCAGAAGACCAATGGACTGAAAATTGTCTTTGCAAGAGTTCTTTTCATTTCCCTCTTAAGCGTTTGGTATTACTGGATTTAGATAGAAGACTAAGCCACGGGTCAGATCCAACAGTAAGTCTGAATAGTTTCCTGAGTTAATCAGAAAGTTTTGTATTGCTGAGAGGTCCAGTCTATTGTGCCCAAGTTCCTGCATCCTCCCACGGAGACATATGGAGAACGTATGTGCGAGTGGTGCAGGCACCTTCTCTGGCTTTCATGTGCTAGAAGGTATTTGAGAATAAACCAATAGTTTTCTTCATAGAAGCTACTGATGTAGAGAGTAGCCGAGTTGGCATGATTGTCATTTCAAGGTCACTTGAATTTTATGCTTCAGTGAAAAAAATTCTTCATGTGGTCGGGCTAAAGAGAGTCGTTCTTTATCCCTGTTGATATGTGAAGTCAACGTTTTGTCTCAGCACTAGCTTTGCACTTGCTCCTCCCTGCCTCCAGATTAAGCAAATTTCTATGCTTTTACGCCGAGGTTTTTGACAATTTGAGTGGATGCAGAAGAATCGTGACTGGCAATTCTTACTGAATGTGAAGTATGTTTGGAATGCTGCCTGAGGATTTCTGTGGAGCAGTGGAAAGCTTTCATACTCTGCGTTCCTATACAGAATGGGAGAATGTCGGTGCAAGTGTTCATTGGCATTTCTCAGGATCCTTTTAGGCAAGCTAAACTAGGGGTGTATGCTAGAATTTCTTTTGTTTGTTTATATTTTTCTCCTTACAGACTGCTATAGAGGGATTTTAATGAAGTATCACAGGATTTAAACAGCTAGCATCATGTGGTCATCAAGTGACTTAGAAGCTGTTTTGTCTTTGAACCGTGCTTCAGGGTGCTTGGTGTTACAAAAGCAAATGTAAGTCAGATGACTAAGATTTCTTACGGGATTTCTTAGTTTTTTGCAAACACCCTTCCATTTTCCAGGAGCAGTCACGTCACAGCTGCAAACAGAGATGAAGATATATTGTAATGACAAATATGGAAATTGCGTGTTTGCTCTTGTAGTTTGAAGGAAATTTGCTTTGCGAAGGTGTCGGCACTGTTCCTTTAGATGCACAGCACTTGTGTACAGCCCCGCCCTCACCTCCTATTCCATCTTCCCAAACTTCTTCCATTGGTTTCAATAGCAATAGCTCCACATCTGCTTAGACCGTTTTGATACTGCTTTTCTAGTGCTACTCGTGTGAGGGATATGGTTTGGAAGTCGAGTATTCTAGCTATTTTACAAGGCTTTGATTAGCACCTACGTATTAAATTTGTGTCCCCTTCCCTGTCACCTTTGTGTAAGAAAATGTAGTGCAAATTGAGATACTTGAAATTTAGAAGTAAAACTGCGCCGCAAGTGTCTCATCGCTGTTCCCAAACCTCAAATGTTTGCCCACTTATAGATTATAAACACAATTGAAGCTTAATTCAAGCTTGAGCATAATGGGTGAAGCATTTTTTTTTTAAATGTGACTGATAAGATATCCTTCAATTGCTGTTTGGTGAATGCCCTTTTTGAAGAGGTGCAGTTTATGCTGTTAGAACTATCTATAATCTTAATATCTGCCATTTCTTTTTTTCTTTATGTTTACAAAAGCTCGACGTTCTCAAAATTTGAAATAGCTTTAATGACAGTCATAAAGAAAGGGTTTGAACATTCATGTTACACTCATTTTTCAGGTGATGATTTGTTTCTAGTTATTTCTAAAATAATTGCCTATAAATTTCTGGGGACTTGATTCCAGTTATATTAAGTTAATCTGTGAGTACAAATACATGTAGTATTGCTGCTTCTTCATAGTAAGGTCTTGGCTTTGTTTGTAATTTGGGATTTTTTAAAATTTTTCCAGATATTGTGAAGTATCTTTCTGTTTTTGCTTGTAGCCTTTGAAATTCAGATGGATCCTACTTGAAAAAGCCACATGGGATGAGCGTATTGATTATGGTTTTGTGAGAAAGGAGTGTCTTGGTAAAAGCTGTCAGACCTGAGTCACAGCCATTGTGACTACGTGCAGGCCCTTGTCATGATCAGTGGTTCACCAGATTTTTTTTTACGTGAACGTGTAGCAGAACAGGGCTACCTCAAAACAGTTCATTTTATCTTGGCTTAAATGGCAACCTAAAATAGGAAGATAAAATAAACGAATAATTTATGTTGTTCTAATTACTAGATCTTTTTTATTAGTTTTTTTTAATTATTGTCAGCTTAAGACTTTTGTTTGTTGCTTTATGGAAGTAAGCAGGAATACATGGTGTTGTCATTCCACGTCACAGCATCTGGAGAGGTTTTTGACACATGGGTGAACCAGTGGTTTTACTGCCTGGTTTGGGAAAGGTGCTGCTCTGAGGACAAGATGGAAAGGTGTGCAGAAATAGGTAATTAAGGCTGCTGGTATTGACAGGTGGGACAAACTCAATGTTGTCCCTTTTAAAGTACGGAAAACATTTGAAAGAGGTTTGTGTGTAATGCTGAAGAGGAATAGAGTTCCCGGCAGACCTGCTGGAAAACAGTAATGCCGGGATGAAACCTGAGAGGTTTCGTAGTGCTCTGACGTTGGCTTTACTGATAGAGAAGCCGGGTGA
The DNA here is from genome assembly GCA_020746105.1 of Trogon surrucura. NCBI lineage: Eukaryota > Metazoa > Chordata > Aves > Trogoniformes > Trogonidae > Trogon > Trogon surrucura. Next base: position 95,966,636 of record CM036619.1, on the reverse strand, counting down.
CGTTTCTCCAGGTGTGACTGCTTTGAACCCCCTCCTTTCTACTGACACTGGTGTTTATGAGAAGTTTCCCATGAGGGGCACTTCTTAGCTTGAGAGCTTCTTAGTTTAAGTGTTCTGCAACTGTTGATGTTGTCAAATATGTGAAACCAGGTCTGCTGAAAGCTGTTTCTGAGGGATGAGTGGACAGTTTAAGGTTTGGCTGGTACCTGTGTTGGGATGTAGTGATGTATAGATCAGAGAGCAGATTAGTTCCTGTAAGGGTATAACCACGAAAAGAAATAACAAGGTAAGATAGCATGAGATGAGCATGACGTTGATGAGCAAAGAAGAACAGACTAGCAGCCACTAGTACAAGGCATCAGGTTATCACTGAGTAGCAAGTGTACCGTACGCCCACGTTATATTTCACCTTGTAGTAACTTAATTTGCATATTCTTGTTCTCTTAGGATGTTTACAGATATACTATGGAGAATTTAGCTGCTTTAGTCCTGACTTTTTCTGTTCTGTTTCAGTGCCCAAGTTACTTTTCTATGTTGGGGCAGGCAGAAGTGAACATCTATATGTAAGCGCTGTAGCAAGTTCAGTTACGTGTGAGTTTTAACGGGGACTTGGCTGAAGGGTTCAGCAAAGTGAGCAGGCTCTGTGCTGTAGCAGCACGCGGTCTCGCTGGGAGAGAAAGGAGAGGTATTGCAGATGGAGAGAGAGAAGGGAAAGAGCAGTAAGATTAGCCAGAGCTTTTGTGTTTCAGAACTAACCGTTGGAAGCTTCTTTAAGCTCTGCCGTGCGTAATTTCAACTCCGTATAAGTTATATTGATATTTCTGTAGCTTTTCTTCCTCTGAGAATTATCTTTTTCTTGACTGAAGATGTGACTCAGAAATTCTAATGTTCAGCTGAGAGAGCATTTGCTGGAAATCTTATACAAGATTCATTACCTGATATAAGATTTGTCTAGTATTTGCAAGGAAGTCATGACCAAGTAGATACTGTTATCAGTTGTGTTGGGAGCTGTTCTATGTGCAGTTTGTCTGTGTTAATTTAAAGTTTTTAAATACTAGACTATGATCTATGAACTCAGGATTAACAAAACTATGGAAAAAGGAAGTTCTCCTGCTTTCAAACTAAACTAAGATTTGTTACAAATTCTGAGTTATGTAATTTATTTATATGGAATTATTTATAGCACCAGAAATCTCTTTCCTGTTGTAACTTTATGCTGTATGTATCAGAAGTTACAGCTCTTTATCTTCAGTGTATTACTTGTGTTTGGTTTTCTAGTGTATTTTAAGATGCACATTTGAGAAACTTACTTGAAGTATCCTCTAGCAAAGGCTAAAACTTTGAGTGATTCAGTAAAGGTTGTAGGCTTTGTTTGTTTTTTTTTATGGTGCACATGCTAGAGACATGGCACAAAGTATAGAGTTAGTGGGCAAAAAGTTAAAAATTGTAAAGATGTATTTTATTTTTTTTTTAAGACCAACCTGAAAAAGCTCTTGAGAAATACTGAACTCTTTCCCCCAGTGCACCATAGGGGAGAGGCAACTGACTTCCTCCCTTCCTGCACTATAACGATGCACGGTGGTGATGCAACTGATTACTTTGCTGTTGAATTGAAGGAAATACTGTTATATAAAAAAACCCACAGAATAAGAGTTTCTTGTTTATATAACAAGTACTTTTTCATCTTGGTCTGATGTTGGAGGGGAGAGAGAGTTATGAGCTGTTTTGTCATTTGTCAAAATTGTTGAATAACAAAATCACGGGAAAATAATCACAGAATCACAACATGGTTGAGGTGAGAAGGGACCTCTTGGGGTCTTTTGGTCCAGTCTTTCTGCTCAGGCAGGGCCACCTACACCTGGTTGCCCAGAACCATGTCCAGACGGCTTTTGAATATCTCTGAGGATGGAGACTCCACCACCCCTGTGGGCAACCCAGCAGTGCTTGGTCACCCTCACAGTGAAAAAGTGTTTTCTGATGTTTAGAGGGAACTTCCTGTGTTTCAGTTTGTGCCAATTCCCTCTGGTCCTGTCACTGGGCACCACTGAGAAGAGCCTGGCTCTGTTGTCTTCACACCCTCCCCTTGGGTATTTATATTCGGTGATGAGACCTTCCCCTCCCTGAACCCGCTCTTCTCCAAGATGAAGAGCCCCAGATCTCTCAGCCTCTCCTCATAAGAAAGTGTATTGGGTTTGCGTGGCCACCAGGTTTTGGTGAGCCAGGGGGGCTACAGAGGTGGCTTCTATGAGAAGCTGCTCAAAGCCTTCCCCAGGTCCCGTGGAGCCAATGCCAGCTGGCTCCAAAGACAGACCCAGAGGTGAGCCTGTCAGGCTCTGTGATGACATATTTGAGAAGCAGGGAGAAAACTAGTGCTCCGCAACAACTTGCAGAGACACAGAGGGAAAGAGCAGTGAGAATATGTGCAGACCCCAAGTGAAGTGTAGAAGCGAGGGAGGATGTGCTTCAGGTGCCAGAGCAGAGATTCCCCCAAGGTGTGGGTGAAGACCATGGTGATGCAGGCTGTCCCTGTGCAGTCCTTGCAGGTGATGTGGAAGACTCCACATCGGAGCAGGTGGGTGCCTGAAGGAAGCCGTGACCCCGTGGGAAGGCGGCGTCGGAGCAGGCTCCTGGCAGGACCTGTGGACCCGTGGAAAGAGGAGCCCCCGCTGGAGAAGGTTTGCTGGCAGGACTTGTGACCCCATGGGGGGCTCACGCTGGAGCAGCCTGTTCCTGACAGACTGCACCCCATGGAGAGGACTCGTGTTGGGGGAGTTTGTCGAGAGCTGTCTCCCGTGAGAAGGACTCAGGCTGCAGAAAGCTGATGAAGAGTGGTCTCCCTTGCGAGGGACGCCCCGCTGGAGCAGGGCAAGAGTGAGGAGTCCTCCCCACTGAGGAAGAAGGAGCAGCAGAGACAACATCTGATGAACTGAGCACACCCCCATTGCTGTCCCCCTGTGCCTCGGGGGAAGGAGGTGAACAAGTCAAGAGTAAAGTTAAGGCCAGAAAGGAGGGAGGGGTGGGGCGAAGGTGTTACTTTTAAGATGAGGTTTCATTTGTCATTGCCCTTCTCTAATTTGATTGTTAATAAATGCAATCAGTGTCCCCAATCGAGTCTGTTTTGCCTGAGACAGTAATTGCGAGTGATCTCTTGGTCCTTATCTGGGCCCATGAGCTCTGTTGTATTTTCTCTCCCCTGTGTAGCTGAGAAGGGCAAGCAATAGAGCACCTGTGGTGGCCACCCTGGCCACCAGCCAGGACCAGACCACTACAGAGAGATACTACTTCGGTCTCTATTTGCCCCTTTTTCATTTTTTTTTTAAATATATATATTAATTCTTTATGGAATCCATGTGGACACGTTGTTAAAACTTAACTGGAAAAATTACTACTGTCTTGAGATAAATATTGAAATCAAGGAAATTGAAATATTAAAAAAGCTGAGAGGGTACAATGCTTGGGAATTAAAATGGGTATTATCGATATACTTTAAGTAGTCCCCCAGCAAAGACAGCCATATAAGGGCTAGATTGATATGAATTTGCTTGATGTAACAGAAAGCTGAGTTACTGTGGAGAATGGAAGAATCCTTGTAATATAAGTTAAGTGATATGCTTTGGGAAATGCAGTGCTGCAATGCTGAGCATATGGAGTTAATTTGATGCTGTTGGTGCTTCCTGATTTCTGGTGAAGCCAGCTGGGGTCTTGAGCTGCAAGAAGGACCTCTGTGGCACCCTTCTCCCTTAGTGTTTTTTTGGCTTTGTGAAGCTCTAGTAGCTTAAGCACACTGCAGCACGTGTAGGGAGCCAGGCTGGGTTTGATCTTCACCAAGATCACATGCCCCTGGACATGGCTGTTCACTGCAGTAACATTCAAATGGCTTTGTGTGGGACTGGCTTAATTCTTTGAGACTCGACTCATTTGGATACTGCCTGAGACTGTCGATGCACTAAGCCCTCGCTCAAGAAGCAGCGTGTTATTGATACGGCTCTCCATGAGATCAGGGGCACCTGAGCTATATCTCAACCCAATTCAGTGAGTGTAGGTGTGTTATTGCTGTGCTAGAGTGCAAGATCTATTTTTTTGTAATTTTTCTACTTGTAATTCTGCCGTATGTTTGCCATGGGAGTGAGTGTTGCTTTTTTTTTTTACTGCAGTGTATCTGCAAAGTATTTTTTACATATCTGGTGATTGGGTTTTTTTTTTTTCCCCTGCTGCTTTTGGCCAGCAAGCATAGGCTAGTTTTGTCCAAGTAGTTTTAAGGCTTTTATCCTCATACTTTCTGTGAATATATTCATAGCTTGTTAGTAATATGAAGTAAGTAGATGTATTGATCATCTGTGTTCAGTCTGGTTTGAGTTGCCCATAGTGGACTGGTATTATCTGACCATCTTGAATGCCTGGTCTAGGTAGTTGCTAAGTGACTTGCACAACTTTCAAATGAACTTTTTTCTAGTAGCTTTAGTTTCCTTTTAATTTGATCGTGATCTGAGGACTTCTTTTAAGAACATACCAACATTAAGTTCCGCAGGTCTCATTGAGTAAGAACATCTTTGTGAGAGCAAAAGAGGCACCTTCCAATCCCTAGCACACTGTGATACTGTGGTTGTGCTAATAATTTAGCACCTGATGCAGTTAATTACTTTAAGGCTCTTAATTCCATCTCAGAGTTACCATAGTGATGTGGAATGTGTTGATCTGGCAAAATATACTCTGCAAGTTCAAATAGGTTTAAAAAAATTGATACATAAGCCCATTTCTGCCGTAAAGGTTTTATGCTAGATCAGGTGTCTGCCACCACGGATCAAGTTTGCTTTGCTGGCTGATCCGGCTTTGGTAAGCTTGGAACAAGTTGAAACACATCAGGGGTTTTACATGCAGCAACCGTTTACGATGTCTTAGAGAAATATTGCTCTTGTGAAGTTTGGTGAGGGTTAAATAAATTGATGGTTTCATTTAGGGGGAATTTATTCATATGTAGTGTGCAACACAACTATATCAGTTGTTGCGTGTGTCCACAAATACAAACTGTGAAAAGATGATCATGTGTCAAAGTGTTAATGAAGTCTGATTCTTTGATGTGATGTGGAAAGTACTACTTTATAGCTCTTCAAGTTTTTCTATTATTCCACATCTTCTGTGAATGCTGTCCCTCTTGCCAGTTTACTCGCATCCATGTGCAATTCAGCACTAATGAGAATTAAGCATGTGCAAGTAAATGCAAGAGAAAGTTTATCCGTTCACCCAGATAGTCTGTGTCCCCAGTGTCCTTGGCTTCTGCTCTTTTGTGCCTGTGACATTGTGCAGGGCATCTGAAAATGCAATTTAGTCAATGACGTGCTTTTCCAGACTGGTATGTCTCGAAGAGAGCAGGCAATCTGCTGCATGACCATAACAGCTAGTCTACTCGAGGTATTGAGTACTTAAGACAGGTAAAAGACCGATTTTGCTGACTTCTTTACTATCAACAGAAACAGATCTAAAATAGATCTTTATACACTTGCATCTCCTTAGGACTGAACTTCAACAATTCTTATATTGTACGTGTGATAGGAAAAAAGTAAAAAAGTGGCAGACCTGAGTAGTTTCTGAGGAAATTTCTGAATAGGACTGTTATCAGAGTACTTAATACTTTGGCTGTACCTCTTTGAACTTAAATTAGGTTACATGTCCTAAATGCAAGGATAAGCTGTACTGTATATTGTACTGTTGTCCTTTAGAGATGTATATGAAGTTCTCTTCCGTTTGATTTACAGACCCCTAATGTTTCAACTCGTATGACATGATTTTCTTCTAGATGAAAAATTTTCCAGCAGAGGTTTCTCCATGCCATAAGCATCAGATGTGTATTTTGGGAGGAGAGGGAGCTAGACTCGTAACAGTAGCACAGCTCATTAGGAAAAGCGTCTGTATACTTTCTAAACTTACATGTAAGTTCCTTCATTATCGTAAAACTTGTCTTGGTAATAGTCCACAGTTCACATGATGATTGCACTAGGGGTTTTTTTTTAGCTTCTCATTTATCATAGATCTGAAAGAGTATCTCATAATTAGAAAATTTTGCTTGAATTCTCTCACATACAGCTATAATTACACAGTTTTCTGACATTTACAATCCCCAACTGCTTTTGTTGTATGGTAGTTCATAACATTTGGAGTTAATTTACGGCTGTATGTTAAGGTATAGCATGTTTGTTAGTTGAATTATGATGTTGTGGGGGTTTTTTAACTGGTAAGAGAATTAAACTTCAGCAATTCCCTATTTCAATAATTTTGTGCTACAAAACAAATTCGCAATGATGAGTTCGAGAACAAAATACAACTTATTTGTACTGCTGCAGAGAATTGCATCCTGGAGTACTACTGTTTATCTTTGCTAGAAGTAGCCATCAAGGTGATGCTAAGGAATAATTTTTGATGGCTTAAGTCATTCACTCTACATGACTTTTAATGTCTGGTTTTAGTTGGGAGAAGTTGGAAGATGTTAATCTGAGATGGTTTGCAAGTACTTGTACCTGAGACTGAACTGAGACGCCTTGTTCAAGTTCTTCCCTAGTGAAATCTGTTACAGTGAAAATTTAGTTTAGTGAAGAGAGTCTGTTATTATTGAATAAAATTACTTCTGGTGGATCAAGTTGCTTGTGTGATACTTCTAACACCAACATTTAAAGTGTTAACTTTCTCTACACTAAAAAAAAAATTTTTTTTAAAGTCTGGAGATATTCTTGGATAAATTTTCAGAATTTTCTCTGTAAAACTTTTGTTGTATCCAGTAGCATGAACAATATTCTGTAACTTTTTTTTTTTCCCCCCAAGCCTGTGGTACGTTGTGGGTTCCTATTTGGTAAGGCTACAGTAAATGATAGGCAGAACAGTAATTTATAATATCTGCCAAGAGTGCATTTGTTTTATTCTTCTCTGCATAATGATGTGCAAGGATGGATTCCTGAAAAGTCTAGGTGATGATTCTGTAATAGTGTGCTACGCATAAGTTATTGTCCAGACTAATGGACTTTGGACTTTTGCTGTCTCCAAAAAAAGGTGTATATGAGAGCTGTCTGCCTACAACTGTTTCTTTCCATATACAACCAAGCTGGGGAAGATTTTGCCCTAATACGTGGAATATCCAGTGGAAAGCTGCTCTGATTTTGACTGGGAAGGATTCGCTTTGCGCTGCATCTTATTTCATATAGATGCTAATCAAAACCAGATTTCCAGTAGCCAGTTCTTCCTCTGATCGATTTAAAATGCGGTTAACCACTATTTCGCTCATCAGTTTGAAATATGGCGACAGCCTCCTTTTAGGATTACGGAGATTTTTCAGGTCAAGTGAACACTTAAAGGTACAAAGTCAATGTCTTGTACAAGCACAGTATCATTATTACTTCTCTTTGAATCTCAAGGAAAGTGGTGGAGTTCTTGGTCTTCGCTCAGTTTGGTGAATTGTTAAAAAGTGATGATATGATTTCTTGTGGTCTTAAAGAAAATATGACAGGTTGTTGGCTGCTTTACCAACTAGTAAATTTTAAAATCAGTTCACGTCTGCAAAGTACATTCAAGTAGCCTCTTAAAAGATTTGGTTCATTTTTATATTTTTCTTGAGCCTCTCTATCAAGAAGTAGTATCCATTGGTTTGTCTGTGCGTTTCGCTGATTTTTACAGTGTTATGCTCATAGAAAGATTATTTAATAATGTATTTCTGTGGATGACTTCAACTTATTTCTGCTTAATTCATGCACTGTGAAACTATGGCTTATGTAATCTCTCTTGGTGTCCCTTTAGGTAAGCTGGTAAAAATAAATTGTTTTTACCCTCGGAGTGAATGAAACTTGACCTCATTAATATTATCTATGCCAGTGGCAGGGAATGTATAATTTCAAGAATTTTATTTTATTTTTTGTTACATTTTCCTCCTTATGTAGTTATACTCAGCCTTCAGTGAAAACTGAATATGCCTAGGGAGCAGAAGCTGTCAGCAGAAATCTGCAGGTCATACTGGTGACAGTGCTGGGAATAAGGAAGGAATTAAAATTTCTCATTTCTGTAACGAAGCTGAATTTTAAAAGATTGTACCGGTTAGTAAAACGCGGTGTCGAAACTGACTTTTAACCAGTGAAATTAAAAACACTGCATTTTTCAACAAACAGATTAAAAAACATTTTAACTTTGAGTATCTAATGCGAATCTTTGCTTTCTGATTTTATTTATCCTTCTGCAGTGGTAAAGGTAAGAGACAGGAACTATACACAGGCTGTCTCCTGGCATTTCACTGGTACGAGCAATGAAGCACCGACGACTATTTCGCTTTTCTTCTCTGCACCTGTAGCAGAGGTTCCGTGTTGCAGTGATACGCTTTCTGGAGTTGTTTGTATCTGCTGGTCAAAAACTGTTCTTGTTTTATTGCTTTACCTGTTCTGAAACTGAGCTGACAGCAATTATTCTTTCGCTATTCACTAGGAAAGCTTTTAGCAAAAAGAAATTACCTATTAAAAAACATCAGTTCCACGCACAGAATACTGTTGGTTACAATGTGCGTATCATCACAGCGAAATGGCTTCTTATTGCTGTGCCACGTTGGGTTTTTTTCCTGGAAAAGAAACAGAATTCAGCCAAAGTGTACTTCTTTCCATCAGTTTCTCCTGGCAAGATTTCAGTTTGGTTATTCTTTGCTGAAGAACTTAAAACTAAGATTTTAATTATTTATTAAAAGAGATAGTGAAGAAATATGCTTTTTCATTTAAAAAAACTTATTTTTTTCCTTTTTCCCCTTTCAGTTCAGGAAGTAATTCTCTTTATTGAATGTTTTAGTTTAACTATTTCCACTCAGTGTACCAGAGTACAGCTATTTGTACGTCAGGAAAATGATGTTTCACCTTCCTTGGGCAAGCTACGTGACGATCGTAGCCCTTCTCTTGCTGATTCCTCTCCTTCGGACTAGCCCTGCTCGTTTTCCTGGTGATTGAGGCCATTGCGTTGCCAGCAGGGAAGTGCCATTTTTACCCTCTGACCCTTTTCTGAGCAGGTACATCCCTTGTGGAGGCGTAAAATTTGAGGTTATAAGATGTTGTTCTGTAACTTTCTGTGATTGGTTTTGGGAGATAAATCTCTGCTGCTGACGGCCTCTGAAGATGGCGGGAAGGAGTGGCGCTGTAGGTCGGGGAAGCGGTGGCGCAGGCCTGGCTTTGGGTGGTCTTCAGTTTGGCCCTGGCAGGCAGGATGTGTGTGCTGGAACTGCTGTTATAATCATGGAATGGTTTTGGCTGGAAGAGACCTCCAAGATCATTGCGTCCAACCTTTTCCTAGCCCCATGAACACCACTAAGCCATGTCCCTCAGCACAACATCTACTCGTCTCTTAAACACCTCCAGGGATGGCGACTCAACCACCTCCCTGGGCAGCCTGTTCTGATGCCTGACAACCCTCTCAGTAAAGAAATTCTTCCTGACATCCAACCTGAACCTTCCCTGGCACAAGTTAAGGCCATTTTGCCTTGTCTAGGGAGACTAGACCAACCCCTGCCTCTCTACAACCTCCTTTCAGGTAGAGAGCAATAAAGTCTCCCCTCCGTCTCCTCTCCTCCAGGCTGAACAACCCCAGATCCCTCAGCCATTCCTCATACGACACGTGCTCCAAATCCTTTACCAGCGTGGCAGCCTGTACCTGTACCCTCTCCAGCACCTCAGTGTCCCTTTTGTAGTCAGGGGCCCAAAACCAGGCACAGCATTCGAGGTGAGGCCTCACCAAAGCTGAGTAGAAGGGAATGATCACCTCCCTGTTGACGCTGTATCTGGCAGGCTCGCCAGTCCTCTTCTTCTTGGGTTAATTTTACATTAACTGTCTCGTTTAGCTTTCTCTTCTCACCTTGTTTTCCCATGACCGATGCCTTAGTGAGCTGTATCAGAAGTCCCTCTTTGCCATTTAACCCCACTGTCTGAGCTCCTGTGTGGTGCTTGGCTCTATTCCTTGAGAAACTTCAATATATTGTGCAATAACGGCGCCAAGATTCATCTCGCCTTGACCCAGCAGGACAAGATCCAGGTCCCTAGTGCTGCTGGGTTACTTGATAGAGGATCCTTTGTTGTCTCTTCTCCCCAGCAGCTGTGCCTCAAGGACAGGTGAAGGGCGATGTGGCATTACGAGCTTTGCAGTGTGGGTGCAAGAGAGTGTGATGGAAGCCCAGCTTTCCAGGTGGGAAGCAGAGAGAAGTAGCAGCACTAAAGGCAGAGGGAGCAGCTCCCACACTGCTGCTTTTCCTGCTGCTTCGAACACTGGGAACTGAGGCAGTGCAGCAGTGCCTGTGACTGGGCTTTCCCTGTAGCTGGGACTTGGCAGGGTGTAACCTTAGCACTGAAGTTTCAGTGACGCCTGTGGAGCCAGTTTGGCCAGGAGATGGCTCAGCTGAAGTGGCTTCTTACTTTAACAGGAGGAACCACATATTTTAAAGACCGTATCCTCCAGCAAAATACTGGTGGAAGCCTTGCCATGTTCTTCATGCTAACCACTTGGTTTGAGTTGTGTTAGGGAAGCTGGGATTTCCCAACATGGTTGAGTCCTACAGTGTATATCATCCAGTGGGACACTCGGTTGAGAAGGTACTGTTCAGCCTGTGTGTGTACACAGTTGTGTCTGTTACGGTTTCATTTCCTTCGGTGTTTATTTGGATAGCTATACACAGTTTTCTGTGTAGATTCAGGCTCCACCAACAAGGAATCATAGAATCATAAAGGTTGGAAAGGACCTTGAAGATCATCAAGTCCAACCTACAGCCCTACACCCCCATAACACTAAACCATCTCTTGAAGTGCCTCATCCAGCTGTTTTTTAAACGCGTCCAGGGATGGTGACTCCACCACCTCTTTTGGCAACCCATTCCAATGCTTCACCACCCTTTTGGTGAAGAAGTTTTTCCTTATATCCAATCTAAACTTTCCCTGGCGCGCCTTGAACTCATTCCGCCTTGTCCTATCACTATTCACTAGGGAGAAGAGGCAAACACCCATCTCTACATGATAGGTAAAGACAGTTTTCATTTTAAACCTTATCTTCAGATCAAACGCTGTGGACATAATGACTTCTAGCACCCAAAAGGGAATGGTTTGGTAATGACAGTGCACTTAAGGGATGGTGATCACTGCAGAGGAGGCTCAGCATTACTGGGACGGAGAAATAATGTTAGAAGGAAACAGGCCATGAGGCTGGTGTTATTCAGCACGTCTTTGTTTGATTTAATCAGTCTGAATCCAAATATTTGTGTCTCTTCATAATGCCAACCTGTATGTAAAGAATGTGTCAGATGTTTGCTGTCATCGTGAACATTGTAGTGATAAGGGGAAATCCAAGTGGTGAATGTACGAATTTCAACCCTGCAGATTGCTGCTGTGCATGCAAATAGGGTGCTTAAGGCAGCTTCTGGGTGTTAAAATCATTTAAAAAAACCCGTTTTATTTAGTTTCTATAAGGACCATTAAGGTTGTGAAATGGATTGATGTTCACTGGTTGTGAATTGTTGGTAAAGCTGGGGTTTTTTTCAGCCAGTTTGTGGCTGCTTTGGCAAATACGTCTGTGCTTTATGGCCAGAATTCTTTTATCAGTTGTGATGGGAGAGTCTTTGTCTCGGAAGTGTGTCGCTAGTTGTATAAAAAAGATCTTGTTGCTTACAGCTTTGGATTCCTCGGTAATTACGATGTGGTTGACTTTACCTGAAAATCTGAACATTGATCTGCGAACGTGGCAAGACTGCAGGAAACAGAATTGTATTTCTGCTTTTGCCATTGTGGTGCTACGTATGAGATTGGGTCACCTTTTGTAAGCGCAAGCTTTACGTTGCGATCTCTTAGCGTTGTCCGTTTGTTTAACTTTAGTCTTGGGTTTGATTTTGAAAAATGATCTTGCAGCTCCCAATAAAATAAATTGGAGAAGTATTTACTGAACAAGATGTTTGAAAAGTCAGCATGCTGTGCTTGCAAAATTTATATTTACTTTTGAACTTAACCACTCTGGGCTACTCCGTAGAGAAAAACTGGTTTATTTTCATAACGGTCCATTTTGCGAAGACCCCGTAAAAAGAAGAGTTTGTACTATGTGGCTAAGCATTATGGAACAGCCTAAAGAGAATTATTAATGTCTGCAAAAAAATGCATTAGATAAAACAGAAACCTGCAAAAGAGCAATGGGTTTAAAACTTAATACTGAATGACTTTTCAGGTGAGCGTAAATACTTTAATCTGTTTCAATCCAGGTGTTCTTATTTCAGTCCAGTGCAGGCCTGTGTGTAGAGAGGGTATCACAGAACTGTGAGGGGCAACTTAAGCTTAAATACACAAAAGGAAACTCATTAATAGATTCTTTTTTCTTTTTTTTTTTTACATAATGCAGAATTGGGGGGTTTAAATACTTTCTCCGATATTAGTCACGACGGAATTTGACTGACAAGTGATGAAATTGCTTCTATTTCCACTGACAGTTACGAGTGTTTTTTGACAGGCCTATGGAATTTTTTCTTTATTAATGTGACAACAGCTGTAATATAATTAAAGTTATTTCTGAAGTGCTACATAGAAGTTCATTTCAAAAGGAGGGAAGAGATACTTAATATGGCTTCTGCATGTTCAATTGTGTTGGGAATGGGCTCTATTTATTCTGTGTTCTGCCAGCAAGTATTTCTTTGCACATTTTTCTAATAGAAGGGTGAATGTGTGCTTCGACAAACTTGAAATTATTAAAACTGCTTAGGCTTTTATTTTTTTCTTCCTGAAATGAAAAATGTCAAGGTCGAATCAAAATCTTAGTCTGGTTACTGAATTTCTTGGATGTCTTTTTAACGAACAATTTAATTCTAGGTTGTGAATACTACACCTGCAATAGCACGAACAGTATTTGCTTGGCTTTAATTTTGTGGGGTGGTTAATGGCTAAGTCAGGAGATACGTAGTAAAGCATTTGGTCATGGTGACGTACCTTAAAATATAAAAAAGGGAAAAAGGAAGTAGAGTATTTGGGGCAGTTACAGGTTTCTAGGAAATAGGAAGAGAACTGCTTGCAACTTGTTGCAGAACAGGTTGTATCTGTTGGTTTCTTGTGTGGGCTCATCTGCATGTCCCAGCAAAGGTCCCTGGAACTTGTGGCAAGGGGACAGCTCCTCATCTGCTGGGGACAGGGTAGAAATGTCACCTTTTGGGGGAAGTGAGGGTGAATGTCTCACAGTGTTCGTTCACTGAAGTTACCGTAATGCTGTATTTTTGTCAAGTTTACTGACATACTCTTTATTTAGAGACAGGCTTTTAGAAAATGCAGTAAAATTTCAGTCTTGCAGAACACTTACTTAGCCTTTGATTTATTTTTTTTCAGAACTGAGATGATGTTTTGACTTTCTCTATCAAAGCCACTCAACTCGTCGGGATTTTTTCTGATTTTCTTTTTTTTTTTTTTTTGTTTCTTCCTCTTCAGATCGTGCTGGAAGCATCAGTACTCTTGATTCCTTAGATTTTGCAAGATACTCTGATGATGGCAATAGGGAAACAGACGAAAGAGTAGCAGGTAAGTTTTTTGTATGATTTAGGAATCATCGAATGGTAACTTGACCGTTTGACTTGTTTTTTTTCTAGCTTAAGTATATTTAAATTAACGTTCCTGAAGATGACAAGACTTCACTGTGGTGGTTTAACTAGTTATTTAATGATATAATCATGATTACACTTCTACTACAATTACTGTAAGTATCCAGACAGGTGTAGTTCTGCATGGTTCCAGATGTCACCAGGTTAGAAGCAAGCTGTGTACCTGAAAATTGTGCTGATATTTTGGCAATAGAACACTATTCTGATATTGCCTACTGCCTGCTACTGTTTAGCTGAAACATCCTAAAATATTCTTTGTAGTAGTCTGCAGCTGCTGCATGGAGGATAGCTTTGTGACATAAAGATTCGTAGCAAGTCCTCTCTTAAACATAGCTCATATGTAGATCAAAAAAGCGTTACCAGACTTAGAGTAAATTTGGGATGTTCTTATTCTGTGAATCTTCCTTGCTACAAATCTTAATTGCAGTGCTTTTCTTCTCTCTCATTTGGTTTCTTGATTGTGTAAGATTGTTTCAAAGAAGTGACAGGGTTTTTTTGGCTCTTGCAGTTGTTCTGAACTCAAGAGCCTGTGACACTTTTAATTTCGGCATTTGTGATTATCTCACCAAAGGCAGAGACTGCTTTTCTCTTACATTTGAAATTGTCTTAACCTCTTTTGCATGTGAGCACCGTTTCTGTAATCCAGGCTTTTTTCCCTAAGTTCGGATGTTGTTATTCACAACTTCTGTAGAGAAACCCATAAAAGCTCTCTAAATCTGCCACAGAACAATTCTTGTCAATGAATATCTTTATGAGCACATGAAGGTTATCCATGCTGTGACCTTTTTTCAGTTAATTTAGGTTTATGAAGTTGGAAATTATTCGAGCTGCCGTGTCTCTGTTCCATGCTGTTGTCTCTGCTCTGAACCACCGTGCTTCATCCTGGCAGAAGCCCTGCCATGTTCTTAAGCAAAGAAAAGGCTGGTAAACATAGTTCTGTGAAGGATCTTGATTCTGAAATTTACTTTCTCAGTCAGTCTGAAACAGCAACAAGTGTTGACCCAGAGAAGAAAGAAAACTCTTGAGAAAATCTCATTTTTCTTGCCAAGCCAGTGTTTCTGAAATAAAGGACTAGATTGAAGTAATGAAAAAGAGTCAGGTATTTTGTTCCTCTGGTCTGCAACTATAGATCCTTACTGTTCTTTGGTTTATATAGAACCTTCTAGATTCTTATTAGTATCTAATTATTGTCTCTTTCAATGTATGTAGTCACTTTCAAGGAGGCAATAGTTGTAAATACACAGCTCATCTTCTAAGCTAAGTGTGTTTGAGGAACCCAATTCTTTGGGTCCTGGAATATAAGGAAGAAGTAAGCAAATTCTAAATATTTTGTCATTATCTTGGTAGAATTTTCCTGTTTCTAGTCAACATTTCTTGGCAATATTATTACTGAGAGAGCTAGTTTGGTCTTTGATTGCAACTGTCTTTAGTAACTGAACTGGATTAAAGATACTTATACACAGTATAGACCAGTTCAGAATTGACATACAGTAGAATGATTAATCTTCTGATAGAGCATTAATGACAAAATACTGATTACATGCAGTGTGAAATTAATATATTCTAAAATGAAATATCAGATTTAAGTATGTTAGGGTACACATCTGTGTTCTTTTAAAGAGATTTTTTTGAAGAGTTTTTTTAAAAGTCATGTCAGACTGTGAACAAAATAAAACCAAATATTGTTTCTGAAAGTTTGTAAAAACATGAAGGTTTTCGAAATATCCTATTTCTAGTTCTGGTTCAATGATAATTGCTTAAAATCTTTTGCCTCAGTTCTGTTTAAAACCATGTACCTAAACAGTAAACTTCAGAAAACTGATAAGTATTTAATTTACACATAAAACAGTTACGTCAGAAGAGATTTCAAAAACTTCTAATATTTTTAATTTCAGCTTTTGAAGTAGTTTTTAGCTGCAAATGCTCTTTGAAACATGACTGGAAGTCAATCCTGCTTATTTCTTCTCATATTCCTTTTTTCTCAGTGAAGAGCTCTGATGCTTAGGAGATAAAGTTGTAATCTATTGTGAAAGCCTGAGGTCGGGATCTTAGAGTCATATTTTGATAATTCTCAGAGTGATGTTTGAATTAGTTTCTTTTTCTAAATGCATTTCTCATGCTCTTTTCTTTGGTTTTTACTGTTTGGACAGAACCAATGATTTTGTATCAATCTGCTAGTCAAATGAAGGATAGGGAATAAATATATATCAGTCACTAAATAAACTGGTCCCTAGTCAGAAGGACTTCAAAATTCAAGCTATAACATATCCAGTTACAAATACTTCTGTACCGTGGCACTGTTAGAAAGCACCAGATAAAAAAACTTGAATGTGTACTGTCCAAAGCCATCATATTTCTCTTTGGCTGTTATGGTAGCTAAGCCTAACACAATCCATATCTTTTTATTTTACCACTCCAAAAATTCCTGGCAATAACTGGAAAGACACTCGTTTGAAATGGATTTCAGTATTTCAGATCTCTTAGCCCGGTTCATTCCAGCTGGTATTAGAATGAAACATTTACATCATTAGAACTTGCAGTTTACTGGATAGGAAGAACTTGTTCTTTAAGATTAATAAAGTCTGGAAACTAAATTAATGTATTAAGTGCTGAAATAGTTGGTGCTGAGATAAAGTCAGTACTGAAGGATTTATTAGGCTTAGTAAACCTCCTCCAAATACTCGTTTCCGTAAATCAACCATAGAATGGAAAACCTGTACCATCCCTGTGCAATAAAAGTATGCCTAACATGTACTCAGATACCCACAGCATTTGGTGTAAGTAGATCATCTGACATTCAGTCTGAGGAACTGAATCTTCTGCCACATCTTAAATTGACCACATGCACAAGTATGTTGTGATTCAAAACTCGTCCTTTCCATAATTCAAGATATTTAGTGTTGCTAACTTGCCGTTGACATCTCTTCTTCCAAGAATCTAAAAATTTTGAAAACAGTGCTGTGTTTCCAATGATAAAAAAAAAAAATACTCATAATCAAATTCCTATTTCAGTCATTTGTGTTCTCAGATCTCCCTGGATTAGCATTGATTTTTTACTAGACTCTGTATCTGATTAGAAGAATTAAAATACTGTCCCTGTCAGGATTTGAAGGGAAAAAACAAGTGCCAAAAAACATTTGTTTGCCTAGACTAAGGTTTGCATTTTCTGCTTCTTGTAGTTCCTTGTAGTTAATGTTTTTAGTAAGTACTATTACTTGTGTGCAATCAAAATCAGAGGAGAATCTTAAAAAAAAAGCAACAAACCAACCAAAAACAAACATGGAAGGCACCTGTAATACACCAATCACTTGCTAACATTTTGTGTTCAGTTTGTTTATCCTAGATGTGGGTCTGGTTTGTTTTTTTTTTTTCCTTCCTATTTCCTATCTTTAAACCCTGTTAGGCAGTTGTAAGCCTCCTTCATTTCCTTCCAGGTCCGTAGTCTGTAAGGGTTGAACCTGAAGAGAAGTCTGCTCTACGTCAGCACTTCTTGGTAGCTGATCCTGTCTCATTAACTTAGAGGCATTAATGAGGCTGATGAGCAAAGTGTTGACTATTAGAATGGTAACAAGTTCTCTGTTGGCTTGCTCACGAACTCTTACGCTGATCAAAACTTTTGGTAATCCTCTCTCATGCCGTAGTACAATTTTCTGGTTCAGGTCTGTACTGGTTTGACCCTGGCTGGTGGCCAGGGTGGCCACCACAGGTGCTCTGTCGCTTCCCCTTCTCAGCTACACAGGGGAGAGAAAATACAACAGAGCTCATGGGCCCAGATAAGGACCAAGAGATCACTCGCAATTACTGTCTCAGGCAAAACAGACTCGATTTGGGGACACTGATTGCATTTATTAACAATCAAATTAGAGAAGGGCAATGACAAATGAAACCTCATCTTAAAAGTAACACCTTCGCCCCACCCCTCCCTCCTTTCTGGCCTTAACTTTACTCTTGACTTGTTCACCTCCTTCCCCCGAGGCACAGGGGGGCAGCAATGGGGGTGTGCTCAGTTCATCAGATGTTGTCTCTGCTGCTGCTTCTTCCTCAGCGGGGAGGACTCCTCACTCTTGCCCTGCTCCAGCGGGGCGTCCCTCGCAAGGGAGACCACTCTTCATCAGCTTTCTGCAGCCTGAGTCCTTCTCACGGGAGACAGCTCTCGACAAACTCCCCCAACATGAGTCCTCTCTGTGGGGTGCAGTCTGTCAGGAACAGGCTGCTCCAGCGTGAGCCCCCATGGGGTCATAAGTCCTGCCAGCAAACCTTCTCCAGCGGGGGCTCCTCTTTCCACGGGTCCACAGGTCCTGCCAGGAGCCTGCTCCGGTGCCGCCTTCCCACGGGGTCACGGCTTCCTTCAGGAATCCACCTGCTCCGGGCGTGGGGTCTTCCACGGGCTGTGGGTGGACATGTACAGCCCTGTCACCTGCAAGCCTCCTCCCTGGAAGTGTTCAAGGCCGGGTTGGGTGGGGCTTTGAGCAACCTGGACTAGTGGAAGGTGTCCCTGCCCATGGTAGGAGGTTGGAATGAGATGATCTTTAAGGTCACTTCCAACCCAAACCATTCTATGATTCTATGATCTCAGCTTGTTCAATATCTCAAATTGCAGATTGTTTTTCATAGCTAACTTCTCAATCCATGGATCAATAACTTATAAAGTCATTAACAAATGTGGCTGAATAGATTAAGATCCTTGAGAATGCTTCATTTTTAAAATTTGAAGCTGAGCACACCAGATAGCCACTTCTCTCTTAAGGTATATTAGAGTAGCTGTGTGAAAACAAACATTTTAAAATCTCTAATCTGAAAATCATGATCAAATGTTCAGTTTCTTGCTTGAAAGATCCAGCTTTCTTAAGGTTGTTTGGTAGGTTTTTTTTCAGAATAATAATGGTAGTGATTTGAGTTGTTTATGAAAAGCGAGAGCCACTTGAAATTGAAACAAATTGTTGGGAAATGTTCTTTCTTTGTGAGAAGAGATCTGAATTTCTGTCCTCTGCTTTCCTGATGTAGAGGAGAATCCATATGGTTCTTTCATTTCCTAGGCTGTCTGTAGCAAAACTCTTCTGTGAATCGTTCTTAAGGAGCGTCAGCTCCATTCACCAGCTACTGCGATGAGTTATGCGTGATCCTAAGCATCGAGTTAAACTTTAGCTGGTTTTATCAATGCTTTTGAAGATTTAACTTCTCTAAGTAATATAATCTTGACACCAGAAGGAGAGGAGGAGACAAAGACCAGCTCATTTATTTTGAAAGACGGTACTTGACAGTGGTTTTGAGGAAAGGGGTTAGAGGTTGCTTTTTTAATTTAAGAGAATGTCATATTGTCAACAAATGGGATTTCTAATGTTGATTGCTTGAGTACACATGTTGAGTTGAAAATCATTACGTATTTTGGCAGAAGACTGCATTTCAGTATAGCCTCTAAAATAAAGAGTTTTTAATCATAACTTAAAATTTGATTGACGTGTTTGTAGCCGTTTACAAATAAATATGCTTATATTAAAACAAGTACCAAAGCTACGAACTTCAAATAAAAGCTGCATTTGTGACTGACTTAGATGCATCGAGGTTTGTGTGGTGGCATTAATGAGACTCGGAGATAGGAGGTACAATTGTAACAATGCCGTGTCGTAGTAGAATTATGTAGCTGTTGTGAGATGCTGCAAAACGATGACTTCTCAAATACACGATGTACAGAATCTTCCACTGTGTGCAAAGAAACATGCAGCAGAGTACTCTACTCTTAAGACTGAATGAGTAAAGTCCCTAATGACTTGCAAGAATTTTCAGCATCCTGACACTTCACTAAAAATTAATTCTTGCCGTCTGACATGGGTTTGTCTGACATGAGTTTTTTTGGCTTTCTATGCCTTCAGACATGTCGTATTCCTATTTTTCCTTAATGGGATTCCTGAGTTTTTCTAGTTTGTGTTGATTTTCTAACTTTTTTTATTTTTTTAATTTATTTTTATATCATTCTAGTGCAGGGCACTCCTGATCTGCAACTGTTCTGGTCTTTGAAAATATTTTCTAAGAATAAAATGTTAGCATATAGTCATCTCCATCAGAAGAATTACTTAATTTGAATTCTTTACCATTTTCAAAAATAACAAATTAGTAGCTTATAACTGTAACTGTGAATTAGTATCTCAAATGCATGGAAGTGCCAAAATTATTGGACATTTGACTATAAGAGCATTTTCGAACTTTGTTGCACAGAAGTATTTGCAGATCAGCATTGCTGAATACTAGAGAGATTTTTACATATTTTATTCATCGTATCCTCAGTTGCGCTTTTGTGTGGCTGCAGTAAAATTCTGTGCATCAAAACAAGTGACTTTCATGTAGCAAATATGGTGTACTGTAGTTACTCCTTCAGTTTTTATGGATAAATGCAAACTGAGTGAATCTTTTTTTCCATGCGTCCTAATTATCAGAAGAATCTTAGTAACAGATGTTCAGGGGGAAAATGTTTTACTTGTAGCCTTCAGTAGCATTTCCTACAAGCAAGAGCCAGTGCAGTGGTTCTGTCCTGCATTGTCCTGTGTAAATTTTTCAAAATGCCAAGTTAAATTATTTTCAGGCAATGATTAAAAATCCCATTGATATTTTCTTATTAAAAGCAGCTACAACATTCTTTTTTGCATGGGAATACAGTAAGCGTTACATAATCTGTTTAGAATAACTTAACACTTCCTTCTAGTAGCTGTTCTGTGCTCATCTCTTCTAGTTAAGTACAAGAATCCTTCTCTCTGGTAACTGTATATTCAAGCATTAAGATTAATCTGAGAATTAATGAAATGTAAGTAATTTATCTGGTGATTAAATAGGTTCTCTTAAGTGCTCTAACAGTAAATGACTACAAAAAGAAAACTTATTATATGGGTTTTAAATTTGAAGCCACAGGATACGTATGACCTCAACGTCAAAACACACAAAATTCCAGCACAAACAAAGCACGACCAGTGCTTGGAGGACACCAAGGAACATGAGAAACATATAACAGTGACCAGGAGAGTGGAGAGGTGGAGCACGTGATAGCTAAAATTACATATTTTTGAATCTCTAAAGCTGATTCTATATCACTGAAAGATCTGTATAGTCTAGAGTCGGTGGAAGCATCCAAGAAAAATGGAGGGAAGTCATTTTTTGTTTCCAGCTTCTCTCTAAATACTATGGGAGAGGTGCATGTGTTACACTTTTTTTTTGTGTTGTGCTTCTCCTAAATGCATTTGACTAAATTCAAAATCTTAACCCTAGGCTGTTTCTAAAAACTACTATTTTAAAATAAGGGTTTAAAAGATTATTGTTAGTAGTCAAGTATGTTTCAGGTTCTGCCATTTAAACTATAAAATTTCAGTGTATAATTTATATTTTTTTTTAAGAAAATGATCTGTAGTCTCAATGACACAGTACATTCACGTCACGGTTTGAGCTTTGCTACATGGAGACAGCTTCCTCTGCTGCCAGCGTGTATCTGCTTCATTTAGACCTGTCCTCTGATTGCTCACCTACTCCCCTTGGTCCCAAGAAATCAAGACACACTGGACTGTCTCAGCCGATTGTAAGAGTGGGGAAGAAATAACAAACATTTCCCAGTAATATGCAAAGTAAAAATCAAGCAAAAAAAAACAACCTCAAAACCTTCCAGCGAGTCCCTGTCAGACAGCTTGAAATTTTGCCTTAGCTAATAGGCCTGTGAAACTATGGAAAACTCTCACCAGTTTGCTTCCAGACCAACTCTGCTGCATGTGTTCATAAGTCCCATAAAGATTGCATGCTTTCTTTTTTGATACAGACTGTATATATTTTTTTTCATACCCATCCTTGCTTTTTATATTTTATTTCTGTTTCCCTTGCCTTGGTTGGATGCCTGTGTGTGTTTAATCCAAATCCCTGTCCAGTCCTGGAGTTTGAACTACGGAAAGCCAAGGAGACCATACAGGCCCTCCGAGCCAACCTGACTCAGGCTGCAGGTGGTGTACATAAACCTTTTCTTAAGTCTCTACTTTGAACGATGTAGAAGTAGCTGAGCTCGTCCTGTGTGAAAGAGTTAAAATTCAGTTACTTTTTTTTCCTCCCCAGAAAATGAAGTTCCTTTGCAGGAACGAAAAAATTATAAATCAAGTCCTGAAATTCAGGTAGGTGGCTGGTGATAACTGAGCTTTGCATGGACTTTAAGATGGGTGCGCTTCCGTAGTTGGAAGGAAGACGAACTGGAGGAGTAGTGTGGTGTTTTCTTTTTTTTTTTTTTTCCAGGAGCCAATCAGACCTCTTGAGAAAAGAGCTCTAAACTTCCTAGTTAATGAATTTTTATTGAAGAATAGTTACAAGCTTACATCAATAACATTTTCAGATGAGAATCATGATCAGGTAAAGTTTTCTTGTGGTTCTGGTTTGGGGGATCTTGTTGGTTGGTTGGTTTGGTTTCTTTTTCATGTGCCTTCCTTCCATATTCCAATATTGTCCTAAACTCAAGTGAGTTTTTAAATGTTATTTCCTGAGCATGTAGTTCACTTCATACACATGAGTATTCTAATAGTTAAATATATTGAGCAGCATTTTCATATATAAAGCATGAAACCACAGCACTTTGAGGAGTATTTTCCCCAAATAGGTAGAAAGGAAACAGAATGCTTGTGTTCTCTAAAGGAGGCAAAACAAGAAGGAAAATACTGTGAATTATAGGCACTTACACACTTTCCTGTATTCTGGTGGACACCCTTTCAGTTAACTCACAGATTTGGATGTAAGAAAATTTTGCATGTAGTGTTTTTCTTAAATCATACTCTGTTGATTTGTGCAGGATATAAAATATACTTATTGTGTGTCACTTCCTGGATATACGTATGAGTACACTTAATCATACTGTGGCATTGAGTACAGTCTTGGAGAAGCCATTGGTAACAAGGTGTTACCGTAACATCCTGATTTAAGCTAGAACAGAACCAGTTCTCCGTTTAGTGATTTTACTTTTCCAAACATAGCTGCGCCTTGATGCATTTTTCTTAAGATGGTCAGCTTTGTGTCTCTTGGCTTGCATTTCATGGGTAAAGCTGCCCTTAGGGTGAAATTACTTTGGGTTGTGAAATGGATCCTTTCTCTACTTTTGTTTCGTGCTGTCTGATTTAAGCTTTCATCTCCTTTACTACAACGCAATCCTGACGTGATTATTTTGCTGTTGTATGACCTGCGGTCAAATGAGGAAGAGAAATGAAAATAAAATAAGGTATATCGTATGCTTTAGTTTCTTTTATTCTTTTGCAGGATTTTGAGCTTTGGGATGATGTAGGGTTGAACATTCCAAAACCTCCCGACCTGTTACAACTGTACCGTGACTTTGGAAACCATCACGTTACTGCGAGAGATGTGGTGGATGTATCAGTTGGTGTAGAAGATGATGAGTTAGAGGCTGCTACTCCTATACTTGGCGACGTCCCTGTGTTTGAAACAACCCCACAGTCAATAGAAGTAAGAGACTGTGCAGCAGAAATGTTTCGGCTGTTTGCAGTAGTGCCTAACTGTATTGAACTAAACTCTTCTGTTTCTGTCTTCCGTCCAGCAATGTTTAATAGTGCAAAAATTAGAAGATCAAATTAGTGTGTTAAACAGTGAGAAATGGTCTTTGATGGAACAAATCCAAAGACTTGAGAGGTACGTACTTGTCAATCTGCTCAGCTACTTCTTGATGTTTTTCTAGCCCATATGTGAAAACATACACTTACAGATTACTAAGAGTTCTTCAGAGCAGGACACTCCTCCCTTTTTAAAACATGGTATTTGATTTAGAAAAATGAAGGGACTTCACACTGGCTATTTCCCTTGTATTACCTACATAATTTTTGTAATCAGTTTTGTTCTTTCAGTGCAACTTCTTTATTTCTTTGAAAACAGAATCTGTTCTGATTTATTTCGAAAGTTCTGTGGTGCTATTGTGTTGACAGCTTGCAAACACTATTAGAAAGATACTTGTTTCAATTACCTATTTCAACACAGTTGGACTTTCTACAGAGTAACACTAATAGAAATGACAGTTAACAACAAGAAAGATACTTTAAAAGTTTGGTCAAAACATACAATTCTGTAAGCTGTAGGATATATTCTTCTGAAGAGATGCACCAGTGCAACACAGTGCATAATTATTAAGTGTCTTTGCTGACTTGAGTAGTTACCATTGCAAAGCCAACCAGTATATATTAATCCACTGCTACAGCATTTTCAGTTTTGCATCCCAGACAGAGTTCTGTCTCATGACACTTTGTGTCTCAGTGCTCATATTTCAGCTGGAAGCAGATAACGCTATTGTTATTCACTTATTTCCTTGATTTACTGACTCAGAGTGCACCATTTTTCTTACTACTTACTGGCTAAAGAACTCCCTGAAACCAGTGTTCATCTGAACAGCTTGTGTGTTATAAGTTATTTCTATTAAAGGAATTCTTGAACATGCTGGAGTTGGAAGAGGGAGCTCTTCAGTATGTTGTCCTTATTTCTCTTCTCCAGTCGTGATTCCAACAACCTTCTCATGAAAGCTGCAAAAATAGTCTTTCCCTTTCCTTATTTTTTTTTTTTTTTTTTTTTTAGTGAGATAGACTTTCTCAAGAATGACAGCTTTGCTGTGTCAACAGTTTATGGTGTAGCTCCCCATCCTTTAAAACAAGTGCCTCTCACGGTCTCAGAGGACAATGCACGGTACTTGGATATCAAGAGCTCTGAGAATGACGATAAGCATGGAAACACCGAGCAAACAAGCCTTTCCTTATCAGCTGAAGTGGATTCAAGGACATCTAAAGATGATACGCTAAATTATGTGCCCTGTAAAGAAACAGAGAAACTGTCCTCTTGTGCACCATCAACTAAAGCTGCAGTCCACTTCGACAAGCCTAATAGGTCAGTGATAAATTTTAAACTAGAATTCTTTAATTAGAAAAAATACCCATTACAAGAATTTTTAACAGTAAAATTTTGCAGAATTCGTAGGCCGTTTGTATTTTGAATGCAAATAAAAGGCTTTAAATACTGTTAGGGTACAGTCCTGATATTTTCATGTTTTCTTATCTTTTTAGGAAGGCATATGTTTGATAAGCCTAAATTCTAAAAACGTTTAGGAGTCTCGTGTCATCTCCTACTCGTTTTTAAAACCGGTCCTGTTCTTTGCAACAAAAAAGACCCCAGCCACACCACATTCAAGTGGTAGATGGGAAGACAGGGTATTTGCACTCTCTTTTAAGTTTTAATTTCTTAATGAAATCTCTTCTGATCTGCTTGAAGAGTGGCTGGGAAATTTTTTACTTTTCCTGTGTGAATAAGTCTCTCTCTAAGAGACCGTTGTGAATTTCTTTCTTTTTTAAATAACCAAAATTTATCTGATGACATCTGCTTTTTGAGTTTTGAATTTGGGGCAAGTCTTCACTGCGTAACCATGATTCTTTTAATTAAAATAGGGTATTCATATTTTGTTGTTACATGGAGATTGAATTTGTGTGTCTTAAGCGTTCTTGAAGAAGCCTCGCTGAGCTACAAAGACTTTTTAGAAAGCATTATAGTGAAAAGGGGAAGTAACATGTTCATTAAGTCGTAGATAACTGTGTAGCCATCAGGAGTAACAGCAACCACAAATTTAATGAGTGTATATATACAACTGCAGTTGACGTTGTGGACAAAGATGCCCGAGTGGCTTAGTTTGTGGTCATAGCCGTGCTTTTTCTGGGCGAGCAGGTAGCTGTTCTGCTTTGTGTTTTGTCAGTTCCCTTAGTGTTGCTTTTGCTGATGTCAAAGTAATATGTTTATAGAATTATCTTCCATCTAAAAATACCAAGTAGAAATCGGTGTGTGATATTCTGTGCAGATGGAAAAATCAATACAAGCTGGGATGGGGAGGAGAGGAAGAAAAGAGTTGCCACCCCTGCTAGTAACTAACTTTTCTGGCAACTCCAAGTACCCAGTTTTCTCTGGATTTCCTGAACTTCTTGCACTAGAGGCAGAGGCACTTTTTTAATGATATCTTACCTTTAGAATAGAACAGGAGGAAAGATTTCTATTTTCTGAAGGCAGCACCTTCAGTAAGACTCTAGTCTTATTACAAATTTATTCTCTTCTAGTGGTTCCGTTTAAGCTCTTCAGATGATGGGGTTTTTTTAAAATTCCTTTCATATCCTAGCTGAATATCCAGACTATGTAAAGATCAAAATTTACAGCTTTTACAGATGAGTTGCTATAAACTTCTCTAATTTCACCTGTGGCTTTTTGCAAGTTTCTTCTTCATTAGAGTAATTGGGACAGCTGGGAGACATTAAGTGCATGAATATTCTATTGATGGTTTGAGGGTAGTGAGGATGGATATCGAAACCAGATGAGATCACTGAGTGAGGAAGGAACTGTGAGTATCTCCGGTGGGATTTATGCCAGTAGTTTCTAGAAAAAAATAGAATTTGGTTTGCTGCTTACGGGTCTTAAATATAACTGCACTGCACATGGATTTATCTGAAAAGTAGTTGAATAAAGCCTTCAATCCCTATTGAATTAACTTCAGAAGTCTCCTCAAATGCAGTTCACTGCAGAAATAAGTGAGGCATGTGTAATATGTAGCTATTTTTGTGCTGAATTTTGGGCTTCATATGTCAGTGAAGGGTCAGAGGAAAGCACATTTGATACAGTTTTTTGTAGATCTGTGTCACTAAATTTTCTTCGTGGATTATGCACTTGGTTTGTAATAATGCAGTAATTTTTTTCATTAGGAATTATATTGTTTGTTGAGTATTTTAAGATCTGTGGGAAAAGCAGCATGACAGAAGTGTCGGATATTTATTTATTTCAGTCCAGGGGTGGTTATTTGTAGAAGACAATTATTCCAATTTATTTGGAATGTATTAAGAGATATTAGAAACTAATACTCTGGTTTGAAAGGCAAGATTTTTACTACTGCAGCCAGGCAGCGTATTCTTGGCATAAATCTTGCCCAGATGGGAAGAGAGGATAGAAGAGCAAGCGAGGCCGCTTTGTGCGACCGTGCCAAAAGCAGCTGCGCGTGCGCGCCCACGGATGAGGGCACGGCTGGCGTTGGAAAAATGCCTCGTCTGACAGATTGCAGCAGAAAGCACTAGCAGCAGCTTAAATAGACCGCACCACATGTATTTATTCCACTCGTTTTAGGTGTTTGATAGTCTGCACCAAACACAAGTTGTTTTCTGTATTTAGCAGTCACTCCTGGCTTTCTCAGCAAATTGACTCTTTTGTCCCAGTGTTACACGGAACAAAATAGCAGCTCTTGGGGTTTGTATTTGTCAGACTTGCTTATGTTTGAACATCTTCACCGCTGGCATCTGTCAGCCCTTGAAAAGACTTTCCACTGACGTGTGTGCAAGAGGCCTGGGTCTGTCATCGTTTCTGCCCGGCGTAGCCATCGAGAAGACCAGACTTCGTCGGGAAATTTTCTTGACTATTGTCCTGGGTTTAGCTGAAAACCCAGTCTTGTTTAGTGAAGTGGCCAACAAAGCACGACAGTATGAAGACAGTACTGCCAATCCCCAACAAATTCAGATTGCTGCCATGGAAAAAATAATTGAGAAAGCAATGGAGAAAACCAATGAATCAATTGAGAGAGCAATGGAGAAAACCAATCAAGCAATTGAGAAAAACAGTGAATCATTTGAGAAAACCAATCAATCATTAGAGAAGCTGATTGAAGCATTGTCCAAGAGAGATGACAGACCTCAGTGGAGCCGTGTTGATGCTGTTAGAAAATACAGACCTTCAAGATCAACTAAAAATGATGGTAACTTGTCACGGAATGACTTGTGGATTTTCCTACGTGGATATGGTGAGGACATGAGAAACTGGGATGGAAAACCTACTTCTGCTCTACGAGAACGAGTATCCAATTTGCGAAACACCAATAGAAGACAACAATCTGCCACGAGAAGGAACAATCGGAATGTAAATGTAGTTAATACCAATACCGTGAATCAAGTAAACCCCGTGAATCAACCTCAAAATTAGAGGGGCCCTGCCTCCAGCCAGGTGGAGGAGAGGGACAACCGAGTTTATTGGACTGTGTGGATTCGGTGGCCTGGCACATTAGAACCACGAAAATATAGAGCTCTGGTGGACACTGGTGCACAATGCACTCTAATGCCATCGAATCATACAAGTACTGAAACTGTTACTATTTCTGGAGTGACGGGTGGTTCTCAACAACTGTCTGTATTGGAGGCTGAAATGAGCCTTACTGGGAATATGTGGAAAAAGCATCCTATAGTGACTGGTCCAAATGCCCCATGCATCCTTGGCATAGGCTTCCTCAAGAAAGGGTATTACAAGGATCCAAGAGGGTATCGATGGGCTTTTGGCATAGCAGCTGTAGAGACTGAGGACATTGATCAGCTGTCTAGCTTGCCCAAACTTTCAGAGGAGTCTAGTGTTGTAGGGCTGATGAAAACTGAAGACCAGCAGGTACCAATTGCTACTAAAACAGTACATCGACGACAATATCGTACCAACCGAGACTCTGTAGTTCCCATCCATAAGCTGATACGTCAACTAGAAAGCCAAGGAGTGATCAGCAAAGCTCGCTCACCATTTAACAGTCCTATCTGACCTGTGCGTAAGTCTGATGGAGAATGGAGATTGACTGTAGACTATCGTGGCCTAAATGAGGTTACACCACCGATGAGTGCTGCCGTGCCGGACATGTTAGATCTTCAGTATGAGCTGGAGTCGAAGGCAGCTAAGTGGTATGCCACAATTGACAACTATGTAGGGCCAGCAATCACAGCGGGATCCATGCTGCCCGGAGCTTGCTGTTAATTAACCCACAGGGAAATTCAGTGACATATTGGCATAGTTACTTTTCAGTCTCTACAAATAAGGGAATAGAATTTTACCCTTTTAATTAAGCTTTCGAGTGGGGAAGGATGTGATGTTGTGAGGAATGAATGCTGAGGTGCAGAGCAGCCGGGGCAAAGGGCTGAAAATTTAGAATGTTTTAAAATCCCGTATTGTCAAGAAGCAAACTTCATTTTCAGTTATAATTATAAAATCTTACTTAGCATATTTTGTAAATAATCAGAAGAGGAAAACTGGTATATTTATCCCTATCCTCCTGGATTAGTTTAAACAATTGTAAATAGGAAATTAGATTTTTAATGTGGTGGGTTCTTTGTTAGAAAACGATAAGTTATTTTGATTTTACTATATAGATAGTGCAGAGTTTGAACCTGTTAGGTAAAAATATATATGTCCGTGCACACGTTTAAACACGCATAGGATTTTGTGCAATCAGGTAGCACAGAAGAGCATTTTGGAGAGTTGCAAGATGATGCTGCTTTCCACATAAGAAATAGGAATTGTTTCCTCCCTTAAACTCTTAGTATTATTAGAGGATTCAAGCAGGAGATGATGATGTAGGGTGAGATGCTCTCTGTGCTTGTTTTGGAAAACAAATGTTCTTTTTCCTCTTTAAGATGATTGGGATCTAAACACAGGCCTCAGATAAGGCAGGGGGAGTTGTCATTACTGGGAAAAATAGGCTGCTGGTCTTGCTTGCCTGTTTTATGTAATGGTCAGTCCAGTAACTGTTTTCTGAGAACATTTTCTGCCCAATTATCCCTCTCAGACATGGTCGTTTTGAGTCTCTTATCAGGGTTTTATATGTATGCTTAAGGCTTTGAGTAGCTGGGCTGTGCACAGCCAAGAGGCAGGACTCACCTGTAGATACACGTTTACATTAGGGATTAGGCAGCAATTTAAAGTTATTTTTGAGGTTCTTGCTATACATCTGAATCCAGTGTTTAGATCCCAGAGTGGCAGTTGAGCAACCTCTGTTTCATCCTGAAGCTTCGAAGTGACTGACTACTCAAAGGTTTTTACACAATGTGCAGAATCAAAGCATTAAGCAAAAATAGTTCCTTGTGATTCCTGCCCCTCCTCCCCAGTTTGCGTAATTGTATGCTTCCCCTTGTATTGCTAAACCTTCCTTTTCTTCGTGCTTTAGTCCTATTTTTGTCTGTGCGGCAGTTTGAAAGATGTTACTTCTAATTTTGATAAATGTAACTAGGACACCCTAAAAGGCAAGGACAATTTTAAACAAAACTGTATGCAGTACGCTTCACTTAAAACATGCTTTCTGAATTTCACCAGCTAGTTAAACCAGCGTGAAAGGACTTGTGCTTCAGTCACCTTTCTGATTTATGTCTCTCCCCCACGCACCCCTTTCCTTTTCGACGATATTTCAGGAAATTGTCGCCAGCTTTCCATCAAGCACTTCTGTCTTTCTGTCGGATGTCAGCAGACAGCCGTTTGGGATCAGAGGTATATTTCACCGTTGACTTAAACTAGATCCTTTATTCTGCATGGCAGCTGTAGTTAAGCAATAATTGCTTTGAAACAAGACTTACGAACATATATGAAGAAGCTTATGTGCATGAAACCTAAGAAACAAGAATATGCTTTTAGCTTAAATATGAAACCTGGTGACAGATCTGTAATTACTGGCAAGTTTTGAGTCCCTGCAAGTGGATTCATGCCTTTGAAGTTACCGTTAGATCAAAAAACGTATGACTTTGTGTGGGTAAATTAATGTTTTCTGGTAGGCAATCAGCCTGCTGCAATTCTCTTTATTCCTTTGAAAGGATATTTTTCTGTTCCTGCGCTTCATTTGAAAAAAAACCCAAACAACTCTCTTTTTTCTAGGTATCTCGGATTGCAGACAGTGAAAAAAGTGTCATGTTAATGTTGGGACGCTGCCTGCCTCATATAGTTCCTAATGTGCTTCTTGCAAAGCGAGAGGTGAGGAACCCTGAAACTTTACATTTTATTTTTACTACGATGTTTTCTTGTTAATTTTGTCTCTGATTTCATGAAAGTCTTTTACTTGCAATCATGTTCTTACTTTTGTGCATGCATCTCTGCTCCTAGAAAATGGTTTTACACCTCTGCCAGGTGAGTTCAGTAAACCTGCACGGTATCCTAATACCACCTCCTTTGCTTAAGGCACCCGTTAGCACTCAGCGAGACTAAATGTTACTGTAGATCCATCTGTTTGTGGTAGCCCAGATGTGTTTTGTTAGAGAAGACCACAGTTAATGTGTGTTAGGAAGAGTGAAGGATCTAAGTTCAAACTTGAAATGTGGTTGATTTTATCAATTTTAATAAGGATTAACGTTCAGGTTCTTTTGCAGTACCATGTACCTCAACAAAAAAATTATTTTACCATCTTTTTCTAGCAGCTCTGTGTATCAGCCAAGATAAGGTTCATCAAAAACACCACCGCATAAGAAAAGGGGTAATCTCAATTATATATTTGCCTTAAATTTAATATGAAGCTGGACAAAATTATGAAAACATAACACTTCCCTCCCCAGCCTTCCTGTAGGTTCCCTTCAGGTATCCTACAGGAAGGCTGGGGAGGGACTTTTTACAAGAGCGTCCACTGATAGGACAAGGGGAAATGGGTTGAAGTTGAAGGAGAATAGATTTAGATTAGATCTTAGGAAGAAATTCTTCAGTCCGAGGGTGGCAAGACTTTGGAATAAATTGCCCAGAGATGTTGTGGCTGCCCCCTCCCTGGAGGTGTTCAAGGCCAGGTTGGACAGAGCCTTGAGTAGCCTGATCTAGTTGAGAGACGTCCCTGCCTGTGACAGGGAGGTTGGATTAGATGATCTCTAAGGTCCCTTCCAGCTTGGGCTATTCTATCATTTTAAATGTAAATGAAGATGGTGGTTTGCATAGTCTTTTGTACCATATAGTGTAGAAAAAGGCTATGATCAAAGATCAAAAAAAAAAGTACTGATTTTGTATTGCTCTGGTGTAAATATTGCACATTGCCAGATGTGTAGAAAATAAAAATAACAAAATAAATCAAACAAATTCAATGACCTTATAGACAACACCGAAATGGAAGTAGCATAACTTGTTGAGTAAGTTTTAGTCCTTGTTAAGAGGACCTACAGTATGGTAGACTTAGTAGTGTGTTCTGCATAAACTCATTTTGAGGCTTTGAGAAATCCTGAAGAAATTTGTACTGATCCTATAATCTAATAAAATTTTATAACATATGAGTACTTATTAGCAGTTCACATGGCGAGTTTGAGATGTACCACATTTTCAGAGTCTCCAGGAGTTGTGTTTTGGTTTGTTTGGTTTTTTCTCTGAGGATATGGGGCTGTTAAACTGGATGTGCTGAAATGGTTCTGTTAAGTCTTTTGAAATAATTCCGTGAATGTTCCTGGATCAGTGCTTAATTTCTGATTTCTTATTTTTTCCTTTCCTTCCCTCTGCTTGGCAGGATGTGGTATTATGTCTTTTTTTCACAGCTTGTAGCATAATCTGTGTAACGCATTTAATGTTTTGTGACTTTTTAGTTTATTTCTTACGTTCACAGTTGAAGTTGCATTTAACGACATGTATTTTTGTCTTAACCGACGTATCTTTTTCAATTTTTTTAAAAAAGCCACAAGTGAGAATTGTGTAACTGGATTGCATTGGATGCGAACTGTTCCAAGAATTGAAATGCGCTTTAAAAGTAACTTTTCTTAGTTACCACCCTTTTGCTCTAACTATTGTAATGTTCTTTCGGAGGTAGGTGTGAAATTTGGAGGAAAACTTGGGTAGACCATCTGTAGTGTTTATTAATATGTCTTACCAAAAAGCTAATGTTAGAACGAGGCTTTCTTCAGCGAGGTCTTGTCCAAAAACAACCTTGTCACGAGGGAGTCTTGGCACGTTTTACAGGAAGATGACTAATTTGAGAAAGATATCTAACAGGTTCCGGTCAAAATACAAAGTGATCACCAGTCTACTCTGAAAAGATGCAGTGATAGTGTTTAAGATCTTACACTGTTGGTGTGTTAGACGTGAGAATTAAATATAACTTTGTGGTGCCTCCCTGAAGCACCTGTCTTCCTCACACAGAATCACACAATGTTAGGGATTGGAAGGGACCTTGAAAGATCATCAAGTCCAATCCCCCTGCCAGAGCAGGAACGCCTGGATTATGCTGCACAGGAACGTGTCCAGGCAGGTCTTGAATGTCTCCAGAGAAGGAGACTCCACAACCTCCCTGGGCAGCCTGTTCCAGGGCTCCGTCACCCTCACTGAGAAGAAGTTTCTTCTCGAGTTTGAGCGGAACCTCTTATGTTCCAGTTTCAGCCCATTACCCCTTGGGACAGGGAGCTGAAAGGTAAAGGGGCCCAAGACAGTTGGTTGGCATTCAAAGACCACTTCTTTGAAGCTCAGGATCAGTGCATCCCATCAGGTAGGAAATCAAGAAAGAGATCCAGGAGACCTGCTTGGTTAACCAGGGATCTGCTGGGCAGACTCAGGTGGAAGGGGAGGGTGTTTAAATTGTGGAAGGAAGGGCTGACCACTTGGGTGGAGTACAGGGCAGCTGTCAGGGAGTGCAGGGAGGCAATCAGAAAAGCTAAGGCCTCCTTGGAGTTAAAACTTGCAAGGGAGGTCAAAGACAACAGAAAGGGCTTCTTCAAATACATTGCTGACAAAACTAACACTAGAGGCAATGTAGGCCCTCTGTTGAATGAGGTGGGTGCCCTGGAGACAGAGGACAGAAAGAAGGCAGAGTTGCTGAATGCCTTCTTTGCCTCTGTCTACACTGTTGGAGACCGTCCTCAGGAGCCTCAGTCCCCTAAGGCCCCAGAGGAAGTCATGACAAAGGAGGAGTCTGCCCTGATTGATGAGGAGTGGGTTAAGGATCAGTTTGAACACTTGGACATTCATAAATCCATGGGCCCTGATGGGATGCACCCACGGGTGCTGAGGGAGCTGGCGGGAGTCATTGCTAGGCCACTCTCCATCATCTTTGGTAAGTCGTGGGTAACAGGTGAGGTGCCTGAAGACTGGAGGAAAGCGAATGTCACTCCAGTCTATAAGAAGGGCAGGAAGGATGACCCGAGTAACTACAGACCGGTCAGCCTCACCTCCATCCCTGGAAAGGTGATGGAACATCTTATCCTTGACACTGTCTCTAGGCATATCAAGGATAAGAAGGTTATTAGGGGCAGTCAGCATGGCTTTGCCAAGGGGAAGTCATGTTTGACCAACCTGATAGCCTTTTACGAAGACATAACCAGGTGGATGGATGGTGGCCATGCAGTGGACGTGGTCTACCTGGACATCAGCAAGGCCTTTGACACCGTCTCCCACAGCATCCTCATAGGTAAACTGAGGAAGTGTGGTCTGGATGACCAAGTAGTGAGGTGGGTCGAGAACTGGTTGAAGGGAAGAAGCCAGAGGGTTGTGGTCAATGGGGCCGAGTCTGGCTGGATGCCTGTGTCTAGTGGGGTCCCTCAGGGGTCAGTGCTTGGGCCGGTGCTGTTTAATATATTCATCAATGATCTGGATGAGGGATTAGAGAATGTTGTCAGCAAGTTTGCTGATGATACGAAGTTGGGGGGAGTGGTTGACACACCAGAAGGCTGTGCAGCCATTCAGAGAGACCTGGACAGGCTGGAGGGCTGGGCGGGGAGAAATCTGATGAAGTTTAACAAGGGCAAGTGTAGAGTTTTGCACTTGGGAAAAAATAACCCCATGTGCCAATATAGGTTGGGGACTGCCCTGCTGGAGAGCAGTGCAGGGGAAAGGGACCTGGGGGTTCTAGTGGACAGCAGGATGACCATGAGCCAGCAGTGTGCCCTCGTGGCCAAGAAGGCCAATGGCATCCTGGGGTGTATTAGAAGGGGAGTAGCAAGTAGGTCAAGAGAGGTCCTCCTGCCCCTCTACTCTGCCCTGGTGAGGCCGCATCTGGAATATTGTGTCCAGTTCTGGGCCCCTCAGTTCAAGAAGGACAGGGAGCTACTTGAGAGAGTCCAGCGTAGAGCCACAAAGATGGTGAAGGGAGTGGAGCATCTCCCTTATGAGGAAAGGCTGAAGGAGCTGGATCTCTTTAGCTTGGAGAAGAGGAGGCTGAGGGGTGACCTCATCAATGTTTATAAATATGTCAAGGGGGAATGTCAGGAGGATGGAGCCAGGCTCTTTTCAGCGGCGTCCACTGACAGGACAAGGGGCAATGGGTGGAAGCTGGAACACAGGAGGTTCCAGAAAAATATGAGGAAAAACTTTTTCACTGTGAGGGTGACTGAGCACTGGAACAGGCTGCCTAGGGAGGTTGTGGAATCTCCATCTCTTGAGACATTCAAAACCCGCCTGGACGCGTTCCTGTGCGCTCTAGTGTAGGTGATCCTGCTCTGGCAGGGGGGTTGGACTAGATGATCTTTGAGGTCCCTTCCAACCTTTAACATTCTGTGATTCTGTGATTCTGTGATTACCCCTTGTCCTATCAGTGGTTGTCACCGAGAAGAGCCTGGCTCCATCCTCGTGACACTCACCCTTGATATATTTGTAAACATTAATGAGGTCACCCCTCAGCCTCCTCTTCTCCAAACTAAAGAGCCCCAGCTCCCTCAGCCTTTTCTCATAAGGGAGATGCTCCACTCCCTTAATCATCCCAGTTGCCCTGTGCTGGACTCTCTCCAGCAGTTCCCTGTCTTTCTTGAACTGAGGGGCCCAGAACTGGACACAATATTCCAGATGGGGTCTCACCAGGGCAGAGTAGAGGGGAAGGAGAACCTCTCTCGACCTACTAACCACCCCCCTTCTAACACACCCCAGGATGCCATTGGCCTTCCTGGCCACAAGGGCACAGTGCTGGCTCATGGCCATCCTGCTGTCCACCAAGACTCCCAGGTCCCTTTCCCCTACACTGCTCTCTAATAAGTCATTCCCCAACTTATACTGGAACCCTCCTTTAAGCATCTGTCATGTTGTAATTGGTTGCAAAATATTAAGCTCAAGATGTTGTGCTATACGTTTTCGTTTTGGAGACACTGGGTTTGTGGACGTTG
This sequence comes from Trogon surrucura, assembly GCA_020746105.1. Classification (NCBI taxonomy): domain Eukaryota; kingdom Metazoa; phylum Chordata; class Aves; order Trogoniformes; family Trogonidae; genus Trogon; species Trogon surrucura. The sequence continues at coordinate 95,931,176 of CM036619.1, read as the reverse complement.
AGGATCTCTCAGCAGGTATTGCCCTTTACCAGAGATTCAGAAGCCGTTTCACCAGTGCTTTTAACCCTCTTTAAGATTAGAGGCAGCCTGCCTGCTTTTGTAATAAGTGGTCCAGTAAACATTACAGTTGACCATCTGAGTGACCAGTTAGTGTGCGAATGTCTAATGAATTTCTGAAATTACTTAGGTTACTTCTTTGTATTGGTAGAGCTTTATTTGTTCTTCAATGCCTATAGTTTAGGTTCAGATGGAAGATAAGGAACAAGGAAAAATACAGTTATTGAGTAGCCTGGATGAGGAGATCATTTTAGTTGTTTCTAGCGGTTCAACCAGGTAAAATCAATAATGCATAGTAGAGAATAATTGCTTGAAAAGAATTTATAGTCATTAAAAATTCTATATATTGATATATAAATTTATTTTTTTATCCTAAGTGTCTGAGTTATCTTAACTACTTGAAAGCATTTATGTCAATGTTTAGATTAGTATGTGAATGCGCTCACAGAGGAGATACTGCAGACCAAATAGTAATTGAAATGAACAGTAACAAAATGCTGAAAACCTATTCTTCAATGAAAAGCCCTTTGGCTTTGTATACAATCTATGATAAAACTGATGAGCAGCTCATTCATAAAATTTCATTTGCACTGGAATCTGTTTTCTCAGTTGTGTTTTTACCACTTTGGAAAACATTTCAGATAAAAAAAAAAAACCACAAAAACCAACTTTCTTCTATTTGCCATGAGGTATACCATGAAATAATCCCTTTGACCAAACTGCAATTAGAGAAGAGCAATCTTTTATTAAAGTTTTTGTGGTAAGTATTCAGTGCAATACTCATTTCTCACCATTTATATGATGCAAGAAATCAGCATCTTTTTACCAGGAGTAACCTTGTTTGTATGTACACCTTCGACACTCTGCATTATGTAGTCCTTTAGCCCAGTTGGGGCCAGAGTCAACTTCTTGGCTTATTATCAGGATCTTTGTTACTCTTGTTCTTAATCAAGAAACACTTTTCCCTCGTTATTTGTAGTTTTCATCTCACGTGTTGTTCCAGTTAGTTCCTGTAATTTTTGTGTTATTCAAACTTAGCAAAATCAGTGTAGTAATGGTTTATTAAATGTGCACCACATTTAGTTAGTAACTTATTTATATAAAGAATCAAGTTTTGCTTTTAAAATCTTTGTGAAATTGAAGGAAGGATAATTCCGAGCCTGCCAACTGGGTGCCATTCTTCGCCCTGCTGAGGAAAGTAACGCTGTAGGTTCGAAGCCAGTCGCGTTATTGTGGAGTAACTACACATAGACATCACTGAGGCACTTTCTTCTCTGGTGTTTTTTGTAGGTAGCTGTCACTTAAAACGCAGCAGAGCTGCCTATCTTGTTACAGATTTTCATCTCAGCCTCACACTTCATTAAAACAGGCAGAAAAATGCTGTGTCAGAGCTTGGCAGTGGTTGTGTCAAGCAGGTGTCAGTCTGGTTGGATATGGATAAGGGCACGAAAATTGTCAGAAATCAGTGTCTTCGAACTGACTGTTTCTGTTTCACAGAATAGGAGACAATAAAAGAATGTAAATGAACAATTAACATACTTTGTGTTACTCTATGAAACTTAGATTGCGGTAGCCCTTCTATAGATGAAGTTTTCTGAAAAATAGGGATGATGTTTGACCACTGCTGGTCGTCTTCCTGTTTATGTGGGGTGTTGGTTTCAGTTTGGAGAGCTTATTTGTTTGAGAGTGAGGTTGCATCCCACACACGAGAGAGAGAGGGGACCATTTTTTAAGTTCAGTCCACTAGTTCTTTTCTCTGAATTGAATTTATGAATTGAATTGCCGGCTGTTACTGGTTTTATCGCAGTAGTTTTATATGCAGGTTTCTAAATAAACAGCAGATATAAACAGAGTATGACTTTTCACACCTCTATCTGCATTGATTCTTATACAAAAACATTCCTTTGGGATCTACCAAGAGGCTTAATTTGGATCCTGAAATAATAGTCTTATTCCATGAAATTTAATTAGAGTTGTAATTTTAACGAGTGGCACAAAGTTCTGAGTCTTGTATTACTCCTATGATTAAATACCTTTTCATTTTAAAACTAAAAGGATGAATACTGAACTTCAAATATTTCCTTGCACAAGAGACTCTGTCAGTAGTTTTTTAGCACCTGCAGCTATTTCGGTTGCTGCAGATAAAATTATTTTATTTAATGATTGTCAAAGACTGAGTTACAGAAGAATTTTAACATGGCATGGGTTCACAAGATAAGCATTGAGTTTTATAGATGATTAGAAGGGACACATTTATGAAATTGATCACAATGTCATCCTGGTTTATATATAATGTTGTCACCTGTTTGCCATATTATTACATTAATGTTTGAAACAATAAGTGATGTCTATCCTAAGCTATTGAAGTAACCAGTCTTGACACTTAACACTAATTAAATTTATTCTTTGGAGTAATTTTTTTGTTTATGAATACTCTAAGAAAGAGATGCTAATTAGTGAAAGAAACCTAAGATGTAGAAGACTTGTCAGAACATTAAACAAAAAAAATTTATAACGGAGGCAACAACTTGTATAGAAAATTCCTCGCTACCTTGTACGAAAAACATCGGTAAAATAGAGAAATGCTTGCTATAGGATGCATTTAAAAAACCTTGCAACTTTAATATTTTGTTGTAATAATATGTAGAAGGAGGAATTTTGAATATAGCCAAGAGGGAGGGTGGTTGTTTGGTGGATGGTGGGTTTTTTGTTTTTTTTTTTTAATAAAATGTATGTTCTTGCTCTATGGGTGTCAGCACAAGTGGTATTCCTTCCCAAGGAAGCCGGTGTTTCAGGTGGCACTGGAAGTCCTCTCCTTGATAATTATATGTCATTTCCATAACAATGTTATGAATGTTGAATTTAAAAGTCAAATGCTGCTATTATTGTGTCTTATTGGAAAATCACCACTTTCTACAGCACTTACTCAGCTATTTTTGAGTATGAAAGACTACACGGAAGGCAAGGCCCTTAGCAACAGGAAGGAATGAGCTTGAACCTGCCTGTAGGTTATTTTTTGTTCTTACTAATCCTGGATATCCTGAGAAGAATCTCTCCCCTTTTAAGCCTTTGGGAGACTTCACTTGACCTGTTTTTGTCCGTTTATGAGAGTAGTTTTGTTCTTGTCCCACAGAAAGTCCCTTTCATCTCCAGTTTTACTTTCCTGACCATTAAGCCTCTAGGGAGCACATAAAACACTGTTCAAGACTACTCACTGTTTCTCCACTCCCCTTAATAGAAGGAGCTGTAGAAGCACTGATGCAGCGATGCAGAGAACACTCTCTTCTCTCATAGTATGCATGAAAGAATGTGACCAATGGACAAGAAAACACAGCTAATTCCATCAGCTATAATAACCAGCTCTCTGCAAGGTAAAGCACTGGCCTTGTATCTGCCCCATGTCTATGGTGTTAGGTTACTCATTAGCCCTTTGCACACAAGGTAGTAGTATCTCGGTGAATATTTGGAGCTGCTTTTCTTTCATTAGAGACAAAGCTCATGCATCTGTTTTGAAATCTAGCAGGACTTCTGAGTGAACACGTGAGATGATTTCAGTAGGCACTCAAACGTACCAGGAAAGTCAAGTCACTGTGATAGTTTTAACAGAAGAAACAAAGACTCCAGATTGTGAATAATATACATGTCCTATTTTCCTAGGGTATATTCTTTATAAGGAGTGCTTAGCAATAATGGCAGGAGCAGTTGGATAATGTGAGCTTGGGGTAGATTTTGGAAAATTCAATCTCTGTAAAGTAACACAAGGCTTGGTTTTCATTTAAAGGTTTTTCCATGAGCCGTATTCCTCATGGTGAAGTTAGTAGTTGTGTTGTGCGTCTACCAGTTAGAATCTGATTTCCTATTTAAAAGTTTGTAGCTTAATATATAACTAGTATTTATAGTGGGAAGGTGTGGGGTTTTTAAATAATATTTTTTCAAACCTTTTTCAGTTAAAATAGTGTTTGCAGGAGAGAAAATGGTTCTGTGAAGTACAAAAAAAAAGTTAAATAGGTTAAGCCTCTTGGCTTCTCAGAACTTTAAATGGGCAAAAACTGTATGTTAAATATACAAAAAAATAAAATCTAACATGCAAATTTTAGAGGGAAAGGAGCTTTCAGCTCAGTAAAGTCTGAGCTTTCGTTGTACTACAATTACTTACAAACAAGCACAAAAACTGGCTCACTTGAACATATTGAGAAATAGAAATGTCCGAATTGTTGAAGTGTATTTCTCATTTCTCCTTCTGCACTTCCACAATGTTAAAATACATTTTAGGGTGTGTCTTGATCATCTTCAGCAGGGAGAAATAACACACTGAGTAAAACTCTTGCAAAATGAAAACAAAAACTTAAAGAGTTGACTAGCTTAGACACTGCTCTAAAATAGAGTATTTTTCTATGTCTAAAGTAAATACTTGTTTATCTACCTAAACTATTGCTTAGGTAGATAGAAGTTGAGTAGTGACAGTGTCTGTAGTGTTATTTCCACATGTCCACCTTATTCAGTAGGCTTACTCTCAAGAACATCATGAATAGGTCAGTCTGAATGTCTGCAAGAAGAAATTGGCACCTCCCTGCCAAGTTATTGCAAATAACTATCAGTATTTCCGGCTTTTGTATAATGTTTCCCAGTAACTTCAGAAGTGATACCCACTGTCATCTGCTGGTTTGTCAGAGTTTATTAATTTGCAGAAAAGCTTGTCTGCTGGAAGTGGCTCAGAAGTATGCAGCAGGTGGGATAGGAAGTCTCCAGATCTGGAGAGGCTGGAGAGCTGGGCAAAGGGGAACCTCGTGAAGTTCAGTAATAACGAGTGTAGAATCCTGCACCTGGGGAGGAATAACACCAGGCACCAGCACAGATTAGGGGATGTCCTGCTGGAAAGCAGCCCCATGGAGAAAGACCTTGGAGTCCTAATGGACAGTGAGTTGTCCCTGGAACAGCAATGTGCCCCTGTGGCCAAGAGGCCAATGGGATCCTGGGGAGCATCAAGAAAAGTGTGTCCAGCAGGGCTGGGGAGGTTCTCCTGCCCCTCTGCTCTGCCCTGGGGAGACCACACCTGGAATCCTGTGTCCGGTTTTGGGTTGCCCAATTCAAGAGAGACAGGGACCTACTGGAGAGAGTCCAAGGGAGAGCTACGAGGGTGATCAAGGGACTGAACATCTCTGCTGTGAAGAGACACTGAGAGACCTGGGGCTGTTCAGCCTTGAAAGGCGATGGCTGAGAGGGGACCTTATTAATGTATAGAAATATCTGAGGGGTGGGGGTCAAGGAGAAGGGGACAATCTCTTCTCAGTGGTGCCCAGTAATAGGACAAGGAATGATCAGTTTAATTTATAACACAGGAAGTTCCACCTCAACATGAGGAGAAATTTCTTCCATGTGCAGGTGCCGGAGCCCTGGCCCAGGCTGCCCAGAGAGGGTGTGAAGTCTCCTGCTCTGGAGACTTTCAAAACCTGCCTGAACATGTTCCTGTGTGACCTGCTCTGGGTGATCCTGCTCTGGCAGGGGGTTGGACTAGATGATCTCTAGAGGTCTCTTCCAACCCGTGACATTCTGTGATTCTATGATCCAGGTTATTGGCCCCTGTTCTCTCTGCAGACACCTCGATTTGTCTTGTTGTTTTCCCTCAACCTCCTGGTGTGCTGCTTCTGTTTGGTTGGAATAAAGTTTCACGTCAACAAGGTCAAGGAGAGGGACTTCCAGTCCACATTTTAGAAACATTTGATTCTTCTGGGAATGAATACCATGAGCTCTGAAGGGAATGGAGGAGGTCTTCACTATTGTGAACAGCCTTATGTTTTCTTTCAGTTCATGTTTTTCACAGTATTTTCTTGGTAGTTTGCTCCTTAAGAGAATTGAATTAGTTTAAAAACAAAATTTAGCTTCAGTCTCTATTGGAAAAAAGAAAAACCCACCAAACCACAACCAACAAACCTTTAAAAAATTCTTAGAGTTCTTGACACAAATTAGAGGATATCTGTCTGCAGTCACCTTTACCAACGTCGGATTTTCAGTGTTTATTCAAATTTGTGCGCAAAACTGTGCGCATGCTTAATGGAAATTTTAACTCCTTGGCATTAGAAATAGCTTTTTCTATAGGAGCTTTATTCCGTAGCTGTCTGTGCAGTTTTCTTCAGTTCAGTAGGTAGTGAAGATATTTTAAACCATGATTATCCTCAAATTCTGGTTACAGGTAATGAACAGGTGTTAATCGTAACCTTTGCAGAACTTTTTGTTTTATGTGCTGTTCTCCCATGATCTTTCCTAGCAGGAAAATAATTCTAACTTTCGTAGACCTTAACTTCTTTCAGGTCACTTAATAAGAGATCAAGACTCTAAAACACCTTCTCTAAATGTTCTGATGACATGTGGTTAGATTTATCTTCTTAGTTTCTTTTGACGTGGATGAATATACGCCCAAAACGTTTTTACTTTGTCTGGTTTTCCCTACCCACAACTTTTTAGGAATTGATCCCACTCATCCTGTGTACAGCCTGCCTCCATCCTGAACCCAAAGAGAGAGACCAGCTCCTACACATACTGTTCAATTTGATCAAACGACCAGATGATGAGCAAAGGTGTGTTTGCGTTTGGACATTGCGGGACAAAAGGAGACTTTTTTGCTTTGTTAAAGAAGCAGAACTAATAGAAACTGGATATTATTGGATGATTTGTTAAGATGAGCTTTAAAAGTCATAATTTTTACCAAGTGTTGACAAAGAAATCAAAATAACTTTTTAAACCGCTGACTTAGTGTATCTTAGCATCTGTATGTTTGTAAGTTAATTAACATGTTTAGGGAAAATAGCATGAGAAAATAGTGCTCTTTCTACTTACAGTTTAGTACTATGGTAGTAATAAATTCATAAGACTGAAGCAGTTACTTAGTTCTGACGCGTGTTAAGAGCTTTGTTTTACTGTGGTTAAGACTTTGAAACAAAGTATATTTTTTATTTTGTTTTATAAACTTGGTTCTTCCTCAGTGCACAGGAAATCTGACTTTGTACCAATCTTCATAAGAATATCCTTAAGGTTGAAAGACAGTGTGCTAGCTGGTATGCTTCCTTCTCTAACTGGAAAGCTTTTTCACATTTCATCTGTAGCATTTCCATCATTTTCATTAGAGATGTTTTTTTAAAGTGTCTGTATCTGTTGTTGCTCTAGTCTGTCTTCAGACCAAATAGGCTTTAGGAAATAAGTGGGAAAGATTTCTTCTGAAGATTCGCTGAAACTGAAGTGTCTTTCCAAGTTGTTCCCGTGATAAAATTTAGAAATGAGGTACAATTGAAAGAAATGGCTTTGGAAACCAAAAATACATAAATAAATAAAAAGCACAGTGGTACTGTACAGACTGAAATAACAAGATACAGTCTTTGTTCTACTTCAGATTCGTTAGAAATCTGCTTCTGAAATGCCTACTATTATCTAAAATATTCTGAATTTCCCGTGCAGATTGAAAGGCTGAAATTTTGTGTTTGAGGGGAGGAAGGAAGTTACATCTTGTAGTCTCTTTTAGTTAATTTGTCACAGTATTGGTGGCCTGTCAAGTAGATTTTTTTCATTTACCTGTTCAGCTGCAGTTAGGTGTGTCTTTTTCAGCAGCTGAGGAAGAAGAAAATCCAAGCTTCTTTTTCCTTGAAGATTCTTTGTTGTGACTTAGAGATTTACATCTAAAAAGAACTCGTTTTCATCAGAAATTTGGGAAGAATGTCCTGCTATAACCTCCAGGATAAAATATATATACATAGTATACATTCACACTCGTAAAATTGTATTTTCTTTTAAAGGTGGCATAACGATGGAAGAAAAAAATTCCATCAAAGAAAAGAGATTCTGGTTACAAATTGGATAGAAAATAGTTATTCAGAATTTCAGTTAGTTTTTTCTACTTAGATATTTGTATTGAAGTGTATTATGCGTGCTTGCTTTCATCTAAATAAGTTTAATATTGTGCAATATGAAGCAATCAAAGACATTCAGGTTAAGTCACCAGAACAGCGGTATTAGTTGTTTTGTATGTTTTCTTCTGCTGTATTGTACATGCTTACATTATACATTAAGGTAGTTTATTAATTTATTAAATGCAAGAGACTGAAATGTGGCATTGCATTTTCTAGTAGTGAACCCATTAAAATAAGTGGTTTCATTGAAATACTTGACCTTGTATGTTAACAATTATGCAGAAAACCTGTATTATACTTCTTGCCCCCGAGAGAGGCGCTTTGGTGCATGCAGATATAGCGTGTTGCCGTAATCTCGTATCCTAACACTGTATTCAGCGTGGCCAGTTTTATCCTCAAAGCTTTGCTCATTAATGTGCCACGCAGCTTTTTGAAACGTCAATTGAATTCTCTTATGCCAAGGAACGACTACGCATTAGCTAGAAGCGAAGGAGCCGTGAAGAAGTCAGATGAATATTGGGGTCTTTTAGGAAAAGGTCAAAACATAGTTCAAAAATGGGAACTTAAAAAGATTTCCAAGTTATGTGCCTAGAAGCAGCACTCAATGAAAAGAAGTTAAGCTTAGTGTATCTAGAAAAATATTCTGAAAGTGGATGAGTCTTTTTTTTTGATAGAGTGAATCGTATAACTGGTTAAAAAAAAACCAGCGGAATCTCTGTCTTTCAACCTTAAGGACTTACTTGCAGTAAATATTTAACAGTTTAGAGGTGACACTAAAATGGTAAGAAATTAATTCTGGCTTCCCACAAAGGAATAATGAACATATTCACAGTGGTGTCCTCGTCTTACTGTGGAGGTGATAAAATTAGGGTCTGATGTCCACGTCACCGTTTAGAACTCGTTATTGAGCTAGTGATGTGGGCCCTAAAGGTAAATAAACTGGTGAATTGTATGCAAAGTTGGTACCATTCCAGTCCTATTTACAGGATAGTTAGAAGTAATAAATCTCAGCAAGGAAATGCTCATTAAATAGAAGTGAAAATATTGCAAATGACAATTAAGTGTGGCGTTACTGAAATTTTTAATGTATCTGTGTGCCTATGAAAATTGTTGGGATGGTGATTTTCTTGCAAACTTTTAGGGAAGTTGAAGAGTGCAAGGATATAAATACAAATGACTCCGGTGTTTGTAGATATTACTGATTAATTGCTTCACTTTTTATATTGGGCTCTAGAAGGGTTCTGATGAGTAGAGGTCAGTAATTTGGGAGAGATGACAGTAACTGACATGTCAGAATGTTGCAAAACCGTGTCACAACAGAATTAAGCTACTGGTTTAAATGGAGTTCATTAAATCTCAAGAATGCCTCTAAATAAAAGCAGTATGTGTACTTGGCAAAATACTCGTAGTATGATAGTATTTAGATCCTTTTACTGCGTGATGAATCGTATTCAGTAATAAGAAAGGAATGAGAGATACAGTCACAGATTCTCAGTCTCAGACATTAGGAAATCAGAAATTCTCAGGCTTTGGTTCGTGGAGTTTGGGATCTTCAGCTTTCTGAAAAAGGCTTATTAAACAGAAAACGAGATAGAATAGTTTGGGTTAGAAGGGACCAGTAAAGGTCATTTAGTCCAACCCCCTGCCCTGCAGTGAGCAGGGACTTTTGTTTTAAGATTTAACCTTTAAGTCAGTCAGTGTGGTGTGAAATTTTGACTCTAGACAATTGCCTATTACCTGACAGCATCTGCTTTTCCTAACTTAAAGAATATATTCTATGTATTATAGAACTTCGTTAAGTAGATTAAAGCTTTACATTTATGTTTTCAGACAGATGATACTGATGGGGTGTGTGGCATTTGCCCGACACGTTGGACCAACACGTGTAGAAGCTGAGCTTTTACCGCAATGTTGGGAACAGGTAACTAATTATTTTGTGCTTTACACTGGAAACTTAGTTAAAAATTCATAAATGTTGAGTTTTATTTCTTTGAGCGGGAGGTTGATTTGGACTTTTTTTTTCAATGAATGGCAATTCAAAGTATTTTTTTCAGAAAGGTATCTGGATGTTCTTTGTCCTCATTGTATATACTTTTATATAACATTAAAGAGAACTCAGAAGCAGAAAATTTGTCAAAGGCTACCTGGAGATTCTAGTTACCTGCATGTGTTTGTTGTACTGAAATGTAGATATGCACATTTCATCATCAGTGTTGCCTAACATGTTGCGAAATAGGTGCCTTTATAATTTGTACTGTAATTTCCAGACTGGGAAATCCATTTTTATTCAAAGATTTTGTTCACTGATCTTTATACTGCATTAAGTCCCTGAGGCAGTGTCCACACTTCAAGTAGTTTAAATTATTAAACAGAAAAATTCAAGAAAAAAGTAGTCAGACATAAGTCCCCTCTAGACAGGCATGGTTTTACACCTGTAAGATCAGCCTGAAGTTAACACGTGACTTCTAGAATCACAGTGAACTTTTCCACAGATAGTTTAAGTTAATAGAAATAATGATACAACCAAACTGAAATGCTCTTGCTGTTCCATCTGAGGCATAGAAACAGAGCAACGTGAATTCAGGTGAAAATGCCTGGTGCTTTCCTACCACAATGAAGAGCAGCAAGTTCATCGTTGCCTAAAAGACAGTGAATAACTAAGCCGTGACAGAGTTGTAATACTTGCTTTGATGGCATAGTCTTTCTCCACTGATAATTGTCTACTGTTTCTTGCATAACACAACCATCCGTGTTTCACAAAGTCCAAGCTTGAGCAGTCTTAATGCTTCCTGACAGCAGAATTATGTATTATATGTAGCATTTGTGCTTATATGTGTCGCCGATATATCCATTAAATGAGGGACTCGTGGCAGTAAGAAAATAAACCATGGTTTGTTTTCTCAGTCCTTCATGTGAAATTTAAACATTGTTAAAAAAAAACCAACCAAACAGCCTCACCTCAGTAAGAGCACATCTTCATCATACCAGTTTCTTGCTAATTGCTGATGCAAAGTAGAAACAAGTCCAGCTGTAACAGCACAACATGTCAGGCTGCCAAGCTGTGTGTCATCATGCATTTATTTAATGCAGTTTGCCAGACTTTGTTTGCAGTACTGAAACCAGGTCATTATTTTCTCCAGCGAAATACCAGCTGAATCTCACTGTCAGAAGAATGAATTTGTAGAAGGAACTCAAAAGGACATACTATTTTCTACCTTTTTTTCTCAGTAGATGCTTTAATCGTTAAGGTATTTGTGCAGTTGGCCTCCAACCAAAATCTATTTACAAGTGCAAAGGACTAAACCCTCAGAAGAGTTACCAGGCTAGCCTTTGTCATCTTTCTACCTGCACTTCACAGGCAGAATTTGGTAGCTGGCTCATCTTTTAGACCAAGACTCTCCGAATGCTTAAAGTTCCTTCAGAAGTAGCGACCAGTTAATTGGTTTCCAAAATTGTACAACTGCTTATTAAAGACAAAAGAAAAATAAATGGTGATAAACATTTTACAGTTCTGTTTGGGTTTCCAAGGGCTAATAATCTTGTGGAAACGTCAAGTCTTTTTTTCTTTCGGTGTGTCGGTTTGTCTTTGCAGTGTCAGAGGTGTTATTTACGTTGCCTTGCCAGTCCACCTATACCAGTTGAAACTACTCTTTGTTGTTTCCCTCAGTAGACAGAGCTCTAGAAGGCAAAATGTGTCTCTTACCAGTGGGGAATTTATTTGGAAGGATGGCACAGAAGTCAAAAATACTATAGGTATTAAAGCAGGCTATTGTGTGCCTTTAATGTTCCTCATCTATGGAATCTCCATACTTCCAAAAAAGATTACAGGTGCCTTACTAAGGTTGTCTTACCAAGGCTATAAACCACGTAGCAAGAGATAAGTAAACAGTTGCATCACATGCATATCCTATTTTATCTGATGGGATCAAACTATTCACATTCCCTCTGACCATTTTACTTTAAAATTTATATTCACAAAGTGTATTGGGACGTATCACGTCATTATACAGCCATTACACTGTCCATTACAGTGGTCTCCACCAGGATGCAGACTTGGTTCTGTATGAAATTCCAAGGCAGAATTTTCAAACAGCAGTTGAGCGGAAAAGGGGAGATAGCACAGGATCAGGAGGTTCTTGGGAATATGAACTGTTTGCAGTCACATTTTAGAGGCGTGACGTGTTTATTCTGGACGTGAGAGCAAAACTTCAGTAGTACTTTTTGGTTTGGTATGTGTGTTGTCTTTTGACCCCGACTGCTCGGCGAGCCCTCAGCAGCTGTGCGATGCTGGTTGGCTCAGAGCACTAGAGGGCACTTGTGAAGTTCTTAGAGGAACAGTGTTCCTGAAGGGCTAAACAAGGCAGTATTTTGTAACATGCCAGCTCAGAAGTTACTCATAGAGTCCAGCAGTCCGTACACTCTCTTCCACCCTTCCTTTTGCTACATATACATACATGCTGCTCCGATTCATTTTTTTTTACTACAAGCTAGTTCATAGGACAACTAGAGGAGGTTGTATCTGCCTTGCCTTTATGCCTCAGCGCAAGCATTTGATGCTGCTTAATACCCGTATGCAACCTCTACATGCACAGTCAGTGTTTATTTAAGAGGTGCAGATGTTTCCCTCCTTTGCAGTTCATTGTAACCATGTTTTGAATACTGGTTACTGCAAAGCAAATAACCGTTCTGTTTCTCTTTACCAGATCAACCACAAATACCCAGAGAGACGGCTACTGGTAGCAGAATCCTGTGGAGCTCTAGCACCTTACCTTCCAGTAAGTGTCAATACTGACTCTAAGTACTTTGCTAGTGAAAGCAGGGTGAAAAATCTGTTGCATAATGTGAACATCCTTTATCATATTCAGTATTTCCAAGCGTATATGTTATGCATAGACAGTCACACTGTCTTGTACTTTATATCACTTGTGAGATTCAATAAATCACGGTAAGGAGGAGATAGATTATTATAGAGGAATACAGGTCACTCTAGCTATAAAATGTCTTTAAAAACAGTATGTTCTGAAAAAAATAATCTTTACTTCAGTAAGGATTGTTAGGACTGATTAAGGAGGTAATCTCTGAAAAAATAATTGGTAGCCAATAATAGAGTTCTTCAGACACTGGGGAACGTTACATGGAGAGTGCTGCCAGGCAGAAGCAGCAGGAAGATTTAAGTCAGTGGTGAACTAGAATTTGAAGCTTCAAAGAAAGGAAAATAACCCAGATTAAAACCCCACTTCTCCAATTTAGCAATGCAGTGATTAAAGATTCTGTTTTAAGACTAGGTCTGCAGTAGTTTTGTCATGGTAGTTATTTTTGGTTTCATATGAATTAGAGGACCTGAGTTCTGTGCTTCACAGTTTAGCCTCTCTAATGAAGCTACTGGCACTTTATATTAATTCATCTGTTGTGAAAATAATGTGCAATGTTAATAAAAGGATGTATGGTTGAAAGAAAGGATTTTAGTTGTGAGCAGTAATAAAAGTGCAAATTATTTATAAAAATTAATGTAAACCCGCGTGTATTGTTTCATTGAATTTAACAAGTATGTGGGTTTTTTTGTTTGCAAACAGAAGGAAATTCGTAGTTCATTAGTACTTTCCATGCTGCAGCAAATGCTAATGGAAGATAAGGCAGACCTGGTACGAGAAGCTGTGATTAAAAGCCTTGGCATCATTATGGGATACATTGATGATCCAGACAAGTATCAACAGGTATCATTTGATTTGGACTGTGCATGTATACAAAGTCTTGTATAGTTATTTCGTTAACAGAGGGATGCATAGTTTCATGTATTTTGATTAAATATTTTCATGATGCTTTATATGAATGATGACTTTATTGTATTACCAAGGCCAAAAAGAAAATATATACTTACAAGTACCATTAGAATAATTTGCCTTCAAGAACATACCACTTCATTGCCCACCTGAAGCTATGAGCCAGTTTGATGTCATGACTTCCTAACAGAGATTTGTTTACTACAGCAAAGACTACTGGTAGTTCAACTTAATACTGCCTAATAATGCTTCAGAGAGGTGAAAATGAACTTCTGATCCTGTTTCGAATTTTTGAAGGCAGAGTGGTAAAATGTTTGCATTGATTTTCATAACTTGACTGTAGAGAAATACTAGCAGGATCATTGAACCACCTTTGCAGATGTGATGGGAATATCTGTTGAAAGACCTCCACGACTTACTGTAGTGTTTTAAAAAATAGATAATAATCTCTTTCTAGTCTGCATGTTTTCTGTGGGAAACTTGAGCATAAATTTTAGGAAGTTAATTAGATTCTTTATTGTCTTTTGCCACAGGGCTTTGAGCTGCTGCTTTCAGCTTTAGGAGACCCTTCAGAACGTGTGGTTAGTGCAACACATCAGGTATTTTTACCTGCTTATGCTGCCTGGACAACAGAACTGGGAAACTTACAGTTCCATCTTATACCTACACTGCTTAATAAAATTGAAAAATTGCTCAGGGTATGTGTTTGAGCTATTTCTACATTGGACAATATTCATTGTATCTTTATTGCGTGTGCCATCTTTTTTAAAAAATACAAACGTGTAAGAAATTGCTACTTAATGTTCTATGGGGGGAAAATTTTCTGGAGATTCTTGTTGTAACTCTGTAAGTTCTACTTTTCCTTTGGAAGAAGGAAAAACCAAACCCAAACATATTCTTCTTTAACAATGTTTTACTTTATAGCCCAGTAATCCAAGTGCAGTTCATAAAATGCTTGCTTGGAGCTGTGACCAGATGATATGTGTTATTCTGAGTGCATTTTCCCTAGATTTAATTTTTAAACATCTTATAGTGTAGTTTTTAATAAAGTGCAATATTCAGTACAATAAAAAAAATGAAGTAGAATTGAATGGTTTAGTTAGGTTGTTTGCAGTTATTAGTTTGTTTGTCTGCACACTTGATTTGCAGATACCTGGAAAGGTCTGGAAAATAGGGTATCTCCTAGCAATCTAGCACACTTAACCAAGATGCTTGTTTTCATAGTACAGGCAACTAGTTCATTCCATTTTTAGATGCACTGGTCTCTGAGATGAAGGATTTACGTTTCCAACATGTGGTGGAAGTTGTTCTTTCAGAACATCAGTATGTTCATTGACATAGTTATTACTTGGATCTTCTGAGTCAGAAGTGACTTAAAGGGTGACAAGAGGATTTTGATGGTGACACAAAGTTAAGCTCATGGTTAGGATAAATTGCTGTATAATTAGTAGGTCTGTATAGAAGCTCATCCCAGATGTGTCTATCTCTTGCCAGGGAATACATGTCTAAGCAATAGGTCATCCAAACCAAAAGCTTTTAAGTACATGTCCTGTTTCTTTCAGGAAGGAGAACACGGCTTGGATGAACATAAGCTCCACATGTATCTGTCTGCTCTGCAGTCATTGATTCCTTCACTGTTTGCCCTGGTGCTACAGAATGCGCCTTTCACAAGCAAGGCTAAACTTCAGGGAGAAGTACCACAAATAGAAGGTAAATGACTAATTTATGGTAGGTGGAGCTTTTATAAACATAAATGTAATTCAGTGACAAATCTCAAATAGCTATTAACTGCAAAGGAAGAATTTCAGGAAATAGTCCATAGTCCACATTTACTTTGGATTTTTATTGCACCCTGTCTGTGCAATAACGATTTAAGTTTATATCCCCAAACCTTGTTTTCTAGTCCACTTGTTCTTTGTGTTGTATTTTCATATGTAGCAAGTATAGGGCAAGGACCTTGCATCGGGCCTTGTTCAACTTCTTGAGGCTCACATGGGCCCATTTCTTGAGCTTCTCCGGGTCCCTCTGGATGGCAGCTTGGTGTCACCTGCAAACTGGCTGAGAGTGCACTCGATCCCACTGTGTGTGTCATTGATGCAGATACACTGATATCCACTGGGACATCGAGTCTCTGACCAGTACTCTCTGAATGTGACCATTTAGCCAATTCCTGAGCCACCAAAAAGTCCGTCAATCAAATCCATATTTCTCCAATTAAGAGAGAAAGATGTTGTGGGGGACCATGTCAACAGTCTTACCGGAGTCCAAGTAGAGCATCCTTGGCTGTTCCCTTGCCCACTGATGTAGTCACTCCATCGTAGAAGGCTACTGGGTTGGTCAGGCAAGATTTGCCCTGGCTGAAGCTATGCTGGCAATAATAATTTCATTATCTCCCCGTAGTGGCATTAGCTCTTCCTAAGGGAGGGTTATGCATTCTCTTCAGAGATGGATTTTTTTACTCAGTGATTTTTAAAAAGTAATTTGATAATCTTACACAGAAGTCGATGAAGAGTTCCAGACTTTAACTCTCTGCTGACCTCACCTCCACGGTATTTTCACCTTTCGTTCGTGATTGTTTGTTCTCCGCTGTTACAGTCACTAGATTTCCCCGACCTGTGTCACCTCTTCAGGATGTGGCCATCATCATCGGAAGCCGCGAGCAATTAGCTGTGTTGTTGCAGCTCTATGACTACCAGCTAGAACATGAGGGTACCACAGGCTGGGAGACTTTGCTATGGGTGGTCAATCAACTGTGAGTTAGTTCATACCTTATCATTCCTAATTTTAATGTGTGTCAAAAATTAATATTTCTTAAGCACAATTACATTTACCGATTATTAAACATAAGAATTTTAAGTATGATTGTGTTTAAGAATTTTTAAACAGGAAAATACTAACACTTTTTAGGTGTTTTAATTTCATACTGAACTGACGTTGATTTATATCTGGAAAATATCAACTATATAGCAGAATGTAGGCAGCTACTTGCTCAGAAAAAATTTCTTTCATCTTTGCACTAGTATAGTCATTTTTCGACTGAAGTGAAGATCGTTGTATCGTGAATATCTCATGAAATGCACTGTTCTGGAGTAACAGGTGTTTGAAAATACAGGTCAAACTTCAGGCACTTGCATCCTTGCTTTCTTCAAGGGTCAGGAATTGCATGAAGTGTGTAGGTAATTTTTTTTAGAACCAATAGTGCTGTGTGTGTATATATGTATATATTAATATAAGCATTAAATCTGTACTAATACAACTGTAGAGCAAGAAGAGATCAGAGTAGTGATTTTGTTTCCTGATTTTCAGGCTACCACAGCTTATAGAAATAGTTGGCAAGATCAATGTAGCATCAACTGCCTGTGTCCACGAGTTCTCTAGGTTTTTCTGGAGACTTTGTAGGACGTTTGGGAAAATTTTTACCAACACTAAGGTAAGGTATTACCTTAAATGTTCTACACACGGAGTACCTTGATAGTATATATTCTCCATACTTGCGTTGTGTCTGAATAAGCACTTTATGTGACCGTTCATATATGCATGTCACACTCATGCTTTTCCATAAGTACATCTAAATTTGCTATTTTTAAACCTGTTTGCATCCTTTTGAGTCCTACATACTGCTACCTCTGTGTGGGTACTCAATAGACTTTTTGACTACCTTATGCCATACTTTCAGTTTTTGTAAGAGCTGGCTGTACTTGTTAGAGGTTTTTCTCTGTGTGTACCTTCAAAATGTCCTTTTTCTGTTTTGTGTTTTTTTTTGTTCTTGTTTTTTATTCTTAGGAGAAACTTAAGTTAATTGACACTGGTAACAGGTTTTCTTACATGGGTTTCATCATCCATTCTATAGGTAAAACCACAATTCCAGGAAATCTTAAGACTGTCTGAGGAAAACATAGGTATGTAACTTTTTACTCAAATGAATAAAAATTTCTTAACCACACCTGGGGAAAAAAAAATAAATCTGTCTGTTGTTCAAATAACATTGTCAGACTGCAGTTCTTAAATTTGTTGTTTTTCTAAAATATTGAAAATCTAATCTTAACCTGAATTGAACTCTCTGAAGTTGTAGTGTGTGTGTGTAAAGTCCAAATAAAATCTCAAATCCAAATACCACTTGAGCATCCTTCTCATGTGCGTGCATGTATATATGTCTATATATAAATCACTCGTATAGATAGTAAAAAGTGAATGTTTATAATATGCACATATAAGTCTGTTATATATATATGTATGTATATATATTACACACATATATACACACATATATGTGTACACACACACACACGTGTTTGTATTCTATATAAAAAACCTAAATTCTTCACTGTGTTTCACTAGATTCCACAGCAGGTAATGGAGTGCTAACAAAAGCCACAGTTCCCATCTATGCAACAGGGGTCCTTACATGCTATATTCAGGTACGATATTTTTTCTGTTTTTTGTTAAAAGTTTAACAATATGAAAATATCTTCTACAGGAAAAAAACCCCAAACAACGTCCTGTTTTCTTTGAAAACTTACAGTGCTTTTGTTTTTTGAGGATAGATGTGTAGATAGGTATAAACACTCTTGAAAGCAAGATTTTCTTGTTGGGTTGTCTACTCCATTTAGATTGGGGTTTGAACTAGATGATCTTTCGAGGTCCCTTCCAACCCCTAACATTCTGTCTTCGGTGGTAAAACCTGAATTCAGTAAATCATAAAATGATACCTGGTGTCTTCACCTCACCGCTGCTAACTCTCGGACATTGACAGCTGCCATCTGCATCTATCAGAAATATTCAAGTTATCCTGTAAGTGGGTTCTTGGCCATTTAACTGTGACCCCTGCAAACGTAATTTTGCAAAATTTACTGAAATAGATAAGCAGGTAAATCACCATTTTGGACATGGGTGAACTCTTAATATTTTAATGTTGCCTAGTACTAAAATACACATTCCATAAATAATATTACCTAATCCTTCAGTAACCAGCAGTTATGAAGTGGCATGTACATAGCTTAGAAGAAAAGATAAATACTTCAGCTTCTCAACAAATGTTTAGTGGATTGTGGGCAATCATAAGCTGTCAGGAGCAATGGAAGTGCCTAAGTACTCTTCTTAAAAGTTTCTTTAATTAAACAGTTTGGGTAATTTATAGAATTATTTTGTTTGGAAAAGACAGTTTAAGATCATCAAGTCCAACCGTTATCTAACTCTACCAGAACCACTTCTAAACGTTTATGCACAAGTATGTGCTTTGTTTATGAAATACAGAAATACAGTCTCTTCTTGTGTTTACCTTGAAAGGTTCTTGTTCTTATACCACTTTTTTTAAGTTCTTCAGAAGATTGTCAAAGGCTAAATCTGGTCATTGCGATTGCAGTGGTATTTCTACTATTCGACGTTGTGCTCTGTTCTTTCAGGAAGATGACCGCAAGCTGCTCGTTGGATTCTTAGAAGATGTAATGACCATGCTGTCACTCTCACATGCTCCTCTCGATAGCCTGAAGGCTTCTTTTGTGGAACTGGGGTAAAGAGTACACCTTGGGGTTCGCTAGATCTAAATACATTAGAAGTTTTTATTAAAAGCTGCTAATTTAGCTGTAATTTTAATAACTGTGATGCTTCAGGTGAATAAAGGCTATACTTGCTTTTTTTCCTTGGTGCTTCACAAAATGTAAACTTTTAATCTCTGGATTAAAAACGTAGTGGTTAAAAACTTCTGAAGTGTGAAAACACCAAAAAACCCAACCAAAAAAAAAAAGTAAAAAAATCAGTCATTGAGAACAAAATGGAAATTAATTTTGTATTTTCCATGCTATTATGATGTATTTTAGGTAATGTGTTTGCATTCAGTTCAGTGTTGTGATTTATTGAAAATTATATTCTTAATACTTTTGATTAAAAAATGAACTTCAAAATGCAGCATATTTTTTAGACAGCAGCATGTTGCATCTCCTTCAGGATGAGATCAGTGTTACACATACTTTAGAAAGGATAAATGCTGGAGTTTTAGATTTGCTGAACAGTGGATTCCGGAGACCTACGTTTTGTAGGTGAAGAACGCTTTGAGGGTTTGGGACTATTCGTTTTTTTGGGTTTTTTTTATTGATTGACCAACTGTTCTCTTTCAGTGCAAACCCAGCTTATCACGAGCTGCTGTTAACTGTCTTGTGGTATGGAGTTGTCCATACTTCTGCTCTCGTCCGCTGCACAGCCGCTAGAATGTTTGAGGTAAGTGTCGCCCAAAGTTTTTCACACCTTTTTAAAACTAAGCTCTGTTTTTAAAAGCGGTGATTGCTACTAAAAATAGTGTTGCTACGTTCTTAAAAGTTACAAATGGCTTCAGTTCTGTACTGTGCGATGGAGCAGGAGGTCGTCGTGCCGTTGTGTGTCTGTCCGCTGTCCAGCAGCGCGTCTTTCGTTGAGGGATTTGCCGTTGGCCACTTGCAGGGTCTTTCCGTGGTAACTGCGTGTGTGTTTTGATCTGCTACTGACTTCATTGTTGCATTCTGATTATTGCACGCTGAAAATCGGTTCCCAATGCTGAGGACACGTTTCATTGCTAAACTTATGTTTAAACCAGAGCTAAATACCTTGTCAAATTGGTTTCTGTAGGTAAGCATAAACAAGGATCTCTGAGTTTCAACACTGGCTTTTGCTGTTCCACGCATCATCAGTAGCTGAATTCACGAGTTACTGGTTTTAAATACTTTGTTTACCTGTACAATAATTTGAAGTAGTTTCCATTGGTGCCAGATATGGTTGTAAAAACATGTTTAACCGATTTCATATTTTTTGGTAAAAATACAATAATTTACTGTTGCTTTACTTGCCACATAGTGGCAACTTCATTTTTTCCTTAAAATCTATCAATTTGTTTGGGATAAAGACTGTTACATTTAATTAATAAGTTTGCTTTTATATCTATATTCATGCGTTTGTTTCATCAAATGTTAATGAAAAAAGGCAGATACAAAACCTCCAGGGCACACTCCAGTTGCTGAACAAAAACTTTTTTTTTTTCTTTCGCTGTGTTTGACATATTTTTAGTCACACTGACACATGTGGTTTGTTTGTTTGGGGGGTTTTCTTTGTTTTTCTTTTGTGTTTCTTCCGTGTTTGACTCACTTGGATAACTTTGCAGTGGACTTCTCGCTGAACCTGCCACCCTGTATCCATTTGAAAAAAAAACAAACCCACAAACAAACCAAATCTCAAGTCTGCCTCAGATAAAAGAGTGCTCGATATACAACCATTACTGGTTTTTACTTCAACTCTGTGATCCATTTGAAGATAAAGCACTAAACAACCACTTTAAGATGTATCCTGAGACAACCCTGTCCTCATTTTTTTTTTTCCCCCTCCCTTTAAAAAGCAGATGGCAATTTTTGGTCACCTTTAAAATATTTTTGAGTTGATTGGTTGCGTGTTTTTTGTTGTTTTTTTTTTAAGCTTAACAAAAATATTGCTTATATTTTACATTCCTTATTACTTTTACGTTACTTATATTTTACTTTTTTTTTTTAATAAGCATTAGCCAAACATGTGAAAAACCCCAGCTACAACAGGCTATTGTCTTGGTTGCAGTTTCTTTTTGAATTCAACTACACCTTGATTATTTTTAGGCAGGTTGGGTTTTTTTTTGACTTCTTGTTTCCTAGTATTCTTCAAATTTAACTAAAGCGCAGGCAACTTTGTGGCAGACACTCTTCTCACTTAAGGATGGTATCACATTGCCACTTCCTTCATAGCCATAACGTATTTCTACAGGGCAATATGTAAATTTGGGAAGTCACCTGTGTGAAAGGGGGTGGGAGTAGTTGGTTTCACTTTTGCAAAAATTCCTTCATTCGAGGAAATCTCTGGCATCTCAGAAGCTGCTGGATGGCAAAGCCTGGCTATCAGGTAACAAGATGCGGAGCGTGTTGCCTGTAGGACAGCTCGGTGAGAACCGTCGAGGTCCTGAGCGGTGCAGAGGTCGGCGCAGCAGCAGACCTTTACAATCTAAGGACTGGAAGGAGGCAGAAGTGATTTGGAGCCGTTCTACCCCTTCTCTTCTTTGGGGGGAGGAAGCTTGGTGCTACCACTTTAAGGTGCCATATGCCTAAGTAATGCTTCCACATTGGCCTAAAGGAATCAAAACAGGATGAATATTTACGTCGTCCGTCTCGCCGTAGCCTTATGTGCTGCTACGTGGCTTTGCCCATCCAGCTGTTTCTTCTGCGTTCGTGTTTTCAGTCAGTAGTTTCCCTTTTGAACGCCGGTGCAAACAGATTCGATTGCTGCTTGTTTGAACACGAAGGTCGTAGCTGAGTTAGATGCTTGGTTGGTCTGTTTAGGCTCAAGGCTAGGAACACTTATCTTCAGAAGGACACTCGAATTGTAAAGCATATTTTAGTTTCTGTAACACAGAACGATGCTGTTTACGGTGCTTTACCGGAATTGTAAGTGCGGCAGCCCACATAGTTACGGGGCTGAGATCATGAGTTGTTTGCTAATTACACAGATCCCTAGCATTTTTTTCAAAGCACTGTATTACCTCTAAGCTCTTCTCAAAATCAAGATCAGTTGAAAAAAAACACCTCCCTCTTTGTTCATAGTAAGCATTGTCTATTTTAATCAGTGGGAAAAGTGGTAAATCTGTGCCTGAGAGTAAGCATCACAGTCAAACAGCGACCAATGTCCTTAACAGCTCTTTGAAGAGTAGCACAGAAGCTCAGCGCATCAGCCCTTTAAGAATCGTGACAGATTGATGTTAAAATATAGTAGTTGAACAGACATTTGTAATGCTTTCTGAATACAAGGTACAGGAAGCTGCAGCTTTCCCTCTCTGAGGTGCTTTGCAGCAATAAGACACCCGTTCTGACACAGCTTAACAGTTCTCTCCCCGTTCTTCCTTCTCCAGTTATTACCTGTAAGTCGGAAATATGTTCAGTGCGTGCATGCACATACATGCACGCACAAATATTGCTTAATAAAAAATACTGCTTTGTACAGAAGGTGTCTGGAAAGTCAAGTTCCTTCCCATCTTACTGAATTTTTACGTAGCTTTGTATGCAGAGTTGGTAAAGCAGGAATGCTCAAATAGCAGAATGGAAACCTTCTCTTGTTAGAGGGTGTAAGCATTGCCTGCTTTTAGTACTGCGTGACACACCGAGAGCTACTGCTTGCCCCATGCCCTATGGATCCTCTATGTTCTCTTGCAACACTGCTGGGCGAAAAGCACAGAATTTAATTTGTGCTCGTGAGGTACTTCGAGCAATTAGAACGCTGCTGGATATTTAAAAAGGCATTTCAAATTTCTCGCAGAAGCTGCTGATCAGCTTTTTACACTTATCTCCTAAAACCAGCAAATACACAAAGTCTTCCTTTCATGAGATACAAAATGGAAGTATCAAGGCTTTCTCTTTTTTATTAGTGCAAACAAAAAAAACCCACTTTTTGCTGAATATATCGAGTTTGGAACTTTTTGAAAATTAGTGGTTTTCTTACATAGTAGTTTTCTTACACAGTAAATATGTAAATGGTATTAATAGATACATATGTAAAAAAACAAAAAAAAACACTAGTTAAGAACATCTAAATATAAACAATTTCCACATATTTATGGGTAACAAATTTCACTGCGATCTCAGTTTTTAACATTTCTGATGTACTCCAACCAATGCGTCTCTTTCTTAGTTTGCAAAAAAAGACTTGGTGAAATATATTTTGTGGATAATCTAAAGATTCTCCATTTTTTTTACCTGCACCGACCAGCAAGTGGAGTGTGGGAAGTTTTGCATAAGACACCTTGCTTGAATGGCAGTTAAATCTAAAACAGCCCTGAATGGCTTGGAGGAAAGCTTAGCGGCATCTGGGAAGGTGCTGTTTGTTGCAATGTAAAAGATCTGAAAGGTGTCGCCCAGTGCAGGAAAACCACAGGCATCTGGCCTGGCTGAAATATCTATTTTTGCATGTGACAGCCACCTCCTACAATAAATACCCTTCCATTGAGTTAGGAACAGCTTTTTGATTAAACTCTCAAACGCGAATTCCCATCGCTTTAATATTTAACTGTACATCATTGTATGTGTGACGGCAATACACGATTATGTTAGTATTTGAATTGGAATACGTGATAACTCGCTAAACTTTGGAGAGTTCAAGTTTTCAAAGAGCTGGAAATGGAGAAACCATCATCACGCTGTCGGGTTTGTCGGGTTTGTGCCGAGCGCTACAGCGGCGCCAGAGCGCTTCAGCTTTCCTCGTGCCTTTGCATATATGAAGCACTTAGAGTAGCAGTATTTGCTTAGCTTCTAATTTTGGTTTGCTCTTTTGTGTTTTTTTTTTTTTTGTCTTTCTCTCTCTTGGTTGTGCCGTTCTTCCTCCCATGATACTGTGCTCGCTCTTTCCGTGCATCACCTGTGATACCCCCCTGCTCCGACCGTTCAGCTGTTGGTGAAGGGGGTACATGAAACTCTGGTAGCTCAGAGAGTTGTTCCTGCTCTCATTACTCTCTCCAGTGACCCTGAAATGTAAGTTTCCTGACTGTCTTATATACTTAGCATCCCTCTTAATACTTAGGAAGAAATAACCATCAGTTATGTTTCTTACTCTAGCTGAACAAACACTGAACTACTTTTAAACAACTGTAACCTTTTAATCATTTATTTTTAAACAAAAAAAAGGTTTACAGAAGCCACTAAACTAGATTAAATTGCTGAATAAACTTTAAATAGAAAACTTAATGTAACTTAATTTTTATGCGTTTTCATATTTAATCATATTAGTTTTGAAACTTGCCTCATTTCTAGCAGAAAGCTGGAAATTAATAAGTTCTGTGATGCTACCAGCTTTGCTACTGCAAAATTAAATACCGTCTGCAACACTGAAATGCAGAATGGTTTTGGCTGTCATCTAATTTCTGATAGGCAACTGCAGTACTTCATTTCCTCAATATTCTGATGTGGTATTTCTTTCAAGCTGAGGAGGGATGCTTTGCTAATAATCTCACTAACAGGTTGTTACTAACAAATGCTAGAGCATGAGTAGAGTCGTAACTGTTTCCATGTCTTGTGTGGGTGACTAAAACCAGCAAGACCCCCAGAGTCTGCCTGCCCATCCTCAGTCGCAGCTAACCCAGTTCTTCACGTTTACCAAACCCGTTTTTTATTGCATGTTGACTGGTTTACAGCTGACTCTTCGAGGCATGAGTGAAGCCTTAGTTGACAAGCGGGTTGCTCCGGCCCTTGTTACCTTGTCCAGTGATCCTGAATTGTGAGTTTCAGATTGAGACCTTGAGTTAATCCTGTCTGTCCTTTTCCTGGTCTGCCTTTTTTTTTTGGGTTTTTTTTTTGGTTTTCTTTGTTTGTTTTGTCATTGCTAGAAACTAATGTAACTTAAAGTACTAATTTTTTACTTTGCTTGATTTTAATTCGGTTTATTCTAAATGTTTAATGCATATTAAAGACTCTGGTTTTCTGTTGTAGTTCAGTAAGGATTGCAACAATTCCTGCTTTTGGGACCATCATGGAAACTGTTACTCAGAGAGAGGTAAGACACCTGTTGTCAGGCTATTGCTTTTGTAGCATAATTGGTGATTTTTGATAATCCCAGACATCCAGTAATTTATTAATGAATTTAGAGGGGAAGGAAAAAAAAGCTTATAAATTATTTATTCCTTTTTTATATCCTCTTCCAAATTGCTTTCCAGTTTTCCCATTTTTTCGTGCGTTTTTGGGTTTTTTCTCTTCTTCTTCGGAAGCAAACCAACCCTCTTTAACTAATAAAAACATTTCCTTCTAAATATCAACCCAAACATAAACAAAAAAAAGCAGATAATGTGAGGGGGAGGTCTGTGCTAGAAGATGGGAAATCCCATGCTCCAGATGGTTTTTTAAAACATTCTCTGATAGTGTTGGGAAATCAAAGGCCGCTATTTTCAAATAAAATAGCTTTACTTTAAAACACTAACGAAGAAGTCACAGTGGGATTCAATTACTTACACGTAAGTGTGTTGTATCATTTGTAGTAAACCTGATATGGTAGTTTAGCCCATGGTGTCCAGGATGGCATTAAAAGACATCACGGTGATGTAATTGAAGTTATTTCTTGAGGATAATGGAGATAGGCAATTCCTCCTTGTTTTTTTAAATGACGTAACTTTGGTGATAGATCAGAATTTTGAAAAAGACGCTCAAGATTCTTCTGCAAGCAGGAGAAATAACTGTAGTTTGTTGATGTAACAACTGTACAATCTCATTGCATTTGGAAGTCCTCAATACTTTCTGCAGAGCTTGCATTGTTCCTGTAATTTCAACATATTCTAAAAGAATGTGTTTGAGGAAATGTGAGTAAGAAGTCAGTGATGACTCACAAGTACTTGGAAGAAGGATAAGTTACAATTTTGTAGCTTGGAATGCATGCCTGTAATCAGTTTGGGAAGAATACTGTTTTGTTACCACTCAAAAATTACTGTATCCGTTGCACTAATTATAATAAGCTTTAGAGCACGGAGGTGATATTGCCTTCCAAAATGTATTAAAAAATGTTATTTTTACCGCTTTGAATGCAGATTAAATACTTAGGTCATCTGAGATGTATTTGTGTTTTCAGATTTTCTAGCCTTTATTTGAAGAAATCTTTTTTTAATTGATTTTTAGGGTGCTTACTTTTTCATCTCTGTCTTCTGCGTATATTAGCTGAGATGTATATAAAATAACCAAACATTAATTCAGTTCTAATTAAATAGGAAAGCTCCAAGGACGTTAATAGTAAAAGGGAAATTTTAATAGCAAGTAAAAAATGTGAGTGTCAAAGCACTGTTAGCAGTCTTTAAAATGTACAGCTGCATTGAAGAGTGTGGAAAGTACTATCAGAAAAAACTGTAAATTGACAGAAGGTCCAAGGTTTGTTGTCTGAAATATGAAGGATTATAGACATGCTCTGAACTGACCGTAACAGTTTCTATCATCTTCATTCTTTTCTGTACTTCTGATCTCTCTGGGGATATTTAAGCTTCTGGAAAGAGTAAAAATGCAGCTGGCATCCTTCCTGGAGGACCCTCAATATCAAGACCAACATTCCCTACATACAGAAATCATAAAAACATTTGGAAGAGTTGGACCTAACGCTGAGCCCAGATTTAGAGATGAATGTAAGTTGCATCAGTGGGAAGATTCACTCTTCCTCTTTCTGTTCAAAAGCTAATAGTATGCTGATTATATTGGTTTTTCTTTTTTTTTTTTTGTCTTTACAAAAAAAAACTTCATGAAAACTCAAAACTATTTTCAGAATTTGGTATGTCCCAGTATTTAAGACTTTGCTAACACAATTTTCACTTTGCCTAAGATCGGTGTGTATATAGAACACTAGCACATGGTGATGAGGTATTTCAGAGCTGGAGAGACCGATTGCTTTGCTGCAGAGCAAATTTGAAGTTGGTTTTTTTTCTTTTTGCTACTTGACATGTAAAATGCCTTCCTGTTGTTGCCTCGCCCATCGCTTCAGCCTCTACTGGCATACAGATTCCACGCGTCCTAAATATAAGTTCACCTCAGATGAACGAAACAGCTTTTTTTCCGTGGCTCTGAAGCGTAAAGCATACAAAAGAACAAAGTCAGTTGTTAATTTGTCTTAAAGATACTGGTAAACAAGGCATGAGGAGCTATCATGCCTCTAGAGTGCAGGGATCTCGTGTAGCGGGCTGAACCCGTGAGCGAGGCTTCCTCTCTAGCCGGGGAAGGTTGGTGCTCATGACGTGTATCTCTGTCACCAGCTTATCAGCTGTATTTATGAATAGAAGAATATTTTAGGCAGCTTTAGCAGCAGAGAGTAATAACCTTGCAAAATACTTTCCGTAAGCCATCGCTGTTTCAAAGGTTCTCTGAGGCACTTTATTTCAGGTGGTGTTGCCACGGGTGTGTTCCAAGTTGGAATTCATTTTAAGCCCGCAAGGGCAGTCCCGTCTACAGCCATTATTTGCAGTTCTTATTCCACACGGCCGTGTGATGCTCCAGATGCCTGCAGTTGCTGCTTGGCAACCGTTTAACGCTAAGGAAGTCAACAGAAAGCAATTTCAAATGCTTATTCCAGTGTTTACTCCCACAGTTGTTATCCCACACTTGCACAAGTTAGCCTTGGTCAACAACCAGCAGTCTGTGGATTCGAAGAGACTGGATATCGCTACCCACCTGTTTGAAGCCTACAGTGCTCTTTCCTGTTGTTGTATCCTTTTTATTTTTTTAGAAGTTTAGCTGTAAACTCTTTGGTGGGGGGAGAAAATGTCGTACTTGAGAAATAACTGAGTTTGTCTGTGAATAGGTGATTGTCGCAGGTTAGGGCTGGGCCGGCCGCTAAACGCAGAGAGATGCTCTCTAACCCCCTCTCCCTCCCCAAATTGGAAGGAAAAGGGAATGAGGCAGAGAGGCTTACGGATTGGGGAAAAAAAACAGCTTTAATGAATAAGGAAATAATAAAAATAGTCAACTGTATACATATATACAAATCCAATATCAAATCCTACTCCCCCTCCCCAACAGCAATAACCACTGATGCTGCAGAGCAGCCATCGCCAGAACATGGGTGTGTTTTCAACACCTTTTCAGCTACCCCTGCAAAGAACAGCACTGTGAGGGCTGCTGTGGTGAAAATTAACTCCATCTCAGCCTGACTCAATACAGTGAAACTGATAGATACTTTTTTTTTAAAAAAAAAAAAAAAGCTACAAAGACAAAGCCCTTGATTTTAACAAGTAATTTAAGAAAAAAAAATAAAAATAAAGGTATGAGTGTACGAAATATCAAGTTAAATATTAAGATTTTTTTATTAGTTGTGAAGTGCCAAATGCTGTTCTGTTGAGTTTTGCTGCTGTAGCTTGTCCTTGTGTTCAGTAGAATAACGTTAAGACAGAAAAAAAAATGTGCGTAATTGCAGAAGACAATCCTTATAATACCTTAACAACCTGGTTTTTAGTTATTTCAGAGGATTTAATGGTCAATCACTTTTTACCAGGACTTAAGTGTTTACGGATTGACATGGAACATCTCTCACCAGAGCATGAGGTAAGCAGTTAAGTTTATTGTGTATAAGATGCAGGTGGGAGGAAAAGTTGAAATGTAACGGTACTTAAAAGTTAAGGAGAGTTACTCATAAGTGGTATCAAAACATAGCATTTGTTAGTAAGGAGCGGGTCACGTGATTTAAAAAATAATTTTAAATGTATTTGTAAGCTGAGGACATCTGCAGAGAAAAATTCAACTGTCTGAAATGCAGCTAGAAACACAGATCTTTGTTGACTGAATAAAAAGGAAATGTTTCTACCTTCTGGGTTTTTTTTTTTTATCAAAACAAAAATACACTAAAATCAATGGCCACAACATCATAGAATTATGGAACGGTTTGGATTGGGAGGGACCTTAAAGATCATCTATTTCCAACCCCCCTGCCGTGGGCAGGGACACCTCACACGGGACTAGGCTGCTCAAAGCCCCGTCCACCCTGGCCTTGAACACGGATGGAAACTGCTGGAGTGCAGGGGAGAAATGATAGGCAAGGGCAAGGAAAGTGTAGCCCTGAAATACATAGGATGCACTTCATGCCTGGAGTACTGTGTCCAGTTCTGGCCTCCCCAGTGCAGGAGCTTGGACCTACTGGAGAGCCCAGTGAAGGGCCATGAAGATGATAGACTGGAGCATCTCTCATGGGAGAGGCTGAGAGCTGGGACTGTTCAGCCTGGAGAAGAGAAGGCTCAGGGAGGATCTTACCAGTGTGTATGAATATGTGGAGGTAGGATGCAAAGAGGACAGGGCCAGGCTCTTCTCAGTGATGCCCAGTCACAGGAGGTTCCCTCTGAATGTCAGGAAACACTTTTTTACTGTGAAGGTGTCGATGGCACAGGTTGCCTGGAGAGCTGATGGAGTCTTCATCCTTGGAGATAGTCGAAAGCCATATGGACACAGTCCTGGGCAGCTGGCTCCAGGTGACCTCTGCTGACCTCATCCATTCTGTGAATTGTGAAAAGCAATTTATAATAAGCCGACAGGACAACACGGGAGCTAACAAGATCTCCTCTGGTAGAAGGAGCTTACAGAAAAGAGCAAAAGAGAAGAGTTAGCAGGAGAAGCTAACCTGAGAAACTTGAAAATCTTTGCCAGATTTCTGTGCGGTTTTTTGTAAATGCTTCAAGAAGATGAACACCAGGAGAGACTGAAACACATACACATTAAGTCGGTAGCTGAAAACGAGATGTAGTTCAGTTGCATGTTGGGAAAATCCTGACAGTATGAACATTTCAAGTGATGGAGGAGGAAAAAATTTTTAATTCAAGTGTACAAAGGGACATCCTTCTGGTTTTTGAAGGTTAGCACTGCACTTTCATGGATTACTTTGTACTTGAGAAAAGTAATTATTTTTCCTTATGATTGCACAAGTGACTATATTCTGTAGGAGTTCTAAGTTCTTATACTTGGTAACAAAGTCCCTTCTAGATACATTTTCAGTCTAATAGCCTATAATGTAATTCTTTTATTTTCTGTATATTATTATGTAACTGGAGGTGAATTGATTTGAGGAACTTTCAGACCTAAAAGGAAAGAAGCTGACGTGAGAGGGCTGAGTCAGAAGGAACAGTAGTGACCTGAGCATCAGTCAGAAGCAACAGAATTGCACTTCCTTACCACAGGCAGCACTGGAGGGCATCTGCCAAAGATATATTGTGTTTTGGGAAGTCTAAGAATATATCTGAAAGCCGAAGTAGGCAAAAGTTGGATTTGATTTAATTTTCTTTGTTCTGTCACTAATGGGATAATATACAAATAGTCATGCTTCATTTTTGTAGAGCGGTTAGTACAGCTTCTGAGGTTTGAAGGCATAGTCAGTTCAAAAGATGCCCTGAATTAGAACAAAAGAGATTGGGTTTGAGTCTTGTAGCCAGAGAAGGAACTGAGCGCCTCGATAGGATTAAAAATAACTAGCTAAAGACAGCTCTCAGTCTGCCTTTACCACATTCTGCATCACTGTGATTAATTGGCTTTGGGCACGATGCCAAGTGCTTTATTGGTTTTTAGCCAGAGAGAAACATAATTTCACAAATACGTACTCCTGCTCCAGTGGGTTGGAAGACTCACTACGGCATTTACTGTAGAACTGGAAATATGGTACAACAGGGTGTTTGTAGGCACCACGACAGAGACATCTCAAGCTCAAGTAGTTCTAGGGTCTGTCTTTCAAGCCTTCTGTCTTAAAGTTATGTTTTCTGAAGTAAATGGGATTTACTGTTTCGAATAGTTAAGACATTTGCCTAAACAATTAACATTTTTCATATTATTTTGGTCACTGTGGTGTTACATTTTTAAATGGCACATCGGTTACCAAAACACATTTTTCTCATTCACAGAGACTTAGGTTTTGTGGCTCTAACACCAGCACAGAGTTTCTGCTCATCTTAGAAATGTAACATTTGTGGAATTGGCTTGTGATCCTGTCAGGCAGCATTTACCACTTATCCCTCATCTATGATTTCCTTTCGTTCGTATAAACAAAAGTGCAAGTTGGGCATTTAAGCGAGACCCTTTCATCTTTAAAATAAACACTTCAGCTTCTGCAGACATTGCAGACGCTTTGCCAGCATCTCTAATTCCATGTCAGGCCCCCTTCTGCACTTGCCTTCTGTTTCTTTTCAAAACAATTGGATTTCGAGTTGCGTGATAGTGACATCTTAGTACTCGATAAAAATATTTAGTCCATCTGCAGTATTGTTTATAATACTTCAGCACATGTTATGTCTCTTAAATGTCTCTAAATATAGAGTTAACATCTCTAAAATCTCTCTCTTAAAAGAAGTCTGAATGATTTCGCAGTCCTGTGACCAAAGACAACCCAAGGAAACAAGAGTGAGAAGGATGTGCAATATCATAATGTCAAATTGCCATATGATACTATGTTTATACCTTTCCCCTGTTTCACTCTGAACTTTAAGACAAATTAATCTGTGGAAGAGGGAAGAATTGCTTCACTTCTTCCAAGAATTATGCAGCTAGATACATAGCCTGTTTCCCAGAAGGAGCTGCGTGGTGGATTGGGACTCCATCCCAGTATTCAAATGATTCTGGACCCTTGATGAAGTATTCTCTCCCTCGATCGAGACTTCATATTGTTGATATTTGGAACATGTAGATTCAGATAGATACACAAAAATGTAGGAGTGCTCCAGAGCCCAAGCAGAACTGCTAAAGAGTAAAAATTACGGCCGCTGTGCTTAGAAGTTTTTCTGTTGATACTGAAAGAAAAACTTGCTTCTTCGCTGGAATTTTGGATGCATTCCTCTTGTATCTCTGTACTCTTGAGTTTAAGTACTTGCATAATATTTGCTGTAAATGAAGTACAGCAAATTTAGCATAAGAGTTGTGGTCCTGTTAGACTCTACACAAGTTTGAGTGCTGCTTTCTGAAACATCCAAGGGTACTGCGTAATACCTGCTACCCAAAATATTTCAAGTGTTAAAGTAATATTTCTGGAGAAATAGAGTGAAGAGTGACCCAGGTCTGCAGACCAGGCCACATCTTCTCAGTGTAGTGAGTGGTTTCAAAGCATATTTTGTGCTGCAGCTGTCTAATAGGGATTTGACAGAAACCAGCTTTGTATTGTACATAAGTACCCAGAAAAGTAGTTATCACTTGGTAGTGACCATTAGTAACTGATCTGTATTTTAAGGATTGAAATTATTTGTTTTCCTTTATTGTGTATAATCAGTAAGTCACTGCTAACTTTAGTTGCTCCTAGCTTTGAGATTTCAAGTTTAGTATCTTTAAAGAGAATATACTTAGCTTTCTCCTGAGCTGTGAACAGAGAATGTTTCCATTTATACAGTGAGTGTGTATATAAAAAAAAAAATATATATATAGTGTAGGTATATCTGTTTAGTTTCACTCTCTGGATTTTGACTGTTTTGCCTAAGTGTTTTAAATGGTTTTTCCTGAATGTGTTCAAACAGGACTGTTACGGGCAGGAAGTTATATACCTGTCCAAGGAATTGTATGGTTTCTTTCAAAGTCTGCTTTTGGGAATCATCCCTTTCTTTTTGGTATGCTGGAGAAATGTAAAATGTCAGGGTGGGGGTGGTTTTAGGCTTAAATATTCTGCAGAAACCTTTAACACTGCAGTTGCTCAAGTAAAGAAAAAAAAGCCTTGATTCTTAGAAACCCTGACAGACAGCAGTGAAATAATGCCAAGTGTGCTTTAGCACTCACTTTCCATCACACTTTTTTCTTGTCTTGCTTTTTTTTTTTCATGCATAACACTGGTAAAGATACGTATTTCGGAAGGTACTTGAAAACTCTCTAGAGGGAAGAGAAAGAAGAGGGATGTACGTCAAAGTTCATTGCTAATAAATGTGTTGTTTGAAAAAAAAGGAACATGAGGTGTGTCATAGAAGGGAGTTTGTTTTAGCTCTGTTTGAAGAAGCTGGGGGAAACAGGAGGGAGTTTTGAACTCCTGTAACTATTTCAAAAACGTTTTCTTCCTTGAAGTTATTTTGAATGGTTTTGTTGCTCTGCCCAGAAGGCATTATCATAAATGATCTCTAAGGTCCCTTCCACCCTAGGCCATTCTATGATTCTGTGGTTCTGTGATCAGATAGCTGGAGTTTAAGTGTTCGAAAAACAACAGAGAAACTTTTTAAACAGTTCTGCTACTGTTGGAATTAGTTGTGAAGTAGATTTTGTAAGAAGCGTTAATGCAGAATTCAAAATCTCCTGTATATCTCTTCCTTATGTGCCCTAGGTTATTTTAAGCTCCATGATAAAAGAGTGTGAACAGAAAGTGGAAAACAAGACCGTCCAAGAACCACAGGGGTAAGACTCCCACTTTGCTTTTTTCTGTGCCTGCAGAGTAATGTTCTACCGAGTGGATTCCATAACAGTGTCCAGGGCTTGCAGCCAGAAATCCCACACTGACATATCCTGTATTTGAAAGCTGATTTTAGGAACTTTAATTCAGTTTGCGCGTGCTTCTGTCCCCAGTGTAAAACACAGAAAAGCAATGACATTCTTGTTTTCCCACGTTACGTTGTTCTTAGTTTTTTATCGATTTAAAGCAGTCATCGATTTTCTGTCCTGAGTCTGAGAAAGCAGGGAGTGCTTGGCCTGAGTGCTCAGGGCAGCACCTGTGTCACAAACCCTGCAGCCCTCTTTCGTGGGAGTGGCCTGCAGGCTGAAAAAGTCATTCTGGTTGTGGTAGTGACCCTCTCCAGGCTGCTGTCTTCACTTGCCTGTGACCACTGCACACAAGAACAGTTTCTCCGATGTATAAACCAACCCACCTCTGTCAACACGCTGTTTAGTAATTATGTTGGCTTTGGGAAAAAGCCACCTGTGTTGCACTTCAGCAAAATACCCGTTCTGCAGATGCACGGTAAACCCAGCTCTCTGGTGAGGCGTCAGACACATGGTACGTGTATATCACTTCGCATGATGGGACAGAGGTGGTATCCCATGTGTTTGTCTCTCTCCTGATAACGAAAGAAGCTCACAGACCCACAGATTTGGAAAGCTAACCATCATTGTGATGAGGCATATGTGTTCTTTTGCCTACTCATTGCCTGCAATGGCATACCAGCAGGTAATCGGTTTATTGTGTAATTTAAGAAATCCTTAGCAGTGTTGCCAGGAGGAGTTTGAGAAGACCAGATAATCTGTCCTCAGTCCTGATACCTTACCGTGGGAATCAAGACAGTTATCAAAACTTGTTTATGCCATGTGTCCTCATCTGTTACAAATTGATAGAATTTACTTCTTAAACAAGCTCAGGCAAAATCCTGGAAGAAGCTGGTACTTTGAGAACAACTGAAATAGGAAAGGTGTACAGGAATTGAACAGAAGAGACATGGTGTGGAAAAAGAGTCTCTCATGCACTGAATAAAATATCTCAGACTTTACGATTGGTAATTAGCCTGTTTACTGGTGTAGTAATGAATAGTGTGTAGCAAGAACTGAATCCATTTGAGATGTGAGCATCAGGTCAACTCTTAAAGGTGTACTGGAAATGAACTTTAGATTTCAGCAGTGAAACAATTTTAAGGCTAAAAATGTCCAGGTTCTATAACAATCTGTTCTAATAGGTGGTTGGTTCTGTCTAGTCATACAGAAGTGAGAAGAAAAACAAAACCTTTAAGATCTGAAGAATACACTGTCCGTTGCCTTTTTTCCCCCCTTCCCTGTTCATGTGGCAGTATTGTGAAATAAGGACTGTACTGACTAAGCGTATTCCAGCTGAGTGGCTATTTTCATTATGAACTAGGTATCTGACATATTAGTTATTCACAGAATAAGAACAGGTTTGTCTGACTTCTTTATTCCACAGGCTATTCCTTGCTTGCAACATGAATAGCTGGTCAGTCAAGAATCAAAAACCACATTGATTTGTACTGGTGTTTTCTCCCAGGGCTTTACTATGTTACTTCCTCAACCATTGTATTTCTGCTCTTATGCTTTCTGGTTTCTCTTAAATGGAGCTTTCTGAGATGCAAACGTGTGTGTCCCCAACAGACAGCCTCTGAACGTCCACCCCCTTCCTGTCCCCTTCAGCTTCTTCAGCAGCTGTGTATTTGCTTTTTATTTTTAAAGAATGATGAATTATGCCTTCTGCTATATTAAAGCTTGGCACTCAAGCCAGTTATTTCCCTGGAAAACTACCTACAGATAAAGATTCTTGGGAAGAAAGAAACTTGCTAGTTGCCCCACAAGACACATCCTGATTTTTGCAAGTAAACACCAGTTGTGTCAAGGTTTTCCCTGTACTATGCACTTTGCATAGTAGGTACCCAGTAGGTAATTGCAATAAGGCAGAATTATCAGCCAGGCTCTCTGCAGATCTGGTGCTAAGCAATCGCTGTGGATTCTCACCAACCAACCTATGCAAGGACATCCTGCCACGTAAGCAATGACTTGATATTTTGACTGACAAGCTCATTCGTTAGAATCAGTTGTGTCCGTAGGCATCTATTACTTGGCAAGTATTTCTCCTGCCTGAAGTTTTACGAATCTACAGACTGGTACTCATTTTTTGTTTTAATTCTTTGTACAGTAAAAAGCCAACACCTCAGACTTTGACTGTGTAAAGAAAAAAGGTAAAAGCAGTGTATGTATCTAAATACATAGGATGAGACTTCTATGTCTGATGATGTTTTTTGAAGTAGATTTATCATTTCTTGATCGCTTTTTAGGAGAGATCGATAGAAAATATGAAATTGATTGCTTCTCAGTGGAACATTCTGAAAGAGGCTTTTTTTCCTCTCCCAGAATGCATCAAATGTACAGAGACCAGTCTGATATCATGTAAAGAACACCATTAACCTTAACATGAAGGGGTTTTATTATCTTACCTGTATTAACTGAGCTGTGAAACCTCAGGTTATGAAACAAAATTCCTTGGCTGGGCTTTTCCGAGTTCTCAAGTGGTGCTCTTGAGCTGGACTGGATTTTTATTTCTCTTCTTTTTTTCTTTTTTTTTTTTTGGTGTACTTTTGCCTCTCACAAATGCTTTAACCTATTTAGTTCATCAGCACTGTTCTCTGTGTGGCTAGAGTTCGAGTGATCTGCTTTTATTTCAGGTAGGGTTTAGACTTACTTTGCTTTAGCTTGTATCAGTGCAGACATGTTAACCTAAATTTAAGAGGTCTGTAGTATATAAAAATCCCTCTTATGAAAATGTCTTGAAATCACGGTTATTCCTATTAAGCCATCACAGAAACAGATAAATGTGAACATGACACGCCATCAAGTGTATTTTCTTTTAGAAAGCCACTGCAAGATGTGAAAAGTCTTGAGTCTTCACAATGTGTTGCTCCATTCTTTAATTAACCTTCCCCTTTCTTACTCAGAAGTGGACTATGGTTGCAGTCTTTTACTATAAAAAAAATGAACACAAGATATTTTACTACTGGAGAAATGACCTTTTCATATACATGAGTATCTCCTTTTTCTTACTAAGGGCTCGCCGATCTCAGTTCCTAATTTCAGTGTTAAAACAGACATTTGACAAAGGATTTAAATGCAACTAGGAGGTCAATTACTGATTTTTGTTAATGTGAGAATGCAAGCACAGAAATCAAACTGGATACAAAAGCAATCTGAAGATATTGTTGGCTATTTTATCTTTGCCCCTTGCTGTTAAATAGGTTGAGTTTAAACAATATGAAGTGGCAAAATAGTTGGGTTTTTTTTTAAAAGAGAGATTAAACTTTGTCTTTTTAAATATTAGATGGCCACTCTGGTTAAGCATTTTCTTTAGCAATTAACAAGGTATTTTGAATCATGGGTAACAACTTATGTTACAAACAGATTTTTTATAAAATATCCATCATGAATGTTTGTTTTGGCCTAAAGCTTCCCCAAAAAGCAGGCAGAACTCTTTGTAGCGTGTAATTCATGTGGACACTGCTCACAAATTCGATGTTTACACATTACTTTTATTTGTGGGTTGGTTTTTGTTTTGTTTTTTTAAAGAAGTAATACAAAGACTTTTCTATTGGACTACTTGTTTCAAACAAGAAGTGTTATTTCCCTGTAGGGATCTCTGATTACTTTTTAAAGATTGGAAACTCAAATTCTTTGATTTCTTATTGCTTATTATTATTTTTAAATGTTCAATTTGTATAGCAACAGAAGTACTTTTGGGGCATATTTAAACTTTTAAATATGTCGAGTGTTGTGGATAGCTTTATATTTATGGTAGCATAACGTCAAAAAACACTCCAGATCTTCATTTTTAATATCAGGTGACTGATATCCCCCAGAACAGTTTTGAAAATCAGTGGAACATTTCCTGCTTTTCCTCAAACTTACTCAGGATCATTAGAATAACAACAGAACAATTTACTTCAAACCACAGGTTTGTCACTAGTTGCCGGGCTTTCTTTTCTGAAGTGACCAACTTTATTTAGTTAATGTTGCTAGTGCTTAGAATGTCCTTTATTTCCCAAATCATTCTTCCTAGTTACGTACAGCTCTAGGATACATCGTGAGGTGGAACAGCTTCATGTCTTCAGCCAGCTGTTAGCAAGTATAAACTGTTTACATCATTTCCAGACCCTTCCTTTATCATGAAATGAAGGAAAATTGCACAAGAAATCCATCTTAGAGTATTAGTAACTTACTTGTGTGATTCCTTAGATGACTGTAGGTGTTTAATCAAGCCAAAAATGTCAGGTTATGTGGTTGTGCCTAAAAAATGTTTCACTTCAAACATTTTATAAATAATTTCAAAATAGCTGTATCTTCGTCACTGCCTGCTAAATAGAATAAAAAGGTTATTTTCGAAATAAAATGTCACTTTTAATCAAATGTTTTCCAAAAAGAGATAGAACCTGAGAACAATTGCCAAACATTTAAACCTTACTAAAAATTCAGACATCGTACTTTCAATAAAATGGTGCTTAAACACTAAATATTAGACAATGAGGAACTTTACAGAGCTTTCAGGAAATACCAACGAATCATAAGATTTAAAATGCGATGATTGATATGAATGACCTGTTCCATTAATAGGAGATGTACTGAAAAACAATACCTAAGACTATGCTTTTCTTTTTTTCCTTCCCCCAAGTACTTTGTTTAAAAAGAACCAGAATTCGTTACCTCTAAGCACCTTTTTTTTATGATATGAAATTGGAAAAGATACTGACTACATCCCTGCCGCCCTTGAAATAATCATTCAAATTCCATTGAAGTAATTTGGAGTTAATTTCAGCCTGACTTGACTTGATGCAGGGGTGTCTAACAGGGCTTTTTATAACCTTGCAGACTGAAAAATCAGTTTCTGAAAGCTGGACTTTGCCAGTAAGACAGGTCTCGTCATCTTGTGTATAATGTTAAGACGCAGAGTCCGTGCTGAGCTCACAAGGGACAATTTCACTGGTAAAGTTTTGCAAAATTGGCCCTGTCTAATCGTGAAAAAATGTCAATTTACCTACATATATGGGAAGGATGAAATATTTATTACTATTCCTGCTATCATACACTTGCCTCGTTGCACTCGATCCCAAGACAGATCACTCCTACTGTGCTAAACAGTTGCTTAAATCTGAAGTGGCGCTCGCTGATATGTTGTAAATAAAAAAAAAAAAATCAGTTAATTTTGCAGCATTGGGATAATTTCTTAACGTGTTGTTTGAAGTTGTCAGCAGCTGAAGTTGTGGTTGAGTTGCTCCTACTAGTCCAGTTTGTGGGAGAATTGTGGGCTCTGCATTGTCTTCTCCAGTATGCGTGAAGCAGGAACACTCAAAATTCACACTCGCAACAGTCAGAAGGGGAAAACGCTTCACCCAGTGAGGGGCAGACCCGACAGGACTCGGTGCCTCAGGGTGGGGTTTACAAGAAATTGAAAGAAAGCTGAACAAGTTAAATAAAGATTCATTGGGAATCACTGGATTGGCAATCCACACCAATTGTAAACTCTGCTCATGGGAAATACTTGGAAAGTAGGAGTAGCTGGAAACTAAATTGAGAGACCTCACTGGTTTGTACTTACCGTGCTTTTACCGTTCCCTACGTGTCTGCTGATGGTCACCGTGGGAGGCAGTGGCTATCCTGGGCTGGAGAGGTCCTTGGTCTGAACCAGTGCTGTTGTTCTTGCATTAAATAAGATTGAAGTTTCCAGTAAGAAGGTAAACCCCATCTTTCACAGAGATATTGTCACTAGAGCAGTTGCCA
This sequence comes from Trogon surrucura, assembly GCA_020746105.1. NCBI lineage: Eukaryota > Metazoa > Chordata > Aves > Trogoniformes > Trogonidae > Trogon > Trogon surrucura. The sequence goes on along the minus strand of CM036619.1, from coordinate 95,891,771 downwards.
GATAGCTGACAAATGCTCATGTAGTGACTTCTAAAGGTAGTAAAAACCAGCATACGCAAAAATAGTTTACAACTTTTCATGCAAGGGCATGATAATTCTTTTAACAGCGCGTATTTGAGCTTAGTGGTGATGAGTTTTTCCGTCTTGACAGGCTGCTTTTTGTGCAAAGGCAGTTCGGTTGCCTATCAAATAAACAGCACTGTATTCTTTTTTTCTTTGTCGTCTTATGTCACTACATTTTTTTACTTTCCCAGCTCAATGTCGATTGCAGCGAGCCTCGTGAGCGAAGATACCAAGACCAAGTTTTTGAACAAAATGGGCCAGCTGACCACATCGGGTGCAATGTTGGCCAACGTGTTTCAGAGGAAGAAGTAAGATGGGAAAAGGAACTCCCAGCTAACACTAAGATGGACCTCACAGAGGCTGGTTCCTGTACTTGAAGTACTTGCCTTTTAATTTCTTCTGTCTTCTGTTCTTGTAGTATAATTTTATTCTAACCTCCAAAGATATTTGCACTGCTTTTGAATATCGCTGTGTATCTGTTAATTTTGGGTTAACTGTGGTTGATATAAAACTGAAATCATAGTCTGTACCAAGTCCCTGTTCTGTGTTCTTGTCTTTCCAGCATAATTTTTTTTATATAGTGGAAGGGTTGTTTTATTTTTTTTTTTTATTTTATGATGGGATATCAGCAAATATCTGTATTATACATGGAGCTATTCTGACGGTACTTAATGTAAATTTGAAGTCATTGTCATGAAGTAATAAAAGTGGAGATTACGTATGTATTTAAATTATGACAGAGTAATGCAGATTTTTTTACTATGTTTCTAAAAAGCAAAGGAAGAGCCACCAGCATTTGTCTGTGCTTCTAGGGTTGTTTTTGTAAGTATTGTGCATCTTGAATCCAGAGGAATTGCAGTATCTAATGTGAGACTGGTTGCGCCGCATCAGTCTGCGGGGAATGCTCGTGTTTGAGATGCTTTATGCTGACATTGTAAATGCTGTAAAAAGTCCTTCAGATAAAATTCTCACACCTGTTGTGGTTTTTTTGAGGGATGCTTTCTTTTGTTGGGGTTTTTGTTTTGTTTAAAGCACTTTAACAGCCAGTCTACACAGCCAGAGGCACATCCACTAAATAAAAGAAAAAAATATAAGAAATTAATAAGTGTTAACAAATGTGTAAGCTCGTACACAGGGGTCCCAGTACAGTTCTGCAGGCAGGGGAAACCTACGCAGGAAAAAGTGCTTTCATCTTGCAGTCAGGGTGCAGTTTCTGTATCCTGTGGAAGCTGAAATTAAGGTATTTTGTTGTTTAGAGTGAATCTCATTTCAAATTTAATTTCAGAGTATTTGAAATTATTTTAAGAGAGTTTGACACGCAGTTTCTTTAAAATGTTAAGCGGACTGCGTACATCCTTTATAAAAATGACATTACAAAGATTACTTCAATGACTACCAAATATTTTTGTTAGCAAGGAAGTATTAGAAACTAAATCTTTTTATTCTTATGCAGCACTTTTTTCTTTTTTTCCTCCCCTTTATGTCAATGTAAGCTTCTGAAAGTAAACTCAAGTGCATGCATGAACTGGTCCGAGGTAGCAAAACATGAAAGCTCAGGCGTTTTCTGCCAGGGAAGTATTAACATCTTTGAGGACAGGGGAAGCAGAAGGAGTGAGGGGAGGAAGTATTCCCTTCTGAAACAGCGTAGGGATGGAGTAGCACTTTGGGTGTTGCCCTTAGATGGGAATATTGGAGATGACTTGAGGCTTCTGGCTGCTTCGTGCCTGTTGGCTCTGCGTATCCAGCTGCCTGCCCTGTCTGTGTCGTGCCAGGGCCTGCTCCCCACTCGCGCGCTGTTGGTCCCTTTACACCGCACCGATGTGAAACGTTTCTCTTGAGGTTAGAGACAGCTCCATGCCTTCGCGTCGCTTGTTACCATGAAAGTATACTTTTAGCAGACTGACTGTGAAATGCAGACATTCCTGGGGACTGGGAAGTGGTGACATTCCTCTCTATTGTTCCATTGTCAATAAAAAGTTTTGTATACCTGCCTTGTCTTGTTACTTCTAGTCTCCTCCAAAAAAAGATTATCACGTCAAACCAACTGTTACATGAGAGAAGTCTAATGCACACATTCTTTAGCATTAGCTTTTTTTTTTTTACATAGCAGAGGGTAGAACAAACCTGCTGAATTTCCCATCTCCATGTGCCTATTTCACTCTGGCTTCTAGTCACGTGGCATTTTCTTGCAGGGTCTCCTCCTCTCCTGTGCCACGCTTATTTTATTTTATTTTTCCTATGTCTGTTCCCATAGTTGCAGTGCCAGAGACAGCTCTGTAGTCGTGAGACCAAAATGAGTTCTTTATGGTTAAATTCCTGCTTTCCAAAGCGGGGCCGCTGCCTTTGAGAGTGGCTCCCAACCCGCACTGAACTTCAGCCAGTGGTCGGAAACCTGCGAATTGGCACAATCCAAAAAACTCTGACAGCAGTTTAGCTGTAGATGATTGTGGGATGAGACTGGTTTGTTAGCATAAATGTTGTAGCATCTTTGCCCAGCTAGGTTTAATCTCTCCAGTGCTTTGCAAAGTTTAGCTTTTCCTAGTCGGCATTTTACTTCTTAGTGGTTGATCCAAGGAGGAACTGGAGTGAAAACCCCAAGTACGCCAGCTCCGCTATCGTGGTAACTACTGAGGTGAAAAAAAAATAAATAAATCTGTATAGGTGACAAACCTTCTGCAGGTTGTCTTCAGTTTTGTCTCCTAAATTTCAGATTTCTGTTAGTACACATTGCTTGCTGGAGGTGTTTTTTTAATGTCTATTTGTTTGCCAGAGGTTGACAGATTTTGAAGAAGATGGCAAGAAGTTGTTCTCTGTGGTGAGTAGTTTTGGGTTTTTTTTCCTTTTTATTCCTAGCTGTGGCACTGTAGCATTCAGGAGTGGGAAAGAAAAATGAGAAGCCTTTAAAGAAAACAATTCCCAGAGTAATTTAAATTAACTTTTTCTCCTGTTGTTTTACAAAGCAAGCTAAGTAAACCTTTTGGGAGACAAAGCTTCATTAAAACATGACAGTTGGATATCCAACGTGGGAGGCAGTTAGTCCCCAAAGGGTTACGTGAATTGCTTATTATTTTTTTCCAAAATAAGGAATCTGTGGGGTTTTGTGGTTTTGGGTTTTTTTGAAAGGTGGCCTTTATAAGCTCTGCCTGCATTTCTGCAACTTGTTAACTTTAAATAGGGGAAGGTCTCATGCTGGCCCTAATGTAACTTCAGAATCTTACTTTAAAGGATTGACTTTTGTGCTCTTAAGCAAAGATGGTCAGTGGGCTGAAGGTGTGTGGCTGCCTGAATGAGTGTTCATGATCTAAATATGTTTTTTGTAGATTAAACATAAGGCTGGCTGATACTATGCATATATTCTGTTCTGAAAGAAGTCATTTTCTAGAACTAAATGAAGCCAATTATTCTGTTCTTATCTCCTAATCCAGGTGAATAAAGGGAGCTCTTTAAGAAAAGCTGCACATTCTTACATCAGTCTTTTCCACTCCCCTTTCACACCAAGACGAGAAAAAATGCTGCTATTGCTGTACATAAAAGTATATTCTGGTTAGAATTAAAAGTTGTTTTTGAATTGATTAGCAGCTAGAGAAAATAAGGAAGCTGATGTTTACAAATTAAAGAGTTGAGAGATAAAAATTGACCGTGGAAAAGATCTGTTGTGAAGAACAAGGAGGAGTTTTTCTAACATATTGTGGGAATTCATCGCTACATATGGATGATGATTCAAAACGGTGCTGAAAAAGCAGAAGTGTGGAATATTTCTGTTCTCTATGTTGTGACAGCGTTAATGACATTTTTCTGTTCCAGGAGTAAGTCGCTCTACATTTCAGCGCAGTTTCTAAAGGTGGGTTTCATGCATAAAAAAATGTTTTAAGTAATTTCCCATTTGCGACTTACTCGTTGATGTTTAAGAAAACCACAAAGTACCAATGAAGCTTCACAGGGTAGAAAAATCTTCGCTGATATAAGAAGCTGATTGGTGTGATATGGGTCCAGGGTAGAATCACAGAATTTCTTGCATCAGATGTAAACGCTGATGAATTGCAGGGCTGCCGGAAGGGGCTAGGCAACAAGATTAAAAGGAAAATGGTTTGGTGGTTTACCGAGTGCGTTTGGCTAACGTTTCTAGCAAACACATTCTGATATGTAGCTAATTTGTTTTAGACTATAAAATGGGTCAAAAAAGGCATGGAGGAGTGCTGTTACTGAATAAGGAGGCTAATCAAATCCTGGGGTTTCATACTGTGTGCTAATATATCGTGTTAACTAATCTCGATGAGTAACTGTCAATGAGTAACCATGTTCCAAAGAAGCTGTTTCTGAAGCGTTCTGCCTTTCGATTTAATGCTGGTCAGGTTTTGTGCTTACAGGTAAGCTGTAAGAAAAGATGATTCTGCTTTTGCATGGTTTGTAAGAGACAGGCAAGTCGGTGGTGAACAGCCCGTGTCTTTGGAGGCATCTGCGCTAGGTATTGAGCGTGAACTTCCATCATACTTCTGATGTGTTGAGAGGCTTCCTTAGGCTGAAGGCTTCTAGTTCCTAGAAACTTCGAGCGTGAGCAGTTCTGCTGTAGAAGTCGATGACTTGAGAAGGTGACTCACAAATTGGCATAAAGGGCCAGCGCTGTGACAGTGGTCTGTCTGGTTCCTTTCCCAGCGCTGGTGCTGCATGTGCTGCTCGCCATGCCCCAGAATTGTTTGGATTATGATCTTGTGCTGCTGCTCCTTGCCCTGCATTTAATGGAGATGCTTCCCATTCCCCCAAACCTGAGAAACTTCTTCAGCTTCCCTTGCAGCTGAGGTGGAGGCAATGTGATGAAGTCCTGATGTTACAGCAGCTGCAGCATGTGCCTTTTAGGATCCCATGTGTCATTCTGCTGTCCCACCTTCCCTTTAAATATGCTACAAGGGAATTGGGAAGAGGGAACAGGGAAGAAGTAGCCGTACTGTTTTAATAGACAATAAGGTGTCATTTAGATTTTGATCCTTTGCTGAGGGATGAATGCACTCTATTGATCTGTGTATGAGTCACCTCAATATTCAGGTGAGTTTTCAAAGAAGTTCAAGATCTTTACGTGTACTGTTAGTCAAAATGACAGGGTGATTCTGTGGAACTGGCAATGGGGTATTGTGCAGTGTTTCAAAGGACTTGCAGTCTTCTTGCTGGAGGGTTGGTGGGTGTTTAACAGCCTTATGGACTCGACTCCAGGCAGGACAGGGCAAGCTCCCCAGTCCGTGCCAGTATTGCTCTTGACCTAAGGATGAATATATGACCTCAGTCCTGGAGCTCATCAGGTTGGTATCTTACAAGCATGAACAAATACGCAAAGTTAACGATTCACCATGACTTTGTATCTCTTGCCAGAAGTCTGTAGGCATCGTTCCTGCTGCAGTGGTTGGTGATAACCTATCAGCCCGATGTGTGCGTGCACGTACTTCAAACATTTGACATATTAGCGGTGGCTGTTTCTGAGCTTTTTTCTTCTGAATGCTGCAAACTTCAAGATTCTGACAGGCGTTCAGCAATGGTAAATTTTTTGTGGCGTTGTAAAAAGTGCGTTGTGTAAACCATGTCAGTGTGACTTAAGGAGCTTCATCACAGCTGCTCTGTCACGAAAAATATTTTTGTGTTTGAAAATCTCAGGAGATTGGGCAACAGGCTGCTATAAACTTGCATTTCACAGGAAGAAAACAATTTCAAGTTGATGGCGTGGGTTTGTGTATGATTTTTTTTTAAAGTAGTAAAATTATATTTTAATGGATTAATTTTAATAGCCAGAGACCTCAGCTGAAATTAGAGCTCCCTGTGCTAAACGTGTTGATCTTTTTCTACCTTTTTTTTTCCCTTTATCTCAGCATAGAAAGCTCCACTTATTGGATGATATTAAACCATTCCACTCTATGTGGCAGATGATGAGGCAGCCTTTTTCCCTGGCCCCGTGATGAACTCTATACATGGCTTGTTGAACCCATATAAGCTGCACTGCAAACCAGCTGCCCCCCAGAGCATCCCCCTGATTTAGAGGGCTCTTTCCTAGAGCTCTGCCTTTGCACATGCACTGGGTTTCTTGCCCAGCTGCTGAGAGACAGGTGCTCCTATTTACAAAGCCCGTATTTAGTTCACAGTCCAAATTCCCAGCCAACCTTTGCAACGTATCTAGTGGAAGAAAAACGTTGATCTTGATCCAACAAAACCTTTCATCTCATCCCCCATCCTTCCACGAGATGTGAAAGGCAGGGGAATGGAGGCTCCTTCACAGCCTTTTTGCACGGTGTGAAAAGGTATCCTGGGGCGCAACCATGTGCCTTTTGGTTTTGTTTCTCTGCACAGGTTTTCTTCATTTTGTTTCAAAGCCCCTGGTTTAACACACACCTCCTAGTTCTTCCTCCCGGGGTAATGGGGCCCCTGGGTAAGGGGAGTTACACGGCATGGATAAAGTGATGAAGGAGTAGCTGGGGATGTAAATGTTGAGCCTACAGGTGCTGTTCAGAAGCCCGGTCAGCTGGTGTGCTCACCAAACCGGTCCTGTCTTTGCTCTCCAGGTTGAACGTTTTGGAAAGAAGTGAATCAAATTCCAGGATTAGCTGGGACTTATCCAAGCTGCTGGAAGAGAGGCCTTCTCACACTGATGCTCGAGCGATTTCTTTTTCAGACAGTTACAAAACTTGCAGTATTGCATTGTAGTTCTTTTAAAATATTATTATGTGCTTCTCACTTTTCTCTTTCTAGGAAGGCGGTAAGAAGAGATCTGTACTGACCACAGACCTGTAAACGGTCAGACACGCTCATGGTTTGTTTTCTGTGGCAAGCTCCGCTGAGGAAGGGATCCTGATATTACCCAGGGGAGTATTTTGATTATGTCACACCTCTAAGGCTGCAGATGGTTTTCTTCTCTAGAAAGGGCATCCCAAAGGCACGTCCAGTTTCGACTTGCACGCCACAGTGGTTAGCAGAAACAGGAGGCACCCGAGCACCAACGTCAATTTGAAACTCTCAGATTTCGGGCATTTTGGTTTTATTCAAAATAGGTGTTTCACAAAGGTAGCAGAAAACCTAGTGTTCCATAATAGAAAAAAAAAAAAAAAAATCCTATATATAAAAATACTGGCAAGCCAGTTTTGGTATAAATTTTTAGTTTTCACTTGTGCTATGTAGAATGATACATGTGATAAATGTAAGAGCATTGGCAGCGCTTTCTCCTATATATTCCCTAGTTCATATTTTTGAGCATTCACATTTCAGTTTCTAACAATCTACAGCAAAACATAATTAAGGCTATAAAGCACCCAGTAGCGGCTTCTGTGGGTTTTGGCTCAGAAACACAAAATCTAACTCAGAGGAAAATGTCTGAGCTTTCAAAAAGAGGCCGTTTTCACATAGTGCTAGAAAATGAGAGAAATTTCAGCCTGAAAAAGAAATACTTCAGGCAGGATCAGGGGTGAGAATGCAAAAGTAATCGAGCTAACGTGCAATACTGAACTGCCTGGAGCAACTCTGAGCTGAACAAGGCTTGGCTTTACTCAGTGGCTTCAAAGCCTTTACTCAACACCTTCAGAGTGAGCCAGTAGTGTGTCTAACTGCTCATGACAGAGTCAGTTTGCTCCTGTAAATCTGTGGTTAGAGTGAGCAGCTGGTAAATAAACACAGCCTATAGCCTTGGTATTGTGCTAAATGTGAAAAGGGGAAGAGACTTAACAGACTGTTCTGTTTAAGAAGCAACATTTCCTTGTATCTTAAGCATGAACGTTTTAAAACACCCCGTCCGGCACAGGTCTGCAGGTTTTCAGCCGTGGGTGGAGGTGGCTCTGACAGAAGGACCCGGCGCTGCCCTGCCGTCTCTCCAGTCTCCCCCCAGGACTGATTGGGAATAGCACCGCTGCCAGCAGCCAGACATGTACGGTACCTACACCTCACGCCTTGCCTTGCAAAGCCCCTGGTGGAGTCAACTTTTTTACACGTTGCCTAACGGGCAAGCTGGATGCCACGGCCATCCCTCCCACCCCTCGCTCCCAGCTCAGATTTTGTTCCCTACTAGAGCTCTAGCCTGTCCAGCCCAGTGTGGTGAGACCCTGACTACTCTGGCAGGTCAACAGGGCTCTGACCCTGCAGTTGCAAGTTCTCTGGCTTGCCAAAACCCATCGGTGTGTCCCTTGCCCTCACTCTTCTTGAGGTGAATGGGCAGTGCGACCAGCCGCTGGCCCTAAGCCAGGCATGTCACTTGGTGTCATTTTGTCCCATAAGCCCACTGTGGAGCATCAAACCCATGTAGAGGCCACCAGTGCCCAAATGGCCACGTCATGTTGGAGACTAAGCAGGGGAATGTGGGCACTGAGACCTACTTGAGCAGAGATGGGGCAGGGCCCAATGCTTGCAGAGGACACTGAAGGTGTTAAGTGTCGTGGTTTAACCCCAGCCAGCAACTAAGTCCCACGCAGCCACTCCCTCACTCCCCGCAGTGGGAGAGGGGAAAGAATCGGAGAGCAAATGTGGAAAAAATTGTGGGCTGAGATAAAGACAGTTTAACAGGTAAAGCAAAAGCTGTGCCTGCAAGTAAAGTGAAACAAGGAATTCATTCGCCACTTCCCATCGACAGGCAGGTGGTCAGCCATCTCCAGGAACGCAGGGTTCCGTCATATGGAAGGATGGCTTGGGGAGACAAATGTCATCACTGAACATAGAATCATAGGATCACAGAATCAGAGAATGTGTTGGGCTGGAAGGGACCTGTAAAGGTTATCTAGTCCAACCCCCTTGCAGTGAGCAGGGACATCTTTAACTGGATCAGGTTGCTCAGAGCCCCATCTCCACCTTCCTTCTTTTCCCAGCTTTATATCCTGAGCATGACACCATACGATATGGAATATCCTTTTGGTCAGTTCAGGTCAGTTGTCCCAGCTGTGTCCCCTCCCAACTTCTCAAGCACCCCCAACCCACTTGCTGGTGTGATGGTGTGAGGAGCCGAGAAGGCCTTGACACTGAGCGAGCACTGCTGAGCAATGGCAAAAACTTCCCTATTATCAACAGCTGTTTCCAACAGCACAAATCCAAAACACAGCCCTTTGCCAGCCACTGTGAAGAAAATTAACTCTACCCCAGCCAAAACCAGCACAATGTTGAAAGGGGCTTTAGGAAGATTAGAAAGATCTGCCTTTATGGCCTTTGGAAATTATGTAGAAGTGAAGGTCGTAGCTTTGTTTTGCTGTGCAGTCCGGCCCCCCGCGCTAGCAAGAGGACAGAAACCCCGCAGCCATTCCATCCTGAGTGCTCCCAGACTCTGAGGATCACTCCTCTAAGCAGAAATCAGACCATGGCAGCACAGGTGAAGGATTTATGTATTTTATTTTATACCCTCTTCATCTTTTGCATTCGAATTTCTTTATTTATTTGCAAACATAGAGCAACTTAGAACTTTTTTTTTTTCCTGGTCAAGGGTTAAATCTAAATACACAAGTGAAAGAACAACTTCCTTATTTGCCTAAGCTTATTTCACAGCGGGGTGTGAGCACTGGGAGGCAGGGAAGGGGGTGTCACAACATGGTCAGCTCTGCCGGACCCTCAGCCCCCAAAAATCAGCACTGCCCTGTCCTGCCCCACCGCAGAGGATTCCTGCTCCCTTTGCCAGGCGAGGGGCTGAGACCAGGCTTGAACAGCCATGTCTGCAGCTGCAGCCAGGCAAGGCAGCCGCTGCTGGGTTGGTGACGTTGGCGATGAGTCTGTTTTGGGGGTCAAGAGGCCACTTTGCCCCGTCCCAAGTCACGTGGCAGGGACTGGCCCCGTGCCCAGCGTGGGGTGTTTTCGGAGAGCTCACAAAGCACATCTCCTGCTTTTCTTTCCCCTGGCAGCAATCCCTCCCGCCGTCAGCCAAAGCCAAGTCCTTGGGAGGGGGCTCTCCAGCTGTGCCAAAATGCTGAGGCTGGTACCCAGGGGAGCAGAGATGGGACAGGGGTGAGATGGGACAGGATGGGAGGGGAGGCTTCCCCCAGCGCCGGGGGCACATGCCCACAGCGGGGTGGTTGCATCGGGGCGGATTGGAGAGCGAGGTAGGAGGCTGGCCGGGGCATGGCCAAGGCCCACGATGTCCTCTGATATCGCAAGGCAACACCCAGAGGTGGTGAGGAGAAGGTGGTGAGGAGAAGACGGCGATTACCCGGGGCGGATGCACTGGCGAGGGAAGGGGAGGGCTGGGAAGGGAAAGCAGAGGGTGGGAGGCAGGTGGATGGGTGGCCCTGCTGAGAAGGACTGGGAAAGGTGTCCTCGTCCGCAGGAGGAGGGACATGGGCTTGGTGACTAAACTTCTTGTAAAAGGGGGTGGAGAAAGGAAAGGGAGGGACAAAAAGAGGGGAAAAAAAAACCCTGCTTGTCAAGTCTGAGGAAATGCTGTGGGAACTACAGCCAAGCGCCTTTTTTTTTTTTTTTTCTTTTTTTTTCTCCTCTTCTTCTTCTTCTCTCTTCTCCCCTCGTGTAGCTGAGAGGAAGGAAAGGAAGAAAGAGAAGTAGCGAGGTCAAATGTGCCTCGCTCTGCTGCCGGGGCACGGGGGCTTGGCTGGAAGGATCTAGTTTCTCTTCAGTGGCAGGAAAAGGAGCCACAGAAAAGGAGGCAGAGACGGACACCCAGACATGCCCGTCCCGTCAGGCTGCTGGCTCCTTCTCCTTTGCCTCGCTGCCGCTGGCAAACAGGTAAGTTCGCAGAGGGGGAAGGTGGGTGTCGCATCTCATCTGGGGAGGTTTGTTTCTTCGGCTGTTGCTCAGAGAAGGTGACGAAGTCGGATCCCATGGCATCCAGCACCGCCGGCACTGGCAGAGCAGGATTTAGCAGAACAGCTTCGCCTGCCTTCCCCCCCCCCGCCTCACTCTGGTTGTTGAGTTTTTGGTTTTGCTTTTTAACCTCTGTAACTCACTCTGTCTCACAAGCTTCTCGCTTCTTTTAAATCAAAATAGCCCAAAGCCAAAGCTCCAAAGGAAGCGAGAGGATCTGCAGGGAAAACAGCCTGCTGCTGCCCAGGGCAGGGTGTGAGAAACCAGAAAATATTCGCAGTGAGGTTGTTGAGGGATATAATTTGCATGTAGAGTAAAAATAAGGCAGACTCCACCCTACTGAACAGATTTATTCAAGAGAGCATGAGCGCACTTGTCCCTCAGGCGTGAGACGGACACGGACGGTCTTGACGGTCCCGCTACAACTTTTCAGCTGCCGCCAGCGGGGTGCCGTCCCCTCTGCGCTCCAACCACCCTGCGTTCCTCAAAGTAGCTCTAGAAGGTGGGACAGCGCTGTGACCCCAGGCCCACGGGTGGAAGACTGAGGCCCAGACAGGCTCCGTGACTCACTTGGAGGTTCACGTGCTGCTCACGACAGAGCCGGGAGTGAAACCCCGATCCCAGGCCCAGCTGCCCCAAAACAGCAGCGCTTTCCTCTTGAGGGGAAAGATCTGAGCGAGGTTTGGCTCGGCTGTTGTTTGCAGATAGAGTGTGCTCTTTTTGCAGCTTCATGCAATGCCAGGTGGCTAAGGGTCAGCTTGCTCTATCGTTGGGATCGTTGCTGGTCTTCCCCTGTTTTCAGAAAGACCATTTTCTACAGCCAGCTCTTGCTGACCTTTGGGAATTCCATACATTGTTTTTTCCTGCAGCGGTTTAAATTTGCAAAATCTTGCTTTGATTTTTTTCTAATTGTACAGCTTAAAAATGATTTCTATCCCTTTGGGTTATTTAGACCCTTCTAGACTGGCAGGCTGTTTGCAAATCCCAAGCTACAGGTACTTTATTTCCTCCATTAATCAATGTTTGGCAGCCTCGCTATCAGCTTGTATATCTTTCATTTGAACTTCTAGTATTCCTCTGTGTGTCATTATTCTTGATTAGTCGTGTCATTTTAAGCGCTTCTCTCGACATAGTGCTATGGCTGGGTTCCCTGAGAGCAAGGTGCAGCTTCATGAAAAAAAAATAAGATAAAAAAACCAAACCAAAACAAAAAACCCTCTGCTGTCTACAGCTTACAATTTAATGTCTGACCGCATAGTCCTGAGAGCCTTTTCTCTGCATCCTTGGTCCTAAATATGTTGCCTAAAACCACACAGGCCTTTTTTTCCCATCTAAAACACATGTTTCGTTATGTCCACCCTCGCTCCTTAGGCTTCTTTTAAATTGCTGCTTTCCAGGTGTCCTCCATATGTGTATGAGTGAGCCTGTGTATTTCAAAGGCAATTTTTACATCAGAGCTTTCAGGTGGTTTGTCCCATTCCTCAGTATCCTTTGTATCTGTTTGGTTTGGTTTTTTTCCTGCCCTGGTGCTCAGGACTGTGATCAACGGAGAGTGATGAGCAGACCTCAGTGTTCTTGGTACCTCTGCTTCAGGTCACTGACCATTACTTATTTGCTTCCTTCTGGAACCATTTGGGTTTGGGGCAGTTGTTGCCGTTGGAGTCTCCTCATTGCTGGGAAACCTGTTCAACTCCTGGCCAAACCTTGGAGATTCAGACTTCCAATCTGTATCTCCCAGCAGGTTTTGGGTACCCTGGTGTTGGAGCCAGGATGGCCTCCTCATTATTTCTCACCTCTGTTCATAGCCTTTCAGAGGATGCAAAAGAGGGAACTTGTATTTATTTGGGACTGGTGTGTAAAGTCTTTCCACTGCACGTGCTTAATTCTGAGTCTTTAAGTGGTTGCACAGGGTGCAACTTTCCATACCCAATGCTTTGGACAAGTAGCAGTACAAAATATTAGGGGCCTCCAGGAAAGTTGTAATGTAAATTTACATAGAATAAGCCAAACATTGTTAAAGAGCCTGTTATTCTAACATCCTACCTACAACAGTGAGCAGAACCTGCAAGTCAATAATGTGAAAAGAGAGATGCTGCTGCCAGGCAGCCTTTCAGCTTCTCCTTTGCTTGACTGATTTGGATAGTAGTCTTACAACAGTACTGTTTTCTAATGGAGCAAACTGTGAGAATGAGCATGGCAGAGCTGAAGTTTATCTGACACACTTGTGGTAGCTTAGAGTCGATAGTCTGTTGGGGCAGTGGTAGGGCAGTGATATTTGCAATGCGTTTCCTGCGCAGAATGAGAAGCGCTTGGAACCGTAAGTTAACGAGGACTCATAATTCTGCTGAGAATAGGCATGGTCATAGTCATCATTTTCACCAAAGAGGAAACAGGAACAGAAAATTCGTGACTTGCTCTAGGTCACACACCGTGTGTGGAGCAGAACTGGTGGGAGCAGCCCTTAGCCCTCCTTGTCTTGTGCTTCAGCCACAAGATGATCTTTCCAAGTGATTCGTCTTCAGCGCCTGTCAGAGGACACGGTATTTGCTTTCAGAGGCACAATCTGCTCCATTTCTTTGTGCCACATCTCTTTCCTTGCCTAACACCGTTGAAGAACATAGATATTTCTCTCAGGTGAGAGTTAAAGCCTGTGAGAATGTGCATTTGCATATATGCAATAAACCAATTGTCTGGTTTAACAGCAAGAACTCTTCTTTCCTTGTGTGATAGTGGGATGGGTTCTTCCACTACTCTCTAATATTTACTTTCTAAGACAAATTTGCTTACTGCAAGCATCTGTTATTTGCAATCCAGAAAAAAATATGGCCAAAATATAGATAAACTTTTAAATTCCATTATGAGAAGAGCATAACAAATGTCTGTACTGTGTTATGTCATGGCCTCCTCCCATATTCCTGCTCTGATCAGAGCAAAAGGAAACACTTAGAACAAAACTTGTACAACATCTAACCTAAACTCCTGGATTTAGTCTGTTGTGAACAGCACGGGTTTCAAAGTTACCGTAATTCAATTAGTTCACTTGTCAAAATGCCCTTGCAGGAATGGTTCCTGCAAGGGAAACAGGAGAGTTTTTCACTACTTTGCAGTTTCCCCCAGAACATGTGAAAAGTCTTACAGCACCTCCTATAAAAGAAATATAATGCGTATAAAACTGAACCAATCCGCAATGTAAGAAACCTCTGCCACTTCTTTTTTCATGTTAAGCATCATCTTCCTGATGTAATTTCTTCTTTCCCACAAACGGGACCAAAACAAACCTTCACCACATTTCACAACTCTGTAGAATTCAAAGCTTATCAGCCATCTCAAGGCTACTGACCGACATCGTTTCTGGCACAGGGCTTGCTTCATACTGTGCCAGAGGAAAAGAAAATGCACATCAAGCAGAGAGATTAACTGTGGGCCTAAGGATCTGTTCCCATTGCCTGTTTCTGTCATCCCAAGCACCCTCAAGCTCAGAAGAGTGGGATGTGATCTGACCACACTGTAAGAACCAGTGCAGACAGTAAAAGGGATGCGTGCACAAGTACAATGGGGAAAATCACAAAAACCTCGAAGTGGTGTCCTCTGACATTTATAAATGAACACTATTTAGAGGATTCGTATTTGAGTCACTTTGCTATGTTTATCGGTTCGTCCCTTGGTGTTCGAGTGGTGGGAAGACCCTGCCGTACCAGGTAGATGTGACAAAAAGGTAGCCCCTGTTTGCAAGGCTGTCCTGCTCCTGCCTTCCAATTCCTCTCTCTCTGGCTGGGTCTTCAGGAGGTGTTTGCAGTGACCAGAGCTAGGAGGGTTCCTGCCACCGCAGAATCCATCCCACCTCCTTTTGCCCCTCTCCCTGTGCTGCAGCATGTGCAGCGTGAAGGCTGCTGGACGCTCGGAGGGGAGGTGGTTGCTTCAGATGCTGGTTTAGCTTAGGGGAGGCAAGCAGTGAGGAGAAGAGGGAAACGGAGGTGGCTGGTTCATCACGTCCTCAGCTGCAGCCGTGCCTCTTGCAGAGGCTGCCTCCTTCCTTTCAATGGAAACGCAGCTTGCCAGGCCGCGCCGGCGTCTGCTGCAGCTGCTCCCCGTTGAGTCAAAGTGCGCATTGGTTGGCGTTGCGTGCACGGAGAAGCAGCTGCTCTGAGAATGGCTCTTTATCGCAAAGGCAAATGTTTGTTTGTCAATGCAATGTGAAAATTAAGTGCTCTTTGATTGGGTTGCACTATGGACTTGGGTAGGCCTCGTTCTGCACAACGCAACAGTCTGTCTGCAAGAGCTTGCCCCTTTTTATGACTCGCTCTTCGTTGAAAATGGTCCAGAGTTCATGTAGTAGAAGAAAGGCTGTTGTTGGGCCTCCATGAGCAGTAGTGGCTGCAAGTTGCAGGGTGGGCTGCGGGAGGGCATCGGGCTCTGCAGGCTGCGCTGGCACCCGGGGCAGCCTGCTGCTGCGCGTGATCTGTGGCAGCAGGGCTTGGTGTGATGCTTCAGCTCTGGGGAAATGCAGGTTTCCTGATTTTCTCTTTGTCTGCGTGTCACCACAGTGTGCAGCCGTGTTTGTGATGTGGAGCCTTGCGGAGGGCTCAGCAGTGCACCAGAGGAGCAAGGCTGACTTACACCTGGTGCTCCGGGACATCCTGGGGTTTTGTCCCATACGTGTGCAGTCACCTCGGCTGCTCTTCCCAGGGTTACCTCTTTTGTTTACCTTTCCAGGGCGTGAGTTCTCTGGGGCAAGGGCTTGGCTTTCTTTTGGTGTTTGTACAGTGCTTTGGCTTTGTTTGCAGCCACAACACCCCAAGTCATTAATCACTGGAGAATAGAGCCCAGTCCTTTTCCCACCAAACTCATGGGAAGGTCTGCCTGTGCCGGCCGTGAAGGGAGTGGATACGTCCCCCAGCTGGCTGCTGGTGTCAGGCTGCAGCATCCAACCCTCACCCTTATTCTCTGGGTCCTGCCCTGCTCACAACCCCACCAACAATCCTCGTGCCGGAGGCGAGTTCCCCGCGCCACTTGGCCAGACGTGTTCGTGGTGACTCCCCACGTCTTCCCCATAATGTCCCCAAAGGAGAGGCTGGAGCAGGGGCTGCAGCAGAGGAGGGCAGAGCAGTGGGCAGGCAGAGAGCTGAGACCCAGAGCCTCTTCTTAGCTGCAGAACTCTCTGGCTGGTTCCCTCTTAAAATCTAAATGAAAGAGAGCAGGAAAGGCTATGTTCGGTAAACAAGCCAAGCTGGCCAGTTTAATCCACTCTGCAAGAGCCAATTAGCCAAGGAGGGGGGGAAAAAAAAAATGAGGTCATTCACCCTCAGCACTTTGTGGCTACTCCAAAAGAAGAAAAAAAAAAAGTATAGAATCTGTTCAAGAATGACAAAGAACAACATTCGTGACTGCAGATGGGTACAGAATATATTTAGTCAGTGGTCACAGTGGAGGGAAAAGAAAAGAAGTCTTGTATGGAAAAAAAAATACCGTGAAGTTTTGTTAGGCAACCCATTAATCTGGAATACAGATAGGGAAAAATGTGCGACTAAGTTCATATGAAGTCCTAAAAGTTGCTTGTGTAGCACACAAGGAAATCTATTTTGAGCATGTTATTTTGCCACAGTGAATAGTTTTGCCTTATGAGCATCATGTTCTTCAGTAACTTTTCGTTGTTTAGCAGCAAGGATGAGATGATTCCTTGAATCTGCTCTCACGGGGAAAATAATTCTCCCCTGCAATACCACATGTAATATAACAGGCTGCTTGCGGAAACAAGCCCGTGCAAATCAGGAAGGAATATTTTCACTGATCTGACTGGCCCACGGTTCCCAGCAGAGCCTGTTCCTTGTTGTCACCCCTAAAGAGTAAATGAACCAATTAAAGGACTGAGCCCTTTACCAAAGGCAGTAATTCCTCCGTTATGGAAAACGTTCAGATCCGATCCTGCAATTCTCTTACTATAACTCACACCGAGGTAGAACAGTCTGTGGGTGTTATGTACATCCCCTCTATACAGCCACCACCCAAAGTAAGGGCTAGAGCCCCACCATTACCCTTCATATTTCTGCCTGCAGAATACGCAGCAGTTATTCCATGTGCAATGCTAAAATCCAGGAGAAGTAAGCCAAAGCAGAGCATCAGGCAGTGAAAGCAGGCTTCCTCTCTTTTTTGCAAGCTTTCTCATTCTCACTGGCAGCTCAGCTGGAATTGCAGGTTCCCGCCTCAGACCATAAGAGATTTTTAAGTCATGTTCCACTCCAGTGACGTGCTGAAAGGAAAGGGTACATGAACATACAGATTTTTAAGCATAGAAAGTCCCCATTGACTCCAGAAAAAAACCCAGCCCAAAAAATCTCTCATCATCATTTCTTCCTTAAGACTTGACTTCAGTTGATGAAGCATAGAAAAACAACCTGCTGAACTAAAACGGACTCCCCGTGAATGATTGTGTCTTTTAGTGCCTTTTTTATTATTGTTATTTTAATTAAACATGAATGGATGTAGAGTTACTCATGATTAACTCATTGAGACTCCACCTGGAGTGGTGAGACTGCTGAGCTTTCCTATGGAATGCTGCTGTTGCACTTGTTTAATCCAGAAGAGATTTGCCTTTGCAGACATTTTCACGAGCATATCTAGGCATTAGCTTTAGCAATGTTATTATTCTGCAGGTTTGATTTCTGCTTGTTATAGACTGTTGTCTTGCTGTCATACCGTTTTTTAAAATATTTTGGTTTGGTTAGCTTTTAGGTTTTTACTCTCTGACTCATCTTTAAAACATTCTACCTAGTACCTATTAGTCTTTGAGTTGCTGTGGTAGTGAGGGCACGTAGATTAAAAGCGTGAGGTTTTACACCAAAGTGAGGGCAACACACAGATGCTGCCAACTGCCCGCTTGATGTATGAATCATAGAATCATGGAATGGTTTGCATTGGAAGGGACCTTAAAGGTCATCTAGTGCCAACCCCCCTGCCATGGGCAGGGACACCTTCCACTAGCCCAAGTTGCTCAGAGCCCCATCCAGCCTGGCCTTGAACACTTCCAGGGAGGGGGCACCACAGCTTCTCTGGACAACCTCTTCTGGCAACCTTTACTCTCAGAGTAAAGAATTTCTTCCTAATATCTGCTGTAAATCTACCCTGCTCTAGTTTAAAACTATTGCCCCCCATCCTATTGCTACACGGCCTTGCAAAGAGCACCTCCCCAGCTTTTCTGTAGCCCCTTCAGGTACTGGAAGGCCACTGTAAGGTCTCCCTGGAGCCTTCTCTTCTCCCGGCTGAACAACCACAACTCCCTCAGCCTGTCCTCATAGGAGAAGTGCTCCAGCCCTCTGATCATTTTTGTGGCCTCCTCTGGACCTGCTCCAACAGATCCATGTCCTTCCTGTGTTGGAGACCCCAGTACTGCAGGTGGTGTCTCACAGCAGCAGAGCAGAAGGGCAGAATCACCTCTTTGGACCTGCTGGCCACGCTTCTCTTGATGTAGCCCAGGATGCGGTTGACTTTTTTGAGCTGCCAGCACATATTACTGGCTCATGTTGAACATCTCGAAAACCAGCACTCCCAAGTCCTTCTCTGTATGACTGCTCTCAATACACTTGTCACCCAGCCTGTATTTGTGCTTGAGATTGCCCCAACCGAGGTGCAGGACTTTGCACTTGGCCTTGTTGAACTTCGTGAGGTTGGCACAGGCTCAACTCTCAAGCCTGTCAAGGTCCCTCAGGATGGCATGAAGTGACTTTGTCTCTGAATGACGAGTGCTACGCACGTGATGTCGAGTTTTATGTCCACAGAGGAAAGCTGGCTGATTCACAGCTTCGGCTGGTTGCTGTTTCAGCCCTGCCCTCTGTCACCTCCGTTATCTGATATATCTGATATACCTGAGGTTCCCATCTGCATTAACCCCACCTCCCCGCTGTGAGAGTGGTCAGTGCGGCACTTCTCCTTCACATAGTCCTCCAGCCAGAAATAACGTCTGGTGGGTTTGAGATTGATCCTTCCCCTTGAGACTGGTCCTTCCCCTTGTTGGAGCAGCACTGGTTGATCAGGTGTTTGCTTTTTTCTGCACACTAGAACAGAGGGACGAGGGGAATAAGTGGGATGGGGCTTTTACTGATGTTTGCCTGCCTTCTGGCTGCAAGTTGCAGTTTTCTCTCGTCCTCTATGTTATCAGTTTTATTCCTCGCATTCTTTCTGGCCTCTCTAGGTACTCAGGCTCTAGCAGTGTTTCACGGACCTATTTTTAAGAGTGAAATAATATTTAGTTTTTAGCTGTTGCCATTTCCCGGCTGTATTTTACCACGTGGTGGTAGTTGAGTGATGTGGTTTACTGGTCACTGGAAAGTTGACATCACCAAAAGCATTTCATTCACAATCTGAGATTTTCGTGGTGAATTACAGACCTGCAAGCAAATAACTGAAATGGCAAAGCTGGGACTTGTGTGTTGCTTTGATTAAATTTTTATCAACGGTGAAGACTGTCTATGGAGGAACTGTTGCATTCAGCATGCATGTGATTATGATTAAACCTTTAAGACTCCTCTTTTTTTTTTTGTAAAAATTTCCAGAGTCGTTCATTATACGCGTTAGTATTATGTGCCTCAGTGGAGTGCCTGTGAGCACCAGCCACAAAGCAGTGCCAGCTGAAGGCCACATTCTATTTTTATTCTTAAATAATTTTTTAGGGAAGCCTCTGAAACGGGCAGTGAGCTGAAGAAAGCTGGGTTTTGCTTAGCGATGCTGCTGGCCCTAGTCAGATAGGAGGCTGGAAGGCTGTGGGCACACAATTGGTACTTGTGAAAGGAGAGGGAGTGGCTCATATTTGAAGGAGAAAAAGCAGAAGATTACTTCAGAGGCTGTCCTAGCTGGATATCAGGGTGCTGTGCTTTTAGTGGCTACTTCAGATCAAGAAATATGGTCAAAACTCAGTCCTCTTGACAAAGGCAAACAAAGCCCAATATTCACAGAAGCATTATAGTTCTACAGTAGGCAAATCTAAGGACCTCTAAGCAAGAGGTTTGCGTAAACTCAGGCTCCAAAGTATAAAAAACAAGACGTGTGCAAGGCAGGACACACCATAGCTGTCTCTCCCACAGGTACTTTGGTTCTGTAATACTAAACGAGGAAAAAAATTTGCTTTGCTTAGTGAAATAATGACAGATGAGTTGAATGCTCTCCAGAAACAACTACGCTGAGCAAGAAGGTGTCATATTAAGATAGTTATCCCTTGACGTGTCCCTTTACATCTTAATTTTTGCAAAACCAAGATTATCGCTAATGAGCAATCCTCATTGAAGCCTCAGGTTCTTGTTCAGAAGTGACATGGGAAAAAGACTGTGGAAACCCCCAAGCTTGTTCTTCCAGATTTTTTTTCTTTTAAAGGAAAGAGGCCCATGCAACTCTATCTTCTCTGAAACGTCTGTCTGAACGTTCATCTGAGTGAGAAAGTAATTTTAGCATCCATGACACACAGCTTCTGCTGCCATCCGATTGCTCAACGGCACCAAGAATAAATATTTCCTTAAGCTTAAGGACAGGACTCCGAATGCTGCTGCTTCCCCCTTCAGAAGCACCTGTGTGTGTGTTTTTTCAAGGTCTGAGTAACACAGTGGTGGTCTGTAGCTCTGAGTCACCAAAGCTCTCTGACCCTACAAGCACACTCTTGCTTAGCATCCTTCTCAACAAAGGCAAATAAAAGAAGCTGGAAAGGCTGTGTGAAGCTTGAGGTCTGAACACAGTCCCTCTGCAAACCTCGACATGAGCATGCCTGCTTTTCCGAAGAAGTCAGTGATGTGACTCGTGCTTAAAGCTAAGCAGGTGTTGACGTGCTTTACTGAACCGGAACCAGCAAGCCCAGAGGAGATTTGTCTTTTATCTCCCGTCAGATGTATTTGTGCTGAGGTAATGTTAATCGAGCGGGGGAAGCTGTTTTCTTAGGAGCCAGTGTAAATTTGTGCTTTGGACAGTTTTTAAGTGGTAAATCAAATTTATATACAGGACACTTGGAGCTCTTTGAAGCCCTCATTTGGATGTGGTGGTAGGGTTTAATGGGCAGCCTCATCAACAGCAAGACTGGTAAAGAAATTATGAAACTGGGCTTTGTCTTATTTAACCTTCAGCAGAGGTTGACACCTTCGCATTCATCGAGGCCCCTTCTCTCTCTAGATAAAGAGCTCGGTGATGTCCAAATCGCTCTGACCCACAGACCACCGCTCGATGAGAAGAAGGATGTTCCAGGGGTTATGGGGCAAACTTGAGACTTGGGAGATTTGGTTTGGTTTCCTGTCACCTCTGTAAAGCCAGCCCGTCTCTGGGTGTGAGTTCCTCATCTGCAAAATTAATTGCACTTCCCCCTCTCGGAAGGACACTGTGGTGGGAATGCGCTGCTGATGGTGAAGCATCAGGTCATCGCACGAGTGCTTCTCAGCCCCCAGGGGAAGCTGATGTACAGCTTGACTGTACGACACACATGGTCCCCCGGCAGAGAGTTAGATGTGGGATAACCCAATTTCAACGGGGCCGTGTTGGTAAAAACGCTTCAAGTTGAGCTCCCACCCTAAAGAAAAACACGCAACAGGTTGTTTTTGTTTCCCTTCCTGCCCTGTCTCCCCACAGCTTTCATTATTCAGCAGGTCCAGCCCCTCCATACCAGGCCAAAATCCTTCACCTTTGGAAGGATTAGCACGTGGCTACCGGGAGCCTTGTCTTTACACCATTGAGCATAAATCAGAGGAGGGAGCATTACATCTCTGAACGCATTGGCTTGTGTGAAAAGGGGAAGGACACTTTGGCAGAAAAGGCTGCTTATTGACACAGAGCATAGATTTATGCATCTGCAGCTGTGAGTTATACCATAACAATAGCCCTATTTACACGGTAAAACATGAAGGTGTGAAAGAATTTCTGAAAGGTGGCTGAACAATTAGCCTGCTTCCCTAGCCTTGGCACCGGGGGATTGCTGCTTCTCCTCAGGCTGAGTTATGATTCTCAGAAATTATTCCAGACCTTTTAGCTGAATGCTCTGTAGCAGATTTGCATATTCTTCCTTAAAAAGGATGACTTTGCCCTTGTTTGACACTTCAGCAGTGTTTTAGTCTTTCCTTCTAAAGAGGAACTATCAAACTGGGGGCAAACGAGGAAGAAGAGGACATTCTGTGACAAAAAGTGAGTGACTGGACCTGTTGTTGGTCTCATCAGTTTTGGTGCCTTTTTGGATGGCTGGGAATAGTGAATCAGTTGCTAAAGACCTTCTCTCTTCTGCTCAGTCCCACAACGTCGCCTCAAGCCCATGCTGGCCGGCTTCGTGCTTTAGCAGTTTCCACCCGAGATACGTTACAGAAAAAACAAGCTCCTTTGGTTACAGGAGTGTTTTCAGCATTTCCCTTGGGACACTGAGAGCATCACTGTTCAGCTGCCAGGCTGGCCCAGCTTTTCCTTTTCCTAGATCACCTCTCACTTGGCCGGCACTGATCAGGCTAGAAGTTGTTTATAACCTGCAAAAAATATAGAAATTCAAAATTTCTGACCTGAGGTACTTATTCTGTTCCAGACACAGCAAGCACAGTTTTGATAAACACAAATCATGCACAAATCGATGGCTCAAACTGCAAGCCAAAAGATAGTGTTTTAAAGAAAAATGTCACCCTTTTTGCTTATCTTTAAGGTACCAGATGCTTCCCAGCATTAGAAGAGGACAAGGTGCTTAGAGAAAATTTTCTATTTAAAGCGACTGCTATTGCTGAAACTAGAAAAGGAGGAAAGAGGGGAAGTAAAGACTTGGAGCAAACAAAGGGAGAACACTTAAGTAGAGGAGTAGAAACCAGTATCAGTAGGCACAGGGCTGTCATATGCTGTTAGATGGCAAAAGCTCCCTTTTAGCAGAAGCTTTACTGCAGCTTTCCCAAGCAAATGAACTACGTGGTCTGCCTGTGCTCCCTCATGCGACAGTTTCAGGTGGTTTTGGTGGGGGCACATGGTTTGTGTCGGTTTTGGTTTGGTTTTTGAGAAGCAAAAAGCGGTTGGCTTGACTGTATGTCTGCCTGAGTTCCATGAGACTATCTCTGCAGGACAGGGCGGGAGCCATAAAAAGCTGCAAAATTAAAGTCTAATAGTTTCTGGGGCTAGTCAGGAGTATTGTGTATCCTAGTGGGAAGCTGGGAACTTCTTCTTTTTCAGGATTGTAAATCATTCGCCTTACTTGTTTGCTTACTGCTGTACATTAGAATTGCCAGTTGCCCAGGTCTTGGTCCGAGGTCAGACTACAGAAGTATCTCTATGCCGGTTTTTTTTTTTTTACAATAGTTTTAATGTCATAGATTCCAAATAATAGAGTACTGTAAGAAAAGATTATATAGCAGGCCAAAAGTTCATGACAAATTGCAAGACTGTGTTATTTGTTTATCACCTGTCTGTATTACAAGTCCCTATGTGTACAGCATCAAGTACAAATTCTTAGTGTCTACAAAGCACCTTTGAACCCATCAGTGTTGGGTAATTTTTACTGCTTTTTACTATCCGAAATGCTAAACACAAGAAAAGTTTTCCTCCTCTCTGCCTGCACTGTGACTAGGTAAGTCTGAAGTTCTCCAGCTACGTTGGTTCTCATGTCCTCTCTCTTCTTCTCCGCTCCAGTGGTCACTACAAATGACTCCACCATGTGAAAGTGAACAACACTATGAATACTCTGGACGGTGCTGCACCAAGTGTGAGCCAGGTAGGTGAGCACTGGCCTGTATCAGCTTCATAATTGAAAAGCTCATTAGAAACAGCACTGTGGGTTAGTAAGACAGCTTGCTCTTGTGACTCCAGTAATCTGTTGGCACAGATGGATCTGGACAGGCTGGATCGCTAGGCCAAGGCCAGTCACGTGAGTTTCAATGAGGTCAAATGCCGTGTCCTGCACTTTGACCACAACAACCCCCAGCAGCGCTACAGGCTTGGGGAGGAGTGGCTGGAGAGCTGCCAGACAGAGAGGGGCCTGGGGGTGTTGATGGACAACCGGTTGAACATGAGCCAGCAGTGTGCCCAGGGGGACAAGAAGGCCAACAGCATCCTGGCCTGGATCAGGAATGGTGTTGCCAGCAGGAGCAGGGAGGTGACCACACCCCTCTACTCGGCTTTGGTGAGGCCCCACTTCAAGTACTACATCCAGTTTTGGGCCCCTCACTGCAAGAGGGACATTGAGGTGCTGGAGAGGGTACAGAGGTGGCTGCCAAGCTGGTAAAGGATTTGGAGCATGTGTTGTATGAGGAACAGCTGAGGGATCTGGGGCTATTTAGCCTGGAGAAGAGGAGATTGAGGGGAGACCTCATCGCTCTCTACAACTCCCTGGAAAGAGCTTGTAGCGAGGCAAATGTTGGTCTGCTCTCCCTAGTGGAGAGTGATAGGAAAAGGGGAAATGGCCCTAGGTTGCACCAGGGGAGATTCAGGTTGGATCTTAGGAAGAATTTCTTTACTGAAAGGGCTGTCAGCCATTGGAACCGGCTGCCCAGGGAGGTGGTTGAGTCACCGTCCCTGGAGGTGTTTAAGAGATGGGTAGATGTTGTGCTGAGGGACATGGTTTAGTGATGTTGATGGGGCTAGGACAAAGGTTGGACTCAATGATCTTGAAGGTCTTTTCCAGCCAAAAATGTTCTATGATTCTATGATATGCTCTCAGCTTATGAGTGCCTTCTAGTGCAGGAGAGGTCTTGCTGACCTCAGCAAAAGCTGTAGCAGCTATTTTGTTGAGATAGCACTTAACCCCTGTGGGAGACAGAAAGCAGCTTGATTCTCTTGCGTGTAGATAGGGCTGCTCCCAGCTTCACCGATGTTTCAGTGCCACACTAAATGGGGGCCAGGCTGAGGAACTGAAAAGGTGGCAGGAAGAAATGATTGTCCACAGCAGGACATCAGGTAGTCCAACCTGTTATTTTTCCTAAGCAACTTCAGACAGCTGGAGTGCAACCTGCAGGTGACCTACTTGTCCTTCTCTCATTCACAGGAAAGTATATGTCTGCTAGATGCACTGGTACTTCTGACAGCGTGTGTCAGCCGTGTGGCCCAAATGAGTACATGGATGTCTGGAATGAAGAAGATAAATGCTTGCTACATAAAATATGCGATCAAGGTGAGCTGTTCATACTGAGGAACATTTTACTCCAAATTAGTAAAGCATGAAAATCAGAAAGTGGATCTGGGGAAGTTGCTTTGTTCGGGTACCTGACATTGGAGGCTAAGCTTGCAGAAGAGCCTTGACAGAGAGAGAGGTCTCCAAACAGCAGAGATTCTGTGCTGTGCTGAGCACTGCGACCATAATCTCCATGCTGCTGATAAACATTATCTTCATCTGGGGCCATTGAGTTGGATCCTAGGGGTTGTCGTTTTTGCCCAGCATACTGTGCACTCACTTGCCCTAACATGTTTGTCTCGCCCTTGAAAAAGCTCTGATTTCTACAGCAGCTGCAAGGAAAAGTATTGCTCAGGAGTGCCATCAGTGAGGATCCCCATGCTGCTCAGGGGTCTCCCATGCTTCTGGCATTCAAGCAAAGCAAATAGGTCGAACAGGAGGTTCATAAATTTGAAGCTGATTATCAGAGAGATTTTTACTCCCATCTGCCTTCTCTTTTAGGAAAAGCTTTGAGAGAAGTGAACCCAGGGAACAGCACGTTCCAGAGGCAGTGTGCTTGTACAGTGGGCTACCACTGGAGTGAAGACTGCGACTGCTGTCAGCGAAATACCATCTGTGCACCAGGATTTGGAGTCACACATCCTGGTAAGATACAAAAGCGTGGTGTATTAAGTGAAATACCTGGCTCAGGACTGCAGGATGAGGCCAGCATCATGTGGGTTGGAACATCAGAGAGTATACTTTAGACTCACAGATGACAGAAGATGCTTATCTAAGTTATCGTTACTATGGCATATAACCCTCGTGGACTATTTGCATTTTGAAGGCTTCTGCCTCTGTATTTTAAATAGTATCTTGGATCAAGTGACTTTTGCAAAGTATCACACGGACCTGGCCATAGCTGCAAGGTGTTCAGTGCATTTCTAATGTTTTCTGAGGTGTCTGACTGTGAGTCACTAGGTCATGCATTGCTCCAGTATTCAGGAAACAATCCATTGAGGATTGTTCCCGAGGTTGGATTTGAAATTGTTTTTTGTCCAATGACTTTGCTTTGCCACATTATAATGGTATAAGCAAGTTAAAAGTGATTAATGCCTTTCAGGTAGCGCAAGTATTCTGTATTAGATAATGCAAAGATTTCTTACAGACATTTAATTTAGTCATAAGTCTGATCAAAACCAAAATGTTTCACGAGTGGAGAATAGAAAAGGTCAAGTTCAGAGTTGGAATGAGCACTGGGAACAGCTGTGCCAAGCACAAGGAACCCCAACAAAGCAGTAATGGAGGATGAGATGCTGTGTGAGCCTGGAGCACAGTGGTGCTATTTTTTTCTCCAGTCTAGAAAATCCTGTTACAGCATTTTATTTACTGTGGCTTCATAGAAGTGACGATACCAGTGAGTGTCACTGTCTCTGGCATAGCATCAACATGGGGAAGTTAAAGGAAGGGGAAGGATATGATAGCTGTGTGCTATTTTACAATAGCTGCAAACGGCTGCTGGTCACTTCTCATTTTGGTCATGTGAAGTGCTCAGGTGAGACTAGCATATTTTATCTGCTTGCATGTGACTTGTTACTGCTGTTCTAAGGCAATCTAAGATCCTTCTTTCCTTAGGGCAGCTTTCAGGAGGGTTGGGGGTGAGGGGTGGAGCAGGAGAATAGGGAGCACGGTCACCTTCCCCTCACCTGAAAGGAAACTTGGCTATGAAGTTTTTCTTTCTTTACTGCACACAGTGAAACAAGACAAGGACACAATGTGTACCCCGTGTCCCAGAGGCTACTTCTCAGAGGTTGCTTCATCCACCGACGAGTGTAAATCCTGGACCAAGTAAGTTCCCTGGATCTCATAAAAGGACCATGACAGCCAGGAGGCAAGGAGAAGCTTGGGTGAAAGCATTTTTCCATTGGGTGTTTCAGGCTGTCTGCTAAGGTGCACACAAAGCATCTCTGTTCACTGTGCAGTGATAAAAGCATTCTTACACTGAAGCTTGAATTCTCCTGGAGGGAGGGAAGCAAGAGAGAGCAGTAACAACAGAAATGATCAGCTGACAATGCTGAAAATAAGGTTCTTAAGGGTAGAGAAATGCAGGAGAAATGTTGTACGTTACAACAAAGTACTACTCTGTGTGGGAGCCACAACAAGCTTCCTCTTTGGGAACCTAGCCTGTTTGTCTTTTTTCAGCTGTACAGCTCTAGGGGTGGCAGAAGTCATGCCTGGGACTGAGAAGTCAGATGCAGTTTGTGCAGAGCGGAAGATGCCTGAGCCGTCGGAAGACGGTAGGTGTCCTTGTACAGATTTTTGTAAGAAAGCAGCAAGGAGGAGCGGGGATGTGTTCACTGAGGTTTTTGGCTGGCTTAACTCCATTCCCATTGCGGGTGACTCTAGAGGGAACAGCTATAGACCAAGACAGGGCTCTTAGGAAATCCCACCTTTAAAGATTACTTTAAGCGTGGCAGGTCTAAGAGCCCATGCCCATCATATGTACGGCTCTTTCATTTTATTCAGACTGCTGAACAATATTTTCTAGCAATGGATACAATCTCAGCTGAATGTAGCTCTCCCTTCTTGCCCCCTGCCCGTTTCTTTCTCCAGTGTGGATATGGTACCAGAAAGGCTGCTTGCCTGATACACAGTGATCCTTTATAACCCAAGATAAAGCACAAGTTTTGCCAGCTGAATTCTATAGTCTCCATGAGATGTATGTCCTCAGTCATTGAGGGACAGCAAACACAGCCCGTGGCTGCTGGCAGCTTGTAAGGGGATTTTCAGAGGACCCCAACTAGACCACACCTCTCTGAGATACTAAAACTGATTTTCATGGAGGTTGCTCGGTATTAAGTACCTTCTGTAAGGCTGCTTGTCACAGAACTGCATGAGTGCTGGAACCATTGTCCTTATTACAGAAACCGAAAAACAAATAGGAAGGAAAAAAGAACCCTCTTGTGTGGAAAAGCAGGTAAAATGGGCAACGCTTGTCATGCCGCTGAGTGCAAGCTGCATGTTGATGGCACTATCTTTTTTACATCCTGCAGGAACAAACAGGATCTTATACGTGCTGATTGTCATCTTGTTTTTTGTGGCACTAATTGGCATTGTCATCTTCATTATATACTACAAGAATAAAGGAAAAAAGCTGACAGGTATGTGATAGCTAATGATATTCGTGAATGTGACAGCTGCACATCTCTCTGTGCACTCTGATTTCTTGGGTAACCACCAGGTTTAGAAACTCAGGAGTTTTCTTAGAAGTTCTGTGCTATCCCTGTACCTGTCTGAATGGATGTGCTGTAACTAGTGCAAAGCCAGGCTTTAAATTCTTTTCATCTAGGCAGACAGTGTATTACCCTTACGCCTAATTTATATCACTTAGTATCCTCCTGCAGCCTAGAGAGTGGGATGGCCATGCTTAGGGCAGATGGGACCACTGTGTGGATGAAGAGGAGCTGGTGCTGGGGGCTTTTATAGCAACGCCACGTGGCACAGCAGATCCCTTGGCTGAAGGGAAGCCAGGAAAGACTCTATGGGGCTTTCACCACCTACTCTCTCCTTCCTCCCACTTTCCCTCCTCCCCTGAAACCTACACCAAGACAGCGTATAATATGGATTTCAAGACAAAGGTCTGATGTATGCTTGAAAACTTGATGCAGGCAATGTTTTTAGCTGAAGGTTGAAGCTCTGATGAAGTGTGGAAGAAATACTAGAAGGAAATAGAATAAACAGTAAAAGTAGAAAAGTAAAAAAAGTACTTATTATAGCAAAAGCAATCTGGGTAAGAGTGGGGTACTGCATATATTATTAATACAATGGAACTACCTTCAACAGTTTCTCTGTTAAGCCATGGGTCTCCTAAGTTAAGGACATACCTGTATTGTTCTGGGGTTTATTGTTATTAATATTTTCTCCCTCTAAACTTGGTAAGCTTTTCCTGGTATAGTTTCTCCATCATCTCCTTTCCCAACCCTAGCAATTTATGAGATGTTTTTAGGAGCAATGGAAGGGAAGACAGCAACCCTCTCTTGTAAAGTATATTTCAGCCTGTGTTTTAGAAATAGGCTCCCTCTGCCACACTAAACACGGGTTGTGCTAAATCTGGAATTCCTGGGATGGGCTGGAGGAAACAGTGACTCTCTTTGCAAACCAAATACTTACGATACAAAGCAGGTTGGGGGGGGGAATGCTCTTTGCTTGGCATTTTTATCGCCCTGCTCCTCCGCAGTGATAGTCCTTCATTGCGTTTGCATGGTAAATCCTGCTGACTGGAGCCCCAGAAACTTGCAGGCTCGGGAAGAAGCTCTGCCTGCCTGGGGGGAGGCTGATGGTAAAAATGCAAACTCCATGTCACAGGACCAGAGTCATTGCTGGGAACTGGCAGTGGCTGCATAGCTGATCTATCTTCAGGCATACAAAACCAGCATAAGCTTCCAACGTACATGAGACCTGAGCCTTGCAAAATCTCCTGAAAGTACAAAAAGAAAACTAGGATTGCTAACCCTGTTAAGTGGCCATCTTTACCATAAAGCATTGTTGGACTTAAAGGTTTTCCTCGGGAAATATTGGGATTAAGCGAATAGCCCCATTAAGTACACCCTGATTAAGTGGAATACGCTGCGTTTGAGCCTGCCCTCCTGTGGTTCCAGTGGTTTACCTTCTTCTCTCCAGGCTCCTCGCTCCTGTCTGAGAGTGGCCTTTGGGCCATCCATGTGACTTCTCTTGAAATAGATTGTAGGGCTGCAAGCGGGTCGGTATTGGGCCAGTCATAGCCTGGTGTGACATATGACCAGGGAAGAAACCCCATTTGATGTGGAACACAGTTTAACCGTGGTCTATTTTAGGCGCTTGGAAACATTTGTTCCACAGCAATATATCCCTGTTCCAGTTACAATGAATCCTCAGCTAGACCAACGCTGGGACACTTGAGCAGTCAGTAAAAACAGTCTCGCTGGTTTTTATTTAATATGATATTGTGGATTGTGAATGACTGTGGGTGTTTAGGTCTGTGGCTAACTTCAGTGCCTGCTATATGTCACAACTACTCTTTTTGTTTTCCCTACAGCAGATCTACAGAATTGGGCTAACGAAGTGTGCAGCCAAATAAAAGGAACAAAGGTAGAGTCAAAGACACCAGCATGATCTCTTTGTTTTATGTTTCTCTCCTGGCATTCCTGACACCCCTCCCAAAGAAGACTCCATGTTAATGTTTGGCTAGAAAACAAGTTCTGCGTTCCTCCAAAAAAAAACTCACAGTTTTGGCTTTTTCAGCTTGGTTTTCTGTAAATGTGAGGCATATGAAATCACCATTCTCAAATAGCTTCTGAACCTGCTCGCTGGTTTCAGCCAGTTTTAACAGTGGTAAAACGTTTTGTGATGTAAGTTAAACGTGACCCACCAGTTGCCGAACACCTTAGATTCTGCCAAGGGGAGACCCTTTCTAAATCCTAAGAGCAGGAAAAGCTTCAGTTGAGTTTGCACCTTTTTACATACCAGAGTGCTCTACAGGGGAGAAGCCTGGATTTGGGGCAATGCCAAGAATGCCAGCCATGCAAGGCATTAAGCACAGAGCCATCAGCTGAAGAAACTGGCTGTGAGACACCTTAATTCTAGTGCTCAAAGAAACCTTTCTTGGCCATTCAGATGTGAAAAAAAGTGAGACCTTACAAGAGGTTTTGCTCTGGGATAACACCAGATCCCATTCTTGAAACACTCAGATGGGGGCACAAGCTCAAGTTTGTGTGCACACTGCCTGCTTCATCCTATGGGGATGGACTGAGATGTCCCAGCCACATGGTTTCCCCACCACCCCATCCAGGAGCTCTGTCTAGCTTAGCTGTTGAAAGACTCAAATTCATTTGAGCAAATCCATTGCTACAAAAAAAAAACAACCCACACCAAATCAACCCACCTGTTTGAGCAGGCAGTTCCTCTTTTGTCCCATAATTTTCTGCAACCTCCCACGTTAGCAGCTGCTCAGATCCTGGGGGACAGAGGAGTGAATCAAGAACAATCAGTGATTGACAGCATTTATACTCCCTTCTACCCTGAAAGATCTGAACAGAGGCTAGAAATGAAAGCTATCAGTCCTCAAATAACCGTCTTTACAGAACAACTTGCATGAACTGAAGGGAATCCTTGAAGTATTTCCCAACTCTCTTTTTGGAGCTGCACCCAAAAATCTAGCCTACTTTGACAAGTGTTGGCAGCGTGACATCATGAGCCTTTGCATTTGTTGGCCTAACATTTTCTGGGTTCAAAATAACCTTGTCCAGCTGACTCTTTTTTCTAGCTTGCCTTGGCCCTTCTGAATCAACCCAGTTTCTCTCTTCAGTTATTGCTGATAATAGAGGTCTGCTCCCAGTAAGGCCTTCACATATCAACAGCCCTTCAGACCCAGAGAGAGCTTCCAAACCTTATAAGCAGTTAGGTGGGTCTTACTGCTGGTCCACAAGGCACAGCAGAATCCAGCATATCTTCTAGACTTACTAACTTCCAAATGCCTTCTTAAGAACTAGGTATAGTCGTCTGCCCAAATTAAATGTTATCGCTCTCCCAGGCTGCCAGATGTATTTTCTGAACACCAGTCACAGTTTCAGAGTAGAACACAATCACGCTTTAGGACTCAAATATAGTGGTGCTCCTCAACCTCAGCAGCTCCACACCAGGGAAGAGATCTGCCCATTCCTTCTTTGTCTAGAAAATAACCTTCTACGGATCTTTTCAATAAACATGTTTTTATTTCGACTTTCTGTCAGGAGCCCCCCAGAGACGCATCTGTTACCGTGAACATGCTGAATGCTGCTGTCCCTCAGACCTCTGAAGGCGCGTGTCTCCTGGGCCCCACTGGCTCTCCTGGAAACTCATGCAGCACCAGCAACCACGCTCCTTGCAGGAATGGGAGCCCTGGCACGGCACCATGTGAAGCAGGAGGGAGCCTCCAAGACTTTTCTGTGGTAACTGAGACTGATGATGACCATTTCCCACCAGTTCCCACAGAAGATGAATACACGGATAAGGATCTCAATACCGCTGATTATTTATCTTTACCGAGTCAGACCGCCAGTAAAACGGTGTCATCCTTTTCAGAACCAATGGAGGCAGGGGAGAATGACAGCTTAAATCAGTACTTTTCAGGGATTGGGAGCACAGAGGACGTGTCGGTCTCTCAGGTCTGTCACCCTTCCTCCAACATAGATGGGGCACACACTGCCATGGATAAACTTCTCCAGAAATCTTGCCAACGTACCCACAGTTGCCTGAAGGAAATGGACAGCAAAGACACAGATCGTTTTGCAACAAATTATGACTCAGAGAAGATCTGTGTGAGGTGTGGCATTTCATACAGGGAATCTCCCAGAAAGTGGAGCAAACCCTGCTGTGCAGTAGCCGACAGTGCCTTCACCTCCCCAGAGACTGGATCCTGTGCACAGTGCACCTGTGGCTTGAATTTTCTCTCTGCTGGTCAGAGTACTCTAGCAAGTGATCATGGTATGGAAGATGCATCTTCAGATAGTAGCAACATGAAGTACCAGAACACAAACAGAAGCACTTCAGGGACAAACAGCAGCACTTCAGACCTCCCTCAGGCGTCCGGTAAGCCCATTAGGCTCGACCTTTCCGCAGCTGTATAGGGTTATTCTCTGTGCTAGCTCAGTATTATTCAGAGGGTCTGATTTAGGAAAAGGGGAGGAGAATAAAATCGTACCTTCTCGTTTAATTGCCCTGAAGCTAATCTGAAAAGCAAAACTGAAGTAGTAAGGCTATTTGGGTTGTAGTGAATTCTGCAAATAATATGAGCATGTTGTCCTGCTCTGATCTAACCAGCAGTGCAGAACCCATCTGGCTGTCACTGCAGAGGCCAGACGATTCTGTTAATGAAATATTTTGGAGATAGCAGGTGTGTGTATTGGAGAAAATTTAGAACTGGGAGAGTATAAAGACTCAGAGGCCGAGTCAAGAAAGGATACATGATGCTCAACAGACAATTTTGTATACAACAGCCTGCACTCACATTTTTGCCATTAGGTTTAAGTCAAGTTAAATTTATCTGGTGGTCAGTGAAACTCCAGCTGGAATTTTAACCTGGTGACCACAACTGGGTCTAAGAGATTATGTTTGATTTTTGGCTTTTAGCTCTTCTTCTTTGTTTTCAATTTGCTAGGATATAAGTGTTCACCTAAAAATAATTTCATACAGACATTGTTTCTCCATACACAAGTGCTCTATCCCCTAAACAACTCTGAAACACTGTTGCCAATTTACTAATTAACTACCAATTTACTAACTGAGTAAACATATCAGAATTTTCAAATGCAAGTAGGGGAAAAAAAAATCACTGAAGCAAAACTAGCAGAAGGGAAGTTATGAGCCTTTTCTGGATGAAACCTTCCTCTCTCAGACTTTTTTTTTCAGTATAAAAGTCTGCAGTCTGCCTGTCGTGTATTATTAGTCATTTTAGATTATAATCTCTTAAAGTCAGATGCTCTATTTTTATGGCGATGCACTGCCAAGGTTAATGAGACCTTAGTTTTGACTGGGACATCTAAGTATTACTGTAATACACACAGCGGTTGTAAGCAGTTGCCCTCCTTTAAAACCACATCGTGCCTTCAAGGTTCTTGGTGGAGACATTCTTGTGAGTCTGCCAAAGCCCGAAAAGCAACACTTTGGAAGGCCCTTCCTCTCTCAACATGCACTGCCATGTGGGAATCTGGAAGTGTGTAGCGTTCATCTTTCGAAGAGCAGATACTCTTTCTGCAGCTTCAGTTTCCTGAAATCCTGGCACAGTTTCACTGCCTGCTCCGTACAAAATTCAGCAGTAGCGAAGAGGACGCAGGTTATCTTTTGTTGATGTTGTTGTGATTCTGGGGTTTGTTGATATTGTTGTGATTCTGGGGTACAACTGAAAGTCAAATCGTGTTTGGCATTGCAGAAGTGCTGCTTTTCTTTCTAAATCTGACAGGAAGAGGAAGAGAAAATGTTAAGGAACAACAGGGTGAACAGGGAGAGCTTTGATATAAGTGATGTGCTAGAAAGTGCCATCTTAGATCTGCAGCAGAATTCTTTATATGGAATTTTAATTGTGTCTGTGCCTTTGGGTATGTACATGCTATAGTGCCCTCTGGTGAAACCTGAGCACATACTGTGTTCCTCATTTTCCATTTTTTTAGGCACGACTGCTGGAAGGTGCTGACTGAGCTGTGGGCAGTGTGAAAGTGTGGGTTAGTTAATCTGTAGGTAACGCAGCTTGCTGGCAGAGATTTTCTTTCTGTCTGCACAATGGCTGGGCCCCGCTGCCAATGCCTGAGGGGTGGGACAGGGCTCAGCCATAGCTTCCACACCGAAGCACCCGGCCACGCTGGGGCTGTTGATATGTGAAGGCCTTACTGGGAGTAGAACCTCTATTATCAGCAATAACTGAAGAAAGAAATTGGGTTGGTTCAGAAGGGCCAAGACAAGCTAGAAAAAAGAGTCAGCTGGACAAGGTTATTTTGCACCTGGAAAATGTTAGGCCAACAAATGCAAAGGCTCATGATGTCATGCTGCCAACACTTGTGAAAGTAAACTAGATTTTTGGGTGCAACTCCAAAAATAAAGGGTTGGGAAATACTTCAAGGGTTCCCTTCAGTTCATCCAAGTTGTGCATCGGTCATTTTGCTGGGCCTTGTGAAACACTCACAGGGAATAAACATGCATGCGGAATAACTTTCTGTAAAGCTCTCAAAGCAACCGAAGACACCAGGCTTTGTACACAGTCATGCTAAGACAGAACGGTACAAAAAATGGGAAAAAAAATGGGAAGAAAAAGGCCATGAGCAATTTCACGAAGTTTTGAGTTTAGTTCCCAAACACTCAGAATGACAACAGAAATTGCAGACTCTGTCCCTCCTGTGAAACAACCCCAGGGGACCAAAGCAAACCTCCCACCAGGTGCCACTCACAGGGGTCCCCACTGGAGATGGAGGTAAGCCTTCAGGCGCTCTTTCAAACTCCCTAAGCCTGGATGCAGTCAGAACATGAAGTGTTGGATCATGACCACCTCAGGTCGTGTGTAGGGCTTACAGCATAAAGCATGAGCGCAGTAAGACTTGGGTGAGTCACGATTAGGAATGGTTTTGCAGAGCCTTTCACTTCCAGATCCCAAACCAGCCCAATTTGGCAGCGACAAACAGTTCTTACTGCCTAGAACCCATTAGATGGCTCAGAGAAAATGAATCGCTTGCGTTGTTCCAGTTTTTAGTGAATAATTGCCACAAAAATTAATCTGTTATTGTAACTAATATCATCAGATAGACTGAAGAGATCAAAAGGCTGAAACGTTGCAGGGAACAATGGCTTTGCTTAGCCCCTGAATGTGTCCCTTTTAATTTCTGTGCCCTTGGGCCTCAAATACAGTTTTGTTTCAACCCAGTGTCTTCAGAAAGCAGTGGAGATTCGCCAGCCACATTCAACTAAACATTATAAATGTGTTAATCTGTTGTGGGTTTTTTTTTTCCCACCCTTCCCACTCTCACATATATTTCTAAATTCTTGATCTCACACTGAGGGCTGGTAAACTTTTCCTCAGTACCTTTTGCAAATGACAGGCAATCTTTACAAAGGCAAACAGTTATTTTTGTACTCCCATTATGCCCAACAGTTTTGTTGATGGCAAACAGCCAAACAGAATTGAACACGGGGGAAGCAATTGGCAGGGGAAAAAGAACTCCCGCAGAGAAAACTCTTATTGACGCCTTATGTTAATCAACAACACTTGGAAAGAAAGCAGCGAGCTAGCAATGCAGTGGTTTAGCTAAAATAAATAGGATTGCTTGAGGGGGGCTATTAGAGAGACGCTCTAGTGCTACCTGGACTTAATTATGAGCAGGCACCGGTGCTAAGTCGGCACAGCTGGAGCCCAGTGTCCATTGCTGATGGGCAAACACCACCTGCGGCTGCTGGAAAAACAGCATTTCTCTGCGCTGCGCTGTGCTTAGCTGCAGTGAAAATGGGAAGGTCTCAAGTGCTAAGGAACGTAATGAGGAAAGGTAGAAAATGTTTAAAAGGTGTCAGATCAGTCCGTGAATATCGTTTAAGTGAAGCACAGCAGGAAGAACATTTCTTAGGAAGAAAGTTCATGGGCTAGGAAGTTGTTGCAGGTTTTTTTGTTTGGTTTGTGGCTGGTTTTTTTTTTTTACTTGGTTGCTTCAGTGTGTTTAATTTTCAAACTTCAACAAGTTTGTTAGTTTGCTGTTGAAAGTTTGCTCTCAGTTATTTTCCGTCTGCTCTGAGGGAAGTTGTTTAACTCCCAAAACCTGTTCCTGCTGTCACTTGAGTCAGCAACCCAGTCCTTGAATAGCAGAAAGATTGAATTTACACTGAAAAATCTCTAACCACAGGCAGATGAATGAAACTATAACTTCATTAGGTTGCTATAATATAGACTCTGTCTCTTCACTGGAGCCATCCTACATCCAGGTAAATCCATGAGGGCACTCAGTGAGTACCAGAGGGTGCCTACGTGGAGGATCAGGACAATGTAAGATAATTGAGCAAGCTCCGTGTCCTTTGGACACGGTCTGACGTTAAGTCTTTCCTTATTTATTCAATGAGCCTGCTACCTAGCCCACACAGTAGGACTGATTGTTTACCAAAGGGAATGTGATGCCGAGGCCTCTAAAAAAAAGTAAATCTCCGAAATAATGATTGTTTCTTCACAAGGTGTGGACAGAGGCGGTTTGGACACAGCTTGTACCTCAGGCAGCGCAGGGACCATGAGGTTGTTGGACTCTCTTTTGCTTCCCAGGGTGCAACTGAGAGAAAAAAATGTTTCCAAGCCTTCCAGACAGGCTCCCTGTGGATGACAGGCTTCATCCGTGGGAGGCAAAAATGGAAATAATGAAACGGTCCAGTGGAAGGCATTGGTTATAAGAGCATCCTCATGTCACGGGTTAAAAATAACGGAATGAGAGTAAAGCCACCACAGAAGCGGATTAAGTTCACTGTGCTAAGCACCCATCTTGTGAGGGGAAAGTATTAATCAGGTGTCTCTTTTTCTTCCCCCCTCCTTCCCCAGGAAATGTGACTGGAAACAGTAACTCCACCTTTATCTCAAGCGGACAAGTAATGAACTTCAAGGGTGACATCATTGTTGTCTACCTTAGCCAAAACTCCCAGGAGGGAGCAACAGCCTCGGGGCCGAGCGAGGAGACCCTGGGCAGTCCAGTTCAGGAGCAGAACCTCAGCCGCTGTGAGACTTTTGCCGGCAACACCCAGCACTACAAGGAGAAGTGTGCCGAGATGCAGGGCGGGGGGGCTGCGGCGGCCCGACAGACCCCTGGCCCAGGAACAGGGCCTGTCCGGCCACGACCAGGCTTCCCAGCCCATCCAGGAGGAGGGGAAGCTGGGACACTTCTCGGAGAAGGTGTTGAACTGAGGCGTTGTCCTTGCCGCGGGCCAGAGCTCCGACAGGCAGCCTGCAACAGGCTGCGGGGCTGCCACGGGGTGGCCGGAATCCTGGGGGTCGCGACAGATTCGCGGACTCTTGCAGCCCCTGGTTTCTCCAGGGAAATTTTACAGCTGGAAAAAGGACCCTTGTGGCCCACGTTGCCAGTGGTGGTCCTCGCCCTGAGGAGATTACCGGTGGGGACAGGAGCCACAGATGAAGCTGGGCGTGCTGCCTCCGTTGCAGAAGCAGCAGCGGGGCTTTCTCCTCTCCCTCATGGGGCAATGGGCTCCCCCCTGTCCCCCACTCCCTGGCACCTCTCCCCAGCAAGTGTCGACAGAGAGCTGAGGAGATCCTTCGGGACGGGGACTTTGTGAGGAGAGCTGCGTCACAGGGCACTCCCGAAGAGGGGACAACGTGGCGGAGGGCAGCACTGAAAGGGGACCCCTGAGCTCGCCTCAGGGTTTTCTTTTTGTAACTAAGCTGCACCCATTTTGCTGGGTCTTGGGCCTCCTCGATGCTTCTGGTGGTGGAAGGAAGTGGCAGCCCTCCCTGCCGCTGAGCCTAGCGCCACTGCCGAGCTTTGGTTCCCTGTGGGGATGGGGCAGGTGGCATCTTTCCATCTTTCCCCAAGGGACCAGAAGCTCCAGTCTTAAACCAGCACCAGAGCCAAGATCCTAGTCTGCCCCTTGTTAACCTGTGGGTGTGAATAGGTGTAATGCTGCCCCAAGCACACGATAACAAGCAATATACAGCTGATATGCCTTAAAAGCATATCAGATTATGCCTGAGCAAAGAGCACTTATAGCTCTGGCCCCTGATTCACCTCTGCCTTATTGCACCTCACCAGTGGAATTCAAAGCCCTGAAGATGAGAGTGATGTGTGCCTGGCACGCTGCTGTATGAACGTCACTGAAGTTGAAGAGACAGAGGTGCTACCAGACGGAGGAAGGGTCTGTGATAACCACCCGAGTGACAGAAGGAGCGGTTACCCAAAGATGGAGAATTTGGTCAGGGTCAAGCACACATTCCTTCATCCGCCCAAACAATTTTGTCATTTTCTCTGATATTTTCATTAGGAAGCAGGTCTTTACTTCGGTAGCATGGAACTATTTCCAGAGCTCAGCCTGTCTGAGCTGAAATCAGGGTGTAGCCACTGTCACACTGAGTGCTGTTAAGCAATGGGTCCAAAGGTTCGGAATAATAGTATTTGTAGTTAGAAGGGAGTCTGGGCTACTCAGGTGGCTTTGGTTCAGGTCCCATATCCTGTAGCCTCCTCTAGCAGCCACTGGGAAAAGAAAGGTAAAGGGAACAGAGTCTCTTTTCCAAGAGGAATAGATAGTATTTTTAAAGATTTCCTGACAAGGGGTAATTTTCTGACATTTTCCTGCACATGTGAGCACTGCAGGAAGTGATCTTCAGTCTGAGTCTTCAGGAAGGTCTTTGCTGTTTTTTCCTGCCAGACAGCGAAGAGATCTCTTATCTAGTGCAATCTCATCTGCCCTGATCGAAAAGGTCTCTGCTGGGGAAGGCTCCTCCCCAAAGAAGTTTTAAAGCTGAGGGGTTCACTGCGTAGCTGCTCTGTTTGCAATAGTACTGCTCTGTGGGTGAAGAGCACCTATGAAGCTGACAAGGTGACCACTGTGTCATGATAAGCTTGTTATCCATAAAACATGAGGATGGACTCAGCCACCTTCACCTCTCAGGAGAATAATTCTGCATTGTTTATATATCTGGGCTGTACAACTCAGTGCAAACATGCAAGACTCTCTCGGATGGGCTGGCAAAAAGGATTTCCCTTTCACCTCTGCATGGCCTTCAGAAATCTAGACCATCCTAGCCTAGACTTGGCCAAACAGGTAGGTTGTCACATTCGGTGATGGCCCAAGCTACCTCTGCCTCTTTGAAGGTGTGCAACTGAGATTCGCGTATCTGTGGTATTCTTTTGTCTTTCCTGCTGGGTCCTTCACAACCTCTTTCTAGCCTCCCCTGGCCTAATTATATATCCTCTAGGTAGCGGTGCAATAGGGACAAGGAAGCAGAGCCACCATCACCTTCATGCGAGGGGGTGCAGATACATTCCCGCTTCATCTTCGTTTGTTTCAGTTGTATTTTCCTGGAAAGCATTTATCCAGGATGTCAGCCCCACTGGAAAGCATTCAACCAGCCCCGTTTACAGGGCAGGAGGGATTGAACTCCTCAGCTCTGGGTAAACTACCTATCTGCAAATCTGTCTCCTTTTCCCTCTGCAACTTCTTTCTACCCATGGT
This sequence comes from Trogon surrucura, assembly GCA_020746105.1. NCBI lineage: Eukaryota > Metazoa > Chordata > Aves > Trogoniformes > Trogonidae > Trogon > Trogon surrucura. The sequence goes on along the minus strand of CM036619.1, from coordinate 95,852,185 downwards.
TTGTACCCACCAGCAGAGAGCAGGCTCAAAATCCTGATTTCAGAGAAGACAACGGGAAGTTTACTATGTGTCCTCAGTGAGCACACATTTTTCACTGACTGAATTTCAGGATCTTAGTGAGCAGGGATTGAAACTAGGATCATCAGCAAGCGTGAAGAAATGGGTCGTAGTGATCTCAGAGCTGTGGCTGCTCCCTTATGGGAAATGCGATGTGCCAACAGATCTGATTCTCCTTCTTCCTCCAGAGTCTACCCAAAAATGAAGAAACCATATCACACTCATCAACATAATGCATGTTCCCTGGGTATCTGCCTGGCTGCTTAGACATGGTCCCTGAAGGGACTTCTTTATCCTCATGATTTCGTTTGTCATCAGTTTGGAGCTGGGACTGGTGTTTAACATCTGTTTCTCCAGCGAGCCCCTATGCATTGGGCACTAATTTGGAGGCTTCTGGCTGCTATTGTAATACACATAATTAATGATAATAAAAATCTTAAAGGTCTACCTGAAAAAAAAGTGAAGATTTTATTTGAATTAATGGAGAAAATCAAATATATTGTTGTGCGCCTACGCTCGTTTTGACAAAAATAATCAAACGTGAACATAAACGCATTCCTCGTTAGGCTTTTGTAACATTTTTAATAGGTAGAATTGTTTTAACAAAAAGTGCTTCCCTTCCCCAGCATGTGGCACCATAATGCACATGCACGTCCACGTACACACATGGAACCAAACAGGAGCTCTCGCAGATCGGGTGCGATCGTGCTCTACCGCTGATTCCAACTCATTCCTGAAGTCTCCTCCCGCACAGCATGTGTTTTTACAAGGCTTTCAGTCTGAGGAGTTCCAACATGAATTCTCCATGATGAATATACCAGGTACTCTTCAAACTCAGCCACTTCAGGCCTGGAAGGGCAGCAGTAATTCTGAATATAACCATGGGGAAATGAGGCTTGAGCAATCTTTTTATCAAGGGCACTGGAGCAGCCCTTCTTATCCCTATGGAAAAAAAAAAAACCCATGATGTTAAAGATCAATATAGACAACTGCTGTTCATCTGTGTTCATAGAATCATAGAATCATAGAATGTTAGGGATTGGAAGGGACCTCGAAAGATCATCAAGTCCAATCCCCCTGCCAGAGCAGGAATGCCTAGACTATGCCACACAGGAACGTGTCCAGGCAGGTCTTGAATGTCTCCAGAGAAGGAGACTCCACAGCCTCTCTGGGCAGCCTGTTCCAGGGCTCCGTCACCCTCACTGAGAAGAAGTTTCTTCTCGAGTTTAAGCGGAACCTCTTATGTTCCAGTTTCAGCCCATTACCCCTTGTCCTATCAGTGGCTGTCACCGAGAAGAGGCTGGCTCCATCCTCGTGACACTCATCCTTGATATATTTGTAAACATTAATGAGGTCACCCCTCAATCTCCTCTTCTCCAAACTAAAGAGCCCCAGCTCCTTCAGTCTTTTCTCATAAGGGAGATGCTCCACTCCCTTAATCATCCTAGTTGCCCTGTGCTGGACTCTCTCCAGCAGTTCCCTGTCTTTCTTGAACTGAGGGGCCCAGAACTGGACACAGTATTCCAGATGGGGTCTCACCAGTTCTTTGCTACATGCTCACACAGAGATTGGAAATCACTCTGCAAGGCTTGCAGCGTACCTGGCAGCATCACTAAAATGTTGTAATTTCTACTTGTCCATTCAGGTTCCCTTCCTTTTATTATATTGATGGTTTCTGAGCAATCACACCCCTGTGTCTATTATAAAGCAGAACTCTGCTGAAGGATGTCTTCGTGCTAATCAGGTATTTAAAAGAGCTACAGTTTTATCACATATCTCCATTCAAATTAGGCAGCGCTGCCCCATCACCACAACCCTTAAAAATCATCAACAACAACTGGATAATTCATGCCAGCGCATGACACTGGACATGGTAAAATGATTGCAAATTCTTCATGTGGAAAAGCTATTTCCGGACTACGTAATATATATTATGAATAGACACTTCATAATAGTCCCTGGAAAACTGAAATGTATTTGACAAAGTTGTCTGGGGTTTCTTGCAACGAGTGCTGAACCACTCCCAACCTGGTAATACCGCCTGGACGCGTTCCTGTGTGGCTGCCCTAGGGGATCCTGCTCTGGCAGGAGGGCTGGACTAGATGATCTTCCAAGGTCCCTTCCAACCCCCAACATTCTGTGATTCTGTGATTTTGTGGCAGTCGCTGCTGAAGCGAGGGGCATGTGATCCCAGGTGCTGGCGAGAATGATTCCTGTATCAGACCAAAAGATGGTTGTGGCATGTGTTTCTCCTCTCTCCCTCTTGCCTGGTACTATCCTTATTTCCAGAATGGAGAGTGAATCGTTGCTACGCAAGACAGGATTTCTCTCCGAGCTCCTCCATACAAGCTTACTCTGCCTTTGTGCTGTGGTGTCACTCACCTTGTTGAGTGGGAAGGTTGAAGCAGAGAACAAAACACATCCAAACAACTCCTTAACATCCCAGTTTACTTAACTGGATTCCATGGAAGAAGGTACTATTTTGCATACAATTGCTGGGTGCATGTTAGCAAAGTGTTCTATGGGGCAAATCAAAAAGCAACGTTCCTCTCCTCAAATCTTGAGGCGGAACTGCTCTTAAGTGTTGTTGCTTATCACACATGGTGTCCTTGCGCAAGGAGATGGTGCAGGAAAAATTAATCTCTCTTCTTCCTTTTTTTCCCTGTTCTTGTAAGGGGTTTTATAACTTCTTATTTCCTTCCCACTTTCACCGCATATGGGGATGATTTACTTGAATTGAACGTATGTTATTTTCAGTTTCTGTTATGCCTTCAAACCCATTGTGCCCAGCAATCAAGGCCGTACTTCTGAATGGCCAATGTGCTATTTTAGCACGTCCCTTCAAAGTCCTCTGCCATCATCCAGGGATGCCCATGAGGATCCCACACACCCAGACCCCAATATATACCTGCATTTCCCATTGCTCTCACTGCAGGAAGCCTGGTTGCCCAGTTTTTTCTTCTGCAAGGCATCAAAGCCGGCTGTGGCTGCCAAGCAATTGTGTTGTATCCGCAGCAAGGTTTGCCTAGCCCTCAGGTCTTGCCTTCGGGCTCTCTAGCGCTCTTCTTGTGTCGTCAAACATTTGCTGTGGTTTTGTTGTAAAATGTGAGCATACACGAGCACGAATACAGGGAAAAATGCGTCATTGCAATTCTCTCTGGCTTATGAACAAGGCAATGACAGCGTGATGTTAAGGAACCGTGTCGTGGTAGATCAGTATACCAGATTGCCCAGTCGGATGCATTTTAAAGCTGCTTTTTTCTTCTTCTTCTTCTTTTGGATAGCTGGCTTATGGTTTCTTTGTTTGGCTGAGGATTACCACAGGCCTTCTGGCTTATTCCTTAGCCTGCCTGGCTGTTAGGCATTGCACTATGTTCTACTTGCATCAAAGCTGACAGGTCTGTGGCATCATGTCTCTATTGGCAGTTTCAAGTTTCTATATGTTATATGCAGATGATCATATGCAAAATTGTTCCTGATTTCAGCTTCCCAAGAAACTGTTAGAAAGGTTCTGGAGGAGGTCAAAGGAGCTCCGGAGTGCTGAGGACCACCTGTACAAGCTGGACATGTACAAGTCAATGGGACTTGGCAGAATGCATCTGAGGCTGCTGAGAGGATTGGCCAACGTCACTGCAAAGCCACACTTTTCACATCTTTGATAGCTCATGGAGTTCAGGGGAAGTCCCAGCTGACTGGAAAAGGGCAAATATTACACCCACCTAAAAAAAAAAAAAAGGAAAAAAGATGATTTGGGAAATTACACATGAGTCAGCCTCACTTGAGTCCTTTCAAAAATTATGGAATGGGTCCTCATGGAAGCTATTTCCAGGCATGAAGCAGAAGGTGGCAGCTGGGAGAAGCCAGCACATACCACAGATAACTAAGCCCTCTCCCACTGTCAGCAGTTCATTGATTGCTTCGTCATTGCCTCCGTAGAGACTTGGAAGGCTGACCTTACTTGTGAAGAACAAGGTAAAGAAGACATGAAATAAAATCTCCAGGTTTCTGTCAGTTATAACTAACTTTCCAACCCCACTCAGCAGTGGATCTACCTTTTCCTTGTCTCTGTGCTTGCTAACATACGTGCAGTATGTTAGTATCTTCCTGTTACTCTTGATATTTCATGCCAGTTTGGGCTCCAGTTGGGCTTTAGCCTTTCTCTCTGTATCTCTGCGTGCCCGAGTGGTATTTCTATAGTCTCCTTTGGAAGCCTGTTCCTTTTTCCCTTTCTCTCGTGTTCCCTTTTTACATCTCGGTTCTCTCAGTAGCTCACTGTTTAACCAGGCTGGTTTCTTGCTGTGCTGGCTCCTTTTCCTGCTTAGGTGGAAGGACTGCTCTTGTGTTAGGGGAAGGCTATTTCTGAAAGTCTCGCAATACTTCTGAACACCTTTGGCTTCCAGAGCAGACTTTTCTGGGATACATCCTCCCAGCTCCCCGAGCAAGTTAAAATGTGCTCTTGTGAAGTTCTGGGGCTTTATTCTGCTACTTACTTTCTTCACTCACCTTTGGATGTTAAACTGCACAATCTTCTCACTGCTGCCAAGGCTGCCATTGTCAGTCGTCAAGTGGTCTGAAGCAGATTTCATCTGTTTCTCCTTGCCTGTCAGGTCATCCGTGCAGGACAACCACCACAAGCACTCCCCTGATGGTGACACCTCTGATTTTGACTCAGAGGAACTCAGCTGACCTGTCTTCTTGACCATGTCCTCAAATCGCTCTTTTACAGAGAGAGCACAACCCCTCCTCCTCTCCCATCTTTTCTCTCTTTCCTCAAAAACTTATAAACTGCCACTTTTATTCCAATACAGCTATTTCCTCAGCCAGTTTCTAAAATGGCAGAAAACCCCACAACATTTCAACACGTTCCCCAAGGTCGTGCCTTTGTCTGGTTCTAGGTCTGAAAGCTTTTTCTGGTGCCTGGGCATGGCCCTTCAGATTTCCCAACTGTAGGAAGGGGAGGGTGAGAGGCAAAGACTGGAGCTGGTACAAAGAGGAGAGGCTGAAGGAGCTGTGCCCCCTTTTCTCACTGCCCTGTGGGGATGGGGGGAGAAGACAGGGACTTTGTGCTGCTGGGGAGGACCCCTGCCCCTCTGGCAGAGGCGAGGTGGGCAGCAGCACCCTTGAGGCTTTGCCATCCCCAGTGCTCAACACCAGCTGTAACCTGGTGAGACCTGGGTCCGCTCTCTCCCATAGGGGAAGAAGCAGCCGGCAAGCGATCCAGGGTTTCCCTCAGATTAAATTAGCATTGTGTGTGTCTCAAAAAAAAATAAAAAATCAGCGTGTACAAAATGAAATTAAATTTGCCATAGGCAGCACATGAGGACCAACCATTTCAGATGCAGAGACCGCTGCCCTAACAGGCTGCTCCTGTTGATCTTCACTGGATTTTAATGGCAGGCTATTTAAATGAAGTCTCATTTATTTGAAGTACCTTAAAGGAGGATTTAGAAGGTATTTTTCAGCATGCAGGCCTGCCATTACAGATCTCAATTACTTAGCCTTTACAAAGCAGCTTGCTATCTTTATTCTCTTTGGGTTTGATCAGTTCTAACATTTATTTATCTCTCTTTTCGTGTTGTAGGCACTTCTAAAGCACAGGAGTTCTTGCTCCCTGTGGGAGACACAAAACACCGTTTCCCCAAGGACATTTGATTTTTGCACCATTTCAGTTCCTCATCAGGGTTTTTTGCAAGCTTAGTTGGTGATAAATGAGCTAGACAACAGATGGTAGAGCTCATGCTATGACACGGAAAATGGTTCTTTAACAGGGGTGTCCACTTAAAAATGCAGCTGCCTGCTGGTGCAGAGCCAAATTTCCTTCTGAGAACACTCTTTGACTGTATCTGAGAGTGGGATGGACGCAAGTGTCTCTAATGATCGTCTCAGCAGGCTGCTCATAAATGTTTCCTGCAACCCCTCTTCTTTTCATCCGCACGCCATGGATCCAACTTGTCTGGTGGATGGGCAACACTTTGTGGACGTGTTAGAAGCCTGTCCAGTTCATCATCTTCACTTACACAAATAATCACTGCAAGGGTTTTGTCCCCTTTGTCTGAAAGGATGCTCCAAGTATGATAGAGAGAGGCACATAAAAATAAATCCACTTCAGGGCTTAGGTTTTGTTGGTCAGGCTGGCCTACTATATTTAAATGTTGACACATGTTAAGTCTGTTCTCTTCAAAGTCACCTTCTTTGTCAGGTCCCATTCTTTTAACTGCTCTATAGAACATTTTGCAGCCAGTGCTGCAAAAATACTAGAGATCAGTTAAGTGGTTTTTGCTTTTCTTTAGGAAGAGACAGAACATGAGGGAAAAAATGATTCAAGAACTTGATCCTGTGTTAAAAGTCTTGAAGACTCGTTTGCTTTTACATCTCCAAGTGTTGCTGAGCGGTTACTTTGAGTGTGAGCACTCCTCCGTGCCACCACTGTGTTCCCACACAGCACATTTTTTTTTTGCCGGAGATGGCCAAAGGGCAGAATTGCCCTAAAGATCAAGGGCATTTCTAAATATAATGTGCAAGTGGTTCCTTTACTGGATGGATGGACAAAAGAAGCTTTGCTCTGCTTCACTGTGACCAGGCTATGCTTGCCGCAGGGACTACAATGACATGAGTCCTTTGGAGACTACAGATACACTAAACAAACCCAATCACAGCAACAACTTCTTTAGCTCACATCTGCGTAACAGCAGCTGACTGTGTTTCAAGCAGCAAAGACGTGCTTGGGTTTGGTTTGGTTTTTGGTTGGGTTTGATTTGTTTTGGGTTTTTTCTCTCTAGTTTTCTTTCCCTCTCCTAAGCTTATCATTCCTTTTTTGGTGTAAATACAAAGGTCATGGTTTCCAGGATGGTGGGTGACTCATTCTCATGTTTGAGCAACGTGATCGAAATGGAAACTTAGAAGTCCCAGCGTGGTGTGTATTCCCTGCAGCCAGCGTACGTGAGAAGTGCCTCTGTGGACATTGGCTACCCTGAGCAGTGTCTGTGTGGTGTGTGATTGCTTGTGGATTTCTGGCTGTGTGTGAGATCAAAGAAAATGCTTTGAACCTGACAGTGCTGTATGGAAATAAGCAGATTCCTTTTTGCCGTTGAGTGGATGCGTGCAACATTGTTAGTGGCCACGTATAAGGCTCAGGGGAGACCTTATCACTCCCTACAACTACCTGAAAGGAGGCTGTAGAGAGGTGGAGTCGGTCTCTTCTCCCAAGTAACAAGTGATAGGACAAGAGGAAATGGCCTCAAGTTGCACCAGAGGAGGATTAGGTTGGATATCAGAAAAAGCTTCTTCCCTACCAGTGTTGTTAAGTATTGGAACAGGCTGCCCAGGGAAGTGGGGGAGTCGCCATCCCTGCAGGTGTTTAAAAGACGTGTAGATGAGGTGATGAGGGATATCATTTAGTGGTGAGCCTGGTGGTGTTAGGTTAGTGGTTGGAGTCAATGATCTCAAAGGTCTTTTCCAGCTGAAACAATTCTATGATTCTATATGTGTATACAAGGCCAGGCTGGATGGGGCTCTGACAAGCCTGGTCTAGTGGGAGGTGTCCCTGCCCGTGGCAGGGGGGTTGGAACTGGGTGATCTTTAAGGTCCATTCCAACCCAAACCATTCCATGATTAGACCATGCCTAGCATTTAGGTGATGCCTCAAGGTTGGGATCAACGAAGCAACCCCTCCTGAAGCACTGTAGTCATACTTATCCCTTTGGCCATCCGTGCAGGGTACGAAGGTGCCAGCACAGACTCCTAAGGCTCAGGGGTGGACAAGGCAGTAGCACCTCGCACTGGACTCACCAAGGGACCTCCCTCAGCCCACCTGTGAACGCGCTACTCAAAAACAACCGAAGTCTGGAGTTGCAGCCACGAGGGGTGCAGCCTGCCCCTAGGCATGAGGTGCCCTCGCCCTGGGCTCTTTCTGTTCGCCCAGCCTCCCCGCGGCACACAGCGAGGCAGGAGAACGGTGTCAAGAAGGAACAAAAAAATAAAATAAAATAAAATAATAAGAGAAAATAATAAAATTAAATTTTAAAATAAAATAAAAGATAAAATAAAAATAATAAAATAAAAATAAAAATAAATAAATAAATAAATAAAATAAAATAAAATAAAATAAAATAAAATAAAATGTTAGAAAACCCAAACCCATAGAAAAGGTCCGTCTCCTCTGACGTCAGCATGACGTACATAGGTTACGGCGCGCAGCCCGCACGCGGCCCGCTAGGGGGCGCCCGCGGTCAGTGCGTGCTGTGCCCTTGCCCGCCGCGGGGAGGGGAGGAGGAGGAGGAGGAGGAGGAGGAGAAAGAGAAGGAAGAGGAGGGGGAGGAGGAGAAAGAGAAGGAAGAGGAGGGGGAGGAGGAGTGGGAGGAGGAAGAGGAGGAGGAGGAGGAAGAGAAGGGGGAGAAGGAAGGGGAGGAAGAGGAGGAGGAAGAAGAGGAGAAAGAGAAGGAAGAGGAGGAGGGGGAGGAAGAGAAGGGGGAGAAGGAAGGGGAGGAAGAGGATGAGGAGGAGGAAAAGGAGGAGGAAGAGGAGGAGGAGGAGAAAGAGAAGGAAGAGGAGGAGGGGGAGGAAGATAAGGGGGAGAAGGAAGGGGAGGAAGAGGAGGAGGAGGAAAAGGAGGAGGAGGAGGAGGTCCGCATGGCTGCCAGCCCCTTTCCCCAAACGCTCCAACCTGGAGGTGGAAGCGCTGCGGCATCCTAGCGCAGCACAGCCCTGCGTGCCGCTCTCTGTGTCGCTAAACAATTCTTCCCACTGTCACCGTGAAGCCACCGCTGGCAGCCTGTGTTCGTGCTTTCAGGCCACTGCGCAACAGAGAATATATTTATTCCTGTGCTCTTCAAATACAGCTTTGAACCTGTTTCACCGGTCGACCAATCCTTAAACGAAACGTATACATTCTGTGCCAAAAGCCCCAGAGGTTGCTGTCACCGAGCTTAACCAAGGTCTGCGAATAGGATAACTGTGATTCTTCAAGGCAATCTAAAGAATATAGACATAAACCAGAAATGTATCTAAATTCCCGAAGCTGCTTTGAAATCCTTGGCCAATGAGGATAAGCAGTCGCAACAAATAATGCAGCTGAAATTGGAATGGGAGGAATAATAACTTATGAACAGATGCTGGTGGCCTTAAAGTGAGATCTTACCAGCCCTCAAAGTCAGTGGGACCTTGGGCTGTGTGCACAGAGTGAGCATAATTAGGTATTTTACCGAACGGATAAACTCAGGAGCTTGGCGAGCTGGGCTGCAGCCAGCGCTGCGTGCCACTCACTGACATGCTTTACAAGAACAGACATTCAATTAGTAGAAAATAAAATCTGAAGAGGAAATGATTGGTTTTATCGGTCCTGTGCCAGCTAGAAATTAAACCTTTGAAGTCAAAGACGGTTTTGTGCCGGTATTAAAGCTTTCTTATCTGACTCTTGTCATACAGGGGCAAGAGTTGCCTCTATTTGAAATCCCTTCATAGAAGTCTTCTCATTTCTGCGCTGCCTTTGAGAGCACAAATTCTGGAAGAAAACATTTTCTGAAAAGAGAAAACGAATCTGTGAGATTTACTGTATTGAAAATTACAATATTGAAGGAGGTTTTGCCTGTTGAGCCTAACCTGGACGTATTTCCCCAAAGTGTGAATCTCATTCTGCATAATAAACTCAACACAAAGAAAACAATTCAATTTATGAAATATCTACTATGACCTCTATACCTTTTAGTCTGAATGATGGCATTTATATTATTAAAGATAGTATACACTTGTGTGTATTTTCTCATTGTATTTTCCCATTTCTGTAAAATACGATGGATGGACAAAATTTAGTTTATATGTGAAGAATATTTTATGTGAAGAATATTATATGTGAAGCATTAATAAAAGATGGTTGATTTGTGAACAAAGACTATCTATTGAGGCAAAAAAAAAAAAGCATAGAAATATAACACAGCTACTATAAAGAGTTACATCTGTAAAGCAAATATTGGCAGCCTAGTAATATCCTGGTAGAGTTTCATTGCACTAGCAGCTTCCACATTCAGTGCTAAAAAATAGTAGAATGTTTGTGTTTGGATTGAAACTTCATGAAAACCAACACAAATAGGTTTTGATTTTGCCCAAAATAGCTTTTAACAACGCAGACACTTTACATATTGTTAGCTAAAGAGAGAATGTCATGACAAAATGCTGATAAGTAATATTATTAGTAGATATAACATACATAGAGCTAAACTCTAAAGAAAACGCGTTCGGTTTGAAAGGGTTTTTTTTCCTCTGTTTCTGCCAAAGTTACAGGCATGTAGATTTAAAGAAAATGGCACCAGAAATATTTCTTTGCTGAAGATCTTTTCTCACTTCCTAACTCCTTGTCACCACAGGGCGAAGCGTTTGATGTCAGGAGGGAGGCTGGTGAGCATCAAATGCCCCGTGGCCACAGAGGGGTCCGGCAGGACAAAAAGGAGAAGTGGTGAGATGGGGGAGAGGCATCAGGTACCCCGGGTGAAGTGAGGTGTGTGATGGATGAGGAGATGAAAGGCTGAGGAGCACCAGCTATAGAGGACAAGGAATTAGTTACTGGGAGCAAGAATCAGCAAGCAGGGAAGGAAATCAACAGCACACAAAGCCCAGGCTGCTCTTTTGTCTCTGTAGACTAAAGCAGGGCTTAATGTCCCGAATATCAGCGAATGACCAAAGGTGGGTACAGTGTTCAGACCTCTGCGTGTGGCACTATAAAGAAAAAAAGCCTAATCTCTGAGATGTGGCCTTACTTCACCCCGCTCCCTGAGAGATAGCTCACACCAAAAGCTTAAACCCTCAGCCCAGTAGGATACTACCTCGTTTGCTGAGTTTTGGGTAGACTTAGGTCGTCTGCCCTCATTCTAGTGTTCAAGTCAGCTGGTTCTTTTCGCAAAAGTTTTTGCCATAGACCTCACTAGACATAAATGCAGTAATCACAGCTCCACTACAGAGAAAAGAATCAATGTCGCTTTTCAGATTAACAGTGAGAAAGACGTGTCTGTAAAGGGCAAGACGTGAAGGCTCTCTTTTCGCCCCCTAAACAGATGTCTGATTACAGCAGCTTAGCCCCTGTTAAGGCTGACTCGGTACCAAAGATGTTACGTGCAACACAGGGCTCCTGGATTCTGCAAGCAGAGCAAGCGCAATGAAATCATGAGGTGTTCTGCACCCAGCAGCACTGGGACAGGATCGCGTACAAATTCTGGCACATGTCAAGAAAAAACGCTCTTGTGAAGGCCTCACAAAATTGAAGCCTGTATTTTAATTTCTCAGTAAAAGTCATTATGTTCCCTCACCTGAAACTTTTGCTCCTCCATCAAACACCTGCTTTGCTCTCCTCCCGCGGCAGGAACTGTTCCCTTGCCTCTCCTCTCCAGCTGCCTCAGTGGCTGCAGTTTTAACATGGTGATGATGAGGGAATCACCGCCCAGCAGTTTTACAGAGGAGAAAGATCTAAAGATGGGTTTGAATTGTCAAAAGGGAACTTCTTCACAGGTAAAAAGCTAATTGCCTTCTGAGAAATTTCTGTTTTAAGATTGCTTCTTTATTTTCTGCTTAACCCATAGCAAAGCTCACTGTTTAACATATACACATCACTGTGATGCACCAGTATTCTGGTGGCTTGTGTCTCCCAAAACAATGACTTTGCTCCTCTGTGCCAGGATGATGTGGGGTGACACCATTCCTCCACCCGCACTCGTTTCAAACAGCGCCCAACTAATAGTGTGGAAGAGCAGGCGGCGGAGGGGAGCTCCCTGCACCACTGTTGAAAGGTCCTTGCCCGTTCGGTGGGAAAGGTTTGTACTTTTTCCTAAGTATCTCACAGGGTCACCATGTTTTCAAAAGGTCTTGATGCTTAGTTCCGTTTGCATATACTCGGGAAGAAACAGATTCCCTATCAGTTAATTTAGGTGAACTCTGAGGGCTTTGGTTACCCACACAACTTGCAGTCGTGCCTGAATCTCACTACATTTTTGATATTCGTACTTCCTCTGTAGGTTAAGGTTTTCCATCTCTGACCTATATTCTCTGAGCCAGCAGCTGCAGCTCTTTACCTTCATGTACTTGTTAGTACCCCTCTGTGGGTGGCTTTCAAGCCCATAATGAAGTAGAGCAGAGCACGTACCCCAACTCCTAGCTGCCAGACCTCAAACATCTTGATGCACGGCCACTGGCATTCAGGTTTCAAGCTAAGGTTTCGGCCAGTGGCGTGGGGTGACCAAGGAGCCAGCACATGGTCCTTCAAGCGACTGCAGAGCAGGTACAAAATCGGAGAGGGTGACCAGGCAGTAACCTCCGAGCCTGCTTTCACAGCAATCTCCAGGGATTTATATTGCACGACCTGTGTAAAAGTGTTTCCTTTTCTATGTTTTGCACTTCCCGTCTCTCAATTTGCTGAATATTCTCTATTGGTATTACAAAGAAGGCAAAGGAGAAGCTCCTGATCTCTCTTCTCCAGATAATTTCTCATTTCCCATGCTTGCCCTCAGGTCCTCTCCTATTTTTCTGCTTCTACTTCAAATCTCTCCTCGACTGGAAAGGTTTCTTGTTTGCTATTTTATATGAGATTCCTCTCAACCCTTTTGATAGCGTTTCTTAAACTTTTTGACCAGTGAATACACAATATTATACCTAAATATCCTTGGTCATTTGAAATGGTCTTAAAATATTTTTTTTTTAACACACAGACTATTCTTTAAACTTCCTGATATCTTGCATACATTTTTGATTGGACGTTGAGCAATGATTTTCACTGAGCTATGCGTTGCCTCCTGGGTCACTTTACAAAATTGAAGCGGTTATTTTAGAGCCCTTAAGGTGCTTGAAAAAGCTCTCACTGCTCCTCCAGTGTGTATTACTTTACCTTTACTGAGACTGAATTTAATTTCTGTTCATCTAACTAGTTCATGTCTCTGAAGATAAATAGCAAAGTATTCCAAGAGGGCAATTTGCTGGCTGTAGCCCTATGTTAGTTACCAACTAGCCTATTTAATCAGGAAAACATCCTAAGGAAAACAAAAGTCTGCGCAGACTTCACTCGTGGAGCATGCTGAGGTGAAAAGGTGGGAACCTGCTGGTTTAGACACTCAGATTTCATGTGTAAGCGATATAATAAGGCGGTGTCCTTTGTGGTTGGGAAGAATGTTGCCAGAATGAATGAATGGTGCTTTTCATTTGCCGAATTTGGGCTGGTTAGCTATTGTAACACCCTGATTTACTGATTTTTTTTTAACGAAATGCATCAGATGGAACAGTGGTGCTGGCTTCCTTCTATAAATGCCTGTAGTTTTGAGTCAAATAAGAAATGAAGGCTTTGACCTAGCTATGTAGAAAAAAAATTCTGCGTAGGAATAATCCTGGTGAAACATATTGAGACAGTACGTGGATCCAGCTTTTCATTTATTAACACAGCTTTTCCTGCAAGCCAGAAGAAAAGACAGACATTTGGGGCATAAACATGTCTTTCTGGCAGTCTTGCATGGTTCACTTTCAAATCTGGGAACGCCCACTCCTCCCTCCTGTCTAGAGCAAAGAGGTCACTGGGATGTGTCAGTGCACTTTAATGACTTTCTACAGGGATGACAACCCACGACACACAGACTGAATGCAGCTTGCCTTCTAAATGATTAACTAGTTATTCTGAAAAGCACCAAAATAATCAGCAAATGACAACTCGGCACTATTTTCTGATCTGTTTGTGGCACTACGGCACATTATGTCACCAAGGCGTGGTGTCACTTGTGCCATTGAACTGGTGATATTTATGACGTGAGCATGTTCTGACTCTAGAGATTTTGACCACCACAATCTTCTCCCTTTGTGTATCCCCCCCACCTTTAGTTAGACTATCGGGGAGGACAACTTGTAGCTCCCAGATCCTTTCTTTTGTTGGAGGGGGGGGTATGTAGGTGGGGATGGGATGTCTTAGTATGAAAATAGCTCCAATACAAATCCTGGACATCCCCCTATCAGCATCCTAAGCATTGCTAATATCCTCTGGCCAGTAATCCTACCACAAGCAGGTGTGAAGGGGAACAGCACCCAGATACTGACACAGCCTAATGGTCGGGTGTGCTCCTGCCTCAGCCACCTTTGCCATTCGCTGCCCTGTGATGCTTCTGCACCCGCCACTACTTCACAGAAAAGCTATTTCGGAGCCTGCCAAATTCAGTAATGTTGATCTATTTCTTATCCCTCTCCCTGTAATATCTAGTTGCCGTAGTTACCTCATGTATCTAAGGCAACCAGATGTTACAGACGAAGGCACTGAAATAGCATCAACAAGTGCAAAAATTAAGTGTTTTAACTACTTTGCCTGAGTTAAGCCACTCAGGGTTGTTTCCCTCTCTGCTCTGTGATTTGCCACTTCCTCGGATCAAACCTGTTGGCCTGGTCCCACGCTCCTCTCCAAGATCTTTGGGGCTGTCAAGATCCTGGCATCTGGGTTGGGAGGGAGCGATTCCTTTTCCCTGGGGCGATGGCCAAGGGACTGCCTGACCTTTTTATCAAGGACATACTTCTGGGACCACAACGTATTGAGGATGCAGCAGAGGGGAGCGAGGGAGTTTACACTTAGCACAGAGCTGGAAGCAGTGACCTGGTTTTATTCAGTTTGGGGAAGATACACTCGCAGAACAAGGAGGATTTATCTCATTGCCTGTTTTTCTGGAGCAGGAAAACGGTCGGAAGTCAGTCGGGTTTCCAGTTTCTAAGCACTGCCCCATGGAGAACCTGGTGACTTCTAAGGCATCAGCAATACTGCTGTTTCCAGGGTTGTTTGTCAAACTCAAAAAACTATGCAGCTAATCCCTGTGCCCACCTGATTAAGGAGCCTGCTGAGCCAGCAAAGAGAAAAGTAAAAAAGTTTCTCATGTTTTGTTATTTTCCTACATAAAATGGGGTCTGCTCCAAGTTGCCCAAAGAGCTGGAAGACCGGGACGAGTCTCCCGGCAGGAGCGCTACAGCGCACGTGAGGCGTCACAAACGCGGGAAGCACGAGCTGCTGCAAGAAATAAGAATGACAGTGACTACATATGTCCCAAAATAGCTGTTCTAGGATAACTACCCTAGGTGAGTAATATTTACGAGCTGTAAGTAAGCCAGTCCCAAAGGGAATTGCTTCCCCAGGTGTTATGGCTGTGTGCAGTCACACAACATTTCAAAATCAGCACGCGGGAACGGTGATGTCCCCACTCCCTGCCCTTCCACACGGCCACACGATGGACAGAGAGGCACCCGCGTGCCAGGTCACAGAGGAGAGGAACGTGTGCTTTGCCACACCATGGGTGGGACCTGTGTCACCAGACTGCAGTCAGAGGTGTCCCCACAAAACCTTGAAGGGTTTTTTGGAGCATGTGGCCCCCTAAATGATTCTTTCCTCCAGCTGCAGCACTGCACGGGTGTCTTTGCTTCTCCTCCCAGGCAGGGCTGCTGCTGAGCTGATGCCAGCTGTGCCTGGCCAGAGGGTATCCAGAGGAGGACGGTGGCTGCCATGCGGCACGGGCACCCTAAAAGTGACAGAGGGTCCCCGGAAGCCAGGTGGGAAAAAGAATAGCTGAGCCATGTCAAGTTTGAGGTTTTCTTAAAAATAAGTTGTAATGGAAAAGGAAGGGTTAAATGGATGGAGAACCACTAAGATAACCATGGATGTATTACAGGAAAAAGTAAAATTAATTCTGTAAGGTGCTGCCTTTATTCCATCACGAGTCTCGTCTTACAGCTGTTGTCTTTTCACTCCCTCATTTTCTCAAAGGCTCTGATTTCCATGTGAGGGTCTAGGGAGGGCTCATAAGCAATTAATTTCACATGGTAAAAGCACTTTCCTCTCAAGGTTGTAAAAGCACAAATTAGGCATAACACCCTTCTAAGGCACCTTTCTCAGGATTGAAGGAAGCAGGTGTTTAGTGTTACATTAATTTTAAACCCATAATTAGTGTAACTTGAATCCTGGACCTCTTCCAGTTTAATTCATTATATTCCTCCAAACAAGACTCCCCTGCTGACTTCATGTGAATGCAGCAGGCCAGGTCTGCAGCTACCCAAACCTCTGCTTACGCTGCTCAGGGTGCAGGAAATGAGGTGTCAGGGAGCTGCCATGCGGGTTTCTATACGGCCCCTGTAATTGAGGTGTGGCCAACACAGCCCGCACTCCAGCTGCCTGATGGCCATTAAAGTGATGTTGGTTTAAAAGAGAACTGCCTTGAGCAACCATTGGTTCTCTATGTATCTCATGATCTGAGATCATCAGAATCTTCCAAATAAGGTTTCTGCCGCATGCTTTCCTTGCTCTTGGGCTGGTGGACCCCCCTTTGGAGGATCTCCTTTGGACTGCCCAAGTTTGAGGGAGGATTTTTCGCTTCCTACTCTAACTGGTGCAACTGCTCCTGCCAGAATGAGAACTACAGCTGTTGGCAGGGAGGAGGTATTGCAAGAACCTTTCATTTTACCTGTTTTTGGGGGAAATAAAACACCAGGTTGAAGACTGGGTAAAGCATGATGGGCTATTATCACAAATGACACAAGGAATTGGTTTGGTTTGCCCTCTTGGAATTGGTATCACTGGGAAGTATTTTATGTCAGAAGATATGAAGTGCATTGGTTTGGTCTGGGATGAGGCAGGGAAGGGAATGGAAAAACCTGTACTTTGACTAGTTGTTGATAATCACAATGCTTCTGAAGCGACTGTTAATAAGCAATGCTAGCGACAAAGAGTGTTTTGCACGTTGTGTGTGTTTCCTCCATGGGAAGATGGGAGGAATTACAAGAGGGGGGCTCTGGAGGGGTGGTACCTGTGGCAGTGCCTTACAAGTTCACAGCCCAGTTAGGCAGCTGGTCCGTGCGGGTCAAACTTGTCCCTGTCTTTGCTCGAGTTATGGCTAAATATGAGCTGCCTGGTTTAACCATCGCTTTGTGCAACTGTTGTCTGACAGAATGTATCTGGGACACGAGCAGAGCTAGAGGGAGATGAAGGGGGGGAAGACTTTGCTTGTTTTAACCAGGGTTTGAACTTGGCCGAGTAATCAATTGATCAAAAAGACACAAAAATTCCGTCGTGCAAAAGCAGCTTCAGAGCTCACCCTCCTTCAGGAGAAAGCCAGAAGGTCAAGGTGAGGGGAAACAAAAGCCTGGGGGAGCATGGTGGAGGGAGATCATGGTGCCGGAACAGACGCAGAGTAGACAACATGAAGTACCACAACTTTCCAGGTATTTACTGAACTTGCTAAGGTATATGTTAGTCCTGTGTGAGCAATTAGTGCTGATTAGCAGTTCCCTCTACTGGCTGAGCTAATGAAGTTATTCCTTCAGTTCTATAGGTGCGTTTCTGATGTTGTGAGGGTGCAGTTAAGTTGAGCAACGTGGTATGAATTAACAAGGATGGCAATGCCACAGGGGTCCTGCGCAACAGATAATGAAAATGTGGTTTGCACTACTGCCATCAAACTCTTTTCTAGTAATAAAAAGAGCAGAGCAGCCACAGTCCCTTGTTCTAGGAGTGATTCTGACAGACATTTCTCTGAATGATTCAGAGCTGTTGCTGAAGATACTTCACATTGGGTTGGTTGCTGCATCATTTGCTGTGTGTATGTGTGTACATGCTGTTTGCTATGAGGCTTTGAGCAAGGACATAAATCTACCACTGTTTAAATTTGATAAAATATTATTTTAAGAGACTGCATTTTTTTTTAGATGGAACAAAACTTTTTTCTTCAAGGAACAATAAACCAGACTATTAAGTTATTTTCCATATCTCTTGGACAAAACGGAGATGTGGTGACTTACATATCATTAACAAGTTATGAGCTAACTGGCATAGACCTCTGAAGGCTTAAGCCACCCGGAAATAAGAAATTAAGTCAGGTTGTCAGTTCCCAGACATGTCTTCTTCTGTCCAAATGGCTCTTCTTGATGTGGTTCCTCAGGGAAGGAGAGCTCACTGCAAGGCTGCTGTCCATTCATGGGCTTAAACAACATCAGTTGGAGCCACAGCTCAAACAGTAATTCTACGAAAACGTGTTTTTGCAGACAAATGTGCTTTTCTTACCTTTCTTACCTTCCCCCAAAGTGTGGCCTGTGAATGAGAAGCCCTGGCTTCTGTTTACAGTTTTGCCATTAATTTGCCAGGTGCTTTTGGACACCTCCATCCGCTTCTGCTCTCTGTAACAGGGTTACTGTTAACTCACATGTTGTAAAAAGCTTTACAAATAGACAGAAAGGAGACTAGGAAACTGTTAAGCAGTTGGTTTAACTTCCATGGGACCTGGCTCAGGTGGCCAAAGGTTTTCCATGAGGAGATTCCTGTGGGTTTCTGTGCAGACCTCTCCCACCACTCATCGCCATCCAGCCAGGAGACGGGTCCAAGGCAAAACGGCTGCCGCCGTCCTCCCGCCAGAGGAATCCTGCTCTGCGCTGGCCCAGGCTGCAAACTGAAATATGTGCTTCCCGTGCAGTGGCTTGAGCCCCTCAGGAAAGCTTCAGCTCTGTCCAAGTAATAACCAAACACAAGTGTCCTAGGCTAAGGCCAGGCTTACTGTGAGAACAGCTGGATGCTGCCAGAGAGAGCGGCGGCTGTGGGAGGTGAGGATGGCCAAGCTAAACAACCACTGTCTGGTCCCACGTCCTCCTCCTCCTCCTTGGGAGCAGCAGCCCTCCCACTGCTCGCCACGAGGCCAGGATCGGGGCACCCTGTTCGTTGGCCCCACTAGCCAAGGGGTGAGGGAGCCCTCCCACACCTGGCTCTGCCGAGGCTTCCAGCTTCAGCTTGCACATGCTGCGATGCTCAAGCGCTCCGGCTGCATGTACTATAAATCACTTTCGCTTTCGCCCTTGAACTGTGGGAATTTGCCTACAAAAAGCCTCATTAACCCCGGTTAAAAGGCATTTCGCTTGCTTGTGTTAAACAACCAGAAGCAGGCAGCCGAGTTGTGAGCTGAACACATTTCCTGCCTGAAAGTGAAACGTTTGGTGGTGTCATTGGAATTTTTTACTAACCTGTTAATAATAATGGTACAGATTTTTTTGCTGGGTTTTCGCCACTATGTTAACGTTTAATTTCTGTAAGGGTACGAAGTTTAATTTTAGGAAAGGTAAAGTGCCACACCACTTTAAAATATTTTTACTTAAGTTGTTGAGCGTTATTTATAGATGCATTATTTCACCATTACCAAATGAAATTACTTCAATTTTTACTAATAATAATATTAACCAACCAGGTAAAAATGGTAATAGAGCTGCAAAGGCAACCACTTCTCTACAAGTCCACGTCCCCTTTGTGGTCTGAGCTACCAACTCCTTTGTGGTAACGACCAGGTCACAGTGAGTTAATTACTCCCCAAGTAACTCCTGATTTACTGAAGCACAATGTTAAACCTACCCATCGTGTTATACGTTGAGCAATTTGAACTGCTAAAATATAACTTAAATGGGTTAGGAGTTTTCATTGTAGTGGAGAAAACAGACTAAATAGAGCAAGCACAGGCAGAAGTATGTTCTGGACGTGCATTTTCTTCCCAGCATGAACCCGTGCTGTATGTGTGTCAGTCACAGGGGAAATCTGGAAGTCGCCGAATGAAAACACAGAAATATTGGTACGCAAAGGGAGAAGAGCTAATAGTAGTCTCACCGCTGCCGGCATTTCACATGAAAAGTGCCACTACTCATGCTGTGAATGTGGCATGCTGTCCTTTGCCCTCTCCAGCCATTTCAACCAGTGAGTGTGTGTTTGGGGTAGATGGATGCATCAAACCTAGGCTAAAAGAAGCACTTTCCCTTAATTAAGCAATGCTTAAAATCAGTTGCTACTTGGGATTCGCTACTGAGTTACCTCCTAAGCTGTAAAAAGGGGTTTCAGCTCTTCAGGATGGGTCAGAGCTGGCTCTGGGATGCCGGCACTCGGAAAACATTGACAGGCACGCCGAGAGGCTCAGGAGGAAATACGCTGGGGGAAACAGCCTAGGAAAAGGGATTCACCAGCAGCACCACGGCAGAGGCAGGTTGGTTTTAAGCAGCGGTTTTCCATTTTTAGATCTGCAAGTATCTCATTTTAGCTTCCTGACAGTGGGCTGGGAGGCCCCTGAGCAGCAAACCCAGAGGTGGGCCAAGAGCCCACAAAGTCCGGCTGAAAGCCAGCGTGGGGTGATGCACTGGTGAGAGCCCTGGGGGGGTGTTCGGAGAGGTCCCTGCCCCACCCCGAGAACCTGTAGGGCCAGGGCTGGCAGGGTGATGGTTTGGGACTGGAAGCAGGAGGAGGGGGTAGGAGAGACCAGGCAAGTGGGAAGATGCTCGAACAGAAGGATGAGAGAAGAGGATTCAGTAAGAAACTCACATTGGATTTCAGACTGACGCATGCTGTCGATAAACCTGTGTGGTTCTGAGAGCAAAAGAATGAAAATTCATTCTGAAGACCCTAAAAAAAAATTAAAATAAATCTGTTGGAGAGAAGCTGTATTTAATTTTGTTATAATCTGCTGAATTGAGACATATTTCAAGTTGACTGAAGACTCCCGAGCATGGTTCACAGAGGAAACCTGATCACTTTTGGCAGAGGGAAGAAAAACTGTCTGTTAGAACTAAGTTCTCTCAGCTGGCACGTTTATCACCAGAGATCAATGAAAACCAGAGCATAAATAAAAGCAGATTTTGAAAATGAACGAATAGACATTCAGGCGCCAAAAATATATTTTTTTTTTCCTGGGTTTCTTCTTGTATTTTTCTGCCTGGGAGAAAATTAAATCGAAACATATTTTATTGACGAGCCTTATTTGCAAAACTGATGAACGAGTGGCTAATGCTGGATAGGTCTCAGATTTGCTACCCCATCAGACCTAGTAGTTTGTCCCACTAAACGTGGGTGCTTGAATGTGGCGTGACCTTCAAGGTGGGACACAAATGTTCTGCCTTAACAGGAAGCACATGACCCAGTTTTTAAACTGCACAGCAGAACTTAGAGAGGACTAAAATTACCAAGCAGTGTACTGATGATTTTAAAAAAGTTAACTGTGTTTTCCCAGGGTGATGTGCTACTTCTAAGGGAGAGTAAACAGTAAGTTTTTATTTAATAACAGGCCCTAGAAATGTACTTGGAAAATGGGCAAAGCTTCAGAGACACGGGAGGTCAGAATGCCCCACACAGACATAGCTATATTGCTCCCAGAATCTTATTAAATGTAGAAGCATCCTTGAGCAGTGTCCTCGTATGCATTTTCTCGTGTATCTTCCTTTCTTTAGATTCACATATACTGGAAGAGTTGAGCTTCTCTCCAGTGTCTGCCCCACCTGACCTCTCTCCTCTGTGCTCTCTTTCCCTGTATTAAATAGCCCAGCATTTTATTTCCATTCCCTTCAACATTATTGCCGTACGTCGTCCGTCTTCCATCTCTCTAACTGCTCCCAATTGGCTTTCCTCCCTGATTTTGATTCTGGACTCCTCTCTGCCTTCTCTTGTGCCTTCTCTGAGCACAGCCATCCCTGTCCTCACCAAAGGGGCCAGCCCCTCGAGCTGCTCCCCACTAGACGCTGCCATCTCCACTTTCTGAACAGCTAATGAAATTAACACCGTCAGGTTTTCTCTGATGCCACTTTTCCTGCTTTAATGGAGATTACTGAAAGCATGCACAAGGCTATTTTATTAACTGCTTTCACTAGCTGTCTTAAAGCACGTAGCTTTTCTACGATGCAGCTAAAAAGAAAAGACAAGGGCTAAGTCACCAGGGTGCTGAAGGCAGGACAGCACATGCAGATGGATACAACTGTGTGTTTCTCTATTTATTGTCCTCTGCATCTAGCATTCTATCTGTGCTGTAAACTCACCATCCTTCTCTTCCAGATTTGTGCTGAGTACAGTCCACACCCTTGACTGAGATCCCAAAGGTTCTCTGTAATTAAAGAAGAGTAAGTGTGGTTGAAATCTACCTGTTATCAACTCTTGTTAAAGCTGGAGTAAGACTTTAGTATAGAATTCAAAGACACAGGTAATTTATTCACTGCTTATTCCTGTGGGGTTTATATATAAATGCATGCTTTAGTATGAACAGTTTATAATCTAGGTAGGTTTGGATTTGAAAAGTAAGAAAAAAAATATGATCACTGTGGAGAGATAGACTCTGTTTCTGTAATATTCTGTATTTGGACTAGAGCCTGAACAACAGCTGCCTCCAGTAGATAGGTAAATCACTGTGCAGAGAAAAAAAAATTACAACAGTTGTGTGCCACATTTTTAATCGAAACTCCATAAACTCCAGAAAGGGATGGGAAATTCCAGTTCAGGAGTGCATGGTTGTGTGCCTTTAGCAAAAGAATATGAAGATATTATGTTCAAGATAACTTGAGGGAAAGCTGTGTAGTGCTCAACCCTCCTGGCTGTAAGAGTGAGAGGTCAGCAGGGCTGGTAGCAGAGGCCTGACAATCTATGAATTTTATCTTATTTTTTTTCAATTCTTTTTCTCCTGAGAACACTGACACTCTATTGAAGTCCTTAGATATTACTAGAATGGTGTAATGTAGGGGAAAAATGAGCTTGGATGGAATAAAGGCTTGATTCAGTCAAGTGTCATGATGGGAGAGAAGTCATATTTTTTCTGGTTGAAAGAATGAATCTTATCAAGCCTGTCTATTTAATTTCCCCATAATATTTGAAGCAGACTCCTAGTATTTAACGAGCTGCAGAACACAATGACAGCTATAATTTGGCTAATTAAAAGTGACAGGCAAGGATTCTTCCTCAAAGACAGGAAAAAAAACCCCACTCGTTTCTCTTAATAGTTGGTTGGCAAGTCTGGATTTTCTCATCAGCACGACCTGCAGAAGCACTTCTCTGGCCAGATCAACGCCTGGGCCCGTTTCCGAGGGCACATCCCGGCCGCGCGATGAAGTGTTGCGCAGAGAGCCGCGAGGCAGCGACGCGCCGACTGACTTTGCAGCCCGGAGCTGGGCAGTGGGATCACCTCAGGTACCAAGCGGTATTAAATCTACTGGAAGGCAACAAGTCTCCTCTAGTTAGTCAATACTGTTTGTCTACACCACTGCGGTTTTGCTGCTCTCGTTCACAGAATCACAGAATGTTAGGGATTGGAAGGGACCTCGAAAGATCATCAAGTCCAATCCCCCTGCCAGAGCAGGAACACCTCGATAATGCTACACAGGAATGTGTCCAGGCAGGTCTTGAATGTCTCCAGAGAAGGAGACTCCACAACAGTCCCTGGGCAGCCTGTGCCAGGGCTCCGTCACCCTCACTGAGAAGAAGTTTCTTCTCGAGTTTAAGCGGAACCTCTTATGTTCCAGTTTCAGCCCATTACCCCTTGTCCTATCATTGGTTGTCACCGAGAAGAGCCTGGCTCCATCCTCGTGACACTCACCCTTGATATATTTGTAAACATTAATGAGGTCACCCCTCAGCCTCCTCTTCTCCAAACTAAAGAGCCCCAGCTCCTTCAGTCTTTCCTCATAAGGGAGATGCTCCACTCCCTTCATCATCCCAGTTGCCCTGTGCTGGACTCTCTCCAGCAGTTCCCTGTCTTTCTTGAACTGAGGGGCCCAGAACTGGACACAGTATTCCAGATGGGGTCTCACCAGGGCGGAGTAGAGGGGAAGGAGAACCTCTCTCGACCTACTAACCACCCCCCTTCTAATACACCCCAGGATGCCATTGGCCTTCCTGGCCACAAGGGCACAGTGCTGGCTCATGGTCATCCTGCTGTCCACCAAGACTCCCAGGTCCCTTTCCCCTACACTACTCTCTAATAAGTCATTCCCCAACTTATACTGGAACCTGGGGTTGTTCCTACCCAGATGCAAGACTCTACACTTACCCATGTTATATTTCATTAAATTTTTCCCCGCCCAACTCTCCAGCTCGTTACGTGGGGCAGCAGGATTGGAGCAAGCCCGTGTGTGCACAGGCTCCAGTCAAACCATGTATGTCTCCTTTAGGTTTTTGCTGGACAGTTATTGTTAGGGCTAGCAGAAAAACATCAGCTTAATCCCACCACCTCTTCCTAGCCTGCCTTCCTTCCCTGCTTTCCTCCCCTGCCCTTCATTATCCACTTCTTAACATTCCCACTACCTATGCACTCTAATTTAAAACTAAGCTTAAAACTTGGTCAAAGTGGCTTTCTTTTTCTTCCTTCCTGTTTCAAGCTGTTACATCAGGGAAGGAAGACTCTCGTTTTGCTGAGCTAAGTCCAAGTTGGTAGCTACCAGTCTGAGCTGCGCTCGAGCCTCTGCAGCTCAAACCAGGTGCTTCACATTTCTCAGCGCCTCATCTTGCTCTCAGCGACACGACACATCAAAAAGCCCATCTGGCTTAGATGTACTGAGCTTCCTCATACTGCTTTTTGCAATTTGTTGTCAGATCTTATGACGGAAGGTTTTGTAGGGACATAAAATGCTTTTTTTTCTGGGTGCCACTTTTTTTTTTTTTCTGGGTGAAGGGCAATTTTGGTAGTCCCTTATGTTTACACCGCTCAATAACCAGTATAAAAACCAGAAACGCTGAGTGGTGGCTGCCACTTTGTGCTTAAAATGTGAACGAAAACCAGTGACAGGGTCCAAACAACTTTGTGATAGCATCCCACCCCTCTGTCCCGTGTATTTTTTTCACCCTTCATCTCCCTGGGATATACCCGTTACCTCTGCCCAACTGTTCTGTGAATGTTTTTCTCTGATGTCACTTTGTCCTGACCACTTCTCCTACTGGCCTTCCCGCATCGGTGAGTGTTCCTCTTCTCAACCAATTGCTCCTGAGTCCCGCTGGAGCACTGCTCTGGCAGATGAAAACAGTTATTGAGACAAGGATGCAGGAAGTTTTACTGTGCTCGTCGAAAGGGAATAGATGACTCTTGGAAGGGCAAGGCATTCCTAACCCATCCAAACCAAGTAACTCTGCTTCTTGCGGCTCTTTTGAGTAGAGCAGGATAACCAACCTGGGCGTTAGCACGCACAAATGTGGTATATATCCATGGTTTTCCGTTAATGTCTCTGAAAAGAGAGCACAAATAAAAATACTTAAAGTTCTCTGATCTTCCAGCATTACGGGTGGGCTGGGACTCAGGAAACACTCTGGATTTGCTTGGATTTAAGCAAAAAACATTGAGAATAGAGACTGAATAGTTCCAAGTATGTGTAATAGGGGATGAAGCCTCTGCCAAATCAATTGATAGTTTAAGTAAGCTCAAATGTGATATCTAATTACTATTATGTCAGTGATGCCTGCTTGGTGGTCTCTGCAAAAAAACCACGAGTTTTGAACTTGGGGAGATTTCCAGTGTACAGCTAGCAATAAGTCTAGAGCATAAAACACTGGCCCAAGCTGGCAGATTTCACGCTAGGCTTAGAAGACATCTTGGGTGTATTTCCAGTGTAGAAATTAGAAAATTAGAAATTAGAAAACATCTTGGGTGTATTTCCAGTGTAAGTTGGTCTAAGGAGCCTTAAGCACAATTCCAGCCAGGCGCTCGCTTTGCCCTAACGCAAAGTTTGTCTGGTGATGAGACAGTTCAAAGAGCAAACCAGAAAACTGACGGATACAAAAGTGAAATCAGCAATTTGGGGAAAAACTAAAAAAATCCAGTCACTTTTTGCTCACTCGGCTGCCTGAACCAATCTGCAATGAGATCAGGAAAACACCAGCAGCTGACACTGTTGTCCTGCACTTTTACACAGCTGAGGCACGTGGACATGTCAGACATGGAACCAGTGCTCATGCCGCTCTCCCAAACACTAGAAATTAGTTGGCAGCTTTTCTTGTCCTGTGTTTTCTTTTTAACCTTGCTCTCCTTCACAGCTTTTCCATCTTGTCTCCCCTGGTGTGGCTGAAAGTTGGCTGTTTTGCATTTTTCTTTTTTTTCAACTCTCTTCTCCGTAATTGCCTCCTGTAACGGATGCAGCCTGCTTTCCTGTCAGCTACTTTTCCCTCTAGTGAGGTCTGAGGTTTGAAAGGCTTTTCCCCTCCTTTGTGCTAAAGACAGCGTGAGGCTAGTGGGTAGCACTTTCCACCAAAAATATAGAATAAACAGTATCCAGAATTTGCTACTTTGATGGACTTTCCAGAAAGGAAGGAGGTCTGATATGTAAAATTATTATCCAAAGGATGGGGCAGGGTTTATTTCTTTCAGTGGTTCTTATTTTAACACCTATTGCTTGATGACACCTATGCTGGTCTCCTTTACAGGTTTCCTGGCATGGAAAGCTGCATCTATAAAAGCAAATAGTATCCAATAGACAGTGGGTGTATATGCAAGCTTCATTTGAGATGATACTCCCCATGTTCTGAGTTTGTCTCATTTATACAACGGCAATTTTGCACCCTCCTAGTCATGTAAATTGGGCTTTAAAGAAGTCACGAGTATAATTTGTAGCTAGGCTCAGGACACAAATCTCCTCCCACCGTCTGGAAATGTGTTATGAGGTTGCATTAGGTTTCAAAACAATTTACATGCAACTGGACAAAATTGTGTTGAAGCATCTATCGCAAGATTGAAAAATCCCCATGTTCTATTTCTGTTGGTGTCACGGTCAGCGGTAAGAAGGTAATGCTACTTTTCTGAAACCATCAAGAATTTCATCACGACTAATGCATGCCTACAAATCGTTTCAGCTTTGACAAAACAACAGTTTTCAATGCAAATTCATTTTTTGTTAGATGTTCTCATTGGTTCCAATCATCTTCCTGCCATTTTAAGCTCTTTTTTTTAAATATGGCTGCAGTGCGGCGAAATGGTTCTTCATGTTGACTGTTGGCAGGGTCAGGCAATGCAGATGAGGAATACAGAACTCTTGCTTCTGCTGCTCCCCTTACAATACAATTTGATAGAGGATTTATTGCAAATAATATTGTTTATGGAAAGCAATACCTTTCAGGTCTGACATCGTTCACTAATTCATACTGAAATGCAACGCAGGATGATTTTCAAAAGCTTTGGTTTTTTTTTTCTTTCTAAGACAAAAGTTCTGACTGCTCTGATGATCTTTAAAAGGGCAGGCACTGCTTAAGGATAAATCAGAGTATGTGAGTGTCTAAGAGCGCTGTCTCACATTGTCTCATTGGCACAGTTCCTGAAGTTGTATTTTTAATCTTCAGTTAATTGCACACTATGGACCGATTCTGCCGAGCTTCTCAGGCTAAAGCTTTGAGGTGGCCACAGGAGAGACAAGCCAGTGGGAAGCCAACTATTAGACCTTGCCTTATGGCCAACAAGTAAACCAGTACTATTCTGATGACGTTGCACAGCAGGGTGTGTATTCTTCAGTTTTTTCACCTGCAGGGTTCTTTTTTATTGCAAAAAAAATATATTTTGGCATAAGACAAAACAGAAGAACTGGCAGTGATAAAATGTACTTGGTATATAGGTCTGCAGTGGCAACAGGAGATGGTGGTTCAGTGTTTGGTTAAGCAAAGGCAATGAGATGGGGCTGTGTTTCTCACTTCCATCACTTAACACCCTCCTTTGCTCAATGTTTTCACAGTGCTTTCGCCCCCTCCCTGGGGAAATCTGCTTATGAATTAGTTCCATTTCACGGGAGACAGGAGAGAGTTAGTGCCACGGCCCCAGGCGGGCTGCACAACTCTCCTTTGCTTCCTTCACAGCTCGTGCTCCTCTGAGGCACCATCTCCACCTTGCCCTGCCCCACCAGGCCTACAGATTTTACCTCTCAGGCATCTTACAGGGCTTCCAAATAACTTGCCACTCCTGAGCATGATTCCAGTTTGCAGACTCTTCTTCCTTTATCTCTGTTCATTGCCTCTAGAAGATCCCTGCCTTTAGAAACTTTCTAATTTCCCAGTTCTTGTCCTCTCCAATTGCTCCCTCCTGCCATCACTCCTGAAGACAGAACTGCCAAAGAGACAACATCCACCAGTAAGAAATTCCTAAATCATGAGGCTTAACCATGTTTGTTTCAATTTCTACACCTTGAAAAAGAATGCAGTGATTTCCCACTGGTTCCCCCAGAGCAGGTTAAGATTAAGTAAACAATATTTGAAAAGCACTTTGCAGATGGCAAAAGAGTCCAAGCATTTCCAGAGATTTAGCGAGAGGAAACCTCTTGTTAAGCTGCACGTCTCAAATCTGTTTCCACAATTATTTTCTTTTTTTTCTCTTATGGTTGCAAGCTTACGTAGAAGGAAAAGAAGGGTTCACTTTTTTTGGCGCTCACGGTTTGAAATTCATCTCTCTGTCCCATCCCTTTGGCGTTTCTCTCATGTTCATTTCTGTGCTCTCTATGTGCTTAAAAAACATGAGCTCCTGGGACAACAGAATTGTTAAATTAGTCAGTGATGTTCAGAGGAATTGAGGGAGCTGGGAACCCCTCGGAATTCATTAAATGCTGGATTTAAGCTACATATCTAAGCTAGATGCATTTCAAAGTAGAAAGTATTTAAGCAGAATGTTCAGGACTGAAAAAAAGTGATTCCTGGAAAGCTTTAATACAAGGAAAGGAAGAGAAGGAAAGAAAGAATTGGGCAAAATTATCTTGCAATTGGCTTCTGACACTGCCTAGTAATTGAATTGGTAAACATTAAACTCTTGAGATGATTTAAAATGCAGGTACAGAACACCCTTTCCCAAGGAGCTGGAGTGCTTTTTTAGGGATCCTGCAAAAGGCTGCAACAGTAATTAATTTGATTTAACCGATTTTGCCACCATTCTTTCCGGGAGGTGATAAAGGTGGTTATCACAATAGATAAGAATGCTGCATTGTGGACCATGTGCTCATAACATTTTCCAATTTAAAACTTTTATCATCGGGGCTTTTTCATCATCTTCAGGCAAACTCAAAATATTACAGTTTGCTATTCTTTTAGCGTCTCAAAGTACACCAGGCATATTAAAACCGCGGAAAGCAGCATGCATCCCTGGCTAAGAGAGGATTTCTTAATTACTGTTTTATTATGGATCTTAATACTTTCTAGAGGCCACCGCACAAATACAGAGGAAGGCTCTGTCACGGCCAGAGGAGTTTATCACCAAAAGGGATGATTCAAGTGTAGCACAGAGGAAAAGGAAGTCCTCAAATTGGGGACCTGAGGCAAACACAGTCCTGAGCCTATGAGGTTTGGTACAGGCCACAGCAAAAAAACATCATTTGGGCTAAGAACAGATTTATTATGACTTTCAAAGGCCAACAAAAGGCACACAAACCTTATTGATATCCAGCCACAAGTAATTAAGGAAAAGGAGCAGTTGTGAATAAAATGATGCAGAGAGGAGAAAAAAAATAGGATAAATGCAAAAAAAAAAAAAGTAAATCTTGAATTGCTTAATTGAGAAGATGCTAAGAGGTTTTTTTTTACAGACAAATATTTAAATTTAATAATTGAAAACTAGCCTTTTGCCAATGATTTTTCAGTCAAGCTTTTTAGTTTTTTAGAGCCTCTAATACTTTCCAGGTTTGGGGGATAAAAAGGGTATTCCTCTTTCAAATATTGGTTGTTCTTTCAACACATGCTAGAGAACGCTAGGCATGACTAAACTACTATTTCAAGAGTTAATAGATGATTGTGGATGATAATTACATCCTGTTGAAAACATCCCTTGAGGTAGAGATGAAGTGGGGGAAGGGTGAAAAGCGGTAGTTTTTGACCCTTCACTTCAGCTGTTAAGGACAGCCTGTAACTGAGGACAGAATTAAAAAAAAAAAAAAGAATAAGGCTTTGGACTCGACCACATGAAACATCTTTCTCTGCTAAACAAAGCACAAGCATCATCACTTCTTAGCTGCAAGTTCAAGCCAAGCATGTGCTAGAGTGCCTCTGCTGGAGCGGGAATGAGGCAAGAGCCCACCGATACATTGAAGATGTCCTGTATCCTCTGCTTAGAAGTCACTCTTCTTGTGCAAAAGAAACACAGCTGCTGAGACCGGGCACTACCACCAAAATAACCAAACTACCCAACCAGAGGAGGGCCTTTTCCATAGGAGTTTGTGATGCCCCTGGGGGTGAGGCTGGAGAGCGGCTGAGCTGAGGGCAGTGATGTGCTCACAGCTCCGGGGACCCACGTCGGTGTTCAAGTGCCCAGAGATGCTTTAGGTAGTTTCTGTGCAAGGGTCACCTACTTCAGGTTTGCTCAGGATTGAAGATTTTGACACTAAACACTAAATTCGATGCCTTGGTCCTTTAAAAGCTACTGAAGTGGGGCTATTAATTTCAGCAGGAACAAGAGCTTATGTTCCTTTTTTATTTTTTTGGTTGTAGGAGGTATCCACTTAACTGATTCATTGAATTACTTCTTTTTTTCCAGAATGCATTCTGTGATGCTTTTCCTCATATACCACAGATTGCAAGCCATCCCACTTATATGCCATAAAGTCCTAATAAATACGTATCAGACTCACAGAGCTTCCACAAATGTCATTACTTCAAGGCAACCTACACATTCTACAAAAGTGGAAAGCCAGAAACGCCTCCGGTATGAAACACCTACTCATCAAGAGATTTCCAGTTCCTTGTTTTATTCCCAAGAGGTTGCCAAATGGAGAACTCCTGCTTTATAAGCAGGGAATCACACCTGAACTGAATTCTACACATCCTCAAAGAGCAAACAGAAAAACTTCTAAGGACAGATAATTTGAACTGTGGGCACCTCAATATAAATACAGATATTGTGGGAGAGTGCACGAAGAAAGTGAAGGTTGCTCCTTTCGATTTAGGTATTTCCACAACCTGCTTTAGAAAAACTGAATGGCAGTGTGTAACACCAGCTCTGATAAGCACTCTTGCATTGTTTTCAGGTTAATGCATGCAGTGGGTGAAAAAAAAAACCCACAACAAACCAGCAACAGCGTACCAAGGTGAGCTGAAGTTCAAGCATTTTTTGAACAGCGATGCTGTGCCCTGAACAAAACAAATTGTATGGGGCAGAAGAGAAATAAGCAGTAGCAGCTGACCATCTCACACCTCCAGTAGAACTGAGCTGTGCAGCTGAGGTGTCCACTTTACCACCACACCCTGTCTCATCCGTAGGCTCCTGACAGCAACTCCCACCCCAGAGGAAGATCTCTCCTTTTGTCCTTCAGCTGGGCTTGCTGGCAAAGACGTGCAGCATCCCGGTCTTGACAAATTGGCCATGGCAGTTCCTCTTCTGAGGGCTTCAATGGGATACAAGCCATGCCTGGCACAAGGGGGGTTCCCTGGCTGTAGGTGAGATGCTAAGCAAGGCTCAAGCTATGGAGAACGCCACGCTCTGAGCACCATCGGCGACTGCTTCGCACAGTGACGGCGAGAGCTGTGTCTAATTTGGGCAGCAGCAGATGGATCATTAAAGACAGAAAGAGACTGGCACTACCAGCAGAGCGAAGGGAGAACATGTTCCTTCTGCACCAGAAATCTCTCAAGTGACTCATGACTCTTCTGCAGCTCACGCTGGCTTCCCTTGGTCTTTGGGATTGTGCATATTTTAAAGGTCAGAATGTAGTGTTTCTTCCCTGCTACCTTTGAGTTCGTACTGGCGTGAGTTTTGCTCTGAAGAACATCCAGCGCGCATGACACCTCCTTATGGTTTGATCGTGTAGGTTGCTCTTCTCCTGCTCCTGGCCCGAGTGTAGAGATTACGAAATAATCTAGCCAATGAACCTCTCAGGGGAGTTTGATTCCTGGGTGCTCATTGCATACATAATTATCGTGTACATGACTAATATCAGGCAGGCCTGGTGCTTAGGCTCTTGCGTGCCTGAGCCACATCGCCGTTCCTCCCGCGAGCCCTCATTTCAGAACAGATTTCAATTAACTTTCATCAGATGTTTAAGGTGGCCTAAGCGTTTTCTTCTTTGTGTAGGTGTTTAAATTTCACTGCCCTACACTTAAGGATGTACTTCGCTGCTAACTAGAACACAGACAGGTTTGGGCATGTGCTCAAATGGTCTTCTGCCTATTGGTCTCACTTAAGTAGGACTTCCCATGACAGCAAAGCCTCAGCATTAGCTAAGATGTATGTGCAGACTGTCCACAGGCATGAATTCATGTGCTGCTCGTTGTGAAAGCACACTGTGACAGTTCACCTGTAACTCTCTGGAGTCACGGGCATTTCACCACTGTCCTTGCTGGAATATTAGAAAGCCTGAAGCCAACTGATGTTGAAAATCCCATTGCTTTCTTCCCTGAAACTGAATTGTGGTTTCCATCAGGTAGTAGCTTTCTGTGCAATTTTCAGTTCTGGGTACAATGTCTCCCAGTACTGCACAGCTCATACTGGCTTGAACTTGGCATGATCCAAACCAGTGCAGGCTGGGCTCTGCGATCGTGAAATTCCACAGAGAACTTCCATCAGCATCGGGGAAACTGCTGGCCAGAAGATCCAAAGGATAGGGGTATCTGAGTGCTGCTGTGTCCTTAACTCTCCTTAAATTCCTTCAATGACTTTTATTTATCATTTTACACAGAGAAAAGCAAACCAATACAGACTGCCCTGTGTACCACAGGCTGGAACACTGTGCAGGTAAGGAACTTGCTCCACTTGCACACAAGTTGAAATAGGCCCCCCTATCTCAGCAGCTTGGCAATGCTTCCATCTTTCATACATTTCTGAGCTGCGTCCGGCTGAAAATAGTAATAATTCACCTTTGACAGTTATGCAAAAGAAAAACGACGGCCTTAGTTAAGCTTCCCTTGCACAGTGAGATGAAATGTGCAGCCGTGTTTCATAACAGCACCTTTATTGCTAAGCTTGCCAGAGAGGCCTGGGCCAGGTGACCTTTGCAAATGAATAACCGGCAACTCCGACTTTAGAAATAGACTTTCACAATGAAGGTGAACCTGGGAACACACCCTCTGCCTACACTGAACTGATTTTGCAGTAACTTTAAATCCAAAACTCTGTTTAAACTATTTAAATGGTGCTTAAAATCGTATGTTTATTCCCGCTCGAGACACTACTTATTCAGGACTTCTGCATTTTTTTTAGTCATATTGAATATAAAGTCCTAAAAACACTTGTCTTCATGGAAAAATGTCATTTCTTAAACATATCTTTAATTTTCAAATATAAGTTTTTTCAACTCCTGCTGTAAAAGAAATTCAAAATCCGTCAAAGCAATAAGATTTTTTTTAAAAAATTAATAACAACCTGTTGATCTGCTGGGTTTTATTTTTAGCAAATTTCAGGTTGTCATGTTCTCAAGACTTTTTTCTTCCAGATCTCAGAGCTAAAAGGTAACTACCTCCTGTTTCATGAAAGGTAAGATTAAAAAAAAAAAAAAGGAAGAAAAAAATCAACTGTCATAAGATAAATGACAAATCATGGGTCAGCAAAATTGCTCCAAAGCTTTATCAGGGAACTTGTATTTTCTTCCAGGTTGTTTTTCATGTGACATTTGTTTGACATTGCCGGAAATGATTCCCTTTACACCTTGGGAGTTTGGCTGAGAGACATGACAATAGCCCGTATCACTGACAGCGAATTAAATGCATTTGCACACTTTGTATAAAGAGGCAGTTGATCTTCCTACAGTCTGGGAAAGGCAAGAAAGGAAGTTTTTTGTGTCCCTGTTTCCATTTCTTCTACCCTGTACTATGGGAATCCATGCAAAGATCCCCACTGAGCATTTGTTACAGCTTTTTGTAAAAGTGGAAACACTAATAGCAGAGACAGCAGCTGAGGAACATGAAAAACATATATATATATCTCCTGCTGCATATGAAATATATATATATGCTAGTCTAGATGAAATATAAATCCTACAGCCTCCCTGTTTTTTAAGTGGGCCACAGATTAACTTCATTCACATCCTAAAATCAGTTTTAGCAGATCCTTGGTATTGGTTAAGGAACACACAAATTGAGACTATGAAACTGGTTTTACATGTTGCTGAAATTAATGGAAAAATCTTTGCCTTGGTCAGAAGTCAATACTGAAAAAAAACAGGATAATTTTAAAAACAAAATAAATGCATGTGGATAGTGTTGAAGGTTTACTTTGGTAGTTCCTCCTTTAGCTTCAGCATTCTATCCAGTGTCCCAGGGTCATGCTTTTTATTCTTCTTAATGGCTTTCTCCCTTCGAAAAGCATTGCTGGAGAAGTTTTAGGCCTCTTGCTCCACGTGAGGCATGTCTGGCCCTCGACCTGGGGTGCAAAACTGGCCCCCTGCTACACGTCCCAGAGCAAGGGTGGAGGGCTCCCAAACACCGCCCTGTCTGCTCCTCCGCCTGTTCTGTGTCGCATCAGTTTATCTGGTTTTCAGTTTGGAGAATTACAGATACATTTTTCCCTCTAAGGCTCTATACTGTGTCAGTTTACCCTAACTCAGCATGACTATGGGCCCAATAGTCATTTAAGACCTATGCAAGCTATACCTTTTTTTTTAAGAAAATCACATTAAAAAAAACTCAAGGACAGCTGCCCTGGGCAAGTCAAATTTTACACCAGCCTCTCCTGTTGTGCTGGCTTGTCAGTGTTTGTGCCTATCCCCAGGGTGTCCTTCTTCCATTCACAGCCCTCAGTTTCACTTTCATTTCTCTTGGGCACTTGACTTTCGATTCTCTTTCTTGCTGACACCTCCCTCAGCTACTGAAATAGTGTTTTCATGCTATTCCTTTTTTTTTTTCCTTTTTCCTTTTTTTTTTTGTTCCTTTTCTGACTTCACATCTTTCAAATCTGTTTTTCTCAAGTATCATAGTTTAACCAATTAAGAAAGGGGAAATTAAGAATGGATGAATTAATCAGGTTCTTAAGCTTATTTGTGAAACTAAGTATCAGCTTGGGAACTATCACAAACAGGGATGGGCTCAAGTATTTTCTGGACTCCGCCTCAAGTATTTTCTGGACTCGGGGAGTGCACTTTCAACCATTACCCTCAGGCGTGTGCAATTTATCTAACCTTTGTGGATTTATGAATTTATTTTCTGTGCTCCCCCTACCCCAAATTGAATTCCTTTTTCACTCTCTGTGGTGTTACCTGTTTGGAACTATGCCATGTTTTATGTATTGTTAAAGTAGGAAATGTTATTTCTAAAGTTCAGATCACTTCTAACGTTCCGATTCTGCAAATTCTATTCAGACTAAGTATCTGTTCAATTTACTAAGCAGAAACCTGCCATGTTTCTGTGTTTCCACTATTGCAGCTTCACATATGCCCTGAGATAGTCACAGTAATTTTTCTTTGGAAAAAAAAAACCAACATAATGACAATATGACAAGAATTACTGTAATTCTAGAATTAATACTACATAATGACAATGTAAGAAAATATTATCCTGGGGTATTATGATAGCGGCTTTGTCTGGTAACTTTAGGGATCTGGAACAATTCACAGATCCAGTCAGGCCCTAACCAGCAAAGGGCATAAAACAGAAGAGGATAAAATGGGTTTGTGAGACTTCTTGCATCTATTCTTCACCTTCCCCATCCTGAAGCCAGCAAAGAACTGATGATGGTCTGGGATGAAAGGGTAGGACTTGACCCATTTCCCACTCCCCACTCCCTGATGCCACATGTCCTGGAAGAGGCTATGAGGACAGTGACAGTGCTGCCGTGATGCTAATGAAGAAGAAGAGCTTCAGAGAGTCAGGTTCAAGTCCATTTGTGTTACTAGAAGAGGGTCGAGGAGCAATTAGGAACATATAAACCTAACATATGCTACCTACGAGTCACTCATTGTAATAAAATACATATGCTCGCCGCATATATATAAAAATGCGGGATATGGTTTAGTCTGTAACCAGTACTCAGGACTGCTCTGTGACAAATCTGAGCGATGCGTACGAGATTATTATAATCGGCATGACATTTGCTTAGTTTTTTAATAAGCAGGCTCTTTAATTGTAGCACAATCGACTTCTGGACAGATAGATAAGGGGAAGTTAGCACTGGCAATTCATACTTTGTTGCTGTAAGCAGTTCAGGGATGCTGCTTTGCATAATTGTAATTAAAATACATTTTATTCCTCACTCTATTGTTCTGCAAGCCATGGGTTTGATTCTGTTTTCAAATATACCATCTGTATGCGAATGCGTGGTACCCAAAGCCAGGAGCATTGCAACTTTCTGATTACTCGGAGTACTGCTTAATCTTATAATTGTAGGCTCTTCGTTGTCTAGATGGCTACAGCTGGGAAGAGAACAGGAGGAATGACAATGAAGCAAGCCGGCTATTTCAAGATGGACTATCCCTAAGCCATTTTGTCATATTTTTCTGTAATATTCCTTGTATTTCCCTACTATAAAACAGCCTGGTAGAAAGCCACATGATACTGTAAGGAGGTTGTAGGAAGTTAGATGTTGGTCTCTTCTCACAAGTTACAACCCAGAGGACAAGAGGAAATGGACTCAAGTTGTGCCAGGGGAAGTTTAGGTAAGATATGAGGAGAAACTTCTACAATTAAACAGTTATCAGACTGGAACAGGCTGCCATGGGAAGTCGCTGAATCACTATCACAGAATCACAGAATGTTAGAGGTTGGAAGGTACCTCAAAGATCATCTAGTCCAACCCTCTTGCCAGAGCAGGACCACCTACAGCAGAGCGCACAGGAAGGCGTCCAGGCGGGTTTTGAATGTCTCCAGAGAAGGAGATTCCACAACCTCCCTGGGCAGCCTGTGCCAGGGCTTTGTCACCCTCACAAGGAAAAAGTTTCTTCTCATATTTTTATGGAACCTCCTATGTTCCAGCTTGTACCCATTGCCCCTTGTCCTGTCAGTGGACATCACTGAGAAGAGCCTGGCTCCATCCTCCTGACACTCCCACTTGACTTATTTATAAACATCAATGAGGTCACCCCTCAGCCTTCTCTTCTCCAAGCTAAAGAGACCCAGGTCCTTCAGCCTTTCCTCGTAAGGGAGATGTTCCACTCCCGTAATCATCTTTGTGGCTCTATCCATGGTTTAAAAGCTGTCTAGACACAGTGCTCAGGGACAGTTTAGAAGTGGACCTGGTAGAGTTTGGTAATGGTCGGACTTGATGACCTTGAAGTCTTTTCCAACCATAACGATGCTATGAATAGTAATTTAAAAATCAGACATCTTACAATAGTTCCAACTGCGTTAGAAATGTCAAAGCTGGCAGCAGCCATGTTTCTGTAATGAGCATTATTCCATGGGCATGGTACAGCTTTGGGCCCGGGCCTGTCAGTCTGGGTAAAGCCACACGGCTCCGCACACCAGAGCCGACTCATCCGTCAACTCGCAGCCTTATCTCGGGAAAATCTTTTAGCTGGGAGACAGGCGGGCTTGTTCCTCGGCTGTGCTCTTCTCCTCTTGCATGCCTAACTCAATCCATGAGGCAAACGTGGGGCCGAGGCAGCAGCCAGGCCCTTCACACCGACCTGCTGGGGCCGGGGGCACGACTGCGTGCCCCGTGGCCACACTACGGCCCAG
This sequence comes from Trogon surrucura, assembly GCA_020746105.1. Taxonomy (NCBI): domain Eukaryota; kingdom Metazoa; phylum Chordata; class Aves; order Trogoniformes; family Trogonidae; genus Trogon; species Trogon surrucura. The sequence goes on along the minus strand of CM036619.1, from coordinate 95,814,834 downwards.
CTCAGCCCCGCGGGCCGGGGTCAAACACAGCCGCTTTCCTCGCTGAAAGAGACAGGCCCCAGCCCGGGAACTGAGGGCTGCGTCGCCTTCAGGAGCGCACGGCCGCTACTCGCGAACGGCAGGGAGGACGCGGCCCTGGCCCCGGGCCTGCCTGGGGGCAACAGAGTGAGGTGCGGCGCCCTCCCGGAGCAGGCAGCTCTCCACCCATTCACCGTTCGGGCGCCGGCGCCAGCCGTGCGCGGAGCCGAGCGAAAGCGGGACCCAAGCCGCCGCCACCCGCCCAGGCTCAGGCGGGGCAGCCGCCGCAGGCCTCGGCCTACCGGGCGGCGGGCGCCGCGAGCGCGCTGACGTCGGCGGCGCCGATAGGCGGAGAGGCGCGCTCGGCCCGCCCCCTGGTGGCCGCTCCTCCCCCTCCTCCGGCTCGGGCTCAGTCCGCGCCGGCCGCGTCCGCGAGCGCCAACGGCCGCCTACCGGGTGCGCGCGCGCGCGGTGAGGCAGGCGGCGGCGGCGTGTGCGTGCGGGGGAGGGGGAGCCGCTGCGGGCGCCGCAGACGCCGCCTCGAGCGAGGCCCGCCCTTCCCCCACCCTCCCTCCCGCCCACTCCCCACGCGCGCACCCGCCGGGACCGTTGCCCCTGCGCGCGCCGCCTCTCCCGCGCCGGCAGGGCCGCGGCAGCATGAGCGGCTCCCCCTGAGCGCCCCCCCCCCACCCCGTCCCTGCCCGCGCCGCCCCCACCCCGCGCCGCCGGGCCGGGGCCCCGTCGGATGCTCGCGTTCCCCCCGCGCCGAGGATGCTGAAGATGAAGCTGCCCCTGAAGCAGACGAGCCACAAGGCGGCGGCGGCGGTGGAAGAGGCGGCGGCAGCCGCCGCGGGGCTGGGGCTGAAGGAGCCCGGCGGTGCCCTGGACTGTCACCTCCAGCTGCAGCAGGTGCCCCGGGCGCCGGCCCGCGGGGGCGCCGCCGCCGCCGCGGGGAGGGGGTGCGGGCTGGAAAGGCCGAGCCAGCTGCACGGCTTGGGGCCGGGGCCTGGGCCTGGGCCTGGCCCGCCGCCGCCCCCCACCGCCGCGCTCACCGCGCCGGGCGGCGGCGGCGGCCCTGGTCCGGCGGCGGCCCGCACCGACAAGGAGACCGTGTACGAGTGGTTCGGGCTGGTGCTGGGCTCGGCGCAGCGGCTGGAGTTCATGGTGGGGCTGCTGGACCTGTGCAACCCGCTGGAGCTGCGGTTCCTGGGCTCCTGCCTGGAGGACCTGGCCCGCAAGGACTACCACTGCCTCCGCGACTCGGAGGCGAAGGCAAACGGGCTCAGCGACCCCGGGCAGCTCGGCGACTTCCGTGACCCGGCCGTGCGCTCCAAGCTCATCGTCTACCTGGCCCTGCTGGGCTCCGAGAACCGCGAGGCCGCCGGTCGCCTCCACCGCCTCCTGCCCCAGGTGGACTCCATCCTGCAGAGCTGCCCAGCGCGGCGGCCCCAAGCGGGCGCTGCCGAGGAGGAGGAGGGAGGCGAGGAGGACGACGTGGTGGTGGTGATGGACGGAGCTGGAGAAAACGGGCAGGCCGGCCTCCCTGCCGCCCAGGGCCTGGGCTTCGGCGCGCAGGAGGAGCTGCTCTTGCTCTTCACTATGGCCTCGCTGCACCCGGCCTTTTCCTTCCACCAGCGGGTCACCCTGCGGGAGCACCTGGAGCGGCTGCGGAGGGCCTTATGTGGGGACCAGGAAGAGGAGGGCTTCGGCCGCCACCAAGCCCAGGTAACACCGCGTTCCGCTGCGCCATCTCGTCAGGCGGTTTCTTCCTCCTCCCTTCACCCCCCTCCCAATTTTCTAGCAGAAGAGGCCGCATGCCTTTTCCCGAAGCCCTTCACTGGGATGTAGCCCTTCCTGTCTTGCCTCGTTGCTCGTCCTGGCCCGTCCCCATCTATACGTGTCGTGTGTCCCCCCGGCCCCGGCCACCCCCGTAAGCTGCTGGAGGGTGCAGGATACTGCTGTGGCTACCTCATATGCTGTAGGCCACTGAAGAAGTTGTATGATGGAGAAGTGCAAGCGAGAGCTTGACTAAACTTGTAAAAATAATAATGTGAGATGGAAACCATGCGGCCTAAGAGAGCGTTCTCAAGGGGCTTAAAACAATACAACGTGTTGAAATAATTTTTAACGGAACCTGCTTCCCCCCCCTACAATGAGATTTGGACTTGGACTTGGCAAGGATCAGGGCAGCAGTCGGGGATCGGCAGCTTTGAGGCCAGTTCTCTGAAAAGCCACGTTTGCTAAGGTGGCTTAAGATGTTTGGGAAGGGGTGATAATCGTTCTACTAAAGCAGAAAATTAAAATGTCACAACTGGAGCTTCTATTCAGAGAAAAGCTGATTTTCTGGGTGGCTGTCAGGAAGTAGCAAAGCACATCTTGAAAGCAGATGTGCCACTTGTTGCTCAAAGGTGGCTGTTGCTGAGAACGAAGGCTTTCAGTGAGTGACACGAGCATTCTCCGGCGCAGCAGCTATGTTTGAACTGAGGTTTTCCCACAGTGCTGTTCATGGCTGCCCTCTTGACAAGCGTTGGCTTTAAAATCTGCCCCATATTTAGGCAACCAAGCCATCATCCTGGAGCTCTGCAGGTTTTGGTCTATAGATGGCCTCTCATGCAAAGGGGAAGAAAGGGCTGGAAGATAGGTGTTTATAATGCTGTTCAACTGAACACATCAGGTTTTTGTTGGGTGCTTAACAGAGAAAGGTACAAAACAGCAAGGGCTGTGTTTTTTTTTGTATTTTGTCTCTAAGTTTACTTTGCAGTGCTATGCAGTTCAGCCACTCCTAGAAAACTGTTTCACGTGGCCTGCCATACGAAAGGAACGGCTCCTTTTTCTGTTTGGTAAAGACAGGACATACTCTTGTGGAGTACTTGGAGGAGACAGGGATGAATTTCTAAGCCTTCAAATACGTTAAGTAAAGGCTTGTATCATTTTAAGGCCAAAGCACATTTGGCAGGTCATAAACTAGTGGGTAGATGTTACGGTACTGAAATCGTAATGAATTCATAGCGTAAGTTCAAAAAGTGTTTATTTTGGCTCATTGACCTGCATCGAGTCTGACTCAAAAAATGGATTCTGGAAGTCCATCGTTTTGGGGAGAAGATCAAGTTGCAGGAAGTGGTAAGACTGGACACTGTTCTTTCTGGATTTAAAGCTCTAATAACTGGAAACATACTTCCTGCCTGAAATTGGCTCATCATTTGTAGCTGCTCAGTGCGTCCCACCAAATGCATTAGGAGATCAGGCTCTCATGAACTACTGGAATTGAAGTCTGTTTTGTGCAGCGTTCTGGCTTCAGCATAAAAACAGCCTTCCAAGTTGTGGTTTTGTTTATTCAGGCAACGCTGAGAGATCCGAGTCAGTTTGGCTGAACATGCACATCACATATTCCCTACTCCACACAAGACTGAAAGAGCATCCCTTCTGCAGGCTTTCCCCGTCTTAATGGTTAATTTGTAGATAGAGCAGAGCCTCTTCTGGGGAATAATGGCTGACAGGAAACAGAGGGATTGATGGGGTTTTGCTCAGTATTTTCAGTTCACGTTTGAGGAGTCAGTGGGACCCTTGCAGATACTGGAGGAAATGGAATTAGTAGCACGGCTAAAGGCTTCCCTGGCAAAATGCAGCTCTAACTGTTAAATTGGCCCTGATTTAAAGTCCTATCAGGTATCCGCCTGACTTCTTTAACCTCTGAAATTCCAGTGCCTTCAGGGCTCTGTGAACTAAACCGGCTCATGCAGACCTCTGAATTTTGTTTCGGCCGGCCTGGGGGCAGAAGGGCTGGGCTCCCTCCTCGGTTCCGAGCCGCTCCCTGGCCGTGTCCCCCCTCGGCACAGCAGCCGTCCTTCCCTCCCGTGGGACGGGGGGTGCCCGGCGGCCTGCCAGCCCCGCGGCGGGCACGGCCCCGAGCAGGCGGTTCCCGGCACGTTTTGCGAAGGCCGCACCTGGGAGAACGACTTGAACTTTCTCCTCCCCCGCTCAGTAGGGACAGCCAGGTCCCGCGAGGGCGGGAGGACCGATAAGGGGCAGGGCGGGGCGACACGGGGACCCGAAGAGCGCCGGGACGGCCCGGAGAACGGGCGAGGGGGTGACCTCTCGCTTTGTTCGCGGGGAGGACGGATCGGTCCTGGCGCCTCCCCGCCCCGTGAGGGCGCAGCGCCCCCGTCTCCCTCCGCCCTTTCCCCCGCCGCGCCGGTGGAGGCGAAAGGGCCGCTCGCCGCCGAGCCGCTCCGCCGGCCCCCTCCCCGGGCAGCGATGCGGTGACTAATGGTCCCCGCCGCTTCCCGCCCCCGTTCAAGATGGCGGCGGCGGAGCCTGCGCTCCTGGTCACGTGCCCGCAGGGCGGTTTCCTCTCCCTCCCGCGGCGGGGGGAAGGGGGTGGGGGGTGGGGCGCCGCCCTCCGTTGCATAACGGGGAGGGGCGACAGCGGAGGGGCCCCGCGCTCACGGGCGCCCAATGGGAGGGCGGCGAGCCGGCGCGTGCTGCCCGCTGCTGCGGACCCGGAGCGCCCCGCCGGGCGGTGTCCCGGGGGACCCCTCCCTGGCCCCGGGAACGCCCCGGCCCCGGGTAACCCGGCCCCGGGCAGTCCACAGCCCTTCTCCCGAAGCGGGAAAGCCGAGGGCGTGGGAAGACCCCCGGCGTCTTTGCAGAAGCGCGGCCTGTCCTCGGGACGGCTGCGAGGTGGCGGGTGTGTCGAGCAGGTGAACGGCGAGAGAAGTTTTGTGCTGCTGGCTCAGCTCGGCTCTCCCCTTTTGTAACGCTCCCGTGTTTTCTTCGTGTTTTCTCAGCTCACGTCTTCTGGGGAGCGTGAAGGTGGCAGGGGAGCTGCTGTTCACGCGGCCCGTGAAATCACGTGTACTTAGGGCAAGCAGCCGTGGTGTGGAATCCACCCATGGAGGCGATGGGGTCCAGACCTGGAATTGAACTGGGTAGTTTATTTATCAGGCTCAGACGCTGAATACCGTAGGGCGAGGACTGTGTGGTTGCATGGGGCATATCTAACCAAATGGCTTGGTTTGAGCTTTCGAGGAGCTGTAGCCTTTAGCTGTAATGAGCAGCAGAATTTGAGAGGTTCACCTACAAAGAATGTGTGGGTGATTTACTAGGACATAAAGCAATTTGCTTTTTCCCGTGGTTTGGATTCGTAGACTTGTAGAATGGTTTGAGTTGGAAGGGACTTAAAAGACCATTTAGTTCCAAGCCCCCTGCCACGGGCAGGGACACCTCCCACCAGACCAGGTTGCTCAAAGCCCCATCCAACCTGGCCTGGGACACTTCTGGGGAGGAGCCTTCCACAGCTTCCTTGGGCAACCTGTTCCAGTGTCTCACCACCCACATAGTAAAGAACTTCTTAATACCTAATCTAAGTCTACTCTGCTCTAGTTTAAAACCATTACTACTGATCATGTTTCCTGGATAGGATCTGTGCTGTCTGATGGGTTTGAGCTCACACTACAGTTGCTCGTTGGCAAAGGGGTGGTAGGATTGCTGCTCTTTTTGATCTCTTAATGTTCCTTTAAGAACTAAATATGTCTTACTGAAATTTTAACAAATTAAACTGGAAATGGTGGATAAATTCAAAAGTCGTAGGAGATACGACTGTTGGAGTGGCATGGGCAGAAGTAGGATTGCCTTATTATTGCATAAACTTAGTTTATTTAAGAAAGTGCTCCAAAATACTTCTTTTTACTTAAGATAGAAACATTTGCAGATTTTTAAACGAAGGTGTAGTTTGTAATAGCACCTTTTGGAGAGGAAAGTCATTGGTACGTTAAGCTGTGCAGAATATGAACTTAAATTTAGAGTTGAAGTATAAGAATACATGACCAACACTTAAATCTGTAGTCATAAAATAAGCATTAATGTGCAAAGAGTCTGCCGATACTACTGTATATGTTGGCTTACGTAACCGAATACGTAGCTTAATTCTTGTGTTGATTACATTTGTTTAATAAGTACCTTAGTATCGAAGCGGTTTGACTGTATTGCTTATCTTGCTCCATCCCATCCAAGATCCGAGATCAGAATGGTGAAATGCTGCAGGAGGTCTGAATGTGTACTAACATAAAAAATGTGGCTTGCGTTACACACTGGAACATTTAATCAGGGGTACTTGACTGTAATAGAACTGAGGTTCTGTTGAAATAAGCAATCTAGAGATAATAGTTTGCTAAAGAGTATTGTAATTAGCTGGCTGGAGGATTCTTTTCAGAGTCTCTACTTACAAACAAACAAAGAGAAGGTTTCTATTTAAAGAGTATTTTTCTTAGTAGGCTTCTATTTTTAGGATATTTTGTCTGCAAATTAGAAGAGTGCTTTTATAATTGATCTTCAGTGACTTGCAGCAGAACAAGGTAGTAGAACTTATTTTAGAATCTTAAGAGCTCTCTGTGGGAACAAAAATACAGGCAATCCAATTCTGAAGCTACAGCATATTCTTTATTCTCAACTCTACGACACTGAAAAGAGAAGTGTGTCTTCAGAGTCTGATTTAAATAAGAGACAGAAAGATAAAAAATGCCATTTTACTCGTGGCAGAGATCTTTTGAATGGTGGTACACTCTAGGAAAATACAAAAGTTATGTAAGTTTTTTGAAACCGAGATGAAAAATACGCTGGTTCCCTTAGTGAACCCAGCACTCTTGTCTCTGAACAGCAGCTTATCTGACCCCAAACATGAGTTAAGGATTTCCAGAAACATTGCTGGCAGTCTTCTGAAAAGGAAGTCATAACTAGACAAAAGACATTGCCTAAAATGAAAGACTTCTGTCTGAGTGTGCGTGCTAATGCTCCAGGGTGTAAGTGCGGAGTAAAAACTTTCACTGCTCTCAGTTGTTATTTAGTTCTAAATATGAGGTGTTTGGACAAGACAAGTTTGTAGCCATGCCCATTCCCTTTCTACCAGGATTAATTAGCCTCTCACTGTTTTCCATGCCAGTTTTTTTTGTCTAACATACTAAATGAGCACTGAGGGTGTTGAAAATACACCCGTGACTTCCTAATGCTTGCGCTTTGTTTTTAAGCTGTGGTCGGTTTTCAGTGTTGCCCAATGTTGACTTATTTGTAGATAACAGATTCTCACTGGGCTTGGAGTACTAAGGACTCAATTCTTTCTACAGGGCTGTAGAAAAGGGTGCAGATAGCAGCTAGAAGATGACTGTATCTGTGAAATCACTGAAATTGTACAATTCCATCTACTTAAATCTCTGTCATCTCGTTCACTTGCCAATATCGGTGTCTAGCCATAGCTGCCCTAGAAGACACTACACTTGATTCACCATTAACTATAATTAATACTAAATGTCTGCTTTTCCTCCAAGACTCAGAGAATTTCTATAGTATCCTCCAAGTCTAAGGGTTTATGCTTTCAGAGGCAGAAGCTTTCAGAGTACAAACAGAGATCTCGATGGAAACTGCATTCCTTCCTGAGTTTCTTGCCTTTCCTCAACCTCTTAATCTTGCCCTTTTTGGGAGGAGAGCGTAATAATACTTTGAATAATAAAAGGAGATTTAATGCCTTGAGGGGGAAGTGTCTTAAGAGTGAGATAAGAACATGACAGAGATGTTTTCTGTTATTTGGAATTGCTGCACAGGAAAAAATACTTTTAAACTATGCTGCCTAGACCTCTGGAGTTCAAGGACTGGCCAGAATAAAATATTACTCTCTGTTGGTAGTTAAAAGTAGTAATGATGGCATTGTCTCTTCATAGTACTAATTGTAGGTCAGTGAACCACTCTAACCAGCAAACATTTTTTAAATCATTCTCTCACTCTAGGCCATTATGAGAGTAATTTTTTGTATTAGACTGAACTAATGCATTCAAGTAATTTTCTTCTTACTCATTCTGCAGACAATTGTAACAGTACTGAAGATATACAAAGTTGTTGGATGAGCAACCCACTGGTGATACTATAACATGTGAACTGTTGCATCGCTGATTTTACCTGGTTTTAGCTTGAAGTTCTCTACTTTGTCATGGGCTAGCTAGGTTGGACTGAAACCATATTTTGCATCCAGTTAAAAGCTCAGATGCAGGTGAGACTTAGAGGAAGAGTGTGCTGTGCTTTTAGCAAACACGAGGTGCGGTGTTCTCCCAGCATAGTAAATCATTGTTTTAGCTGACGTGCCTGGTGCTTGAACTGTAATTGCCACAGGCCTTGATAGCTGAAATTGTTGATCGCAAAATGTGATTAATGCTGGGAAGAGGTTGGTATGCCCTTTGTCTCTACATTGCTGTGATTTCACAGTGCTACATGTTAGTCAATAGGTGATTGCTGAAGCTGTCATATGGTATGCTTTTCTGCCCTCATAGTGTTTTGTTGCTGCCTATTATGGTTGAACTCTTAAAATAGTTTCACTAAACAAATACGCCTTAAAGTACTCTTGGGCAACTGTGCATTCTCTCTATGCAGTCCAGCTTACTAGATCTGGGTTAACAGAGCAGTTGCACGTTATCTATTTGATCCACATGTTCCGCCATTCAGACTTTAATTTTGCATACTACAGAATTTTGTATCTGTTCGTAGAACTGCAAAATGTGACTGAAGTTGGCTGGGACCTCTGGAGGTCATCTTGTCCACCACTTCCCCTTCCCAGGTGGGGCCACCTACAGCTGGTTGCCCAGGACCACATCCAGACAGCTCTTGAATGTCTCCAAGCATGGAGATTCCAGAGCCTCTCTGCGCAACCTCTGCCAGTGCTCAATCACCCTCACAGTAAAAAAGTGTTTCCTGATTTTCAGAGGGAATCTCCTGTGTTTTGGTTTGTGTCCGTTGGCTCTGCTCCTGTCACTGGGCATCACTGAGCCTGGCTCCACCCTCAACACACTTTCCCTTCAAATGTGTATATATACATTTTTATATGTATAGGTCCTTTTCTGCTGAGCTTGTGTAGTGCCTGTAGTTACTTCTCCCTGGGTGCAGGACCTTTGCTCTCCCGTGGTGAATTTCCTGACGTTCCTGTCAGCTCATTTCTCCAACCTGCGCTTGTATGTTGAAATAAGCATTGTTGTTCTGGAGGTTGATTCTGCATGTGAAAAGATAGGTTAACAGGTAAGCATTTTAGTTGTTTCTTGGCCAAGGCCAAAAGAGAGATCATGCGGTAGCTATTTGTGGTCTTAGATCTTGAGGTTGTTCTTAGTCTTGCAGGACAGCTCTCTGCAGCTCAGATCAATCGGATGGGGCTTGTTTAGAGCTTGCAAACTGTAGTGTAACTTAGCAGCAGTGTCCAAGGTGGTAGTTGATGCATGTGCTGGATTTCCAGTTAAGTGTAAGATGGCATGAATGTTCTAGTCCTGTGTCCAAGCAATAGCAAGAATTAGGCGATAGGACACAGAGAGACTTGCACAGAGTCTTGAGTAAGCCTTGTCTTTGCTGCTGTTGTCGAGACAGGGTTCAGCAGTGCCCAGGTACGTGTGCAGTTCCTGCTGATTGTTGCTGCCCTTAAGTGATGTTTAGCCTTTGTGCTCATGTGGCTACATATCTGTGTATCACAGCTGTGAGGCGATAAAGGTGGTAGCTTGTAAGGATTGTTTTAAACAAGTCATAGCCTTGGACTTGTAACTGGCACCACATCTATTAATGATTATTCTGACATCACACGGATTTCTCAAAGGTACAGATGCTGTAGCTGATAACGTACAATCATGAGTTAGACCCTGATTATTCCAAGATGCCTTCTTTTATCTGGTTTACTTTGCCAGTTCCCACTTTACATGAATGAATGAGCTGTGCCAGCTTACATCTGCACAGCCTGCAAGGCTAAGTAGTGCTGTCCCTAACAGCGCATTTACTGAAGTCTTGCAGAAAAAGAAGCTTTCATATTTGGGCATGTAGAACTAATCAAGCTGTCCAGCTGCTGTAAGCAGGTTTCCCTTGTTAGTGCTCATCAGAGCTGATGCATGAATAGTTCTTTTATGAGAATGCAGTGCAAACATCAGAAGACTTGCGTGCATCAATCACTTACTCATGATGGTTAGGAGGCTATCCAGTAACAGATTTCATTACATGTTGCCAAACCAATGCCAACATGATATTTTTTGATCAGCCGGCTACGTTAATAGAAGGCAGAGTTTGGACATCTGTCATGTGTAGACTAGCTGACATTTTCTCAGCTCACATATGTTAGTTATACAGAGCAACATCCTTCTGAGCAGGATGGCTCTGCACTTTAGACATTTGGTGCTTATCTTTACAGTCCTGAGAAATATCTCAAGTGATAGGCGTGTTTTTTAATATGGTACTTGCTTTCAACTATATGAGGAGAGATGTCTCAGATACAAAACTCTGGTCTAGATTGTGAGAGCAGACAATTTTTAGAGGGGTCTCTTAGCGTGTTTCACTTTCAAGGAGAAATGTAGTTAATCCTCTAGCATGTCGCAAAGATCTGTGCGATTATCAAATTAATTATCTGGCAACTGGTTTGGGGCCACCCACATTTCTTTCTTGGCTGTATTTTAATCATTAGCAGCAGCGCTCTGAGCTGCAGTGGATCCTTGCATGTGAAAGCTTTACAGTGACAAAGATTTATGCAAGAGTTGACCTTGTGCTTTTATGTGTTGTGTGAGTACATTTTATCCATTGACAGATGACGACTAGCACAATTAGTGCTATACACCATGACCACGGACACAAACTCCTCGGTGGTGCACCCAGTTTTAAAGGACTTGTGTTCGTGGTGTGACCAGGGCCAGGCAGCAACCCGCGATGTCGCCTGCAATGGTCACTGACCCTCCAGACTGCTTGGACTTTCCAGTCATGTGCTTGCTAGAGTTGTCCCCTCTGACGATACCACTTGTATCTTAGTCACTTGTGTTTGATGTAGGGCTGTGACAGTAGTTCACTAAATGTGAAGAGCTGCAGTGCAGGTTAAGATAGGATCTGGGGCTGGCACAGAAACAACCCATGGAGGCGCTAAGCCATAAGGTACAGCCGTGGCTGCCCTGGATTACCCTCCTGTCTACTGTGAAAGCCATCAGTAACAGAATACATGCAACTTTCCAGGTGAAAAGTTTTTCAAATGAATGAATTATGAATTTTTTTTTGCAGTTAATGTATAAAATCATTGATATCAGGACTTCTTGAAATACGGGTTTGAGCTATGTAATATTTTGCAATTTAGAGTGAAGCTTCAAATGTGGATGTAGTTCACCTGGTACAGAATACTAACATGGATAGTAAAGCAACCATTCCAGAATAATTCTCTGCAAAAATGTTTGAACACTGTTACAAAGATTGTTTATATGCTAGGTGAGAAACAGGTTTCTAGTCTTAGGAGGTATAGCAGCAATATTTAATGCTTTTTTGAGCTGAACAGGATACGTCTTTGAATATATTTCCACACCTCTCTTCTGAGAACTGTTCACAGTTTCTTTGACATTTTAATGAGCAATTATTTATTAGAGTAGACTATGATTTATTTTTTCATTAATCAAAACAAATAGCCTGACTTTGACTGCAAAAGGAAGTATGACTTAAAATTTGTGATTAGTTTTCAATCCATTTGTGAATATTGAAAAAAAGCAATTGTGCAAGTCTCAGTTTGTTCCTTAAAATGAATGAAGCACTACCTTCAGCTCTTACACTGATGATTTCAGAGGTGGGAAAAGACACCTTAGGAAAGTAAAACAAATTAAACGGTTCAAGAGTCTCTCTCAGAGTTAATCCAAATATCTGTTGTCTTCTGTATGCAGCATGGAAGAAAGATATCGGAGCTTTTTTGGGAGAAGCATTTGGCTGTAGTTTAAGGAAGACCTTACCTCTACTGGAGAATTGACTTTGATTTACACTAGAAATCTTGGTTCAGTTATTTGATTTCATGTCAAGAAAATGTTCGCTCTCGTAACAAAGTATGTGCTAAACTTGGTAGCTTATGCAGTTTGGGCACAGCCAGTTAATCATGGTGGTAGTGTTTTTTAAGGACAGTTTTGAATGAATCACAGTTTTAACAGGGTAACTAATGCTCAGATGCCAGCAGTTTTCTAAATAATGCATGACCTGGAGTTAACACATAAAAAGTGGAGTTTGGGTATATCCACAGCTGTTATGAAATGTCTGACAAATCAGTATCAATGGGAACGTTGAAGAGATCTGAAAGTGGCTCTCTCCAGAGCACGCTTGTGGGTTGTTGTTTTTATTTTTTTTTAAATTAAACTAAACTTGAAAATTTGCTAAAGCTATTAAAATGCAATCACATTGATATACAGCTATTTTCCTTTTTTATTTCAAGTCTGACATTGTGCTCATAGCTTCTTAGATGTTTGAAGCATGAAATACTGTTTTGATCAGTTAAGTTTGCTGAGATTGTTTAGTGAGTGACTAGGGCCTGGTGTGAGTTTTATCTTGAGGAAACAAAGCATGCTCTATATTTTAAATTGCTTTAAAACCTGAAATTACTGATACTCAGTGTAGAACACAAACCGTACACTGATTTAGATCGAAGATCTAAAATGTCATTCAGTTCCTCAAACGGTCTGTAGTGTGTTCTGAAGGCACATTCACTTGCTAATGGTGTACTGCTGCTGAAGTGAAGGATGAAAATTAAATTAACAGTATGACCAGGACAGGCTTGATACCTCTATACTTGCCAAGTCCTAAGTTAATTGAATGTATAGTTACGAGTTGCACAGTTTGTACCCACGCTATATATGATGTTAAACTGGTTTAGTGAGGTGCAGCCAGCTTTAGCTGGTACCTGTGTCAGATCTGAAATTCACTGAAGAATTCACAAACTGCAGGGTGATTCTGGTGCCTTTTGTTACCTCAGTGCTTTCTCATTCTGCCTGGTTTGGAGTGTTGTGGTAGTTTTGGGGTCCTCTGTGTCAGACAAGGTGACTAGTCTTGGCTGCTGGTTTGACCCATCATGTTGCACAAGTCTTTCAAGAAAAAAAATGAGTTAACATATATTTCCAGAATCTTATGCGTCCTATATTCACAAGTAAGAGTGATGTCTGAAGATCTACATTTTTCGTCTACCCATCTTTTATGAAGGTCTTTCAGTGGAGCCGTGTTCTTCATAGAACCATAGAGTGTGTTGGGTTGGAAGGGATCTTTAAAGGTCATTTAGTTCAGCCCCCCTGCAGTGAGCAGGGACATCTTTAGCTGGATCAGGTTGCTCAGAGCCTCATCCAGCCTGACCTTGAATGTCTCCAGGGATGGGGCCTCCACCACCTCTCTGGGCAACCTGGGCCAGTGTCTCACCTCCCTCATAGTAAAGAACTTCTGCCTAACACCTGACCTAAATCTACCCTGGTCTACTTTAAAACCAGTGCCCTTCATCCTCTCACTACACACCCTTGTGAACAGTCCCTCTCCAGCTTTCCTGTAGCCCCTTCAGGTACTGGAAGGCTGTCGGAGCCTTCTCTTCTCCAGGCTGAGCAACCCCAACTCCTTGAGCCTGTCCTTGTAGGAGAAGTGCTCCAGCCCTCTGATCATCTTTGTGGCCTCCTCTGGACACTCTCCCAACAGGTCCATGTCCTTTTTGTGTTGGGGACTCCAGAGCTGGATGCAATACTCCAGGTGAGGTCTCACCAGAGCAGAGCAGAGGGGCGGAGTCACCTCTCTTGACCTGCTGGCCGTGCTTCTTCTGATGCAGCCCAGGATGCGATTGGCCTTTTGGGCTGCGAGCGCACATTGTTGGCTCATGTCCAGCTTTTTGTCCACCAGCGTCCCCAAGTCCTTTTCCACGGGGCCGCTCACTATCACCTCATCCCCCAGCCTGTATTGATAGTGAGGATTGCCCCGACCCAGGTGCAGGACCTTGCACTTGGCCTTATTGAACTTCATGAGGTTCGCATGGGTCCACTTCTCCAGTTTACCCAGGTCCCCCTGCAGACTTGCTGAGCGTGCACTTGATCCCACTGTCTGTACCATTGATAAAGATATTAAACAGCGCTGGCCCCAGCACGGAGCCCTGAGGGACACCGCGTCATCCTTAATGAGAGGAACAGACTTTGAACTTTCAAAATACATTACTCCAAAAAGTATCCGTTTTCTCCCAGGAATTCTGTTTTATAGAGTATAGATATATCTATACCTTCTGGTTTTCTTGCAGACCAGTTGCTAAGTATTCATGGTGCATTCAATGTCCACTATTTAACTTGGTGCTTTTGAAAGGCTTCCCAAGAAACCTGCCTTCTGTTTTAGCTTCCAATGTTTAATAAAAAGTAGAATTGCATTGTGATGCTAAACAGAGAACCACTTTCTTTCCCCCTCTGCAGTGCTGTCACTACGCCCAGTATCGTATTTGCATGTTGCTGGCATTTAGGCATTTGCTAAGCTCATGTGTTTACTACTTGTTTGACATAAATAGAAGTGCCTTGCTTAAAATAGATTAATCTGGAAACTTGCTAGTAACTTCCATTATTTGCTAATTCTTTGTGGATGTATCTTTTTAACACAACGTTGTTTCCTTGAAATGTGGAATTATACCGGTCAATTAGCAAAACTAGTTGCATCTAAAGTCATTGGACTTCTTAAAGCATTTCTTTTGCTTAGGTGGTTTTTTTTAAACATGACCTGATCGTTGAAGAACATGCAAATTGATACATTAATGTTTTATCCTAACTTGGGAAAATTTTTATAGGCTCTTGTTACCCTAGGGAAACCACCTGAAGTCCATGCCCATCTAATTCTTTTCTCCAATGTATCATTGTTAGCTTTCTTTATTCTTACTTCTCTTGTCCATGTTATCTGTCTTGATTTGTCCTGTTCTATCCCTCCTTATGCAATTTATTAAAACGATAGTAATTCTCGACATATAATTTTGAAGTCTGCATGCAAATATGGGAGGAAATAAGCTTTAATTTTGTCCATTTCTCTATGGAAGGAGAGGGTGTTGATGGCAACCGGTTGAGTTCTGCATGTTTAGTTAGTAAGAAGTGTGTGGATTTAGCTCTTGGGACCATGTCCTGATAGATGGTCCAAACAGTTATTCATGATTTCCTATGTAGAAAAGACCACAGGATGAAGATACAAGACATGAATATAATGGAGGAAAATATGTTAGTGTGTAGTGAGTAGATGACTTCACAAGTTAGTAATTGAAAGAGGTCATACTAACGGTAAATTAGCACTGAAGTTCCGAGCTAATGATCTTAAATTGTCCAGCTTGAGATACCTTAAAGGCACATGATCTGTCCCTCGCCCCGTTCTGCTTTTAAAATAGGTCAGTGAAACATTGGAGGTTTTAGCTCAAATAAAGAACTGAAATGGCTAATGACCACCTTTTTGCTGCTGTTAGGAACTTCAAGTTTTTCCTCCTGTAGAATACCAAATAAAGAACTTTCTGGTTTTGTTTTTGTTTTATTTCTGCTGTTTAGAGCAAGTTTTGGTAATACGTGTTCTATTAAGACATTTCTTTTTTTTTTTCCCCTCTCAATTTAGAATGACTTTTCCCATAGTGACTGCATGTCAAGCAATGAGACCAGTTTGCTAGAACGAACCACAGCACCTCACGAGGGAGTACCGATGGCTTCCCATAGACCTCAGCGAGAAGGTATGTTGTCTGAGGTTTCATTTGAGGAGTACTTTAAGGTTTTTTTTTAACAGTAAACTCTTCTGGAGTTACAGAAATCTTGCATCTGTCTTACTGTTCTTCTGATTGAGAAACTGCAGTGATTGGTAAGTGTAATAGCTTCTCTGCTGCCTGCTTGGTCTTTTCTTTAGCAGCGAACAAGAATGACAGCTTGTTATAATAATTAGTACTGACTGCACGCATGAGAATTGATTGCAAATGGACTTCATCCTGAAAGAAAAGGTGGAATTTTGGAGAAAACAACAACAAAAAATTAGTGTGCTTGTATTGACGGTGTTTAGATTTTTTTTTTTTTTAAGCAAAACCAAACATGAAGGTACTGTGAAGCTGTAGATATCTTCTGGTACTTGTTTCAGTTGTGTTTGATTAGTCTTAAAAAACAAACAAAGGAAAAACGCACGCAGAAATAGTTTAGAGAAGTGAGAGGTTTTCCCCAGGAGTCAGTCATCTCTTGGCTCTGTTGAGGAGAACAAGAACAAGGCTTCAGAACATATGCAGAACTCTCTTGTGCAATTGCCAGCACAGGTTTTTATCTTTGAAAAAAATGAGCGTCATTGAAAACAGATTTATTCTTACCCTTTATTCTCCAGCAAGGTTAGTGAATCACTTGTCTTCTCAAAATCAGCCTGTGCTATCCTGCAGATAGTGAAGAACCGGCAATCTGGGAAAACTGTTGCTATTCCCTCATCTTCATAAATATCCTTTTGTCTCTACTGTGGAGATTTAATTACACTTTGAAGGCAGACAATTTGAGAGTTCTAATTCCTTGCAAAAAAAACCACAGAGAAAGATTATGGCAGATTGCAGACAACAAACCTGTTTCAAATCCTTTTACAAAGTTCCAAGTGTTCATATCCACAGATTTGAAACAGAAGGGACACTCTTTAGCAGTGCTCTCGAATTAAATAACAGAAGCACAGAAAAGCTGAATAATTGAATCTAGCGAAGAGCTTAAATATTTCCCAGCATTTGTATTACAATAGGTAGGAACTACAGTGAAGGATGAGGATGGTTTTGTGATATTTGCTGTACAGCTGGGTGATAGAGAAATCTCCTTACTGAATTAGAAATAGTGCTGATAATAAAGCATGAGTTTTATTCTCAGCTGTGATGAATATGATTGTTAGAAATCTTATACTTAGAGCATAAGCAATGCCATGTATACGTGCTTGACTTAACCGTTCTGAATGCATGCCTTGTGTCCAGAATAGATGTAGAGATGTAACACGCCTCACTGGGTTGTATATTCAAACGTTTCTTCTTCATCTAACCTTTTAGAATATCTAAAATGTGATTGTGGAAACGGAATTTTAAAGTGGTCTCTTGGAACTGTGGAACTAAAGCTGTGCAGCAGCAAAACTGTAATTACCTGTTGTGTCACTTATTAAAACGAGGTGTGCAACAGCAACAAAAAGTAGTTAAGAAAGTTTAAGGTACTACACTGTGTAATAAAATTTCTTTATACTTGAGGACAAATATATTTAGCATCAAGAACATTCAATAGTTTAAAATAAACACCGTGTCATTAGAAAAGAAGCTTGTCTGTGAATGTTAATGATAGTTTCCATAATAATGTGTGCTAAATGTATGTATGTAGTGAAATGCAACTTAAACCACAGAGAATCAACTTTTTAATTAACTTATGAACATCAGCTCAACTGATGGTATTAGTTTCAACATTGAACGTTAAGAAACATTGCTGCCTTAAAACTCGTGTTATGCCATATTCTTTTTTTCTATCAGTGCTTTTACCTGTATGAGACACGTACAAATTAAGGTTGCTAAACATTTGGCTTTTCATGGTACATGTTACTGTCTGGCATCCTTCACTCACCTTAGATTTCTTTCCTTTGTAATGGTTAATCTTCATTAACTGATAAAAATGACCTAATCATCTAGCACTTGAACTCCCAGGTAGAGTGTTAGAACCAGCGTACACCAGCACACTCAGTGTTTGCCAGTCTTTCTACTAACAGATTGAAAGCTGTAACACTAGCACTAAGCTTATGTATGCTGGTTTATTATTCCTCTAAGGAAATTGCCGATACTTAGAAATGGCAGGTGTTATGGGGATGATACCTTAGGTGTGACTTTAACAAAATTCATTAGGGATGTTTAAGGTAGATGAAATAGTAGCTAGCTAATCTCCAAGAGTAAGCTTTGAAACATACACTTGTAGGAGGCTGATTTGTTTAATTACTTTTTTATTGTTATGAGTAGTTCCCAATATGTCCTATGTAAACATGCAGTTAAAACACCACCCACCTCTCCCCAAAACATAAAAAGTTTCAAAAGCACTGAAAGGAAGCATTGTTGGTGTAGTACTGGTCAAACTGTTCTCTAAATAAATCACATGGAAAGATGTGTTCATGCATGTAAAGGAATAAAATTCTGTTGAATTCTTAGACCAGCATAGCAGGGAAAGTAAAAAGCCCATCTCGTCTACATAAGGATTTTTGTACAGAGTATTAGCTGGACAGTGTTACGTGCCCTCAAGAACAACTCCAGGCCATGAAAGCCATGTGGTGCTGCTGCTTACCAGGTGGCAGCCAGAACTTGCCTATTCCTGCATACATTAGTCTATGGAGAAGGGATGTTAAAGCAGCAAGTACTTGACGTGCCTTTTCTCCAGTTCAACTGAATGATGTTCTTTACGCTGTGATTGTAGCAGCCTTCTGCTTCCTCTCCTCGTTTTCTGTTTGCTAACGCTCATTTCTGTCTCCTTCAGGCCTCCCCCAAGTGTTTCCTTCCACCTAAGTGCCTTTCAGAAATGTGGTTCTTCTGCCTTAGTTTGCTCTCGTTACTACTTGATGTTTCAGAAACGTGAACGTGGAAGGCGCTGTCGCTGGTTTTGTTCCACGCTTGTTACTTCTTGGAGTGAAGATGCCATTTGACTTCCTTTTATTGTCCTTTCACTTGCAGTGGTTAGATTGTTGCATTTATGTGACTTTCAGTGTAAATAAATTCTTGAGTAATGCAGATTCCCATGGTCTCCAGTGAAGGGGTTGTGGTCAGGCCAGAGAAACAGTTTGGAGGGAACAAGGGTTCACCTGCCCCCTGCAGTTTGTTGTAGTAAAATAGCATCTGAGAAAGAGTCTGGGGGGGATGAGTGGGTGAGTAAATAGCATTCTGTGATTCTCAGAGTGGCTAGGTAAGTAGATATATTTACAAGCTGTAATTTTTGCGTGTACGATAAAGTGTTTTTCTTTCAGCTGTACACATTGAGAAGATAACCCTGAAAGGAGTACCAAGAAAAAGGGCTGACAAACATTTGGAGTACACATTCAAAGTAAGAAAATAACCTCTGAAATATTAAAGCAGTTGTCTTCGTGATATCTATATGTAAATATATATACAGCTTGTTTCAAATACTTGCTCAGAAGGCAATTTTGAATTACATTAGGGTCTTCAGAGATTTTTGGAATTATCCAATAGTTCTCTTGGATTCCGTGTGCAGATTAGATATTTTATGTAATTGCGGGCGTAAGGTAGGAAGGTGTAAAATGCCACCTATAGCCAGGTGTGTGGCATCACTTCAGGAGACCTGGCTTTTGCTAATTTGGGGTAAGCACTGCCAACAATTCTGAAGTGAATTGACTGTTTGCTCAGGTGGCATAGGACCCAGTCCTCGTGTCTGCAGCTTGGAGTCATACGGTCATCTTAAATCTCCTTCATCAAAGTTTGCCGTAAGAGGATGGCTTCTGTGGATTTTGACCAAACTGGGGGGTGGTTGGTTGGTTTGTTACGGTAAAAACAAGTTAAAAATGTCAACAAACTTGAAGGCCTACCTAGTATAGTCTTAATGTATTATAATAGCGAGAGGCAACATATCAAACAATTATGTGAGTGGATTTTAGGCAAAACTGAAACACAGCTTCTTACTGCTTTGGAAGAGAAGCTTTCAATATTGAGGTCTAATATTAAAGACTGTAGGTGTTAAATAATAGCTGCCAAGGCTCTTGGTGGTGATTTTTGAATTGAATGAAAGTAGTAACACTCTTAGTGAGGACTGATTAACATTATGAGTCATTTGGCCATTAGACGTAAGTCTGATAGTATTCCGAATTTGAAAGCAGAGTTAAATTTTACATTTTGTCCCCAAACAATGTTTAAGATCAAACATTTTAACTGGCCTTTTGACATGGGTCATTCCTCTTTGAAGAAGCAAACTTAAAAAAAATTCTATTTTTTGCTGAAAACTGATGCATTCATCCTGAAGTTTGATGATGGGTTCTTTAAATGGATGTGAATTAGAGTTTTGACTTTTCTGGTATTACTAGAAGTTTAAAATTAGATTTCAGTTGACAAGTATACTATTTCTGGTTTTGAAGTAAGGTGGTGGCAATGGGTACCTTGTTGTTGATCATATCTGAAGGTGAAATTAGCAAAAAATTCTGCAGACTTCTCTTGCTGAAGCCAATAATACAGAAGTCTTAAAGGTTATCTTGCCCAGGTATTTCAACCTTGTCATAGCTCTTTTGTCCAAATAATCTGTGAACTGAGTACTAGGTACAAAAGAGTAGATAGGAGAGGTTTGTACGAATGCCTGCATGGGTTATTAGTATTTGAAGTCACAAAACTATTTTGAAAATCCAGCACGTAGATGGATTTGACAGCGGTTTTGAATTTCTTTGTTAAAGGGGTAATGTGGAGATATTCTGGCAAGTATTTGAGTAAGCTTGAAACTCCTCCACCTGAGTTCTTGTAGGAAAGAGTTTCCTCTCCTCATCTGTGCAGGTATATACTGTGCTCCTCACTGCAGATTGTTTGGATGACCAAGTAGTGAGGTGGGTCGAGAACTGGTTGAAGGGAAGAAGCCAGAGGGTTGTGGTCAATGGGGCCGAGTCTGGCTGGATGCCTGTGTCTAGTGGGGTCCCTCAGGGGTCAGTGCTTGGGCCGGTGCTGTTTAATATATTCATCAATGATCTGGATGAGGGATTAGAGAATGTTGTCAGCAAGTTTGCTGATGATACGAAGTTGGGGGGAGTGGTTGACACACCAGAAGGCTGTGCAGCCATTCAGAGAGACCTGGACAGGCTGGAGGGCTGGGCGGGGAGAAATCTGATGAAGTTTAATAAGGGCAAGTGTAGAGTTTTGCACTTGGGAAAAAATAACCCCATGTGCCAATATAGGTTGGGGACTGCCCTGCTGGAGAGCAGTGCAGGGGAAAGGGACCTGGGGGTTCTAGTGGACAGCAGGATGACCATGAGCCAGCAGTGTGCCCTCGTGGCCAAGAAGGCCAATGGCATCCTGGGGTGTATTAGAAGGGGAGTAGCAAGTAGGTCAAGAGAGGTCCTCCTGCCCCTCTACTCTGCCCTGGTGAGGCCGCATCTGGAATATTGTGTCCAGTTCTGGGCCCCTCAGTTCAAGAAGGACAGGGAGCTGCTTGAGAGAGTCCAGCGTAGAGCCACAAAGATGGTGAAGGGAGTGGAGCATCTCCTTATGAGGAAAGGCTGAAGGAGCTGGATCTCTTTAGCTTGGAGAAGAGGAGGCTGAGGGGTGACCTCATCAATGTTTATAAATATGTCAAGGGGGAATGTCAGGAGGATGGAGCCAGGCTCTTTTCAGCGGCGTCCACTGACAGGACAAGGGGCAATGGGTGGAAGCTGGAACACAGGAGGTTCCAGAAAAATATGAGGAAAAACTTTTTCACTGTGAGGGTGACTGAGCACTGGAACAGGCTGCCTAGGGAGGTTGTGGAATCTCCATCTCTTGAGACATTCAAAACCCGCCTGGACGCGTTCCTGTGCGCTCTAGTGTAGGTGATCCTGCTCTGGCAGGGGGGTTGGACTAGATGATCTTTGAGGTCCCTTCCAACCTTTAACATTCTGTGATTCTGTGATCATTTTGTGCTTGCCCAGACACTGCTTTTTTACGGTTATAAACAGCAATTACAGTCATGGCTCCCAACAGAGGCCGCCAAGAGTAGCTGGCATTTCTGGGGACTGTGTTGAAGGCAGCTGATGGTTGATATTACTCTATCAATTCTTGGGACTAAATGAATGTTAATAATTGCCATGTCTGCTCCTATTACACAGAATCTTCCCATGCACGTAATGGGAATCAGAAGGCCTGACATGGCAGCACTCATCTAACCAAGCTTACTTCTTTTTGTTTCTCAAAGTGTGCATGTGAAGATGCTGGTTTACTACTTGCATGTTGTGTCAGAACAGTAAGCTACTGAAGTTTCTATACATACCAGCATATGCCAAAATGCTGTCTGATTCCTGAGTAACTTCTTTAGTAACCTGCAGTACTTTTTATGAAGAGTACCCTACAACTTCGATATGAGCCTGTAGGATTCAAGCCTGAGACAGATGAAATTATTTTTTAGGTAATAGAAACAAAGAGATTTTATTTTTTCTGACTCATGATAATAGCCCTGGGAGCTCAGCCAGAATGTCTGACCTACAGTCCTTTTCTCTGGTACTTGTATTTGGCAATTAATGATGTCTGTTTGATACAAGTCCTGTAATTAGAGCCTTCTGCCTGGCTTCTTTCTGAGTCAGTAATCTTCAGGGACTTCATTGCGTTCACCTGAATTTGTTCATACTACCTTCAGCCACAAATAACATGAAGGTGATCTGAAAATGTACTCTCAAAATCAGTATACTTTGAAAAAGGACACCATTGTCCCTGTTTTGCCTGGTGTTTGCTTACCTGCAAGTGTTAACTCTTATGCTAAGATTGTCAGATACGTGGAAATGTAAAGATGTAAAAATGTAAAGAAACTTTCCTCATTTTCTTTTCCTTCCTTACTAGGTAACTTGGTCTGATCTTTCGGTAACGTGTGTAACTAAAACACACCAGGAGCTTCAGGAATTCCTGCTAAAAGTATGTATTGAAATAGAAAAGTAGTGTTTATGTGTCAGGTTGGTAACTTCAAAAGTAGTCTAGAAGACCTGTGATTTCTGGAGTGTAATTACAGAAACAAAAGCATGCTGCTAGATTTTTGTGCTTCACAACTGTATGAACCATTTAAGTCACGTATATTGTGGAGTGGCTTGTCAGATGAAGCAGGTCAACAGAACGTTTGGGGAGTTTCCCAGGAGAAGATAGAATATAGAACATTTGTCTCACCTGAAATTGCTCTTGTAGTTTTAAAGTACCGTAAAACTACTAGAAGAGTGTTTAATATTCCCCACAGAGTTAATGTATAGGTACAAGCACTGCTCATTTGTTTATTGGTGTCCCTGTTAGAATGACCTTAAAGAGTATAATTTGTTGGCTTTAATTAATGTGGCAGAGCCACGAGTGTAACAGTTCTTAATTTTGCTGTTGTATTCTTTGATAGAACAAAGGCAGGTGTATTCACTGTTACAGGAAATTCAGTTTAAGGAAAATCTAGCAACTATTTGTGTGTGTGTGTGTGTGTTTTTAAAAAATACAAGTTTTCTAAGTTGTTTTCCACCGCCGGCCCCAAGCAGGGAATGCATTTGAGTGAGTAGGTCTCATGTAGACCCCGTGACTGTGGTGACCTTCAACTGTGTGTTTCATTGCCAGTGTCTAATATTTTGGGTTCCACCTATTCTGGGAAATTCTGTATTTATACTCCTCAAAACCAGAAAGATCTGGGTTTAACATGTTTTGATGACATCTGGTGTTCTCACCGGCAGTTGTTAATTGCAAGTGGAAAGCCAGTTACTGTACAAAGGTCACTGTCCTGTTCACCGTTTCAATTATTGACTTTGTGTTTTCCAGCATTGTAGAAATGGAGCAGTGAGTATTCACTGCTGCTTTAATTTAGTTGAAATATTTAGTTCCAAGAGATCCCAGAGTCTAGTTATAGATGGGGTGTCCTACAACATGGAGAACATGCATCTGCCACTGAAAAAAACCTTAGAAGCAGAACTGTCATACAGGACCCCATGCAGCTCTGGGATGAGTGTTCCACTGCGTGCCTCCTGCTCTCCCACCTGTAAAGACGAAAACCAGTTTGTGAAATGGACCTTCTAGTACCTACTTGCTGCTGGGAGGAGGAGGAGACAGGAAAACACACGGAATCCAAAATGTTTTAGAGCTGTCCGGCTTGGCACGTCTTTAGATGTACGGGGTTCTGTGTGCTGGCTTGACTGTCCAGCAACAGTCTGGGTACGTAGAAGATGGCAGGACAAAAGGAGGAGGATAACCACGGGCTGCTAGGAGCTTGCTTAGGTGTTGTGTGGAGAGTGTGCACAGCTGAAAACTGTATTTGATTTGTATTGGTTTGACAGCTGTAAGTAGAGAAGCAAGAGAAAAATTAAATGAAGCAGGATAACACTTATACCTTGCTTTAAAAACCATTGTAGAAGTATTAATGCTGTCCAGTTCACATGTGCATGCGTTTTGGATTTTTGTTGCGTGGCATCGTTAAGTAATATGCTCAATAGGGACAGAAAAGAATGGTCAGAATACTTGATAGGAAATTCCAAGGTTATGGGTGATAGGAGTATGATAACTGTGAAAATTGTTTCAAAATAGAAGCGACGGTGGGAAAGACTAAGGTATAAAAAGCTAAAGAGCACGTTCTCTTTGATAAGCATAAAAACTTACCCACATATGTGGAAGGACTCAGAAGCTTGCAGGTAACAAAGCTGCCTTGTTACCTGAAGGTCACATAGGTCGAGCACCTAACCTTGGTCTCATGTAATTCAATCTTCAACTACAGAAGGAGTTTAATTCCTTTTAATGAAAAGTGTTAAAGAAGTTGTGACTGGTTTTGGAGACATACTTAAATACAAAACACCAGGACAGGAGGTTGGCTCATCCCCGTGCTTCTGCAGTAGCTTTTTGGTACCTTTTGGTTAATCCTGACCAATTCCTTAGTCAGAGTTCCTCAACAGCACATATTTAAAGCCAGAGGGGTCAGTCGAGAGCAGCTGCTTTCAGCACTGCTTTCTGGCTTTGTATCTAATAAACTTTGGGTGCTCTAGCACTGAGCTAATCGAATACTAACAGCACCTGTCTGTCTGGATTCCAGAAGTTCCACTTCTGTGTGTTACCAAGCAATTATCTGCATTAGGCTTAGTGTCTCTCTATTAGTAGCAGTTCATTCAGCGAGAGAATTACTTAGTGCTTTGCTGTCCCAGCACTAGCAGGGTGTAACATCCAGCTGGCACTCTGGATTGGGTGTATTCCAGACATGCAAGAGAAAGATGCTGTTCTAGTGTAAATTACTTAGTGCTGTTGATCATAACTGATGGCAGATGTTAACCAGATTAGCAATAGCTTTTAACTTAAGGAAAAAGCACTTTTTTTTTTTACTTTAACTTGCCCCAAAATTAAAACTCTTTTTTTTTTTGAAAAAAATACAAATTAACCATTTTGATCAGCCATGGTGTACTGAAATATATTATTTTGGAAGTTACAAATGTGACTTACAAATGTGAAGAATCTTTGTTCTAGGGAATATTTTTCATCTAAAATAAACGTGCTCTTTAGTAACAAGAATTTTGCCTTCTGATCTAGAACATCAGAAGACCTCACTTTGTAATACTGGCATTGGAACAGCTGTAATGAATTTTTCTAAGACGTGTCAGTGTTAATAGCAACTGGAGAAGGACCTGCTGTTGATTAATCTCAGTATTGCCCACTGAAGCCTTGGGTGTTATATAGCTGAAACCGTCTCATTTCTACTCCTTGTTTCTTTAAAAGCATTTAATCAAGCTAAATGGTGATAGTGAGTACAATGCGTTCAGTCCTTCCCAGAAATTTTTAATGTTCTTTTCAGACCTCTTTTCTGTGTGTGAAAGATGTAAAGAAATAATCAAAAAAGGCTGTGAATTACACTGGGAAAGAACATAGTATTGATAAATTCCTGAAGGTAGTTCTTTCAAATAGGGCTTTAAACCGTGTTAGACCTGGATTTGAGGATTTACAGCAAAGTGTTTCTCTAGCAAAACTGAATTATGATGATTTGTTGCCCCTTTGGTCTGTAAATCAGTTTACTCAGGACAGGAATAATATGGAGTTTCTTGTTTATACCAAAATGTATAAAGACTGATGGTGAACAAATACAATCTTTAAAATGGCAACTACTCGTTTTTCACATGAGCTTTTTTCTCAGCTCCCAAAGGAACTGTCTTCTGAAGCATTTGACAAGACTATTTTAAGAGCACTAAATCAGGGTTTCCAGAAGAGGGAAGAACGAAGGCATGCTGATCTTGAGCCCGTAATCAGGTAAGTATTTTAGAAAATAACCTGAAATGCATCACCTGAGAAGTGATTGAAGTCACTAGATGGCTTTTAGGGACAGTGGAAATTCTGCTGCCATATGACAATTTGAAGAAAATGGGAAAGCAATGATAAAATAGATACTCTTGACTCCTTTTTTTTTCTTTAAATTGAGACTCTTGTTAAGCTTTAATGGATTACTTCTTTAGAAGTAGTCACAGTTAGGAAAATATTTGACCAGAGCAGCATTATATAGCAATGATTGGCACTTCTGCCAGGGTCTCACCTCCATTATACAAGGGTATATTTAGAAATACTAGAAGCAGTATCTCAGAGCCCATATGTTCTAGTTTTATGACAGGATAGAGTGGGAGAGAGAACAGAATTTGGAAAGAATTAACAGTAATAGTGAAGCGCGTATGTAAAATTAAACGCAGCTCACGCATTTGTAAGGGAATGACAGGTATCTCATAACCTCCTATTTAGTGATGAGAGTGCTTGCTGGCATCTGGGATATTTTGGTCAAATCCTGTAACTCCGAACAGCGATATGAATTTGGGTGTGCATCCCTCGTTTGCTACAGATGCATCGATACGTTTGTTCTTTTCTGTCAGGGTTGTTCAGCCTTGTTCAAAACAACACAAATTATTCATCAGGCTAGGCAGTGTCTCTGGAATTAGGATACTTGTACTGTGAGTCCAAGCATATCAGACCTTTGGGTTTTATCTTAATAGCTTAGCTATTTTCTTTCATTTTGGTCTGGAATATTATTTATCTGTCTGTATTGGCTTGATTATCAAGCCAAAAACTAAATCTGGTCAAACAATTTTCACTAATAAACGTTCTGGTTTTAAGTGAACAAACATGTTAAATAGAGGTTGACTGAAGAGAATGTTGTAATACAGAAAATGACTCTCTTGCATCCCTTCTCCACAAAAGTACTGGGTAGTGCTGAAAGCTTGGTGTGGGATGCAAAACCGATTCATTCCTGGCCTATTTTCTAATGAAATTTGTCCCTGACCTCTCGGGAACAGTCTCGCACCATCGCAGACCAGTATTGAGAATCCCACCCTTTGCTCTTGGAGATAATTGGGAAACTCAAATACTGATCTTACAGGTGTATTCAACTTTGTATTTAATCAAAGTGTGTTTAAGGAAGAAATTAAATTGTGTCTTCATTTAAAAAAGAAAAAGGTTAAATTTTAAGGCCTTTTCACTCAGTCCACACTCCTCTTTGATAAAATGTTACAGGTGGCTAAAATGTTTGAATTGGGATGGCTCAAAAGCACATACCTTTTAAATTAAAAAAAATTGAACGTACTAATTTCTTGTACTTGCTGTATTCTGACCTTACAGTAGCCCTGAACAACAAGGCTCAGAAGTACCATTTAACATTGTTTATGCTGAACATGCAACTTGAAGTGTTGGACTTCTTAAGAACTGACTACTTTGCTCTTAAATGGTATTGTAGTAAATTTTTGTGTTCTTCATATGGAATATTATTTACAGTTTAACAAACTTTTTCTTAAATTTCAGGCAGCTATTTTCAAATACATCACAAGCTTTTCTGCAGAATCAGAGAGTATACAACTTCTTCCAATCAATTTCATCAGAATCTTTGCACACTCACAGTAAGAAATATCCTAATAATGTTTTATATATAAAAAAAAAAAAATCTGTAAAAGTTATTATTTCTGTCCTACTTAATTATAGTTTTATAGCAATGTGGTCATGTTTCATTGTATTCCATTGGTCATATTTGAGCTCCCTGACAGTGAATAGTTGCTCCAGCAGATACTCACGCGTTTGACGGTGGGAACTGTCAAACTGAAAAAGAACCAGTGCCAGGATCCATCGCAATAGACTTGCTTAGTGCAGGGCAGAAGTGATCTGCAGGGTGGGCAGATAAGCAGGATGAAATGAACAAATATCAGTTTGGCAGGAAGTCTTTCAGGTTATAATGTGAATGTAAATGAGAGATTTTAATTTTTTAAAAAATAATGATAAAGAAATAATTGGCTACATGGAAGTTCATGAGGATTTGTCACATGGAGAGTGGATGACAGATAGGATGAGGACCTTCATTGTTTAGCAGAGAGGAGAAAAAACTCCAGTGGAAGATTACTTCAGTCTTCAAATACCAGAGTCATAAGAGGATGATCTGTTCTCTGTCATGGATAAGACAGAAAGCACTGGGCTCAGCTTGCTATGGAGAAGATTAGGACCAGGGGCAGCCAAGAACTTGGTGATTACAAGACGAGTCCAAAGCAGTGAGGCAGGTCCGAGGTCAAGGCAGAAATACAAGTCAGTAGGTCAGGGTTAAGAACAAGATTGGCAAGGTGCGTTACTGGGCACCCCCAGCAAGGGCTGGAGTGAGGAGTTCAAGCTTAGTTGGTTTTCTTTTGAGAAGGTGAACTGAGTAAGTTGTCTGGGGTAGCTCACAGGCACGTTGCCTGTGGTGGAGGCTCATAGAAGCTGTACTCACCTTGCTCATTGCCCAAACCACCACAGTTGAGCAGCTCGGGAGAATTTTTTTTTTGTTCATTGGTGGCTTCTGTGTTTTCCTACGTTTCCTGCTTGGGATTCTGAAATCCTGCTGGTACTCGCAATTGCAAGTTAGCCCACGGTGACATGTTTTGAATGTGGTGACAAAGCTGGGGAGGGGGGGAAGGAAGTGTATCTCATCGTAGTTCTCAAATCAAATGTGCGGAATTAATCGGCAGACACGAAGCATTTGTGGCTTAAATTTGTCCTCAGTTGTTATTTAGAGTTGTGAATAAAAATATCTCATAATGGAAATACCAAAATACTCCCTCTTTCTGATGGAAATGGTTTTAGCAAAACTATTTTCAGTCTTTATACCTTAAATAATAATTGGGATCTCACACTGAATAATATGTTCAGTAAGCCTAATTATGCTGCCACGGTTCCATTAAGGAGGAACCAGGCTCCCTCCTGGTTCATAATATCAGTTATTTTAGACACTTTTCCAGGTTGGAGTAGACTTTTGATTCGAACAGACTTTATAGTCTCTCTGGGGACTTAGTGTCTTCAGTGCAGACAATATTCAGAAAGATTTTCCAATCAACGTTTCAAGCTCTTAAGAAACATCTTTCAGATGCTTTTACCTGCACTAACTTGGAACTTTTTGAGAGGAAAAGAGTAGGCTCAGAGTTAGACTAAACCAGGTCCTTTTTTCGGAGCGTGGCAGTGGTATTTTTGCAACAAAACTGTTAACGTTATTGCCACTTCTTTTTCCATGCTGTCTAGCATAAGGACGCAAAAATTGTGCACCCAAACTATGGCTTTAGCCCAAATTAAGTCTCCTTTGGCAGGTGAATCATTTGACAACGGAGGAATGTAACTTGTTGCAGAAGAATTCTAGTAACTATTGTTGATCTCCTCCCATTTCCTGCTGTAACATAGAGACATTATAAAAAGAAAAATAGGAAGTGCAGGACAATACATATATTTCTAATACTATAATAATCATAATTCCAAACTTTCAAAATTGCACCACAGTTTTAAAAAGTTTAAAATAGGTTTGTGCGCTCTTTGTTTCAAAATAGAAGTATCTCCATAGAGCCTTTACTCTTGGAGATGGCCTGCTTTGAAGGAGATGATGTTCAAATTACTGCCACACGCAAACCAGTAGGTTCAGTCTTGCATTTCCCTAGTTTCCAGTTTAGTGCAAGCATTCAGGAACTGTGTAGTTTTTCAAGACCTGTGAAGTTACTACATGAACTTTATTCTCTGCAGGTAACTTACAACCCTCTTTGAAGACGGTTAAGGCACCAGAACACTTCAAGGAGGACAGTTCAGAAGCTTCAAGTCAGGAGGAAGGTAGTTGTGTACTCAAAGGTGGTTTTTGATAAATTTTACCACACTCAGTTCTGGAAGTCATATAGTTGACGGATTTCTTCATTGGTACAAAGCTTGAGAGATTTGAGTGAAATCTGCTATGTGAATGAAAAAATTTTGTATACTTTCAGCAGTTAAGGAAGTTAAGGAGCTTACTGTGTAACTCAAGAAGTAGGAGCGTTCCTAGACCGCTCCAAGGCAGAAGTTCACAGGTGTGCTGAGCAACCAGGAAGATACACTTTACAATTTACTGAAGCCGAGATTATTTGTAGTTTTTCGCATCTTTACCTGTTCTTCAGTTACCAGAGTTCAAAGCTGAGTGTAGCATTTCAAGAGTCACAGACTGGTTTGCCTTAACTGTGCCAAATTTGTGTAGCTTTTAGTTTTACACAGATAGGATGTTCAAGTTCGATTTTTCTTTTTTTTTTTCTGGTTCTTAACTTACATTAATTTGTACTCTGGGCTGTTAATAAGGACTATTGAGACTGGAGTGAATACTGATTGCAATCTGAAAGCCAGTGTTGTCCATATACCTCAGAAAGCTCACAAGTGGGAACAGCAGCCTCAGGGCTGGTCAGTAATTTTCTTCTGAAGGGAATGGCAAGCTGTCAGGGGCAAACAAGTACAAGCCTCTGGTGGGTGGAGGGGGACTGAGAGGCGTGAACATAAACCGCTGAACACTTACACTAGTCTTCACAGAATGACACTGCACCCTTAATAAAAAGCTTGCAGTTGATCTTACGTGCAATCAGTAATCCACATACGCAGTTCAGACAGCTTTTTCCTATTTAAGAAAATCGTTATCTTATTCTTCTTTAGAGTTTGGAATGCACCAAGTAAATTTGTGGTGTATTTGGAGATTGCTCAAATAGTGATTGATAATGCTGTCCTAAAAAAACCCCTAAATCTATTCACTGCTGAAGCTACAGATGCCTTTCAGAGCACCTCTTGTGCCATTTTAGTGAAGTGCTACCAGAAGTTCAAAAATTGTGATTTCCTCCACCAGAAGTCATCATTTGGACGTATATGTAGCATTGGAAGGAGTTGAGGCAAAATGATAAGATACCAAGAAGGCTACGATCACCAACATTAAGAAAAGTTGGTTTTGTTGAAATTTAACAGTTGCCGTAAAGAAAAGGTAGACCATGTGTCAAAAGTTAGTTCTTGTTTGAAGCACTGTCTCTTTTTATGTCACGTAAAGCTGTACTTGCATAGTGAATTTTGAGGTTCAGAATGCAGTGCTTCTGTGTAAGACTCGTTTTCATTCGCTGTTCAAAATGTGACATAGTTTTGAGGTGAATTTTAGCAGTGCAGAAAACAAACATAGAATTCCGTACTTTCCTGACTGAACCCTGTCTTCCCTTTCCATCCTGTCATGCTGGGTGGTGTTCAGTCACACATTTAGTCCTTAGGATTAAATATAAAGATGAGCAAACATAAATGGTTTTTACAGTTCCCATTTTCCTGTTTCAGTCCGTGAAATGGAACGTAGAGAGTCTTGACTGTACTGTCTGCACAAACCTGTTCCCTGTGCAACACCTGCTAATTTCAGCCCTGCAAATTAGGCTTAGCCTGTGAGATGTCTTCTGCTACATGTCTGGTAGTGATGGGAAGATGAATTTGCTGGATTGATCTAAAAGGGGAAATAAGAATTGCTGTTGAGATTGTGCTTTGTTTGGTTTTTTTTCCAGATGTAATGCAGCACACAGCAGTTCACAAGAAACATAATGGAAAAAGTCCTGTTGCCAAGTAGGTACTAGGATGTAATGTGAGCATTGCACATTTCTGAACTTTTGTTAGTGCTTTGAGAATGTGTGTTTCCTTCTAGATTAAAGCTTGTTTGTGAGGTTTTTGTTTGCTTTGGGTGGGGTATTACTGTTTTATTTTTTGTAGCTTGGAGAGGTGTTACTAAGTTAATCTGAATTAGAAAAATATTTCAGAGTATCCTGTTTCCAAATCTACATGTCTGGGTCGTTTGGAACTCACTCCCAAATTTTGTAAATCTTCACTACTTGAGTTGATGTTTTGATTTGTGTTTATAAGCTGCGTAACATAAATTTTTACTGCATGTATTTTTCCCATTTGCACACACACCCATGCATATACTGAAAATTCCCAGTGTTGTTGATTTTAAGCTTTACTTGAGTAGCTTCAAAGATGACTTTAGGAGCCCGTTCTTTCCCTTACTTAGTAGGAAAAGCTTGTATACCTTGCTGGTTTACACCATCTGAATTGGAAGCACTTCTTAAACTACTTAAATATGGTTATATGTGCTTTCAGCTGTATGAAGTATGCAGTGTGAATGCACCCATTCATGCATTTTGACCAGAAGCTTTGGGTGTTTGCACATAGCTGTGCAAAAAATAGATACAGAATTTATTGTGGTTTGCAGGTTTGTTCTGTGTTACCTGTAAAATGTATTTATGTCAAGGGGAGAAAATTACCTGGAATTGCAGCAGTTAGAATATAAACATAGCACAAAACAATGTTGGGTAAGGTTCATGGATCTTTAACAGATCAGATTCTTGTGAAATTACCAATTGGACAACGTAGTGGTTTGGTTCTCTTTTGTTTTTTAACCCTCCTACTTACTTGCAACTGATTTCTTCAAGAAGAGAATCTCGTCTTGACAAAACCTCTGATTATACAAGTGGATATACAGCCTACTATGAAGTTGTAAGAGTGGGATCCAAACTTAGTAGCTTATAGTTGCTAATAAAAAAAAAAAAGTCTTACTCATTGTGTACTAAAGCTGACTGTAGTTTGGGATCTGTCCTTCAGGTAGGAAAGACAGGGACAGAGTTTTTCCCAGACTTCCGTAGTAGAAACTCTTTTTGCTAGCTATTATTTTCTGTTTATTTAAGAGGAGAAAATGTGTTTACTACTTGACAGCTCAAGGTCTGCCAGTCCTCTCCTGTTTGCGTTACGTGCCTGTCTGTCTTAAAATCTGTGCCTGCTATTTATGGGTTGTAAAGAAGTGGTACTGAATGAAACTTTTCTCTTTTCAATATGTATAAAACTGGCGAGAGTCAAGAGCGGTTAATCTCAAATAGCTTTGGTACATTTCAGGAAAATTTATACGTTGCATCGTTTCACCTTTTGTGTTTTTTTCAATATGGCAGCCTTACTCTTGAAAAGGTCCAAAAATATACTGGTAGGAATGAGATAGGACATAAGAAATAAACTTAGTGTCACAGCCTACATGAAATGGCTGCAAATTTGGCAGTGGGTTCACTTAATTCCATTCGGCAGAAGTTTCTAAAGTGACCTTGCTTATGTTTCTGCAGTCAGGGGCTCATTTTGGGACCTTCTTGGGTTCTCGCCACTTTGTTAAACTATGGTTTGAGTATTCTGTTGTACATCTTTTAAGTAGTTGGAGTGCTTATTTCCAGAGCTGCTTGGTAAGTGGCTGCTGGAATTTCAGTGTGTTGAAGTGAGCTCGATTTCTGCCATCATGGGAAACGTGGAACATTTCGTATTGCTGTAACCTTCATGAAGCAACTTGCCAACAGCCCTGAATTCAAAGGCATTTGCAGTTATCAGCATGAGTATCCTGACAAGAATTTAGAAGTGTTAACTCCTTTTTTTTTTGGCATCCAGTTAGTAGTAGGGCATGGTTTTGTACAACAGATGAAAAGATTACAGGTCCCTGTGCCCTGCTGGCTCTGTCAGAACCAGTAAATGCCGTACACAGCTTCTCTTTCCCAGCACTACTCAAAACTAGCAATTCTGCAGGTAAAAATATAAAGCAAGACAACTATTCTGAAATTCAAATGCACGCAGCTGCAGTACGATCTGTAAGTAGCCATGCGCTTCTTTTCTTAAATGTCTTCTGAATTCTAAAATGGGGATTACAGGGTAATTCCAGCTTTGGCATTTATGAGGAGGAGATAGGAATGTATTCCGAATTAAGCTTCTGTCTGGAAAATTTCCCAACGTCCGGTATGAAAAAGGTGGACAAAAAGAGACTGTGTGTGCAGAAATATCCGTGATATCTCTTCTCTCAAGTACCATATTCTGCAGATCCCGTTGTTTTGGATTTTGCGTTGAATTGCACTAGACAAATGAAAAAGGAACTCCAGTTACATTCAGATCATTTAGTATAATTTTAGAGCAGAAGAACTCCTGTAATTTACACCTTTTAAATCTCTTTGAGAATTTCTGGGCTTTTTTGGGAGCAGAATACCACAGTTTGCCAACATGCTGCAAGAACACGTACGTTGGTAAGAAAAGCCTGTTAGGTTTGTTCACGCTGGCGTAACTTTTGTGTATTCCTTTCAGCAGCACTAGCAGTGCAAAATGTTCTTCACTGGATAGCCTTAACTTACAGCACTCTGAGCAAAACGGGGTAATGGACTGGAGAAGAAAAAGCTGTATTGTCCAGCAGCACCCAGAGCACTGTACAAACCTACTTGACCAGGTGTGTAGCTGTTTATTCTTTAAAACAGTATTTCTGAGACACTTGAGAAGACTGTCCACTACCCATGGTTAGGTTCAGCTTGAGAAGGTGAAAAGCCTTGCTAAAGTTGTAAAAGTAAGTGTCAAAGTTGAAGTTGCTGCTGACTTACTTGATTAGAAAACCCCTCATTATTACTTACCGCTGTCTCATAAAGGTGCATAGTTTGTTTATGAATTTATAAATGAAATTTCCCAGTAAGTTTAAGTAATCAGAAGAGTCTAATGTTCATTTCTAATCAGACACTTTCATGTTACATATTGTCATCAGAGAGAATTTCAGAATGCCTGGGGAGTTTCTATGTTGTTGCAAGGAACAAACTAGAAGCTGTATTAATAACGAAACTGTACTAGTGCTGCAGTAGGGACAACAGGTTAAAAGTATTTTATCTTACCTGCGTTAGCTAATTAAGTATTCATCCTTGAAAAAAGTTAATAGCTAGATGCATGTACACTTTCTGAGATTTGTGTCTCTTTAGTGGTCAACCTTGGTGTGAATATAGTTGAGAAGAATAGTAATTTGTAAATAAATGATCTCCTGAAACTGAGAGAAGAAAGATTACTCGCTGCTTACATCTGAATGTTAAGAATTGCTTAAAATTACTCTTCTACATGCAATAGAATGTGGCTATTGATTATTACGTGGGGACTAGCAAGTCAGACAAAACCAGTTTCCTTACTTTGCATAGCAGGGTAATGGACTGAGATTTGCTTCTAAAGACGAAATGATGGACTGCATCAAAGCTTGAAATATTGCCAAGCTTGAGGCAAGAAGAAACTGTAATATACTAAAGCAGAGGAAAAGCTACTTCCTATTTAAAGGATGTCCAAACACAGAGTATTTGGACAGAGGTTATTTCTGTTTTCATAAATTTCACTCCTTTGCCAAATACGAGGTATTGCTAGTACTAGTGTAGTTAAATGCAGATGCTTTTTCTTATGAGCTTGTGCTTTTTCTTATGAGCTTCTGGGTTGTATTCTAGACTTGACTTCAGCACCAACCTCCTGTTTAAGGCTGGGTACCTGCTTTGTCACTGTGTAAAAATTATTTGCCATATGTACTTCCTACCCCCCAATTGTCAAATAAATCCACTTAATTTCTGTGGCCTCTTAAGTCCTTAGATTAGGCTTTTAAGAAGGTGTGTGATGAAACACACTTGTGTTTATCCTCAAGAAGAAAGAGAGCATGCAAACGACAATTTGACTGATACCTTTGGAACATTTGCAAGTAATAATTTGTTGAGTGTTTTGCAGTTAATGGCATAAACACCAGACAAGGTGCATTGTTCTAAAGGCCTGGATGCACTGTACAACTAGTCGTATGGTTGTAGTAGCACCTGTGAACGCACTAGTCTTGGGCTCATGGACCTGTCAGTCTAGAAGGGGTTTTTCATGATACGAGTTCTGTTGTTTGACTGTTGTGTTTGTATTTTCTGACTAGCACACAGTGGAAAAACGAAGTCTGTCTACAGTAAGCAAGAAGAAAGGAAAGCCACAGCTGGAAAAGTAGGTTTCCAATGTAACCAGTAATCCAGAAAAAAATGTTTTCACTGTGATAAGCAGAGTCTACAGGCAATTAGGTGCTTTGTTTTGCTGTTGTGGAACAAGAGCTGGCATAGCGTGAAGCCAGTCTACATAGAAATCCTTATCTTCTGAAAAGAAGTAGCTTGAAAAATAAAATGTAACTGTATGCATTGATTTCTCAAAATGTCAATTGTCATTTAGCAGAAAGATGAAGGAACAGAAGTAGATTCTGAACTGATGCTGAGTTGCCTTTTTTCCCCTTTATGTTTATTGGAAAGTTAAAAGGTGTAAGGCTGTCCAGAAAACACTGAAAATGAAATAAGGATTGACAGCAACCTTTAACATGACACAGTGGGTGGTAACTTGCTGAAATGTTTTATTGAAGATAATTTACACATCAGAGGGCATCAGAACTTTGTGGGGGCTACACAGTCCTGCACTGTGAGGAAGTGAAAACATTTCCACCCTTACCTATATATACTCTGTCTACTCCCAAGCTGATTTTCTCTGATTTTTTTTTTACTCTCTAGCCAGATGCTTTTATGCTAGTCTGGTGTAGGGCTGCATTACGCACATCAGCTTTCGAAGATGATTTTAGTATCGGCTGCGCCATTTCTTTTTTTGCATGCTTTCTTTTTTAGATCTTTATTCACAGTGTTTAGTAACACTGCTTGAAGTTTAGTTCCTGGTATATTGCACTAACAGCCTGTCCCTATTTGTTTGTTATCTGCAATTGTTGTTTTATCTATTAAATTTATGTTTCTGGCCTGGAGTCACTACCTTTGTTTGCTGAGGCATTATATATTCATTCATGTTTATTTAATTATCCCTGTGCATTTGAAAACAGAAACCAAGATGAAAATTATTTACACAGGGAGAAAGCAAAGAAAACTGACTGCCGGTTGAATAACAGGACGAACGGAGTTAGAGTTGCAGCATCACAGCACATCCGTACGGGGACAGGAAAAGGTAAGATGTTTTTTCCCGGGCTGTTTGTACGAAACAAAATTTCCAGCTTTGCTGATTTATTCGTTGTTCTGCTATGAGGGGGGAATCACAAGTCTGAAATCTGTTCCAGTGCAAGTCAGCATGTTGGCTGCCTCATCTGTGCTTTGATTTGCTCTACAGAGCACGGCAGACTCAGTCTTCCTTATGCAGTTACTTAGGGTTTGTCTCTTCATGTGTAACTGGAAAAATACTAAAGTCTCCAGAAGTTGTCTTATGTGGAGTAGAGTTGCAGGAGTAGTTGCTGTTGGGCTACTTCTCTATGAAATTTAGCAGTCTGAGTGTGTAGAGGTCCAGTGTCTTGTTATTAGCGTTCTCTTTTCAGCTCAGTAGTTTCTTCAGCTGTTGTGGAGTGACCTGTGAGGAACCTGTATAAAAACCCTCTGGTGCCAGCCATCGACGAACTGTAGCGTGTAAACCAAGGGACTCCTGAGCTACAGTGCAGAGCTGTGTGTGCTGCCCTGCCAGGGTTTTCATGTTCGGGTAATCCAGCGAAATCTGGTGTCTAGGACAAGATGTGTGTACCTCAGTCAGTTATAGGAGATTCATGGTATTCATGGTCCTTTAGCACATTGAGTCTCCAGACTTTATTACAAATATCTGAAGGGATGTGTTAGTCGTTGACTTTGCCACCTTGATTAAATCTTCATGCTTTCTTCTCACCTTTGAGTTCCGGGTGGATCCCATCCTGAATTACTGTCCTGTGTTTTATGGCCGGTTTTTGTTACCTTCTGCAAGAAGTATTTGACTAAACCTTTACAATTTCACAGTTCACAAACTTGGAAAAAACAGGACAATTTCAGGAAGCTATAGCTAGGGCCTGTGCAAGCACAAAACATGCTCTACAGCAGAGCTGTGCTGTGTACATTTCTGGTCGATCACTGTTCCTGTCAGGCAAAATGCACTGAGCTTTGATGAACTGACAATAACTTGAAGAAGGGGGTGCAATTTAGTGTGACATAATGCGAAGTTAAAGAGGGGGTGTTTTGCCATAGGGGTTCTGTCTGCTCACCACCCACTCTACAGGTACAAAACTCTCTGCCTGACACTGTTGGCTAGTTAAGGCCAGTTTAAGGAGAAACCGCAACCCACGGAGGCTGGAAGCAATTAAATCCTGCTCAGAGATGAACTTTGTACCTGTGCATCTGTGTACAAGCATCAAAGTGTCTTTTGAGATAGGGTACTATTGGAGACATAGTCTAAAGAAAAAAAAAAGTCATGTTGCAGTCTGAATCTCTGCCCAGCTTTATATGCCCAGGCTTGGTTTGAAATGCTCTGAGTTGGTAACTCCAAATTGCATCGT
Source organism: Trogon surrucura (assembly GCA_020746105.1). Taxonomy (NCBI): domain Eukaryota; kingdom Metazoa; phylum Chordata; class Aves; order Trogoniformes; family Trogonidae; genus Trogon; species Trogon surrucura. The sequence continues at coordinate 95,776,984 of CM036619.1, read as the reverse complement.
GTTTTCTTCCCTTTTTCCCCTCCGCTATTTTTAGCTTTTCTGAGGCATCCGTTAGTTACACTTGAAACTTCGAAGACTTGATACTTTGGGACTAGCAATTTTGACTCTTTAACTTTCAGCGCTCTGCTGCTTCAGGCTGTGCGAGATATTCAAACCACTTCTTAAAATAGCTTGACCAATTACAGATTTAATCCAGAAAATGATTTTGAGATTTGAAGCATTAAGGCAGCTTTTTTGATGACTTATCCCCATCTGTTAAACTTGCAGTAGCAATAATAAATGAATTAATAATTTATAAATAAAATACTGTATTAGAATTAATAAAATAAATAAAAATTCATTTTTGTCCTGGAGTTTTGCAAATGGGAGTTTGGGAGTTTCCCTGAAGCTGGTGTCTGGCGTGTGTTCTGAGAGAGGGTGACTCTGTCTTTCACCTCTGAGGCTGAACTTGAAAGCCAGCACGTACTGCCTACCTACCCGGCTTCACTAATAGGATCTAAACTCACCTGGAAAGCTGGTTTCCACCAAATGAGTTTCACATGATCTCATTCAGAATTTAGAAAACAATTTAATGGGGTTTTTTTTCAGTTCACCTCTTTTTCTTTAACTGGGTTCTGTTGACACAGTTTGTTTAGAGGCTGTCCAACGTAGTATTCTGATGTTTGCCCGCTGAGTTGGCTTTTGCCTTGGTGAGTACGACCCTTCTCTTTGAATGGAAACATTTGATCTCTGCCATCCAAAGGAAGTCGTTATGGTAGTGCAATTTGGTATAAGCCTTGCAAAATTTATTAAGGGTGATGATTCTTTTTACTACTCTGCATAAATATCAGTTTTCAGTGTCACCAACGTGAACACCAAGAGTTCAGTTGTTGCAGATTCAGAGACAAGACCAGTCGTGAATGCTGGGAGTGGGAATGCCAGGAATGCAGGGAGCACATGCAATTAAGCAGAAGCAAACAAAAGTCTGAGCTACTGTGAGATGGGCAAACCAAAATAACCTCACTTCCCTATGCTGAGATTAAAAATTAAAATGCCAATTTTTTATTTTTAGATCTGAATTTGGACGCTGGATCTGGCCACGATACATGTGGAGAAACGTCGTCTGAAAGTTACAGTTCTCCTTCTAGTCCACGACACGATGGGAGGGAAAGCTTTGATAGTGAAGAAGAAAAAGACAGAGGTTGTATTTAAAATGGAGAGTGTGCCTGAATGTCTTTACTCCTAGATTTATCTCTTTCTTGTACTAATTTTAATCGATTTCTCAGTTTTAATTAACTGCTTTTATTTCTGAACTAGCCGTGGAATTATGTTATTTTGTGGGGTTTGTGTCTGGATGATGTGAAGGCTTCTAGCAGGACTGTTTAAGTACCACTGAGTTTTAGATTGCTGCCTATATGTAGAAATCTGGTGGCTTCTGTGGCACAGCTTTCTTGAGAGATTTCAGCAGCACTGTAGTGGGAGAAACTTTTACGTGAAAGGTACTGGGTCTGTGGCATGCCTGAGAGCTCCTTCTTCTTGTATTGACAGTTTAGTTTGCCACTCCTTCCAAATTTGAGTAAGCTGTTTTAATGTCTCCCTAGATAGGTGCAAATTCCTAATTTGATCTGTGCCCTGCTCTTCATTTTTGCAAATGTACACAAGTCAAAGACACAGTAGCTGGTTGAGCAGTTTGATACAGACTAGTGATGGAGATTGACCCGGCTTGGTTTGGATGAATGAAAAATAGTGTCAGAGTTATTACCATTCAGGAAGGCGTAGCTATCATTTGTGTCATCAGACTTAGGAAGTTTATAATGGTAAATGAGTCCAGGGCATGATTCTGTGTAGTCTCAGATTCGTTCTTCTGACAAATGCTTTTGTCTCCACAGATACAGACAGCAATTCTGAGGACTCTGGGAATCAAAATACAACCAGGTTTACAGGCTACAGTGCTGTGAGTTCATCAAATATGAGCAAATCATCTGCTCAGATTTCTTCAGTGAACAACGAGAACGGAAGCCTTTCAGAAGATGCTTTGAATGCAAAGTTTCAGCATATTTCCTTCATGCCTGCCTTACACTGTGTGATGCACAGCGCTGCCCAAAAGCCTGAAGCAGTTGTCCCGCCACCCATATCTGCAGATGGCAAAACGATGGGAATGCTCGTTACCACGCCGGTCGCTGTCTCGCCAGTGAGAGAGGCTGCGAACTCACCTCCTGGTGGAATGGGCCCAGGGGCCTCTGGTGAACCCGAGAAACGCCTCGAGCTGATGGCTTCCCCTCTGCCGGTCCCATCCACTTTCCTTCCGCATTCGGTCCAGCCCGGTAGCCCGGCTTTGCATTTGGCAATACATAGATTGAAAATGCCCTCTCCGCAGGGATCATCGGAAAGTTGCACAGTTAATGGACCGCAGCAGCCGACAGGAAACTTAAGTATCGGATCACCAAGTACTGCCTTTATCCCAGTCCACAATCCAGGTAGTTTCCCAGGATCCCCAGCTCCTACTACAGATCCCATCACAAAACCTGCGTCCCAGGTGGTAGGACTGAATCAAATGGTGCCTCACATTGAGGGAAACCCAGGAGCAATCCCTCAGCCTACCAATCTAAAGGTAGTTCTTCCGGCAGCTGGCCTCTCCACAGCAGCACCGCCACCTCCTCCAGCTTCATACGCTTTGCCAGGCAGTCCTCACGCTACCAGTGTGTTGCCCAACCAGAATACAAACGTGCTGAACACTGTAGCAACTTCCTCCCCGCCTCAGTCGGCTGGTTTAGGTGTCGGTCAGGTCCAGTCCACTGTTCCTCCCGCGATACCTACCCACACGCCAGGCCCTGCCCCCAGCCCGAGCCCTGCTTTGACACACAGCACTGCACAGAGCGACAGCACGTCCTACATAAACGCTGTTGGAAACAACAACACTAACGGGACAATGTTACCTCCTCAGCAGCTGGGATCTGGTCCCTGCGGTTCGTGTGGCCGTAGGTGTAGCTGTGGGACCAATGGAAGCCTTCAGATCAATAGCTATTTTTATCATAACCCACTTCATGGACAAGTCTACAGAGTTCCATCTTTCTTCACTCTGCCGTCACTTTGCAATGGCAGCTACCTCAACCAAGCACATCAAAGCAATGGGACACAACTTCCTTTCTTCCTGCCTCAGTCTCCGTATGCAAACGGGCTTATGCATGACCCGGTGATGGGGAGCCAAGCCAACTATGGGATGCAGCAGATGGCAGGATTCGGGAGGTTCTACCCCGTATACCCAGCACCTAACGTAGTTGCCAACACAAATGGGTCGGGACCCAAGAAGAACGGGAACGTTTCATGTTACAATTGTGGTGTAAGTGGACACTATGCGCAGGACTGTAAGCAGTCATCCATGGAGGCCAGTCAACAAGGTAATCATGATAACTCCCAGCGGACTTGCTTTTGAGTTTAGTGGTTTCTCTTTACCTTTCTGAATGTGCTGTTTCTGGTCTTGCGGAAAGGCGTGCGTGCGTGTGTATGTTCTGTGTAAATGGTTGTGCATTAGTGACGTGCTCTAAAGCTGCAGCGTATCTTATCTCTGCCTGAAATTTTTGTAGAACAGTGCAAGGGAACGGGGTTCACAGTGTCAAGTTGAAAGTGGGTACGATTCGGAGCTGGGAAGTCAGACTCTATCAGTCCTAAAATGTCATTTTTTTTTCACTGGTCTGTTTTTGGCATTGTGCTGAGATTTGCATGTTGTTTCAATTTTTTTTCCATTCCTGTTCATTGTGGGGTTTTTTGGAGAGAATCCATGGGCAAAAAGTGAAAGGTATCAATTACTGTCCTGTATGAACTTGGATTCTTTGAACTTGTGAAAATTTTTTTAAAAAAAAAGACTGGCCATTTGATCATTTAACTTTTCCTAAGCTTCTCTTTGCACAGCCGGCCACCGTTCTGTGCCCCATCATGCCGTACATAAATGAAACATGCTTTTAACTTTTCAGACAAGTTGCAGTACAGAGGCAGAAATCAATTTGAACTAAAAATCGAAGGAATGGCCTCAGTCTTTTACACCGTTTTCCAGAAAAATGGGAAAATGCAGTGTTTGCATAGAGCAAAAACTGATTTTGATTCTTAGCCTGTGCCCATTCTGACTTGTGTGGTTGGACTGGAACAGGAAAGGTGAACCTTGATGGGGATCTTCTTTTCTTTGCATTTTTACCGTAAAGGTGAAGTCGTGTACCTATGGTCTCTGTCTTTTTTTTTTTTGAACTTGCGGGTTTAAACAGCAAGCAGATGAAAGCAAACAGTGTAAAATCTTAGGACCTACTTTTAAAGGACTGGAGGATGATAGTGCCTTTTGACGAGCATGTCCATTTTGATACCTTGTAGTGGTTTTGTAATCCATTTTCATTGTGAGCAGTGACTTAGTAGTTCTCTTTCCTGTTTTAGGCACTTACAGACTGAGATACGCACCTCCCCCTCCCCCTTCCAATGATACCTTGGATTCTGCAGACTGAAACAAGTAAACATTGCCTACTTAAAGTGAAGCCTGGGAAAGTGGGAGAAGGTGCGTGTGGGAGGGGGGCGGTTGGTCTTGTGTTTTGGGACATTCCCAGTTTTATATTCTTTTGGAATTTTTCATTGCTTTTGCACCTCTTGTTCCGTACAAAAGAAGAAAGCTGAGTCCCCGGTCTCCTCCCGGTTCTACAAAAGGCTTGCGTAAAGCATGTAATTCAGACACACAGCCAAACAATCAAAAAGAGCATTCGAACCATGCTTTTGCACTGAAGACTTGAGACATGTGCAATGTTTACTGCATTTTATTTTTTTTTTTTTAAATAAAAAAAAAAAAAAGTCCTCTGACCTCTGACATCACTGGTGGAGCAGCCATATGGTGAAAGAAGAAACTTGGTCATGTTCCCCACCACAATCTTCTTCCCTCCCTCCTTCCCCGTTCTCCTTATGCTGCTGTTTTTATTTTCTGTCCCCGTTTGTCCACGTGGATTCGTTGGACTTGCATGAGTGTTTAGCAGTTCATACAGACCCTCCCGTACTCTAAATTAATGCTCATGAATTGAGGGGAGATGTTCAAAGTCCCATTAGGAGAGTCCAAAGGAGCACACGACGCTCTGTGTGTGTGTGCTGTATCTGATAATAATACCTACACACAGCTCCCGAGAGTCCCAAATGGCAAAGAATACGTAGAGCAGGAAGGGGCTGAAACTGTGTGGACTGGAACAGATTGAGAAAAATGAATGAGCTTCGATCGACAGCGTTTTCTTCCATTGTAGCTTTTTAGCCTGTATGTTCAGCAACAAAGGTGAAAAAAAAAAAAAATGGTATGAATGTTGTACTCAGTGTGTTTGCATTTGTAATGAAAGTTGACAGCATTTTTTTTTTTTCCTTTTTTAAAAGCTATTCTACATCGTGTCAACACAGAATGAACATTACTTGATTGAATATTTTTTTTTCCTAATCTATTACAGTGTTGCATTGTACTTAGAATGTAAATGTTTTATTTCGAACTGAACAGAAGCTATGGTTTTCTACAAAATAGTCAGGTATTAGTATTAGAACCTGTCTACCAAATAGCAAAGTCACTATTTTATAACAATTTACCACTATGCGTAATTACGGTATAATGTGAAAGACTGAAATGAGTGTTAAGATGGTATTAATCATGTCAGTATCACGAGTAAGTAAGTTTAATGCTGCTGTATTTTTTATTTTCTTTTTAAAAGCCAATATATGTACTAAATTGCTTCCAGGTAATATTTGATTTCCTAAAGTGCACTGAGGTTATCTGGAAGATGAGTGTATTTTTTGACTGCTGCATTCAACACCGATGAACAACTACCACTGTATATCCATAGGGTTTGGCATTCCTCACAGTTCATGGCAGAAATGGTTTTTTTTTTCCTTAAAATCAGACCTGGTGTCCGGTCGAGGGATGAAATAAAATCAATCTTTGGTTCAGCTGTCTAATAAATTGCTAAACAAAACAAAACAAAAAAACTTGAAGAAAAAAAAAAGCTTGATTACTACATTTCTTCATAGGTAGCATTTATATTTATAGCACCAGTGTACATTTTGAGACTTTTTTCTTGGAGGGGGGGAATGGGGAGGGAGGTAGATGAAAGCTTTAATTTAAAGAAAAAAAAGAAAAAAAAAAAAAGTTTAAGTAGTAAATGAAAATTATTTTGATTAAAATTTTTATTTGATCTGGGTATTTTTGGACCACTTGAAATGAATGAACTGCGTTTGAGTTGAAGTGAGGGTGTTAAACCACCAATGGACTTGTATTGTGAATTACCTGCCAGTTGTACTTTATGGAACTTATTTTATGATTTAAAATACTGTACTGTAAATAGGAGGTATGTTACCTTCTCTTTATTTGTATGTTTACCATATACTTTGATATTTGAAATGTACTGGAAAGGTCACTTATATTTCTAGAAGAGATTGGATTTTATGCAACCTTTTTCCTTGAATTAACAGCAATAAAAAAAGAAAAAAAAAAAAAGTACCAGTGTGCAAGTATTGTCCTTTATCCCTTGGAATAAGCGTGATGCTTCACTTGCATTATAGGGGTGGGATCGCAGAAGGTTTTGGCATTTGGGTTGGAATCTGTCGCTTTTAAGACAAAACTGGGAATATTTTCACTTCAGATAGAAGATCAACTCTACCTTAAGTTAGAATATTGTCCCTTGATTTAATTTAAGACAGATCTCTCGGTAGAAGGACAATGAGCTTGTGTGATAGACCCAGGACTTCGTCCTGCCTCCTTTCCGAGCAGTTGAGCCTGTCGTGTGTTCTGATGGCTCTGGAATTGGGGACAAAACCCAGTTCAAACATGCTTTTGTTGACTGCCCTGAAATAAGGTGTGTGCTAGTCGTGTAGTGACTGGAAAGTGAGATCTTCTGTCTGCTAAAATAGGTGGAAGGACAACAGGAGTTGCCGAAAGCAGGGAAGAAGCTTGGAAGCGTGCAGATGACGGCCAGAGGTTCTGCTGGGAGGGTAGTACCTGGATGTGCTCGTGTAGTACTCGGAGAAAGGTACCGGTTACTCTGTCACCTCACTCTACTGTTTAGACAGTACTTCTGATTTGTGCTGCTTAACAGCAGCTTAGCTACAGAGCTGAGGACCACAGACTTAGATCTTCATCCCAGCTTACTCCAGAAGAACCTGCTTCCTGAGAAACCTGCTGATGGGATGAGAAGGCCCCAACTGCCAGGGAACTCACCCTCTTTTCCTCAGGCAGCTCCTGTGCTGATGGGGAGGGGGTGGGTGTTGAACCCGGGAGCTGTGCAGACGCCATCCTACAGCTTCCGTTTCTGCACGTGTCTTGTGTCCCTTCTTTGGACACCTGTCCAAGGAATCTGAGTTACCGTATTACTCTGAAACCACTGCTTACGGTGCCGTCTGAGCGCTGGTACTCTCGTTGGCCTCCGTGCTGTGAGCAGCACTGACTTTAATAGATCCTGGTTGGATCTGTCCGTTCAGAAGATTGAAAATGCGTATCCTCTGGCACAGCAAACAGTGTGGAACGGCTCATTCTTCCGAGGCTCGTTTTGCTGGAGCAAACCAGCACTTGCTCTTACCTGTCCTCTTTGGCCAAGGCACTACTGCCTGGGCAATCAGCTTCAGCTACAGCTGTGGTTCCAGGAGAGAGATTCTCTTTTCTGCCGAGTGTCTTGGAAACGGCTGAAAGCCCTCAAGGTGAATGAGAAGACCTCACCAGCGGCTTGGCCCAAGCAGCCACCCGAGCTGTCCGGGACCGAGTGCTGAGCTCCTGGTTTGTGCTGCCTGATGCAGCACTGCTGCAGAGGGAAACCTACCCTTTGTACAAACCGTTTGGTTCCTAAAACTGGAAGAAATTCTTCACGGAAAGAGTGGTCAGACACTGGAACAGACTGCCCAGGGAGGGGGTTGAGTCGCCATCCCTGGATGTGTTTAAGTGTCGCTGAGATGTGGTGTTGGGTGATGTGGTTTAGGGGTGAACTTGTAGTGTAGGGTTAATGGTTGTAGTGTAGGGTTAATGGTTGGACTCGATGATCCCAAGGGTCTTTTCCAACCTGAACTGTTCCATGATTCTAAAAAAATGAACGATGAGACAGGCATGGACAGGATTGGAGAAATGAGAGCAGGAGAGAGTGCAATGATGCCCAGTGGGCCTCGTTCCCAGCAAAGTGACCCTGGGGGGGCAGCGATGGCCTAATACCTGTGTCTTTCCTTGATACTGCTGGGGAGGTGAGGGAACAGAGGGCGTATGCGTGGTGCCAGGGTAGATGGACAGTAAAAGGTGCAGAAAGGTGCACAGAGCTGCGAAACAACCAGTGCCAAGCTTCTTCGGTTGTAGAGGGATGCAAGTACCATTGTAATTTGTCTCAGTTTTGTTCATGGCTGCCTCTGGAGGAGTGTCAGCCCGTGCCTCTGCAGCTGCCCTCCTGAAATAAAAGTCACACAAATTCTGTGCGCACAAGACAGCAGCTTTGGGCAGTAGGGCTTCATGCTCGGGGCCAGCAACTAGAATCTGGCACGGCAGGTACAGAGGGTGTGTGGACTGCACTTGCGCTTGCGAGGAGGAGGAAGAGGCGTCCTGAAGGCATAGTCCGGAGTTTGTACCAGGGCTCAAGCGCTGTCTCAGACCCGTGGACAAGGTCGAGGTACTGCCCTACTGTCCTGTGCTCCTCTAACAAGGCAGGAAGGAAAAGCATGTCTGGGAGCCTTAGGGCAGGGACGGCACCCTGCCTTGGCTGCTCACCAGGGTAAAGAAACGGGGTTCTAGGTGTGATCCAGCCTTTGAGCTAAGAGCAGCAGGCAGTCACGTTCCTGAGCCCCATTAAGCTGTACGTTGGAGCAGATTAGAGACCAAAATGCACGAACAGCTGTGTTTGGTCAGGCAAAAAGTCCACCTGTGCCTGCATCCTGTCTCTAGCAATGATCAGTAGCAGATAGCTCAGGAGAAAGTATTTTTAATACACACACGCACAATAAAAAAGGCAAGTGGTAATGACTGTAAACACGTTGCCTACCAAAACGAAAGGAGTCTCTGAAGTTCATCTTCACCGTAGGTGGCAGCAGAACTCTGCCAGTGGAACGTACGGGAACCTCTGAGGTACCTTGCAAGTTGCTACTTGGTCTTTAGCATCTCTGTGCTATTAAATAAGCTTATTTCGGGGATTTCTTCGACTTGTGATTTTGTAACGTAAGTTCTGTAGGGTTTTCTCATGCTTATACATTTTCTCACACGAAAAGCGTGCTCTCGAAAAACCGAGCACGTTAAATGTGGATCTGAATTATTAACTACCTAGTGCTGAAATAGTCCAGGTCTCATAGTGAACATTGAAGACCCAGAGAATTTCAGCCAAACACGAAAGCTGTGTCTACTGAGCATTAAAAATGGTTCTAGAGACTTGTGTTCATACAATGAAGAACGCTGTCGGAGGACCACGTAGCTTTTTGTGCAAACTAGAGTAATTCCTGAGGGGGTCTGGTTCTCTTTTTGGGATGATGTCTTTTATTTGTCTCTGAATCAGATCGGATCTTTATCTGGAATATCTCATGGTCAGAAACACGTTGCCCAAGAAACAAACCATAATAAACCCACTGGTTTTAATATGGATACGTGCTCCCCGATGAGCGTTAAGAGTCGCTGTTCTATGAGTGGGTCAATAAAACAATGTGCAAAAGCAAAAAAAAAAAAAGTGCTGAACTTGGTAAAACGATAGAATTGCCGTATCTTAACCATTAGTACATTCATTTTAGAACTCTCCTCTTTGATCTAAAATGGACTTTTTTTTTTTTATTGACTTCTAAAGTGTATTTTGTTCCTGAGACGGAGGATGTTGATGGCTGAGACAAATTTAAGAATTAGCTCATACTGACGATCGTTGGTGCATCTAAGGATAGATAGGGATTGTTGCTTAAGAAACTTACTTGCCATTTAATTTTGGTGTTAAATTATTGGTTAGGGATTTCCTAGGGAAAAAAAAATAGTATTATACATAATAAAATACCATTTACATAATAAAACGTCACATTAAAATAGTCTTATTTTACATAATTTGTAGTTTGGAAGTTTAGATCATGGCGGTTTCAACTTTTTTTGCGCTTTGACCGAAACTAAGTTTTGAAACGGATGGTATGTTTAAACAATATAATGTATCAAAGTAGTTGTGTTGCTGTCAAAATGCTCTTTTTTAAGAGTTTTTTTACAGGATATGCGTATGCCCCAGCAGAAGAGCAGACAGCTTAGCAGTGGCAACGCTGCTGGATGGAAAAATCATGGGACTTACTTGCTTTGCTCCTTAAAGACCAGAGTTGTGCGTTGACTGGAATTTCCAGGCGTTCCAAAGCGAGTGAGTAAATCCTGGCCCCTTGTCAGCGTACGAAATACAAGTGGCGAATGGTAAGATCTGTGAGATGGGGAGGGGAAAGCAACAGCAACACCAAAAAAATACCAGCAGGCACTGGGGTGTGCTTGGGGCGAGACGGTTTTCACACATCGCTCAGTTTCTTGCCGCAGCTCGGATCCAGTTCACAGCAAAGAACTTCAAAAAGCAGCTGCATCTATTGGATTGAAAACCAGCTGAATTCTGCACTTCAGCCCGGCGTAGCTGACCGTGTCGGACACGTCACGGAGGAGATGGGCGCTTCCAGCAACCTGCGTAAGGCTGAGCTACATGGACTTGAAACACGTCGTAATAACACATTTAAAATCTCACGGTGTTCATAATTCTTACGGCTACACAGAGCTGTCAGCAGCTAAGATGCCCATCAGAGTGTTGTCGCCCTTCGATTTGCTTTCCATTTTTAGTTTATGTGTTCGCCTTTTTTTCTTTGTTTCTCGTCTTGCTTTTGCCCTCGTTTGGTGGTTTGAAGTTTCTGACAGAAACCAGAACCGTGTGCATGATGGGAGGGCCGTTTGAAGTGCTGTAATCCACAGCATGCAAACTCCCAAACAATAATGCTGGAAACTCGCTAATCCAAAATAAAAAACCTGTGTAAGGTGTTGCTGTTTTACAGGGAGCCAGTGCCCGCACCTGCCAGTGCAAAGGCAGCTAAATGGGAGCTGGGACTTAGCCCTGAACTTTGAAACCATCATTTCTCTTCCCTTTTGAGGGAAGGATATCTCACCTCTAGCGTGTTCTCAGGTAGAGGAGGTGAAGAATGTGATGTTTTTTAGATTTAGACAAGAAAATAAATGTGCTTGGCTACTCCACAGCTACAGTGTGATGCACAAAGGCTGTCACACCTCCAGCGCTGCCTGGAGACAGCAGCTACCCCGAGACATGACAGAGCTGTTGCTTTGTCCAAGCCAGTCCAGTTGCTAGAGACTTGTTGACAGTGCTTTCCTAATTTTTCTTTCTTTCTTTCTTTCTTCTTTCTTTCTTTCTTTTTTCTTTCTTTTCTTTCTTTCTTTCTTTCGTTCGTTCGTTCGTTCGTTCGTTCTTTCGTTCTTTCGTTCTTTCGTTCTTTCTTTCTTTCTTTCTTTCGTTCGTTCTTTCGTTCGTTCTTTCGTTCGTTCTTTCGTTCGTTCTTTCGTTCTTTCGTTCTTTCGTTCTTTCTTGTTCTTTTTCGTTCTTTCGTTCTTTCGTTCTTTCGTTCTTTTTCGTTCTTTTTCGTTCTTTCGTTCTTTCCTCTTTCGTTTTCTCTTTCGTTCTCTCATTCTCTCTTCTTTCATTCTCTTTCTCTCTCTTTCTCTTTCCCTCTTTCCCGCTTTCCCTCTTTCTCTTTCTCCTCTCTTTCTCTTTCTCCTCTTTCTCCTCTTTCTTTCTTTCTTTCTTTCTTTCTTTCTTTCTTTTCTTTCTTTCTTTCTTCTTTCTTTCTTTCTTTCTTTCTTTCTTCTTTCTTTCTTTCTTTCTTCTTTCTTTCTTTCTTTCTTTCTTTCTTTCTTTCTTTCTTTCTTTCTTCTTTCTTTCTTTCTTTCTTTCTTTCTTTCTCTCCCTCTCTCTTCTCTTTCTTTCTCCCTTTCTGCCTCCCTTCCTTCCTTCCTTCTTTCCTTCCATCTTTCTTATCTTTCTTCCTTATCTTTCTTTCATTGCCATCTTTCACCGACAGGTTCCTAATGCTGGTGCTGGAAGGGCACAACCGCAGGGACAGCGCTAGTCTTCTCCACTGCCCGGTGCGGGCCCGGGAGGCTCACAGAAGGACCCTTACCTCCTGGTCAGCACTCTGCTCTCTGGCTAAGGACACGGGGTACCTGCCCAAAATCTGGCACAGGATTTTAAAGAAATGCTGACGTTCAATTTCTGAAGGTTTTTTTGGCCACCTCGGGGCCCTGTGTTTTCATTCACACCGACAGCACCGTTGTGTCTTTGGACAACAGACCATCACTCGAGGATGAGGTCACTGCGGCTGACATCTCAACCTGCACCTAGCTGGTGATCTGTTCTTCCCGGAGCACCTTGGATCCCCTCGGGCAAGGGAATGCCACCTCCCAGCCCATGGCAGGTGACAGGCACTGCAGCTAGATAGTTTCAAAGCGGGGTTGGGTTCGTGTGTGGGTGGGGGTACGTAACGTGTGGCACACGATGGCAGAGGAGCCAACGCTGGTATCAGGAGCCACTAGGGGACCAGGTCTGTGCTGCAGAAACTTCATTTCAAACTTTGGTTGTTTCTGGGTTTTGTTCAATTTTAAAAGCAAAAGCCATCCCAGTCAGCAGGCTTCTCGCAAGGACATACAGTGAGGTTTGGGTTCGAGTAGGTGAAGCCAGCCTGGCAGTACCAATGATGTCAATAGCCAGAGTGTGGACATCTCGAAAGTTCAATCACTTACTTGGGCCCTTATTTTTTATTTTTCCCCTAGACCTTGTTGATTAATGCCTTAAAGTTTCTGCTTTCAGCCCTTCAGTGCATATCTTAAACCAGTTTCAGGCAACTTCCGTATTCAAAAGACGTCAGGCTTATTCAGGCAGAGGGAAGGCTGTGGGAGCCCTCTCTCCTTCCCTCCCTGCTGGGCATTGTCACTCACCCACTATTTTTCAGCCTTTCTTTGTTTGGAAATGTATCTGGTTTCCTTCTGAACCTTTTAAGCTCATAACTTCCATGGTGGTTGTGGGTAACGTATTCCATATGCTTGCTTCCCTTTGGTCAGCGAGCTCTTCTCGCCTCTGTCTCTGATGGTGGGACATGCCGGGCTCCTCCTGTTGCCACTTGAAAGCTGGGGAGCACCCTTAGTTCTTTAATAAAATCAAACAAAATTTATTTCTCTGTAAGTGCTCTTTCTCTTGAGCTATACACAGCGTGGCTTTGCTCCGCCTAGGTGTTTGCACGTCGTGCTGTGACTGTGTCAGCCACGCCAGGATATTATTTTCACAGCTGTCTGTGCTTTTGATACGAGGAAACGTGAGAGTTGAGAGGCAGGAGAGGGAGCAATGGTGGGAGAGCCACAGCATTTATCTGCCTCGTCCCCAAGCAGGGAGCTGTGCTTCACCAACCCACCACGCAGAGCGACGGCGGGGTGTTTGTTCCACAAAAGGATAAGGGCAAAACAAGCCAAAGCCAATGCAAAAATGAAGAGTGGGCATCACTGGGGCCTTGGGAGCACCAATAGACCTTAACGAGCCAGCCCAGCTTCCCGTGGGGGTTCCCACCCACCCTCCTTTGCCCCCAGCAGCCCCAGTTCAGCTTGGCTGGGGGCTTCGGTGTCTCTGGAGCGATGCTGTCTGTGCGGCTCATCCCGGCTAAAAGATGGACGGGTCTTCCCAGGAGTGTCTCAGACCCATGTTGTAGGTGCTCCCCTCTCCTGCTCCTCCCATCTGGACCCGCTGGGTGGGCCTGGGACCTGTTCTATCGCTGCAACCAGTCTGGGGCTTTTGGCGGACCCCTGCCCAGGCACTGACTCTGCTATGGGGTGGCCTTGCTCTCCTGCAGCTCCCTGGGAAGTGTCATCCCATGTCTTGCAACACTCACACCTTCATCTTGCAACGTACATGGAATCATAGAATCGTAGAATGCGTTGAGTTGGAAGGGATCTTTAAAGGCCATCTAGTCCAACCCCCCCTGCAGGGAGCAGGGACATCTTTAACCAGATCAGGGTGCTCAGAGCCGCATCCAGCCTGACCTTGAATGTCTCCAGGGATGGAGCCTCTGCCACATTGGTGGCTCATGTCCAGCTTTTTGTCCACCAGCGTCCCCAAGTCCTTTTCCACAGGGCTTCTCTCTATCACTTCATCCCCCAACCTATATTGATAAAGAGGATTTCCCCGACCCAGGTGCGGGACCTTGCACTTGGCCTTGTTGAAATTCATGAAGTTCACATGGCCCCACTTCTCCAGCTTGTCCAGGTCTCTCTGGCATATCGGCCACACAACTCAGCTTGGTGTCATCTGCAGAGCTGCTGAGGTTGCACTTGATCCCACTGTCTCTACCACTGATGAAGATATTAAACAGCACTGGTCCCCGTATGGAGCCCTGAGGGACACCGCTTGTCACCTGTCTCCATCTGGATGTCGAGCCACTGACCACAACCCTCTGGGTGTGACCATCCAACCAATTACTTACCCACCAAACAGTCCACCCATCAAATCCATATGTCTCCAACTTAGAGAAAAGGGTGTTGTGGGGTCTTTGCCACCGATGCAGTCACTCCATTGTAGAAAGCCACGAGGTTGGGCAGGCAGGACTTACCCCTGCTGGCTGTCTCGAACCACCTCCCTGTCCTCCCTGTGCCTTAGCAGAGCCTCTGGGAAGATTTGTTCCATCATCTTCCCAGGCACAGAGGTGAGGCTGACAGGCTGGTAGTTTCCTGGGCTCTCTTTTCTACCCTCTTTAAAGATGAGTGTAATGTTTTCAGTCACCTGGGACTTCACCTGACTGCCATGATTTTTTGAATACTATGGAGAGTGGCTTGGCAACTCCATCAGCCATTTCCCTCAGGACTCTGGGATGCATCTTATCAGGTCCCATAGACTTAGGTATGTTCAGGTTCCTCAGCTGGTCACAAACCTTGTCTTCACTTACAGTGGGAGGGACTTTGTCTCCTTGGTCCCCATCTCGTCATCCTGGTAGGTAATAGTTTCCTTCTTACTTGTTCTGTATCAGCTGTGTGGCAAATAAAGACAGATGGAGATCATCCAGTTTGCGGATTTTCAGTGGTTCATAGTTGCAGTAAAACTGAAGAGCAAAGCACCGCTGGGGAGAGGGAAGAGTCAGACTAAAAGGTAGCTGCTGCATTCACTAAATGTTTATTTAAGGCTGCTTCAGGTTCAAATTCAGTCCCAGGTACTCTTGAACTAATTTCTGTTACGCAACAAATGGAAAGCCAAAGCGATGCGGTGCTGACGAGCTGGCTGGCTCTCGCCGGTGAAGCAAACATGGCTTTGCAGCTACACTTTCGTGCAAGTATTTTTGTGCGGAAGCCATTAAACTGTGTGGTTATGGAATTCATTGCTCGTTTGAGACCTATTAAAATAAGGTAATACGTAGTGTGCCTGAGGCAGCGGAGACAGGTGAAAGAGGGCAGATTTTGCTCCGGACTGCCATTGCCTTATCAGAGCGAGCAAAATACATTTCTCTAATTTACAGATACCGCAGCCTCTGCTAAAAACTCATTTGCCAGCACTTGTCAGGACTCGGGGTTTAAAATGTCGCTCTTCGCTCCCTGAGACAAAGAACAGCAATAATCTCGTGGTGCTGCTTTACAAAGGTGAATGCAAATTCTCGTGGTGTGGGAGTTGTCTTATCGCCTGACGTGTTCGAAGCCTACGGGCAGTTTGTTCCCAAGCCGGGGCTTTGCCTGCCCTTTGTGTCGTCTGTTAAGGGCAGAGCAGCTCTGGCTGGACTCTTGCAGGTGGGGTATGGGGACAGCAGCTCAGAGGAGCACCTTGCGTTCAGCTGGGCACAGTTACCCCGATGCTAGATGAGGCCATTTGTCCCCTCATTTCTGTTTCCATTGTGCTGCTTCTGTTGGGTCTTCCCTGACTTCTCAGTTTTGGCCTCAAACCCTCCCGTGCTATGATCTCCCACGTTCTTCCTTCTACTTGTTCACTTCCAGCAAGGCAGTGGGGCCAGATGTGAACTCCCCACTACCAGGCCTGCTGCTAGATATGTTGGATAATGCTTTCTCTTTTTCAGTTACACCATTTTCCTGTGGTTGCCTTCCATTTCATCCCCTTGCAGATGCTGTACTCTGCTTTGGTATGTCCACAAAGACCTTGCTCTATCCTGTTTTTTTGGATTTCACTGGCCCTAAGTCATTTCTCAGAGCTGTCTTTTCATCCATCTATCTATTTTTCTTCTGCGTTGTTGATTTTAGCATCATATGATGTTAGGATGATGGCATGTTTTGGCTCAAAGAGCTTCAAAAGTTCAGAAAATAAAATTGGGACAGCCTTGCTCTCTGGATTCTTTATATTCTGAGCATCATGCAGGTCGGCCTTGTCTTCTCATGCGTGGTGAGCATCAGCTACAGTGGGGTGAGGGGGCCCACTTGTGTCTGGGGCATGGGATGTTGGACAGGAGCGTAGGTGTGGTTCCTGTCCCTCACAGGATTTAAGTGGAAACTAAGTGAAGCGGTGACTTCGATGGTCACCAGAGCCAAGCGGGTGCAGGAGAATGGCTGATCTCTAGACTAGCATAGCATGAGGTAGAAGTGTGTGTGTATTCAGGATGCTTCTGCTGCCCAAGAGACCAAAGCAGAGCTGAAGATGGCTGTGTTACAGCCCACGGGAAACGCAAGTCGTAGGCACGAGCAGCGGTGGAAATCTCACCTGGTACAACCGGCAGATCTTGAAGGCTCTGCAGTGCCCTTTCCATTTCCTCTGCCTGGAAACTGGCTGTTTCTCATCTCTTGTTTTTTCGAACCTAGGCTGAGAGTGCTTCTCCTTTTCTCTAAAATTCTACGATTCTGTGAAAATTTAATACCCTCAACGCTGAAGTGCCAGCTGAAAACAGAACAGCAGTAAAAATCTTCCAGACGAACACATGCAGAAGAGTTGCAAGCTAAGAAATGCGCGTCACCCCTGCCCTGCCCTCAGGTTGATGAATGGCTTTTGCTCATGTACCTCCTGCAGCTCCCATCTCAGCAGCTCCTGGGGAACAACTGTGATGAGCCACAAACGTGTCTCCATCTCCTGTGCCAACCCGGCCAGAGCTGCGAGTCCCACAGGTCTCAGATGTCCCCCAGGACTGTGCCTCAGCTGGTGGCCTCTCATTCCCACCACTGACACATCCAAGTGTAAGCATGTAAAACAAGATCTGTGGGATATCCTCCTGCTAGTTCATCATGACAGTTCCTTAATGAGCAGCTACCTTCTCCTGTCCCACTTAATGCTGTATCTGTTACGGTTGCAGACAGGGGCTCAACTCAGTAGCCCACACAGAGATGTCCAGCATCATCTGAGTAACCTCAGCACACCCCAGCAGGCCTCCAGCCGCCTCTCCAGACTTGTGTATGTCTCCTGTATGTCTTGAGCCTTATTTTCTATTCCTCTGTTGCTGCCACAAGCAGTCGTGGTGGCAGTGAAGACACCCAGGGGCTGGCAGCTGAAGGAGGCCCTTGCTGCATGTCCTTTACAGTGGGAGCAATGGGCAAAATTAGCAATAATCAATGTATATCAATGGATTATCAATTTTTGTCAATGCTTTCCCTCTGTGCTGGCTACAAGTGGAATTGTGTCCAAACGGAGGCACATCTGCTGGAGTCTGATATCCGAGCCTGGCACCAGTGCTTCTCATGGCACCCCTTTCTTCCTCTGGTGCTGCGTGCTCCCCTTCTCTTTCTCTTGCTTTTTCCTTCAAAAATGTGTCCCTTGTAAAAGGGCGCTCGTAGCCACGTGCTTCACTCCCTGTCCCGCTCGGAGGGAAAGCTGTCCTGTTCTGCCAGTATCCAGCTGTGGGGATGTTTGTGATGTGGAGCTTTTTTCCTTCCTTTTAAGCCTCAAGGATGTACCTGCAGTATGTAAAGGAGTCCCAAAAATCAAATTATCTGAGCGCTTAGGAATTCTCTCTATAATTAATTCCATCCCTCTCTGAGATACAGAGATGCTTTTTTCCCCTGATTGTAAACGGAGGTATGAAGCTGAAGGCATAAATCACGTTGTCTGCAGCAGGCATTGGCTTTGGGAGAAACGCGGGTGGCTGGCGCTGGGAGCCCAGGGCTATGACCGTGCTCCTCAGTCAGGGCTGTTCTCTCACCATGGGATGGGGTGCACGGTGCTGCTCAACCCCACACAACTGAGCCTCCTGCCCCACGGTGCGTGGTGGCCTGCCCGTCCCTCCTCTTGGGCATCTGCCTATGCCACCCTTGGGATCACTGGTGGGAGGGTGCAGCTGGGCTCTGCCGGGTGATGCCGTGGTACGTGCTGGTGGAGGACCCGAGTCCTCTGTGTGCCTTCCAGATGTGTGTAGGTACATCCCTGTATCCTTGATGTAGTTGAGTACGTGGGAAAATCAGGGAAAGAAAGGAGGGATGATAGCACCCAAGTTAGATGCCAAATGCAAGTTCAAGAAAGAGTGTGAATCCCCTCTTTCAGAGAAAAAAAAAAACAAACAGCACAGCACTGATGAGTTATTTTACAGTCAATTAGGAGAAATTTCTTTTCAGTAGCCCTTGTCCTTATGGTAGATTTCAAATTCCCAGATTTCATCTGGGTATATCGTACTGCTGTGATGGGCAGATCCTGGAGAATTCTGTTGTCGGAGATACCTTCTTGTCACAGGTACTCAGTGAGCCAAGTAGAAATTGCTATTTGTGAATAGACGGACTCGTGGGAGATGTGATGGTAGGTGGCTGTCTTGGCTACAGTGATCATGGAACAGTTGAGTTTAAAATTTTCAGCATAATGAGAAAAAGGACAGCAGAGCTCTACCCTGGACTTTTGGAGAGCAAACTTTCAGCTATTCGGGGAGCTATTTAGCGGAGTACCCTAGGAATCTGCTCTTTTGGGGGTTTAGGAGTCCACGTTTTTAAGAAGCACCTTTTAGAAGCACAGGAGCAGGCAATTCCACCGTGTCCTAAGTCACCATAGCAGAAAGTGGCTGGAAAGTGGGGAGGGGTAAGGAGGAATAGAGGGATGCCCACACTGGAGCTTGCAGGCGGGTTGACAATGTATGAGCTGCTCTTGCTCGTCTCGGTGAGGTTTCCACTCCAAAATCCGAGACGGATGCTTCAAACACCAAAATGAATTAATTCCCTGCCTTAAACCCACCACATCAACTTTCTCCTTTGTTACTGTGTGTGTCAGCACAGCTGTCAAGAGAGGGTCAGTGCACCCTCTTCAGCTGCACCGCGGATAACAAATCTGGCACCTCCTCCGCCAAACTCAGTCCCATCTTCCCGCTTCTGAAACCTGAAATAAGAGAAGGTCCTTTAAGTGACAAAACATGAGAAAACAGCTGCTTTGTAAGCAAAACCAATGGCTCTCTCTTAGTCCAAGTTGGTGGTGGTTTCTGCAAAGGCTTCCAAAATCTCTTCCTAAAAGCCAATGGGTTGTGCCTACAGACTATAGAGGATTAAGCCAAGTGCTTACTCCGAGGTGCAGCACAGGCTGTGTGAGTTCGACTGGCCAGGAATAGAGGACAGAGTTAGCCCTCCCTGTGCATGGCCTTTCCGAACGCGGAAGCGAGTACGACAGTAACTGGCTTAATTTCCATACTGCCTCCAGTCTGCCTCACAGAGGGGTTTTAATGCTTTTACTCCTGGCAATCGCTCCTGCAAGCCCTGGGTCAGTGATTTTGCGAGTGGGAGCCTTGGCTTTCATTCACTTCCCATTCAAGGTCCCTTCACCAGCGTAACCTCCCCGCTGCCAGTGCTGCTTCCGCATCTGCGTGTGGTCCTGACATTTTGGGGGGCTTTGGTCAACGTCCGAATGGAGCTGCAGAATAACTGCTCTTTCACTTTCCTCCTAAATAGGCCACGCTGCTCATCTGCATAAATGTTCTCTTCGTGCATCTTGTTGCTCTGCCTCTCAGGCTTCCTTGGAGGGGGGAAACTAAACAGCTTTATTTTTGTTTTAAAAAAAAGATGCCTTTCCTTCCTTGTGAATTGCCCTTGCTCTGTACAATAGCCAGCAACTGGCTACAAAGGATGAATACTAAGCAGCTTTGGCAAGGTGCAATTCAGCTATAAGACATCTCATATATCTGGGAAGACCGTGAGGGCAGGGAGATTGAAGCTGGGGCAGCGGTGAAAAGTCCACCTTGGTAGCTCCGTCCCGCTCAAGCACTCAGTCTAAAACCAAAGCCAGGCTTTAGCCACTGCTGTGCAAATCCCAGTGACACAGGAGGACGAGCCACGGGTGCAAGTCAGTCTTCTCAAGGGTGAAAGCGTGTGCTGCCAAGCTGTACAAAGGGAAACACCTGAAATCTGGTGGTGTGCTCTGGCTCCTGCTCCGGAAGCTGCCCGCCTGCCTCGGCTCGCCTCAAATCTGCGCGGAGGGAGGGATGGAGGGATGGAGTGAGCCCCAGGGCAAGGGTAGAGAGGAGCAAGACGGGCTTTGCAAAGCTGCTCTGCTCCTCCTCGCCTGCCTGCCTGGAGGTAAACATGATCATCTCAAACACAATCGGATTTGGCCACAGACCATGCAAAGCTCTGGCTCTATGATGAAGTATAGTACCAAGGAGTTTTCTCCCCCTGCTGAAGTATTCACCTCCAGAAATCACACAGCTGGTTGTGTCTGATAGCATGTGCACAACCTGATTATTTATCAGAATAAAAGTTGACCCAGCCCGCAATGCTGCTTAGCTTTCATAGTGATTTTTCTCCTATGCACAGAGGCCACCTTGAAGGAAATGTGTGAGGAAGACTAGACTGTGCACCATGCTGGGCTGAAGGCTATGTCATTTGCGCAGAGCCAACGTGGAGCTTGTTACCACCAGGAAAAAAAATGATTAGATAATAAAAATCTGTAAGTCAGACCACAGGGAGAAATGAAGCACATGGAATAGGGAGGATGTGCAGGGGAGCAGTGCCCACGCCTAGAGGATCGAGGAAAGCGGAGTGCAGGAAGCTGCTTGCCTTGCCTTTCATGACTCTGCGTATTCAGAGGAAAAAAGGAGTGGCATGAAAGCATGACCTGAGATTGCTGCCGTAGGCTGTGCCTTGCTTACAGGCCTTGAGGTAAGGGCAGGCATGAGGTTTGCATTTTGAAATGGTTAAGGAGGTTAAGAGACAGCCTGAGACTTCGGTCCAAGACGGAAACCTCTGCCATCACCCCTGGCTCAATACAGACTTTTGTTCCACAATCCCCTAGCTTCATTATGGAGGCAATTAGGCTGGATTTTCTCCTGTTTCTCTCAGTAAAAGGGAAATACAGAGCCAGGGTCATCTCAGAAGTGCACAATAAAAGGATGAGGGGCACCAAACAGAAGTTACATGCAAGGAAATCCAAATTAGACATTAGGAAACAATTTTGACAGGGACGGTGGCCAAATCATGTCCTGCTGAGATGTGCAAAACTCTTCCAGACAAAGGCTTGCTCCGACTTGCTGCAGAGACCCACTTTAGGGCAGGTGAGACTGCACTGGAGAAGGGATCTGAAGAGAAAAAGGCCAACAAAAAAGCTCTTTTGGGAGCTTTTTTAAAGCTGGGGAAAGTGGGCGGAGCCAGCACCAGCTGCAGTGAATCTAAATGGGGCTATAAGAAGCCTCAGGGGGGGCAGTGCCTATGGAGCACATGTCCAGCTCACAGGGGGTGTGTGTACTGGGGGGTGTCACAGCTGCCTACATCTCACACGACAGGGCGCTGAGGTTCCGATGGCACATCAGGTAAGTCCGATCTGATCACTTGGAACAAGGCCTCTCTTGGGGAGCGGCACTCATCCCAACTCACCCTTGTCTCGTGAAGCGTCAGCTCCTTGCCGGCTGTGGTTGCTACTTGGCCAAAGGCTGTTATTAAAAAAACTGTGGGCATCCAGACAGCCCCCACATGAAATATGGAGGCATCCAGGGCCCTGGCTGCTTAGAGTGCCAGAGCCTGGAGTTTGAAACAGCAGGTAGTGGAGACAGCACCTGTATCAGATGCAAACAGGTGGATGACCTGCTCAGCGTGGTGGCTGAGCTGAAGGGTGGAGTCACCAGGCTAAGGGCAATAAGGGAGAGCAAAAGGGAAATAGACTGATGGAGCCAGGCTCTGACATCCCCAGGAGAGGGGCAGGTTGCTCGGAAGGCAGGAGATCCCACATCCTCTTACTGCCCTGAAAAAAGATGACCTAGGAGATAGGGGGGGGAATGGAGACAGGACCCTCCCTGGAGAAGCTGGCGTATCCTCTCCCGGCCTCCTCAATCATCCCAATTGATCCTGCAGAACAGGTATGGCATTCTGCAGGGATCGCTGGCAGATGGAGAGGAGAATGACTCGCCCAGGCCTGAGGAGCCAAAGAGACTGGGTCACCGTAGACCCACCATCAGAACTAGTTCTAAAAAGAAAAGTAGGCATGTCATTGTGGTGGGTGACTCTCTCCTAAGGGGGGCAGAAGGCCCCATATGCCTTCCTGACCCACTTCACAGGGAGGTTTGATGTCTCCCTGGGGCACAGGTTTGGGATGTGATGGACAAACTTCCCACCCTAGTAAAGCCCTCTGATTATTACGGCCTGTTAGTTTTTCAGGTGAGTAGTGATGCAGTTACTAGAAGAAACCCAAAATCAGTCAAAAGAGATTTCAGAGCCTTAGGGAAGCTGCTTAAGGGATCAGAGGCACAAGTTATTTTCTCGTCTATCCCTTCAGTGACAGTCACCAAGAGGAGATGAAAGGAAAGAGCCATCAGGGGAACTCATAGCTGAGGGACTGGTGCTACAGCCAGGGTTTTGGGGTTTTCAATCAAGGGCTGATATATGAGGCACCTGGTCTGCAGGAGGCAGGTGGGATGCACCTGTCCCAGAGGGGAAAGAATTTTAGGGCAGGAGTTGGCAGGGCTCATAGATAGAGCTTTAAACTAGTTATGAAGGGGGAAGGGGAGATAACTGGGCCTATTAAGAATAAGCCCAGGGGAAGCACAGCAGGGCCCATGGGATGGTGGACTAGTGAGGAATCTTACTCTGCCATCTCAACTGAGACCAATGTTGCCAGAAGGCATTTGTTTAGGCTGAAATAGCCAGAGAAGCTCTTTGTGCAGCATCTTTCAGTACCTTCGTCTCTTTCCCTTTGCTGTTCCAGTTTGGGCACTCTAACCATTTGAAAGAACAAGATTTCTGAAAAAGTCATGATCAGGAGCCAGGTGGTGGCTTGGAAACCAAGCAGTAGTAACTTGCAGGGTTATCAGGTGACTCTAGCTATGTGGATGATCAAGGTCCAGGCTTGAGCTCAGCTCCTGGGTCTCCTTTCTGCAGAGGTCGTCTTTCCCAGAGTGGCACTGACAGCCACGTGCAGGTGTTTGTGAGTACCAGCTGGTGTTAGTGGGACCACTGCTCCACCACCTCCAAAATTTGGCCCCAGTCCCCAGGATTTGTGCCCAGAGGATGCTCAGAGGCTCGCACAGTGGCTCTGTATCCACACACTGAGGACAGAGTCTAACCTCTTGGTAGAAGACCAGTTGGGAAATTACAAACTCAGATGGGACAGCATGTCCAAAAGGTAGTAGGTCCATTCTCCTCTGCCACTCACAGAAGGCCAATCGCTCACACACTTTGAATTCAACTGCACCACACTTGGTTAAAATGGCTACAAACTCTACATGGCTCTCTCTGTGCTGCTTTAGCTACATCAGGTGAAAACCACATTTAAAATGAAGCTGGTGGGGTTCCAGGGAATGAGCAAGCCCTCCAGCATAACTGTCCATATTGCTTTTTTTGCAACCTGTCCTCTAATGCTTTAATGCAGAAGGCAGCACTTAAAACAGTCAGTCATACCCGAAGGACCATCGCTCTCACTTGTGAACCCTTCATGAACCCAGGGAAAAAATCAATAAAGGGTTTAAAAAAACCCAACAAAATGATATTTCATCTCCTCTGCATCAGCAGATCTGCAGTGCAGGTTTAAGATTGTTTTGCATCTGAGATAGCAAAAAAATAAATAAAAATTGCAGCGTGGGATTCCCTGTAGGGGATTAGGTTTCATTTTAAAACTTTAAACAAACATGGAAATCTTAGCATAAGCTTCTCAAAGATTAAGTGCTCTGGCATGAACTTAGGAAGAAAGAGCATGAGGCTGGGACTCAGGAGACATTAGGATTACTGTTTTCTCTACCACCGTGTGACCGTCTCTTTCATTTAAGCCAGCTATTCCAGGCTAACTTCTACCTTTTGATTTCAATGGGAGTTGAGGACTTACATATTCTTAGAAGATCTATTTTCTCTCTTTCATTGCTCCCTGCTGATCTTGAAGGTGTTGCAAGAGCTCTGGGATGAGGACTGGTCCCTACATGTTTGTAAAACGATGAGCTCTGATCTTTATTGCTCTTCTCTGAGGGACATAATAAGGAGACAAGTTGCCACTTGCTGATGTCCCCATTTTGGCTGCGTCCAGCATTACTGACCACAGCCTGAGGTCTGCAGCTGTAAAGAGCCGGCTTCAGCGTTAGTGACCCTGGGTGGGCTATGGTGAGGTGCAAGCAAGGGCTGCAGTGAGGCTGAAATTATGTGACCAGTGCCAGAGCACCGAGCTTGCCTGGGGCTGCCGCCAGCAGCAGAGCCTGGTCTGGCTCCACACATCACCCTGCATCCACAGCACACGTGGGAGGAGGTGTGTAAAAAAAAAAAAAAAAAAACCTAAAAAACTAATGTTGAGCTGACCTTGAGTAGAATTAAAAAAAAAGCCCCAACTCATAGTATTAGACCACATGGAAGTATTCAAGGCCAGGCTGGAGGTGGGAGGTGTCCCTGCCCCTTTCAACCCAAACCATTTTGTGATTCTGGGCTACCACCACCACTGATGGCCACGGCAAAGGTGCCACTTGCTTGGTCCCCCAGCCTGGGGCAGCACTGGTGACCCCCACATGCTTTTGTCCGGTAGTGCCTGACTCACTCCTTCTCTCGGATGGAGCAAAACATCTTTCTTGGCACAGGTCCGCTAACCCTGGGTCCAAAGGTTGGCCAGTGCGTGTGTGGGCGGTGGAGGCAGGTTCTCTCCTCTTTGATGTGACATAAATGGGAATGACCCAGGGTTTATGAATCTCAGGTGGAAAAAACGTCAGGAATGGAAAGCAGAGCTGGCCCAGAAGTCATAGACCTGACGGGGGATTCGTATTTTCTTTTCTAAGACTCATTTTGGGCGCGGGCCACGTGGGGTTTCGGTACTTTAGGGCAAGGGCTGGTTGTCTTTCCTGTGTGTAAAATGGCATCGACCTGTGTAGTCCAAATACAAAATCAAGGTGGTCATAGACCTACTTAAGCTTCTGATTTCATTTTCCTCAGGCTTTGTGGGGAAAAAGAGGATTGTTCTCTGTTTGCCCAAACAAGCAAGCGGTGTGTATCTGCACACAGGTGGGTGGGGAGAGGTATGTATGGTGTACAGATTGGCTCGTGCTCGCAATACAGCTTTGATTGCACAGTTGTATCGCAGACGGAGGTGACACCAGATAACGTTGTGTAACAACAGTGGGTTTTTCCAGAGTTACACAGTGGTTGGATGCTGCACTGGAGATCGAGAAACTCAGATTAATTGATTTCAGGTAATGAAGCATGCCCTAGACTCTAGAAACTTTGTACATCACAGACACAACCACCCCCTCCCCCTGAAACTGTCCTGACAGATGACATTTTAATGTGTTTTGCACCAAGACAAATATACTTGGTATAATTAAGGGGACAGAGATGACACTTCTGAACTAATACTTGGTGCCTACGACAGTGTAACAGCTTTTCAAGGAGGCCTCATTTGTGAGCAATAGGGAAAAAGAAATTGAAGCAGCAGCAAGATCCCGGCTAAGTGCACCAAACAGTGGTGACACCTCGACAAAGTACACATTTACATGTAGTCACAGTGAAGCCTGAATTTCCCACTTTGAATAGCTAGGGGAAGCAATCCCTGTCAAACCTGGGTTCCCCAAGACATATCGGACATATCCAGGGCTATTCATGCTGCCAAAGGAGAACAACCTAGGCAAAAGAAAATTAAAAAAAAAGAAAAAAAATGTTAGCTGCTCCTATTTATACGGCTTATAGAAAGAGGGACATTTTAAAAGCAGCGCCCTGGTGAGCTCTGGCTTTGAATGTTTTTTCCATTGCTTCCAGGAAAGTCCTGCTGCAAATCCCCTGCCGTTGCAGCATCTTGGTTATTTCTGGGAGACAGATGAAGTTTCCATCTTCTGACCTGTCCCCAGCAGACTATATTCTAGCGAAAAACCACTTCCAGGCAGACACCTAGATCCAGCTGGGAGCCCCACAAGACCCAACTAGGGAAACTGAAGGCTTTTCTCTGTGTAACACACATTGCAAGGCTCTTAGCAAATGCACTGTAGCTGCCACAGTTAGTGTTGGCAGAAAAATCTCTGCAAGACAGAGCTGGTGGCAAATACAGATTTGACGATAGAGCGAAAGAAACCCCACACACCTGAAAAACAAAGGTAGGGTTACTACAGAGACCCACGTTACTGAGTACTCCAGGAAAATCAGAAAATGATGATGGGAAGCCAGGGAGAGCTTGGCACCAGAGTCACATGAGGAAAATGATCAAGAAAGAGATCATGCTTCCATGTGAAGCCTTCAGCCACCAAATGCCCTGATATGAGGTTTGTTTGCCCCTGGAGCTGTAGCGTGAAGTTTGTGCAGGTACTATTAACTGAAAACATGTGCCAGGACTTATGCATGACCACCGTAAGAACAGAAGTCAGGAGTCGTCCTCTGTCACAAGAGAGGATTCACGTGACGCCGTGAGATTTCACCTCTTGTTTGCAGTCGATGTGTTTTATATCAGCTCTCCGGCATTAAATTAAGCATACAGCCTGGTTTTATAAGACAGCCTGAGCTTTTCATAAAATGTCTTGGCAAGAAAGAATTTTTCTCAAGATATACAGTGAAAACAGCAAGGGTTTTTCCGTAACCACAAAATAATTGTTTTAGATATATTACCGTACCAAACAGAACATGTTCTCTTTGTATCTTTTGTTTCTTGGTAAACACAGCGCTCACTGCAATGAGGGACGTTTGAAAGGCAAAATCTTGCGATACAAGATGTTATCCAAGGTAATTTTGTGTTCAAGGGGCAGGTTACTGACAGTTGCTCTGTGCGTCATGACAGGCTTGGCGAACAATAAATTATCAGGAAAAATGTTTCTATTCCAAAACCGTGTTTAGGTCCCTCAGTCAGAACCTGGCTGTACTTACTAAATCTGGTCAAAAGAAATGGCTTTCTGAAATAGCTTTCTGAAAGCTTTGAACCGTTTTAAGTCCTCTGCATCTTTTTAAAATTTTCTGAAAAAGTTTAGCAAAACCAACTTTCCAAAATCTGAGATTTGAATTATATTTTTCCTTTTTAGAAGAAGCATCAAACGCTAGAGGAGGTTGTTACCGGGACTTACAACATAGTGGTCTAAATCCGTGCTCCGCCTCAGACAGACCAAATTGCCATCAGCACTTGAGGTTCAACCAGCAATACGATTCTTGTTTTCCTTTTTGTCCTTCTCTTGGGTCTGATTCATTACCTTTGTCAGACCCGCACACCGGGTCAGCTTAAGGGTTGTGGCTGAATGGAAACAACGAGTCTCTGAGCTGATACCCAGAGGAATGGCTTAAGCTGTTCTGCCAGGAGCGGGAGCATCGTTCCTGCTACAGAAGAAGTTATACAACTGCGTGTGTTACAACTGGGATAGAGAAGTCAGATAAAACCCTTTGAGACAGCGCTTGTTGCATGGGTCCAGGCAGTGTATGTGGAAGAAGGTAAAACCCTCTTGTTGCCTCCCTTGTTTTCTTCTTTTCAAACCCTAAATGACCCAGGCGGAAAGAAAAGCGCCTGTGCTTTGCTCACCCACAATTAGGAAGGAAGCAAGTTTAAACTGTGTGTGTTTGCGTGTGGCAAAGGGAGGACTCGTGCTCCCCAGTCTGCCTCCGAAATTACTCCTAATAGGACTAAATTGTGTTTTGCAACCGGGCTCTCGGCAAGCGATAAATTGCCATCAGAAGGCACGCCTGCATACTACCACCAAAACGCCAGCATGCTTTTGCATGCATCATGCTATTGTTATTGTAATGGAAAATAACTAGCTGCAAACAAATTATATGACTCGATACGGCCCTTTAATGAGTTTAGTTGCATACCTAGTGGTAGGTAAAAGGTAAAACAACAGCACTAGACAAGTCATTTCTGGACCCATTACAAGTAATTTGCAAGCGCAGGCATCCCAGTTTTGTAATCTCAGTCATCTCCATTTCCTTTGAGCCCTGCGCTGTCTTGCCAGCGTCAGTGTGCTCCGGCTTCTTTTTGAAAAAAGCTTTGCCCTTACTCAGCTCTCTTGCTCTGGCTGTGCTTGCACAAGCGTTGATAAATGTTTAACTCCATTGATGCTTATAGCCTGGAGTAAAGGAGAAAAGCAAGTTTTCTAGGGACAGGGATTAGTATTTTCCCCTAAATTTGCCCTTTTAATTAAGCGGAGAAATTAGGGTTGCGTTCGCCTAGAGGTGCTACTTCTGTTACGTGCTGCACAAATGCCTGAAGTCATCTTCTAAGCTTCACCAGTCAGTTTTAGCAAATCAGAGCACGTTTCTGAGCCCGTGCCTCGCTGCCTACCTCACTGCCTCGCATTTTCCTAATCTCTGCTACACGTAGGGAACTGCCTGGCAGACAATTGCACTGCACAGGGGTCCTAATAAAAAAAATAAAAGTGAAGGGATGTGCTCGGTGGGTACCTGTCTCACAAGACCCCAGGAGTTTGGGCTACGGGAGCCACAAGCTGCACAGGTTCCTGGCAGGGAGTTTGATGAAGGGGAAAAAAGGGCATGGAAACAAACTGTAGGAGCCGTTGGGAACTCCAGCCTCGCTGTAAAGAAAGAGGAATCCAAGTGCCATCAAGTAAATCAGCACACCTATAGCTGGGATGCTGGGGAAGAAAGCCTGGCAGTGGAAAGGGTACACTGAGCGGTTTAAGGGCTGAAGCAAGGCAGTTGGCTCATCCCAGGTCATCGTATCTATGGGTTCAGGACAGGTAACAGGTCTTCGCAACACAGCCCCACGTAAGAAGGGACCTGGCCCCACCTGTTGTGGGCACCGTGGACACCCTGGTGTGGAGGCACGACAAGCCCCAAGCGCGCTGCAGGTTGCTGGGGTGGAGTGACGAGGTGCTTGGTGGCTTCACCTCCCTGGGGATCTTAAAGCCTTTTCAAATTGACAGCCTGTTCCCTGACCTTTACAGGATAATTTCCTTCACTGGGGACTGACTGATGGGTTTCTGCTTGCCCATGGCTGTGGGCGCCTTGAAAGGGAAGCGAAACCCTCTCCAAAATGTGGCTTTGCCACTTGGGGAAAGATGGGCGCACACGCCCTGCAAAATGTAGGTCAGGGCGATGGGTAAGCAGTGGGTGATCCGCAGGGGCTTGTGCGATGGACTGGCCAAGTTGCACAAAGCGAAAGCATACCAAGATCCCATATAGCCAGCCTCTGTTTGTATCACTTATTAAATATTTGATGAATGCTAACTGCTTAACCTACTTTACCCCTTTCGCCTACCGTGGCAGTGACTGGCTTCTCCTTTTTCCTCCATTATTGATGCATTTTGAGGGAGACACTGTCTCGCGACAAAACAATGATCTTAAGATGTAAGGCTTGAAAAAACAAAAAAGCAGACACAAAAAAGGGATTGTAAAACAGACACAACCTTAGGCAGAGGAAAGCAGTATGTGGGCAAAGGAAAATATAAATTGAGTGGCAGGACACTATCACTAGTTTGCAGTAGAGAGCAACGCAGCAATGTCTGCGGGTGAAAATGTATGGATGTCCCTGCTTCCCAGTGCGAGCCCCGGTGTTAACTCTATGGCTGAGCACCAAGTTTCCTTAGGGCTGATGTACACTGCAGCAGTACAGTGTTTTTAACCCTGAACTGACTCCTTTCAATGCAAATGGTGCTGTGGGAAATCATCCTTGTCAGCCTGGGAGGACAGCGTTTGTCACTGCGGGTGCTTGTATCTGTTGTGTTGGCCCTGTTAGCAAAGCCTGGGTCACGGCGTTTCCATGAAAACCGCTGGTATATTGCTTTATTTTATTTATAGTGACAGGTCCCAGGGCATGATTCATTTATATGTCCTCTAGAAGCTCCACCTTTTATTTTTTAATTGTTGTCATCTTCTATCCCCAGCACAAGAGGGAAGTGCTCAGGAAGAGGAGACTTGGCTAGCTGACATAAAACATTGTCCCAGTATGCAGGGGCAAAAAAGGGCTGAGACAGGATTAGTAAGGGACATCAGAAAGCCCAGGTATTGTACTGTGGGTGCAGATCCCTACTCACTGAAATAAGAAAGGTTACATCGCTTTCCTTTCTGCAGGAGAAGCATTTAGTGTCCTTTGGTTTCTACGTCTCTTCCTCAGAGCACTGGTTGCATGTGGGTGGATAATGCAAAGAAAATGCCAGCAGTGCCAAAGGGCAAGATAGGTGCCTCTAATAAGGAAGGGTCAGGGGAAAGAGTTCATGCAGAAGTTAATTATTTGCAAATTGGCAGCTATACTTCGACCTCAGATACCTGAAGACCTGGCTAATGACACCTCTGGGCCACGAGTAGTTAGTCTGCAAGACTTGATGGAGGATGAGTCAGGCTGTGATAGTCGAGAAGGACGAGTGGCTGCCTTTAAAACTGGGTGGTAAAGAAGAAACTAGCCAACTTCGTTTCAGTGCCCAGGAAAATATTAGAGCAAATAATCAAATAGACTAGTTCACACTCGGTGATAAAAGCAACAAGCACTACATGAGCAAAAGCAAATTTATTTCCTGTTCCAGCCAGACACCAGTCTTACAGAAAGGAGAGAGGCAGTAAATGCTTGGCTTCCAAGCACTTTTGACAGTGTCTCTGATGTCATTCTCATCATGAGTAAGCTTAAAAGAGAGATTTACAAGAGGGTGGCACAAAGCTTGTCAGAAAACCACAGCAAGAGGGTGAGCGGCAGCAGGCATGGTGGCGAGACGTACTGGGAACAACCGGGCAGGCTGGTGATGGGGCTGGCACCGCTCAGTATCGTCGCTGGTGCCACCGAGGGCAGCAGGGATGCTGCGCTTGATCCCATGGGGTGGGATGGGGAGAAACCGAGGGTGCAATTCAGAGGAGGGACAAGTTCATAGGAGATGATGCTATTGGACAGGAATGAGGGACAAATCCAGCTGGGCAACTGCCTGGCTGGCAGACGGCTGGGCAGGACCCAGGCTGGCAAGCTGGAGCCTGGGAGTGCCCTGTTTCTGAAAGGGAAAAGCCATGCTGGGACATACAAAGAGATATCTGGCAAAGCACAGGCAGAAGCCCTTTTCTTCTACCCTAGATGGGCAGAGCTTCAGCTGGAAGGTTGTTGGTTTTGGGATACAGCACCCCGAGAAGGAGCACACCCTGGGTGGACGTGGAGGGCAGGGGCAGCCACAGGGCTGACAGGGGGCCTGGAGAACATCACCTACAAGGAAAGACTAAATGCACTGCAGTTGTTCTGCCTGAAGAAAGAGTATTTTGATACATGGGGATACGAAGTGGAAGGGAATTACTCTACTCTCTGCCTGCGAGGCAGCAAGGAAGTTTCTGGTTAGCCACTGGGAAATAATTGTAGCTGGTCAGGGCAACGAGGCAGAGGACAGATGACAGCAGTGAAGGCAGTGGAGCCTCCATCGCTGCGTAACTTCAAAGACAATCTGTTGGAACAATGTAGGTGCATTTTATATATTATTATTTACCTTATACTGTAAGTAATGTTACTTTACTATAAGTAAATGTCCCAGTGGGGTCCTTTCCAGCCTGTGTTCTTTCTTGAGCACAGCTCAGGCTGAAATTCTACACGTTACACATTATTTGTAGGAGAAAAGTCACCCATGCAGAGCACAGCATGAATGCCAGGTGGTAAGTACCCTGCACTGCAGTGCATGAGCCCATGCTCTCCAGCTTTGGAGTGTCCATCAGAGGCTCCAGAGAGCCAAGATCTGTAGAGAGTGATGTGCAGCAGGGCAAAATCTGAACCACCCCTAAATGCTGAAGCAGCACAGGCCAGGGATGCCACAGAAAGATTTGCCTATGGATCAGGCAGGTACCAAAACCAGTGTCATTTTTGGTCTGGAGGTCTTAGGGCAATCTTTGCACACACTTCCAAATGCATCCCCCCTTCTGAACAAGCAAGCACAGAGTTTCAACTCTTACCTAAGCACGGGACCCTAGGATCTGGAGCTTTAAGAGAGACAAAGTAATTTGTAATTCATGCCGTAGCTGTGGCTGCTGGACTTGTCTGTGGTTGTCTCTTTTCCAGGCAGCTCAAATCTGAAACTTGATTTAAGGGGCGGCCTCAGATGCCCCAGTTTGCTTCTAAGGGGCTGCTGGCAAGAAGAAATAAATTGAAAAACTTTTTAGCCATGGGTGCATAGCTGGCCTGTGTTGCTCTGATTCGTATGCCGTTGCAAACAGCGAACTACACTAGGAGTTATGCTTTGAGCCTTAACATTTTCACTAGCTAATGAAAGGCATTTCGATAATTACGTCAAGCATAAGGGAAACATCTCTATAGTTACTCAGTAACTAAGATACTTTGTCAACACAGCAGTGACAGGGTTCTTATTGCCTAGTTAGTAACTCAGAAAAATTGAACTGTTTACAACAGAGGCATTCAATATATTGTATTTGCTAATGCTGCATTTCAGTGGTATGGCCATGGAAATCAAGACTCCTTAACACTCTAGATTTTGTCATGATTGAACCATGGTAGTAGAATCCCTTTAGAAAAAAAAAAAAAAAAGTGCTTGCAGGGAATATTTTGTATATGTAAAGTGTATTTTATTGGATGGAGAATTGTCTTTGTGAAGTGATGTCTCTGAGAAGTGATGCAGAGGACACCAATGTTGTAAAGTAACTGATCTTCAGCTCCCATTTTATTTCTATAGACGTGCTGCTGTGCAGGAACCTACACCACGAGGGGCATTTGAAGGCTTCTGAGTTTATTCAAGTCAGGGTAGAAAAAGAAATGTCTGGTAAATAGAGCAGAAGAAAGTAAATGTTATTCACAGAGGCCACCTTCTGTCTGGTGAGGTTGTCTCCTCCTAAGGATCAAGAAAATGAGAGCTGAGCTGTAAGAAAGCAGCTGTTTAGGAGGATCCTTTTAAACATGGATACTGGCATGCTGCTGGGAGGTTGGCTTCTTTTCATGTTTTGCTACTGACTTTTGATTTATTATAGGTGCCATTCTCTCTCCCCCTTCGTTTCAAAATGAATGAAAGAGATTAGCTGTGACAAGCAGTATGGGGAAGGGCACGCATGAAAGAGATGAACCTTTAAAGTATGAAATAAACCACAGCATTCGATATTCTGCAGTTGGATTTAATTAGGATAATTAACTGTTGCCCTTTTGCAAGTGGAATGAAGTGTGCAAAGCCACAGGTCAAAGACGAGGGGCTTGATGGGGCTGGAGGGCGGTGGGGGCCGATCCACCGTGGCTTCCTGGGCTCACACACACCTCCCTCTGCCCCAGTGGCTCCCAAACTGCTGGTACCACCAGCTGCTTGCCCCTTCAGAGCAACAAGGGAGGCTCCTTCCACTAAAACTCCTATTAATTGGCAGCGAGCGTGAAGTTTTATGCAAACAGATTTCACTGAAAACAAGGAAAAAAAGAGAAGACCATAGGAAAAGGAATTACAAGATCCTCTGCTGCTCTGAAGCAACTCCCTTGCTCCTTCTAAAGTAGGCTGTATAAATATTGATCTAGCCGGGATATGCCCTACATTCACTTGCACAGACATTATAAATGTGCTTAAGAATGGGAAATCAATCTCGTTTTCCTGCACGGTAAACACATACAGCCAGGAATGCACACAGATATTGCAAATCACAGCTCTCAGGCTTGCCACCTAAACATCAGGTTGAGAAAGGTGTTCTTGGGGAATGAATGAGAAAAAAAATCTTACCCATTCGTTTAGTTTCAGGTGTTTCCATTAATCCTGATACAGACCATTTAAAACACACTCTCTCACTCCACTTGTAGTTGTAATTTATCATCTTATTAGTTATTTGTGTTTCGCCTGCTGAATTTCTTTTGGTTACTTTTTCATAACCTTCTCCAAGCAAGTCAAGGTATAACCTTAGGCATTCCTGTAACTTTATCGCTCCCTCTGCCATTAGCCTTCTGTCTGGTTGGGCATTGCAGCATCGCAGCTGGGAAAATAATATCATTAGGTTGCAAAAGCCATAGAATCCCTGCACTAGAGAGCCACAGGGTGGCTTATGAATCATGGGTTGATTAATAATTAATACGTAATTGTTGGATAATCTATTTAGACGGTCACAGTGTAGGAAATTTATTAGTATTTTCTCTGGAGAGCACTGCTACTAAAATAATAAAATTTTAACAAGTCCTCTCTCATTGTAAGCCTACTGAATTACCGAAATAGGGCAAAGCTGCCTCATCTTGCTGTATGTTCTAGCGAAAGATTCTGCCTTTTTACCAAGCAAAGTGTATGTGTGTTCATAAAATAGAAGTTGTGGCAGACATTAAGTGGCAGAGATCAGGATTTGTGTGTTCAGCCAGATTTTAAAAGAAAATGATTCAGCTCTTTTTAAAGTATCTGATTTACCTTGTTTGAGCTACAATTTGGCCAATCCCTCTGCCAGTTTTATTGGCTTGACTCATTATTTTTGGTTATTTTCAACTTTGTTTACGCATTCTAAATTACATATGGTCTTCAGAAAGCATTTAAAATGTTTATGTTGTTGCAAAGCGAAAAAAACCTTTAAATTAAAAATACGGAGTCCCTTTTCTTATGAAACTCCAGCGCAAGGTGATACAGTAAATGAACGGAGGAGGCTTTAGATGATCACAACAGTATGTTTAAAGACTTAGAAAAGGCAGGAAGGAAAAATGAGTCAAGTGATTCCTATTTCTTGTAATTATTTGCCCTGCTGACAGAGCTCACCACCGTTGGCCTTGAAATTATATAATTGTCAGGCTGCATTTCAAAGCTGTGACTCAGGAGCTGCGGGATGCGTCTTTCTGTTTCACAACGTTGTATAGGATGTAAGGATGCTGAACCTAGGATATTCCTGCCTTACACCAGTGTGGTTTATTTGAACACTGACCAAAATACGCACAACTTCATAACTTATCAAATTACTCAGTGACTAATGATTTTGTGTTAAAACTCTGGATATTCTTATAATGGGCAGATATTCCACATTATAAAATGAGTTTTGTTCAGATGTATGTTCAATGTGATTTGTAGGTATGGTGCAGAAACAATCCAAAAAGATAGATTTGCTTACTGAAGGCAGCTGCCAGGCTCTACTACACGGAGGAGAAGAAGAAGCACCAGCTCACTGAAAGCAGGGTCTTCCAACAAAACAGTTTCAGCCAAAGAAATGGAGCTCAGAGAACGGCACAACATTGCGGCAGAAGAAGCAGGATAATTGAGTCTACAGCATCTGCTCAAACGTAGTAACACCAAAAATAAGCACTTCTGTCTGTGTTGTTAAAGCAGAGTGTAAACATGTGACATGACCCCAGCACATCAGAGAATTTGGGAACAGAAGCAGTTTGCCAGCACAATTACCCTTCCCCTGCCAAAGAAAGAACTTGCCCAGCAAAAAAGACATTGTTTGGGTTGCTTTCCATTAACTTTTACAAGAAGGAAAACAGGACCATGTACTTAATTAGCCCCTTTAATAAGGGATGTTCTTGTGTCTGTTTTACAGCTGGAACAAAGGGCTGGGGCATTTGCTTACTTTTGCTTTATAGTAAGAAATCGCATTGAATGATTCCTGGAAGGAAAATGGGGCAGGAGGAGATTGACAAAAACTCTTTGGTGTGTTGTAAGGATTAACTTTCCTAGGAACTTGTTCAAAATTTCCCTTCTGTTGCAAATTGCTATTGAGTTTGATTAACCAGAACCCTTAATTTGCTTATTCTACTCTGTTGTGATTTCCCTTGGTCTGAAGCGGTGGGAAGCCAATCCTAGCCCCTGTCCAGCAAATCCACTCATAAACACATGCTGCCAGTTTCCCTTCTGCAGTATAAACACAAGGGACTATTCAATTAAGTCGCCACATTAAAAACTGATAAAAAGGAAATAATTTTCTTGCACAACATGCAATTAGCGCAATCCCTTCGTTCCTAGCATCGTCACAACCAAGATCTCAGCAGGAGTCGAAAGAGGACCGGTAACGTATGCAGAAAATAAACAAGAGCTTTGGAAGGGATTTACACTCTCGTGCTTCTGGGGAGAAGCCAGCATCCAACCACTGCAGTTTTGGGAAAAGGTCTCTGAGGCTGGTTACACCACACCACCTACCATCACACTTCTTGCATCTTTCCTTGAACTGTGTGGTAACAACCTCGTCAAAGCAGGTCACTTAGATGTGGTGTTGGGTGATATGGTTTAGGGGTGAACTTGTAGTGTAGGGTTAATGGTTGGACTTGATGATCCCAAGGGGCTTTTCCAACCTGAACTGTTCTATGATTCTATGATGCTATTTAGAAGGACCAGTAATCTACTCCACTTCTATATCTGGAAAGGAGTATGTAGGAAATCTTATAAATGATTTACAAATCATTTCTATGTCTCAACTCTTGCAAAAAAAAAAAAAAAAAGGAGCCATTGGCTAGGTATTTGACAGTTACACTGGTTTAACAGTGGCCGCATCGACAACCAATTCCTTGCCGCATGACTCAGACTGCTAATTTCAGCCTGTCGAGTCTTGCCTCACTTTGGTTGTGTGCGTGAACAAGGCCCTGGGCGATGTGATCTCACTTTGACGTTTGCCCTGCTGGATGATCGCCAACGGAGGCCCAGAGGTCATCCACCATAATGCACCTTGCTTATCAATATTTCCCCTCTGCAATGAGATGTGCTCATTGTAAGTCTCAAATACAGGCTTTCCAAATTCATTGTCTTTCTTCAGTCCATGCATCCCTTCAGGGCTACACACTGTTCGTGGAGCAGCTTGCCTTTGTACCAGCCTGGCCTCAGTCACTCCACAGTGACTCCAGAGCAGTGTGACCACTTCTTTTGACAGTTGGTCCATGCCACCAACGACAGAAGAGTCAGCAGTTGTTTTCTGCATGTTCCTGCACAGCTCCCCTGAGATCTGCTGCATCTGGCTGCTGGTTTTGGAGACCTACATGGTCCATCTGATTTGGAAGAGCATTTATTATCAGGGTAAGTGATGAAGAGCAGAATGCCTCAAGGTCAATGCTCTCTCAGGGCAGCAGAGCTCTGGCTACAGCACCTGAAAACAAAGTGTCAGGCACTGGGAATGAGCAGATACTTCTTGCAAGCAATGCCACCATGTGGGGGAATGATGTGGTAAATGGTTTTTCACCAGTCACCTACAAATCCACTGCAAGTTCCTTGTACACTGTGGCATACGATACGGAGAAAATATAAAAGGGCAGGCAAGAATGGTAGGACACAAAATATTTGGCTATCACACAGGAATGAATGCAGCCCAGCTATGCTAAGTCATGATGGATGTGAGCCCTGCAAATGCTGTGGAGAGGAGCTCTGTGGTTAGGTCTTATTTGCAATACTATAGATGCACCTGCATGATGAAAACATCACCAGTTTGAGGTTTTTGTAAAGGCCTGATTGCTCAGGGTCACAGGCACTAAGCTAGCTCCTTCCCTCCACTTCAACGCTATAAGGAAAAACCATCACCATGTGCTCCAGGGCACACTTTTGTCAGAAAAACGAATGCCTGAAAGTGTCAGTCCCAGTCAGCCTTGAATCCCAGTCCCACTACTGGTGCAGGACTGATCCATTTGATGTGGCAAAGAAATGCATCAGGCGTTTGCGATACTATTATGAACACAGTTTATTGGTATCTGTTGGCAAAAGCAATGTTCTTAAAAATCCAGCTGACTTCCAAAGCACAGCATTTCCCAGCTGCGTGGGGGCCACTGGTGGGTTTTCACACGTTCATGGCCTGTCTTCTCAAGATGCCGATGAATATTTTAACAAGACACGTCTTGATCTGTGGAATATGTCGGTCACAGGCACTGAATATCTTGGAGAGCGTGCCAGCAGTGACGGTCCCTGAGCATTAATGTGCTTGGGAAAACTAAGATCTTCTGCCCTAGCAATGAGAATTCACATCAGTTTGGAGAACCTAGTTTATCCTTGCTCTGGCCAGCATAGGTGGAGCTTCACAGAGCATTCAGCTCTGTTCTCGCCACTTGCAGAACAGCAGAGGACACCTTTGGAAAGGTGATGCTGCCTCTGTAACAGATTGGATGCCAAATAAATACATGTGATTGTAGTTTGCTGTGCTCTGGCCAACACCTGCAAAGCTAACG
This sequence comes from Trogon surrucura, assembly GCA_020746105.1. Lineage (NCBI taxonomy): Eukaryota > Metazoa > Chordata > Aves > Trogoniformes > Trogonidae > Trogon > Trogon surrucura. Next base: position 95,738,714 of record CM036619.1, on the reverse strand, counting down.
ATGCAGGTTTTCACCTCAGAGAACTCTGGATGCTAAAATATTAGCTGTTCCCCCTTTCCTATGGTTTCCCTTCCCTGAGTTCCAGTCCAGCTTCTGCACAGACTGAGAGCAGGGAGCAGGGCCTTGCAGTGACCTGAGTTACTGCATGGGGAGCTGTATGAACTATCGGTGAGATGTGGGACTCATTTTCTGGGAAGTTTTGTTTAGCCTCACCCATGAATACCAGACTCATTCCCAGCGTTCCAGCGTATTACGAAGAGCTCTCTTAATCCCACACAACGGCACGGCACAGCCCTGTGACTACACAGCCAGTGCTGAAATGGCCAAGTGGGTGAGAAAGGGAGGGGTGGAGATTTTAAGCCATAGCATCTTTGGTAGGCATGCTCACCTGCCACTGACCGGGCACGGGAGGGCAATTCTGTACAGAAGTGCTAGGCGAGCAGCCTAGAAGACAACGGGCATTTTGTCACTGCATTAACTAATGAAAAAAAATCCCTGCTCTCCTAGATCTAACTTCTTCTGGTCCTTTTCATCAAAGACAGCTCAGATATGCTCCTACTGAGCTCCTGAAAGCCCTTCTGAAAGGGCTGCTTGCGGAGCTGCAGATGTGACAGTGAGCTATTTTGGTATTAATTTCTAGGTTGATCCTGCCAATACTTTAATTGTACAAGGCTCTGTTTTATGAATCTACTTGGAGGATTTCTGTGTTTGCTGTGTTTACTCTTAACAAGATACACCTTTGGTGTTGAAGAAAGTTTAAAAGGCTCCTTCAAATGTTCATATGTTTATACTTCCAGTAAATTACTACAGATGTAACTGTTGATAGCACTCTGTACCATTAGCAACGCATATTTTGAGACTTCAGCTTCCACTATGCTATTCTCACTTCAGTGCTTCACAAATAAATAACCTGCGTTTACGTGATAGATTCTTAAAAGTATTAAAGCAATACCTGAGATTTTTAGGTGTAATTAATTTGAACGCAGAGCATTTCCGTTACCCACTGTGCAGCTCCAGTCATACTGGCTCAGCAGAGTGGGCAACACACCGTACAGCAGTGGCAAATACAAGTGACTCGGTGCCATGAACTTTCTGAGCCAACTTTGCTGCCAAACCCGTTGCATGGCAGAAACATATCCTCAGTCTCGCATGAAAGGCCTTTATGTACAGCCTCTTAACAACAGACAGTATCCTCTAAGATATTTACAAGGGAATTAATGGAAGATGACTAACCTCATGAAGAGCTGATACCAAAAACGCCTGGATCCCTTGGGTCACTTCAAATACGCCACTCATGTTATTTAGGGCTATGTATTATGCAAAACCGTTGCATTCAAGTCACTGCGTTGGCTGCAGCTTAACGAATCCACGTTAATCCATCTCTATCAGTAGTGATGAATACTGTACCTCGAGGAGTTGTAGGGCTCTAGAACAAAAAGGGCTTAAGACACCATATGAGCATGAAAGATAAAAAGGAATAATTACAAAGAAGGATTTATAAAGTTCTGGAAGACAATCTTTTAGTGCATTAATATCTAACAGGCAGCGAAACTCTCTTTCTTTAAAAAAAAACAAACAAAAAACCAAACAAAACACATAGCTTAAAATGGAAGAGCCGAAGACATAGTAAGAGGATTAGTGTATAGGGGTTGCTGAGTCTACTGGCAATTACAAAAGTATGGCTTTGCAATTCATATCAACACAAATTAAAACCAAAGTCTATAAAATACTGCTTTAATTTTAATACAGTATTCAATATGATGCTAGAATATATAACACGGATCTGTAATCAATCCGGGTAACAAAGCTGGTGTTTCTTTTTCTCAAATTTGTTTTCTCTGTATGTGGCTTTTAGCTGCATGGTTAACTCAGTGTCGGCTGCTCTCTACCTTGAACAGCAATGGAGATGTGATTTACTTCTGTACATCGCCTTCTTCACATATGCCAGGAACAAGAAGTTTGTGTTAGAGAAGAAATTCAAAAATTTGCTAAGGAAGCTGCACTTCCCAGCTGTTTAGCTGCAATGCTAACACAGCAGGAGACATCTCTGTAATCGAAGGGTCTCCACATCGTGCTGCTGACGATGGCTTAGGAAAACCTTACCTTGCTGAACCCATCACAGGTTAGCTCTATCACAAACTGAAATTCAAGTGGCCATGAACCACTGGCGAGTGGAACAACCCAGCAGCGGGATTCTGCACCCAGCTCTGGCCCTGCTGCCCAGGAGACCCTGGGACAGGACTTTCATTCAGCAAGAAGACCTGACTTCTGCCCATCACCTTGAGAGGAGTTTTAGGTGCAGCCAAGAAGGTACTTGCCTTTTTTTCTCATCTCTGTGTTATGGAAATAATTATACTTCCTCACATTTTGAAAGTGCTTTGAGCTGCACTGATGAAAAACATGTAGTAGTGTTGACACTACTTGGATGGAAGTGGTTTTGGAATCAGAAATAAAGATTAGGGGGCTGTAGGTAAAAATAACCTTCTGGGTAATGCACATCCAGTTTTTCTGGGCAACTATAAGATGATTTACAGGCTAATTCTATTTCAGGCATCAATTAATGAAAACTTCTTAGTTCAAGAATAATTCTTAATCATATGCTCAATCTAAGAACACATTTGAACTTAAGAGTTTCCTTGAATAAGCACCATCTTAATGCTTTACTACGCTGCAGACCTTACAGGTCCAGATAAGCATGACTAGCACAGAATATTCACACACTGTTGTGCTCAAGCTTGCAGCTGGAGCAGCAATCAACATAAATTTTCAACTCCTTGTTATCCAATTTGCTCCTACAGTTGCGACAACTGCATATATGGATGAGGGACACAGGTGCATACCTGGCATTTTAAAATTGAAATTAATCCCTACTGATAAAATTAAGTATTGTGAACAGCTTCCACATAATAACACTCAATTTCTCTTTACAAAGAAGGACAGTATTATATTGTTTAATTTGAAATGGTCCCTTTGCTCATTCATCTCTTGATCTTTGAATGACTTGTACAGTAGCAAATGTTTTGTCTTTTGCTCTAGCATTTTGAGATTGAAATAAGTCTCTTGCTTCCTTGTCTGGTTCCTTGTCTGTAGGGACATTCCCCCTGACTAGAAAAACAGGCTACTAGAGAAGAGAGCTGAGTAAGCTCCTAACATTTTGGAGGGTTGAAGGACATTATATTCTTTCTTCCTCAGCTCCCTCTCCGCCTTCACATGTTAACTGGAATCACTAAAGTGATTCACACCTTCTTAAAACACAAATGAACGTTTACCAGCACCATTGATGATGACTTATAGCAAAGTATAAAAATAATCTTTCCCACATTAGTATTTCTCAGCGCTCATCTCAGCTTTTGATCCAGAACTGACTCGTCAGTCAAGTTTTCTGCAGTCAAGGACTGGGGATTAAGCAATTTCTGTTTAATGAGAGCATGCCATTCTGAAATGGTATCTTTGAAAACAAAAACTGAACTGGGTAACCATTGCATGTTTGATATCATTAAAATATTCTCTTTGAGTACAGTTCATGGTAAAACTGAGTCTATAAAGGCTGCGTGCTATTTTTACTATTCCATGGCAGCAGACATTTCAGAAATATTAGACAGTACCAACAAGCCACCACTGCATTGCTCAGCAAAATATTAATTGCAGCTGAACCAAGGGGTTACGTGAAATGAAATGGTACAATGCTGAGAAAGAACTGAACGGAAGTGGTAGTAATGTGAATCGAAGCTGGACTTCTCTTCTGCATTCACAATGAAAGAGTAAGGAAAACCACAGACATCAGCTGACGCCCATAATCTGTCCCTTCCCTAGTAGAAATATCTAATAACAGCACAGGGTATCCCTGAGGGCTTCAAAGGAATTCGTGAGATTTCAGAAGGCAGATTTCAGAAGGAGCTGAGCAGCAGTTTAACGAACTCCAAGCACCACCGCAGTTACTCACTCAGCTCCAGAGTCGCGTAGGGCAGCCTGATTCTTCCTGCCGTAGCTGTAGTAGCTGCCGGCAGAGATGCAGGCAGTGAAGATCACAACAGCTCCGGCCTCTGTGAGGATTTCAGCTCAGCTCTGGTCTGCTCTGTTGTTCAGGGGACCCTCTGGCTCTGGTGACTCTGGATGCAACTTCGCCCAGAAAAGTGACCTTACGGTGTCACGACCTTCTGGTATCTTCCTGCCAGAGCGTGGGAGTGTGTGATTTGTTCATGCAGTGTAAAGAGCTCTGGTATAGAGTCATTTACAGCAGCCTGAGATAAATTATTTGTTATTCCCTTATTTTTTTGTTGATAACTCCTATAATCAGAAAACTCTTCTTCAAGATTGCCGTATTCTGGTTGGAAAACTGCAGATTGCAAGCCATCCTGTTTCATCTTGCCTGTCTTCCAAACAGCCGTCATCCATCAAACCTTAGAATAGGGAAACGTGTATTTCACCCTTGCACTTCCTCCTGACAAACACCAATTTCATAAGCTCCATTCCCACATTTCACAACAGCAATTAATGCCTCTTAACCTTCACAATTCCAGGAGAATTTAAGAGTATCTATCGGTTACTGGGAAACGGAAGATAGCATAGATTTCTCATAAGCCTGAAAGTTCAATTTAAATACGCATATACTTATAGATTTCAAGCACACTTTGCTGCATGAAGCAAAAATAACCAGGCTTGGTACCACTAACATTTGGAGACGCTGGGTCACTGCAGAAACTGCCGCCTTCGTATTCAGGAAACCACGAAGAGCGACAGCCTGGTCCCTTTTTTCCTCATGGTGCATCTCAGGATGCTGGGAGCCTCATTGCAGCCTTCTGCTCCTGAACAGATTTCACAGGGCAGTGATAAATCCAACGAATTTTCCACCCTCAGGACTTTAGTACCGCTACTTTGGGTTTTTTTAATTGCATAAAGCCCTTCATTAGGAAGGCCGCTGGCAGCGGCGCGTTACCCTGGCAAGAGGGAGAGCGAGGTCAGCTCAGTCCCCGACCTTTTCTCCGGGTTGTGTCGCAGGTGGTGGCTGCTCTGTGTGGACTCAGAAAGCTGCGTCGTAAACCCAGAGCTGGAGCTACCCCCTACAGAGGATCTGACCCAACGAGATTTAAATGACCTTAACTGCGTGTTCTTACACAATGTGGACTATCGCACCAGGGGAAAAAAATAAAGAGGGTGTTTAGTCTATCATAGCCTGCCAGAGGACGCTATTGCTGCCTACAAGGGCCTTGGGGGTAAAGGCTCTGGAGTTAAAAAAAAAAAAAAGAAAGGCTCTTTGAGTCAAAGGGCAAAGCAATGCTGGCATGTGAGCAAATGGATATAGACTACCCATGTGCAAAATGCAGACAAAAAATTGAAAGTTCATAACAGTAAGGGCAGGGTGGCCCTGGGAGAGTTTTCCAGTTGGGAGGGAGGACAGATCAGCTTAATTCATTTAAAAATGATGCTCAGCTTGTTGACCTACCATGCTAGGGGGACCACCCTGACACATAGGATGCAGTATGTCCAGCCACAGCGGAGAAAACTCGGTGATGTCCCAGAACTCTCTTTGTCTCCATGTTCTTGAGTAACATTGGAGGATCTCTGCATTCTGGATTTTTTTTTTTTTTTGGTATTTGCATGAACATTCAGACATTTGAACAATTTGAGAAAAATAAAGCTCCTCTCTTCCTGCTCCCTACAAAGAAGAGGACTGGAAAGTGCTTTCTGGAAACTTATTTCAAGTATTGCTGTTAACAATAACGCCCCTAGAGCCTGCTGTCTTCTTCTTCTGTGTGTTTGCATGGTAGAATATTTCTCTCACGCATTTAAATCGGGAGACCTGGAGTAGCCTCCATGAAGTAGGTGGAACGAGGGTGGTGCAAAGCAGTAGAAATAAACCAGAATGCAGGAAACAACCAGAACCAGAGTTCAATACACTCAGTGCTGCACTTCTGCTGTGTGCTGCTGCTGTCAAAGGAAGTTTTGGGCACCAGTTTAAGCCTTTAATGGCCAAGTGCTGCCATTGCCTTCTGTCAGTCTGTGCTCTGGACATGGTCCTGGCTCTCTCACGCAGCAGGAATTCCAAAGACGCTCTTGCTGGTGATTGCAACTCAGATACGGGGCCAGCAAACTGCACGGTCAGACCATAATTAATTTGCAGATTGTTCTGTTCAGAAAACGTGTGGTTTCCATATAAAGGTAAAACATCAGCTTCCTCGTTACAAAAGCTTTTAAAAGGTTTTCTTTCCACTTGTCCATTGCAAATTCCTGAAGGAATTTCTCCGTTCTCTGTAATGTCCTTCCCCTTCTTGTAGGGGGTGTGAAGATAGTAATGTGGAAGCGTGGAGGAATGTTTTATTAGGAGAGATAAAATTTAGTTTTATTATGGTTTGCTTTATTTATGGCTCATCTATTATATGGGTGCACTCAAAAACCCCTCCAACTAAAAATAATGTTTCACCAAGAGTTTATCTTGGGGTTCTCATTAATAATTTATCTCCTCTAACATTGACATAACTGGTTAATTGCCCAGAACTCCCACTTTATTGCAGTCTATAGCATTTTTGATGAATATCTGGCAAGATGTTTCACTGTGATTTCACAAAATGTATTAAAAAGGAAAGATCTCAGGCAGTTACGGCTCTATCCAACCAGAATTACTCAGCTAAAACATCCCCAGGAGCATAAGAGATTTCTCTGAATAAATACCATAGTATGGTGTCCTCACAGTATGAAAACTCATGCTTTCACACTGCTAATTGAATTTATCTGATTGTAATTTTCCTTTTCAGCAATTCATTTAGAATCACGTTTTGGGGGAAAAAAAAAATGCTGCCGTTTAATGGCTGCTCCTAGGCAATTTTCAATAAGGATCTTCAGTAATTTTAGCCATTGAAATACAGACTAATAGCACTGAAACTTCGTCCGGGAGTCTACTCACAAAGCAGCTTTTTCTTGGTGTGTGTGTATATATATATATATATATATATATACGTATTTTCCACCCACATTTCCATGTCTCTCTCCATCTTGGATCTGAAGAGAGAATTTCTCTCCTCGGACAGTAAGATTCCCTGGGCTCAATGGCTGGGTTCTGTGCCGAGACAGCCAAGGGGGAGAACATGTCAGACTGGGAAGAGTGGGATGGGTCACCGAACCTGCAAAACCATTTCCCGGAGGCTGCCAGGCGGCCCCGAGCCAGCGGTCGCCGCCAAGCACCGGTGTGCCCGGCTCTGCACAGGCCTCACTATCAGCACTCCCGGCCGCACGTTTTCCCTCGGTCGGCCGGTTCTGTAAAAGCCTCTGATAAAGACTTAACGAACGTAAGCATCGAGCAGACGATGAAGCCCTGGAATCATTTTAAAAGGCGTTCAGCGGCGTGCCGTGAGGAGCCTCTCTGGGGTCAGCGAGGGGACGCGGGGTGACACCCAGGGTGTCCCGGCCTCCCGCTTGTCCGTTCGGCTGCCAAGGCCCTTGAGGCCCGCGGGATCAGGGCAGGGCGGGAAGGGAGCTGGGCCACGGGCCGGGCTGCAAGGCTGTCGCGGGGCGCAGGCCGCGCGGAGCTGCCCGCAGAGCGGCGGTGCGGGCGGTGGCGGGGGCTGGCGACAGGCCGCGACGGCCCAAAGCAACAAGACCCGCGCCTCTGGGGGCACGGGCGGGAGCGCTGCGGGGGAGCGGGGGCTGCCGGGACTCGTAGTCGGCGGGCGGCGCTCTGGAGACTACCCTTCCCGTCGGCCCCCGCGCCCCGCCCGCCCGGCCCTCAGGCGCGGTCCCGTCGTGTTTATCGGCGAGGTCCCGCCCCGCCGCGCGAGCGGTGGCGTCACCCTCGCGAGCCTCCTTCGGTCAGGCGGCGGGGCGGGGGCTGCTTAATATTCATGAGGCGCGGGCGGGCGGGCGCGCGGGCCGCGGCGGCTGGCTCAGTCGCGCGCTGCCTCGCCTAATGGCGCTCGCGGCAGCCGGGGAGCGGGGCTGAGCCGGGCGCGCGGCGCGAGGGCACCGGCGGAATGCTCCCCGCTGCTACGTAATATCCCCCGCCCCGGGACGCGGCGCCGCGCTCCGCTCAGCTCCCTCCCCCCCCCGCCCCGCTCCCCGCGCCGCGGCCGGGCCGCCGAGCGGCCCTCCCAGCAGGGCGGCGGCGACGGCGGCATCCCCGGCCCCGCGGGCGATGGAGCCCGCGCAACAGCGAGTGAGAGAAGCACCGGCGGCGGGCAACGGGCAGGGAGAACCGGAGAGCGGCTCCCCCGGCAGGAGGAGTCAACCAGCGCCCGGCGCGGAGAGCGGCGTGGAGCTCCCGTCGGGCGGCGGCGGGCAGCTGGACGGCAAAGGAGCCGGCGGCCCGCGGAGGAGGAGAGGGGTAGCCGGCGGCTTCGCTCCCCCCGCGGCGCTGGCGGCCAGCGGGACACCGGCCGCCCCCGGCGGGGCCGGCAACGCCAACTCCCTGCTCCTGCGGCGGGGGAGGCTGAAGAGGAACCTCTCCGCCGCCGCCTCCTCGGCCGCCGCTGCCCCCGCCGCCTCGCTGGGCACCCGCAGCTTGGACAGGAAAGCGCTGCTGCTGAAGCCGCCCCGGCAGCTGCAGCCCCTGCAGCCCCCGGAGCGGGACTGGGTGCGGCGGGACCTGCAGCGGGGCTGCGTCCACGTCTACGAGCGCCACATGAACTGCTACCTGCGGCCGGTGCTCTGCACCCTGGAGACCACGGCGGCCGAGGTCGCCGCTCGGCTGCAGCAGCTTGGCCACCGGGGCGGCAGCAGCGTGGTGAGGGTGCTGGGCAAGGCGGGCGCGCCGCCGCAGCCCCCGCCCGAAGCGCCGGCGGTCCCCGCCGAGGCGCCGCCCGAGCCGCCGGCGGAGGGGCGACGGCCGCAACCCGAGGAGAGGCCGAGGAACCGACGGGGGACGCGGAGCGGGCCGGCCGGAGGAGACTGCGGGGCAGCGGCGCGGCCTGGCCTCTTGCCGCTGGGCGGCAGCGCCGAGGAGGGTGACTTGGCCGGCGGCCGGCCGAGCCCGGCGCCCTCTGACTTGAGCCCTGGGGCGCCGCCGGCCGAGCTGTACCTGGCGGGGCCGCCGCTCTCCTGCCCCTCCCTCCTTGGGGAGTTGGGGCCGGCCGGCTCCGACACCGAGAGCTTCAGCCCCAGCGCCGAGAGCGTCTCCGACCGGCTGGATCCCTACAGCAGCGGCGGCGGCGGCGGCTCGTCCTCCTCGGAGGAGCTGGAGGTGGAGCCGGCGTCCCCCGACGGCGTGGAAGCAGGTGCGGGGCCGGGCCGGGCTCCCCCGTGCCCGGGGGAGCAGCCCCCGGGGCGGGCAGTGGGGGCGCCGGCGGGCGCGGCCGACGGGAGGGAGCTGCCGGCGGGGGCCGCGCCGCCGGGGCCGCCCGCCCTGTACGTGCAGCTCCACGGGGAGACGAGCCGGCGGCTGGAGGCCCACGAGAAGCCGCTGCAGATCCAGAACGACTACCTCTCCCAGCTGGGCTTCCGGGACCTGTGGCGGGTGCAGGAGGAGGGCATGGACTCGGAGACCGGCTGCCTCATCCGCTTCTACGCCGGTGAGCGGGGCGGCGGCCCTTGGCGGGGAGGGGGCGGCCATTGGAGCGGCGGGGGCCGGGGTGGGCGTGCGTGTTTGGGAGGGGGGGGACGGCCGGGCGCTGCCCCCCGGCCGGGTCCGTCTCCTCTCCCGGGGAAGGCGGCCCGCGGGGTGTCTCCGCGCCGGGGAGGGGCCGTGCGGGGAGGTCCCCGGCGGCGACGGGCGGGGAAGGGCTGCCCCAAGCCGGCTGCCGGGGAAAGCCGCGGTGTTAAGGGCGCTCGGAAGCTCCGGGCTGCCCCGAGGTTGACGCTGTGCCAGGGCAGCCACCCCCCCGCGCCTCCGCCGCCTCCCTTCGGCGTTATGGAGGTCGGTGTTGTGTTGTGTTGTGTTCCCAGCAGCGGCACTGGGCGTTCGAGGTTAAATCAGCCTTAATCTACTGCTTTCCCTAGTGACGAGGAAGGCGGCGGTGCCGCCGGGGGGGTGGAAGGCTGGCTCGGGGGCTTGCGGGATGCCGGCTCGGCGCTCCCGGACCCGCCTCGTTAACGGAGCCGAGGCCGAGGCGGGCTCGGTCAGGAGGGGAAGAGCTCCGCCGGGTTTTGCTCCTGAAATAGGTTGCAACTGGGGGCGGGCACGCAGATTCCAGAGCTGCGAACGGTGCATTCCTGCAAACAGAAATCCTGCGCTTTAGCTTGGCGGGTTGTAAGCGCTTGCGGTCGATTTCCCCGGTTGTTAGAGTAGCGGGACTTCGCCGAGCGACTGAGGCAGAGAGAGAGGAAAGCACGCACGTACGGGACATGGCTGAAAACTGGGTGGTCAGAGCCTTTATGATGAAAAGGCAGAAGCTTTTTAATGCAGCTTTGCTGTTACAGCTTACCGTACAGAATTTGGGGAGTGTCGAGCGGAAAAGTTAGCTCCCACGTTGTAATTATGCATCCTTATGGAGTTTGAGAGTGATTTAAAAATACCTGGTGTGTCAGTTGAATTGGTTTGTATGAAATAGTTACTGCGGTCTTGGAAATCCTTGGTTTTATCTGCCCCATCCGTCTCTCCCAAGAAAGAGAAATTCTTTAATGTCTAAGTAAGCATTCAAACACCTGGTAAGTTTTCCTGTGGAATGGGTAAACGTAGTGTCCAAAGATAAGGTCATGCTTGCAAAGCAGCGAACGCCATCCATCCCTTTGCTGGGCTGTGTGAGTGGAGTGGTCCTTCACTGAACTGTGAGCATACAGTGCTTTAACTGAAGAATGCAGAGATTCTTCTCCCAGGTGGATCCCACTGAATGTCAGATAGAGGCGGTAATGGCGGGGTGGGAAGGAGAGCAGAACACTAGCTAGGGAAGTGCCCTTCGTTAGTGAGAAGAGAATGTAGGAGTGGTGGTGAGTGGTCAGTTCAACTTTTCTTCAGATTTCGTGGTCAGTTGTATAACGACCCTGGCGTAAAGAGTACCCAAATAGTATCTGTTCAGGGGGTTGACAGAAATGGGGTAGATATGTTGGAGTTAGCAAGAGGCTAAAATATGTTTTTCAGATGGTGGTGGTGTTCTGCCTGCTTCTCCGCTGCCTTGTCAGGGGTGGAAGTCAGCAGGTGATGCTGGAAGGGATGTTGCTTCCTTTATTTCCAGTCTTACTGTTAAATGGGGATGCACAGACATGTTTTAAGTGGGACAGCTGTCTACCTGCTTTCCTAACAGGATGTGTTCCAAAGAAAACACGACCAGAAAACGTGGCTAAGTCTTGCACGCAGTTAAGCCTGTTTGCATGTAGTTTTTCTGCATAAAATTATTAATTCTGTATGTTAAATGCGGATGTTCCGACTCTGTTTTCTTTTAGTGTCTCAACTTGATTGCTATTGTAGCTCGTGCGTTTTGGACTTCCTTGTAGAAAACTGCCAAATAGAAATGTAATTCTGTAGCATACATAGGATTAAATTAATGAAAATTTCTTGTGCGAGTTCATATGCCAAGAAGTATGCCTCTGTACTTCAAAAGTGGAGTGTTTTTTGAAATCCTTATCTCTTTGAGAGGATCTATGATGAACTTCTAAAACACCTGTGATCAGGTGCTTGTAACAGAATGGTTGCAGCATCTAATGTACCAAACTAGCCAAAACCAGACAATAAAATATTACTGACGTGTAATCATACTTATTTTATGTAACTGCCTTGGCAAATTATCTCTCCTTCCTTATTTTATACACCCCTACCCCTTGAAGATGAAAGGGAGGGAAGGAGAGACACTTGAAAAGAATACATCAGATTAAACTGGAAAGGGGAGTGGTTTTTGGCCCCAAAGTGAGGGTTTTGCTTAGGAGAAGTACCTTTTTTATAAATGATCCTCCCGGATCATACCCTAAGGAGAGCTTTAAAACAGCGATTTCCTGTTTGCCTGGGACTTCATTGGTTTAAGCAGTCTGGCTTGTCCCAATGGTTAGAGAACCACGAACATCTCTATCCATGCAATTTCCTGCAAGCTGTCTCAGTAGGATTTGGTGATCCTGGTCTTGTAGTGATATAAAATGGCATAAACCTAAGCTGAATTTATTGCATCGCTTCGAAAAAGAATTCTTTCATCTAATCCCCTTGGAGTGGAGAGAGAAGAAGGGAGCACTGTGGTGACTTTCGGGCTTTCTTATTTCTGAGGAGAGACAGTTTTAAGACTGGAAGATTACTATATTGAAACTTAACATTACAAATACCAAGTAAGATGATACGCCAATGACTTTAGTAATTACTATAGGTTGGTAATTTCTCAAGCTGTGGAATCTGGAAAACCAAATTAAAAAAAAATACTGGGAGAACTGCAAAGAATCAGGATTTTTTTTTTTTCCTGTGACGAAACCTCTTTGTTTAATAAATAGCAGTCCACGAACATTTTGTAAATGAAATGTGGCTTCTTTTTAATGCAGCCTTCCAAATTTATAAAGCCCCCAAAGGCGAAATACGACACTAGGAAGGTAAAAGTGCTTCCTGTATGTTGCATTGGTTGGTTTCAGAATGCGGTTAGTGCATCTTTTAATTTGATATCTCCTCTCCTTTTGTTACTGAGAGCGTGAGTGTGGTTGATTTGTTCAGTCTCTGAGCGTTAAACAGATAACACAACTGCTAAACCAAAATCCCTTAAAGCTGTAGGGGTTCTGAGCCTACTCCTTGCCACGTTAATTTGAGCAGAATTGATCACTGCTAACTGACCGTGCATGTCAATTTTTCTCTTGGTCGAAATCTATCTCAGCAAAAGATATTGTCCTCAAATTTCGAAATACTTTATTTAAAAGTTTATGGTTAAATAGCTTTCCACTGAGATAACTGAGTTCTGGAACAACATAGGAATCCATAGTGTTATTATAGTCCTGATATTGTTGTTGGGAGACCGATTAGGTCAGACTGTTCCTAAAACCGTCAAGAGTGGCCGTGATCCAGAAGGCTTTGTTCAACTAAGTTGTAGTATTCCTTATTGCTCTGTAAAAATTTTTTTGGTGAGACTTAAGTAGTTCAAATGGCCTTGACCTCTCTATAATTTTCATGTAGAATAAAAGAGACCAATACACCAACCTTATAATTAAAAAAAACCTCCAAAACTGCTTACTTGTTTTGAGAATTCAGGGCAAAAATAAGCATGGAATCACAGGCAGTGCTGTGTTCCAGAGCATCTGCGTGGCAAGGACCGTGAGTAACGTGATCTTGGTCTTGAAGACTGGTTCAGTACAATGGATGGTTGAAGCTTTTTTGTTTTACTACTGAAAGGTGATGTTATTTGTGATTCTGGCACTTGGCCACTGTTAAATTCTCTGCTCTTTGATGTGACCTGGGACTTCTGCGCCTGCTGGTGTCATCAAATAGATCCCTTTTCTGTAGATGATTGCCTGTAGACAGAATATTAAGAAATGCCAGATGTAGTTAGAGGTGCTAATTTTGCAGTTGGCTGTCAGGTTTTATTTGGGGAAAGATGCTTTTTGCTCATGTGACCTTTCAGAAAGCTGTGAGGAGACATGAATTCAGCTTTGTCTTAAAGTTCGTTGCAAGAAGTATTGGTGTGTCCAGCATGGCGATAAGGGTGGGAGGACCTAGTGTCAGGATCAGTTGCAGTGATCTAAGCAAGTTTGATTGTTTGCTTGTTTTTTTTTTAAAAAATACACTTGGTAGTTGGAATCACACTAAGACTTCCAGCTATATGGGTGGAAATATAGTTTTAGATGCTTACTCTTACATGACAACACCATAGACCTGGCAATGCTGAGCTTTGTGGGTTGTGACATGTATGGAATCACTAGCTGCTTGTTGCACCACTTGATGAATAACTCAGCTATTTAAATACGATGGTGAACTGGATTTAAGATGACTTAAGTGCAGTTTAAGGGGGCAGAAAGCACTGAGGACAGACCTGCTGCTTAACTGAGGGTACGCGAACAACTGTGCCATAAGGCATTGCCTTGGTTCTGAAATCCAGTATCTTACAGGGAAGAAATTTATTCATGTTAATGCGAATGGGCTTTTTTTGGTGGGTTTTTTTTTTTTTAACAGATGTGATTGGGCAGGAGAGGTGTCTGTGAACTTGTCTGAAACTACAAGGAAAAGCAATCTTTGCCTAGGGCTCCCACGATCTTGTGGTTTTTTTTTTTTTTTCCCTCCTAATGTGACTTGGATGTACCTTCTTTTACCTTGTAATCATTTATGTGTTGGCATCTCCTGAGAAGAGGAGGAATACCTAAAACTTGCCACTTTGAGAAAGCATCTCGTTTCAGTTACATAGTGTGTTTAAATCCGAGCTTGGTCCTTGGTGAGACCAAAGTAGTGAAATTTCCAGTCTTGTTCTGCAGCAAAGTTTAAAACAGCTGCAGTGCCTTTGGCTTGCTCCACCTGTTGATGTGCAATAGCTGCTTGCTTGTCTCTGTTCTGTCTAAGGTAGGCGGCTTTCAGGGGTTTGGAGGTTGCAGCGACCTCTCCCCCTGCGCAGGAGGAGCCCTGCAGATAGGGCTGGAATGCTGGTAAAACCACAGCTGAGCCTTGGTATGTGACAGCTGTTAAGTACAATGGTTTTTGCAACTTTAAAATTCTGTTGCACTCTTGGCTAGCATCCATAATTTAAGTACGTGTGAGATACCAACACGGGAGATTTCAGTGTGATGTACATAAGAGTTACTATATATACTCGGTGTGTGGTACCTAAATTGATACATCCAGGAGCTGAATTTCCCAACTGCTGCAGCACAGAATGCAGCGCTTTTTTGTTTTTCTTTTTACCTATTTTTACACTATCCCTGCTTCCATATCTTACCTGTTATTTTCTTAAAAAAAAAAATTTTTTTTTTCGAGACATCCTCTAAATAATGGAACGGCTAATATACCTAAAAGCCCTTGCGCAATTAAAACATCCATCTGTTCTGTCAGGACACTGACAGACTGTGTGTCTAAAGCACTGTGTGGTTCTCGTGGAGATACTACTTAATAGTAAAAAAAAAATAAAAGAAACATTAATTTGAGACAGTGCTAGCAACTGGTATGTGCTTCTTAACTACCAGAAACTACTATGTAGTTTTTAGAAAGCAATATGAAGAGAGATTTCTTTACCAAAGTGATCCTCTGGAAAAGAGGCAAGTATAAAACACCTTGTCTGAAAAGGTCGGTTTGAAAATTATGTATGTAGAGAATTCCATAGAATAGAAGCCTAGAGACTGAAATCTTGAAGAGCTCTACTTGTTACATTCAATTTTTTTAAATTTAGGGGGAACCTGTGCCTCGCTCTCAGGGAAGCTGGTGTGTCTGAAATAGCTCTGTAATAACTTATTCTTTGACCCACAGAAATGAATGCATCTACCTTTGAGGCTTTTTTGGTAAGGTGTTTTGTTTGTTTGTTGTGTGTATTCAGACGGAATAGAATTTGATGCTTGGAGTCAGCTGCAGTTTGTGTGGAGAAACTAATTCAAGTCAAAGGGACAAGGTGGGGGGTACTGAAGTGCATTTTTGTTCTGTAAACTTCACTGTCTTGGCCATATGGTTCCAGCTTATACTTTCCTTCTCAAAGATGTTTAAAAGAAATGCAACCAACCTTTGTAAATAAGAAGTTTTGAACTCGCTGGAAAAATGTGTTATAACTTTTTCTAGATTTGGCTTTAAGATAGGATTTCTGGAACACTAATCTCCTTCACAAGATATTTAAGAAACTTCACAGGAAGACAATGTCCTCATTTTGAAAATAGTAATGTCTTGCTTTTGACAATCATCTGTGAGATCGGAAACCTAAATTAAAATTGTAACTTCATGGCAATGGTGGAGTTGTGTATAGATTTGAGGTAGTTAAGATCTACAAATTTTATGTCAGAAAGTTTCTGTGAAAATTGTAGATTTTCAGCTTCATGCTTCACTCAGAAGTGCCTCATTTTGTTCTTTTGTGTAACTTTTGTCCATCAAATAACTTTTCTGGACAGTTAAATTAGCTGCAGCATTACCTTTTTGGAGAGAAAAGTGTTTACATTTTTCAGTATAAAATAACTTATATTTGTTGTAGAATAATTTCTTTTCTCCAGTTAGGCTGGCATTTGTCCTGTACGTTACCTTAATATGGATATCATTTTCCAAAAACAACTAGGGGCAAGTTCTAACTGAACGTTTTCTCACTGATCACTGTTAAATACTGAAGCCATCATAGGCATCAGAGAATTTTAAACATTAAATTTAAGTCTTTCTATTTGTGATATATTTTAATTGACTCTTAATTGACTTACCGTAGGTGTGCTATATGATACATCCAAAGCAAAAGCATCGTTTTTCTGTTGGAATGCAGCAGCTGTCCGAACAGCACAGTGGGATATATGTGGGTTGCAAATGAATAACAATATTATGTCCTGCTGCAATTGTATTCAGGATTTCAGGTAGGCAAAAATTAATAGTAGTAACAGATTTCTGTGGTGTTGGTGCTGGCCCAGCCACTCTGTTTGCTTTTCCAAAAGGAAGCACTGGCAGCAATCACCATTTAGAGTCCTGGCTGCAAGTTACCGTGGCTGCGGTC
This sequence comes from Trogon surrucura, assembly GCA_020746105.1. Taxonomy (NCBI): domain Eukaryota; kingdom Metazoa; phylum Chordata; class Aves; order Trogoniformes; family Trogonidae; genus Trogon; species Trogon surrucura. The sequence goes on along the minus strand of CM036619.1, from coordinate 95,722,239 downwards.
ACTCCCTCCATCCTTTCTGCCAGTGTCACGTAAAATCATTTAGTTACGTAAGTTGATAGTCCCAAATTCTTTATGCCAGTTTTGCCACAATCCAGGATTCCTCTCGTTTCCCTCTTTAGCTAATCCTGACCCTTTGAGTGCGATGACTGAGACTTTCTGCCTCTGTGGTTGTAGTTAAAATATGTGGAAGAATGGGAATGTTGCAGAATCTCTTGGGGGGCTTTTGAGTCCCCTCTGCCCAATTATTTAGGGGCAGAAATTCTTCTTTGAAGAACATTACATTTAAAAATGACAACTGTTAAATTAGGAAGAAAGACCTCCTGGAGCGAAGAGTCATTTAATTTCACAACATAGCATGCTATTCTTTGAAACTTTTTCTGTTGATGGCGAAGTAAAATTTCTTCCAGCTGGCATTGACTTATTTGGAGGGATGCTGAAAATACTCATTGCCCAACTAACTGTGTGTTCCTCGATTCGACAGCTAAGAATAACTATTTACATATTGATGTAAAATACCGAGTTTCAGGGGATTTTTCTCTCCGATGTATCTAGGTTAGTTCTCAGTGTAGAAGGAAAATGAAGTTGTGTAAGTAGAGAATGTTTTTAAAGCTTAACTCAATATTTCTTTTGTGGGCTGGAGGTAAATTTGTCCCTCTGTGGGGTATTAATTGCTCCTGGTCTTGTCCGATGGTGACAGGAATCTTCCAACCCGACTTCGATAGGCTCTGAATTGTGTTCATAATTCTCAAAGCCCCGTAATAGCCACTTGAGCCGGTTCCTCTCATCTGCAAGTGCTCCGAGGGCCATGCCAGCTTATTTAAATAAAGACAAAACAATGGGCCTTGGTCCAAGGGGTAACGAGGAGCTGGAATGCCTTTGAAGTTCAGGACCCTAGGCTGTAGGTGGGATTTACATAAACCTCATTATGTAATCTGAATGCATTTTCTCTTCCTGTTTGTTTGATTTATGAAGCTTTGTGTCCAAAGAAAAAGAGATAGTAAGACCTGTAATTAAGATAAGTAGCAGGCCACTCCTTTCCTGAATGCTTGCTCTGGTGAGGAGAGAGTTTCAGACGCAGCATTAAAAGGCTGGAACAAAACCTGTGATTCAGGCACCTTCAGTTGATGAGAATAATACCAACTCCTCTCCTTTGAAAAAACCTGCATGCTTCTTTAAACAATAACTGTGCTTAGTTTGACCTATTATTTGCTTTAAGATAATGGGCACAGAAGAACTTAAAGTTCTTACTAGCAGCAGTTTTGCCTTTATGTAAGCCAGAGATGGTCTTATCTAAGCAGCTCTCATCAGTTTTAAAGCTACCTTAAAACTAGTTTCTAAGTGGACGGTGAGTTTTCTGATCAGAATTGCATACCATGACGTTTTGTTGTTCTCAAACACTTCCATTCTCTTCTTCTCTCATCCTCTCTAAATTTTTTTTTTTTTTTTTTTTAAAGCAGATAGTAAGTAGTAGGAGTGGGTTTATCATAAGAGCCCAGCAAGCACCAGTGCTAACTGTATGTGCAGCTTGTGGGGCGACTGGTCAGATCTACCAGTGACTTCGTAACGCCAACTATTTTATGATTGTTGAGTCAAATTCTAAGTGATGGAGGAATTGTTTTCTTCCTTCTGCTATGTGTTACTTAGTGGGACAGAAGGACCTCTAGGCGACAACAGTCTCTGTTAGCAGTTGTTTTATTTATGAAACTTAATTACATCTGAGACAACCTAAAATTGTATGTCACTGTTGTGCTTCAGCATCTGTGTGGTTTGCTTTCATTCTATAAAGCTTTCCTGTCGAAATAAAAAAGTTAACAACAAACCTGTTACAAGTGAAGTGGTGGAACACCTGGAAGGAGGCTGGCATGCTAGGGTGCTGAGGTTCACAGGCTAGGAGCTCCTGGTTTCTTCTGGTACTAGTATGACATGGCTGCAGACACAAAGGCAAGTTAATTTGTTGGTCGCGGACAGGATATTTCTCAAAGTGAAGTTAGTCACGTATGTGTGGGAGATGCCATGTAACATTTCAGAAATACCAACAGCAGCTTGTTGAAAGCTGTGTAATACGTAATCGTATGAAAGGCTTTTTTTCCCTGTTCCGGTCCTAGAGTTGGGGATTTTTAGTGTACCACTGTATTGGTAAAAGTGTGGAGCTCGTAGTGTGGTTGTGTGGATTAAAATTTCCATGGTTAGAAGTAGACCTGAGTTTATATCCTTTCAGAGCAAGCAGTTAACTTTTTTGTCTTGGGTGTCCAAGCTAATAAAAGAAAGGACTGGCTGAAAGTGGGAATCTGAACTCTTTGAAGTGTCCAGGCTCTGTGAAGTGGCTGTGGATGTGTCTTAGGTTTATTTTAATTTATTTGTGGTATGAAAATCATGACCCTTGTTTGTATCAACTGAAATAGAATCTATAGTTTGTATATTCCCTGTGAATAGACCAAAGATTAATGTGATACATTTGAGACTATTAAATGCAGGGAGTGTTTCCATTTCATAACTTTCAGAACAATGGTATCATCTGTTTAAGTATATTAATTCCCCTTAAGATTAGACTATAGCAGTGAGAATTTCTTGGTTTGTCTCTTTAATCTTCTTAAGCAAACACAACTTTAATTCTTGCTAGTATCAGAAGAGTACAGTACTTTATTTTGCTTTACAGATTCCATCTTGAAAGTGTCTCTTGTAAGAAGAATCTTTCAAAACGTTTCTTTTCTGAGTCCATGTAATAAAAGATCTTAGTTTATTTTGCAACTTCCAGCTTTTTCCTTCAGAATGGAAACCTAAAATGAAAAGATGTTGATCAGTATTTCTAGATATCATAGCTCAAAGATTAAGATGCTTTGTGGCCTGGAGTAGACTAAGTGACATCCCTTCTGTGAGCATCAGAATAAGTGTTTTTCTGGAGAAAATGATCTGCTGGAGCCTGGGGTATAGAATGTATTTGATTTGCAGCACTGGGTGGGATGTGATCCTTTGTATAGCGCTCCCTGGGAGTGTGAGCAGTTTCAGCACCTCTTGCTCCTTCAGTTTTGCATTGTTTGGAGGGGTATTTTGAGTCTCTGGCAAATAACTGGTATTACTTACACTGTGGAAACGGGGCAATGCAGATTTGTCGCTTTGGTTGTGAATAGCACTGTCTTGAGACTGTGAGCAGATTGCAAAGCACAGATCAGCTGTAGATCCTTTTAGCCTAGAATATGCAGCTAAATTTTCTTCTTTTTTTTCCCCGTTTTTTTTCTTTTATCCTTTTTCCTTTTGCCCACCCTGTTCTCCTCTTTGAGAAGTCTATATAGAAGTCTATAAGAAGAACTTGTAAACTAGTTGGGAAAGAAAAAAAAAAGCTAATCTTGCATAGTAAGAATTATGACTGACAGTAGAAGAGTTCATGCTGTTAAGCCTTTGAACCTAAAGTTGGATGTATTGAATCTTTAATTTCAATATTAGGCTGACATGTGAAGAACAGTGTTACATGTGGCACGTGTGTAAGGCTTATGCTTTTTAGGAGCATGTACAGCAAACGTGGAGGAGATTGAGAATTCAGCACTGCTCTTTTGCTTGCTGTCACCAGCTAACGTAGGCGTGATGGACTGGTCAAGTTAAAGAACGCTGTTAACAACCGTTCTTCCTGAATTGTGAAGGAAGGCGCTGCTAAGGCGTATGATACTGGGCAGGCCTAGTCTCCTGTAGGCCTGAGAAAGGTTGGATTCTCAGTAAGAAGGTTTGAGGGACTCAGTGTGCAGACTTCTGTCTAGGAGAGGATTGCATGTATCGTCATTGGGAAGTCCAAGAACAACCGTCATTTTGATATAGGGGTGTGTTTTCATTCTGTGATGTTCTTAACCATATCATGCTTAAAGAGTTGGTGAATTCCTTTTCCAGATGTGGTATTGTTCCTTCAGGTTTGTTGGGATGCTGTGCATTATTAGCAAGCCTTCGTCAGAGATACTCTTTGACACTGTCTTCAGTAGGCTCTTTGGCCATTGTGTCTTGGCACCCTGTGAGTTTTTGGTTGTACTGGCTTTTTTCACATTCGTTTTTGCTCAGCTGTTGATTGCTCATATCCACTAATTTTTCTAATCATGTAGGGTATGTATGCAGATGAAAAGCCTTTGAGTCTTTCTCCGTAGACATGGCCATACTGCTTTGCAGCAAATTGTAGTTGTTTGGAGACGGTTGGAGGCTGATGTCAAACCTTCATAACTAATGTAGGTGCTGCACGTATGAAAAGAGATGCTGTGGCATGAAGTTAATACCCACTAACTTTTTTTTTTTTTATAACAGAATATAGTGGTGAGGTCATTCGCAGAAGCAGGAAAATAGGACAAAATCCTTATTTCCCTAGTGAAAAATTAGGTAAACCTTGTCCTGTCATTTTTATGTAAACATACTGTTTGGTCTTTTTGGATTCTCTTGGGCATTTACCTCTCTGCACTGGAGTTACTGTTGTCCTTCTGGCAACTTATGTTAGGAGAGCATACCCCAGTGGAACTGTGTGCAGGCAGGCATGCCTGGCTGCTGCTTTGCTTTGAATATGAGTATTTGCTTGCATCCCTTTGTGTTAGTGAAAAGCATGGCAGTAGCTAGTTACAGGTCTCATTAAGCCACGTCGGCGTGTCCACTAATTGAGCATTTTACTGTGATTTGATTTGATGATGGGCTGTCACCTTTTTTGACAAGGCACAAGGATGAGGTGCTGATATCAGCAGAGGTGTAACAGGATGAGTTCCCAAACTGTAAGTAGCTGCACTGCAAAAATGAGTACCCTGTGCTGTGGTTCACTTTGATCTTTCCTGCTATGTGCCATTCCCACCCTGTCCATTCTCTAGCGTGTATGTGAGGCTGTTGAGAGATTTGGTGAGCTGTAGAGTCCTCAATAAAAGGAAGCTGCTTTGATTTTGCTTTGTAATGACCTGTAAGGCAAATTGCTGAGTGCATTCATTCCATGCGAGTTTTAAAGGGAGAGAAGGTAGCACGCGATTGGAAAAAAGTAGAGGCTTTGTCGTCTCATTGCTTGCTGACTGGCACTGCTCTTATGAATGTATGTGTGCTTGAATTTTTACTGTAGGCAGTTGAAGTGAAGAGAGTGTTTGGATGCTGACACGCAAAGGCATCAAGTCAAGGTTGAAGGTACAGAGGTAAATACAGTTGTAGTTCGCTAGGAAGTGTCACAAATCTCCAGGTGAATGAAGAGCAAAGGTGTGGAAAAAAAATGATGTGGTAAAGAAGGCTGGTTTGTCTCCAACTAGCTGGTGAAGACTCTGCCACCATCGCCAGGTCGGGACGCTGGCAGGAGCGTGGTGGTGACATCACCCTGAGGAGAGGGGGAAGGTTGGGCAGAGTCACTGGGGCTGCTTGTTCTGCACAGGCACTCGGGAAAGGGTTCCTTTCGTGTGCTGTCTAATAGATTCAGCCTTTTATTTTATAATATAATTAAATAACCGAGCCTTTGTGAGGCTCCTGAATTCCTTTAATTTAGCGGCAGCACAGAAGCTGAATTCAGAGCATTCATGGGCCTGTACTATCTCCCTGACTACTTGCCAGGTCTATTCATGCTGTTCTGAGTGCAGGAAGTTCTCACATTCATTCAGGGTTGGGGGGGGTGGGGGTGGGAGGCGTAGTGTGGTTGGCTTTTTTTTTTTTTTTTTTTTTAAAGCAAGGGAAACGGTTATAAGGAAAATTCTTCAGCGATTCCCTGGGACCAATTTACCAACTGTTAATCTGTGAGTAAATAATGGGAACAGTTTATACACTTGGCAGCTCTTGAGAAAGAGCAAAGAAGCATGAGAAGTTCACAGTCCACAGCCCCAAGATAGCTGAATACTGTGGTATGTTAGGATTTGTCTGAACAGGGATAGACTGGTCCTTTTCTGTTAGAACATGTAATCTTATATATTCTGAAGTACTGAGTTTGAGAAAAACTACACTGGCACGTGGTTGCTGGCTGTTTATACTTAACTTCCTCAAGTTAAATACTTTCTCTGCTCAAGTTTTAATGTTCTAGCCAATATACTCACCTTTTACAGACTGTTGCTAATGCTCTCTTGAGGAGGGGATGAGGAATTGTATTTGCTGTGTGGTAACAGCGACTGCTTTTGGTTTAAGGGAAGGATAGAGAGAGAGAGAGAGGACAAGAAGGTGAAGCAAAACTGAGGAAGCAGTGACTAAATCAAAGTGAGTAGACAAGAAGTACGAAGCACTTTGCAAACTTAAGCTTTCATTTCACTTCCCAGGAAGTGTCCCACATCTCTAATCTGTGGTATCTAACCTTTATAACTAGATACCGCAGCGATAGACATAACTGACTTGTGCAAAGTGCATAGGAGAGAGGAAAGTGACTTCTCAGCGTGGGTTTTCTACTGGTACGACTGATGTGTTGTGGGAAGTGCAGAGCTATCTAGAGTGAGCGTAGCAGGTATATGACAAACTGCATTTTCACCAAAGCAAACAGAATTGGTATAGTACAGAATCTCCTGCAGAGCTGGTGTTCACTTGTAGACTTGTGTGTCTAGATCCTCTGTTGTAAAATGAAAAGTGCTTGACAAAACAGAGGATATGCACCATTTGGTAACTGCAAAGGAGCAGGAAAGTCCATAGCTGAAAATCTTTTTATGTAGGCAGGGTGAACTATATCTAATGTATTCCATCTGGAAACTGAGTTGGAGGTGGGTAACCCAGAGTTCATCACTTTGGCTCATGGGATGTGCTGAAGTGCGTGTTTTTATGCTGGGTTGTAAACCTGGCAAGCCATTGTACCCTTACAAGTAATGTTTTAAACTTAGCTTACCTTAAGGCTAAGTAATCACCTCTTTGAGATTCCACCTTTATTGGCATCCTGACATGCATAGGACTTAATGAGTTCCCTGCTATGAGACTTAATTTGCTACTCTGATGTTGTTCTACAATTTCCCATTCTGAAAACCAAAATGAGTTTTTGAGTTGCATTCTTTTTAATTTCTATAAGGAAAAGCATTGCTCTTATACTCTGACAGTGAGTATTTTGACCTTTTTCCATCCTCTTGCTTGCAAGTTCTAGAGATTGGTCTGAGTTCCTCTTCACGAGACTCTTGTGAACGAAATATTTTCTGAAGGGGCCGTAGTTGGAGGAATCGTGGTCTGTTAAGAACGTTTGCGTGTGGATTATGGCACATGTTACCACACGTGCAACTGTGTGAAAGTAATGCCAAATGTCTGGATTGTTCTAGCAAAAACAAGGAAACAAGGAGAGTAATTTTACTGCTGTTGGATGGCCTCTTCATATTGCTAATTTTTTTTCTGTACTTTAGAACTATGAGTTTTTATTTCAGTTTCGTGTTACAAGTAATGGTGCTGAATATCTATGGCAACTTTTTTTTCTTTTAAAACATCTTAGCATTTTAAATTATAAAAGTGTTGTGACAGCTTTGCTTTGTACAGCTTTGTATTAAAAACCTTCTGCTTGTCTATATGTATAAGATTATATATAAAGTTTAGAAGATCATTACTTAAACTTAGTGAACCCAATTTCATAACAGGACTAAAAAGTGTGTGGAAGCACACATTTGCTTCAAAGCTGGTTTTCTGGTATTTATTTTTTTTTTAACAGCTTTTGAAAGTGTTTAGGAAAATGAAGATAAATAGCATCAGCTATTCCACACATTCTTGAGCAGTGGAGGAGGGGAGTATGTCAGTTGAGGGAAGGTTTACAAGTTAAATCTCCTGTTGCCAGGCAGCCCAAGAAGTGAGTTGGCATCACATGGAAATGAGAGCAAATTATAGGTTGATGTTGGAACAGAGTGGACAATCGACAAATAGAGAAAATGCAGAGAAACTTGACTGTTCTTAGATTAGCTTTTTTTTTTTTTTTTTGCTTCCAGAATGCAAAATATGACAGAAGTAATAAAAAACTGCCGCTGAAAGTCTAATTGTGTTGTGAATAAGAAGAGAGCTGGGCTACACTGAAAAAGTAATTCCTTTCTTTTTTTTTATTACAGCATGTTATGGTGAGTTAATGACTACTGTTACAGAATGGGGTGTTTGAACACGTGTCATTTTACTATTGCTCCTCCTACCTGTAAGAGTGGTGAGCAGATGAAGGCTCAAGAGTCATCTTTCCCTTGTGCTGCCAAGCCATTCGGTTTAGCTCCTGGCTTGTGTAAATTGAGCAATTGCCACAAGATGCTTTGTGCAGGATACTACCACCTCTAAGTACCAGGCTCTATAGGATTGTCTCACTCTCTCTGCCTTTCTAATCTGGTATTAGGGACCAATCGCATGAGTAAACCAGTAGTCAGAGACTTACTGTGTGGAGGAACTTTGCACATGAAAATGTCTTGGTTTGTAACGAATGCCACCTCTTCTTATACGTCTCCTTTCCCACCACCAGTGGTGTAGGGTTTGCTCTGTTGAAACATACGCCTTTGTAAGATTAAACTTGTCAGTGTGTGTGTTGAGCAGAATGTTTTGAGATAGCAATTAATGTTTTAGACGTCACGTGAATGGAAAATATTTCTGCAAACGTGTCTATATATCTAGATACTTAAGAGGATAAAATTAGGCTTTGGAATTTCCCTCTGGTCCTAACTTGGTCAGCTCTTAGACACACTTTTATTACGGTGATAATGGTTATCTGCCATTTTTTTTACTTTTCGTGTCAGTGTTGCACTGCCCTTTGCAAGAATGTAATGCGCAAACCAGCAGCAGTTGGTACAAATCAGGACAATCCCATGGAAGTTATGTTGCTGTGTTCTGTCATCTGGCAAGTTTCCAATATTTCTTCAGTTTCCTTGTGAGTTGAACGTTGTTGTGGTTGTGTGGCACCTTTCTTGAAAATGTTATCATGCTTCTACGTCAAACTTTGAAAGTCAGAAAGTACGGTACTACGGGCATGCATTCACTGGTCTTCAGTATTTGCATTTTATAAGTATAAAAGACACTAATTTAGCCAGGACTCTGTCTTTTCCTAGGATTCTTGTGCCCATAGGGGATAAAACTTAACTTTGTGATCTTACTGGCACAACAGTTCTGTGTTCTTCTTTTGGTCTTCCTATTTCTTACCAGGAAGAGAACCAAACACTAGGCATCAACTAGATACACCATGTTGTTTGCTTTTATTTCTTTTTTGCATTATTATGTTTAAATTTTGTTTAAGTATTTTGAGATGAGAAATTAATTTAGGAATGCTTTGAGTTAGATGGTTAAATTTACAGCGCCTGATCCTTTCCCCTCCATATTGCTGAAGACTGTGAGCACCACTGATTTCTTTCCATAGTTCTGATCTTAAAACCATGGGGTGAAAATAGTGAATTACTTTTTTTTTCTCTTCACTTTGATTTTGTTACTTCATCTCTAGCAGCAAGCATTCCTCAAAAATAAGAAGAGGTAATGCTATCTTCTTGAGCAATTGAATAGTAGGAAAAAAGAGGTGACAAGGTGGTGTGTTTCACTGTCTGCCTACGAAAGGGGAAACTCGGTGGTTTGACAGAGCAGTGGCAGCCACAAGCAAAGTAGATTCCAGATGGCGTTGATAAAGCAGGAGTGTGATAATAGTCTCTCTAGGCTATACGTGCGGTTCAGCTTTGATTGCTGCAAATATAAGCCCTGAAACCCTTTGTCCCAAGAGCGCTCGAGTGCAAAGTTCATTCCGTACTGAAGCTTTTCACCCAATATCTCTATGATGTGCCTTTCTGCGTCTAGTACAAGGATTCCTGCGAGTCGCAAGAATGCTGACCGAAAGCCAGCTTCCTTGCTACACATAAATAGGAGGAAAACATTTGTTAGTCCTCAGCTGACTTGCCCTCTGCAAGCAGTGTTTGCTTGGGAGGGGTCCTTGCATCATGTTCAGTGCAGCTGCCTCTTGCATCACTGCTCCTGATGCCTCCAGGCTTCTCCTGGCTGGGATTTTCTGTAGCGCCTTCGGAAACCGCTGGGCTCGTGTCCTTCTCTTGGGAGTTGTGTCTTGGAAGCTTGGGGAGCAACTGCTTGCAAGGTGGAGATTTTTGTTTTCTTCCTTCCAGCAGCCCCCTGACTGTGCTATGACTGACATGACGCAAAGTCACGAGAGCAGCAGCCTTCTGGTTTTTCACCTGCCTTCCCAGGAAACCTTCCAGAAAATTGGGAGGGCGCTGGGCTGTGGTGCCACACGGGTGTCTAAAGCAGTCAGGCATTCTTCCCGTTTGACCAACATCTGTCCAGAGCTGCGTTTGGGTTGTGAGCATGAACACAGATGTTTGATGCGACTCTGATGTTGGAGCTTATAATAGTTTGCGTTAGCAAGGTGCTAGGCTAAATAATCTTAAAACTTCAGGGGCTACAAATCTCTTGTTCTGATAAAACCTCCTGTTAGTAGGCGATTATTTGCAAGAAATCATTGGAGTTCCAAGTGCTCTTCCAGAGGAAGAGGAATCAAGTTGTTGCTTGTAGGACTCTGCTCCTCCTTTCCTTTCACTTTTGCCTGAAAAAAAAAATAGGTTTGGGAACTTAAAGATTCTAAATGTAAAAATTAGAAGAAAAAAATAGGGGACTTGGGAGAAGTTTGAAAGTCAGAAATTACTTCAGGTTCCTAAAAAATGCGAAAGAAAATAAGTAGTCTTTTAATATCTGTTATTTTTAAGCTTTATTTTTGCCTGGCTTCATAGCAGGCTAGATACTGATCAAGTATGTTGTTCTAATTTTTGTAGACTTTAAGCCTCAATCAGACTTCGGAGTGGTGCTCTCAGGCTCAGAGGCAATTATCTAGATTATCGAGATTAAATGTTTGTGATTGTTGGAGTTTTAACGCAGCTTTTTTTGGCTGTGCATACTTTCTTCTGCAGAATTAAAAATCCACTGTCATAGGCAAGGGTGTTGCTGTTGTAGTCGTTTTAAGGACAGGCAGAGGGGATGCAGAGAGCAAATACAGAATTTTCTGGCGGGGTGGTGGTGCAGGCTTCTCTGCCATCTCGATTGCCCTATTGCTTTATTAAAAATTGCCTGGTTTTAATTAGAAGAACAGAAAATCTTTTTTTTTTTTTTTAATAACGCAGCTTGGTTTACAACAAGGGAAGGGTTCTTGGTTGTGGGTGGGGTTTTTGTGGATTTTTTTTTTTTTAATTGTTTTTGCAGAGATCTTGTGTACTGTCCTGAACTGCTGCTCTCGGAGGCTCTGGGGAGACTGTCCCTGTTTGCCCAGCTTTGGGGAAGCCTGACCCGCGAGTGCCAAAGGGCTGGTCTGGGCTGAATGAGAATCAAATCTGTTTCCTTTCAGGGGATTTATCTACTGAAGACAGCGCTCTGTTACATTTCTTCTAGAAAACTTCTTTAAGCAGCCACTTTCCTAAGGCCTGGATTTAGGTGAGGCTTCTTGCTCAACCCTTCTGGGTATCTGCTAAAAGAAGAACACGCTGTCTTGGGTTTACTAGACTGCTGGGCATGGTTAAGTAACATGGATGTGATCTGTGACTTGAAGAATCTTGGTATTATTTGTTATTTCTTTCATCCCATAGAAATACACGGGAATGACATAAGCCTTCTTTCTGAGAGAGGGGTCTTGCTTTGTCTGAGGGGGTGTACGTGGTGATGCTGGCTTGGTTTTTACTCTGGTGGTCTGTGTAACAATTCTGTGCTCAGTTAGCATGGTCTTTTTGCAATGCGTGATAGCAGAATTTCGTATCGAGCCATCTTTCTATTTATTCTTCTTTATTCTTCAGTTGCAGCAGCAAGACCTTGCTTCCATATCACCTCAAAGTGGTGCCTCTTACTGAGCTTGGTGCCATTGATTTTAACGTTTGCCCCAGCCTGATGCGGCTCAGTTAGGCGTGCCCTCCGGTAGGGTTGCCTTCCATGGGCAAGTTCTTCCATCCTAGTATCTTTAAGTCTCAAAAGCATGTGTTGAGGAGGCAGGTGTGTAGTGCTCAGCAGGCAGTGCTCCCCAACATCTCCTTTTTTGCACTATTAGTACTTGGGGGCTACAGAGAGGTCTTAAAATAAGGTAGATGTGTGCCAGTACCATTACCTACACCTGTGGGTGTGTTTTAGGCAGGTGAACAAGGAGCTGTGGTGTCTAACAGCACCCTCTTGGTCATCTGTATTTTGTTGTTAAAAAGGTGTATTTCATAGGGACTGCAAAATCAGACGGTATTGATGTGACATTGTTTTTAAAACATCCTAAAAAAAATATATATTTTTTTATGTATCTTAATTGAGGAGTTTGCTATCTTTAGCTGAATTGAATTCTCACAGGCTTCTAACTTAAGCTGCCTTAAAAATAAACGTGTAAATATTTACATGATACCTTTTTTCGGTGAGTGTCCTCCCATGTCTCCTGCTGCACGCCATCCGATCCACGTATTACAGGCTATAGTTAGTAATATATTGAACCTGTGCAGTTATTCTATATTAAGTAGAATCATAATGTAATTTTTAGCACTAATGGATCAAGAACTTTAAACTTGAGGCTCCTTCACCTTTGTTAATTTCAACATTTGGATAATGGAAAAAAAAAGCTCTTACAGGGATACAAACGGACAAAGTGAGAACACGAAATTCGGTGTGTCTGCTTCTTGAAGTTTGAGACTTCTGTCAGCTAGGCTTTTTTTGGTATAGAAATCAAAATGTGTATAACAGCTGCACATATAAAACTTCATTTCTAAAAAGAATAAAAAAGGAACTGTACCAGTATGATGGATAATAGGAACTTACAAGGAGAAAGTTGATCTTCTCCTTCCTTTTCCTTTCAGGTGCTGGGTTTTCACCTTGCCCGGAAGATTTGCTAATTCTGCAATTAGCGTTTTGAAATATTTTTAACTCTGTAGTAAGCCTTCTGCAGAGTATTGCATGATATGTTACAGCTGAAGGAAACATTTTCAAACTTCTTAAATGACAATTAGAAAGGAACCAGGGATGTGGAAGAATTTGAAATAAAAACTGCACTTCTCAATCCAAAGTTTGAAGGTTAAGCCTGGATGCCCTAACTTGCATAACTTTTAAAGACTTAAGCTCCAGGCATAAACAAAACAATCCATCCTGCTCTTTTCCAAACTAGCACTTGATGCAGATTAGAGATTTGCTTTAGGGTAACTTGCCCAGAAGTGGTAGTAACATGTTGAGATACCTACCAGCATCCTCTGGATCCAGAGGCCCAGAGAAGAGACTCAAAGGTAAAAGAAATTGGTGATGATATTAGGAGGCTGATTAAAATTAAGCATTTTGTGCTCTGCAAAGGGCTGAAGTGGTTGTAGGAGTCCTTTTGCTTTATGGTGTGTGTTTGTTTTTCTTGAAAGACCTTTTGAGAAAAAGGTTCTTCTGGCCTTCCTTGCTGAAAAAGAAAGCAGATCACCAGGTAGAAAATTGTTCTGCAGGAAGAAGTCATCACTGTTAGGTATTCTGGAGTTCCAACCTATCTGGGTAGTGTGTGTGGATTAATTTTTTTTCTGAGGGATGGAAAGAGCCTTATTTTGGTCGATATTGTTGAAGTTTATCTAAAATTCATCAGCTTCTATAAGTTGACTTGTTACTAAGTAGTGTTGCTGTCTAAAAGGATTATGTAACCCCTTTGCAGCACTTGTGCTGGCGCGCAGTGAAGCTCTTACACACAGAGTTGACTTCCAGAGTAGAAAGTGTTGGCTGTCAAATGCAAATTGTAAACTGCACTTTTCAAAGGGGTGGTTGTTACACTAATCAGATATGCTGGCTTAAATTTAAGGCATATGTATCCTGAGAGATTTAAGAATGTTTTTCTTCTTTCTCTGCTTAGGTCTCTGGCCTTTTTGAGATACCCAGGAAGATGTGATTCTGTTACTGCAGAGGCCTGTTGTGGGGAGTGAGATATGTAGATAAAGAGGAACTTGGGGATACCTTGGGCGTTGGACTTACAGTGAGGGTACCTAGAGCCCTCTTTAGGAATAAGTGGCAGAGGTTCATTTCCATAAAAACTTCTGTAGGATGTTAATAATACTTTATGTGGTTTCTGGCTTTTGTTTTATACTGCGGTATGTCTAGTTTCTTTAACTTTTTTGTTAGGTGTCTTCTATCTGTAGAAGGTACTAGGGTTGGTGACCTAGACTAATATGTTGCCTGTGGATGCAGAATGTTATTTCTCTTATGCACAAAGAATTACAGAATTGTCAGAGTTGGAAGGGGTGAAGGTTCAGCTGTCTTAGGCTGATACAGAGGAGAATAGGCTTAGCTCAAGGAATGAGGCAATGTCAGATCAGAGTCTTTGGATAAAGTGTGGCATCAAACTGGTCTGGCAAAGCTGAAAGTGCTTTGTACACTCAATTTTGCTTTCCCTTCTCTCTCCTTTTTCTGTTCTGTGTTTTACAGTGGGTCGGGCACTGTATCATCGTGCAGAACGTTCTCTGCCTTTTTCCTTTCAAGCCAGTCAAGGAGCAAGTGCTTCCTTCTTTTGGAAGCTTGTTTCTTTTTAACCAGGATAGTCCAGGCACTTGCTGGAGGAATATACCCTCGGGGAGGCTGTCTATAAATGTAGGAAGTGGTGTGCAGCAAGAAGGCAAGGCTGTGGAAAACCAAAAGAAGTGTTTACATGGCAGCGTATCTTGCTCTGGTGAACCAGGTCTGCTTTGCTTGTTGAGATAACTGCCTTTCTTGTCGTTTTTGAGCAGAGGTTCCATAGATGCTTTATCACTGTTTCACTATTAGCATTAAAATTGTGTGTTTTGTTCATTAAGAGTAAGCAGGCTCTCCTCTCGTACTTCCCTCCACTCCATCTCAAAGGCTTCATGCAGGGTGAGTCTGTACTTGTGTAGTGCTGTGAACATAGTACCCGAACGTTTTGTACCTTACTTGGGGGCGCTGGACAGCCTTTCAGACTTGGCATCTTCCAGCCAGGGTCATCTCTTGCCTTATAAACTTACATGTCTTGGGCTGTTTCCATCGTCTTGTCTGCCCTGAGTTTGGTGGGGTGCTGCGGGAGGTGCCTGGATAGTTTCCTATAAAATAAAATGTTCTAAAAAGCTTTTAAGAACCACTGGATAGCTACAGGTATAGTTGCAACTAGTAGATACCTTGCAGCAAAACTCTCTGTAACAATGATCTTGAATTTTTTGTTCAAAGATAGAATAAAGTGGAACACATTTTTCTCTCGTATTTGTGGTAAATTCATTTGGTGCTTAAAATGCTGTCCTTTGTTACCAGTGCGACAGGGCGGATGGATCCTTGAGATGGTCAGTTCGGACATGGCCTCAGAAATGCTTCTAACTGGATTGTAAATTTCTGTTACTTTTTCTAAAAAGGCAACTAATTTGTGGACGAGTGATGACTTTTGCCAGCTGAAGAGCTGAGTGCTGTGCAGAGGCTGCATGAAAAGCTCAGGAGTTGGAAGTAAATTGTTCTAATCAGAGGTTATGGAAGGGGTGCTGCACAGCAAAAGCAAATGGGAATGGTACTTAGGTTTTTGAAAATAGACTTAAATTCTCAACCGACTCCTCACAAATGAGCTGTGTGTGTATATGGAAGCGGGCTGGATATAGTGCAGAAAGAATCGGACAGACTGTTTTGAGGCTCTTCCAAGAATAGAAAGCAAGAGGAATAGCGTTTGTATGTGTGGAGCTGAGGGAAAATGGGATGCTGGATTAAACACTTCTAGCCACGAGGTGTTTTTAGAATTCTAAGTACTGGCCGGTGGTGAGTCTTCTGCCCTGGCTTATCCACATAAGTGCTATCTAATAATAGAAAGAAAACTCAGATTGTGAGAGCTGCATATTGGAGAGAAAAATCTCTTTCCAGGTTACTAATGTTTGTATCACAGAATTGGAAATTAAGTCTCTTGTGAATTAAAAGTTAAGATTCATTAGCATTTCTGCAAGGGAATACGTTTTCTCATCCAAGTTAGTACATCTGTGTTTGCAAAATTTCTTTCAAGCTGTTTTAAGCAAAACTTTCTATGTTAGTGGATTCATTTCGTGGTATTTTTAGAATATGGTGTTCTGCCTTTAAAAGAAATTAACTATTTCAGAGTTGAAGAACAAGTACCCCGAAGGGATTTGAAATAACTTTGTGGAACATTGGCAAACCTTGCAAAAGCATTCTGCTGCTTTTGCATCAATAATTGGAACTCCAGGGCTCGTTCTCCAGCACACACGACTGTTGTAGGTCTTCTCTTACTCTGCAACTCTTTCACTGAAGTAGTGGAGTTGAGAGTTGTGCAGCGAGTCGTTTGTATATTGGAAGTTCACTATGGCTTTATCCATCCCAGCATCGCCTGTAGGGCTCTTGTTCTACGTTTTTCCTACTTAAAAATATACACGGGGGATAGATTTTAATAGCAGAAGCTTCAGCTGGAGAATCTAAGAAAGTAACTTTGTGTTCTCACAGATTGCCATTGCTCTAGATGATCTTAATACATAAGGTTAGGAGGGGATTGCCATTTATTTTGTTGACTTTCAGTTCTGTGGAAAGTGTCCTTGTCAGAAATGGAAGTTAAATCAGTATGGACTGAGATTATAGTATCTATTTCCTTCCAAGAAGTTACCCTTTGTTTTCGCTTACAAACGTGCTGTGTATTGTTTAAAATAGCTTACACAGCACTTAATTAGGGGTTGTTTAATCTTTATAAGGACCTGTCTAGGGTTTATCTTACCTTGGATAGCATGAGTAAGCACTCTCTCCTCAGAGTGAGCTGTGGTAATTACATCGTAGATAAACTAGTCTTGTTTTCAGCAGTTTACAAAATTGGGTATTCACTTCAATAGAAACGATATTGGCTTTACTTTTGATATTTTTGATGGTGCTGATGTTTAATCTAAATGCAGTCTTTAATCTGAATTCAGTCTTTATTTATATAAAAAAAAACCCCAACCCCAGCACTTGAAAATGCATAGGTTAAAGGGTTTTTTGTTCCTGCTATCTCTAGCTCAAGAATTGGCCTGAAAAAACGCCTGCCTGTGTCTGTTGTCTTGCGGTGCACATGACTGACTTTATATCTGTGGGACTGTGCCAGGGAACACTCCAAGATGGTGCTCCTTGATTTCTGTGACTAATCAAAAATCAATTTAAATTAGGATACGTAACTAAGTACAGAAATCTCCTTAATTTGGTTTTTACATTTTTTTTCTAGTAAGGTAACCTGTACTTCTTCGAGTGGGATAAACAGAAGAGTGACACCCACCGAAAGCCACCTAAAGTCCTGCTGGAATATTACATCAAACATGGAGAATTAACCTCTAAAATACTACAAATCCATTGAATTTACAGTACTAATATTTGTCTTTATACGTGTGATTAAGATTTTCCTTGTTAAATGGGACTGTAGTGTCTGAGATAATGATTGTTTACTGCTTAAATTTCCTGAATATCTTGGCAAAGGCTTACGTGTCAGCTTTATCAGATGCTGCCTTTAACCTGAATTACTCCATCAAAAGCTTACTGTAAGCGAGGGAGTCCCAGCTGCCTGGCCCTAATGGGTTAAAACTGGAACGCACTTCACTGGTTTGTGAGCTCAGGAATTTCCAGGAAGGGAAGAGATTGAATCAAAATCATCTTCTTCACTTAAAAAAAAAAACAAAAACAAACCCCAGTATTTTGAAGGCGTCATTGCACAGATTTTAAGCTCTTGAGAGAATACTTAAGCGTGTCTGTTTAGTGGTGGACATAATTGATTCACCTTCTCATTGCGCAGAACATAACTCAATTATGGTAGGAACAAACAGTGTCTCCAGAGATACAAGCTTGAGTGGATCTATGAGATCCTGGCCTCCCTCCAGCCGATGATGCCATGACTTCTCTTGCCTCTGGTGCTTCAAATCTTATTCTGGAGCTCTGCTGCAGGAATTATTGCAAACAGAGGGAAGGGGGGACTGAAGCGCTCTCTGTTTAGTTTTAGCTGCCTCAAGAAGGCGTTGCTGGCAGTTTAAAGTGTAACATGGAAACTTGTTTTTTATCTGTGTCTGTTCAAGTTGCTCAGTTATCTCTGTTGGGTCTGCAGACAGCCAAGGGTGGGTTTTTTTGTGTTTGGTTTTGGTTGCCCCTTTTTTTTATACATGAGCGCTGTTCTGGGACCTTTCTACCGTTGGGTCTTGACTGCAAGCAAGGTGTGGTGGTTTGGTTTTTTTTTTTTAAATTTTTCAGTGTAAAGATATTTGATGTATTTAACAAAATGAATTTGTTGCAAGAGTCCACCAATGAACTTAGTCCTATCTCTCGTTGCAGCACTTCAACTGCAGGTGCCTGTGTGGGTTGTCTGGGGCTTTTCTTCTTGTTAATCCCTCCTAGGAACCAAGTTGTGAGGCTCTTGTCTCGAGAATACAGTGTTGTGACTTGCTTGCAAATGATTTTTGAATCTTTTAAGCAGAGCAATTACTGTCCTTTTCCACAGTACTTTTTTTTTCCTGTTGTGGCTTTTAATTTATTTTATCTGCTGAAACCAGCAGGGTGGCAGAAGCATCACCTAAAGCAAACCCAGACTCCAACAGACCTTTTGTGTTTATTAAAAAAAGGCAAACAAAGGAGATGCCATTGACTCATGGAATAATTTAGGTCAGAAGGGACCTCCAGGCCTCAGCTGGTCCTGCTTTTCACCGGTAGTGGGTGGGGTCTGGTTAGATCAAGTTGTTCAAGGTTTTGCTAAGTTTGGAATTGGAAATGGGAAAAACCTGTAGCTAAACTTCATACCACTGCCCAAGAGCTTGGTGATATTGTCCAGTTATTGAGTCTGCATCGCAATTAACTCAGGATGTCATGGGAGATCAAGTGAAAGGCTTTGCTAAAGCAGCGGTAAACATCCATGTCCTTATGTCCCAGAATACACCCAGGTGCAGCCCAGCCTCACGCTGGCTCTTCCCAGGCATGTTCTTGTCCCTCACGTGCCCAGAAATGGTTTCCAGGAGGATCGACTCTGTAGCGACTTGAGTTGTGCTGACTGACCCTAGATCTTGCTTCGTGCAGATGAGTGTGATATTTGCCATCCCGAGAGGACGGCGAGGCTGACGACCTCCAGAGTTCTGCTCCGACTGACGTGTCTGTGCTCTTACACCAGCGGGACTGGCAGCGAACCTGGGACTGCCTCCGCGTTTTATGCGGCTGGCACCCAGAACTTCTTCAGAACTGGCCTTTCCCACCTCCAGATCTGAGCATTATTTCATGTTGTGATGCTCTACTCAGATACTTTTTAGGCTTTTTTTTTTTTTTTCCCTTGGAGAACTGACTCCAGAGTAGCAGAAGCCTTAGTTTAGGCGTCTAATTTTAACCACGTTTTGGTTGACTGGGGAGATGAATGTTGTACGGATTTAGCATGGAGCCGTAGTTCCTTCGGAAAACTTCTGGAGCTGAATTATTGCTAAGCACCGGAGTAGTTTGTTTTGAACCTGTGTTAAAATGTGTAGAGAGTGGACTTGATTAAATATCTTTAAATACTGCTGCAAATCATAGCTTGTCCTAGATAAAAGTACAGTTTGGAAATTGTACCTGTCTTGCAGAAGGCATTAGTAAGAGCTGTAGCTGCAGGTGGTTTGGCTCTAAGTGTATTTCTTTATAGGAAGAACCAAAATATAAACTGTTGTCTCCTGAAGCTATGAGTGTTCTCTGGCAGAAAATTGTGAGAGAATTAGGAGATCTTGGCATTTTTGAAGGAAGGGAACTCACTGGGGATGTCTGACTTCTACTTATAAATAAAATATTTTTAGTGATACAGATAAAATGGAATAATTGTCCATTAGTAGTACAGTTGTTATAATAGTCTATTGAAGTATAAGCACTGGAAAGGGAAATTCAGCTCAGGCACAGAAGGACAAAGTTGAAAGTTTTGAGATGAAGAAATGAGGCTTGACTTAAGGGTACTCTGATTATTCAGGATTTGTAAGCTTGCTTAAACTTGTGTTTGTATTTCTCTTTGGAAAATTTGGTTCTCCTTTGTGAGTGTACTTTTCTGGCTTCAGGGGTCAAACTTTCGAAGCTGAGCCTGAGTAGCTTGTACAGTGCTTGTTTAGTTTATTTGTACTGTTACAATTAAGCTTGTAATTACATGTTCAATCCAGCGTGCCCTTCTGGAAAAGTGTGTGTTACTGTTCTGCAAGAGTCCAAACAAGTATTTGTATTCAGCTGATTGCATTCCTTCAGCCAAGGTGCAATCTTTAAAAATAAAAATTAGAGGCTTAAATATAGTTACCACAGTAAATTAAGTAGAACAGTTAAGTCTCCTCATTTGGTACAGAATATGTTTAGAAAAATGCCTGTGAACGTTATGTGTGTTTCTGTAATAGAGGGAAGAGTCAAGTATTTAGTGAGGTTATTTGAGTTTCTTCCTGTGTCTGGGTGGGAGGTTACCCAAGGATGTGTAGAGTAGGCATTTCTGAAATCCTATAATTCCTGTTGTCCTCTGAAGTTGAGACAGGTATCTTTGTAGCATGGGATAGATGCTTTTCCATCTTTCCCGTGCAGTATCTCGGTGTTGTCAAACTGCTGTCCTTTGCAGAAGCTTCGGTGTGCGCGTAGTGAAGGGACTGGCAGCTCTTACCAGTCTAGGGCTTTTCAATCTTGCCCTTCATTTAAACAAGGTAGTATTAAAATACTACGTGCTGTTGTAGAAGATTGAGTCTGATGCTTTCTAAAATACTGTCTGGCAATGTCAGGTAACGGTTTTCTCAACTTGAACTCTGGTGTTTGTGTGAATCTGCCGGTGTGTTTGAAATGACGTGGATGTTGAGGCAGGATTTGTGTGAGTATGTGAAAGTCTGTGATTCAGGAAAGTCTAATTTGGCACTGCTGTGGAATGCATGGGGAGTAAAGGAGCCTGAACAGGGAAGGCTTCGGAAAACTTCTGGAGCTGAATTATTCCTAAGCACCGGAGTAGTTTGTTTTGAACCTGTGTTAAAATGTGTAGAGAGTGGACACCAGGGAAGGACATAGCAAGATAACACCTTATGATTTTTTTTTTTGTAATTTGAGATTAGGCTTCAGTGTGGAGGTATTTGTAAGGTAAGGTACCTGAGCAGAAAAAAAAAAAAAATTATGAAAATGGAGACTTTTACATCTTTGTTCTGTTGGTTATGGACTTCCAAGTTCATAACAAAAACTTGTTTCTAAGGACAAATAATGGATGGGGACTCTTCTACTTAACCAAGCCTGTGCCTCTGCTGTGTAAGATGCAACTTTCCTTATTAGCATCAGGTGACAGTGATTTAAATATTTTTCTGCTGCTTATTCTCTGACCAGCTATGCCTAATGCTTCTTAAGATGAAGTTTGGAGACTCATATGTTCAATAGAATTGTAGATTCCTGGATGGCCGAGTTGTTTGCCTGAGCCTCAGTCCCGGTGCTGGGGTTTTTTGCTTGTCATTTCTTATGGATAGTACTTTGAGTTCTGTGTTGAGTGTTTTTGTGCTGTCTCTTGTGTGTGTGATAGGCTTGGATTGTAACACTGATGGTAACAAACAGCTATTGTACTCTGCTCTCCAGACTGAATGTCTGCTGTGTTCTGTAATTACTCTGGGGTAAAAGAGGACACTTGAGTTCTTAAAGTAAACTGTTTTCTGCTGTTTTCCTGGGTAACAGTCATCCAGGCTGTAGAGAGAGCTTGTGGTGTTGTCACTCCATGCAGAAGAGTGCGATACAGGTTTATTCCAGTCTACCCTTCTCAGTTGGTCTAGTGGAGACCCTCATGTAGCTGGACCTCGTGCAAGTTTAGGTTTCACTGTTGGTTTTGGGGGACCTGTGGGGGGGAAGTGACAAGTAACATGCCAACAGGAAAACTGTATTTTAACTCCTACTGTGACCTGGGACCGACTGAGTACATATTCCTGTCTGAATGATCCCGTCCCTGTGTCTTCCGTATTGCTGTGTGGTTTAACCAGAGGAGTTCTGCAGTGGGACAGCTGAGCATCAAAAACTTTGGGCTCCTGGTCTTCAGTGGGTGTTGCTAGTCATTATTTCCTCAGTAACTCTGTGCAACAGCGTGAGGGATTTGTCCTCTTAGAAGCAATCAAGGTGTTCAGTACATGCATTTTTTTGTTACCTTAAATCTTGGGCATTCATTTAAGTAGTACTTTGAGTTGAAAGATAAAAAGTGCAGTATGGGAGGAGAATGGTTCTTGGTAGCATTCACAAGAGCCATGTAATAACTGGGAAGGAATTTGAGTTTCTCCATTGCAGTACTATGCTTTTTCTCCTTAGCTGTTACTCCTTGCGAGAACTAATGAGCATCCGTGTGGTATGACGGATGCCTTACACAGACCCAACATTAGTATTTCATCACACTTCTTTAAAAGATAATGTGGAGTCTATTAAGCAACTTTTTGCAGCAAGAGGCTCAGCTTCCTGAGAATGTCACAGCTGCCAAATGTTTGTCTCTTTGAGGGAGAGAGGGCTTGTGCTTCAGGCTCTTCAGCTAACAACCTGGAGTAATCTAGTTCTTGCTCACCAACCTGGGGAAGTTAAGATAAGGTGTGGATCCAATTCTAAAATAATGCTTGGTTACTAGGGGTGTCTAACCTTACTGCTTTCGTTTTTGATGTTAGTTATTTGTAGACTTTGACAGCCTAGCAGCTAGCTTAAGAGGTTTGTTGTGGTGAGGTGTTGAGTTGGCTATTTTTTTTTTATTTTTTTATTTGGTAATTTGCTTGGTTGGTTGTTGGTAGTTTTTGTTTGTTTTGTCTTTCCATTCAGAAATGTTCCTGGAGATAAATAACATCTTCTTTGTCAGACTATGTTGTGGGAGGGTGAAAACACTGAGAGTGTACTTCCTGGCTGTGGTTTCTAATGACAGCAGCACTGAAGTACTTTTTAGTTATCCTGAGGAGAAGTTATTGACCATGGGGTTGGAAACCCTGCTCTTTGGGGTATGGGTGCAGTTTTAGCAAAGAAGGATTAAAAGAATTTCTGGTCTCCACTAGTAGGGTATTTGAAGGCTCAGAAAACTAGCCTGTTTAAATAGGTGGTCATGGACCCTCAAGGGGATCCTCTAGTTCTTCAGAGTATTTTCCTCTGCCTTCCTTTTCAAGCAGGGGAAATGCAAGGACTGACAGGCACAATGACTCATTTTTCATACTCGGGTCTCTACTTTCTCCAGACATCTGAGTGCAGGGAAATGTCGTTGCTCTCCTCTGAGGATGCTGACAGCAACAGGCGCTGCAGAGTGCTCTCCCTGTCACTGAAAGAGCCGTGATGGAGAGCGTTGGGGGACAGTGCTGGACAAAGTCTGTTCCCTTCCCGTGGGCTGGCACTGTCAAGCTGTTTGAAGTCCCTTCCAAGAGCAGTTGAGGGTGTCACGTTGAGCCGTTCTGTTCTGATCTCTCCTGTAGAGATGATGCCACTCAGCTTTTTGTGATCAGTGTTGGAGGCAGCTGAGATGTCTGTAGTGGTACTGGTGTACATGAACTGCAACTGATGTCTCTAAAGAGGATTCTGCTTTTATTTTAGGTATTTAAAGGCTGACCCTCTCTTTAGGGCATATGATTCACAGGTACTTTTTTGTGTTTTGATTGATTTCAGCTTGTAAGCTAAAAAAAGAAACGGGAAAGGCTTTTTAGTAGAACACCACGATGTCTAGATTTACATCTTCTGCAGCAAATAGTTAAGGTGGCAAGGGGAAAAAAAATGGTGTCTTTGAAGCAGTTAAAGGACTAAACCTTTTCTATTTTGTGGCTTGTACAATACAGTCAAAACTGATAGTGATCCTGCACTTGTTAGACAACATTCTCCTGTAAGAGAGTGTTGCAGTTGCTGGTAAGACAGCTGGCCTGTTTGGGTTTCTATTTTCCATACAGAACATCAGCTTTAATCTAAATTATTTTTAGAAAACCTCAAGAAAAATATTTCAACTACTTTCAGGACAGATTAATGCAATTTTCTTCTTATGGAAGAGGTAGGGCTGTATGTGTGTATGGTGAGGGGTGGGGTGTTAACAGCTTCAGCACTTCTGTATTTAGTGCAAATAAAAATTTGCCAGTGAAAATCTTCAAACTTCTGTATCCCTATTCAAGCCACTGAAAACCTTACTGTACTTGTATTTGGAGGAAACATAACTTGGAAACTGCATTCTTGAAAGATAGTAGCTGTGTGAAAAAGTCAAACTTCTGGTCCCCCTGAGATGCTAAGAGGATTTCTCTGGCTGCACATAGGATACAGAAAGTGCTGCTTTTGTATAGGATGCAAGTGAAAACAAGGATATCCTCTTCCTCTTTTTTTTTTATTTTTTCAATGGCAATATAGGGCGTTACAAGCTTGATTTGATTGCAAAAGGGGATGAGAAACAGTCTTGGCATTGCCTCTAAATTAGAGGCTTTTTAGACATATGTTATATTTCTGTGGCTGGTGTTCCATTGCCGGACTGCTTGGTGGATTGTAAATCTTCATTTCCCAAATGTGTGTGTCCTGTCCTTGCATTTTCATCTTTACTTGAGTGTTCAGCAAAGGCTTTGAGGTGTAACCAGTTTCCTTGGATGAAATGTCTTCAGTGCTGTGTTTTGCCTCTGTTGGAATCTCATTAACTTTCGTGCATATTTTAGTTTTGGGAGATGACTTGCACTTCATGCAGGCTTCAAACGGTGTGCCAGTGATAAACTCTTTTTCGTGCTACAGCTGTTGGGCTCCATCGAGGAACGGATGTTTCAGCCTAGAACAAGAGGAGGAGTCGCTGCATGATTTCTTGGGCAAATATTTAATGCAGTCTTACAAAATGACTGAGCTTGACATGTGTTTATTGTGGGAGAGGCTCCCCTGGTATTTATTATTAAAGACTGGAATTTAAGTCCAGTTCTCTTTACCACAGTCAGTTGCAGGCTTCAGATAAATGAATTCTTAACAAGATTTTTTCCTAGGTCAGGCTGTTTCAGCTAGGCTGTTCTCGAGTTTTTATTGCTGCTGGAGTTTCAGATTGAGACCCTTATATCTAAAGAATCTCCTGTAGAGATTTTTAGACTGGGATTTGGAGGGAAGAGGAGGAATTGTCACTCTCTCAAGTATTTCAATCAAATTGAACAATTCAGGCTCAGAACAGTTGATCCCAGCCCTCTATGAAACAGGTGAGCCTGATGAACGTAATATAGTGTTTTCTGTGTTGTTTGTATTGTAGTACTCATCAGAACTTCCAGAAGTAATTTTCTTTATAGACAAATCTGGAAAAATACTAGTCCATTAGCCACAGAATGAGTGGATTACACTTCAGAATGTAAGTGGACTCTCATTGGCACACAAACAGATTATATGCTTCTGTTTTCGTTACATAATTCTGTGGTTTCTCTTGAGAGGTAGCTGCTATAATTTCAGGAATGGAATGGGATTGCTTTGAGAAGTTGAGTCATGAAATCATGGAAAAGAGAAAGGAATGCAGGGAAAAAAATCACTTCTTTCAGCTTCTCTGTGGCTCTTCAGTGAGGAAAGAATGGTATTTGTTCCTGAGAATTCTTACTAGTGCGTATTCTTGCTAAGTTAGCAGTATACAGAATGGGGGACTCTAGTAATTGTGAGCCTAAATAGAAAAGGTACTAAAGACTGATGGCAGGTTTTTAAATTTAATTGCAAACCCACGTCTGAATGTTCTTAAAGAACTCGTTAGTACCACGAGCTGCTGGGATAGTGGTTTCTCATGCAGGATGAAGTTTTGCCAACAATGACGTCTTGACTGCTGTGCAGAGAGTGCTCAAGATTGTGTTTTATGAGGAGGGCAAGAGAGACTTGGATGAGTCTCAGCAAAATCTTTAGCAGGGAGTGGAGAAAATTTGAGAGAACTCCTCCTAATGTGCTCCTTGTTGTTAGATTTAAGGTCAGTTTTCGTTCTGTATCGAATAGTTGCTTCAGCTTTTGTTATGATGCAATCTGAAGACCAGATTCTACTGAACTTGCCAATGTAACTAAGCCAGTATTGGGCAAATTCTTAAGCTTCTTCTTGGATTGTTTTCTGTTACTTACTGGGGAGACTACTGATGTTGAGAAGGAAGAAAATACAGTGTGCTGACTAGGGTTTAAAAGTTAAAAGAATAACTTTGTTCAGGCCTGAAAACATTGAGACTTAAACAGATGCTTATAATTGTAAAATGAAAGAGGAATATCAAGTGTATTTTGCTTGATGGGATGATAAAACTATGCCAGAGCTTATTCTAATCAAACTCTGCTTTTGTCCAAAATGCCTAAAGTTCTCACTTCTAAAACTTTAAATTTCTTTTAGTAAGGTGCAGGGACACTGTGAAGGTGGAAGATTGTGCTGTTTGCTGATGCTCTTCCAGTTGTACATGGAGTTTTTCAGATAGTGGAGCTAAAGAGGTTTTCCTCTCATCCGAGGGATAGAGTTCACAGGCATTGTGCAGCTAAGCTTTTTTTTTTTTACCATGTTTTTATTTATTATTATTTTTTTCTATATGCCTCTTCATTCTGCATTCAACCCAGCTATCATTTGTTGAAACTGGTGATTACGTCTTGCCAAAGGACTACTCGAAGCAAGCGATGAGGTGGGAGAGACCTGTTCTTGCTTTGAATTGTTGCATAATGGGTCTCTGGATGAAATTTCTGGGTTGCTTGATTAGGTGACAAATTTTTTTCATCCAAGTCATGAAATCAGTTAGTAGGGAGCCTTCTGCAGCTTTCTGTAAAGGGCTTAAGTCTGATCGTCACCTATTCGTTCATAAAGTAATCTAGCACGTGGACTTTTATAATTTGCAGAACTGGCCCCTAGCATGTGGCAGGCAGAGTTGGAATGGTCACCAACCTTTTAAGGGGACAGTATGAAGTAACTACCAGTGGTATTTAGGATTTAGTAGTGGTATTTAATATTTGGGGAGTCTCCTCTTCATCAACCCACACCTCTGTTGGAGCAGTTTCCATCCAAGACCCTGGAGTAGCAAAACTTGAATTACTTCTACAAAAATCCTTCTTGGAGAGCAGTGGGCTGATGACCATTACCCTTTCTCTGCAGGACTGGGTTGGCTTTTTGGCAAATAGGAGGAGATGAGTACAAACACACACACGCTCAGAGAAACACAAGTTGTGAGTGATGT
Organism: Trogon surrucura; assembly: GCA_020746105.1. Classification (NCBI taxonomy): domain Eukaryota; kingdom Metazoa; phylum Chordata; class Aves; order Trogoniformes; family Trogonidae; genus Trogon; species Trogon surrucura. Next base: position 95,695,348 of record CM036619.1, on the reverse strand, counting down.
ATCATCAGGGACAGGCTGAGGGGAAGAAACTCCATAATAATGCCATCAGCCCCCTGGGAAATTGTGGCTGGTATGCCTTCTCTGTCTTGCAGGGCAGCTTTTAATGAAAAAAAGAAAAAAAGGCATAATAGACTGTATATAAAGGAAAACGAATGTTGGAGCAATGCAGCTGACTTTGTGTAGCTTACTTGTTTATAAGCACGTATAGTTTGACTTCATTTGTTGCAAATACCAAACTTGTATGTTAGAGAATTGGCAGGAGCCTCAAGTCAGACTGTTCTCTAAGACAACCAGCGTTCTTCAATGCACAAGGTACTGACAGCAGGTGGGGAAAACAAAGGTTGACACTTGTAGCTGGAAGACTAGGACAACTTTTGGTATTTTTCTCGTAGCAGCTGGGACTCTGGAAAGCAGGCGAATGGCACCGAAGGGTATGGAAGAGAACGGACAGCAAGGATGAAAGGGGAAGTGTGCCTAAGCATATGAATTGTATAGAGTTGCCACCTCTTATTTTGGGGGTTTGAGTGTTAGTGGGTTTGAGTTTGTTTCCCCCCCACTCTCGTTGCACTAGAAGTACACAACTGCCATAGCATAGGAGCTATATGAACTATGAAAGCAACTGTTACTATTCCAAGGCGGGATTTCTTAATGCTGTTTTAATGTAGGTTGTCATTTGTCCTATCTAAGTTGCAGTATTTCGCTTGATAAGGAAAATAAATAAAGCCTTTCTCCTCTTATTCTGGAGACAATGAAAGCAACTTATTTTCAATTCTGTCACTTCAGGTGGGAAGTAGTCCAGTGTGTGCTACTTTAAATATTGAGTATGATACCTTTCCCTTTTAAGCACTTTGATTGCTGCCAGCAGAGCAGTGATGCTGATGAGGAAATCCTACCGTGGAGACTGCAGTTGAAAGTGGACCAGCCAAAGTCTGCAGCTGAAGAGACTTGCTATTTCTGTCAGCAGAGACTTACACTGTGTCAGGGTAACTTATAAAGTCTGATGAGCCACATCAAAGCTGTAAATGAGTTGATAAAAGCTCTATAGCGCTACCCAGTCATATGCAGAGCAATTGCCGCCTTGATATGTTGGAGGGTCATCTCCAAAGAGTCCAAACCATTTTTTTTCAGTAATAGCATATTTTACATTTTTAAAAAGAAAACTTATTTTAAACGTGAAGTGTTGTCTAGAGTTAGACTTCGCTTTGTTTTTAGTCTCCTGTTTTTCCATTATAATTGAATTATAGAGGCACAGGAACTGCAGAAACAACTTGATGTAGTCACCAGAAAGAAACCATTACTGTTACCAAGTCCTGAAATGCCCAAGTTTCATCCAATTATTACATAAGTTATACTAAAAATAATGCTGTTTCAGTCAGCACTTGGAAAACCGAAAGGAAAGTTATTATTATTTTTTTATATATATATATTTTATATATTTTTTTTTTTGTGGATGGTGTGTTCATTTGTGATTGTCCACCTCTGACAGGCGGAGTAGAAGAGATTCTGTGAACAAATCAGACTTGTAATGTCAAGGGAAGTGTTTGTTGAGTTGATGCTTTATTTGTGGTAGAAGTTAGAGATGCAGTGACAGCCAGAGCTGGGACTGCAAGCAAGAAAGTGGCTTTGTAGTTAGCTTCATAGGAACAAATTCTTTTATATCCTTATTTTCTATCAAGGCACTTATGGAGTTACTTGAACCACAGCTTTTCACAGTTGTTTGGTGCTTTTGCTTTCTAGAGCTTTCTTCTTAATTAGATGCACTTTAGCAAGTCAAGATATCAATTCTCGTGGCAGTGGGAGCAGTAAAACTTTGCTGTGTGAGGGAAGGAGCTGAGGAATGAGAGATGAGATCCTGCTTCCACTGTGGCCTGAGGCAAGGCTGGCTCTCATCTTAAGTGTCTGCGGAATGATGGTGATGGTACTTGTCTCCTGGTGGTAATTGGTAGCAGGTGAGACAGTTAATGTGGTACTGGAGAAATTAAATGTTCAGTATATCTGAGGGGTAAATAAGGCAGAGACTGGTAACTAGAAGAGAAAATGATTTTGTCTCATTCCAGAGCAAGATCTCCCTTTTCTGAGGTTAGTGCTTTGCCCAAGTAAGCTCTTGCTTTCAAACGTGTGAATGCTCTTTTGCAGAGTGAAAGACTCTTGCAGTGCAGGCTTTCTTTTCTAATCTCTCCCTTGTCTACTTTTAAGTTTTAGCTGATAATTTTAAGAACAGTGAAGGCCTGATAGATGTAGCCTCAATGTGTTAACCTACTACTCAGTATAGCTCGTGACTTTTTTTAATTTGAGAGTTCATGGTAATATGTGCAAGTCCGGCAACTTCTGTCGATACTTAACAAAACTTGTGAGCAAGCTTGAGCTTGTGAGCTCTCATTGAGGATGATTAAATAACCATGAGCATGGTTAAAACCATTGGACCTGGTTAAATAAAGGGAGATGATGACTGTAATGCTTGTGACAGGAAGGAACTGTGTGAGAAGAGCCTTACTTGTTTCTTCATGTGTTGAGTCTTCCTGGCATCTGGACAGTAGGAAGCTTTTTTCCTTGCAATTACTCCTAGATCAACTCTCAATACTAAAATTCCTTTTAAATGTCTGCTGCTTTGGCAATTCTCATTATAGTGCTCTAACCAGAAATTAAAATTACTGTTTTCAGAACTGTTTTCAGGGAAACAAGTAACTGATGACAGACAGTAGGCCATGCCAGCTTCATAGGATATTCCTAATATGGATCCAACTTTGAGGTCCTTAAAAAAGGCAATTTACTTCTGCCAAGATCTCTACCTTAGCAAATTCAGAAAGTTGTAGTTTTCTGAGAACACGTGAAAAGATGCACAGCACTTTGTGTGGAATGAGATGTGTGCTTTCCTTCTGCTCTGGATTTCTCAGAGTACATTTGGAGTGTGACTGAGGTCAGGGGTATAAAAACAGTAGCTATGAACTAGTCTTTTAGTTGTATTGTACATGAAGATACAGGTTTCTCACGTTCTTCATAGGAACACGGTGGTATTCAGGGGAGAGGTGGCCTTGGTAGAAACCAGCTGTTTGCGACAGGCTTGTGTGTACTCGTGTACGTTGGGTTTTTTTGGTTTTGTTGAGTGTAAGTTTTCCACCTGTCACCTAGCTTAGTGGGTTCCTGTGCTACGAGGAGGATTCCTAGGTGTTGCAAAGTGAATTAAGTACATGGAAACGGTTGAAGCAGGTGGCTTAGTTGCAGAGGACGCATCAGCAATGTGATGAGAGCACAGAAGATGAGTTGTGAAATACCTTTAATCATATCTTGCTGGTGTGTGGCTTTTTCCTTTTTTGTTTTTTCAAAGACACCGTGAAATGATCCATTTGAAGTCACTTAATTCTCTGGGATTCTGTGCATAGAAAGTACATTCTTCTAAACCCTGTTGACCCCTCCTTTCAAAATCATAGCCATTTTCAAGAATGGCCTGTCCATGTAAAGAAAATCAATGCCGTAGTGTCCCTGTGGTAAGAGTGTTATTTCTTAGCTTCATAAAACCAAATGGAAAGGTGTGAAACCACCCTTGAACTTTGAGGTTTTTTTAGTCTCCTGGCATTCTTGCATGCTCTTATCTTAGAACATGCTTGATATAAGGAGGGGAGACTGAACGTAAGTTCTGTGGTAGTAAGAGAAGGCAAGATACTAATGTTGAAAAATTGTTACCTGTTCCGTGATGGCTCATGGCAGCTTGAGCACTAATTGCACGTTGTCTCGGTTACCTGGTTCTGCTGCTCTGTTTTTCTCTGCTCACTGTTTTTCCTTTTTTAATTCAGATCCTCAAAAAATAAAAGGGAGTCTGTGTGGGACCCTGCTTCCTCCCCTGCAATGTCCTTCAGTTGAAAAAATATAAACCACTGCTTTTGCTGGTGTCTGAAGGGACTGGGTTTGTTCTTGGAGCGGTCTGGTCTGGTATGACAGCAGAGGGGATACTACTGCTGTCTTTTGTTTTCTGGAGCAAGAAAAAGAAAGGGCACTGTCTGCTGCCTAGATAAGAAAGTGGATAAGGAGATTAAGTCTTCTAAATTCTAACAACATAACTATGTGTGTTGTCTTGTCCATAAAGATTTTAATCTGTTTTTTTTTTTTTAAAAAAAAAAAAGCTGGAAGAGGGAAATGTTAAACATTGTTATCAGCTTTTTATTTAGGTGGAGTATTAAGTTCAAATCTGAGTGTAGAGGAAAAAAAATTGAAGGGAGAAATCAGAATCAGCCATGCAAGGGGGACAGAGACCATAAACTGTTTCCAAATTTCGGAATGATCCCCCTAGATTGGTGCCTTTCAGTTGCTCTAAGTGGCATCTGGCTACTGCTATCAGTGCGGTTTCTAATGATGTAGATTCCCGAAAGGAAAAGTTTATTAGCAAAGCACGTTGGGTTTCTTGTACTTCTAAAGTTGTTAGAACAACAAGACGCTTTAGAGTTTAAGGCATTACACACCTGGGAGAAGGCACCGCTCTATACCATGAATCATTTTAGCATCTGTGTTAGAAATCGTCGTAACAGCTTCAACTGTGCTTTGGTTGATAATGGCTTTTAGGCTGAGATGTTTTTGTTGAGAAGCCAGACCTGAGGAGGACCTGGACTTGAACACAAAGTTCGCTGTAGCAAAACTTGATGTTTTCAGCTCCCTACTGACAAGCACGATTCACTCATGGTGAGACTGCAAGAACAAGCGATGAACTGCAGAGTAGAAGGAACTTACTATGAGCTAGTTTAGCCTCTTGTTTGAGCTGTACTACTCCTTTACATGAAGTTTTGTTTGGAAAGACCGTTTCTTTTCAAAAAATTCCTACTACCCAAACAAAATTGCAGTGTGTTTGTGTGTGTAAAATGTCCTTCTGTCTTCTGTAGGATTCTTAGGGGGATTTTGAGTGATTTCACCATTTAGAAAGCACAAATTTACTTTGTCTTTTAGTAAATATGAATAATTTCAACTTCCATTACTGTATAGTAGTTACATATTTCCCAGACTGGAAGATAGTTCTTGAATTTATCTAGCATAGAGGAGACTTGGTAGACTGAGTTGCCCTTTCTACATTTTAATAGGCTAAATAAATCAAACTGTTAATGAATTTCACTTAAAGGTGAATCTTCAGTCTTTTAATTTTTGGTTTTTGTTTTTGTGGTGGTTTTTTTTTTTGTGGGGTTTTTTTTTTTTTTTTTGGTCTTGGATCAGATCTCATTTCAGTTGTTGAGCTGTGGATTCCAGACCTAGCTGTAGTATTTCACTAGGAGTTGTACGAGTAACACAACGCTTTTAATCCTATTTACTATTGTCTATTTATATTCTCAAGGATAAAGCTAGCCCCTTTTGACCTAGCTGCATGGAGCTTTTTTAGTTCAGATGGGAGAACAGAACAGATTCATGTGCCTAAAATAATTATCCAGCGATCTCAAATCTGACCTGTTGTCAAGACCACTGTGTGACTCTGAGGTTACCTACTGCAAGTACGTTCTGCAGGGCTTTTATTCCCTAGCTGTCTGGAAAGTAAATCGAGGTCTTTCTGACTTAAATAACATCAAAATATTCGATGTACTTGCTCTTGGCAGGCAAACCCTCTTTAGCCAAAAAGATGTGTATTTCACCTAGGCTTGTTCATAGCTTTCTGGAAACCAGGATCTGTTACTTTTGTGGAAATACTTTTTTCCAACTACTTGTGAACTTACCCTGCTAGAAGCCCATTTCCCCTCCTTTCCATTCGTAGGCTCCACCTGACTAGATCTTCCGCTGGCTCCACATCTCTCTCTTTGGCTGAACTCTCTTCAGGTCCTTCCAAGATCACTTTCCTTATGCCTCTGTGTGGAGTTAGAGCAATGTTCTGTTAGATCCATCACCCCCAAGACTGACAGTCACCAGCCCACGTGGTGGTAGGGTAGTTGCTGGGAAGATAATCCCAAGTTAACTCAATCTGTTAGGGTGTTCCTGGGCACTCCGGGCTCTGATTCCTGTCAAAGGGATCAGCTGGTTTGTCGCCTGACCTGCAGGATCATTTATGGCTTCACATTTTATGTATTGGCAGCAGCATGGTTTTGTTCTCTGTTTGGAGATTGATTGTTTCAGTCTTAAATACCCGTTTCACTTGAGTAACAGCGTGGCTGGCCTCCAGTGCTGCAGACCTTTTCTGATTTTTTTTTTTTTTTCCCCTTTTGATTATTCTAATTCAATAGTGTTGAAATAAGCAATAGTTATGAGAGTGAGGTGGAAGAACCTTTGGAGTAATTGTATTAATTTTTTTGGGGAGAAAAAGATATGTGGGTTTTCTTAGTTATGGTACTGAGTTTTTTTCTATGGGCTTTTGGAGGGAGAATGTTTTGGATTATTTTTCCTGTTTTATTTCTTCGGGGTTTTTTTTTGGTTTTTTTTTTTTTTCAGCTTCAAAATTTAATTTGACTTTTTCAATAATCGGAGTCAGGAACGTTGCTTATACTGAACTGTTAATGGCAGTAAAATTGGTACATAGGGAAGCTGCGATTTAACAACATTCTACAGAAGTGCTTGTGAGCAATTTGGATTGCATTCCCGCAATGTTAGGCATTGTACGAAATATTAATTCTTGCCATTGATCTGTGTATAGGCAAGACAAACCCAAGGTAGTTCAGGCAAGCATAAACAGTGGTGAATGTGGCGGGGGCAGGTGTGTTTGTTAGGCAGCTGCTTTGCTTTCTGGTCTTGATTAACTTAATGGAAGGAGGTGAAGAAGGTGAGTTGCAGGGGAGCAGGAGGGAGGGGCTGGAGTGATGTTGCAGTTGGTTATTGAGCTCGATTTGGAAAGAATCAAGGGAGAACTCGTGTCTGACATTAAGAACCAAGCCGTAGCCTCGTGGTGTGTGAGAGGGAGGAAGGGGAGCGCGGCTCAGGCTGACGCACGAGGCCAGGGGGCTTCCTTGCAGTCTGAAGTGACTGCACTACAAGATGTGCTCCTTCTGTTCTCCGGTTCCCCAGCTTTGTTTACTCTTTGGTGTGAGCTGTGGCAATAGAAATATTTGCAGTAATTAGAAAAACTAATCCTTTATGAGAAGCAGAGGCAGCGATTATACCACTTACAAGGTGTCCTTATGCACTTCCTGGTGTGATGAAAAGCAGTTGTTTATTCGCGTGGTTCTCCCTCAACCCTTTCTCCATTCCCTCACTCTTTGATATATGAAAGATAAATACCTTCTCCCCTACTTATTTTACAAATGGCTGCTTAGTGGCAAGGATGTTTCCGAAGGACATGCTTTAACTGAGAGAAGTCAATCAATATGATGTGTGGAAAGATGAGAAGTGTTTTCCCACCCTCCTGGCTCACCACTACCTCCCACGCTCCCAGCAGTGAACCTGGATGCTCCGTAGGATGTGGAGATTCCCCTGGAGCCTCCCTTCTTGTAAGGGGCCCGTGTCTGAATCACAGTTATTCCTCTTGTGGTGGCTGTGAATCGTTACTGCTTTCCTAACGATGGAACACTGGTCTCCTGTGGTTTACTATAATAAGATGAGTCACTGAAATGTTGTCTCATTGCTGTTGAAATGTCTTAAGGTAATTGTCTTATTTATTCTAAAAGTGATACTAGTGTTTTTTGTCTGTAACTTACAATATACCTCGTTTGAACAGAATCGCTTGCGGTAGGTGCAGACACAGTGAACTTGAGAGAACTGCTTGAGAGAGTCCAGCGCAGAGCCACAAAGATGATGGAGTGGAACATCTCCCTTATGAGGAAAGGCTGAAGGAGCTGGGTCTCTTTAGCTTGGAGAAGAGGAGGCTGAGGGGTGACCTCATTCATGTTTATAAATATGTCAAGGGGGAGTGTCAGGAGGATGGAACCAGGCTCTTTTCAGCGGCGTCCATTGACAGGACAAGGGGCAATGGGTGGAAACTGGAACACAGGAGGTTCCATAAAAATGTGAGAAAAAATTTTTTCACAGTGAGAGTGACAGAGCCCTGGCACAGGCTGCCCAGGGAGGTTGTGGAGTCTCCTTCTCCGGAGACATTCAGAACCCACCTGGACACGTTCCTGTGCGCTCTAGTGTAGGTGATCCTGCTCTGGCAGGGGGGCTGGACTAGATGGTCATTGAAGTCCCTTCCAGCCTCTAACATTCTGTGATTCTGTGAGAAAAATCTGCCTGCTCCAACTGCATTGGACTCTGACAGCCAAAGTATTTTCTTTTAACTAAGAAGGTAACTGTTAAGAGTAGGCAGAATAATTAAAATGTCATTTGCTTTTCTGTAGGTCAAGCATGATGCTTCTCTCTTTGTGTGACAGTGGTCTGCACACACTTCTGGTGGGAGGTGAAGTCAGAGCCTTTATAGTGCTCAGGGGCAAGACTGATGATTGTAGATGGAGGATGCCTCAAACCAGGGCGTACAAGGTCCAACACCTGTAATAGCATCTATCGATATCTTAAAGATGACAGACTTCTTAACACTTGTCCTTGTGACCCTTGATTTTTCCTCTAAAATGGGAGATTATGGGTGTTATGCTACTGACTGCGTTTAAAGCAATATTTGAAATTGGTTTGTGCAAGTTACCTTGAATGCAGCTGCCATTCCTTGTTTGAATTTGATGCTTAAGAAATGAGACAAAGAATACAATGAGGAGCTCTTTGTAAGTTCTGTCAGCCTCTCTGTTTGATTTGATGTAATTTTTGTGTCCTAAGCTTGCTCAGATTCCAAAACTAGTGGGAAAGATTGAGGTTCCGGGGCAGATTTCTCTGGTGTTGGAGAGCGAAGGTGATGAATTAGTCTTTAAAGACCAGCTTTCTTCCTGTCTGGTGGAATGATTTTGGTGTCCGTAATGAGGTAATATTTCCAGCTCTGAAATGACTGAGAAGTACCTGGCCCATGTTTTTATTGCTTCTAGGACAAATACCTTTTCTTGTTCCACTGCATAGTGTATGGAGCAAGCTGCTATGTGTAATCTTGCAGTCTTGCAAGTTCTGTGTCTTGTATTTTGTGTTTTGGTTGCATCGTCTCTCCTTGATCAGGGAGAGAAGAAAGAAGGCTGTTCCCAACATTTTGTAGTGGTCCAAAATATGCTACAGGCAGCAGATAAGCACTAAGAATCGGCAAGGGTCTTAGCTATCAAAGCTTTGAATCTCAGAACCTTGGTAGTTCTGTGGTTTTTATTTCTCGTACTTTAAGATGGGAGGGCACAGCGTTTGAACAGTGAACAAACATTGGGCACCTCAGTATAAGAGAGATATCGAGGTGTTGGAGCGAGTGCAGAAGAGGGCGACAAAACTGGTGAAGGGCCTGGAGAATAGACCTTACGAGGAGCGATTGAGGGAGCTGGGACTGTTCAGTTTGAGGAAGAGGAGGCCGAGGGGGGACCTCATGATGCTCTACAATTACTTGAAAGGACATTGTAGCGAGGTTGGTGCTGGTCTCTTCTCGCGGGTCATTAGGGACAGAACCAGGGGGAATGGGTTCAAGTTGCAACAGGGCAAGTTTAGGCTGGACATTAGGAAGAAATTCTTCAGGGAAAGAGCGGTCAGACACTGGAACAGACTGCCCAGGGAGGTGGTTGAGTCACCAGCCCTGGATGTGTTTAAGTGTCGCTTAGATGTGGTGTTGGGTGATGTGGTTTAGGGGTGACCTTGTAGTGTAGGGTTAATGGTTGTAGTGTAGGGTTAATGGTTGGACTCTATGATCCCAAGAGTCTTTTCCAACCTGAACTATTCTGTGATTCTGTGTGGTCTCATGAGAGAGTTGTTTTGAGGGATATTGACTTCACAGAAAATACCAAATTGGGTTCCCCTTCAACTTGCAGCACACAAGTGTTCTGTGGCTCTGCTAAAGCAGGATCGCCGCCGGGTGGAAAGGGCTCTGTAGCCAACGCTGTAGGTGTTCAGCGCGTGTAGAATACTCGAATCTCTGTTCCTGAAAACACTGTGAAGCTACAGTGATTTTGCTTTTCCTCTGTTTTCTGTAGAGAAGTCTGTGCCCTATGCAGGAGGCTACAGGAGCGTAATTGGCCCAAGACTAACTGCAGCTCTAAAGCGATCTCTGGTGTGTTGTGCTGTTGGCGCTAGGCTAAATATTAAGCGAGCTTAACCAAAAGTGAGATACACCATGAGGGAGCTGTGGCTCTTCCATCTGACTCTTCACATTAATTCTAGAGCTCAAAGAAGAAGTTTGAGAGCGAGCAGCCTGAGGGCTCAAACAATACATTGCAAATTGAGAAGCGATATTTTAAGAACGTTGTGAGTGGTGGGGTAAAGGGAGTAACATGCTCGAGGCATATTGATGTGGATGGAAGCCCAGCTTTTCTGTGGATAGTTGTTTTAATGGTTCTTTTTTTTTTTAAATTTACATTTTTTGACACCTTGTCATTGGATTGGGGGACAATTTTAAAACTATCTGAATTCAATGAATTTTTCTTGGAGTCACAGCAGTTTGACAAAGGAGTTATTTAAATAAAAGGGTAAGCCTTCATTTGGGATTTTCAGGGCTGCCTTGTCAGATTTTGTGGTTTTGCAGCCTGTATGGAAGAGAGGGAGCACTTGTTCCAGGTGTCATAAAATTTAAAAGGAAAAAGAAAAGCAGTAAACTTGATGAGTTGGAATAATGCTTGCGTCCATTTGTTTGTATATGATACTCAAAACTCTAAAAACTTTGGAATTTATTTGCATCTTTCAAAAGGCTTTGTCAACTGGTTGACACAGCGTAGTGTGTCTACCAGTGGAGAAGGTCCTTGAGGCTTCATCTGTGCTTAATTTCTATGGCAACACTTACAACTTAGCCACTCAGATGAGAATGAGGAAATGACTTTTGGGTTACAGGGAAAATATGGGATTTCATATTTTTACTGTTTTTTTCCTGCTCTTTGTTAACCTTTCTTTTTCCCTTGTGAGAGGATCGCACAATAGCACACACACACCTGGCATCATGTGTCTCCAGATTGTGAAAAATGAACTCAAGTACATTCAGCAAACTTAGTTTGCTAAACAGAATTGCAGACTGTATAGTTTATCCCTAGATGACCTTAACAAACAAATTCTAAAGAAACCAACACAACAAAACCAACCAAACAAAAAACCCCGATGTCAAACCCAGTGCGAGGTGTCTGCTGTTTTGGGGACCGCTACACCATGCAGTTTGCTTGCTGGTGTCTGTGCTGAGACCAATAAATTCTTGGCTTTCGTTTTAAATACCTTGCTAACTTGGAGCAAATTTAGAAGAGAAGCAAGTGGATGAGGGAGCGCAGAGGTGCCGCCGCTGACCCTGCAGGTGGAATGGAATGTGTCTGTTTACAGCAGCATAAAAATAACCCTGCCAGGACACGCGTTGCCTGGATGGGAATATCTGTGTGACTCTCTCCTCTTACTTTATATTGTCTGCATAAGAATTATGTATAATTCTTATCTGTTAATCTTGTTTATAAATCCAATATAAACTGATGTTGGCATATCTGATGTGTGCCTGAAAGGGCCAAACAGTGTCAGACTACCCTGAGCTGTCTGATGGAGGTGCTAAACTGTTGTATTCAACTTCCACAACCTTCATTCTTAGTGACTTTTCTAGCGGTTGTGTTTTTTTTCCTCCTACTAAATTAGTACAGTAGCATATTTTTTCAGGGGCATGGCATTTTTCAGGGCACTAAAGCTATGGACAGGGAGGCTGTAGAGCATTCAAAAAGCAAGGCATGACCTTCTAGCACATCATGTAACGTAACTTTCTGGATTGCTGTTCACTTCGTCCGAGTGGCTTCTCATCTCAGCAGCGTTTCTACTTGACACGTACCGAAATGCGCAAGCTGTGGTGTGATGTATCAGCTGGGAGGGCTGTCAGTGGGAAAAGAGTAATATGGAGACTCTTACTGCTGAGGAATAGAACCCTACGTTGGCCTCGAGGTCTGGAACGCGCTAGCTTTAATGCCGCTGCATTTAGTGATTCCTTGTTTCATATGCAGGCATCTCGTTGGACAAGTTTTCCCAAATAAATAACAACCTACAGTTTCACGAAGACTTATGGTTGACTTCTTCCTTTTTGAAACGCTATCTCATGTAGGTTTTGTCGTCCTCTTTTATAGATACGTCATTTTAATCTAAAATGTCTTTTGTGGAAGTGCTTGGGAGTTTTCCTAGCTGTAGTTTGGAGACCAATGTGTCCTTTTTATATGACCTAAGCAGTGTTTTGACATGGAAGAGATTCAGATTTAGTCCATGTGGTTTGGGTATGTTGCATGTAACTGGTTGTTACTCTTTACCTTTTTGAGTTTGTTCCCAGATCTTAGATTACTTCAACTGTAGGAGACCGATTTGAGTGTTATCATGCAAATAAACATGTGACCAACCACATGTAGCTCCAGAACTTCTTGCCTGAGTGTTTTCCTGCTACATGGCTGGTGAACAGAAGCTTCTCCTGTGTCTTCTCTTAGTGTTGCCACTTAAAGCCACACATTACCATCACTTCTGCAGACTGATTGCAGCGGCGGTGTAGTTTTGTGTGATGAAACCTCATGTAGTGCTTATACTTTGTTTGGGAATTTAGATAGAAAGTATTTGGTTCATGAGATTGCCACCTGAGCTACTCTGGGGAAAGAGCTGGCATGGAAATTAAAAGGTGGGAAGGAGACGGGGAAGGTGTTGGGTTGTAAAAGGATTCGATGAGCAATGGTAGCCTGGAAAAACTCAAAAGAGCTGTTGTGTAGCAGGATAGTTTCATGGTCTGACCAACAAGTGTGTTCCCACAAACAAGTGTACTGTCGTGGCTGTGGGTGTTTAGGAACACTTGAAAATGAACTGCAGAAGCAGGGGTAGAAGGGATGAGAATATTTTCAGCTGATCCTGCAGCTGAGCTGAAGATGTAGTGTTGAGATACCATGATCTGAGGAGGATCCCTTAAGGGAATGCTTGCTCTGCCGTACTGGGAGTACGGAGGCAGTGTGTAAGATGGTTTTTAAGGTTGTTGGTGGGGTGTGTGTGCTTGCTCTATTTCGTTATTGCCAAAGTTAATGATTCCCTTCAGATTCTTGATTGTTTGTGAGCAACATGCAGCTGATGGCTGGGCATTTCGTGGAGAGACCAGACTTGTGAAGCGGAGCAGCCACTCAGCAATCTTTTGGGATGGGAGGGAGAGGGAAGGTGTTGCAGAGGTGAGTTTGGGAGACAGCAGCCCTGCAGCTGGAAACCATTTAAAGTGCTCGGTTGGAAAAGAAAGAGTCAAGCATAAGTCACCTCTCTGCAGAGCCCACGTGACTCTGCTTGCCTGGACTAAAGACAAATGGCTGCAGCAGTTTCTAAAATTCGTGTCAACATTGTTGATGCTGCTCTACAAAGACCTAACTTGCATGCTTTGCTGTTGAAATACTATTTAAAGATTAATATAATTCTTCATCATTGTTGATGAAACAGCCCCATAGCAGCGATAGAGCAACCTAGACTGCCTAATGCATGCAATAGCATAAACACGTGCTGTTTCTTCCTAGAATATAAAAAGTATGTTGTACTAAGTAACTACCATACTTCCTATTCTGTCTAATCTATCTGATGTTGAACATATCAAATGCTTATCCCTGGTAGGAGTTTTAAGAGTGGCTTCCTTGTATATTTGCATTCATGTGAAACTACTCAAAATAGCTGTTGGCTGCTTCAAAAGTTGCCTTCAAAAGTGTTAAGAGCGTGTCAGTTCTAAAATAACTTCTTCCCTTACATAGGAAGATGAATTAGAATGTGCTGTAAAGATTTCTTAGGCTGCTGCATTGATAATTCATTAGAGCACATTGTTGCTGTTTCTTAAAATGAAGGCAGTAAAAAAGCAAGAACTTGCTTTTGCTGAGTGGGTTTAAATTTTTTTTTTTTGTCTTTACAGCTGTAGGGTCTCCATGTGTAGAAGTGGTTAGATTTGATGGTCTTAAAAGGTCTTTTCCTAATAATCCCAAGTGTGTGTGATCTGTTACAGTTGTAATTAGAAAAAATGGGACTCGGAAGGTTGACAGCCCCTGGGAATTCAATGGGCAAACTCAGTCTCCAGAGTGCAAAAAGCAGTAAATTTCTCTATTTTGAGAGACTGAAAATGTTTAGCAGTTTTAAGTATCAAAGAGGACAGCTATTCTATCCTGCTGTTGAGCAGGTTTTTTGGTGTTTTTTGTTGTTGTTGTTATACTCCTTTTAATCTACAGCTGCTTCTATATTTGCTTTAAGTTTTCAATGTATACGACAATGCAGAATGAACTTTTTCTTTAAGCAAAGAGTATAGTATTGGAGTTTTCTTTCCATTGTTCCCAAACTACCGATGAAGTACAGTTCAGAAAAAGTTTAGTGTGTTTTCTGTTGAGTTTCCACCCCCTGCCCCCTTGCCGTGTGATTTGGCCAAGCCTTGTTAAAACTGCTGACGCCTCGATACACGTTCACAAAGCGTACCTGGCTTTGTCACCTTCTGAGAAAGCGTCTCACTCACGGAATCACAGCATGTCAGGGGTTGGAAGGGATGTCAAAAGATCATCTAGTCCAACCCTCCTGCCAGAACAGGATCCCCTAGAGTAGGTCACACAGAAATGAGTCCAGATGGGTCTTGAATGTCGCCGGAGAAGGAGACTCCACAAGCTCATATTGTTGTTTCTCATCTTTGCCTCTGTGTAATGCCACCAATTTGGGATATGTTGATGTGGCTTCTGCAGAGTCAGTTCTCTCTGCCTTCCTCACTAAGACCTGAGGAAGGTGAATGAAGAAAAGACATAACACCTTCTTTCACACGGCAGATCTCTTGGTAGGAAGGTTGAGAGAGGAGGAGAGCAGACTTGTGTTTTAAACCCTAGTTTAATTTTAGATAAAATAGTGAATTGCAACTGAGATGCAGTTGTAGGGTTTTGTCTTCACTGGTAAGTTCCTGGTGTCCTGTACCCCTTATGTGGTCTGAATGTGACCCTGAATGTCCTTGCAGGCAGTAGTGCTTTTGTTATTTAATTTATTTGATTTCTCAGGTTATTAAAGCATCAGAAGATATCCTCTGATCATGGAGTTTCACTGTTGGATTTAGGATGTAAAAAAGGAAACAACAGGCTATAGGACTTGGGGTGGAATTTCATGTCATTTAAAGCCAGCATCTTAAGTCTTTTCAGTCCGTGAAAGCTGTAGTCTTTTTGAATCATGCCCAATATCAAAGTTAAGCTGAAGTTGGTGTGGAATACCCAGGTTCTTGAGGAAGGATTCCAAAGAAAACCGACAGCAGCAAATCAAATAATATTTTAGTTGTATTTGCTTCAGAGTAGCCTATTTCCCATTCAGCCGTGACATAAAGAAGATTTGTATGTGTTGGAATTCATGTAATCTCTGGCTGCAATAGGTGTTAATTCAAGTGAGATTTTTGAGGAGCAATATTGTCATTTCTTCTCAGCTGAGAGCTCTCCTTTGCCGCTGAGTGGATCAGTGATTTCTGTGTGGGTGGTGTTTGCTGGTACTACTTCTAAGGTGACTCTTTTTTCCCTTTTACGGTGGTGAAGTTGATCCACCACTTTGAAGTTGCCAGCATAGTTTTAGGAATCTTGTTTTAAGTTACAGCTGTGACTCATTACTCTCTTTCTGACTTAAGAATATACAGGGATTTGGGGACAAAGTGATGATTTATGAATGTTACAGAAGAACATTGTCTCCAGGAAACCGTAGACAGAGATTTAGTTTTTTTTTGGGAACACTTCAAATTTGCAGGTGGCTCTTTTTTTTCTTGCTGAGTAAGTTTTATGTTGGAACTAAAATAGCTTTATTTATCTAGTTCTTAACAAAATACTGTGCTCCAAACTTTGAGACTGTGTTCTTACATAATCCCTAAACTTTGGGGATGAGTTGGTCTAGCTCCCCTTTTCATCAGCACTGTGAGCATTACACACAGGCTGGTTTTTGCTAAGGAAATATGAATTATTTTTACTTTTTATACAGGTACTTTGAAGTTCATGGTAACTTTGAGGTAGCTTGCTTCAGGAAAAGAAACATTATTTGAGGTAGATTTTCAGCTGCAGAAGTTTGTCAGCGTCAAGGCCCTTCAGAAGATGGGCTTATCTGTTTCCAAGTGAGAGGTTTCTGTTTTTCAAAACCGCAAGATGTGCTGTGGGATCTCATCCATGTTGTCTGAAGTAAAGACATCTTTCATCTGAGAAAGGAGCTGGTTTGTTTAATGTTTCGGTCTGCCTTTCACTGGCATTTCTAGAGCAAGTAGAAAGGTAAGTGTGCAAGTAAGGTGTAGGAGCTGTTTTGTTGCATTGCCTGGTTGAGATGAACATGGGCAAACTGACTTTAAGCTGTCTGGCTTTGCGTATTTCTTTTTAGGTAGGTTTTGCAAGAGATATAAGCCATCAGTCTTAAGGAGAACTTTACCTTGAAGCATTTCCTCACCTGCTTGTAAGAGTTTAATACCTACTTCCATATGCTTTGAAGAGTAAAGTAACACATTAGTATGCCACATAGAGCGGAGCCTGCAAGTAGGTCTTCATCTGTATGCTTTTCTGGTAGCTGAGATCATGTGGGTATCGTTACTCGTTGTCTGAGAGCCTCTTGTCTCATCGTGGCATGCATCTCCCTTTGTGCACGGTGGAGGATTGCTGGCTCCTCCACTCCCAAGAGAGCTTTGCGCCCTTCTGGTGATCTCTGCAGGACAGCGGCAGCAGGATCTTGGACGGTAAAATTTACGGTCTACGGGAGGAGGAGTAGGAAGCAGAAAAACCTCACCAACAGCTCATGTAAATCATGTATAGAGGAACTTGACACAACACTCTGAAATCTGAAGCAGCATCCTTAGAATACATCTACCTTGAGCATCTGAAGGCCTGGGCAGTCCTGTCGGACTGGATGCTGAGATGACCTTATAAATTCATGTTAGTGCTAGGAAAATGAAAAAAAAGAGAGATCATGGTTGTAAACACATGGTGAGGAAGGATCTAGGGCACTGTGATTAGTTTTGATGTAATATTACTACTCTTTTTATTTCTCACTGTCATATGACATGATGTAGCATTTGTATTCCAGGTGCTAGGCTCTGCCCTGTGAAAAATATTCAGGTGGCTGCAGGAACAGAACATACCAAAAGGAGTGATCCAGAAATAGCCAGGCTGGTCAGAGAATTGATATTTAAGATGCTTGTCTGGTGTATGGGGTGTTTGGGGGGGGTTTGATTTTGGGGTGGGTTGTTTTTTTTTTGATTTTGTTTTTCTTGTTGTTGTGTACAGCAACCTGGCTGAAGTTACCGAATTGACAGGAGCTGTATGTAGGAGTATTTTAGCTGGGGAGCCTTGTGCTTTAGTTGAAGGATGGAAAATCTGCACAAGTTGTGAAGTAGTACTCACCCCTGAAGACCTGAAAATCCGATTCTGCCTGTTCTCTCCCCAAGTTCTTAATCTTAAACAAGAAGGATGGAATCCTATTTCTGATTTTGATATTACAGATAGGGAATTCCTGAAACTTGCCTTCTGTGGATTTCGTCCTTTAAAAAGGAAGCACAAGGGTACTAAAGTGAGGCACAGAATTGAGGCTAGAACCTTACCTCCAGGGCTTTTTGTGGGTCAGTGACTTGCACATGCAGGCACCTGGAGCCCCGTTGTGTGTGTAGATGATGGTGGGAGCAGCACTTAGTGCTTCAAGGGATGGGCATCCCTTAGAAGCGCGTTGCTTTTTTTCCAAAATGTGATTTACTGTTAGCTATTCACTAGCCTTGTCCCTTGAACAGTGTTGTTTTGTTTTGTTTTGTTTTTTCTCCAATAGAAACTGGAGTGGGAGGAATTGCTTTCTTGAGCACTGGAACAAGAATGGAACTAATTCCTCCACCGCTGTCAGGGATTCTTTGGGAAAAGTACATCTTTACTGACAGTGCAGACTCTTGTCTGTTTCTGCATCTACTAAAAAAGCATCATGGTCTTGATACAGGCACCTGGTAGCGATAATTTCTGTGCAGTGATTGCAGTAGACTTGTGGTTTTTCTGATAAGTGGCACATTCCTGCTCAAATACAAACTGATGTGGTAGCTTCCGCCAGCCCCTTCCTGGAAGTTAAATACACACAAATATGTATGCAAGAAACCCTTAAAATAATAAATCAGGTTTAAGAAGGCATATAAGCAGATAACTAGACTTAGGCCAGGTTTGGGCTCCATTCATCTTTGGAAGCGTCTCTGTGGAAGAGTGTGAGTGAGCCAGCGTGTGAGGCGTGCAGAGCAGCAGGTGGCAGGGATCCACCACTGTCCTGCATCTTGCACCGGTGTTATAAATTGGAAATTTTGGTGGCCTTGAAAATACCATTTCCTTTGCAAGTGGACAAGGAGGGAATGACTTTGTTAGATTTATCAGCGTAGTCTGGCCCGGAGCCATGCTTTTTCTTAACTGGGTGCAAGACCATAATTTTCTCTTTACAGTGTCAGGTAGTGAAACAACCACAAAGCCAGTTTGCCATTTACCTGTTGTGAGTTACATATATGTCATTATATCTATATTATGTATAGATATATATGCAATGAGCTATGGGGACAGGGTTTAAGATCCCAGATATGGTACTATCACCCTATAAACAATAACGCATTTTGCTTCCTGTAACACTCTTTTAGATTCTGTCTGGCCTACATATTGCACCTTGTTGACTGCACATCCATGACCTCTGTGGTCTCTTGCAGCAAACAAGTCCGGAGGCTAACTTGTTGCTTGTTCTGTGTGGAAAACTTTCCATCTTAAATAGGTAAATTGAAAATGATTCTCAGCAGAAGAGCTCTGAGAATGCACTCACCAGCTCAGGGAAGCTGCTTGCTTTCTTCAAATCCAAACAAAGAGCAGACAGTGTATATTTGAAAGCCTTTTTGTCGTGATTCAGATCACTTGTCCTAGTTTCCAAAGGCTGACTGAATAATGTCAGCTCGAGACTTACAATGGGATATGTCAGTATTTATTCTACCTCTGCTCGACTTCATAACATCCTAGTCCCATTATTTCATCCCTGCTCTCCTCCCATTGTTGAGTAGCTTGATTCTGTCAGGTTGAATAAATATCTAAATTCTGTCCACCGGAGAATGGCTCGGTTTCATCAGCAGATATAAATGACCCACAATTTCTAGAAAATGGAGCAGCGCATTTTTGCTGTCTTTGTCTGTCTGTGTGCTGCCCCTCTGTACAAACCCACTAAACCCCGGCTGAGATGATGAGAACCTACAGCTCCTGGTCTCCATGGGCTTTAACTTTCGCACTCTTGAGTGAGCGGGCAGTTGTGTGAACCTGGCACCCATGGACTATGCTTTGGCCACCCATGTGTTCATATATCATGGGTGATGGCAAAAGAAATTGTTTTAACTGCTGATTGCTGCAGACATGCTGAAGTAGCATGTTGCACTTCATAAATATGATTTGAAGCTAATGAAGCAGACCAGAGAGAAGCAGCCTTTTACATAATGTCATTCCTTCAGCACTAACGTGACTAATCTGTTTGGACAAGTAACGATGAATTTCTGAATGGCTTATTGCAGAATGCTTGAGTAACTCAGTTAGAAACAACAACCTTTGTACTGGCATGATAATCTTTTTATAAGAACAAGTGACTAGGTTCTCTTCAGAAGTGTACTATTTTTGTTTCAAAGCAGTGAGATGACAAGTCTTGGGGCAATGCAGTATAAAAAAAAAAAGAAAAAAGTCAACTTCATTATAATTTCAGGCTGGAAAATGTTATTTTGGATCATCGTCTCTGGATATAGAAGAGAGGGAAGAATGTGCCTGGGGATGCAGGACATGTGGAGGGACAGATAAAGCTGCTAATGGCTGCCTGTAGAAAGTTTACACCTTTTGCTTTAAAAAAAGTTCAAGTATTTCATAATTTACCCATAAACTAATGAATTACTAATAAAAAAAAAAGCTCTGAGTTTCGATGTACTTGGATTTTCACAGACTCTGGACAAAACTGAGTTAGTTCCAGGTTGAGGGGTTCAGTGGCTGAGTATTTTTGTATTTGGAAGATTTACAGACTCCTTTTCTGAGCCTGTACTTCTGGTGCTGTCCTTCTAGCTCAGCACATAACACAGAAGACTGAATCTGTAATGATACTTAGACTGAATGCACTTTTTCCCTGTACAAGTCGGTGTAATGCTGTTGGCTTGTCTGCTTTAAAATCTTACTTACAGCGCTACAAGATAGCAAATCATAACTCTCAAGGATAGGAAGCAATAAATCCAATAATTTAAAGTACAGGAGCTGGTCATATCAATATAATGTTAATAAATTGAAGCTGCCTTTCGTCACTAAGAGTGGTATTGTGGCTTTGTGATTCTTCTGTTGAAGCTGGGTTTTTTGTTTTTTTTTAAACCTCAAAACAAGACTGTACCAGAGGCAGATGTTCTGGTTGGGTGAGAAGTGTGCGGTAGCGCTGAAACCAGCAGCTTTCCCAGTTTATCCAGCCTGGTATGGCTTTGGTTTTTGTACGTCTGCAACAGGAATCTATCTATGCCACTATGGATAAATCTGGAAAATATCTTTTTGTCTTTCAGTAATATACCACAGAGAAATGTGTTTCATTCCTCTTTTGTTCTTCTTAGATAATAAACTTAGTAATACCTTGGAGCGTTACTGTCCTTTAACCTGCGAAGGAAGTTAGAGAACACCAAATAATGACCTTATTCAATAGGGATCTTACTATTTACTGAAGTGTTGCATAGATAAACCTGAAGGTGACTTGATAGGAGTCCTGTGATTTGGAAGGACAGATTTCCTGAATTTGCTTTTTTCATCGTTGAGATCTTTTGGCTAGATCTCTCTCTAAAACTGCTGCTGTCACATGAATCTCTGGGAAGGTTGTATTTAGTCACGGGGAAATTATCTATTACAACCATTTCTAAGAAATATAAGCTTAGTCCTGTGCTGCTGTACCAAGGTTATCATTGTGATAGTACCTAGTTAGGCCTGTGAAGTTTGCAAACACGTTTTGAGGAAAACCTGACTTCATGTATTGAATTATATTTACTTTGCTCCCAGATTTTTCCCCGAATGAGAACTACATGGACACAGCTGCTCTGCTTGCGGCTAACATAGAAAGCTTTAAAAGTTACAGAGTAATTTTGTATGTCTTTTTTTTTATTTCTTTCTTCTCCCCCTGAAATGGTAAACAAAACATAAAATGTAGAAGGCAAGAAAAGCTCGGCATAAAAGCTTGTGTTTCAGTCTGGGATCCTGAGGCCTAGCGCAGTGCTCTCAGATCATTTCCATGTTCTCCACAAGCAAACTTTACTGAGGGAACATGAGAGTTTTCCTTCCATACGTGGAATCCTGTGTGGTGAAAACTTAAGACTGTGTGTAGGTTTAGAATGTCTTTTTGGATTAGCTTGAAAGGTCTTGGAAAAGAGCACCTTCGTGTTCATTACCAAGTAACTGCTTGCATTAAAAAAAGTAAAATAAAAATCCCTGCACAATCTTTTCAGAGGTGGTCTGTGTTCTTATTTTGAAATTACTGAGTTATGTAGATTTAGCTGTTGCAAATTGAGCTGGTAAGACTAGTGTTTCTTTCACCTTTCAGGCTCTGAAGAAAAAAAATTCTCAATTAAGAAGCAAAGAAGTTCACCCCCCAAAATGGGTGACCAAGCAGACTGCTGAATTTATTTTTCAGGGATAGCCAAAGGATTTTGAAACTATGTGAAGTCCTCAGACTCTGCTTCATGATTCAATACGACAAGACCTCAGTGACAGCTGCTAACTCATCGCCTCCTTGGAGCGGAAATCTCCAAGGAGGTGATGAGTTAGCAGCCAAATTCAAATAGATCCTGGTTTTTGGAGAAAAGTGGTTGGTTCTGTTTCCTTAGCAAGTTCTGGTTGGCTTGCTGTGCATATTTCAGTGTATTAGAACGTGCTAGCCAGCTTTTCTGTGAGGTCTCTTCAGAAATTTAAGTGGATAACCTTTTGGTTGGTTATTTCAGGTGTAGAAATCAGTCAGGCATCTGTGGCTGATGATCTGGTGCTCTTGATTCCTGGTTGAGCATTGGCTTTATGTGCTTCATGTAATTTTTTCAATGAATTTAAGGTAGCTTCAGGAAAGCCATCTCTACCACGATAAAGTAACTGTGATCTTGGTTTACATAACAAGCCTTCCTAACAGGACTTTGGTCCACTCATTTCATCCTTGGGGAAATGTGTGTGTGAACCGTGAAGTGAGCTTGTGGAGACAGTGGTGAGTTCTGCCCTGGAAGTAACAAAACCTCAGGCAAAGGAATAGCGAAAACATTTCAAGGAGGTTGCAAGGAATGTATTAACTATCAGTGATTGTAGGAAAAAATTTCATTCTTCCCAAAACCAGAAGCCAAGAAACTTGTAGGGGTGCTTTTTGTTGAAATGCAAAGTTGTATAAATGTTTGAGTACAGCTACTATGCTTGCTCAAAGCCTCTCTGTTTATGAACAGTCAAAACAGCTGCATGCTTTTGTAGGAAAAAGGCAAATAATTGAAGTAGATGTGAACCAAAATGTTTTTATACTTGCCTCATGAGTTCTCACATTAAATTAACAATCCTGATAACAAATAGTGCAGTGGAGCTGCAAGAGAAGGTATGTCTAAACAGCTTTTTATACTACGAGTTAGTATGCAAAATGCAAATTGGATGAGGTAAACTACACAGTTTCTTTCCCTTAATTACATTCCGGGTCACTGGCTCGCTTTGCTTTGAAACCCAGCAGGAGGCCACTGAAAACCTCAGATTCATGAGGAGGACTTTGAGCAAGACAAACTGGGGCAATCGGGGGAAGCGTTTTACTTTCCTGCATTGGTTTAACATATCCTGTTAAATCTTTGCAGACATTCCTCTGGTGTATGGTGGTTCATAAGCCTTCTCATCATCTGTGTTGGAGAGCAAAACCCAAAACCTGATGCTGGTGTCCCTTGAAGCTGAAAGCAGTTGTTGACCATGGTTGCGTTTTTCTTGTGTTGCTGAGGAGCTGGTTCCCGGAGCTCATGGAGAGGTGCTGCTGCTGGTGGTAGCAGCAGAGATTCTCTGCTCAGTGCTCCAGCCAGAGAAAACTCGCTTTTAGGGCCTCATCTTTCTCCCCGTACGCAAGCACGAGCACAAGCGATCCTGGATGCGTGCGCGCGCAGCCCATGTGGCGCTGGCAGCAGCAGTTCCCAGCTCCAGTGGCACAGGTTGAGTTACATGGGCAGCAGAGGTGGACTGAGCAGCTTGTTCCCACTTTTCTTTGGCGAACTGGTGTTGGCAGTGGGGAATTGGGCAAACTTGGCCTGTTGCCTAATGCGCTAGGCTGTCTTTAGCAGCACCAGTTTAGGTTTGTGAGGTTGGAGTAGTGGACCTGCCCTGGGGACATACGAGAGTCCCCTGTGTCCTGCAGAGTGCTGTGAGTTTCAGCTTAATTTAAATTGCTACTGATATAATTGTGTCCAGTTCCTGTTTTTTTCAACGTCCTTAGAGTAACATCTCACTGTATATGTCTTCACACTTTGTGTGCTACCCAATGTGCAATCTTGAGTGGTTTCTTCTATTTCTACTTTGTTTGAGATTTAAGAGAAGCTGTTTTCATGCACGTATCCTTTGTTTTTAGGTTTGTGCGTATCCAGAATATGAATGAAATATAGGAGAAAATAAAAATGATGACTCTCTTAATCTACTGGTTTTGATAAAAGCATTCTGTTGAATAATTGTATGGACGTCTCGTCTTTTATATAGCCAAATATGATCTGTCTAGCTATCTAGAAATCTTCTGCTACTTAAAATGCCTAGAAATTAGAGTATCTATTCAATCAATTAACTTGGGAATACCGTGTATGAAACTTCCATTGAAAAAACCACCACAAAAATATCATCAATATGAATACTACTGATACGATGTATAATAGAAAGATGCTCATTTGGTGGTTGGCAATGTTTGGCATTTTGTACTCATCATGCTTCCCTTGTGCAAACTAAATTTGGTTGTAATTAAAATTAATGATTGTTTTGCTCCTAAAAATTTGTTCAGTGAAATTTATTGTTGTTTCTGCAATGCTATAAATGAAACCCAAGCGCTGACAATTCACAGAGGATTAAAAACCAGCTTGCAAGTATAACACATCCTTGACCTCTTCCTTCCCTTTCTTGCTGGGGTGGAGGTGAAGATACTTGGAACATAAATAGTGTCAAACAGGGAGGCAGAGGAGCGGATCCGGATCCACCTTCTCTTGTTCCTTCTCTCTATTCAGTTCAATAAAGCGGTTGGTGAGGTAGCACAGGAGAGGATTTCTGCCATGAGGGTAGGTGGTTGTAAAGTCCCTTGGCCATTTGTATTCTTTTACATGGAGGTGATTTGTGAAGTGGCTTTGAGAAAAAATAAATGTGATGTGATGTGATCCCTTCCTTTGTGGGGACCCAGGCACTTCAGAGAGTTGGTCAGTGCGAGGGGGTGGATGGAAATGAAGAGCCTGCTGAAGGAAGATGTTGCATATTTTAAGTTTTCCCCCTGATTACAGGATGGAGGGTTCCAGTTAAAACAGTTTTAATAAGATTAAGATGTGCTGAGCTTTAAAGTTATGTGCATTGGAGGGGACTGATTTTGGTTTTGTTGGGGTTTTTGTTTGGTTGGTTTTGGATGCTTGTATTGGACATGGCTGGGAGGTGAAAGAGTTGCAGTTGCTTTGCTTTTTTCTAGTAAACAACTTAAATATGATGTGGCTATAACCACAGGATTTTTCCTCATGGTAGAGAAAGCATTCATTTCTGTGGCAGAAAAATGAAATACTATTATGGTCTGACCAGAATCAATATACTTAAACAGACTTCCTTATGCTGTGTATTATACTGAACACTGTCCAGCTGGCCTGCTCTTCTCTCAGTTTTGAGAGATCTTGGATTCAAATGCCAGTAAGAAAGACGTTTGACTTTCAGAATGAGATCCTCAGATGTGTCGATGGGCACTTCAGACTTCTGGGTGTTTTCACTGAAAGGAGAAAGCTACGACAAGTAGCCCCAGCTTCAAGTTGATCCTACGAGTGTTGTTCAAAGTACTCGTGGTGGGTATTTACAGATCTCTTTTTTAAATTATCACAAAACAGAGTTAAAATGGTGCTCTGATGAATTTTCAAGTTCCCAGGATTGTTTTTAGCTCACTCACTTTCCTGTCAAAGCTGAATTTACAAACTTGTTTTCATTTCTCCTAGATAACTTCCTGACTTGAAAGAGGCTTCAGGAGCTCTAAATCGGACTGTATACTTGTAAAATTGGACCTTTGTACAGGCTTTTTCTCCTCTTGCTATGGGTGTGGAGATTTTCAACATTTTTCTTACAGGGATGTATGTAGTGTGAAACAAGAAACCTTAGCATGTAGTCAGTCTGATGAGCTAGCACTTGAGATTGTCCTGTTGCAGACCCTTGGAGTGCTTTGGACAGAAAACTGGTGGGTTTGGGGATGACTCAGATGTGTGATAGTTGATTTAATTTAAAAAGGGAATGGAAAAAGCCAGTCTCTCCTGTTTTTATCCTCTCCTTTGTAATAAAACAGTATGACGTGCACTCCTAGGCAATTCCCATATGCTATCCAGTTACTTCTAGTCTCTGCGGTAGAAAAGAGAAGAAATGGTGTCAAACCTGATATCTGTGGGCATACGATAAATCTTTTCTGCCTCTGTTTCCAAGGGTAGAAAGGTTTTGGGAAAATGTTCCCTTTCATGTTTCTTCATGATACCTATCTCTCACTCCCTGCTGTTTCCTTCTTCTCACTTTGTAAAATCAGCTTTCCTTCCCTTGTCTTTTTTTTGTTTTTCTCAGAAATGTGGTCTGAAATACAGAGTTTTGATACAAGCTGCATTTTACTGCTGCATGTTTTCATGTGTTGACATACAAGTTTACTGTATTTCAATATAATGCAACCTCTGTCACAAAGTTTAAAAGCAAACACTTGAATGACAGAAGTCACTTTAGAACAAATCAAAGGGTCCGTGTTCTTCAGCAACAAAACAAAGTTGTTGGCCGTAAGCAGGCAGAAGTCAGGGTAGTGAAGCTTTCAGAGGGCAGCTGATGATCCTGCCTCTCCTCTTCAATCATCCAGGCTTCTGTGTGATTCTTTGAAGCTGCTCTTGCTGATAAAAGAATGAAGAAAGGCTGTTGTGGGTGTTGTTAGGAACAGTCTCTAGTGTTGTAGGAGAGAGGGGAGAAAGAGGGAACCAGGGAGAGTCCTCCTGGCTTATTGCAGCTCTCCCTTTCAGCTGAAGATGTGCCCTGTGCCACTTACTGAACTCAAAGCTGCAAACCAAAAAGACTCTTGCTTTAACTAGCTGTTTGGAAAAAGAAATTTGGATAAACATACTACATGAGGTCACCTGCACACAAAATATTCACTGCTGTTGTGTGGGGAAAGCACCCAAGGCGTAGATGCAAAATGTATGAACTAAGCTTACCCAGCAAGTTATGAGCAGGCTGGTTGATTTGATGGAGTAGTATTGGCTTATAGGGACATTGCCCAGCCAGAATTCCTTCTAGTCATTACATGTAAATCTCTTGTTAATGAAGTTGAAATGTTTAGTATTTAAGACAGATAATTCTCTCAGACTAATATGTCTTGTACTGTTTGTTCTGGGTTTTGTATTTTTCTGTTGTAGTGCAAATTTTTTACCTACTAGTTCTTTTTTTTTTTTTTCCCCTCATTTTTTTATTAGCTATTGCCACTTTTGATTGTAGGTGTTGACAATTTTAAATCCGGAATTCCGGCCTTCTTTTTACGGTGCTAAACTTTGGACGAACTTGACCAGACACCAAATACATCTTTTAAGTATTGTTCCATATCACAGTTATTTAGGATTTTAAAAACTAGACCTAGTTGAGATGTGCTAGCAGTAGTCTTGCAGTACTGTAGAGAATTGTTTTGACGTAAGCTGCTTATCAGCTGCATCCTAAGATAAAACTTGAGTTTAGATTTTAATCTATACAAAAATGCTGGTACTGTAGTCTATTGTAGAAAGTGTCCTACTTAATGCTTTACCTGAACAGGATTTAGATTGCCACATGCTTTTAGGTATGTTGTAGAATACCTGACTTGTTTCTTCCGGTGAAAGAGCAACGAGAAAATCACTGCACTTGGAACTTCAGTGCATTTAACGCAGAAGATGGTTTAGTTGTTTTGTGGTTGGTGGGATTTTAGTCTGGAAAACATGGAAAGATGGCATTTGTGTTATGTATGAAGTTCAGGTAAAACAATCCCTGACTTAGTGTGGGCATTTGTTCCTCTGTATTTTTTTTAAGTGTTTGATTATCCACATTTTCCATCCTCAGCTCAAGGCAGATGGGTACAGGGATGTGTGTGTGGGTTTGGTCAACTTCTGCTGGTAAGGAGCGGAGTTTTCTATCTTTTGCCGTAGTATTAAGACATACAGATGAACTTCTGCCAGGGGCTGTCATTGTTCCTTCTCAGAGGAGTGTGCGTTCAAGTAGTTATTTTGAGCTTACATTGCTGTGCTTCATGTTGAGCACCTAACACTGATAAAACTTGAAAGCTGCTCTTAACTTCAGCAGAGTCATCAGTGCAGTTTTGCTCTTGCATTCCATCAAGACTCCGGCTTTGCCTAAAACAGTTGGTTAGCTCAGAGCTTTTGCCAATACAGCAATTGCTTTAGACAGGGTAAGTATCCTTTGGGATGCCAGGGTTTTTACTGTGCTTGTGGCTTTATTGTGCGTTGGGAGTATAACAAGTAGAATTCAATTTTGCATGACTTCACAAAAATAACTGCGTTTCCAGCACTCTGTTCGGCTGCGCTTTATGGGGACCGAGTTGAGGAAAGAGAAGTTGAGCATCCATTTGAGTCCCGTCCTGCAGAAGCTGTGCGTGCTCTTATGGCAAGTCATGGCTCAACTGGCAAGTTTGTAAGGCTTAGTTTTTTGGCCCCATCTATTCACTTTTCACCTCTCTGATATTAGTGCCTATAATTGTAAAACTGTTTAGAAAGTTGAGTTTCCTGAGGTTGTCTTAATAAGGGATGAAATGTGTTGCTAAAGTGTTCTTTTTAAGAGGTATAGGTGTGATGAGATACTAGCACAAATCTCAGTGTAAGACTAATTCTGGTTTAGATTTACTTTACTTGGTAGAAAGAAGATCTCACTAAAGAACTTGTAGTTTCCTTAAATGAATCCAAGTTCAAGATGAGAAAATGGTTTTATATAGTGCTTCCTGGAAGCCTCTAGACCAGTATTGCAGCTTTTTACAACTTTGTTAAAGCACAGGAGGAAGATGACATTTTTCTTGACGGTTCCTTCTGAAGATATTTCAGTTATTTTTTCCTTGCAGAGGTGGCATATGGTGCTTTCCCAAATGAGTTGGTTGAATTTTTCTACTGAAGAGCAGGTGACTCTCTCCCCTTTATGAGCTTTTTTGAAAATGAAATATTTGGGCGTTTTCTGGGGTTTTGTTTATATGTGTTGTACTCACCTGTAAAACCTGTCAAAATACTTCAGAGCAGCTAGAACTGCAATTCACTTGGTACTGTTAGAAGAGCTGGATTGCAAGGCTTTGGCTTTGCTGCCTCTACACAATAATCCCAATGAACTTCCACTGTGCTTACTTGCTTTTAATTGCAAGTAGTGCCCTATTCACCACTGCATATCCTGCTTTAGCCTGTTGCATTTATTAAGTCATCTGCTGCTTAAAAATGACTTTTAAATGAATTCTGCTGAATCACTGTTAGGTTTTTCTTCATAAGCTTTTGGCTTATGCAGGATTGGTATTCAGCTTTTGACAGTAGAGTTATTGCAGCCATTTCCCACCGCTAACCATGTGACACTGGATACAAAAGGCAAAAAAAAAGAGTCATTTTGGTTAAATTTTGTCTACAATATCTTTTTAAGTGTTGATACGATGGGTTTAGGGCTCCTCTGTGGAGGTGATGAGTCTTGTGAGAACAAGATAGAGGGAATGATCAAGTGAACAAATATTGAACTTTGTCTCGGTGGAAGAAAAGAGAAAGATGTTTTCTGCATTATGTAATTCGTACAAACCTTCCCTTCAGTGAGGATTTAATGTAAGCAGAAGGCAGGATTACTGCTGTAAAACTTATAACTATTTTTTATTGTATCACATCAGATAGCAGTAATGGTTGTCTTTATGATCTTCCTGTAAAGTAGGAATATGTTTCACAAAGGCTAAAGGCTTGTCTGATGCTACTCTGCCAGTTTTGTCTTGTACTAAACACTTATTTAAAAAAAAAAGTTATCACAGTTGATTTGTGGTCTGCTTTTTTTTCTCAGGAGAAAAGGTAGCAGCCTTCAAGTAGTAGAGCCTGAACTGCAAATTCCTGAAAAAAAACTACTTCAGATCTTTCCCCAGCCCCCGTATTAATACAGAGTGCAGCAAAACAAGGAGTATAATGGGTAAAGCCTATGCTAATAGTTACCTGCCTGTAAGAACAGTATAATAGTGACTGAGTCTCTGTTCCACAGAGCGGTACAGAACCAATTGACAGCTTTGTGTTAAGTATTGCAGGAATTTTTAAAAGTTTAAGTAGACTTGATTGCCAAAAAATTAAACTGCTGGCTTTGGGATGGTTTGCCAAGTGAAATTTTGCTTTACATATATGTTTGATCTGTTACCTTTGCAAAACCATCCTTGGTTGGCTGCTGGTAGAGACTATGAGGTGAATCCTTGGGCTTAGTTTAATATAAAACCTGTTAATTCTGTGCATTGGTTTTGAATTATGACACTTTGGACCTTCACAAGGAAAAATACTTTTAGTAAGCATATAACTATAAAGAGTCTTTCTTTTTAAGTTTGAAATAAAAATGAGAGCCATATAGTAATTTCAGGGTTTTTACTTCTGCTTTTCTGCTTCCTTTGCCATCGTCTTTTCTTTTTCTCTTTTTTTTTTTTTCTTTTTAATCCAACTTGCTGCTTTATTTTTATACATCTCATTGCACTGGGCCTTGCCTGAAGTCATTACTGCTGTCCTTAGTTTGACAAGAATGCAAGGGGAAGCAGCCTTAAATGACTGAGAAGCTTCAAAAACATTCCAGGCAGTGGCTTCATCTGTATTTAATGAAAGGGTTTGGGCAAAAGTAGAAATCTGCAGAACGATCCAGCAGTAAAGGTTCGGCAACGGCTATTGTGACACAGTTTCCTGAAGGGTGGGCAAAGGCGCTCAAGGACTTTCTATCTTTTGAGCTAATTGAGGCCTCTTTGCACTTATATTTAGGCCAGACCAGTGCTGATTCGCAGGCAAACTGAGTGTGAGGTGTTCCTGATTTCGGTTCGGAGGGACGGTGGGGATGGTGCTCCAGGTCTGGAGCGGAGAGGCTACCACCCGCCCTGCTCGTGTCACCCAGTCAGCTGGGAGACAGTCCAGCCTTCCATAGTGGGTTCAGACCAAAGTTGGCAAAACTGACCGGTGTTTTTCCTTTTTCTCCAATGCGTACAGACTTGATGTTCACAGAATGTTAGCCAGTGAAATACCTGATTTCTGAACTGGCTTGCTGAAAGCTGTGGGTGGGTTTAATCACAGCTCCTCTCCGGCAGCAGCAGCCACCGTGTTAGAGCTCTGGCCCCTACGTGCCGTTCCGCAGCTCTCCATCCCTGTGAGCTCTCCCTAAGGCCTCTCAGTCAAAAAGAGATGCAAGATATTAAAGCAGCCTGTTTTTCAGAGGAAGGGCTTGGGGACAGCTCGGGAGGAGCAGCTGATGTGGTGGGGTTGATGCAATGCTGGCCTCGGGCCAGCGGCCCGACAGCGTGCGGATGAGGATGATGACCTCTGTAGCTGGCCCAGCTGTAGCGGGAGAAGGACATCCCTAAATTAGGCACTCGGAGTCATTCAGTCACTTCTGAAAAGCCTCAAACTTAGACATTATTCCTACTGAATAGCTTAAGCCTCTCTTAGCACTGGTGAACACCCGAGACAGCTCAGGGCAGGCCCTCTCTCCAGCTGGCCGGGCCGGCAGCACCACGCGGGTCTCGGACAATTTTTAGGTTTCATTCCATCAGACCAATATTAGTAATAAAAATAAGACTGACTGCACAGAAGCGAACATGTTTCTTATGTCAGCGCTTTTCCCTACTCTTATTTTGGTAATGTCTTAAATTGTTCTTTAGAGGCAGACTTTATTGGCTGTACTTTTCAAACGGGAGGGCATAATAAGTACTTGCAACTTAATCAACCATATAGCTGCGGAGGATTTTTTTCCTGAGTACTTTTATGTCCTATAATGAGCTGGTATTTTATAACTTCTGATGGTAATGTATTCCATATGCCTTCCATCACGGGGATAAAGAGCTTTATTCCAGAATCCAAAGCAAGTGGCTGTGGGTATTTACTTAATAAAGTTTGAAGTCTTCACACGAGGCAGGCTGTCAGAATCTTGCGTACGTGGAGCTTCCTTGGGCTGCTTATGGTAAGGTCTTAGTTTTTTAACATCATGGAAAGATCGCCGGTGTCCCAATGTGCTTCCTGCGAAGCGGGATAGGGTTTGTGGTTCCGGTGACAGTCCTGACGTTTCAATTGAATTCCCTGCTTTTCTCTGTCCTTGCTCTAAATACCACTAGTTTCCCTCCAGGACTTGGGACAAACTAAAGCTGAGAGGAATTCGACCATGAATGTCAAGATAGCCAAACAAGTGGTCTGCTCATAATTCCTTGAGGCATCTCTTCTAATGCCTCGTGCAGAACAGAAGTCCTGTTGTGGGGGTGCTTAGGAGTCGCTGTAGTCTTGGAGTCCTGACAGGAATGAAAAATAATCTTTTTACGGTTTCTTGCTAAAATACTCAAACTGCTCTGGTTGGGCATAGCATTTGAAAAACATTTTCTGTTATGTGACTCTTCTAGATGTTCTGGCATATTTGCCTCTACCCCGGTCGAGGCAACAATAATTATGTTGAGTTTTTGGCAGGATCCAAATTTATGTTTCAAGTCACAAAGGATCATCGTTACCGTTTTATCTGCGTGACTGTCAGCTTCAGTATAATATCACAGGCCCCTGTGAAAACTCATCTGCTCCCTTTGGGTATGGTTAAAACTGAGAGAAAATCTGAATGTTAATCTTATGCAGCCTTCTAAATCTTGAAGGGGGGGTCTGTGAGACAGATTGAGGAACATAATTTCAGAACCGCGGATGCTTTTACGGAAAACGTTGCTGCCACTGGCACTAGTAGGTTACTTCAGAACCGACTGATTTTTGGTAGTGATGCTATGGTCATGCTGTAGTTTGTGGTCTTGGATCCCTAGCCTAAAGGCATTCTGGTGAAGTGCAGATTGCCCCATCCCTCCTGTAAGCTGGGGTAAAAAAGATCATTTGCCTTCTCATTTGATTATTTTGCAGGCTGTAGAAAAGGCAGGTGCACTTCTGAGCCCTTGTCCTCTGCTCCCCAGCAGGTCAGGGATGAGCCCTCTTGCAGGAGCCGTGCCTGGGGTTGGTGAAACTGAGTCACCTTCTGCTTCCCTCTCGGAGGTGAGGAACCACCAGTGGCAGGATCGCTTCCCGCTGTCTCCAAGTCCCATCCTGCTTCTGTTGTGGCAGAGCTGGCTGTCGCTTAAACTTTTTTTCCTGCTTTCATGCCCTCCTGGCAGCACATATCTGAGCTCTTTAAAGCTGCAGTCTGTCCAAGCTTATCTTGCAGCAGGCAAGGCTGCTTCTTGTCAAACAGCTTTTGCTCACAGTTACCTGCAAAACTTTTGTGGACTTAGGAATCTGGTTCCATAACTAGCTGGTGTGTCCTTGAATAACCTCTACTTAAAATCAAAACAAGCCAGCGGCTTTTCACTTTGTTTTTCCCCCCACTTGCATGAGAATAGAACACTGTGATGCTATCAAATCACAATGATTACAACCCTTTAGCAGGAAGAAAACGGAATATGTGAGCAGATTGTGTCTCAGGCAACAACATGTGATCCAATATTAAACACGGATTTTTCAAGTTACAGAATCCTAGAATCATGGAGGAACTGAGGTTGGAAAGGAACCTCAGAAGATCATCTGGTCCAACCAGATGGTTGGTTATGTAGCGAAGCAGACAAGAATAGGAAGAGAAAAACCATTTGCTTTAATGAAATAGGTCCAATATTTTATTTCCTTATGTTCTCAGCAGGAACCTTCTAGCTTTCATGTAGCAAGGGAGAGTAGTACTTGATGTGGAAAAAGCACCTTAAATCTTTGCCTTAAAGGGGTTGATGTTTATTTTTTTTATATTTGTAGGAATAACTGAGGATTTGTACCTTAGTAATTTTCCCATTAAATCTGAAGTTTGAGAGAAAGTTCAGTTCATACCCAGCATGAATATTTCTGGGGATAGCTCTGTTCTGGCTTTTCTAGTAAACATTTATTGATGATACTAATTTTTATTGTGAGTTGTTACTACATCTCTGAATTTATATGAAATCTGAAGATCTGTCTTTTAAGAGACTTCTGAGTAGTTTCACAGGTCCAGCTCTGCCTAAATTCACGTAGCTCCTCCAAGAGAGTCTGATCCTAGATAGCAGATTACTCAGACTTCTGAATTTCTTTTTTCTTTTTCCCTTGTAACTCTTCTGAGGACTTGTTTTTCAGCACCCTTTATGAAGTGTTGGGCACCCAGTGTGGTAGTTGTTTACTGCTAGACTAGGCAGGGTTATGTTACTTCTCTATTGCTCCTGAATGCTGTCGTGTTTTCCTGCCAACCCTCTTGGCTGCAGCACCGTAGCAGAAGCTCATCCTCTTTGTTATCCACTATAATGCCAAAGAACTTCTGAGGTTTGGTGTTTTCCAGGAGGCAGGTCTACCCGTATGAAGTGCAAATTACGTCTTTTGTACCTGGATGGGTAGAGTTGGTTCAGCTATATTAAATTGCCAAAGGAGCTTGTTTTCCTTGAGGGATTGAGGTTGTGCTTTGCAATCCTAAGGGATTCAGTCAGCAGCGAGTTGTGCTTTTCCAGTGAAGTTGGGGCACATACAGCCAGAAACAGGCCCTGGAAGATGACCATAAACCATCATTTTTGAGGTGAAACTGCCCACACCCCTCAAAACTGTTCCTTATGCAATCGTGGCTAGGCTTTGCGAAGGAAGATATGGGAAGGGCTCTACCCACACTTGCTGCAGACACTTTTTACCCAATTACAGAGATTTTATTGTTCCTGTGTGTGGTGAATTCTTTAATTGATGCTTTGCAACGTGGTGTCCATTGTTCCACAGAAGCTAGGTAAATTACCAATTGCTTTAGCAGCTACGTTTTTCCTATTTGAAACGTAAAGTTTGATTCAGCTTTTTTGTTTCATTAAGACTGAGTTGCTCTATTTTACTCACTTGTATTCCCCTTTTGTCTTTTGTGTAGAGTGGATGTCCCCCGTTTCCCTCTATTCTGTTGGGCAAAGTGTTTATCCACAGCTTCCATTGCTGGATTTGAATTTGCTTGGCAGTGAAATAACTGCTTTCTTGGGACACCGATTTTTGTATTAAATGCCGATACCCTGTGGGCAATAAAGTTTCAGTCTTTTTAGCTTCAAGCAACAGTGATCTTCCTGCAGATCCAAACTGCCAGATACGAGTAGCCTAAACGCTGGTGTTTATTAGAGCAGAGCAAGGCTTGAGGGTAACTGTGCCAAGTCTTGGCTCATTAAACTGGCAGGAAGATTCAAGAAGGCTGCTTTTAAAGATAAGGGCAAGAATTGGTGCAGGGTAGATAGGGGTGAGAGAAGGGCAGTGGGCAGGCCATGTGGTGGTTGTCTTCTGTCTTCCCATAGATAATTTGAAGGCAAGAGCAGCCTCGTTGAAACAAATGAGCTGTTGTACAAGCAGGAGTAATAGCAAGTTGCAGTAACAGTGGTCAGCATTGTCACTACTGTGGTTTCATTGACAGTGGTGTGAAGTACCGAGGTTAGAAGACAGGATCAACTCTTTGCTTTTCTGGAGTCCTAACTAGTTATTAATTCCTTGATTCTTAAGAATTTTGCTGAAATAGTGTAGGAAAATGAATGATTTATATTTTACCATGATGGGGAAGCTACTTGGAATGAACGTAGCCTTTGGGTTTTCTGTCCATGGGAGCTCTCTTCCAAAGTTTCACCAACCCTGGTGTTCTTACAGAAACTTCAGAAATTTGAACCGGTTTGACTTGAACACGATTACCTCTTGTCTCTGCAGGAAACAGTGCATTTGGATGACTCAGATCTGGGCTGGGCTGTTTAGGGTTTGATAAGGTAACCTGATGTGAATAGATACTTGAGATTAAGTTGTGCTTCTTCCCCTTTATGTCCTAAAAGAACGGGGTACTGTAAGGATAGGGGCAAGAGACACTTATCTTTGTATTGCCATTGTTAATGATGGTTTCTATAGAGTAGAAACTTACTGGTAGATTAGATTAGTAGAGTCTCAGCCGTTTAAAGTCATTGAAGAGATTTGATCTAATTGCTAGTCTTGCTAATAACCTGAATTATTATAAATACCGGATTCATGGTGATACAGACAAAAGAACTGCACTCTTTCCAAAGCTCTGTTCAGGCTGAAGCAAGGTCTTTGAAGGGTTTCACTCAGGTCTATTGTGGCTGCGCATATATTCTGTGATTCTGTGATTCCCTCTGCTGTGGGGTTTGGACTGAGCAGGGTGGGAGGTAGTAGGAACTGAATTCTCTGGGAAGCTATTGAAGCTGTTCAAACCATGAGCTTAAGGATGGCCAGACGAGACATGGAGGCGCAAAGGTGCGGGTCAGCGAGCGGTACCTCTCCTCCTTTTGCAGTTCCCAGTCAATGTGAACTCAGTAGTAACCAGTTGCTTACTATTGAGGATGAACATTTCATTTCCAGCTCCTGTAGAGAAGAATTTGTACTTCTGTGGCTATTGCAGATTATATAATGGGGTCTGCTCTCCGTGATACCAATCTGTCACATACTTCTACCTGTGAAGGAAGCCAGTACTGAGGCAGATACTAAATTACTTGGTTGCATGATTTTGAAGCTGTTTCATTAGTTACCCTGAAGTTTGTAGCTTGAAGACTTGCTGATAAAGTCTAAGGATGACTTGAGTGAGAGAGGCAAAGATTTTCTCTGGTTAAATGAATGCTTTTGTTTCTATTTCAGGAAAGCCCCACAGCATTGGCAGCTCCGAACGGATTCAGCTCTCAGGAATGTACAATGTTCGAAAAGGGAAAATACATTTGCCAGTCAACAGATGGACAAGACGCCAAGCTATCCTTTGTGGAACATGCCTAATTGTCTCATCAGTAAAAGAAAGCCAGACTGGAAAGATGCATGTCCTCCCTTTAATTGGTGGAAAAGTAAGCTATTTTATGTATGTTTGTTTAACCCATATCTCTTTACTCGGAGAAGATGGCATTCAATTATGATGATTCTTACGCCCCTCCCAAGCTTATTTCTGTAAATGGAATTATCAAAGTATATAAATGACTTTTGATTATAGTCAGAGTCATATTTAACAACTTAAAATTTTGGATTAAAATGCTAAAAAAGACAAGGGAGATACACTCAGTTTCTTTTTCCTGTATGCAGCATTAAATTTTATATTTACAGTAGTACACAGTCAAAGGATACGTGTAGCTCTATTGTGTATGATCTGTACCATCCAGGTTTTATGCATGCTGGGTTACTTGTAAGATCTGAAAGTTAACCAATAAGGACGTGGGCTTATTTTGCACATGGGGAGGTTTTTTTTTTGGGTGTTCAGCATTGTACGAGTAGTGGTGTTTTGTAAGCCAACAGCAACAACCGTGACTGAGCACTGGCACAGATTACCCACAGAGCTTGTGGACTCTCCATCCTTGGTGACATTTAAAAGCTGTCTGGACACAGTCCTGGGCAAGCAGCTGTAGGTGGCCTTGCTTGAGCAGGGAGTTGGACCAGATGACCTTCAGCAGTCGCTTCAACAGCTTAACTATACTATGGTTCTGTGAAACTTTAGTGAAGACAGTAGTTACAGTACTTGCAACATTACTATTTCAACTAAAGAGTGTTTTAGAACAAATTTATTGGCTTGGTTAGCCAAGGTAATGGGAAGAGAATCATGTTCTTGAGGGTGAATTTACACCTGAAGTAATGCTCCTTTACCTTGTGCACTGGTAAGGTTTGATTCTTAAGAATCCTTGGGAGAGAAGCACGCTTCACAATGTTACATATGTAGGCTAGAGTTGGTTCATTAATATTCTGTCCTAGTGATGTGGAAAGTAGTGTTGCCTTCTAGGAACTTGTTCTCCTATCTCCTTTTATGATTCTTCAACTCTTCCTTGGAGAGACTGAAGTAGAGAGAACTAGAGACATTGTCTTGTTTTAGCAGCAGTAGGTGAACTCGGACAGTGGGTTGTGTTCCTGACTATAGCACCCTGGAGAGGACAGGATTCAGGTCCCCATTGGCCTTCTCTTTGAGATGAAAAAGATTATTTTATTTTAAATGTAAAAAAAGAGATGAGATCGTGTACCTTTTTTATTATTGCCTAATATGGAATTTCTAAGTTGTTTTTGCACAGAAATGCTTCGTGGAATATAAACCATGCAGATGTATTAAGCAGAATGTTGACAACAAATTTTAAAAGAAAAGGAGAACCAAGCTGAGAAAAATGCACTGAGAGCTTCTGCTGACAAAGCTTGGGAGGAGGATGCTTGGCACAGAATTACGTGTTTTTTTAAATTGTCGCTCAAAAAATATTCTTCCTCAACCCCATAAATACTCTGCACTTCCTGGTTTGCAAAGGCTTTCCAGAATGTGGTGCTGAGACATTGAGACCATAAGTTGTGTGGGACTTCTCGTGTATGGTAGCAGAATGATGTATTCTGGGTATTTTTTAGCAAGTTGAGAAATGCCAAAGAATTTAATTGGGCTGTAATAGAAGCATTTTATTGAGCCTGTTTTTAATAACCAGGAATAGAAATTCTACTTAGGTTGTATAAAGAGAGCCTTAAATGTGTTTCACTGAGAAACCTTTTATGGTGCTCAGTCTCTTTTAAAATGTCCATGTTCTTGGTGTTTTTCTCCTTTGGTTCCTTTGTTCTTCTGTTCTTATTCCTTGCTTGTGCAGATCTCATGAATATTTGACAGCCAAGACCCAGCTTGAGTGTTTGAGAGGGTTGATCCAACGCTACTGGATGAGCTCCTTCTGGGCACACTCTAACGTTGCCCTGGGGAGTTCTGCAAAGAGGCTTTTGATTCTTGTTCACTAACAGTTTTACGTCTCTACTGTAGGTGGAAGAAGTGAAGAAGCACCAGCACTGTTTAGCATTTAGCTCCTCTGGACCCCAAAGCCAGACCTACTACATTTGTTTCGATAACTTCACTGAATATTTACGGTGGCTTCGACAAGCATCAAAGGTGAGAATAGTGCTTATTCCTGCTTGAATGAGATATTTGTAACATTTCCCCAAGTTCTTTCTTGTCCATGCAGTAATGCAGTCCCTTTTCTGGGATTGTCATGAACTGCTGTGTTGCACAAAAACCCCCCAGAGCTGAGAGCTCTTGGAAGGAAACAGTAGGGAGGTGAGTTTTTCTGCATTTGCACTGAGACTTCTTTCATGGTGGGTTCTGTGAGCTCAGTGCTGTGCTGGACTTTTCTCCCTTTTCTCATCTTGATCCAAATGGGGTGAGATCATTAGAACAAAAAGAATGACAACTGTAACTGTCAAAATTTCAGTGTAAAAAGCTTTGTTTCAGTGTTAATAAAACCTAAAATAGTGTCAGTTTCAAAATCTGTATCTTACACGGAGCCTAAAGATTAAACTGGTAGAATTAAGGATTTTTTTTCTTGCTTGGAAATGTTGGTGAATCTCTCTTTAGTGTTATAACTATTTGATTTGTTTTTTAATAAGCAATCATTTTATGTCATTAAAAAAAAATTACTAACTAAAGCCTTCATAAAAGAATATACTGTGCTTAGAACACAATTTGTTATGGGAATTTAGATCCTGTGTTACTTTCTTTGACGCTTCAGTTCCACTTTGTGTTGTTGAAAGGTTATTTTTGCAATTACCTGCTTTATCGCTTAATCCCTGCTGCTTTTTTGATAAATCCTCTCTAAAGTAATTTATGTATCTTGAACGACTGTATTTTTATAATCTTAACACACAAGTTCTTTGCTGTCAGCACTCTGATTTCCTAGTTGGGCTAAACTGTCCATTAGTTTTATACATGATAGGGCTGTCTGTTCGTGCTCTTTGCCACGTTAAAGCAACTTGATTTTATATAGTACTACTAAGAGATATTTAGGGCACACTAGGTCTGTCGTTTTAGATTGCAATCATGTATTATCCAGCCTATTTCTAGTGGTACAGCCTGGCTTGTGGGCATTTTTAAGAGATTTGATTATTATGTCAAACTTTGTTTGAACGGTAACTGTTGTACCTCCCAACACACGCATCACAATGTTCTTTTTTTTTTTTTCCTTTTTTTTTTTTCTTCTTAGTAACTTTTAAAATGCTTTTTCAAGATGCTCTTCTGGTATCCATGCTCAGGTCTGCTTAGCCTCAAGGTAAAATTCCCCGAGGCGTGTTTTATGAGATGGTGAGCCATGGTCTGTCAGGTTTTTGAGTTCTTGCCGCTTTGTGGCTCGCTCTGGGAGAGCAGTGCCCTTTCATCTCCAGACGCTTTGACATCGGATAAATGAAAGGCAAATCTAATGAGTGAGAAAAACAGTGGAAAACAATGAACTTCAGAAGTAGAGATAAATGCCCAGAAAGCCCCTCTGAATTACTGGCAGCGTAAGCTTGTTCTGTACCACGCTGTGCTTCTCTCTTTCTCTCTGGTTCACCCAAATGACTAACAGCATCGGGACCGGAGCCAGCGTGAGAGCATATCCCCGTGCACTCATGATAACCTCCCGTTTCTCTTATGTAAGAGTAGAAATAAAATACATAGTTTCAAGTGTCTTTTCAGACTGTCAGAACTGAAGAAGCTTCATATGCTACTCTTTGTTGGTAGACCGTGCCTTGAGGGGAAAAAACCACGATGCTCTATATTCCCCGACTCCCCAGCCCCAAAACCTGAGACTCTGTGTTCTCGATTCATGGATTTTTGCAGCGGTACTTTGCCACTTCAAGTTGCTTTTTTTAACATTTAGGTTTTTCTATCCTTAGACTGAAAACCAGAGAGAAGCATGATTGTATGCAAAGGCAGTTGTGTGGGAAGTACTGTGCAGAACAGAAACAGAGAAACTAGTAGTGCTGCAAAAGTAACTCACATTTCCCCCAGCTGATGCTGTTTGTATCCAAGTGCTTCATTATAAGGTGCATCACCGCTGATTTATATGTACAAATAAATGAGAAAAAGTTTCATCTTCAACTCTGTAGTTCAGCCTAGCTAGTGCTCTCACGCAGGAAAAAAACCCCGACGTGTATATGAAGAGCTCTCCCTTGGGTGTTTGGAAGCTACTCCAGTTCAGAGAAGTTGAAATATTCTTGCTAACCAAGGAAATACCACGTAAAGTGTGGTGTGTCTAAAGGCAAGGAGATTTAGGAAGGGGGTTGTTGTGGCTTTCTAACTCTGAACTTCTAGTTGCTTCTCATGAATAGGTCATGTGGTGTCTGTAGAATCTTCTTCAGTGATGTTGTATATCCTACTTGCACTTTTGTGAATTATTATAAATAATATTTACAACAATATTTTAAATGTATGTGTTATTTAATGGCATTTGCTTTGAGACCAACATTCAGGTTAACTTTTGCTCAGTGGTAGTTTTTCTGCAGCCCTTCATGCTCCTGATGCGTGCTGCTGAAAAGTGAGGCTTCTGATACTTGCAAGCGTAATGGAAGCTGTAATTATCAATTTTAATGCAGAAGGAGATCCCTGGTAAAAAAAAATGTTTCATTAAAATTGCTCAAATCAGTTTTTAAATGTAAAAAAAAAAATGTTCACGTCTGTCTTGTATACTTCAAAAGAGCTAGAAGATGGATTTTTAACTTTTAAATAACAAGCTTAGTTTTGAAAGGAGACTTCGCAAAGAATGCTTGCTCTGCAGCCTGTCTCCCCACAGAATATTGGCAACATTGGCTTTTTAGTGGTGTTCCAGAATGAGACAAATCCTAACGCATCACTCTTGCAATAAATGTGTATATACTAGAGATTTGAATTCACGTTTGCCGAGACTTGGGCTTAATTTAATTAAAAATGAGCATTGCTCCTGTATAATCTGATTCATTCTAACAGTCTGCCTTAGCCAAGACAGCTCTCGTGTTCTGCCCCAGTAGATTTTTTTGGAAGGGATTTGTGAGTCGGTTTTAGGTTTGGTTTTTCTTGTATGTGTGTGTCCCGAAGTGAACAGAACTCCTGTTTCAAGGATGGACTGAAATTATTGCAAAAATACTGACCTAAATATCGAACTTCATGACATACTTACTCCAAATAGGTCATTTTTAGATATGCTGATTTAGCCTCAAACAGAATAATTTTAAAAGCTGGAAATGTGGCTTGTTTGTTAATATTGATAGTTCTATACCACAGCGCATTTCATCTTCCCTTTCACTTTCCAAATACTGGTGTCCTAATTAAGGAAGCTCCAAAGGAAAACAACAACAACAAATTTGGTCCTTTGTGATCTAATATGTTCGTTTTGTTGCCAAATGCTGAAAAATAAGCTTATGCAACTGGGAGGGGGAGTGGAGGGGGAAGAAAGGGGCTTTTTCAGTGCTTTAAAGAACTTTGCATAAAGTTGGCGTGATGGCTGTGGGAGCTGCACAATTACTTGCAGAGCAGTTCTGATCTGCCACTCTTTACTAGTTCAATGACAAATGCAGGAGGACAGGTGAAGAATGTGCAGCTAACGGTGAAGAGGACATAAGGGCTTTCCTCACTTGCTGCTTCCAAAACCTAAAATGCTACGCCCTTAATGTAGCAGGAAAGAGAGGTTGTTATGTATGAGGTGCTACTGAGTGGTGAAACTCGCTGTTGTGAGGCTTATATTTGGGGTGCGGTGATGAGCTCCTGCTATTTGACAATTTTAACAGCTAAATTTCATTTAATGTTTTTCAATGTGTGAAATTGCTCTGTGTTGACTGCTACACAGTGCGTGACATGGATAGCGTGGCTGGGGTAAAAAAGGGTTACGAGTGCTCTGGACATTAGGAAGAAATTCTTCACGGAAAGAGTGGTCAGACACTGGAACAGACTGCCCAGGGAGGGGGTTGAGTCGCCATCCCTGGATGTGTTTAAGTGTCGCTTAGATGTGGTGTTGGGTGATGTGGTTTAGGGGTGAACTTGTAGTGTAGGGTTAATGGTTGTAGTGTAGGGTTAATGGTTGGACTCGATGATCCCAAGGGTCTTTTCCAACCTGAACTGTTCTATGATTTTATGCTCTGTGTTCCAAGGCACCCAATTAAAACGGGATGTCAACGTCTGCCTCAGGAATTCAGTATTGCAGAGCTTAAGCAGGGATGTATTACTGCATTTACTGTAACATCTTTACAGAATTCATAATTGCAGGGATTTTTATTACCAAACCTTAGTTGTCTCTGGAGTTGTTAAGGACAGGCTTTTCGAATACTTACTGATCAGAGCCAGCTAAGACGACCTTCTTTCAAAACCTTGACCACAGAGCAGTGCCGATGGCAAGCGTAGAGAAAAAAATCATATGCAGGGTTAAAGTAGTTTAGATTATTTGGGATGTTGCTTGTTATGACAAGTAACTTGTTTTAATAAGTGCTGCCAATTTATATTTCTAGAGTCCCTGTGTGCAGTATCTCCTTTCCAGGTGCCTACTTAGCCTCCTAAGCTGTGGATTTCTCTCTTCTGGAAGAAAACTATGGAGAACTTTACCGTAGTTTCCATGAGAATTTTTAGATGTGGAGTTTTTTCCTTTTACCTTTGGCTATTGTTATTACCTTTGGTAATTCTACAGACAATTGTTGTGTGCAACAAACACACTGTTTGTATTGCAGTCAGGAGCTAACTTTGTAGCCTTAGTCCATGTGTTTGAATGTACCATTGTGATTCTGGGCTACCGTGTCTACAGGTGCGTTGGGGACAGGCTGATCACTGAGGTGGTTTGTTTCTTATGCCGGTAGTGCTTGGAGGCTTCAGAGCTTGTTTTCTTTGAGGATAACAACTATCAAGGTTTCCTCATGTTTGTGAGACTAAGAAGCACCATTAGCTTGTTTGGAGCTGTTGATTCAGAATCACCTTGGAAGATTCTCTCATTTTTTTCAGTGGGCCTTTTTTT
Organism: Trogon surrucura; assembly: GCA_020746105.1. Classification (NCBI taxonomy): domain Eukaryota; kingdom Metazoa; phylum Chordata; class Aves; order Trogoniformes; family Trogonidae; genus Trogon; species Trogon surrucura. The sequence goes on along the minus strand of CM036619.1, from coordinate 95,652,352 downwards.
GATCCTTACTTACAGGAAACTTGACGACTCTAAGTTTAGTACAAGGAAACCATTTTTTTCCTCTAATACCATAAAATGACAATATTGAGATAATGCTTTCTTTAAAAGTAGATCACTAAAAATAAACCCACAGTTTCCTTTTGGCAATGATTACAGTGTAAACAAACCTCTGGTTTCCATGCGGGACTTGACTTCCTTTTGTGTGTGTGTGTGTGAAGTCTTCAATGTTTGGGACCTGTGCTCTGCAGTCACATCTGGTTGTTCTTGCTGTGGGTGGCTTCTTGTCATCTCAAGTCTAAAAGCGGAAGGTTGGACAAAGCAACCTTGAAGCCGGTTTTGTTTCTCTTTTGGTGGTAACACTTGAAAGAGTTCCTCCCCCTCTTTCCCAGCAAAACCTATTCTTTCGCGCAGTTTGTTGTTAGAGGTTAGCTGATAATTTGGAAATTAACTTCTGAGTGTGTTTGTGTAGTCTCCCTCTTAATGGTTTGGGAGGAAAGCTTGGTGTTTTGGCTCAGCTGGTTAGTTTTCTGTGTCAGAATAGTTGAGCTGATTCCAAAGTGGTGTAACTGGTGGCTTCAAGCTTTCGTCTTAATTTCTGTTCTAGAGAAACTGCAGCTTCACTTTTTTTTTTTTTCTTTGAGATTTTAGAGAATCTGTGATCCTTGTTTTGGACTTGCCGCCTTCAGTTAATAATAGAGTAGCTATTGAAATTTTGAAGCCAAGACTGAGAATGGAAAACTAGGTGTCGCCCACACATCTGGAATAGCTTTCAGGTAATGCCTTTTGAAGCCTCTAAGTCAGGTTCTGATATTATTGAAGCTGAATTTATGCAGCTCTTGCAAAAACAGAGAAAAGCATTGCCTTGACTTAGAGCTAGAAGCTCAGGGAGGTGTCACAGATTATCTTTTTAGGGTGTGTTCAGTCCGGGAGTATCCCAAAGTGTTTTCAGCAATGTCTGGGGTCAGGGGGATAGGAATGAATGGAGACATATAATGGAGAAATATAACTTTGCTCTTTATGAAGCTCAGGGGGAATCAAGTGTCTGTGGTGAACAGATCCCATAAGACTGGAAGTCGTTGCAGGGACTGACATCTTGCCACAGTACTTGGGTACGTATAAGGTGATAATGGAGTTATTCTGGAAACTGAATGGCTGTAACACTGAGACCCTTTTCAAGCCAAGTCTAGTGGGAAGAGAAAAAGGAGAGGAATTATTAGCAAAAACTAATTTTAGGGATGTTTGGTCTCCTTAGGCTTCTTCTGTAGTCAGTGAAGAAGGATGGTCTCCAGGGAGAAGAAGAAATGTGAGTGCTGAATACCAGTTTTAGGCCCTAGGCCAGCAGAGCTATATTCGTGATTGTTTGTATTATAAAATGCTTGGGTCAGAAGGCCTTTCTGAGTTACTGTGAAATAATGGCATGAAAGGAGTTCATCTCACTGCAAAATAAATCCATATTGTGCAGCTTTGTAGAACCTAAATCAGGAACTGAAGACCTAGCGTAACCTTATACCAAACAGAAGTCCACAACTCTTTCTGTGCAGGACTGGGGAGACTCAGACAAGTGAACATCTATTGGAAGTCTCACGGGCAAGAGTCTGAAATGTAGTGTGAATCATAGAATGGTTTGGGTTGGAAGGGACCTCAAAGATCATCTAGTTTGAACTCCCCTGCCATGGCAGGGGCATCTCCCACTAGATCCGGTTGCTCAGTGCCCCATCCAGCCTGGCCTTGGACACTTCCAGGGATGGAGCATCCCCAGCAACCCTGGGCAACCCGTTCCCGTGCCTCACCACCCTCAGGGTAAAGAACTTCTTCCTTATATCTAGCCTAAACCTGTGCTCTTCCAGCTTCCACCCATTACCCCTCGACCTATCACTACAGGCCCTTGTAAGAAGTCCCTCCCCAACCTTCTTGTAGGCCCCCTTCAGGTACTGGAAGGCCGATACATCTCCCTGGAGCCTTGTCTTTGCTGGAGGATTGCTCGTTTTGAAGTCTACTTGCTGGTAATACAGCAGCTTGTCTTGGTAAAAAAAATTCGTCTAACACAAGTTGTAAGAAGAAAAAGGGCTATTTCTCAGTTTTTGTGAGACTGTCATCTGTTATTGCAATATTTACAGATTATTATTTTCAGTCAAGCTCTTCTAAAGATGTTAACGTTCCTTGCTCCACCGAATGCAGATTCACATGTCTGAATTATAAGTAGCTTAATGCTGCAGCTAATTACTGTCCCTTAACTCCAGGTTTCATCTTAAGCCTTGTCCTTGCAGGGATCTTACCAGTGTAAACATCTCAGTGTGACTGCCTCCCAGGTAACAGTGTTGGTATCACTCCCTATGCAATATTGATATCTACAAGAAGAACACTTTTCCTCCTGGAAGAACAAAAGTACTCATATTTGGGTAATGATTTCAGATAGCATCAAACATTTGCATTTACTAGGATGATTAAGGGAGTGGAGCATCTCCCTTATGAGAAAAGGCTGAGGGAGCTGGGGCTGTTTGGAGAACAGGAGACTGAGGGGTGACCTCATTAATGTTTACAAATATATCAAGGGTGAGTGTCCCGAGGATGGAGCCAGGCTCTTCTCGGTGACAACCAATGATAGGACAAGGGGTAATGGGCTGAAACTGAAACATAAGAGGTTCCGCTTAAACTCGAGAAGAAACTTCTTCTCAGTGAGGGTGACGGAACACTGGAACAGGCTGCCCGGGGAGGTTGTGGAGTCTCCTTCTCTGGAGACATTCAAGACCCGCCTGTACACGTTCCTGTGTAGCATTATCGAGGTGTTCCTGCTCTGGCAGGGGGATTGGACTTGATGATCTTTTGAGGTCCCTTCCAATCCCTGACATTCTGTGATTTGCAAGAGACAGGTGACGGATGTCACCTTTTTCAACAAATTCTCCTTTTAAAGATCTTGGTGCAAAACCTGGCAACACTCACTGTCGCATCTATGAACTTTCTTCTGGACTCCTCTCATGGTGCGTACAGGAGTGTACCTTCTGCTTCATGACCCCCACGTTTTCCCCTCCCCACACACGTTTTCTACCGCTGTTCTCGGTTAAGTTGCTACAGCTTCGCACAAGGGCCAAAAGCAAAAGTGAGCTATTTCTGCATGTGATGTAAGTCTTCGTTCAGAGCTACATTGAGGAGAGCAGGGACAAGTTAAATAACCACGTCCCCGAGCCTTGCTGGCGCGAGGTGTTTGTACCAGAGGCTTTTGGCTGCACCCCCTGCCGAGGAGGAGAGCTGGGTGGAGAAGCCCCGTGAATGCTGCCGCACCAGCCTGTGCTCCTGCCCTTCATCTTAGTCGGCAATTACGGCTCTTAGCTATGGCATTGCTTGCTGGCTCTGTGAGTCTGAGTGACGTGCTTTCAAACCTCTGCTGAGATTTATCTTTTCTTTGTGGGGCCTTTAGCTTGAGTTAGGGTGCCTGTAAATTAATGTTTGAAACAAAACAAAAAGGAGAGGCCAGAAAAGCCGTTACCTTTTCACTTGCTGTACTGCACCCGTTTTAAAAGCTGTCACTTAAAAATGAAAACGTATGGCTTTAAGGAAAAAGAAAACCTTTTTATTTCTGTTTTCCCCCTTTTCATTAAGGTTTTTAGCATTAGCTTGTTTACCAGCCTGAACGTTTCCTCAGCTCTTGGCTGTGGCTGAGGGCGACTGTGTTTCCTGGCTGTGGAGCTCAGCTCTGCGGAGGGAACCCTCTCTGCTGAGTGGGGCTTTGATGTCGGAATAGAAAGGGGAGGATTAGGATTTGAAACAAGGTTAGTTCTGAGGTTGGGGAGAACCCGTTTTCTCTAAGCAGTTAGTTTAGATAATTCAAGCATATGTATCACTGGTTAGTTAAACCTTATGCAGGCATTGGTGGGATGTGATGATTATCGAACTGTTTAAAACCAAATCCTAAGGGAGAAAAATGACACTGCCTTTGCATTAGCATGTCTGCAGCAGGTGTAATTTAACATTGTCAGCTCAGTTCAAACGGACTGAGATTTTGGCTGCCTGTATGGCGTGGGCTGTTTAGTTATTTTAATTGTCTTATCTGAATGGAGCTATAAGGAACGGGATGAGGGTAAACAGGAAAAAGACATAATTACGTTGGTTTAAATTCACACCACAGGTCACACCAAAAGATGTCCTCGTGTAAACAACGCTTGTGCTTGTCCATACAGCTGTGTTCAGCTGTGTCCGTTGCTGACATCCATTGTCAGCAACATCATTTTTGTAGTATAGCCAAGGCTTTAAAACAAAGATGGCAATCAATCTCCTTGCATAGCTCAGTGACAGAGGTGGCATTATACTGGTGGACAAAGCAAAGTGCTTTTTTTTAGCCCCATTTAGCACAGAGGCGAGAATATTGTTCAATGCAGTATTTTTCTGTATTTTTGTTGCCAACCATTAAAGAGTTACAGTGAGCCTGTACCATACTTTCACCAGTCTTTAGATACTGTTTCTTCTTTAAAAAAGTAATAAAAATAATAAAAATTGAAACACCTTAGTGAAACCCTTTGTATTTATGATACTGCTGGCTTTTGTGAATCATTGTGTATGCTGTTAAGTACTATTGTGGCACAAGTAAGATCTGTATAAAAGCAAGTTTTCATGTTTGGGAGGCTCCTACTTCTTTGCCACGAGTGCAGCTGTTAGGTGGGCAGTAGCAGAAGATGTACTGCCCAAAGGAGGGAGCACCATTATTTGTAGCGGTATTTGCAGAATAAAGCTGCATTTTATTGCTGCTGTAGGAAAATTAAAAGCACAATGACAGCTTATTGGTGTCTGCAGTTGGTAGACGCAGGGCTCTATGTAGTACATGTGCTATGGGTGTATGCCACTTCCTCAAAACTGCATCTCAGTGTGCCATACTCACATGGAGACCCCAAAAAAACCCCAAACCTAAAACCCTGTAGGCCAGGGCTGTGTAATTGAGGTTGTAAAAGGAATTGGGAAAAAAAAGTCTTCCATTGGACTTTGTAGTCTGTCTGTCTTTTAAGGAAACCACTGCTATATGAAGAGTTTAAATAAAATTATCATGCAGTTGACATATCCTGAATGATGCCTCTACCAGAGAGATAACTGTGAAGTTAAGACCGCATTTTAAGAGTTGTTAGTTCTGGAATCAACTATAATTTTATTGAAGTATTTTGTTAGGAAAATAGCGCTCTTAAGAATGAACTTATGAATTGTTACAAGAAATATTAATATAAAAACCCACAGTTATTCTCACAGACAAGGATATAAAGAATTTTCTCATTGCTCAATACTGTTCTGTAACGAACTCATAGAAAATATGGGAGCGAGATGAAAACCAGAGAAGAGTGACAGAGGAGAACATCATCTTAATACTTTCTTTGGTTTACTGGAAACTTGCATCAGTTCTTTTGAAGTCGAGTACTGAAGTTCTGAAATTAGATAGTTCCCAAATTGAACAATAAAGGGATATTTCCATCTTGCAATCATCTTCAATTGACTTAAATGCAGTAAGAATGTATATGTGTGTATTTGATATTGTTTATTAAGAGTGAAGCATTTGTCTAAAAGATGACACGGCTTTTAATAAAGCACTGGGTTTCCTTGATTCACTGTGGGGAATCACTGCAGAGATAAGCCCATAATGGATAAGAAACTGCTGACTGGAATATCCCTCACGGTCAAAGAATAAAAAGCATCCGGAGGAAGGGACTTTATCTACAAAAAGTGGAGTTTCCACTGGAAAGAGGAAGGAAAAAAAACCAAAAGCCCAAGACATTCCACTGTAAATAAATACCCCAACAAGTTATCTGGGCTGGGCTCGGCGGAGCCGTGCTTCAGCAGAAGCCATGAAGCGAGTCAGTGTGGTAGCGATGCTAGAGGGAAAGGAAAGACTTTCTAGATCCATGGGTAACCTGTACCAAGTGCTCAGTATGGCTCACTTGGTGTTTTCTCTTGGAAAACTTAAAATTCCAACCGTTTTATATGCTTGACATAAGCATGTAAAAATAAAAGGACAAGCAGCACAGTCCCTTACACTCCAGGCGGAAGAAGCCGTTGCCCAGACTGACCCCTCTGGAACGTCTTCCCATCACGTCCTGAGCTGACACACGTCCGTGACACTTGGTTTCGTATGAAATCCCTGTTGCATTTCCAGCACTAACAACATGGGGGTAATGACCTTCTTGGAAGATGGTGTCTGACACCCCTCGAGCTACAGCATAAGCTGTAGAGTCAGTGCCTGTCTTTGCCAGAGAAGGAAGGCATGCAGCAGTGTGACAGCAGGGTGGCTCAAACGTGTTGCAAGATCTTGTACTTTTTGAAGTCCGCTTTTCAGCTGGGATTTTTAGTCATCACACATATAAAGAAACAAGATAAAACACATGGTTTTCTTCATTCCCTGGGTATGATTTTTAAATACTTGGTGGTCAACCCCATTGTAATACTAGAGGATTTAAGGCTGAATTCAACTTTGCACTTAACTAACATTTTTTTTTTTTTCATAGGGCTCAACAATTTTAAGAAAGGATTTTTGAGTCGAGAGGAGAATTTGAATTTATTTGGCTGCTTTATCATGGTTCACACCCAGGGCTATGAGTTCTGGTACTTTAGATATTTTTAGAGTAACGTGCCTTGCTAAGCACTGCTGGATTGCTTATTACTGTTCACATCACATTCCAAACAAGTAGTTGGAGCAACAGTGTATGTAAGCATTACACCTGAAATGACACATTCTCCTCTTTAATTTAACGGGTGTCAGCACTTTTTCATCTCCTGTGTTTTCGGTGTGATGAGAACTGTACCCTACCAGGCAGGTTCTGGCACTGTAAACAGACTGAATACCTGGCTTTCATAAGTGGCTGCTCAGAATAGCCTATGGATAATTTTTATCTACAAGGGGAAGAAAAATGGTAACTGCAGCAACAAAAGGACTGAACTAATTGAGTAACAAAAATTTGAGCATTTTAATGGATGTGGGAGGACTGGATTATTAACGGTTGCGTTACAGAAAAACACTGCACCGTCTGTTCCTCTCGAAGCTTATGGCTGTGTGTTTATAGTAGAGACCACTTATCCTGAGGCCTGTGTAGCTTGCGTTGGAGAGGAAGAAAAGGAAGAAATAATTCCTTGGCTTTCCTTTCGGCAGAAAGCTACTTCACTTGATGCCAGCAGAACCTGATGTCTCTGCATTCAGGGTACTTTATGGCAAGGGTTGTGTCTCTGCCCAGAAGGTTGAGTGGTGTCTCTTTCATCAGAGTTCAGAAGCTCTTATAGACTGTCACTGGGTATTGAGGATGAGTTGTGGGGGTTTTTTTTTCCCCTTTTTGTCCCTTAGTGGGGTTTGTACTGTCCCCATATGTGACGCCAGTAAAAGTGCCAGTGACAAAATGGAATGATTGCTTTTCTTACTGCAGCAGCTGATGGAACACGTAACTGGTTGAGCACTGTTTGTGCACTCCCAGAAGTCTAAAATGGTGAAGTTATTTGCTTCTCCTCGTTTAATCTGAGCCATACCTGCTCCAAAAATGCCTTTTCTAGAATCTGACCCCTCCTCCTTGCCCACTGTCCTCGCTGCCTTGTACTACTGTGTGGTGCTGCCTTAGTCACGTAGCTGTAGCTTCACAACTCTACTTTATGAGAGGATATTTGTTATAGTATTAGACAGAAAATAGAAGAATTCTATATTGCAGTGTCATGGGGGTTTTTGTGTTGGGTTTTTTTGTTGTTTCATTTTTTTAAATGAAAACTAGTAAAAGTAAAGCAGCAGGATGTATAGTTCATGCAGCTGTGTCCTAGAGATATGGCAAGGGGCAGAGTTGCTGTTCCTTGAATTTGTTGCCTATAGGTCTCTGGAATGATGCTAGAGTGCTGGCTGGTATGGTTTCTTTAGCCTCTGTAGATTATGTTTGTTTTACCTTCCCTTTTTTTCAGAAAACAGTATTAAACTCCCCAGTCTCAGGTTTGGTTTTGCCGCATTTTTATCACTCTTGGACAGTTTGCTAATTCACTGAGAAGAGATGGTTGGTCAGCGTTTTGCTGCTATGATATTTTTATCTCCAGTAAGATACAAATGGGATAACTCTTTCTTCTGCCACTTAATACTTGCTTTTGACCCCTGAAACCAAGGCAGGGTGATGACTGTTTTCCCCTCACCTCCACCCATTGGCTATAGCGACCAGTCACGCAGCTGTACAGAACACATCTGCACTATGATTTTGATGCTGTTACTTCCTAACTAAAGGACTCAAGTAAAGTTTGTGTTGAATTTCGTATCTTTTTTGGTTTTCCGCTTGTAGAGTATCACATAATTTTGTTGATGAAAATTTTTCCGTTTCACTTTTTAGTTAAACAAACCTTTGCAGTCTTCCCCCTGCGAGTCATCCGTGGACCTGGTTTTAGCACTCGAGACAAAGCAAAAGATGATGGCATAACCTGTAGCAATGGTGTAAACCGTGTTAGATCAACTGTATATGCTGACACCGACTTCTGCTGTGCCTAAAACCAGTTTATCTTGGGATGGAAATGTCCTTGTTTTACTATAGTATTAACATATTGGTGTACCTCTTGACTTCCAGGTTGCATCACAACGCATAAGCTCAGTGGATCTTTCATGCTGCAGCCTGGAGCACCTGCCTGCCAACCTGTTTTATAGCCAAGACCTCACTCATCTCAATTTAAAGCAGAACTTCCTGAGGCTAAATCCTAGCCCGTCCACAAGTAGAGCGCTTAGTGAATTACAAAGGTAAAGTGATACGGTTCTACTGGTCTTCCTCTGTCCTTGGAGCCAAGTGATCACTGATCTGCAGGAGCTTTCCTAAAAGATTTGTGGAAGATTGGCCTGGCTATAATGCTCGGTGTGTTAGGAATACACTTGCTTTCATAAGAAAATTAATCTTTTTCTTGTAAATAGAAGGCTATTTGCTAACTGTAATCCAAAATGCAGTTTTCAGAATGCGTTATTTTTATCTACCTACTGAGGCCAAATTTTGGGTCTTCAATCTTTGACTGATGTGAGTGAATGCGAGTTGCTGAACTTTCCATCAAAGAGATGCATTCTAGGTAGGAACAGAACTGCATGTGACTAAACTTAGAAGCTTTTTTTGTTATCCCCCAAGCAAAGAAAGCCCTGATTTAATAAATTCAGCCTGATTTCCTGTCCTCTTTCTATTCTTCTCAGCCCTGTTCATCTTTCCCAGTAACTGTGACCTTCCGGTTGCTCTTTCCACTGCAGCTCATCTGAGAACGTAACAAATGGGTAGACAGCGGCACGATCGGTGATCTGAATGATTTAATGTTTGTGTCCCGGGGAATCGGCAGGCTTTCTGTATTCAGAAGGGTGACTATTTCCATACGGAATATAAAACCACGATTTTAATTTCAGTGGTAACTGAATTGCAGAGTGCGTCAGGATTGTGTTTGTGGATGGTACTGTTCAAACAAAATGTTTAATACCTTCCTCTTTGACAAAAACAGCTGAAAAATACAAGATGGATTATGCAGGCTGTTGTATTTTTTTATAATTCCAATTTTGTTCTGGAAAAACAAGAAGTTTGGCGTAATGGAAGATGAATGAACCCAGCAGGTCTGCTTCACAAACAAAGCAGGCAGTGATTCCAAGAGTCTGGAACACAGTCTGGAGAGGAATACTTTATTAAATGTTCTGAGAATGTCAGTATAGGTGTCCAGATAGCAAGTGGAATTTTAGCGTAAATCAGGTGATGAACATAGACAAATAATGTCTTTAATGATTTTTTATCATTTTTCCTTTTTAAATATCGGAAAGTGTACGGGAGATACTTGGTTATATTTTGTCAGTGTACATACAGCTGATTTTGTTTGGAGTTGGAAGGCATTTATAAATGATTTGATGGGCAACGGTCATTCTCTTGCTACTACAGTTGTAGGAATAGCTGAAGAGTCCTGCTGAACGTGAGTAAACTTTTTAAAATTATATTTGCTAATATGAGCCTGAAAAATGTGCAAGAGTGAAAGAGTTCAGGTGACCGAATGAAACTCTCCTGTTTTCTGAAATTCTGCGTCAGGAAAACCTGGAGAAGTGGCATATACCTGAGGTGGTGCAAAACTCAATTGTCTCATTTGTCTGAGAGCTGGCCCTGTTCTGGCAGTGAGTGATAGTCTGCTCTGCCTCCGTTGCATTGAGCTTGTCAAGAAGAAAAAAGTAAGAAAAAAAGAAGGAAAAAAAAAAGTAAAAAAGAATGGTTAGGAAGGTTACACAGGACTGTTTAAGTGGATCAGAGCCAGTACTTCATGAACTCTTGCCCCTTGGCACTGACCTTCCTTTTGTCGCTGCTGATGTCCCCCAGCCTTGTCTTCATCGCTGTGCTGGTTGGAAAGGACTGTGAGAGGAGGTGGTTCCTGCTGAGGGTTCGGGAGAGCAGCGCCCCAATGAGTTCTCTTTTGCCTCCCGACAGTAGCAAAAGCAGGAGCCTGGTCCTGGAGCGTTCTCGTGAGTCAGACTCCTTCCTGTCCTAAGAAACACAGTGCTGGCTTCTCCTTAGGGTGGCAAAACTTGAGTTTTGCTTGTGCTGCCGAAGAGCTTTGAGCCAGCTTGACTACTGCTGTAAATCTACTTTTCGGTCAGTGAACACACAAATACCTAGCAAGAAGGGAACGCCGTATCTTTTTGAAATTGTCAGCGAATCCTGGTATGAAGGTGCCTGCAAAGTAAGGGAGGCTCAGTCATTCCAGGAAACGCAAGTTGTTACTTGTCTTACAAAATTGGCTTGAACAAAAACCAAAAAGTAAACCCATTTTCAGATCTTTTTTGGGGCTACACAAGGTAAAACTTGACTGGACGAACCAAATGTCTTGTTTGTTTTGTTCGCCTGTGTTCTTTTCAGTCACTGCAAAGCAAGGACAGAATCTCTGCTGTTCTGATTTGCTACTCTTGGCTTTTACAACAAATTCTCCATTGCTAAATTGCAGCCACACACAGGGCACAGCACCGGTGAAGCAAGCCCAGAAGTATTTAGAGCTCCAAAATAACCATGTGCTTGGATGTTGTAAACATGCATTGGCATGTGGAAATGCATTGGCATTTATATGCCTACCCTTCCTGGTACAATTCTTGATTAAAATCTGGTTAGCAAGGCAGTCTAGGAAAATTTGTCTTACCATAAGCCACTCTTGGTGCTTCCTTTTAAATCACTTTAGGTGGTAGTTTAGGAAATGATTACAAATGCTGTATTTTAAAATGAGATATGTCAAAAACAGAAGTAAATACCAACTTTTAAGCTGCCTACTGAGTAGATTTACGAGCAGCTGGGTCATAGTAATGAGATGCTGACATATGCACTGACTTGGCAGGTACAGTCAAGAATGGACTGGAAAAAACCCAAGAATTCCTGCTTTTTGCTCATGCATTTACTTCTTTCAGTTTTTAAAATAATGTAATTTATTGCATTTCTGAATAAAATATTTCGTCCTGCTCAGTGTATGGCATAAGTGAAGAATCTCCATCTTGGGAACTAAATTGCTGGTAGCATGGGAAGGTTTACAGAGGTGGGAAAAAAAAAGTGCTTCTACTTCAGTAGCTAAACTTTCACATGCTTCACTGTCCACTCAAATTTTAAGTTCTTTTGTTGTAGATACTCTGCAACTGTGAACATCTGTAACGGAGATGTCTGAATGCTGAAAGGTGTAATTAGCTAGCTGTATTTTTTTTTTTCCTGCTTACCAAGGAATACGTCTTTCTCATCCAAGTATGCGGTCTGAGAAGTCATCTGTGTTGAAATGGTGCTTGTTCTAACTCACAGTAGCTTTTTGAAAGTGATAGGAATGGGTGTTTTTCTTTGGGAGGGGAGAGAAGATTTCCTGGTTGACAGATTGCCCAGCTGTTGGAGTATTTGAAGTGGCTGACACATCTCGTGATAATATCCCCTTGAGTCAGAATTTGTCATCAAGCTCTCGGTGTTTTAGCTCTTGTATCCTGGAAATGGAGCAATTGAAGACGTTCTGTTGTCTTAAGTTGTCACAAATTTTAATGCTTATACTTTTTTAACATTGGTTGATGGATTGTTTGGGGGAGTTTTTCACCATAAAGTTGAGATTTGTATGTACAGTGTTCCAGACCTCATTTTTTTCCCTATTTACAGTGCAGTTTCACAGCTCTTGTTCTGAAATGCAAGCAAGAGTTCAGGCTTACTAGTTTTTACAGAGTACTGTTGCTCTGGGTTTGAGGGAAATGAATAAACCGTAGTCTTTATTTACTGTTGCTTTGCTTCAGTGGGCTAAGCATGCTTTATATTTATATGTAATTGTTTCAGTCAGTGCTCCTGAAAAAAACCTGTTGGCATCAGGAGTATTGTTTGCTTGTTAAGATTGAAAAGTAAATTGTTAGTATGTGGGTTTTTAATATAAGCCTGTTGCAGATTAAAAAAAAAAAAAAAAAAAAACAGAAAAGAAAAAGAAGGGGGATGTAATAAGCAATGAAGTTTGTTTTAGCAATAAACAAAACGATGCTTGCCAGTTTTATCTGAAGAGCAAGTTGTTATTATGATTGTGGTTGTTAATTGCTTACGGGGATTATATGGATTTTTATCTTAAGATCAGTTGGTATCTTTTCTCTCCCAGAGCTTCTTCAGAAATTAACTGTCTGCCATCTCAGCAGAAACTCTTCTGGGGTAGTGGCAGTAACTTGAAGTTGCATCTGTAGGATATGAGGAGGCTGGGGGACTCAGATAATTGATGCGTTTCTGAAATCTTTTGCTATTCCAGCTGCAGAACAGCTGTATTCCTCTAAGAACTCAGAATTTGGGGGGGCCCTTAAGCTAACCTCTCCTTAGAAACCCAGCCTTCGGTAAGTAGGCAATTCAAAATATGGCCATTGCTTAGAAAACCCTTATGTTCCCAAACAGCGAGGCTGGAGGAGTATCGGTGACCCAAGCGGTGTGAGCCCAGCTTGCTAGAAGTCGGGTGCGATGTACTTTGAGCCTCGTTTGCCCTCAAAACCGAGGAGCAAGAAGGAAAGTTTCCAGCCTGCCACTCAGTTGGTCTCACAAGTGTGTTGAAGTCCTTTTGATTATTGCTTTGAGGGTATCAAATTGAGGTTAGTGAGGAAAGCCAGATGGATTAGTGACGTGCCTGATAGACATCTTCCCCCTTGTCAGGCCCCACAGAGCGCTGCCGGTAGATGCACCGGAAAAGATTTGAGCTTTCTCAGTTTGGAGGCTTTTTGGTTATTTTTTGGGGGGTTAGGTGTTCTTGTTTCGGTTTGGTTGAGTTTATTTTCGGGTGGGTGTTCTGGGTTTGTTTTTTTTTTTTTAAGGGTGCTTTTCTGCAAAGGAATTTGCTTTTGAATACAGACATTTATTGCAGTTATTTAAATGAATCCAGCTAACGTAGGGAGCGTGCTACCGCAAGGAATGGAGTGCCGTTGCATGCTCTGCAGTGTGGGAAGATGCTGGGAGCTTTCTCTCACATTCTCACGGTCTCGGAGCCAGGGAACCTTGCTTTTATATTCTTTTCTCCTCTTCCACTTGAAGCCGAAGACTGAAGTGTAGCCATCTAAGCAGCAGGGCAAGAAGGAGATACTGGTGGGGTATTGACGACAGGTCTACTAGTAACAAACTCCATCCAGTGTTTATTTTATTCTGGTGCTACATTTATTTTCTCAGTTCTGTATCCCAGGAATATCTTTTTTTACTGCTTGTGACACTTAGAATATGTTGTTCATGTAACTTCACCCATTCAGCTTGTGAGGATAGTGAAGGAAGAGTTTGGTTTTGTTAGTGCGTCTTTCCAGATCTTCATGACTGATTGTGTTTTATGTAGCTCCTATGTACCCTTCTGAACTCCAGAAAGTACCCTTGTGTGAATACTTGGCAAAAATCACCAGCATTTGATTAAAGAAAAATAAATTATAAAATCAAGTTACTACAAATGACAAAGCGGGGAAGATTGTAAAATTGGGTTAATGCCTGTAACGCTTTTGATTTTTTTGGATTGTTTAAATTGGAACAGTGAACTCCTTGGTAGTGGTAGGAGAAAAAGTAGATGGCACTAAGAAATATGCAATAAAACAGCATTTTAGAAAAAATAATGTAATCTAAAAGCAGAAATTGCAGTTATTAATTGGATTCAGTTTAGTGGAGCTATTAGGATAAAGTACAGCAGCATCTCTTCCAAATAATGCTTCAAAAAGTAGTGAACATGTTTATGGAATCCAGTTATGGTATATAACATTTTGTTTTTCTTGGGTTTTTTTGTCTTCTAACCAACTATGTAATAGAATAAAAGCATTATTGTTGTCTTAAGTTTGAAGGTTATTCCTTTTTGTGCCGTCTCTTTTCTTCCTTTTTTAAAGTAAAATCTACCAATTAATTTTGGCATATAGGCTCAAGTCTGTGTGTCAGAACTGCTGTGCCTTTTATACTTTTAAATGTGAGTAGAGGCAAGAAATACCAGGATGACTGTTCCTGGTGTGTTGGCATAAAGGGTAGTGAAGGTACTAAAACTGCAGGTATCAGTCTGCTTCTTTTTTCCTTTATTTTTTCTTTCTCCCCCATGGGTTTTAAGTAAGGAGGAAAGAAAGAAAACTTCATATAAAACTATGTTTTCATTTCCTCATTCAACTAAAGGAGAACTTGATAATTAATGAGTGAATTTGTTCAAGTTTCTTCTGCCTTGACCAGAATCAATCTGTGCCCTCAAACTAAGTGACCCTTAGTCCTGAGATGACTTTACTCCATCTGTTTTTGTGTCATGTGAGGGCTGGTTTAGCTCACTCGGTTGAGTGTGGTGCTGAAACACCAAAGGTCGCGGGTTCAATTCCCATTCGATCCTCAAGTGTTGCCTGATCTAGTTGAGAAGGTGACAGGGAGGTTGGATAAAAATGATCTCTAAGGTCCCTTCCAGCCTAGGCCATTCTATGATGTGAGCTACTGGGTTTCTGGATGGACAGGAATCTTGTGTGGAGAAGCAGAGTGGAAAACACCACCAGAGCTCCCCCTTCCTCCTCTCTGCGTGTTGCTGTCTATTGAAAACTCTACCGTGCCCAACTGGGGGCTGCTGCTGGTGACCTCGGTCAGGTGAAGCCTTCACCTGCAGCAGCCAAGTGAATCTCCCCAGCTGTTGCAGAAACAGCTCTGCTCACCTGTCTCTTCGTAGTTGTCTAACTAATGTAAGGGGTTTACAATGACACCTTTTTGGGAAGGGAAATGCGATGACAGTGTTTCTGGTGCTAGGCTAGCTGCTCCCATAGGCAATAACGCTATGGATGGGGAATCTGATGCAACTGCAGAAATGCAGTAAATGGGACCTTTTCTTTCCAGGGAGGAAATTGGTGTGCCAGGTTTACACAGAAATTCTCTTGGTGATTAAGCTAGTTGCTTAAGTAGAAGACATTCACAAAGGTTGGCAAGTTCATAGTCCAGTTCCAATACTTGCTGCGGTGCTGCTGGGTGAGAGCCATCGATCCACTTGGAAATGATGCTGAAGCTGAGGGACACTTGTGCTGCTGCTTGAAATCACATTCAGCTGCAACCCCAGCATGGTTATGAGACAGCCCAAATACTGGAGATGGGAAGGTGATTGATTTCTTTAAACCAAGTCCCTTATTAAGCTTTGTCTTCTGTTTTGGGTGTAGTGAAATCTTCAATTGCTTTTGGTCAGAGTAGGGAAAACATAGGGCAAGGAAGAGTGTGTTACAGCTGCATTTCAGTGCTGGTGTGTGGCCAGTCTGAATATACTGTTCCCCTCCCCTTCAAACACAGTGGGACGCAAATGCCGTACCGTGGAATGGGAATTTCTCTGCCACACGCATTGGGTGGATGCGAGTTGGAAATGAGCGTGGCAGTTCGTTGCCGTGCCGCCATACAAACTTCTCTTGTTAGTCCCTCTCCTCGTTTTGTGTATGTCAAACTCAAACTAGTCCTGACGTGGCAGCTTCAGGATTAAGTAAGTGGGCATTTTGGGGCTCAATTATGGCAATTAGCATTCGGTCCTATTGCGCATTTAAACCTAAGGGTTGACATGTCAACATTTAGCTGTAGCTTGAAGTAGGGCTATTTTTGGTCAGAGAAATGAGTGTTTATATATTGGTCATTGCAGTAGAAAGCTTAGTAAGGTAACCGAAAATAGTGTGTTGAGAGATGCTGTTCTTCGGCTTGGCCTTATTTTAACAGGTGACAAAGTCCAGAACCAGGGAAGGAGGTAGAAGAGGAAGGAAAGCACATGTATGGACTTGATAGGAGGTTATTACACTGTCATGCCTCAACCGAGCAATGTTGTGCTTTTTTTTTTCCTAGTAATGCCATGGGGGCAGCATCAATACGTGCCCCTGCCTCTGGTGGGAGTGAAGATTTGGGTGTGAGAAAACAGCCAAGTTGTTGCTCTGTAAAATCTGTTTAAAGCCTGACACTGCAAACTCAGCAGCAACAGAAAACTTGAGTCTAAAATATTTCTCTCCTACCTTATTTATATTGATGCTACAAGTGATACTCATGCTACTGACTGCAAATCTATCTAGATAACAGCAGCACTATAAACAATTCAGCGTTTTAAAACCTGCAGCGTGGCAGCGCTCCATAATGGAAGTGCACCCAGCCATTGGTGATGTGGATGGTGGGAAGTGAATGGCCAGAGATAAGAGGTAGCCTTACATCTTAGCTTTGAGCAAGTGTCAGCTAATTTGGCCTGGTAATGTTCTGTACTTGGCAGTGCACCACGTGAAGAACTGCAACTTGGGCATTTTGTGAATGAGCATATTTACAGAGGAGGAAGAAAATATTTTTTTTCTGCCAGTCATCTTAATTGCTTAACTTTAACTAAGCTTATTGGGTCTGTATTTCAGCTTTTCTTTAAATTTAATGTAACAATGAACTCTTTGTGGATTATTTGATGTACACATATGTGCATTTTCGGTTTCTGTATATCTAATACTGGATGTATCCTCCCTTACATGCCATATAGACCTGTTGACCAGTTCAGTTTGTGTTCTTAGCAATCAGATTACTCACAGGAGTTCCTTAAGAAGCACACATTAAAACACATCAGGGTAGTAGAGCTGTAATCCTAATACATGGGGAGAACGTGATTTTGGCTTTTTTATCCCTCTGACCTAAGATAATTATACATGATGTGTGCAGAAAACCTTGAAGCTGAGCACTGCATAGCAGTCAGTGTATTTCTTAGCTTACTTCACTACCTCCCTCAACCCCCACCTCAGTCTTCTTTCCTCTATATATTAGCTTGATCTTCTGTAGTTTTGCATTTGAGGTCTTCTAGTAGATTGTAGCTTTCACTTGTTTAGTGGGAAAAAAAGGCCTGTGACTGTTCTTCTGAAACTCCAGAGCTGCACAGGGTAAAGGCTGTAACCTTAGTGTTGATTGTTAAATGAGTTAATTCTTTTTTTCATCATTGACTTCAAAATTGGAATGGTTGCATTTTGTTTCTCCAGCGGCTTAGTTATTTTGACTTAATCTTCCTATCTTCACTACTATTTTTGCACTTACTTAGGTACTTACTGAAAAAAAAAAAATTCTAAAGGCCACAGACTCTGCTACTTAGAGCATTCTTGTCTGTATTTGCAGTTGACTTTGAGGGAGATGTGGGGCAGCTGTTCCACCACACAATCACCCCACGTTTCAAGCCAGTGGCCTAATCTACACTTATCTTCAAGATAAATGCAGGACTGTGTGTTTCAGTTCTAGGTTCAAGATTTGTAAGTCCTTTCTATCAAAATAGAGGAATAGGGAGGTATAGTGTTGAAAATATGCTGCTTTTTTTTTTTTTTATTTTGAGGCTAGCAGCCCTCATTAACATCAGCAGCTTACCCTAACTGCCTTTTTATTTTACAGTTCTCCCACTAGAGATACATTAGTTGTTGTTTCTTCACAGTAGCTTTTTTTTTCCCCCCTGCAGCAGTAATTTGATTGCAAGATTTCATTTAATCTCCATCTAACTCCGTTTCAAACTTCTTCTGCCTCCAGCATGGCGCAGGGTGTTCAAAATCTGTGCTAACCCTGGCCGTGATTTTTTCCATTTTTTTCTTCAGCGTCTTTTGCATCTTTGCATCATCTTGCTTGCTGCAAGCCTGTGTAAATGTGTGTTTATAGCCTGTCTTTTGGGGTAAAACCCACACTTCCCTCACAAACCCTATTGAAACAACGATACGAAGATGCTACTTAGATTTTTCATGTCGAGTTTTCATCAGTGACGTGAGTTTGATTTAAGCAATGCTAAATGGATGTTGCAGTTGATTGCAGTAGCTGGTGTAAGGATTTTTAAGAGTCTTGTGGAGTTAAAACTCTTCACCCTTCTAATTCTTGATGCATTTTCTGTCTGTGTCTTCTGATCGGGGGAGGACAAAGTGCTTTGAGAATGTGCTGGGCTGATGCAGAAGGTGTGGAGGGACTGGCACCTGCTGTCGGCGATTGCTTTCCTGGGCAACAGCAGCATTCGTAGGTGCCATTTTGCGTCCCTCGCTGTGTTATATAAAAGGACTTGAGCCTTAACGAAGGGAAAATGAAGCCCAAATAAAATGTTCTGGTGTAAACCGTGCCAGAAAAGAAACTTCCTCCCATCTGTTGGAATCTGACACAGATCTTTTCATTCATCCTTTTACTTGCCTTTAGGCATACCTCCCATCGGTTGTTAGGCAACCGTAATAATATTGCTGAACATGCAGGCTGGCTAATTGGATTGTCCCCTTCTTAGGTTTTTTTTGTTCAAACAATCTTGGTCATCTTTAATAAGGCAAGCACATGCAAGTTGCTTCGTTGGCTAATGTGATAAACCAAAGGGCTTTTAAGAGTTCCATGACATGTCAAGGACAAAAATTCTGAAATCTCTGCGAGCTTTGACATTGAACTTAATCAAGAGCATAAGAATTTGCCTCTGTGGCTACAGAGGCTGAATTCCAATTGCTGAATTCTGCTTTAATTCAGCACATTTCCCAGTTGTATTCAAGCCGATCTATTCCAGTGAGAATTTTTAGCTGAAAGGCAGCATCAGCTTACATGAATGGAGCTGAGCTGCACCACAAAAACGAGTGTTTAAATAGGCTGAGAATCTCCTGCACCTTGTAACCAGTGTCACTAGGATAGTCTTACTAGCAAGAAATATGTTCAGAAAAGTAGAAATACTTTAGTACAGGGTGAGCTGCCGCAGAAGTGACATATACCGTAAGGATGGCAAAGGTTTTATGCTTTGTTACACTCATAGGAAAATATATTTAATATGTTCAGGAGGACCTGTTTCTCTATGCCAGCTTTAACATGAGTGAATTCTTGCAATTCTTGTATTGAACTTGAGCGTGTAGTAGTTTTCTTGGTTGTTCTGAGTATATAAACTAAAAATGCACGTGATTTGCGTTTTCATAACCAAACTTACCCTGTATTAATTATTACAGGCCAACCTGGTCTGGTTTATGCTCTGCTTGTTTGTTCTCTTTTTTCCTAAATTTTTTATTTTTTCTTATCTCATTGTAGATTCACCAAGTTGAAGAGCCTTAACCTTTCGAATAATAACTTAGGAGACTTCCCACTGGCAGTCTGCAGTATCCCAACCCTGACTGAGCTCAACGTGTCCTGCAATGCCCTCAGAAACGTTCCAGCAGTTGTAGGCGAGATGCACAAGCAAGTACTTTCTTAAAACTTAATGTACACACAAGGCAACGAGCAGTTTCAAGACCATACATAATCTTGCTAGGAGAAACAGCTTAAACTGAGTGGGTTTTGTCAGAGTAGACTGACCTGTAGATCTGCATGGCAGCAGTTGTGAGCTGTGGTTGGGGGGCAAGCAGCACACTGTGTCTCAATCCCCAGCAACTGACAGGGTCACCTTCACAGTGAAGATCTTTAAACCTCCTTCCTTATGTGCTTCGGCCATCACACAAGTCACAGTTGTGGAGATGTTTGAAGATAATGATGTAACTGTCTGACGCAGCCAAGGCTTGTAATTCTTTGTTGGACGTCTTCTGTAGTGCATGTTAAAGTGTTATTCCTTGACATTTTTCTTTCTCCTGCCCTTTTGTATACTTTATGTCAGCGTAACTGCTGCAGATCTGTGTGTTTATAGGAAGGAAATGTGATTTAACAGGTCACTCACTTTCTTCACTCTCTCTTCCCCTCCCCTGCTTTTAATAGCTTGCAGACATTTTTGCTGGATGGCAACTTTCTCCAGTCCCTTCCTGACGAACTGGAGCATATGCATCAGCTCAGCTACGTGAGCCTGTCCTTTAATGAGTTCACCGACATCCCAGGGGTGCTGGAGAAGCTGACTGCCATGGATAAGCTCTGTATGGCAGGAAACTGCCTGGATACCTTGAACCTACAGGTGTTAAAAAGGATGCCTCATATTAAACATGTGGATCTAAGGTAGGTACTTGGAAAAAAGGGCGGGGGAAGGAAAGCGGGTCTAAATTATTGGTGGTGAAATGATTTCTCCTTGGCTGTCAGAATAGCCCCTGGGTATGAATCTCTTGTGTTAGTCCACTGAACCGTGTTTCTGGTGGTGTTATGTAACTCGCAGCACTTGCCGTGACAAGCACTCTTCTTTGAGGAAGAGGTGATATTTAGGTGGATCAATACATAGGGAAATGAATTGTGGGAAAATTACATGTTTACACCAAAAGATCAAACAAAACAGAGCCTGGGACACTGGTGATTCCTGCAGTTCTTGCCGCACTGTAATATAAATGATAGTCCCTGACCCAAAAAGCTTGTGTCTGAAGTGTTACTGTTACAGGTGTGCAAGATGAAGAATAGAGCAGCGAAGGGATAAAAATAAAGACTTTATAATTTCTCGGCATGTTAAAAAGTCTAGTCCACCATGAATAACATTATTTTATTGATGACCTGTTTTTTTGATTCTTATGGTCTTTGGGGAGCCCAGATTCTGCGATCAGCTAGACAAGGCTATTTGCCCTAACCTTTTCTAGGGAGGCCTAATGGGCACACAGAAGTTACTGTGCTGACTTTAGTGTTCTGGTCAGAGCTGAGAATTTGAACCCTTGGAACTGCTCTGCGGTCTCAAACGTTGCTGGGTTATAGAAAATCTCCTTTGGTTGTAACTTCTGGGGAAGTTGCTGGGTATTGGCAGCATCATAGCACTGCAGTGAGGGTGTGATAAAACCTGTTTTCTTTATCTGACAGACCCACTTGTCTTGGGGTTTTGCTGTTTTTGTTTGGTTTTTTTTCAACACCCATTTTCAGGTCTCTGAATTTGATTGCTGTGGAATATGATGACACAAGAGGCGAGGTATATAGGAATTCATAAATTTCAATTTGGCCTTTCAGTAAGCCAAGAGACTCTAATATCTGCAGGCTGTTCATATCTGCCAGGCTTTTCCAGCAGATACTTATGATAGACCAGCAGGAACTGTAGAGGATTTGTTCTTTTTTTAAGCTATTGGGCACAAATAACAGCCAGATCATCTTTTATGTTTATAGACACAATGACAATAATACCTACCTTGCAGAGCTTTTTATCAGAGTTTTCAAAGTAGCTTCAAAAGGAGCTTGGTGTCATCGTTCCTTTGTTGTGATGGATAGAACAACAGAGCAGATCCATCCTGCTTCTAAAATACCATAGCAAGAGGAAAATTTTTTAAATCAACCTGGATCAGAACCTGGAGGCATGCTAGTTTAATTCAGTGCAACTGATTGCAGAGTAAGCATTGGTATGTCAGTAGGAGCCTGCCACGTAACTACACTTAATCTCTTTTTTTTTTGTCTGCAAGATTGAATTCAGTTAGGAGATTGGAGGCCAGTGAAATAGATTTTCTGCATCACGTGACCCAACTGGATCTCAGAGACAACAAACTCGGGGAGCTGGACGCAACAGTTTTTAACAACGTTGAAGTGCTGCACTGCGAACGGAATCAACTGGTGACCCTCAAAATCAGCGGATATTTTCTCAAAGCGCTGTACGCTTCTGCGAATGGTAAGCGCTTTTTCAGGGCAGACGTCGCCGTGTTCGTCTGACTTCTGGTGCTGTACCTGGTGCTCTGTGGGATGCCCGTGGAGTGCAGGATAAGTAATTGGGAGGAATCAGGAGGCTCTTGACATGACCCTTGGATAAAAGGGTTTCAGATGTGCTGTGTCATCCTAGGGGCAGTTCTGAGCTTCAGAAGTGATTTTCAAATAACACTGAGCTAGTGATTTGGGGGTTTCAGAGTTACGAAAATCTTTAGAATTTGGGCTGAAATTTCTCTCTCTGTCAGCAGGGAGAGGGGTTCTTTGGGTTGTATTAATGTTGCTTTACTAAGGCAAATAAGGAATTTATTGCTTCTCCCTGGAGTTGAGAAAGCTTGAACAAGTGGCTGTGAAATGAACTAAAACAAGATACATATTTTTGCTTCTATGATTCTACCTGCCTACTCTGGCGAGAAAGCTACAAAATCTATAATGAATAACTTCATTTGTATTTTATAATAAAAATAATGCGGCCTTTTCCAGTTTAATAACTCCTGTGTTCCTTGAATAGGATTTGTTTGATCTGTCTCTGGAAGCTGCTATTACTTAAAAATGGTTTTCACCACCATTGTTGTTTGGAGTGGTTTGGTATGGAACAAAAAAAAACGCAAGCTGAGAAAGCTGGGAATTTGATGAACAGTCTGAACTGCCTTTAAAAGGCCGTCATCTTAACGATATCCAAACCTGGTCCTTCATTAAGTGTTCATGCCAGGATCTTTGTAGCTGAGAAAAGTTAACACAATCTGAGCACGTGCTGCGCGATGGGAGCCGAGAACCCGCGAACCCTTATCTTGCAATAAACTGTTTGGTCTTGCTGTTCCTCCTGGCTACCCTCTCTCTGCATCCTCAGCCACCTTGGTTTAGTCTCATCTTCTAAAGGAACTGTGATGCTCCTTACGCTTTCACTTCAGTGGATTTTTACTAGGCTTAAACAAACGCCTGCTGGTTTTGTTTCAAGCTTAATGCTAAACGTTAACTACCTCAAAACCTTAGGTTATGAAATACTATTGAAGCAAACAAAGTGTAACATTACTAGCAGTAATTAAGACACTCTGAAAGGTCTGTAAGGCTGCGTGCAATGAGGAACTCCACAGGGATGCAAAAGCTCGTGTAAAGTGCTGAAAAATACTCTGGACCTTGCCGTGACCTGTAGGACTCTGGGCTGGGTGTTCCGTAGCTTGCTGTTCCAGAGGCGAGAGCCTCCCTTCCTGTGCCTGAGCCATTAATGACCAGTGAAAAAAAAATTAGAGTGGGTTGTGACTGACTACTCTGAGCAGGGGGGGTGAATAGCTCTGGGACAAAAAAAGGAATGATGAGAATTTGCCGTGAAACTTTTAAAATTCTCCAGTTTCTCCTCTCTGGTTGATTGTGCTGTGTCTGTCATAGCACGTACAATGTAGTGTAGGAAATGTATTCAGACGTAATAGAGGAACAAAACTCTGTGTACAAAGGCCCAGACCCTCAGAAATTTTTTAGGTTACTGACTTGTTCTGAAACCCCTGGGTGTTGCTGCTTAAGGGAAATATTATGGGTCAGCCATTTAGGTGCAAATTTTTATATCACCACTTTTGGTTTTGTGTATTTTTCCCTGTAGAACTTGTTCACCTTGATGTGTACCCAGTTCCTAATTGCCTGGCTTATATGGATATTTCTAGGTAAGAGTATTTTTTTTCTCTTGGGTGTTGCGGGTTAGGGCTAGGCCAGCCTGTAAAATATACATCAGTGAGACTTATGAAAAAAATTACATTCACTATTGTTTTGGTGGGAGGCCAGGAATTAGACTGTGAGGTATGAGAAAACTGAATGATTTTCAGAGTTACAGGATGGGCTTTTTTTTCTACTGGACAGGTCTTCCTTATTTCCTTTTTATAAATTCACTTTTTACATTTTTTTTAGTGCTAAAGGCAAAATGTGCCTTAATAGTGAAAGAGAAAGAATCTCCCTGATTTGAATATTTCCTGTCTTAGAGAGATGTAACATGATGATTCAAACGTGCACTGATATGAGACACGTACAAAAATTCTTTTCTGGATACGTCTGTGTCAGAAGCCCAGCGTAGGTGACAGTTTGATAGTTTACTCATCAGTTCAGCAGCTCCTACAGCTCATCATTATTCTCCACATCCCTGGCACCTGCAGGGGTGTCTGCAGCTGCCTTTTCAATGCATCTGTAAAATTCACCTTAACAAGGGAGGTGGGATAAGGAAATAAATGGAAAAGGGAGTGTTCTAGTTTGTTTTACAATTTAAGGACTGAATGAGGAAAACACTTAATGCATGTGTTTAACGTCTGTCTTATTTAAGAAATTATTCATCTGCATGTTGAAGTGATAATCTCATTCATTAAAAAATGTCCTTAAAGTACTCCTAATCTGTTGAAGGTGATTGTAATAATTAGTGAGTTAACCTGGGCAAGTAGCCATCAGCCTCAAAGTGTCATCAACCTCGAGTTACTCGCATTGTGCACCTAAATGTAAGATATAGTGTGACTAAATATGATTTACTGAAAAGCATTCTTTGTAGAGCTGTAAATGAAATTAATGCAGGATACATGATCTTGATCACAAACCCTTTCTTGTGCCAGTGGTGGCATTGTAACTAAGTGGGTAGGGTGTCTAGCTTCTTGGCTCACTTGGAATTTGGGAAATCTGTTTGAGATTGAAAAGGAAGCTACGTGAGGATAAGAGGGGTTAGGTTGCTACTGCATATTTTGGTTAAAGGCTATTGCATGAATAAGCTGTGGGATACAAGTACATAAATAAGCATGGACATTGATTTTATGTCCATGCTGTGTAAGGGTCCTATTCCTGAACTTAAGTCTGCGAGAGCCTGAATATTATTTGATGCCCAGTTTTGCATCTGTGTGTGCTAACCGATGTAGTGGTTATATGCATGCGTGTGCACACAATTTTCTCCGTGTATTTTGTGCTGCTAATTTTTGTCTTTAGGGCAGGATAGATCCGTGCCCCACTGTGCCTAGCTGCATGTTTTCAGTCCAATATATGGAAAAACGTACCTCTAAGAACTTAATTTTTAGAAGGGTTAGTTTCTGTGAAGACAAACGGAAGGAAAGCAAAATGCTTGACTTTAAAGACACACCAAAAAAAGAGAAGGGTTTGCTCTACTGAGATAACCCACTGTACCACTCTTCAGTTATGTAATTTTTGCTTATGGGGGATTGAAAAAGGTGTGCTTCAACTGTGCTGGGCGTGAATATCTTCTGAGGTGTATTTCACAAATTTTCTTCTCCATAAAGAGACTTCTTCTTCATCCTCGATGCCCTAATACTCTTTAATACTTCTTCCCTGACAATTCAGAGGCAGCTTTTGCCGTTTACTTAGTGGCAGCACGTGCAGGGAGTCAATCAGGCTGTTAACTTTCTTGCCCCCTCGCTCGGGCACTTGCTGCACTGGTAGTGCCCTGAGAGAAGGAGGGGTGATACAATCTCAGAGGAAGCACATGTAGCAGATTTATTTCCTGCAGGTATGTGTGTCTGCCTTCAGGCCGTATTCTTAATAGTCTTTACATCTCGATTATTGTTTAGTTACACCTCTTTGTGTTCTTTATTCATAGAAATCACCTGGAAAACCTGCCCGAGTGGGTGTGTGACAGCAGGAAACTGGAAGTGTTGGACGTTGGCCACAATCAGATACGTGAGCTGCCGGCCCGGTGAGTCTCGCAGACCAGTTGCACAATGTGGAACAGGATAAGCAATTCCGAAATAATCGCTGATTCAGTGTTTAGCTTGTTCCAGTGACTGTCAGACCCGTTTTATCTTTTGTTTGATTTTATTTTTACCTTGTGGGGTGTCGTCATGCCTCAAGCTTCCACCCAGCCTTTCTTCTTTTACTTTCATGCAGAGAAAGCAGTGCCTTTGAACTTAAGGTGGAAGTTTTGGAGCTGTTCATGTAGCTGTTCAGGCAGGAATGCCCTTCATTTTTAATACGGAATATTAAATATTTACAGCCATAACTTTGCATGACAGTTTAGAGATCCAGAACTTGTAACTTAGTTTCCTTGGTGCCTAGAGACTCCAGTTCACAGCCCTGCTTGAGTGAAAAAGGATTGAGATGGGAAGGTAAAGCCTCATCAGGCAAAACCTCCTGCAAGTAGAGCAATTGCCTTCACTGTAAGGAGTCTCTTTTCCAGGAGTCTAAACTTGGTAACTACAAATGACAGGAAAGCAAATGAACAGGAAGAAAAATAGGAGCTGAGTTTAAATAACAAATGGCTCTTACTAGTTTGTTTCCTGGAGAGACCTGTTCCAGGTGAGTGTACTGGTCAGGTGCTGGCGTTGAGAATTTTTAAGTCCCTGACTTCACAGAAAGAGAGCTGTCATTCTTGGCTGCTCTGTACGCTTCAGAAGATGTGAAAGAGGGAGAACATACCAGGCACAAAGGGTGAAATTGCGTAGGGATGTGCAGAGCCATTGAAGATTGTAGACAGCTAGTATATGATGAACTATCAAATACTTTTCCTGCAGCGCTGAACAGCACAGAAGAGCATCAGAAACCGAAAAAGATAGTTTTGGCTGGGTCAGATGGATGTGCCATATGGTGTAAGCTGGCAGTTTTCATGTCAGAAATGGGAAGAGAGTAGGTTTCAGAAATGTGGGCAGAAAAGGATGCGAGGAGATCTACCAAGCAAACTAACAGGCTAACATGCAGACTATTAATCACTCTCTTTTTCACACAAAGTGAAACTGTGCCTACTCAAAAGGTGAGGGGAGCAAAAGTTCATTCGCCTTTCATTTGCACTTCATAACAGCAAGGACTGTCAAGGCATACCGGATATCTCTGGAAGATTAATGATTAGCTGAAATTAGGTACAGTTTACATCCCACTTGTCTCTCCTGCCATCTTATCATTAACCCCAGGAAATACCTTATCTTTGAAAGCTCTTCTTTGTAGTATATGTCTAGATAGCTTAGCTCCTAATAAGTCAGCTCCGTTGTGAGACCCAGTGCAAAACACGGGCTTTGAACATCTGTTAAACTTTAGTGAAATTTGGGTCTGGATTCAAATGCAAGTGGCCAGGAATACAGACCTGCTGTTAAGTATCGGGTAAATACGAGTGCCTGGTAAGTGCGTTCTTGTGCACTGCTGTGTGCTTTTCCTTCTATGTCAAATAGCGCTCTGAAAACCTGTGCGTTGAGTGCGCAGGACTCTCCTAGGAGGATGCTTGCAGTTCTAACCACAAGTGTTCGAGCCTGGCTGACCAGTGGCAGTTTCCTGGAAGGCTGGAGGTTGCACCTAATCTGAACAAGCTACAGTTGATGCTGTGTGTTCGCCTCTTGAAACAGAACAACAATCCTTGAAAACCAGGAGTTGAAGCAGTTGGGATAGAGGATTGTGTACTAATGTTTGTCTCAGAGAAAATGAGAACGGTGTACACTGGGCTGTAATGCAGCCATTTCTGCTTTAAAAGTCCTGAAAAATAACAAAAACAGTGCTTATTCTTAGCTATGAGGACAGATTCATTGTCATAACACTGACATTGCTAAAGATTCACCAAAGTTACTTACTAAAGGAGTTCATTGAATGCTTTCACCAAACCATGTTTTCTCAGAAGATGCTGATGTTGGGAGATGTGTTTGTCCTTAAAACTATCCCATCCTGTCAAAACTCCCAGTGGGAAAGCTGCCCGTAGGGAAGAGCAGTCCCAGTGTCCTGGTTCCCCATCCAGCCCGAGAACCAGGTGTCCCAGGCTCATCATCAGGAGTTTGCTTAGTTTAATGCTGGTGTTTCATCTCCCTGCAAGCAGCCCACTTCCTTTGGTGCTTGCATAATGTGGAAAATAAGAGAAATCAAGCAAACAAAAAACCCCACCTGCCACAAATGAGGACTTACTCAGTTCTGAATTATTTATAAAATATATTGTCATAAAAAAGGCTAATTTCTAAGGGTTTTTTTGCTATGATTTGAACATTTTGTTTTATTTTAAAATAGCACTGCCCTCACCTATCCAAAAAACCTCCAAAGCGGAACATTTTTCTGGAGATGTCAATCAGTTCTGCTTTTTCCTGTAATGCTTGGTGTTGGCGATACTGACCAGTCTTGGTTAAGAAAAGAAATAAGAGATTTTAAAGTAAAAGTGGAGTGAAACGCGTTTAAATGACAAAACCGTAATAGATAACGCTTATCACTGTTATGGAAAGTCTTCTGACCCTGTGTTGAGCCTTTGGGAATGATAGGGCTGGCTGTTGACTTGTATCCACGGTCACAGCGCAGACAATCCAGCCGACTGAGATAACTGCTAATGCTGGCACGCAGATACGGAGCATGACTCTCTCTGTCAAGGGGAAAATACTCAGCATACTTCACTGATTATTTTGGCACAATAATCCGATGACCTGATGTATCGTAGCGAAGGGGCAGGGAGGCTCTTTATGTGTTATCTGGGTCATTGTAACAGAGGGAAGAAGATTTTTTGCTTTAATGCTGAGTAATTTCAGAGCCTTTGAAACGGGTCGATATGAGGCACAGGCTCCCCAGGTTAAACAGTACAGTAGTGGGGATGGAAGACAGGTGGCATCTGAAGAATAATCTTTTTTCTTAATTTGCTGAAAGTGGTTCCCATCCGAAGTCCAGAGTTGCTCCATTTTTTAAGTCTTTAGGTGCAGATTTTAAACTCCCTGTTACTTTATGCTGCAAATTTTATTTTTACTAGTTCGTTAAAACAGCTGTTTGTCCTTGTCTCTTTATGTTGCGCTCTTCTTCCTCTCCCCTTCTCCCCCAGCCCCCCGAAAATGGAGCGGGAGGATGGGACTGCGGCTCATCTATCGCTTGTAAAAGCTCAAGAAAGTAAAGCCGATTAGATAAATTTCATTCGCCGTAAAACTGGAGAGGAGGCTTTACGTTCGTCTGGTATTAACAGAAAAGGGGGTTGGGAATTGCATTGGATTGAGTCAGCACATGATTAATAGAGCGCTGTGAAGCCTGTGGGGTGACTGGTGATTTCACCCACACTTCTGAAGTTCTTCCATTAGCTTGGGGGGATCCCTCGTGCAGTTTTCTGCCGCCGTTGTTAGCAGTTACCTCCTTCACTGGTCATGCTTCCGTGTTCCCATTCTACACAGTGCGATCCGATAAACCTTTTCTCACTGCTTTCACTCCTGAATCATCCCTAAACCTTTTTCGTTGTCTCTGAACAACCTTTTCAAGAAGTTGGTGGAGAGTGGGAAGACATTCTTGGATCTGTGCGTAATTAATAACCGTGTCTGCTAATCAGCTGTCTGAATCACTTGCTTGTGATGAACTGTGATATTGCACGTAAATTCTCAAAGCCACTCTCCAGTTTAGATTTTTTTTTTCCTCATTTTTGGTGTTTATTTTTTTTCTCTAAGGTTGTTTTACAATAGCAGCTTGCGTAAGCTGCTGGCAGGACATAACCTGTTAGGAAGGCTACCAGATCGGCTCGAGCGAACGCAAGTGGAGGTCCTGGACGTGCAACACAACCAACTCCTTGAACTGCCATCTAACCTGCTTTTGAAAGCAGACAGGTAAATATTAAGTATTTTGATCTCGACTTGCATGTAAGGAACCTTGCTTTGTGTGTTGCTTCCTAGCTGAAAGGGTAATCTGAGGTTCCCCTAATTAGAAAGTTGCCAAGCCTTGTGTGGTAAAAACAGATGTCTGCCCAACTCACCAAAACACATTCTTTTTTATTCTGGTTTTGTTGCCTTATATGGTTGCTTCTTTTCCCCCACCAAGCTCCTGCTGAACACCTACTTCTTGAAATCTAGCTGGAAAGCGAAGCACATGCTATTTTCTACTACATACGCTGAGATGGGTTAGTGGCAGTTTCTTAAAATACGTATTTCTTAGGCATGTGTGATGGAGTGTGAAAGCTTTTTTTTCCCCCTTCAGTCAGAGGCTAGAACTTATTTATATCTGTCAAACAAAACAAAATCTGTGCATAAGGCTGTCAGAATAACTCAGTTATTCCTCTGTCCTTGCCTTCTGAATTTTTTTTTTATGCTTTTCAAATATTTGTCACTAAATTAGCTGGTGTCACCACTTGATCTGCTTTCTCAATTCTTATTTTTATGCCGCTGTTTCTTTAGTCTCATTAACCGTTCTTCCCAGGTACAAACATATCCTGTAAAGTGGCTGTGATTGAAATACAGGACGTTGGTAGACTAGTCTGGGGGATGGTGGATGGGCTTGCCCTTCTTGGTGTCAACGTTCCTTCCACCTCTGAGCTTCCACGTACAGTCGTGGGATTTCTGAGCGCTCAGCCCATGCATAATTTAACAGACAGCGAGGTTGTGGGCTGTGGGGTTTCATTTCTGATCCGAGCTGTGACAAAAGGAACGCGTGGCACCTGGGGTTTCTTGAGAGGTGGAGAAGCAAAAGCGGTGGTGATCTCGCTGTCGCGGCTCCTCACCCAGTTAAGAGTATTGCGAGCCCCCCGGCTTATACTGGTGTTCATTCTGTTGTGAACCTTTGTTTAAATTTCCTGAAATTCTTAGCGCTGGGAGTTGAAAAATTAGGTTGGTGGTTTACATTGGTTCTAAATAAACTCTTAATTTGACTTACTCTTGAACGGTAATGTTGAGAGGAACCTACCATTTACATCCAAACTTAGATTTCAAAAGGTGAACTTTACTAGGACGGGGGTTTTGTTCTAGAAACCAATGGGACGTTTCAGCCTTGATTTGCTTTAAAGAAGCTTTAAAATAATTTTTATTAGTGTTTTCTGCGTCAGGGCTTTTTTTGCTTGTTTATAAATTAAAGACCGCTATTGCACACCTCATTCAAGCCTGTGTAGGTTTCCACCTTTGGAATAAATAATCAGCAAAGTTATTGTGACGTTCATTTACTGTTTCAGTTGGGACTTTATATAAAAAAAATGCAGCCGAAGACTTGAAGCCCGGTGATGTTACAACCAGAATAATTGCGATCATCTAGCACGTTTCTGTTTAAAAGTGGTGAGATTCGTAGCCTTTTCATGTGGCAATGATGTTTCACATCAGCAGCTGTAATTGTCATACGGATGACTTTTCAAACTATTGCACTAGAGATTGTATGAACTTCAGAATGAAACCTGGTAAAAAGGTGGAGTTTTTTTTTCAGGAAATTGCAAAATTAGGTCAAACCCCTCCTATTTATAGGTCCCAAGTTGAAATTCTTCTCTGTTAACTTGGAAGGGAAAGAAACATCTAAGTTTCAGAAAGCTGCTGGCACCTTCTAAAGCAAAGAAATAACTTTGTAAAATTTCTTTTAAAAACAAGGTGTAGGTCTAGGATATAAATTAGTGCAATTTTGGCAGTGAGAAAGAACCTGGATTTTTTGTACTGCAGCTCATCTTTCTAAACTGAGCTACTGAACTGTAGACAGCTTTTCTGGTAGGGTTTTTTTGTTGTGGTTTTTTTTTTTTTGCAGGGGGATGGTTTTTTTCGCTTAGTCATTTGTTTTGCTCTTGTGGGGTGTTGTTTTTTTTTTTTGTGATACCAAAATTAACAAGTACAGGCTAAAACCGGGGTTGGGGGTAGATTTCTAGAACTTTGCTACAAGTGTGCTGAGAAGAGGTAGAATGAAAAAAATACATTGAATAACAGTATTAAATGGCTGATGCAGGCGCTTGGGATTTTTTTTTTCCCTTCTGCAGCTTCGATGTTCGGCGGCTTTCGAGCAGTAACGGGGCACGTGTTTGCAAAGTCTTCGATGGGTGTTTAGAAAGTCACGTAGCATTGCAGGAGATGAGCAGAGCTTACCTGTTCTGGCATCTCATCACTGCTGCAGCCTCCCTCGCCTCCCATGATGATAGAAGCAGTTGGCCTTGGGTGGGATTTTCCCTCTTGTTCTCTACCCCTTTACTGGTTTGGATGGCTTAGCTTGCAAATGGCTTGTCCACACTGGTGCAAAAGTGTCCACTGTGACAGAAAACCAGCAGTGCAGATCGGTGCACAACGTCTGAGTTTTAAGTTTGGAATTTCCTGCAGGAAACAAACCCATAGAATAGTTTGGGTTGAAAGGGAGTGTTTAAGATCACCTAGTTCCAAACCCCTTTGCCATGAGCAGAATCGTCTTTCCTTTTATTTTGTTTTTCAAATGTTTGCATCTGTCAGCAGCTAAGTGTCAACAGAAATGGTTCTGGGCCAGGGAAGGCTGTTCAAGGGTTTGTTTTGTTTTGTTTTAAAAAGGTAAAATGCTTCTCTGCTCCAAGCATTCCCTGGGAAGCACAATCTGTACTGCCAGACGTGCCAAGAGAACTGGCTTTCCTGAGTGGTCTGTCATGGGCTCTGCCCAGCGTGTAATGTTGGACAAATCACTTTACCTTACAGAACCTTGATCTCTTCACAAAATTACTTACCTTTTGCAGCCCTGAAAGAGATGAGTTTATTTTTTTTTGGAAAGGTACTCGGGTCTGTGCAACTGACAGATGATATCTTGTCTGGATCCGAAGTCTCATGCTGTAAATTGTAAGTGCTTTCTGCTTCTCCATCCTGAATATTTGACAAAGTGGGCGAGAAGCGCCTTCGGCCAACTTCAGCACAAGCACTGGTGGACTTTGACGTCTAGAACTTATGAGGAAGGGAGGGAAATTGTTGCGAAGAGAGCATATCACTTTCACAAAAAAAAAAAAAAGAGAAAAAACACAATAAACCCACAAACAAAACACAACAACCCAAACTGAAAAAACCTCTGTTCTCTTCACAGAAGGATCAACAAACATGACTTTTCTGCCTTAATCCTTCCAAAACACAATGAAAAGGTGTCATTTTCTGTTGAGTATAATTTAAGGGGATATTTTGCTCATCTGCTTTTTAATTAATTTTCTGTTTTAAACTGTTAGTAGGGGAGAAAATGAGGACTAGCCTAGGAGACGTTTCTCTGACCAAGATAGAACTTGATTCCATTTATTGCACTGAAAGTATGCACATCTTGATCATGTTAGCAAGGATTTCTCTTGTAGGGTGGGGATTTTCTTGGCAAAGATGAGCGCCACAGAGGCAGCTAGATAATCTCTTCATTTCTCATTACCAGATGCTGCAAAAACAGAGAATTCACACAAGTGCTGCAGCTGATGGGGAAAACTCCAAGCCGAGTCCTGAACCTTTCTTCATGCACCTGCATTCCTGCAGCCTTTCATTTCTGTCCACTGCTTCGTCTGTTGTGACGCCTTCCCCGCTCTGTCTGATTCTTGTAGATTTTTACAGCCTTCCTTGATGAGAATGCAGCAAACTCTGGCTTAATGGCACGAGAACCCTTGTACAAAACGCTCTTCAGATGTGATGAGCGAGCTCAAGAGCTTTAGCTGGGTATGGTAGAAAAGCAATGGCGGTGGTCCAGACGGGTTAAAAATAGAGGCACAGTGGAGAAGGGCAAGGGTTTGCCTCTTGCCTAAGCTTCCTTCCCAGCTTGTCTGAGCGATGAACAGCCATCAGACTATTTAAAGCAGTGGCGTGGTGAAGATGTGTGGCTGTGATGTGCACAGCTTAAACCTTGGCCCTTGCAGTGTCTGGTAGTGGCCAGCTGCAGTGGCTGAGCTGGTGTCAGCTATTTGGAGCCTGCTCTCATCTGCTCCAGTCTTGTTTTCAGCTTTGTTCACTAATTCCTATCTGGTTTGATTTACTTGATTGTCTGTTTTGATTTGATTTGCTTTGTTTGGGTTTTTTTGGTGGTTTGTTTTTTTTTTTTTCTGGAGTTCTCTGAGGGGACACAGTTAAACTTGTTCTTTTCGGTATTTGCCATTTCCACCCACTGTGGCTTTTTCGATGCAAGTATTCGGAAGGAAACAAAGTCGAACAAATGCAAAGAGCTATTTGAGTGTTTGATGCACATACTTTTGTTGGGGAAACGCGTAGCTGCATTTGTTTCTTTGCTGGTGGGTTAGGGTTTGCAAGCAGGTATTTTAGAAACTGAGGAAACACCAGTTAATGAAACAACTAAAGAGAGGTTAGAAAGTAAGAGCTGAGGAGACAGCAGCAGTTAAGTGGTTTTTATTGGCAGTCCATCAACAGGAAGGGGATTCACTGGAATGTTTCAGTCCTTTTTTTTCCTTTTTTTTTTAAAAAAAAAAAAAGCCCTGTTTTGCACTGGCTGGTAAAACTGCCTTGATTTCCCCCACTCCTCTTCCCTCCCTAGACACACTTAGGTTACACGATTCTTCCTCACAACACCTGCTACCACAATCATAAAAGATTTTAGGATTAGATGGTCAGAAATTGAGGGCATGTCTCTGCAGAAGGGACTGAAGAAGAAATGTTGTGTTTTGATTGCTCTCTGCTGACGGACGTCTTGGGGCAGAGGCCAAACTGGAGATCTTAAATTCCCTGCATATTCTCTTTCTGCAGCTGCACTATTCTTTCCAGCTCTTATCAGTGCTTTCAAGCTAAGCGCAGTGGTTTTGATTTGTTGCTGCTTCACCATTGGGTGCAGTTGTGTTTGTTGCTCCTTTTAATGTCGAACATTCCTAAGCTTTTTTGGAGGACTTAAATTTTTTCAGTGGTGGCTGGGTCTCACCAGCAAGCCGAGTTCACCAAGCTACCGCAGAAGATGGTGAGGAGTTGGGAGATGCTGTATTCTCCCAACTGTCTGTATTCAGCTTTTGTGTTTGCTAGAGACAGGCATTGGTGTTAAAGAATTTTCAATCTTTTGGAGTTTTCAGTAGAAGATTTTCTTTCTTTGCTTTTGGAAGTTCAAACTGAAATCGGAATCCTTCGGGTTTAAATAGGGAATGCGTGTGACCATGTCCTTGATTCTAACCTGTTCTTCAGAACAGTCCTTTTTTTTTTTTTCTTTTTTTTTTTCTATTTTTCTCTTGGAGAAATTAAATCCAGCAAGGGATTGTGCTTTAATACTCCGTAAAACCAAAGGTGACTTACTCAGGCCAGAGATCAATGTTTACATTGTTATTACACCAGAGGAGAATTTGCACCTTGTCAAGGCTGAAGAATTCTGGCATCTCCCTGCTAGCACCTTCATTTCTTTCTTAATCTCCAGCGCTCTTTTAGTACTTGTTAATTCATGCTCTCCTTGCTATATTATACTCTGGTATGTGCGCAGGCTGCTGATTTCAGGTTTTTGTAGTGATGCTGTACTTTTTTCATGAGCTTGTGGCATAGTGTGTGGGTGGAATTGGGAAAGGAAACAATTAATTTTGGACTGAGCTTTAATACTTGACATTCTGCTTCCATCTGATAAGCAATGTGAGTGGGATATCTTCAAGGAACATGAATCAGTTTATGTCCATGCACAAGAGGGATGGTAACAGTTGTGCCCAAGTAAATTTCCACTCCTCTGGAGGGCATTTGTAAGATGTGCCTTCTAAGGTAGCAGCTGGCGCGTTGCACGAGGATGAAGAAATAGGGGAGTGGAAATAACCTGGAGGAGGATTTCTGTGTTAAATCAGCATGAGCAAAACTTGATGGGCAAGTAGATTTATATATATGTATTTAATTTTTTTTAGGACAGAAGATTATAGCACGGAATTGACAAAGCTTTGGTGATAGCAATCTGCTGGTTCGTTCTGTTCTCTGCCTAAAAATGGTGTCATCTTTGTTGTCCCCCCCTTTTATTTTTTTTTTAATCTTAAATCCAGATAATATCTTGAAGGAGTTATCATTTCAGAATGTAGTTGCCATTTCCCTGAAAGGAACCTGCAGGAAGGCTGGAGAGGGACTTTTTACAAGAGTGTCCAGCAACAGGACAAGGGGAAATGGATTTAAATTGAAGGAGAACAGGTTTCGACTGGATCTTAGGAAGAAATTCTTCAGTATGAGGGTGGCAAGACTCTGGAATAGATTGCCCAGAGATGTTGTGGATGCCCCCTCCCTGGAGATGTTCAAGGCCAGGTTGGATGAGGCTTTGAGCAACCTGCTCTAGTTAAGGGCATCCCTGCCCATGGCAGGGAGGTTGGATTAGATGATCTCTAAGGTCCCTTCCAACCTAAGCCATTCTAGGATTCTATGATTTGAATGTAACAGCTGGTCAAAAGGAACATGTAAATAAGGAGCATGCCCTTTTCTGAAAAGTTAATTTTCATGATGTCAGCTACAGACGGAGATGAGTAAGTGACTATCCTGAATCTGATCGTTGAGCGATACCCAGCAGAGTTCCCATTGCGGACTGTCGGTGAGGTTTCGCTCGCCACCTTGACTTTGTTCACGTCAAGGCACTGAACTGTAGGTCAGGATGACAGGGTTTTACTTCCAACATTGTTGTATCACTCTCTGGAAGATTTGGCAGAAGGGCAGGGGGGTACAGAGCAACAGCTCTCATCTTGCCTTTCCCCGTTGGAAAATGTATGCGTCCAAACTTACTTTTGGCCGGAATATGCAGATTCTGGCCACTTCTAACACCACTGAGGGCACAGCTTGAAATTTCTTGTTCTGTTCCAACAAATGTCCCAAGTTCATTAAAAGCAGAAGAGCTTTTGCTTGATGAATTTTTCTTCTGAACTTGAAATGGCTTCAGTATTGTAGGCTGTGCTAATTTCAGCTTTATCAGAGCAATGTTTTTCTTATTCCAAGTTTTCAGCGGTGTGTTGGGCTGGCTGTACTTGAGCAAGCCTACATCCTTCTGAACATCACGGCCACAGGATGCTCTCTAGGTTATTTGTTTGGCTCTGGTTATTAAAAGAAGGTACCTGCAAAACATTTCATGTTATTCTGGTGCAGCTTGCGAGAACATAGGTAAAATACAAATCCCTCTTCTGGGTAATGGAACGTGCCCTTTTCCTGGAGGATGTTTTGCTGCCACCTCCTTATTCCTCCATCATATTTCTGTCAGAGTTCGCTTTTCCCAGCAGCATTAAACCTTTTTATTACTTAAACCTTTCCATGCTGAGCTGAAGATGGCCATTTTGCACTGAGAGGTACAAAAGACACTGTGACTTTAATGCTAAACAAAGTGCCTTTTTTTTTGTGGAGAGAGAAGGCTGTCATGCATATTAGATCGAAGTTGCCAAAGTAATAATTGTCTGTACTTTAGCAATAGGTGTGCTTGCTGATATTTAATTAAGTAGAGGAACCGTTGATGTGGTGTGCTTCAGTTTAATAAGCCAACTTTGAATGAGCCTAATATATTTTTAGTTCATAGCTAAGGGGTCCAATTGAGCTGCATCTTTTTAGAATAAATAAATAATTTTTTAAAACCCTTTCAGCTGCTTATTCCCTTCTCCATATTAATCCTCCCTCTCCTCCCTCCCTTCTCTGGAGTTTTACCACCCTTGTGAATAATGAATGAGCCTGAGGATTAAACTGTGTTTAAGTGGACTCCTCTGTCTGTGTAAAACAGCAATAACCTAGTTTCGGTTCTGTGCAGCGCTGGGAGATTTTTTTTTTTTGGCTTCTGATGGAAATAGTGGGTGTTTTTAATCCTTTGGCATTCCACGTGACTCCTCTGTAGCATGTCTGACCCTTACTTGCTGCTGAGCGAGTTTCAACCAGCTGCAACTCTTGCAAATCCACTCCATTCATTAATAGACCTTAAAGGTCAGTGTGGATTCCTGCGTGCATGGGAGAAGCTATCAATATTTTAGCGCTTTCTCTTAAGATTGATGACAGTAGCGCACCTACCTTTTGTGTCCCGATCAGCGGCTGTATAGGCTTCAGCCAGCTTATTTCTGAGTCTCGCTTCCTGAATGAACCTTTGCCCGTTGCAGTTACTTGTTCCCATTAGCAGGTAGGAGCGGGACAGCCCGGTTTGAACGTGGTCACTGCATGGTGGCAGGTACACATTTACTTATTCTGTATCATGAGTGCTCTGGGGAAGCCTTTTCTGAAAGGGGGAGGAAAGAAGAGAGAGGTCTAATTTCAGTTGAAAAGGCATGGCCATGCCGGAGTTGATTACTAAAGGATAAATAACCTTATTTTTCCGTTTCTTTGGAACTGTTTGTGTGAATTCTAGCCCTCAAGATGCTCACAGTGTGTATTTCACCAGTGCTGCTGTGATCACCAAACTCCTCTAAAGAAACACGAATCCTCTCACCCCAGAACTTGACTGGCAGGAGTGGGCAGTGCCTGTACCTCAACAGGTCTTGTTCCAATCCTGGAAAAAGTCCTTTGAGGAAGGAAGAATAACTTCATTTCTGTACTTCTTCAGTCCTTGCTGCTTGCAGTGGGACTGCACAAAATAGTGACAAGGGCTTCTGCTACTTTGGGGAGTAGGGGAATGGCACTCAGGATCTCTGTAGAGATCTGGCTGTTCTGCTACGTAATTCAGCAAGCAAGTATGTAACTTCGTAAGTTTAATTTACCATTAGCACGTCTCCCTCTAAAATCTAAAAGGCAAATTACTACTCGGTCTCACGCTGGTGGTTTGTTGGTTTGGTTTTTTTTTGTCTGACTGCTGCATCTTTAGTTATCCAAATATTCAAAAAGTACTTTTTTATGGTTTGTAGTTGCTTTCAAGCCTGCAGGTTTAAACTAAATACTGATTGCATTTTTGCCTTTATTAAAAATACTGAAAAATTGAACGGCTTTTTTACCGATGGCTTCTAGTCACTTAAAGCTCAACTATACTCTCATGGTTCATTGATGATGAATTCAGAATTCATTTTTTATGTGGAATGAATATGGAAATGCTGTGGTTTTGTTATTACTTTTACCCATAAGTATTACTACATCTGTAGTAATATTGGAGTTACTGAGGTCTTGATAAGGGGATAGAGGCATTTTGACATACTCTTTTTCTTTTTTTTCATGTATTTGTGTTAATTTAAAATGTGAATTGAAAGGTTGTTCATATAATGCTAGACTTCTGGTCTTTCTCTTTGTTGTTGTGAACTTGTTGCTTTTGACCTTTGCCTTATAACTATCTTAACTCTTAAAAATAGAGTTTTTATTTATACTTCTAGACAAAACCTGCAGGATGTTTCACTGAACTCCCTTATGCAACTTTTCTCTTTGCAGCCTGAGATTTCTCAATGCCTCTGCCAACAGACTGGAAACGCTTCCTCCGGCCACTCTTTCTGAGGAAACCCACAGCATCTTGCAGGAGTTGTATTTGACCAACAACAACCTCACGGATAAATGCGTACCCTTATTAACTGGCCATCCACACCTGAAGATCTTGCACATGGCTTACAATCGCCTACAGAGCTTCCCTGCCAGGTGAGTAACTGGTTTCGCTGCCTGTGGCCCGCTGGTGGGTGAAACATTTTCACAGTGGGAACTAAATTGCGCAGAGACGCGGTGGCACAGGGCTGTGTTTGGAATGCAGTGATGCTGCAGTGGACCAATACACCTGCTGTGCCCTCTTGCACGTCGCTGCTCTCTCTGCGTTGCACAGACAAGGGAGCGCTACGCGTTCGTTGGCGTGTTTTGATCGCGCTTGAAACGTTTTTCGGCTGGACTGATTCAGCGTGACAGCGGCACGCTTTGGTAGTCAAGCCAGGAGGTCTTCTGTTTTCTCTTGTTTGGTCACTTTGCTTACACCTGGTGGGCTTCTTACAAAAAAATTGTGAGTGTAGCAGTCTGGAAATGACTAAACTGGTCTGGGGAAAAAAAAAAATCCTCTCGCTCCAGCAGGAGATTCTGCCTTGGCAGCAATTTCTGTACTTTCAATTCGCCCTGGTTTAATCAGAAATCTTTCAAGTGTAAGATGTGCTGTAAAGCTGACGGGGTACAACCTTGGAAAAGAGATGCCAATAAATAAAGGAAGGGACATCTCTGTCCTTGTGTG
This sequence comes from Trogon surrucura, assembly GCA_020746105.1. Taxonomy (NCBI): domain Eukaryota; kingdom Metazoa; phylum Chordata; class Aves; order Trogoniformes; family Trogonidae; genus Trogon; species Trogon surrucura. The sequence goes on along the minus strand of CM036619.1, from coordinate 95,612,813 downwards.
ATGTTCTGAGCAGCTGGGCTTCAAGGTGAGGGGGAGGGAAGTGAATTTGGGGGAAGGGCTGAGTGGGATGCTAGAAGGTGAGGGGGAGAAAATTTGGAATGAAGTGAGAAACTAGGGTGGGAAGAAAGGAGGAAAAAGAGTGAAAAGTGAGTTGATGAGCAGGGAGAATGTAAGCAAAATAAGTTATTTGAAAGGTAGCATTAACAAAACATTGACAGAAGCAGCACATGTTTTGTTCCACAACTGTGTTAGCGTCTGATGTGAGGAGAGGTGACAGGCACTGCTGCGCACAAAGATCAAAGTCTGCGATTTTATTTTCTTAAAATAATGAGAACCCCTGCTCTTCTCACCACTTCAAAATAAAATATGCGTGTCTATTAAAAGAAAAATTCTCCAACTCCTGTTTTCCTAGCAAAATGGCCAAGCTGGAAGAGTTGGAGGAAATTGATATTAGTGGGAACAAACTGAAAGCCATTCCTACAACCATCATGAACTGTAGACGCATGCATACTGTAATTGCTCACTCCAACTGCATCGAAGTCTTCCCAGAAGTCATGCAGCTTTCTGAAATAAAGGTAAGGAATGATTGTGCTTTGGAAGAAGCAAGTATAGCTTGCGTATAAGACTTTACCAATTCTGTTCTCCCCTCAGGTCTCTCATTGCTCCGGGATAGTATATTCACAGAAGTTGCAGACAGCTGCTTTCTCCTCTGAGGTCATATGCAAAGTATTCAGCCTTGTGCTGCTTCAGAGTGGAATGGAAAAGCAGCCTCAAAATCTGATTTTACACTCACCTTCACTAGATTCGATCTTCTCTACCAAATAAGTGTTAATTGTCTTCCTGTGACAGCCTGTTATGATAAACATTTGGCGAGAGCTGTGCGTAATTAACTCTTGCTGCCTTGGCAGTTGGTTGATTGTGTAGGAATGGACTTTGTTTAGAGCACATGATAGAAACTGCTGAAGCTGCAAAATAGGATAGGCCTTGGGGACAGAGATAAGTTCCAGGAGCACAGGATTTGGGTATTTAGGCAAGCTACTTTAATGTTCCTAATTGCAGTCATATTTTTGCACAACCAGAGCAATGCTTAATCCATCTCTCGTATGTGCTTCCAGAGGTAATTCTGTACTTTTCCTGACACTTCTTTTGGTGGGACGTATTCTTTACTTGGCTGTGCTGAAGAGATCTACTGTCTTACCTTTTGTGAGTTGAATTCCTGCTTCCTGCCCGGCTGTAGCGCAGCGTATTTCACGCTCCGCGCCGTTTCTGCTCACCAGAGCTGGGAGACGGTTAACTTGCGGCGTACAAATCTTGTGATACGCAGAAAATCTGTCGTTCTCTGAAGCTGAGAACTGATTACCCGTTCACCCACTCAAAACAACTTCAGAGTAAAGTCAAAAAGCTGCGTTCCCAGACTGCTGTGTGTGCCTCAGTGTCTGAGGTCAGACAGAGCAGCAGGGGAAGTAATTCTGTTGGACAGTGAGTACATGTAAAGATGAGCTTTGTGGTTTTAGCCAGGAAATCTCAAACAAACTTGTGGGTTTCTGAATACTCCTCCCTCTTTGGAACAATGGCCAGAGGAAGCAGAGGGCCATTTAGAATCAATCAGAAGCAAAGCCTTTTTTCTTAGAGGAAGAATTGGGGTGGGGGAGTAAGGCGCTGCACAGTAAACACTTCTTTAAAAGCATGAGGTTGGCATTAACAAAAAAAATGTAAAAAATTAAATTAGGATAATGTAAACAGGCTGATAGGGAACAATCAACATTTTCCTTTTGTTCGTGTGTTCAAGGGAAAGCTGCGTGTTTTGTAAAAACGTCGGTATTTAAAGTGCTACTCTGCCACAGCACTTCGCCAAAAAAACGCTCTGGAAGACCTGGCAGTTTTTTCCTGCTGGTTCCCTAAGGTTGTTTAGTCCTCATTAGTAGAAGAAAGAGGCATGGACGTCACTAACTGTTTTGGGACTGCGAGGATAACGTGCATGGCTTCGTCTAAGAGGGCAGAGTGCTCTGGGACTCCACCTTTGTGGAAAGAAAGTACCGAAGCCAAGTTTTGACTTAATGTGATGAGTTCATACAGTTGCCAGATGGGGAGGTGCCTTGTTGGGCACAGGGGGTTCTTCTGTCCTCGTGGTGATTTCTCTACGTCAGGGTTGGTGTTTGTCAGTCTGCAGGTCAAGCACATGCTGCCTGCCTGTATCTGTTACTTAACTTAACCTCAGCTGTGTTGGAGGTATGTGAGAGCATTCAAAATGCCCCAAAGGAAGGTGAGAATTTATTTAAGTACGAATGTGGTCATTTGGTGAAACAAGCTTGCTTGCAGCAAAGCGCAAAGTTGCCTAGTTTTATGTCATCTCTGTGATGATATCCTGTTTGATGGTTATTTTTGACTGAGGTGGCAATCAAACACGAAACTTCTTGGGGAACTCTTACCTGAGGTCATGGCTGTTCTGCTTTTGTATTTAATTAGCCTGAGAGGCTGACATGTTATGTTTTTGGAGTCAGTGATACTGGAACAGTTAGTAGCAGCAGTTACCTTCGTGTCTGAAGTAATTTCAGAAGGAAAGCTGGTATAAATGATGATGCTTTTACACTTGCAGTAATTCCAGGATTTCCAAACACAAGGTCATTTTAGTGGTGCAATTGTCTCCAAGCCTTTTTTACACACTGCAGTCAAGCCTACAGAAGTTACGTGTTGTCTGCTGTATTAAAGAGCCTGGTGGATGCCTCTCAGATATCTTATACAATGCAATTTTAGGGGTTTTATTGTATTTTAGGACAGCTGTTTATACTGTCTGAGTTAGGTTTATCTGTGCGCACTGAAATGTCTTCTGCGAGTGGCCGAGCAGCTGGAAGCAAGCACGTCTGAGTCAGTGCCCCAGCAGACCATTAGAGCTGCTGCTTTACAGAATCACGTTTCTTTGCATTGCAGAAGAAAAGAAAAAAAGAGAATTTTTAATTGTTATCCGGCATCCTGATGTTCTTTTGGAGTCATACAGTTCAACAGTCCATACTGCTTGAGCAGCGCTCAGCGACCCACGCTTGATTTTCCCTTGCGGGACGTGGTTTTACTTTATCATCGAGTTTTTGTTGACTGATGAGTTACTTCTCTGTAGTGTTTGTCTCACTGGGCTCCTGCAGGGAGGGTGATATTGAGGTTTCTTGTTGCATTTTTTGGCCAAACTCAAGGTTTGAAGTAAGTGAACATCTAGTAGCAGTAGCATCTTAAATACGAAACTCTGAACCTTTGGTAGTTTTTCTCCTAGTGAAATAAGTTAGTATTGGTATGGCCACCTCCAACTGCAACTGGACGTAACTCAGTCTCCAGCCTTGAGCAGAACAGTTGCAAAGCTGTAAATGTGGTGTAAGCAAATGGTGAATTTGAGCAAAAAAAATTATATTTTTCAGCCAGCCTGTCCAGTGCAAACTCCTGCAGGAGTTGTTCTGGTGCTGCATGGGTGGGGCTTAGCCAGCTTGCATTAAAATGATGCATGAGGAAATTGAGATTAGTTAGGAAATGTGTTTTCCTGCTTGCCTAGGGAGTAGAATAAGGACAAAATTTCGCATGGGTATGCAGAAAGGCCTTCATAACCTGTTCTCCAAACAGTACAAATAAAACCTAAGAAATCTGGACCTGATAAATAAGCCGTCCTCACTGGTGTCTGGGGACCGTGGGACCTGCTATAGAGTGTTGCTACCTTTGGCGTGTTGGGCATTTAATGAGAACAATGAAATTACTTTACCGATTTTTGTACTCGTTATTCCAGCGTGCTCCTCCATCAAATTTGTAACGGCATTGAGGTGTTGAACACGGCAAGGCCCGCTGGCAGCCTCTTTAATCTGCAAAGTAATTACTTTGCTCTGGAAGCAGCAAGGAGTTGCGCAGAGGGAAAAAAAAAAGCCTGTTGGCATAACTGTTGTGTTAAGCTGTCTACTGTTTTGTTTGCGTGACAGATTTAAACTCTGATTTCCTTATCAGGCTTAGATAACGTCAGCAGTTTGTTCTTCCTAGATAATAAGGCCTCCATATTAGACAACTTCAGGATTCAAGATTTGGGTCGGAAATTCGTTATCTCCATTGTGTGTGTTTAATAAAGTGTTAGGAGATTTTTCTTTTCCAGATTTTGCTAGGTTATTGTGGGCCTTCTTCCAGCTCAGGACCCAGTTTCTTTGAACATACCTACAAAAACGAAAGTGTCTCACTTGTATCGATGGAAATTACATAATTGTCAAAATGTGAAGCTAGGAAGAGCCTTGCCCCCTACCTCCTTTTCAGCGTTCTGTTTTGTTAAAGTTTTTGAAGTCTTTTGTGCAGGTTGAAAGGAGAAAATGGTCTTTCTGAAAGATGTGGGTAGTTCTTCTGTCTTCTGTTAAATACCTGCCTGATCTGTCTTTTTTTTTTTGGGGGGGGGAGGCAATTTTTAATGTATGCTACACTAGTGGTCCTGTAATAGGGTTTGGAGAGCTGGCTTTGTTCTAAAATGCCGTATTTTTCCCCTGTGTATTGACTTTCATCTAGATACGGAGTTTTAAACATTTGTTTGGGGGTTTTCTCATCCTAATGCACTTGTTCTATCTAATTTGTGCTTACCTGGTGGATAGCCAGCAAGTTTCTTTGCTGTTTTGTATGATTTTTTTCTGAAATATTTAAGGTTAAGATTTTTTTTTCCACCCATTTTATTGACTTCATATTTAAATATGAATCCATCTAAGATGACTTGAATTAAAACCATGTTTAAAACAGCTCCAGTATTTCTTTTTCCTTTCCTCCTCTATTCCTCCTCCCCTCTACGTGTATTTATAACTGTGCTTATTTAATACCAGTAAATATTGAATTCTTGAGAGCTTGCTCATATTCATGCTGGTTTAAACTGACTTTGGGGGAGGGACTGTTGTCCCAGTGGCTTAGAAGCCCCAACTGTATTTATCTCCATTTCCTTTATCAGTAACATATTTTTGTTCTTAAATACTTGAAAATACACCGATCATCTTTGTCTCTGTGAAGAGCAGACAGTACTTACTGGGTTTGTAACAAGATGATACCTGGCCAGAGATGGAAATGGAGGGAACATATTTCTAGGTGTCCCAGACATCTGGCAAGGTGGCTAAATGCCATGAGAATTTTTGTTGTAAGAACCACTTACTTAAATGAATGGTCCTAGACCGATGTTTTCTGCCTTTATTGTTCATGAAACACGCATTACTACGTTTAATCACAATCGGTATGGTCTTGACGACAGCTGAATTCTCTCACTTATTTGGCTGCTTTCCTTTTGCAGTGCGTGGACCTAAGCTGCAATGAACTGAGTGAAGTCACGTTGCCTGAAAACCTGCCCCCGAAACTGCAAGAGCTGGACCTGACTGGAAATCCGAGATTAGCCTTGGATCACAAAACACTGGAGCTGCTGAAGTGAGTTACCTCACAGGGTGGGGAAGGGGCAGAACGACTCCTGGCACTAGAACGTGACTAAACCACAGTCCGTGGAAGCATAAATCTCTTTCAGGGAGTGTGGCTCTCTGTTGTCACTGGGTCAGAAAGTAACAGATTACGTGGGTAGGTCAGAAACTGATGCTTCGTTAAAAAGCACAAGTTTACCCACTTTTTCAGCTCTAACTCCTGAAGGGGTCTGCTGGTCTGATATAACCGCTATTGGACCAGTTTGATCTTTGTTTTACTGCTGACATTAGACTCAGCTAAAATACTTTTTTTTTAATTCCACCATTGAAATCCTAGTATCTGCTTACTGTATAATTTTTTTTTGCTCAAATTCATCGGCTTGCATTTGTCTTCACTATTGTGCTGCTTTTTACCTCTTCATGTATTATTTCTTGTTACCCTTTGTACCTCTCTTATTTTTATCCTAAATATTTCGTATTTAAACTTCCCCTAAAGATGGCACATCCCTCGCCGTGCTTGCAGCAAAGCTAGTTTTCATGCTGTGGCACTCCCTGTTTCCTTCCCCTCTACCTGTTTGTTTCTTGCCCTGGCACTGAAGTGTCATCCATAACTAAAATTTGCCAAATCATTTGTGCCTCCTTCTGCAGTATGTTGGGAAACAGTCGCGCTAAACCAGATCGTCTGTGGACAGTGCCTTGAGCTTTTCTTGTGGCCTAAAGGGAACTGCACCAGCTCCAAGCTTCCTTCTGAGTCTCTTTGATCCTTAAATATTGAATAATTCCAAGAAGGGTTGGCTTCACTTTTTTAAGAGTTGAGCGGTTGCTCCATGTTGTTTGCTTTTAAATAGTTAAGATCAGTCGCCTGGTAAACCTCATCTGTTGTGCGTGTGCAAGGGAAACGTACAGTGTGAGTTTGGTTTTAGCTTGGATCGGTGGATTTATCAAATTTAAATGGAAATTTAAATAATGATGAGTTTTTAAAGATAAAAATGAGATTCCGTGTTCGGCAGCAGAAGGTGAAAAAAGGGACGTTCCTCTGTTTTAGGAGCTGTTTTATTGTATGCAGGAAACCTTCCCGAAGAAGCAGCACGTGATGTTGCTCTGGTTCATAGGGGAACAAAATAACAAAAATACTATGAAGCTAATTGACCTATATTGAAACTTCAGTTAAAAGACAAGCTTTTCTTGTATATAACCCAGCAGACAAGCCAATCTCTTGCCACTTTAGTATTTAGGCATCACGTCCTGTAGCAGTATTGTACACACAGTTACGTGCCGTATTTTCACCGGCATCTGCATTGCCTTTAATTCACAGAAAACTTTTTTTCTTTTCCTCGTGCGTGCATTTTGTTTGGTTATTTGTTGTCGCTTTGGTGTCGTTTCTTATTTTCATAAATAATTAAATATCCATTAGCCACAGTGTGGTGTTTCGAGCCTCCGGAGGGGTTTCTCAGTGTCTGGTTCCGATACGCTACACTGAGTTCTACAGTCTCCTGCTCTAACTGACTGTGAGGGAGGAGGTACTTTTCACTTTTTTTTTTTTTTTTGTGGCAGGCGCAAAAATACTTGTGCACTTGGTACTTTTTATATCTTCCTTCTGCATGCAAAAGGCAGCTCTCCATCTGTGCCCTGGCAGGATGCAAGCAGGTAGTAGGTTAATATGTATTCTCAGTGCTGGTGAGAAGAAGAGTCCTGTCATGCCTGCTTGCTTTTTTAATATGTATGGACGTCTTAAAGGAGATTTGCATGCTTAGGAGGATGTTGGCAAGCAATTTGTTGGATGTAAGGATTTTTAGTAGAAATTTAAATGGAGGGGAGAAAAAAAAAAAGTGGTTGCTATTCTGATTTTTAGGAAAAAGCATCGAGTTCAATTTTAACAGTCAATTTCAATTAAGGGGGAAATAAACCATGCTGTCCGGAAGTTTTAGCCCATATTTGCTGCATGGTAAATGCTGCTGAATATTATTCTTTTCTGGGCACATGGTCTGTTTGTAGGGAAGCTGAAAGCCACGTGTTAAGGGAGCTTTTTTCACTGCTACTGGGAAGCCTCAAGACAACTCGAGATCCTTGACCGAACCAGGGGCCAGTCAACCCAGTTAAAAAGGAAACAAACAGAAAAACCTTTTTAATCCCAGTTTCTCTGCCCTGGAGGGTAAATGCTTTTGTATGAGAAGTCTGTGAAGAAAGTATGTTTACTCATGTGTGTAGTGTTTTGCAAGTGCAGACAGAATTAAAATCTCTGCTACTTCAGAAAACATCCAGGTTTCCAGTTTGATTTGGGGTCAGATCATCTTTTCTAACGCTTGTGGCGAGATGTTTGCCTCCTGTTTGTCACACAGAGAGCTGCAAAAACAGGGGCTTTAAAACACCAGTGGTTTTAATGTTATTTATGTAATTTGTTTGTTTTTAATCTGCCCTTGCTGGTGTACCTCCTGCCTATTAGTGAAAAAGAAATCGAACTGGATGTGACAGTACTTCAGGTTATTTGAGGAAGGCTGTGCAGCGCTGCAAAGACTTTTCTGTGCGTTCAGGTCAGGTGGGGGTTTGGATAAAGAAAAAATGAATGCTCTGAGTGAACAGTTAGACCTTTCTGCTTGCATCCTTTTATGATTCGTTTGGTTCATGAAAGGTTGAGACACCTTTGAAGTGTCTGCAGCGTGCGGGGAGCTCGCTTTCGCTGCCTTTGGAAGGGAGCGGTAGGGAGCAGGGGGGAGGTCATCTCTCCCCGGCAAAGCGGGGCTCCGAAGAGAAGGCCATAAACAGAGAGGACTGGGCCCATTTTAAGTCTTTACTGCGCTACCTGAGATATTTGAAATTCAGGCTAAAGGCTACGCTGGTAGTAAATCGGAGGCTAGAGGATCAAGGGGCTCAGTAAAAATTGGACTGCACAGCTGGGGAAGGTAGAAGGGCTGTGCTTGCTGTTGGGACTACAGGCTCGCTCTTGCAGGTTGGTGCAGGACCAGGATGGAGAGAATTTCTGCTTTGTGGGCATTCTCATGGAAGGCTGTTATTACACATCGCTGTTTCTGAAGAATATATATTTTTTTTTTAATCATTTAGGGGATGGCGTGGGTCATACAGGAGGTTTCATTTGAGTACAATGAAAAGGCCCAGAGACTTGTTGATAAAATAGTTAGGAGAGATGTGTAAGTTAAAAAATATCACTCACCTGTCCTGGCTTTCATCAAGCTAGTGACAAATTTGCCTTGTATTCCTCCTGGGCCAGGTTCGAAACAAATAGGGCAGGGTTAGGGGTGTGGGGAAGGAAAAGCCAGCTGAGCAAAACAGTGCAGCTGACATCTTCATAGAGGCTCAGTTATTGACTGCTTTTTTCTTCTTTGTGTACCACTTGAAGTGTTCTGCTTCATTTTCTTCCATGAAATGTATTACCAACAACCTTCACGTTTTAAGCTGGGTCATCACATCAGCACTTCAACCCATCGCATCTTTTCCCTTTCCTTTTCTCCTTGCAGCAATATCCGTTGCTTCAAGATCGACCAGCCCTCGGCCGGCGACGCTTCGGGAGCGCCAGCGGTGTGGAGCCACGGTTACACGGAGGCGTCGGGCGTTAAGAACAAGTACGACCTGGTGTGGGTTTTATTATACGAGCATCCCAGCAGCAGAGCGTGCCTCTAGGCCCATACAAAGAAGTCCTTTTTTCAGCGAAAGTTTTGGGGACATTTTGGGCCTCACAAATGTCTCCGTATTTGTGTACGGGGCCCCTGCCTGGCTCCCTCCACTTGGGTCTTTGTTAGGGAGGTTGCTAAGATACGAGTGTAACCGACACATTTTGTCGATGTGAGACTCCGGTACTTGGAAAAGATCTGAATGTTTAAAAGCATTTTCCCCTTTGCAAAGCTGCTTTATCTTCGACCAAAGGGTGTTTACCAAGCAAATCAGAGATACTAAAGGAAGCGACAGAATGGCTGGAACTCTGAATATTCATAGTGTGTGGAGCTCCTGTGACTAAGGCAACACTTGACAAATAATGTACCAAGAGTCTGCTACTCTCTGTTACTGGCCATGTGATGAATCTTTCTTTGTTCCCTAAATACCTTTTTAGAAATCTTCTGCTACCTAGGTTTCTGTAGCAAGTGCCAGCAAGCCTTTACCTACTGTTAACTGATTTAACTTGCAACCTGGTCATCAGCGTATTGTGTCACAAGGATGGCTTTTGGAGGAGTGAGCACAGTTTAAATTTGAGATAATTTTATTTACCCTTATTTCTACAAATAAGGGGTTTCTTCTGCTGCTGAAAAGGAGGAAGAATCCCTAGGTCTTGGTTTGAACTTCCAATACAGTTCTCTCCATATCTTAGCATGATGGATGGGCCTGATTCTTGCCCAGAGCTCAGAAGGCAGTTCTGAAGGGCTTGCGGGCAGAGATGGTTAAAACCAGCTCTCAGGGCAGGCTGCATCTCTCTGGTCAGAATGACACAGTGAGGAACTGGTAGTGGGTAACCGCCTCGATGTTCTCCTCCTTTGTTTTTTTCCTAGGCTGTGTGTGGCAGCACTTTCAGCCAACAACTTCTGTGACAACCGGGAGGCACTTTACGGTGTTTTTGACGGTGACCGCAATGTGGAAGTGCCATATCTGCTGCAGTGCACGATGAGCGACATCTTGGCAGAAGAGCTGCAGAAAACAAAAAATGAGGAGGAATACATGATCAACACTTTCATCGTTATGCAGAGGTGAGTCCTGGAGCTGAAGCCTTTTTACCTTGCGTTACGCTCACCGGACAGTTTCTTTGCTTTCGGGTCAGACACATGCTCTTTTTTTTGATTCAAAAAAAAAACATGAAAGGGGAAAAAACCTTAGTATCTGTCTGCGGTGTTTTCTTTTATTGCTTGTTTTGTGAATACTACCCTCTGGTCCCTTTCAGGTGTGGGGAGAAAAACTTCAAAACATCCCCACCCAAACAAAAAAAACCAAAAGAAAAGCATCCCACCTGAAAAGTTAATGCTCATGACTAAGTGATGGATGAAGGTTTACCCTTTGCTGGTATCTTCTTTAGCTCTTAAAATTTTCGACTGGCTGCAACCAAGTCAGTGGTGTGAATCTCTTGATCATCCTTTAAACTTCCTTGCTACTGCTGGCTGCAAAGCCTGCGCTGATCCTTTCTGTTTCTCTGTACCATTCAGGTACCGTTCAAGGCTACAGAAATATTTAAAACGGGTAGTCTGGCTTTTTAGAAATGTCTATCTCCTGTCGTCCTTTTGGCCTTAGATTATTATTTGGGCGGGACCCATCCAAAGAGATCAGAATATACAAGATCTGTGAGCGTAATAGCACTGCGTGGTGGTTTGGAAACCTGCGTGCGTGCTGTTCTTGCCAGAAGAAATTGTGCCTGGGGAGACACTGAGCAAAGGAGGAGCACAAAAGGAATTGAACAAAGGAGAAGGAAGAGGTCAAGGAAACAAAGGAGAAACCAAATAAGCAGCTTAGAGACTGAAGGAGTGGATCAAGTTAAAAGCAGCATTGCTTATCGTTCACTTGCTGCACCTTTGGAAAGGAAAAATGCTGAAGTTCTGGTATCAGGAAAGATAGAGAAGCAGTGGGGTGGTACTGAGCCTCATAAACACAAGAGAGAAAATGCTTCCTTTCCATGACTGCTTATTTCCTCAGAGTGGTCGCTGAGAAGGCCGTTGCCATATACTTAAAATATTCAGAAACAGTAACAAATTTAAGTATTGAAAGTACTTATTAAGTGGGTTTGTTTACTGCTAATGTAATTTACAGGAATGTGGCATTCCTACAAAAAGCTGCTTTTAAAGTTTTTTTTTTTCTGGTCTCAAGTCAGTATAAACTCACCACTTCTGTGGTGAACCAGAAATAGTATTCATTCCAGTTGCATTTAACCATTCCTTGGGGATTATTACAGATGATACGCAAAACTCCTGAAGGGTATTTTTAAAAAATAAAAGAAAAAAGCCCATTGAAGCTTGGTTACAAATTTATTTGTGTATTCTCTCTGCAGGATTTTGAATTAAAAGCTCTTGCCAGCTGTACCTCACCTTAATATAAATTTTAGTAACCTCTATAATAGCTTTCTAGTTAGTGTAATTCCTAATTACTAGAGGACAAGGCCCTGATGAACATGATACTGGGAAGGAAGGATGGGTGTTTTTTCACAGTCTAACATGGAAATGAATTTACATCCTAGTGACAGGATTCTGAAAATTTCAGTTTTATCTGTAGATGATTATTTTTTTTTTTTTTACCCCGCTATGACTCCTGCTAAAACAGCAGGCTTAAATATTGCTAATTACCTCTGTAATTGGTTAGTAACTGACAGGATTAAATGAAAAGTGTGACTTATTACAATGGAGTTAAGAGCCACTGCTTTTTTGGTAATTTTTTGATCATTTGGTCATTTGATACTTTAAGAACATTAATCTGAAGACATCACAAAACACCGAACCTCTGCTTTCTGGTTTTGCTTAAAAATAAAGCCTTTACGGTTAGAATTGTTATTTTTGTAATAAAATCTGTAGCTTCAGAAGCCAAAGAACCAGCTGGGTAGTATGAAACCCCTTTTTAAGCTCTACCTGTACTCATTGAATAGTCCTCAGTACTTTTCCAACGCCCTGTTTCCCTTGCTCTGACATTTAAAACAAAGGTCTTTAAGATGTAGAAGAGAGACAACTGTGAAACCCTTAAAAATGCAAAGGTTTTTGTTGTTGTTGTTCTAAAATCAAGCAGATTTGAGTATCTGCGTGTGTGTAAATAACACGCTGCCTGAGAATTGCTCGTGATTTCGCTGCGGTGCTGCCGTAGTGTCACAGTCTTCAGTGGAGACTTTTGTTTCTGTCCCAGCGATCCTCTAGAGTCAGTGCCCTCCGTGCCCGTGGTTGCAGAACAGCGGCTGTTTCTCCGTAGTACCCGTAACGCTTGTTTTCCAATTAAAGAACAATCGTTGTTTTGTTAAAATTCCAGGAAGCTTGGAACAGCTGGACAAAAACTTGGAGGCTCTGCTGTCCTCTGCCACATAAAACATGATCCCATGGACCCTGGTGGATGCTTCACGCTGACATCAGCGAACGTGGGGAAGTGCCAAACCGTTCTCTGCCGGAATGGGAAACCTCTGCCTTTGTCCAGGTGTTACGTGATGAGCTGTGAAGAAGAGCTGAAGAGGATTAAGCAGCATAAGGCCATTATCACAGAGGTTAGAGAACAGATAGGGGCTGTTGCAACTTGCAGCTTCCTCGCAGAGTATTTTCACAGCAGTGCATGAAATTACATGTCTGCCTCTAAGAGATAATGTTCATGGTACGGGTTCCAGACTTGTGCTGTTCCTTTGAAGGTGATTGGTATCATGCAATCAAGTTGGTTTTTCCATCCTGTTGCCGTGCTGGATTTGGTTGGCTTCAGAGAGTGAGCAATGGAGACAGGCTCTTTTGAGGGCAGAGCCAGGCTCTTGTCAGTGATGTCCAATGACAGGACAAGGGGCAGTGGATACAAGCTGGAGCATAGGAGGTTCCAGAAAAACATAAGGACAAACCTTTTTCCCTGTGAGGGTGACAGAGCCCTGGCACAGGCTGCCCAGGGAGGTTGTGGAGTCTCCTTCTCTGGAGACATTCAAAACTCACCTGGACGCCTTCCTGTGTGACCTGCTCTGGGTGATCCTGCTCTGGCAGGGGGGCTGGACTAGATGATCTCTAGAGGTCCCTTCCAACCCCTGACATTCTGTGATTCTGTGAATTGTGAGCACGTTGCATTGAATCAGGAAAGCAGAAATCCTCCTGCTGATGGGGAGAGGAATTGCTGTGTTGGAGATGTCATGAAGAGCCTCCCCACTTGAAAGGGATGAGAGGGCAGAGCACTTGGAGCAATGCTGTCCTTCCCTTGGGACACTCCTTGCTCCTGGCAGAGTGACTTAGCTCCTACATTCCCAAAGCTTCCCTCTGACAGGCAGCTCTCCAAGAGAGCACTTGCCCAAAAGAAAAACCCATCCTGTGCTCAGCTGAACCGTGAGAGAGGAGAAAACTATTTGTCCCTTTCTTACAAGCTTGAAGCCAACACTGTCAGTTTTGCTTTGCCTTGTGTGACACATGCATAGGAATAGATAAATATTGAATCCTCCTAATGGTGGAGGAAAGGGCATAAAACTCACTTCTGTATGCCTGTGAGCAGGGTGTGCGTAGGGGTCTGCGTGTGGAGTAAGTCATGTGCCTACTGATCTTGCCAGGGGAAGGTGGTGACTGGGTTCTCAAACGTGACGAGTTGGAAGGGAGTCACTCCAGCATAGCGTGCACCACCGAGGCACGCTCCTCGGGTTGTTTCACAGAGGAAAGGAGAAATTGCTGTGTTGAATCTTAAGATGACTCACTGATTTCATGCATGTTGATGGTTTATCACTGCTGTCAGCCTTCTAATGGGGAAGTTAGCAAGCTGACAAGGGTCTTTTTTTTTCTTCCGAGTGATTTTAAAGGGGAAGCTTTTTTTTAGCCTTGGTTCACTTTTCTGTGGTTATCTGTTTTATAATAACCACTGTGGTCATCAGATGGACCAAATGAGTGTAAATTCTCACTTTTGTTGTTGTCCTTGAAGGCACAATTAGGAGAATGTAGCCATCCACAGCAGACTGACACATAGCCAGGCTTGTTGTTTCAGACACTTGCTCTGCTTATTCTGTCAGCTTGGATTCTAACCAGCACAAGATCCTGGGATTCAGACATGCATGGGATTTACTTATTAGAGAGTAGTGTAGGGGAAAGGGACCTGGGAGTCTTGGTGGACAGCAGGATGACCATGAGGCAGCACTGTGCCCTTGTGGCCAGGAAGGCCAATGGCATCCTGGGGTGTATTAGAAGGGGGGTGGTTAGTAGGTCGAGAGAGGTTCTCCTGCCCCTCTACTCTGCCCTGGTGAGACCCCATCTGGAATATTGTGTCCAGTTCTGGGCCCCTCAGTTCAAGAAAGACAGGGAACTGCTGGAGAGAGTCCAGCACAGGGCAACTGGGATGATTAAGGGAGTGGAGCATCTCCCTTATGAGAAAAGACTGAGGGAGCTGGGGCTCTTTAGTTTGGAGAAGAGGAGACTGAGGGGTGACCTCATTAATGTTTACAAATATATCAAGGGTGAGTGTCACGAGGATGGAGCCAGGCTCTTCTCGGTGACAACCAATGATAGGACAAGGGGTAATGGTCTGAAACTGGAACATAAGAGGTTCCGCTTAAACTCGAGAAGAAACTTCTTCTCAGTGAGGGTGACGGAACACTGGAACAGGCTGCCTAGGGAGGTTGTGGAGTCTCCTTCTCTGGACACATTCAAGACCTGCCTGGACACGTTCCTGTGTAGCATTATCGAGGTGTTCCTGCTCTGGCAGGGGGATTGGACTTGATGATCTTTCGAGGTCCCTTCCAATCCCTGACATTCTGTGATTCTATGATTCTATGATTCAAATACATCCATTTTTACTGATGTTTTCCCTTCAGATATTACTCCTCCTCCCCTTGGAATTGTTGTATATAAGTGGAAACATAGTAAGCAGTTGGGCCTTGTAAAACATTTCACTACAACTCAGCTGACTGAGAAATGCAGACTTGCTCTCTGCTTCATTTCAAGTCTTTATTTTTTTTTCTCTTTTTTTTTAAATGAACTTTTGTTTCCAAAGTGATGAGCCAAGATGAAACCTGATTGTTACAGCTGCAGGAGAAGAGTCATAACCGAATGACCTGCCTCTATAGCAAATGGATCTGTGTGTGGCTTTGCCCTGTCTAAAGCCAGATATCATGGGTGGAGGAGGGATAAGTCTGACTCACTGGTAAAAACATTAGTCCAGTTGACTCTTGCAGCTGCAGGAGCAGAACAGATGCCTCTTTATTGCAGAATTCTCCGTTGTTGGTCGGGGCATAGGTGATGCTGATGACAAATCAGTAGAAGGTAGGAGGCGCAGGGCAGGATTGCAAACCAGTCATTGCTGTGCTCTGATCCCACCTCCTTACAAGTCGCTTTGCTTGTCCATCTCCTTGTCTGTCAGTAGCGGTGTTGGGGATACTGCAACAGCCATTCATAAAATGCAAGAAGGTGCAAGTGCTGTGTCTCCTTTTTTGCTTGATTTCCACTTCCCTGTCCTTTCTAATTTCAGGATGGCAAAGTGAATGGTGTGACAGATTCAACAAGAATCTTGGGGTACACCTTCCTCCACCCAAGTGTTGTGCCGCGTCCTCACGTCCAGTCCATCACCTTAACTCCGCAAGATGAGTTCTTCATTCTGGGGAGCAAGGGGCTGTGGGACAGCCTCTCGATGGACGAAGCAGTGGAGGCAGTCAGAAACGTGCCCGACGCCCTGGCAGCCGCGAAGAAGCTTTGCACTTTGGCCCAGAGTTACGGCTGCAACGACAGTATCAGCGCCGTCGTGGTTCAGCTCAACGTGACGGAGGACAGCTTCTGCTGCTGTGAGCTCAATGGGGTCCCACCGCCCAGCCCAGGCATTTTCCCCCAGTCTGTCAACGTGGTCATCAAGGACAGGCCAACGGATGCGCTCGGGATGCCGTCTTCGAGCAGCGGCATGGCTTCGGAGATCAGCAGCGAGATCTCCACCTCTGAAATGAGCAGTGAGGTGGGGTCCACGGCCTCCGACGAGCCTCCCCAGGTAGCCATGAACGAGAATAGCCCGGCCTACCCTGGGGAGCAGCGCTGCATGCTGCACCCTGTCTGCCTGTCCAATTCTTTCCAGCGGCAGCTCTCCAGCGCCACCTTCTCCAGCGCCTTCTCTGACAACGGCCTTGACAGCGATGATGAGGAGCCCATTGAGGGGGTGTTCACCAACGGCAGCCGCGTGGAAGTGGAGGTGGACATCCACTGCAGCCGAGCCAAGGAGAAGCAGCTTCTCCAAGTGCCCGTGGAAGCCAGTGACGAAGGTATTGTCATCAGTGCCAACGAAGACGAGCCCGGCCTTCCCAGGAAAGCTGAATATTCGGCCACGGGCACAATAGGGCGCCGGCGGGGCAACGGCTCTGTGGCACCGCAAGAGAGGAGCCATAACTTAATCGAAGTCGCAACGGATGCCCCGCTTAGAAAAACAGGAGGCTACTTTGCTGCTCCAGCACAGCCTGACCCTGACGACCAGTTCATCATCCCACCAGAACTCGAAGAAGAAGTCAAGGAGATCATGAAGCAGCACCAGGAGCAACAACAACAACAGCAGCAGCAGCAGCAGCGGCAGTATCCGATGGACCACCTGGCAGACTATTATGACACACCACTATGACCCACTCTATTTGCTTCTCAGAAATAAACTAACAAACAAGGAGACTTGAGTGTGGGACCCAGTGGGCTCGCATTACAGCAGGGGTTTTCCTTATCCTTTTCCTTTATATACTTCCTTTTCCTTATCCTGCCACTACAGATAACTGCAGCTTTTCAGTTTGTTAGGTTTAATATTCATTGACTTATTCATTGACTTTCTTCTAGGGACGCTTGACCGGTAAAGTTTAAAATAGTTAACCTTCCCTTAACATATCAAGTGTAAACACAAAAAAAAAAAACAAAAACAAAAAAAAAAAATTAAAAGGTTTAATATATTGCTGAGAAACAGATGATGATGTAATATTTTTTAAAATGGCTTGTTTGTTTTGTTTGAAAAGCAGGGCAGTAGCCAGTGCTAAATGATTTAAGTAATATTGTAATACTGTATTTCTTTGAGAGAAAAGGCTTTTTTTGGTCTTGAAAATGATAGACATTTGTAGAATATGGAGACTAACTCCTAGGAGTTGCTTTACTCTTTCAGGTGACTTAAGTCACTGAGATTCACTAATTTTCTCTGAGAGAACAGTTGATTGGGAAATTCCTGTAAATAGCTCAGTGTTGTATAGTGTTGCTTACATGTTTTGTAGCCTTGGCATTAAGGACACAACCTGAAAAATTGACCTTTTTTTCTTACACGACCCTTTGGGCCATGGTCATTGAGCGTAATGGACTGGGTGGCTGTGTAGAAGGTAGCTAGAGCCAAGATGGTGTAGACCATTTAAAGAAACACACTTTTTCCTCTGCTCTCATTCTTTCCTTACTTTTACAGACGTTTCGTTTGTGTTCCTTACTGCTGCCACAACCAGCATGATTGTATAGAGCTCATTTGCTGTAGAACATTTACATACCAAGAGTTATATTAAAGCCGAATGCACAA
The DNA here is from genome assembly GCA_020746105.1 of Trogon surrucura. Taxonomy (NCBI): domain Eukaryota; kingdom Metazoa; phylum Chordata; class Aves; order Trogoniformes; family Trogonidae; genus Trogon; species Trogon surrucura. The sequence goes on along the minus strand of CM036619.1, from coordinate 95,595,291 downwards.
ATGAACATGTCATAATTTTTGTTATAATAAATATTAAATTTACACCCGACGTCTGCATTTGTGTCTGAACAGCCGAGCAGCGGTTTTCAAAGAGCAGCCTGCTGTGGTCCATCAGCACGCAACTCTTGTTTTACTTTTTCAGCTCAATCACGTTTTTGTACTAACTGCCGAAGCTCACGGGCACTTTTTAGAATTTAAAGGCCGTGCAAAAAATGGTCTTTAAAAGATACGAAGCAACTCTCTGAGGAGTTGACCCGTTTCTTCTCTTCTTTCGCAGTACTAATTCAGCACTATTGATTTGCTCTTTGCCCACGGTATTGACAACGCCAGAAGACTGAAGAGGAGCGATGCTCTGGCTCTGTCCCCCTGGGACCGAGTGACTGAAGATAGAAATGATGAAGGCATAATGTGGGCTGAGAAAAGGGAGGAAGAAAATGTTGGATACAGAGACGAGAGGGGAAAAATAGGAGAAGGCAGAGGAGTGAACTCAAAGCTACTAAGGAAACTCAGATTTGCTCAAATGTCTTGAGTGAACGTGAGTTCGGTGGCGGTTTGACTTTGGGAGCAAAAGGGAGGGCTTTTTGTGATTCCTGTGGGAAAGGAGGAACACTCTTTTTCAATATTGCCTCCGACCAGCTGTTCCGTTTTACTTGTCGCTCTTCAAAAAGCTGAATTAGTGCGTGATCGTGACGGTGTCTTGCTCCTGCTTGACATTTGGTCTGTTTTGGGAGAGGAGGGTGGTAACAGGCTGTTGTCTGTATTCCGTTCTAGGGTGAAATAGCCGGGTTAGGACAGGGTTGCTGTTAGCAAGAGGTTTTTAGTATCTTTTCCATAAATAATAACAACAGCAGAGGAGCATATGTGAAAATACCTGATTTGGTAAATGTTTATAGCGCTGTCTACTGTAGATCTGGAGGATTGTACTTTATTGTAATTTGAGCTTCCAAATATCTCTTTCTTAAAGAAAACTCATTAAATAATGTATTTAAACCTCAACAAGTTTATGGTTTATTGCCTAGAAACCCTTAGGTGGTCTTTGGTAAACAGTTCATATATTTCAAATTTTCGTGCATGATTCATTTTTCTTGGTATCCTTGGACTGTGTTATCTCTTTTTCTTCTGTTCTCATGTTGCTCGAGGCTGAAGGTGATAACTGGCAAGGACACCACCATGGCCTAGGCAAGCGATTACAAGTTTAGGGTTTCTTGAGCAAGCTGGAAGATTCTCTGTACCTTAAAAAAACCCAAGGCAATTCTCTTGCACGTGGTTAGCACCCTCTGCTTTTAGAGGACTAATCTTGCTGTCAGTGCCTGTGGTGTGTGTACATGGGGTACTCCAGAGAGAGCAACAGAGGTTGGAGTAGGGGTGGAAGGGGAACCATTTCACCGTGTTCTGGAGTCGGGGCTTCTCTGGTGTCAAAGCGACAGGGTTTGGGATGAGGAGCTGGACCTTTGGATTTCTGGTCTGCCTTCAGAAGACGTTTGTGGCTGTAGCCTGTCCTTACCAAGCCGTAAGGCGAGGGATTGATGCGTTCATAGGGGCTGCTTCATTGTTTCACTGGGCTTTCCATAACCAGCTGAACTCCATCAGTAGGTTGGGTGCCTGAGAGCATCTTTGGAAAGTTGACCATTTATTTTTGAACACGGGCAAAGGGTGTTTTGTTCTGGCTTTAAACTGGGACTTGGAAAACCAGGTACCGTTTTTGCAACTTGTGACCCTTCTATACATCTCTGTCCTCTTTAACAAATGGGGTTTAGTATGTTCTTGTGAAGACTGAAACTGATGTAATTGTTTTCACGTAGGTGCATTCCTCTTGTGTGATTTTATGATTATGATTTTATGCTTATGATTTTATGCTTATACACAGTTTTGACCTGTCAGGACCTGTCGTGATTGTTTTTGCAGTGCCCCAGCTACACCCGTGTAGGTTGTCTCCCTCTGCTAGAGAACGTGCCACCACTGCAGCGCCCCATATGTCACCCTTGAAGTAGATGCTTTGTAGCAATCTCAGCGTGATCACCAGCCATCATGCTTACGGCTCATACGGTAATTTTCTAGCAAATCGCACATTTTTTACCGAGTGTAACTTTAGAAGCGCATCCGCACGGGGTTGGTGTTAATCAAGTGTCACACACACCTTTGGAGGCAGTTTCTGCATCTCTGCCCTGGTCCTGGGTGATGATGTTGGAGTTCAACCCTTCAGGTCCGGCCTTGTAAGTGTTTGCTTGAGTGGGTTAGTCGGGATAACCCAGGGATCAGTTTACTGCTGTGGAGCGCGGAAGGGCTTGAATTGATTTAAGCAGAGCAGTGGGATTCAAAGGAGGAGATGGAACAGTAACTTTAACCTGGTCAGCCTGATTTCCTTGGGCGCTGCCAGCCATCGATGAATAGATGAGCGTTTTCTAAGAGAAGGCACTGAAGTTTTGAGCTGAGCAGTTATCAGCAGTGCTGTAGGGTCAGGTCCCTCAGAGCTTTGCCTGCAGAGAGAGCCACGTAGCCAAAAGCTGGTAAAAATATCTCCTCTGGGCTCAGCTGGAACCAGGACACCTTGGTGTCAGTCATGATTCTACATTTACTTTTTTTTCTGTTTAACCTGCTTTGCTGTCCTGCTTTGTTAATTCAATTGACTTGCTTCAGGGACAATTTACCGCACTATTGCTGGATTAATTGATTTGTTTCTTACCGATTTGTTACCTGCATGCTTGCACCGCTTGCAGTGAGGATTTCATGGAGTGTTGCATGAACCAATCTGCTCCTCCTGGTTGCTTGCACTTTGGCGAGGGGTATGCTGCGTCCTACGCCGATGCTGTACCTAACAAGACTGCTGCTTCTTTGAGAAGATGAAAGTTAAAATTCATCAGCTGCCTGAGAACAAGTAAAAACCCTTTGCAGCCATTTCAATCAAAAGGTGTGGGTGGATAAAACGTAAATATTTCATAGATTAACAGCGGCTCCAGTGTAGAATCAGTATATTGTTTATCTAGGACATCAGTAGAGGGGGGAAAAGGCTCCTTGTTTATTCCAAGTCCCTGGTTTAAATTATTTGGTCCCTGCTTTTTCCCAGACTTTTTTTATTTGTATTTCCATTCCTGTTGAGTTCAACAGTTCATCCTTTAGATCCTCCTTCCTCAGACTGACAAGTTGGGAATCACCTGCGGTTGACTTGCGTACCTCGTCCTACCTTTTATCTCCTGCGATGAGCTAAGCTTGCCCTCTGGGTTGTGACTGAGGCGGGATCTGAAGGGAGCAGACGCTATCTCATCTTTTTGCATGGTCTCTTAATATTGTAAGCTGGAGGGAGGTGCTTAATCTGCAAGAGCTCATCAGGAGCACGATGGCACTGCGGTGGTGAAGAAGCTGTCGTGTAACAACTGCAATGTGGCTGAGACCTGGGACAGGCAGGACTGGTCTGCTCCCCACTGGGGAGACCCAGGAGTAGATGAGCTCCTCAGGCTTTCTGCTGTAGAAGAACTGGAGAGCCTGATTTGCAATTGGAGAGTCTGGTTTCCTGCACTTCAGGCTGGGGGAAGAGGATGGAGTCAGCAGTACCACAGCCTGGAGACAGTGCCTGCTGGTGGAGGAGGTTTAGCTGGCTCTTAGTGCCCTGCCCACCTATAGAGTCTCAATTCCAGTGTCCTGTTGCTTGTCACAGCCCTTGGCACCTGTTTCATGTCTTCATCTGAGCTTGTTCTTTTGTGTCACTTGTCAAAACTTCAGCAAACGACCAGAAAAAGGGTCTTTTACCAGTGGTTCTGTGGAATTGCCTTTGGATACCTTGTGTTCAGGGGATGTAGGTGACTTAAGGGCCCCAGCAGTCCCTGGGGATGCAGCTATGGAGGCTTTTGGGAGCCCCTGGTGTCAGCTGAGCTGCAGCCCCACAAGAGGAGCCTGGGCAGTAGACACGGTGCTCTAAGCACAGCAGGCTCTTCTACCCCCTGTCAGATTAAGCACAGCTGCACCAAGAGAAATGTGCATATTTTAACAGTAAAGTTGTCAGTATTGACTCACAGAACAGATGGAATTGTTTTGCTAATTAAATGTATGCTGTTGAATGCTTTATAGAAAATTGGGACACAGAACTATGCAGGAAGGCTGGCGGAGCAGAAATGTGTGACTTGGTGACTTGGTGAAGCATCGGAACAGGCTGCCCAGGGAAGTGGTGGAGTCACCATCCCTTGGAGGTGTTCAAAAAATGTGTAGACGTGGTAGCGTTGGGCTGATGGTTGGACTTGACGATCTTAGAGATCTTTTCCAACCTTAATGATTCTATGACTTGTGAAAAATACGCTTTTTCAGGGTAATCCCTTCTAAGGAGACTCCAGCATTTTGTCAAAAAAAAAAAAAATCAAAAGAAAATCTTGGAATAGATGCGCTTACTTTTAGTACTTACCTTGGTCCTGCGAAACAGAATATTTAAGTAGAATTACAGAATATATAGTGGCATATTGAGCATGAAATAGTGCATAGAATATATAGGGAAGCACTCTGCTCAAATGTATTTAAAATTGAGTGGGAATAGCTGCTGTGTCTTTTCAAAGTGACCATGGCTGTCCTCCTGAAGGCAGGGAAGCTCCCTGGGAGCGAGCGTTGTGAGCCCTATCGGCAAGTCACCTGTGGTAAGGTCACTTCATTCATTCTCTCGTTTGTGCTGGGTAGGACTTGACCACAGGGCTATTCCGAGTCAACCCGGGTACCAGCAAAGTCTTTCCCCAGCATTCCTGAAGTGCTTTGAAATGACAAATTGGAGGAGAACGTGGGGAAAAGGTGTCTGCGAGCTGTCCGGCCGCCTGTCCCCGCTTTGGGAGTGGGGACTTGTGGGGAGGGGATCCGTGGCAAGTGACCTTCCCTCCTCCTAGTCAGCTGTGGCTTGCGCTTGGCTGAGCCAGAAGCAGTCTCCTTGTGAAGAAGATAAGAAATGGGTTTTGGTTGGTTTTTTTTTTCCTGATCAGGAGTCGAGCCTTTGTATTTGGGGTGGAAAAAGGCGGTTTTGCCGCTGTCGCCGCTAATTGAAAACGACAAGGGCTCCCCCTCGCGTTACCGCGGGACAGGGCCAGAACTGTTGCATCTTGGAAGGTGCCGGTGAAACGAGCGCGACTTGATGCCTTCACCATGGGGTGGAATCCCTCAGGAAGACCAGCGGTGGGGAGAAACCTCCCTTAGCTGAGCCAAGGGCAGCAGAGCGGGCGGCTGCTTCGTGCAGGCTCGGGGCTCCCACGCGCGCTGGAGCCTCCCAAGTCTTGGAAGTGCCGGGTGCAAGCCCGAACGAGGGTGCGAGGGCTGGGGGAGCCGGGTGGCTCGGCCTGTTCCCGCTCGGTAGAGCATCAGCAGTGCTGCCACGGAAGGAGATGGGCTTTAGCGAGCTCCCGAGTGCCTTTAGCACACAGGCAATGAGATCAGAGTGTGCCTTTATTTGGACCAATAAATAGCCTAAATCTGCACCATCAAAGCTGACTTGTAACAGTGTAAGAATCTTGAGTCTCCTTTAAGTTGCTGAGGGACATAGAACTATCCTGATCTGGTGGAGGATGTCCCTGCCCATGGCGGGGGGGGGGTTGGAACTAGATGATCTTTAAGGTCCTTTCCAACCCTGACAATTCGATGATTCGACGATCTTGTTTGGGAGTTATTTTTTTTGCAGTCGGAAGGAAGGAAAACGCCCTTTTACTGTTTGTGCCCCCACGATGGTGACTACGAATGCTAGCTAACCTCCACTTTGAAAGTCTTAAATTCATTAATTTTCTGGTACCAGCTCTTTCGGAGTCCCATGGCTTCCATCATTCTGTGCTGAGAATCTTGCCCCAAAACGCAGATTATTTGGAAGTCATTGTTGTGGGTCCTTCACGCTTGCAGATATGGGCTGCTGTGGTGTGGGTGCGAAGTGGTGTGGGTGTACAAAGGTAGGCTTAAATCTATAAATCTGGGTATGGTGGGAAGCTGGTGAGTAATTATGCAATACACACAGTGTCTTCACAGCTGATGAAACTCCAATTTTCACTAAACTGGGCAAATTCAAGACTCCTTTTTTTTTTTTTTTTTTTCCTCCTGCACTTCCATTATCCACATTTATCTTGGAAATCGCTACAGGATAGCAAAAATTCAAGGTTTTCCTATACCTGTGAATGTGTAAACACCTCCATTATACAGTTTCTCTTGTAGTATTGAAAGCAATATACCCAAACCGTAATTGAGGGGTTTTTAAGCTTATGGGCCTTACCTGCGTGCACGTGTCTCATGAGCCTTTCCACATCCTTCTGAAAAACTAATGACTCGAAGAACACATGCAAGCGTTTCCGTCACTTGAGCTCTTCGACACACCCTGAGTTTTTCGGGAAGTCCAGGAGCAGGTGCAGGTCTGTGTGCGAACGGCATCGCTGGAAATCAATAGAGCATTTGTACTAATGAAGGGCATCCTGTGACTTGCCCGGGTCGCGCTGTCGCACGCCAAAACCAATTACATCAAATGCCCCGACAACCCGTGGACCTTGCAAGGGGGTCTCATGTTTTATTGATGACGGGTGACGGTGAGCATCTGTGACACTTTTTTATGCTGTGCTGGCATTAAGCTGCCGCAATACCCGGAGCGTCACCTTTTCTTGGATGTCGTGAAAGAGATGAGTAACGGCGAATGTCACAGCTGTCATAACGCGGTCATAGTCCCCTTCAGTGACTTACCTGAGTCTTGGGAAAACAAAAAAAACAACAAACCCACACAAGTTCTGCAAATGTAATGGAGAGATTGATGTATCTATAGCTTTACTTAACTTACAGTAAGTTGTGGTAGAAAACTACCAGAAGAGAAACCTTAAAGAAGATAAATCTACACTGGGAATAAAGTACAAGGGATTATGAAAGAATAATTTCCATTCAGCTGGTTCTTTGGTACTCTAATCCCTGTATGTATTCTCATCACTTTAAAGCAGTTTCTCATGTAAACTGAGATCCCATCTTTTCTTATTGCTAAGCCTTTAATTCAATTTCTGCACTTGCACGACCGGTTTGTCTCCCTAATTGTTTCTCCATGTGAGATACTCCCTGAAGAACTAGTGGAAAAAGCTTAAATTGTGGTAAAATTTAGTATATTCCAGGAATGTTTTCTTAAACTCATTAGGAAAAGAGGAAAACTTGTTGTTTTCCTAAAAATTTCCTTTCTGCAGACAAGTACCTCCTCCACACACCAGGAGGGCGGTGCTGTAACACGTGCAGATCTTCCAGCAGCACTGGATTTGCAGTTCCCATACACCTGAATTATTTGGTAAATGTAAAGGTTATGTTAAGCCTATTTGGAGGAGTAAATATCCTCTCTCCTCTCTGGCTTCACTCCCCATAGTTTTGCCTTTTGCATTGAAACAAGATGCCCGTGTCTTTGGATGCTGATTTTCCCCAGACCGAGCTACTTATATGAACTGTTATTTGAATAAAGGAGACATTTGGGACAACGGGTGTTCAAGGGTACACAAGGCAGCAGGATGACATTTTCATACGGTTTACTCAGCGGTTGGATACAGACTCAGTGGTGGATATTTTTTCCTTTTTTTGTTGTTTTGTTATTAATACAGTCATCCTAACTATCTCCTGCCCTTTGTTTCCCCCTCTGGATTAGGGCATGGAGATGTATTTTTTCAAAGAGATTTTTTTTTTTCTCTTCTGCAGGGAGGGGGGTCCCTTTGTGGATAGTTAATGGCTGGGGAGCTCAGCTGGAGGTTTTGCTCTCGGAGTGACTGAGGCTGTCTGCTCCCATGTCGAAGGAGACAGGTGCAAATTGATGCTTTAAACCCAAAGGAGCTCACTGAAAGTCTTGCAGGTAACTCAGATAAATGAGCTGCTCAGCTCCTGCCAGCACCTTGTGCCAGTGACCCCTTATCTGCAGTGGGAGTTTCCTTCTGTCAGGCAGCTCCAGTTCACCCAGCAACCTGCATCAATCTCCTCATATCTCCAGGGATGGTGGCCATTTTATTCCTCTTTTTGAAGGTTGAAGATAGGAACAGGTTGCCAGGAGAGGTGGTGGAGGCCCCATCCCTGGAGACATTCAGGGTCAGGCTGGGTGGGGCTCTGAGCAACCTGATCTGGTTAAAGATGCCCCTGCTCACTGCAGGGGGGCTGGACTAGATGACCTTTAAAAGTCCCTTCCAACCCAATGCACACTATGAATCTATGATAAAGGCTAAAAGAAGTGGTATTGCTGACAGGGACCACTTGCCTGGCCTTTGTTTCCTCATCCAAATGCCGATTGTTGTCCTGTACTAACTGGCAGTCACTGCCCAGAGGTGGTGGTGGGGCACAGCCATCGGCAGCAGAAGGTGGGAAGGCTAATCTGCCCTGGAGGGTAGGACCACCTGCAGTGGCAGCTGGGGATGACAGCCTGTAGCAGCCTTGGTGATCTGTGTGCCAGAAAATCTCTCCTCTTGCATTACACCTTCCCCGCTTGCACAGTAAAGGTTTTTAGGTTGGCTACAGGATGCCAAGCATGGTCTTGTTGGAGTTGGGAAGCAGAGTGATTTGTACGTTTCTGATGTTATACAGCTCACCCTTCACCCCAAGGGGAAGGAAAGCTGCTTCTTCCCTGCTCCAGTCCTCTGAGAAGTATTTCTGGGACTTTACCCGCTTGTCTCCTACATTTTCCTCCATGAACGGGAGCAGAGGAAACAGCACTGATGCTTATTTCTTCTTTGTGATTATTTCCTAGTGATTTTGGCAGCAGGGGAGGAAACAAATTCAAGGCACAAAGCACTCAAGAAGCTGGCATCACCAGGCTTTGACTTTCTTTGCGGTCCCTCTGCACCTGGTGCTTCAGGATGCTTCGGCGTGGTGGATGGCACCAAGCTGAGTGGTGCAGCTGGTATGCTTGAGGGAAGGGATGCCATCCGGAGGGACCTGCCAGGGTTTCAAGGCTTGAGGAGTGGACTAATGTGAACTTCATGAAGTTCCAACAAGGCCAAGTGCCAGGTCCTGGACCTGGGTTGGGGCAATCCCCAGTATCAGTGCAGATTGGGTGATGAATGGATTGAGAGTAGCCCCACGGAGGAGGACTTGGGGTACTGGTGGATGAAAAACTGACCATGAGCTGGCAGCGTGTGCTCGCAGCCCAAAACACCACTTGCATCCTGGGCCACATCAAGTGTGGCCAGCAGATCCAGAGAGGTGATTCTGCGCCTCTGCTCTGCCCTGGTGAGATTCCCCCTGCAGTACCGTGTCCAGCTCTGGGGACCTCAGTACAAGATAGACGTGGACCTGTTATAGCAGGTCCAGAGGAGCCATCCACAATAATGACACATCTCCTGTAAGGAAAGGCTGAGAGAGTTGGGGTTGTTCAGCCTAGAGGAGTCTCTGCGGAGACCTTATGGTGGTCTTTCAATGTATAAAGAGGGGGGACTAAAAACATAAGAGACTTTTGTCAGGTCCTGTAGCAACAGGACAAGGCGTAATGGTTTTAAAGTAAGAGAGGGTAGATTTAGATTAGAGATGAGAAATCAACTTGAGGCTGTGGAGGTTAGAAACATTGGATGAGGAGCAGAGAGAAGGTGACTGGGACCAGCTGGATGCTTGGGACAGCAAGTGGGTCTCAAGAGTCTCTAACCCAGTACCTGTAGCTAGCAGCTGTGTTTTGACTCTCCCCATAAAATGCCTAAAATCGCTCCCGTTAACTGGAAAGGGATCCAGAATGGATTGTCTGTGAGGAACCCACGTGTCCAAGGGAGGAACACTGCAGCAATAGGCCACAGGGAAACTTCGAGAATCTTTTTCTGAAGACCAAATTACCTTGCAACGAATGTGGCCTTTACCACCGCACACAGGAAAAAGAGACAGAATGGGTGCTCGCGGAGGACACCTGCTATTGCTCACTGGTGGCAGGCAAGCATTCAGAAATGAATGGGGCAGAGTAAGAACCCTGAGATTCAGAATAAGAACCCTGAGATTAAGATTCATAGTGCTCACGTTTAAGGACCGGGTTAAGATTTATAGATTATTACCTTACTTTTTGAATGTATCACTTCAAGGTGCTGCTTTTTATGTTTGTATAAGTTAATGACCGTGTCTTCATGTACCTAAGCCTGCGTTCCAAATGTGCAAGTTGCAGAGGTGGCGCAGGAAGGAGTGGCAGGCAGAAATGCCCACCAAGCAGTTAGCCATGACTTTAGCTGCCTGCCAGACATCTCTGCAACAGACTCCCCGGCCGATTACAGCACACCAGGGCAGGTCTGCATTTGGGCAAAGAGCTAGAAATCAAAATCTTAATTTCATGGCTCTATCACTAGTGTGAGTCACGGCAAGTTTGGAAAAAACTCTTCGCTCCTGTCTCCTCGTAAAGCAGAATAACGCTATGAAGCTTGTTGATGTTCGAAGTGTTAAAGAGATGGTTAAGGTATTATATAAATGATAAATACTTATTGTAAAGGCTTATGTAAACACTTCTAATCAGAACCATAACTTTTTCTTGTTTGGCTTAGGTTGCCTCAAACATAATCCTTTGAAATCTGTCGTATATATGAAATATACAATAAATAAGCTCTATTATGGTTCAAAAAAGCCTCATGGTTCAAAAGAGCCTCATCTGGGCAATGACTCTGAGCCAGGCAAAACTGAAAAGAGTGAGCACAGCCAGAATCAAAACTGCTTCTTCCCTCCCCTCAAGCTGACAAATCTTATGTACTTGAAGAGCAGCCTTTTTTTGCCTCACTCCCTCGTCTATAAAGACCAGTGATCTACTTCATCTGCCTCAAACAAAGGACTCTTGAAAGATCTGGTCTTAAATTTATTTTCCCAGCCCTGGGGGCACAAAACTACTGCTGTTGACTCGTGCTGTTGACTCGTGTGTTTAGATTCTGGAAGGACGCGTGTACTTTGTCACTGTTACAGCATTCCCATGAAAAACTCCAGGGCAGCCAGCACGTTCCTGACTCGGGCAGTGCCCACCCCTGGCTGTGGAGTCAGCAAGCCAAACCTTGTTTGGGTGGTTACAGAAGCAAGCGGTGTCTTTACTAAGCTGGCAGCTGACTAACGTGCTGTGCTGCCTCTCGGGTGCTGATCTGCGCTCGGTGAGATGGGGAAAACTGGAGGGAACTGGAGGAGGACCAAAACGCTGCCTGTGAAATTGCACCTAGTTCCTCCCAGCAGCATTCCTCGGGGAGCACATGATCGGCATGTGCCAACCCCCGTGACTGAAAAGATGAAACACTTCACCAGCCCAAGCAGAACAGGTCACAAGCAAAGCTTCACCTGGGATTCAGAAAAGCATTTGCATGTCCTTTGCTTTATGAGCAGTGTGGTGTAAGGCAACAGGATCTGCTGAGGGCTGCCCATCCCAGCTGTGGATTCAGTTCCTTATATCAGGGGAGGGGAAAGGAAGCAGTTGTTAGTGTAAGTTTGGCAGCACCGCAGTTGCAACCTGTTAACAGCCCATCGCTGTTTGGATTTGCTCTCTGCAAGATGAAAACGTTGCCATCAAGCACATTTTAAATGGGGGAGTCCAGCCTGAGAGACCGATGCAAAAAACCCTGTTAAAACATCTGCTCAACATCAATTTTATTACATCATGTTCTAGCTGTATTGTTACACTTGGCGATTCGACACACACTTCAGCACCCTGTAGGGCAACATCAGGGACTGGTGGCCTGTTTAGCATGGGACACCCAGTGTCTGTCCCTTGCTGAAGCTCCAGCTCTCTGGCACAGTCCCAGAGCTGACTTCACACTAACGTGGCAAGAGCGTGGATGTTGTGGGAACTTTCAGAGGTCCTGTGGATGACACGGTGGTTTCTGCTTCCAACGCTGCTTTTGGGACTCTGCTGAGTCTTGGCCGCTTGTTTCTGGAAGTCCCGGACGGTTCGGATAGCGAGGCTGCAGACCACAAAACTGGCAAAGTACAAACAGGCAGCGACGACGCCAAAAAGGCCGACGGCCGCGTCGCCGCCCTGGACCACGCAGTTCATGGAGGTGTAACCACGGCGCGAGTACAGCCTCTCGCGCCTCTTACAAACGTCTGTGGAGTTCACCTGGCTGACGAAATGCAGGTAGAGGCCGACGGCCACAACGTACGCCACGCCAGCCAGCACGTTGAAGGCACATTCTCCTGCCAGCAGCCCCACCCTGAGCTGCTGGATGGGTTTTGCCCCCACGACGAGGAAGACCAGGGTGAGCACCGCTGCTGTTAAGCTGAAGGCTACCCCGCCATACACGCAAGGGGCTCTCATCTGGGTGAACTGCATGTCCAGCTCCCTCACCTCCTGCAGCTCCGTGCCCTCGAAGGGGCTGTACGCCGAATTCAGGCTGAAGGACCCGATGCCGAAGCCGCCGAGGGACGTGAAGCCTGCGACAGAGGCTTGGGCAGCGGCCACGCAAATCAGCACCAGCAGGTTAACCGTGATTTCCACAAACTTCAAAATGCCTGCAAGGAGCAGAAAGACGGGAATAGGTGTCAAAACCGTGTCTTACGCAAACTTGGGGTGACAGAAGCAAACCCAAACCATGGAGAAGGAGGGCTGTTACTGAGACAGTCCTCTTGGCTACAGCTACAGAAGAGCGTTGCTTTAAAAAAGAAAAAAGAAGTGCGAGCTCTTGCGGGTACATTTCTGAGGTTGGGCAAATTACTTTTTTTAATTTGTCAGTGTGCTTGATAAATGGATCTTCATGCGGGGAAAGAAATCCATAAAAATTTTACTGTGCTTGTGTTATTGCCAAGGCAAGCACGCAGTGATTGTATTTTGGCTTGTAACTACTTGGCATAAACACACTAAGCAAGAAATATCCAGCATGAACAAAATGCTGAGGTGAAAGCTGACAAAAACCTAGAAGCTTCTAACGGCCTAAAACATTGTGCGAGTTATTTAGGTTCTTTCAAATGTGTTTACTACTTTACCTTACACCCTTTTTTTTGTCTAAGTGTTAATTTACACTTATTATCTAACCAGATGTAACTTCCACTTCATCTCCTTCAGAGATAAAATTCTTCTCATAAATCTGAAGAAGCAGTTCCTGACTGCACCAAAAAGGACGAGGGGAAGGAGGCAAAAAACACCTTATAAGTGGAGGTAACTTAAATGAATTTGATATCGGATCATGTGTTCTCTTCCACACCCCATTCACCTTATGACTTCTGAGCCAACTCTCCTTTTTTTTTTTATTTTTAATGTTATGCTACTGATAAAAGTAACCAACTTTTTAAAGGGGGGGGGAAAAAAAGGTGGATAAACTACTTCTCTTTGCAGTAGTTGCTTGTCAGGAAGGTGCAGCATGTGTTAGATAAATCTGATTATTCTGTGACAGCTCACTAGGGGTCAGACTAAGATTAGTAAACATGATGGATGTTGAAGCGTAGCATAGCTAGAGCTGCCTGTTTGGGAAATTAAAACCTCTAGTGTATCACGCGCGTTGCTCCTCAAGTCCTGAAGTTAATTACAGAATTGTGAATCTTATTATTCCATTGCAGTCCGACAGCCAGGAACATAAGATTCTTGACAAAGTGGTCCTATATTTGTCTTTAAAATGGGGCAGGATCTGCATTTTGAATACAGACTTTAATTCTGCGCTGCTAGCATTGATCCGCATGGCATTTTTCCTCTTGAGCAATGGCTCAGTTGCTGTCAAGGCTGTGGGAGCTTGAAAAGACAGGGCTGAAGCAGCACGCAAAGGAATTAAGACAAATTTCTCTCTTGTGTTGCCAGATGCTTCTAATCAAGGAAAGCCAGTGACAGCCACCATGAAGGATTATCGGATATTCCCGTCCTGCCCCTTCTTATTCTCCCCACGGAGGGCCGAGGTACCGAGCACCTTCCTGCTGCTGCCTGCTCTTCAAGGGAAGGTGCTTGCCATGGTTTTAAAAGGGCCTTTGGCCACTTCAGGAGTTTCTGCTTCCCCTTGTACCCAGCCTGGTCCCCCCCAATGCTGCTCGTGCAGCTGCAGGTAGGTACCGAGCCCATTCGCATCGTGGCCTTGCAAGCCATCCCACAAACACAAAGGGGGCAGTGATCACGGTGGTAACACCTGGGAACGGAATATGTGAGGCTCAGCATGTTTCAGTCTGTGTGTGTGTGTACATACACATGTGCGTTCACATATAGATTTCGTATCCTACACACAATTCGGTAAAGCAGGCAGAGAAGACGGTGCTCTTGTTGAGGAGGAGCTAAGCGTGCGGTTCTGTGTACGTGTTCCTGATTCCTGCCTGACAGTGTGACTTTTCCTTGACCCTTCCACACAACCATTTCTGTGAAGCAGGGCAATAACCACGCTGGTTACCAAATGTGTTCAGGAAGCTTCAAGCATTTCAAAGGAAATATCTGTGAAGATAAAGAGAAATTTAAATCTTGGTCCATGAGACAGGATTCGGTACTCCTTGTACCAAACTCACACAACGCAGCCAAAAGACTCAACATTTTTAATGGGTACAGAGACACCACTTTACCCAGGACTCTTCAAAATGTTTTGGAAGAATAGTAGCTGTACAGGACATTCACTGGAACTGGATCAGATATTTTTTTGTCTGCTCAATATGACTTCCAAACACAGAGAGTCAACTGTGTTCCTCAGGGCCCTTGGAAAGCGTTGGACGCAGAAGGCCACTTCCCTTTTTAAGGGCCGACTACTGATTTCATAGATGCTTCATCAGGAAGTGGTTCTTACAAGTCTACGGGGAGGAAAGACAATTTGATTAAGGGAAACATAAATTTTAAATATGTTTTGGAACCTGGAAGTTGGGAATTCACGACCAGTCAGCTTTCTTATTCTGCTGTCTTCAGAATTTCCTTTCTTTCTGTGACTGGTGAGCCACTCTGACCCGCTGGGCAGTGACTTTTCCTGTACATCACCTTGCTGAGCCTTAGAAAAGGCAACTTTCTGTTGTCAAAGTAGTCAGCACCTACTGCTAACCTCCCCACATCTATAACCGACCCCAAGCCTCAGTGACACTGCTCCAAAACTTCCTATATATCCACACAAATTCTGCATGCAACCCTTAACTTCACTGAGCCAGCTGCTGGCAGAACATGTCTCTTTGCTCAGGGGATGATAAATATGAACGACGTAGGTCTACTGTATTTTTAACTGCAGCAGTAGCTGCTTTTATGGCATCCTTGAAAAATTTCCTTAGACAGGGCATTCAGGTCAGACGGGTTTTGTGTGTAGCTGTGCAGTTTTCATACACACCTGCTGTAGAACTGGTTAGAGTAACTAAACAACAGAGAGAGGTTCACTAGCAGTTACTCCACCAGTTATTTGCATCACACGGATGAACACGTGTGTGTTGGGGTTTAACTGCAGCCACAAAGCCTCCTGTATTAAAGAAAATCCTAAATGATAAGCAGTATGTAGAACGAAGCTGTGAGTTACGGGTCCGTGATGACAGCCAGCGGGGTTTGTGAAACCAGCAGCTGTTTAGTGGAGATCCCTGAGGCCTCGTACAATCATCAGGGCTCTGACGGAAATATTAGGCTCTACAGTATGTTCAGATCTTGACCTGGATACCCCAAAAGCCTTGTGCAAACTTGATCTGTGCCAGTTACGAGCCGATACCAAATCCTACTATACTAGTCTAAACAGGAGAGCCAGACTTGAGAAGTAAGGGATAAAAGGACAGTTAAGTTTTGGATCTCAGCTGTGCCAAGGCACGATCCCACACCCATACCAGCAGTGACAGATGTCAAGCAGCGCGCTGAGAGCCACGCTTCGGAGTCTGTGCTGCCACCCCTCCTGTCACGGGCCCATTAGCTACACCAGCTCCCCCAGTTGCTTTCCCATGCTCCTTTCCTGCACTGCTTCCACCACTGAAGGTGAAGAGAATGGCTGCAATCTAAAAGATAGTGGGCCTTGCCAGAGTTTTACGCATAATTGTTTCGTTCATTTTATAAATCTGCAGCAGGGAGTAACTTCGAGGTATCACACTTACTAATTGTCTCTGAATCCAGACTTTTTTTGCTGTGAGTAGGCTTCCTGCTGTAACAAACAGCAGCCTTCCAATTTATACTATTAATCTGCTGTCCACTTCTTCTTTCCCGTGTAATCCAGGTGGATTCTGGGCTATTCCCATGGTATCAACTCACTGATCAATGGGTTTGTCTTCTGTCAAATGGAGGCCTCAGATGCCAAGCAAAGCAGCCAGGGAGGCTCCTAAGGGTACACACCGACAGGCAGCTGACCTAGCGGCGCCTACCCTTGGCTGGGCAGCCACCACTTTCCTCCCCTGCCCAGCGATAACTCTGACCTAGCACTGGCCCTTTCCAAGAGCTGTTTTAATAAATTAAAATGGCAGGAAACGATTCAACTCTTTTCTTGTGTGCTGCTGTTTTTTCCTGCAACTTTAACAACTCGAAGTGACTCACGGCTCTCTGATGAGCAACTGGGCTGGCATGAGTTGAGCAGGGGAAACACCACAGCCAGGAACAGCAAAATACCAGAAATTCTCCTTTTCAGGTGAGGCGAGCTCTATAACCCGCATGCTCTCCCTCATAAAACTACACCGCAGCTGCCTGTGTGGCAACCAGTAACGCAACGGCGTGCTCCAGTCTCACGGGTCGGAAGCTGCAAAGTGTCATTTTCATCCAGGCGCCATGGCAGGATGACCCCATCGTTGGGGCATCAGGAGCACAGTGTGTGTGTCTGTGTGTACGTAAAGTAAAATGGCCAATTCAGGTTTGTTTCTGCAGTTGACATAAATGAGCCTGCAGGGCTTGACTAATAGAGGAAGATTTCAAAGCGTCTCCCTTCGCTGCGCCTTGGCACAGTAGTCACTTCTTTCTGCACACAGACTCTTTTGGTATCATTACCTCAACATCCCTGCGTACTTCTATGGCATTATTTATGGTTGCCATTCTTCATTCTGTCTCACTTTCTCCCTCTGCTTCCTCTGCAGGCCACATAACCACGGGGACCAGAGCGGCGGCATGTGGCTGCAGCCCCTGGGACCACCGGACTCCACGGCAGGGCAGCAGATGCACAGGTCAGTGTCGCATCCCGTTAGGAGATGCTCCAAGAGAAGGGGGAGTATGAGTGAGAGGCTACAACACACGTGTTAAAAACCATTCTCATTGAAAGTTGTCTTTTGGGTTTTTTCCCCAGTTTGAGTAGCTTTCTGCTTTTCAGAAGTAATTTTTTTGTTTTCTTTTTTTTTTTCTTCTTTTCCAAAGGAGTAGACATGTATTTTGACCATATACAGTGACTCACAAAAGCTGCAGTCAGTCCTTTAAAGGATCTCAAATGCTGAGCTTCTCTTGCCATTGCAGGTTTGGCGCTCCCCAGAGAGTAAAGGCACAGCTCAACACGCAGCTTTGGTCACCCCTCTGCGAAACTGAGTTGGTGGTGGGAGGAATAGATAAGGGAGGAAAGTGAGAAAATGCCAAAAGAAAGAGGGGCTTTCTTTCTGCATTTGGAAGGGGAAAAAAATGTGACAGAAGTGGGGAGAAACCAAAACAGTGGTGAGCTGAACAAGGGAAATGACATGGAGACAACAGTTGCAATATATTAAAAATATTAAATCTGGATGCAAAGTACTAAAACATCTTGCTAACGGTGCTATTCCCCTTAATTATAACAGTACAAAGCAAGATCTTACTGAAACCAGTAACGAGAATTCAGCCATCTTCAGGGATCCAGGATCAGGGCAATACTCAGCTTTGCCGTAAACAAACAAATCCCCCCTAAGCCCCAACCCCACCATTGTTTTTGTAGGTCTCTGTGTTCTTCAGCCAGTCGTGGGATTTAGCTTTCACTGAGTTATGCTAAAATCTCTCTAACAGAGTAATGCTCAAAGGCAGAGAAAACACAACCCAAGCCTAAACCCCCTGAGTTAGGCAATGCAACACCAACAGAATCTTGGCTTTTCACAGGACCCGAGGGAATTACATATTCAGAGCCAACTGAATTTAAATGGCACATAAGTGCCCAACGTATTTATGCTCATTTGAGATATCTTACTGGAAGTTGATGAAAAAATAGTTAAAAACTGGGGGAAAGAAATGATTTATGTGCTCTAGAAAGAAAAGTTATTATTATCTTTTAATAAGTTGTCCCTCTTTAGTCAAGATAATCACTCTGTTAGGCAATCTCAAAGGACGACCAGCCTTGTTTTTAATGATTCAGAGAAGCCTTTTATTCACAATCGGAGTGCTCAGATCCAAATGTATTGTCTTTTTTTTTTTTTTCTCTCTCTGTATCATCTTCCCTTAAAGAATTACTGTCCCATCTGCTCTATTCCTTCTGCTTAATACCCTCCCATCCTCTAAACAGCACTGTCCAATTTTCACAGGAAAGGGTGGATTTAATTTGTAGAACTACTGCATCAGCCTTTATCCCCCTAGTTTCTCACCACTGTGGGACACAAAGATTTACTTGCCATCAGGACACAGCTTCAGCACAGCCCAAGCCCCTGCCTGGGAACAACAGCTTTGGTTTATTTGTTCCCAGTAGTTCTTTAAAGAGTTACTTCTAGCATGTTCCTGATTTCTCTCCTGTTAACCGAGCATGAGTCATCTTCCACAGTTTTGGAGAGGGCGGGAAGCAAAAGGTCTTGCATCCAACTGTAGCACTTGGCAAACCTGATTTAAATGCAGTGGCTGTAAAAGGCTGTACACGAATTTGTAGCACTGGTAGCTCTCTGCACGGTCACCTCACGTTCTGCATTTCAGGAAACGGCCTTTTTTCTTCCTAACGTACCCTCAGTTCTTTCAAGTAGTAAAGAAATATCTTGGTATCGAATCAAACTTGCAGGAGGTTGTTGTTTGGTTTGTTTTATTAAAAAAGAATTCAGAAAACAAGGAAACGCTCTTGTTCCTTATGCCAACTTTCCATAGCCACTCCCTCCGTTTGAACAGAAACGGAGCCGCCTTATAAAGGACAAAGATTGGGGTGGTGTTGCTCTTTAAGCAATCACAGTCTAGCTGAAGGTAGGTCAGGTTGGAGGCACCTGTGAACCCGAGCTTCTCATCCACTTCACCAGTTGTGGGTTGTCACACCTGGTGAGCCACATTCCTGACAGGATAGATTTTTTGTCCTTTAAGTGAGCTAAGGGCACCTGCTCGAGAAATAGAGCTACATTCATTAAATAGTCTGCTGTATCGATTAGCTTTGAGAGCCACCTTGTAAAGAGAAGAGTTTTTCTTCATTCACAGAGTTTGGGTCAGACGTGGGGAAAGCAAACCCAGTGGTCTTACAAGAGAGATGGTGCAACTCCAGTTCTGTGTTGGTAAGGAGCACGCTTAACTGAGATCTGCCAGTCGGGAAGCACTGACTAGAGTCTAACGCACACCTCACACCTAACACCAACTTTGCTGCTATCTTCCCCTGCTAACATAAGTGAGTCTCCTCAGTTGTAGTTCTCCCCTCTCTAAAAACAGCAGGTTTTGTGTCAGCACAAAAGGTGGATGGAAAAAACAAAGTGGTATGAAGCTATGGGCAGTGAAGTCACGTATGTGTTGGCGAGGCAACAGTTTGCTAAAGGTAACACTTGGCATCTGCAACTGGTGCAGCTGCCCTGCACGTTTTTACAGCGCCAACTGCACGTGGTTATTTGTATTTCACAGCAAACTCTCCAAGTGAAACGCTTTTAACTTCAGAACGGGAGCGTTACCTGCAGCTCTGCCACTGTATCTTCTTGCTGCGCAATTTTAATTAAGCATTTTGAAAAAGTGGGATTATTTTCATCTGTGCAGCTCCATCCAATTCCCACTACTAATATCCTCCGTCTTCACAATTACAAGATTAAAAAACTTGATGGCAAATTCAGTCTGTTAGTCACACTGTATTTAAGATAAGTTTTGTAACAGATAGGAGGGGGAAATCATCTAATTACGATGAGATTACAGGGGACCTTAGTGCTCCCTTCTTAAAGCAGAAATCACAGAATCACAGAATGTTAGAGGTTGGAAGGGACCTCAAAAATCATCTAGTCCAACCCCCCCCCGCCAGAGCAGGATCACCTACAGCAGAGCGCACAGGAACGCGTCCAGGCGGGTTTTGAATGTCTCCAGAGAAGGAGATTCCACAACCTCCCTGGGCAGCCTGTGCCAGGGCTCTGTCACCCTCACAGTAAAAAAGTTTTTCCTCATATTTTTATGGAACCTCCTGTGTTCCAGCTTCCACCCATTGCCCCTTGTCCTGTCAGTGGACGCCACTGAGAAGAGCCTGGCTCCATCCTCCTGACATTCCCCCTTGACATATTTATAAACATGAATGAGGTCACCCCTCAGCCTCCTCTTCTCCAAGCTAAAGAGCCCCAGCTCCTTCAGCCTGTCCACATGAGATGCTCCACTCCCTTCACCATCTTTGTGGCTCTGTGCTGGACTCTCTCCAGCAGTTCCCTGTCCTTCTTGAACTGAGGGGCCCAGAACTGGACACAATATTCCAGATGCGGCCTCACCAGGGCAGAGTAGAGGGGCAGGAGGACCTCTCTTGACCTACTTGCTACTCCCCTTCTAACACACCCCAGGATGCCACTGGCCTTCTTGCCCACGAGGGCACATTGCTGGCTCATGGTCATCCTGCTGTCCACCAGCACCCCCAGGTCCCTTTCCCCTGCGCTGCTCTCCAGCAGGGCAGTCTCCAACCTATACTGGCACATGGGGTTATTCTTTCCCCAAGTGCAAAACTCTACACTTGCCCTTGTTGAACTTCATGAGGTTTCTCCCCGCCCAGCCCTCCAGCCTGTCCAGGTTGAAGTGAACTGCCACGGGAAGAGCCTGTGACAGCTCTGAGCACAAGTTAAAGGAGCTGAGCACAGCGGACCGTAGGGGCAAATGTGAAGACACTGACCACAAAATAGAGCAGTTTCTAACACGACTGGGTGCTTCCACGGAAAGGCAGGAATCTGCTGACCGCTGCTGAGAAGATCTAACATGCTGTGCTGGTCAAATGCTTGTTCTCATCCACAAAGCTACCTGCGTTTAGAACATTTACTGACCCTCCGGTGTTTCCGAATGCACGTCGCTGAAGCTGCAGAAGGTCTTTTACTTCAGCCCAGCGCCTCTTGCAGCCCACTCTTCTCCCCCAGCACCTCCACAGCACTGGGAGGGACACAAACGCTGTGCAAAACGCTTTTCCCTTCCCGTGTCTGACTCCAAGAAGGGTGTCAGGACGTAACAGAGGAACAAAACAGCAGCAGTGTGATGGTTACGAACAATGGCATAACTCAAACCAAGTGTCTACTAGTGTGAACCCTGTGTTGAAGGGTAACTTTTTGTCTCAGTATTCTTTTCCAGTCTATGAGTATTTGCCAGCGTGCGTAGCTACAGGAAAAAAAAACTTGACTGTGTTTTGTAAAAAGCAAAAGCTTATAGATGTTTATATTTCAATTAATGCTGGCTTGTTAATGCATGAATACATCCTGGAGAAAGTCATTGTTATTCCCTAATTCCATTTCCTCCTCCAAATAAATTCAGTTTGATATTTCCTCCTGGCTATAGTTGAAATTCGATACTTTTCTTGTTCTGACAAACCGTAACGATGTCTTTTTCTGAGAGGAAATTGGTCCGAAGTTTTTAACAATTGTGGATGTTAGAATGTAGGCTGAAGGCACGATTGTTTGGAAGTGCCTACAATACGCTTAAGAAATCTGACACTACTCATGGTGCAGAGCTGTATTCATGGCAGCAAAGAACAGGGATTCAATTATACTTGCTCCCCCCTGCCAAAACTGTTTTCTAACCTTTTCGGTGCTGTCTCCCTTAAATGCCAAGTGGGTTGAAGAATGGAAAAAAAAAAATTATTAGCTCGGAAATTATGGCAAGCACAGTACAATTCTATATACACACTGCAAAAGTGCAGGCGCTTCCTGGGTCTCGTAGTGACCAAAGATGGGAGAAACTTAGTCTACCTGCACTGTTTAAACAAAACAAAAGGAAATATTAATCCTGGAATTGCATTGCTCTGCCTCTTTCACAACAATACGCATAATAAAAAGAAAAGCTTTCCAGGTCAAGTGAGCAAACATCTATGATCAATTCAAGATCCACAATTCACTCTTGGGTTCAAGCCATATTTTGTTCTCTCTACGGTGAAGGAAGCCTTCAACATTTATCGCATTCCCTCTGGTAACAAAAAAGCACTGAATCTGATTATATATTCAAAGGACCCGAGGGGAAGCCTTTGAAAGGCAAATATGATTAGTTTATCTACGCAGAAGAGAGATCTAGAGGAATTTCACCTGTGCTGTGAAATGCAAGTTTATTTTTTCCTTCCGAAACGATTTCAGCTGCAGGTATCCCCAGGCCGAAAAACTCTTCTTGTTGTCAACACGTGCTGCTTTAAACGGCGTGTGCTACTGTGCACAACTTGTAAGAAATAGTTACTGCAAGCAGCAGTTCTGTAGTTGAGGGAAGGTTTGTCTTGTGAATAGTTTATTTCCAATTGCCATATAATTATCTAGAGCATCTAGACAGTTTGACACCAGACTAAAAGCTGTTCCTTAAGTCTCCCTCACAGAAACAGAAGGTGGCAGACTTCTGTGTCTCCTTTGCCTTTTGAATCTGTAATCTGTAGATCGACAAGAGATTATCATGACCCACACTGAATACTACCAGAATTGGAGACGCCTTTCTTAAAATGTTCCAAGGAAGAAAACAGTACTTAAGTGGCACAAAACTTGTGGAACTCTCTGTCAGAAGACATTGTGGACGCCAAACATTCGAAAGGGGAGTTCAGAAAAGGATTAAACAAATTTGACAGGTCTGTAAAGAGAAGTGAATGCAGAAAATCCAGAATCCAGAAAAATCCACCAATGTGAAGTCTGGAGAGTATTCCAGAGGACCGCTCACTCTCTACTCATCCAAACTCTGACAGTCCTAAATTTGCACTCTAGCACGTTGTTTGAGAAGACACATAATTAGGTGCCTCATATGATTCAGTACTGCCAGCCACATGATCCTACCCCGAATGGCTCCGAATAAACAGGTATTGCTTATACAGCATTTTAGCAGACTTTTCTCCTGTTTTCAAGATGACAGGACTAAAAAGGAGCAGAATGTTTTGAAGTTTCTCAGACGGTATCAAATGTTCCTACCAGCAAAAGAAGTCAGTATCGGTTCTTTCTTCCACTATTTTTGGGTTATTTTTGGGTTTATTTTCTTAATGCAGTTGTACAAGTGGAAAAAAAAGGGGGTAGGGACTAAGAAGGGAAGGTGGGAATAACAGAAATAGGAGAACAGCGTCCTTTTTTCTGCTAGTGCTGCATGCAGCTAAGGTGTTCAAAGGATCCCTGCAAAAATAACTGCCTATTTCTGAAACTCAGCTTTAGCTTTTTGGGATGTTGGTGGTGAAAAGTATGGATGAAAAGGGCAGGATCTGGGTGAAGCAAACACTTCTCAGGGCTCTGGTTGTTTAGAATTCCTTGTTTAGAATTCCTCTCTCGTTTGCCAAAAGGGTCAATATGCACAAAGAGCGTAAGTATATTTGCTGAGTGAAATTAAAAAACAAAAAAACCCACACAACACCATAGTGAAAGTGGAGAGATGCACGGTCAGAAACTAAGGTTCACACTTCAGTTGTTGGTTTGGAAAAAAAATGTAGTATATCACTGATTTCCCGGCCTTATTTCATACTAGTTTGGTCAGAATTATGGTGAACGGAGAGGGGAAATTTCACCAGAGTGCTGATAAATCATTGGCAAAAGAAAGGGATGGATAAGAAGTATTTACAGGAACTTTTCATGCTGTAAGAAGTTGTAGCTCACATGTACTGACTGCTTAGTAAAGAATTCATGTAGCTTTTCATTTAAAACATTTACTTAGACTGCAGGGAATACAGAATTCTGCAAAACAATTCTAGGAAATTCTGCTAAGTCTTGGTACTTTCAAAAATTAAACAGGGGAGTAACATTCTCGTCATCTTATCAACCTCCAATATGTCATTTTTTGAAATAAAATTGCTAATAAAAGGGTTTCTTTTCTACATGATCTCTTTTCCCTCCTCCACTGCAAGCTCAGACATTAAATTTTTGGAAAATACTGAGCAATACCTGGGGGAGGTGTGGGAGTGAAATCATCATGGTCAACTGATGCATCCAAAACTAGGACATTTTGAAAATGTTAATGATGTTTAATGCACTGAAATAATGAGAAGCAAATGCAGAGAAAAAAAAAAAAAACAAAACAAAACAGCAAGTCACTTTAAGCTATACATAAGTCTAAACAACCAGTGAAACTGAAAATTAAACACAACTTGCCACTTCATTCTTCTAAAGTTGTGATAAAATATGGCATGGAGTTTTCTAGAGCTTCTCAGACAAGCTGAAGTAATTTAGTATTGTTGAATAAGAAACTGATGCGGTTTTACCAGGGATAAAATTCAGGTAGACATGGTGCCTAGGAACATGGTTTAGTCTTGTCAGTGTTAGGTTAATGATTGGACTTGATGATCTTAAAGGTCTCTTCCAATCTGGGCAAATCTGTGATTCTGTGAAGTATTAGTATGGCTCTGTATCATTAAATATACTCCATTAACTGCTGGAATAAAACCTCCTGAAGATGAAAACCAGACTGCATACAAGTAATCACACAGAATTACACAGAATCACAGAATGCTCAGGGTTGGTAGGGACCTCTGAAGAACATCTGGTCCAACCCCCCTGCCAGAGCAGGGTCACCCAGAGCAGGTCACACAGGAACGTGTCCAGGTGGGTTTTGAATGTCTCCAGAGGAGACTCCACAACCTCCCTGGGCAGCCTGTGCCAGGGCTCTGTCACCCTCTGTCACCCTCACGGTAACACTGAACATACTTACAAGAGAAAATAGTTCAGCTCACTCTCAAAATTGTTAACGTATTCACATACAAAGAAATATTAAGAGCAAATTGACTGTGTTATTTAACTTTCCTTTAGATAATCTAACATTATGTATTTTAATTTACTTCCAACAACTAAACTCTTCATTTGCCTCTCTACTAGAAGACACCGAGAAGCTGTTCATACACTCTGGCTAAAGACTTTGCACCTAGCTGCAAGTTTGAACTCAGACTGCAGTGGGCCTTTCCTACAAACAAGGTAAGAATACTCATTGTCCTGAAAAAATGAAAACTTTAAAGGGGCAATGGATATTTTAGCAACTCTTTTTTTTCAGTTTATGGAAACGAGTTTACTAAGTGTGATTTCCTCCCACACTAACACTCATTTCTCTGCTTGTTGTGGTCACTTTCTAGATAGGAAAAAAAATGATTTATTTCTCAAGAGCTGCTTTCTTCGATTCGTGTCCATAAAACAGTTTTGTCTTCTGCAATATTACTTTATAAAGATGTATCGGTGATGACTGGATTAAATCCAAAGTTGATAAAGTCTGAGAAGAACGAATTAGAAATAAACTAGCATCGAAGCTTCAACAGCCACCTTTAAATTACCCACTGGCGCAAATACCGATTTTATTCCTAAATCCCAAAGGTTAAGTCTTGCTGTGCAGCTCAGGTGACTACACACATGACCCACTCTGATGCTCTGGATGTGTATTCTGAAGATGCATTTTCAGGTATATAAATATCTCTATAAATCTTGCCTTTAGCTGCCTAAAATGTGCTAGTAACCTGCAGCTATGCCATTCATTAACTCCTCCAGCTTGCTTTGTTGTCTTCCGGGTTTTTTTTTAAACGTTCCTCTAGCTTTGCTTTGTTGTGCTTCTGAACAGGGAAATCAAAACCAAGAGAAGTCCTTGGAAGGAGAGGGGTGGGTGGCAGGCAGTAAGAAGCTCACATACCTCTCGTTGTGCATACCTTTGAACACTTCATTGAGAAGGTTTCCTTGGGAGGAGAACGCTCTGGCAGTGGGCCAAGATACTCCCGTGCTGCTCCCGAGGGTCTAGAGTAAGGGTCTGAGCAAAGAGTAGAAGTCCTTGAGTGCTGGCCACCTCGGATGTCTTCTGCTGACCTACGATGCAGTAAATGACAAACGTGTATTAATTAGATCACGCTCTCTCCTGCACGTGAGGAACTGGCAGATGCTCCTGTTAGTGGGACCAGCTAAGCCTGCTTCATAGGTATCTGATCTTTTTTTCTTGCGTGTTTTGAAAGCAAATATCCCAAATACTTGCCTAAATTGAGCCACAAAGATGGTGAAGGGAGTGGAGCATCTCCCTTATGAGGAAAGGCTGAAGGAGCTGGGTCTCTCTAGCTTGGAGAAGAGGAGGCTGAGGGGTGACCTCATTCATGTTTATAAATATGTCAAGGGGGAGTGTCAGGAAGGTGGAACCAGGCTCTTCTCAGCGGCGTCCATTGACAGGACAAGGGGCAATGGGTGGAAGCTGGAACACAGGAGGTTCCATAAAAATATGAGGAAAAACTTTTTCCCTGTGAGGGTGACAGAGCCCTGGCACAGGCTGCCCAGGGAGGTTGTGGAATCTCCTTCTTTGGAGACATTCAAAACCCGCCTGGACGTGTTCCTGTGCGCTCTGGTGATCCTGCTCTGGCAGGGGGGCTGGACTAGATGATCTTTGAGGTCCCTTCCAACCTCTAACATTCTGTGACTCTGTGAAATCAGTCTTCACAAGGATATTTGTACTTCTTTGTTCTTATTTTGGACAACTGTGTCCTCACTGAGCAGGTTGGCTGAATTGTTGAGGTTACTTGCAAAAGGTAGCAAAGAGGAGGAGGGTGTGGGGAGAGTTCCTGTTCCCATCAAAATGAGTAACAGTTTTTTCATGAAAACCAAACATTTTTAGCTAGTCCGTCGCAGCCTAGGGAGTAAAAATGAGAAGTATTTTCACATCAGTAACGTAAATATTTAATGGGTAAGGGCTTTATGAAGTTTGTGCTTCCAGTTACCATGTTTCACAAAGATGCCTTTTAAAAGAATAAAAGCTAGTCAAAAAGATTTTAAAATGGGGAGGAAAAGTTGCCTATTTAAATGTTTCTCTTTTATGTTTTTGAGGTCTTTGATGATATTTGAAGGGGAATCTAAACTCGACCCCCAAAAATCAATTTCTTCTGTCTTCGATTAGACTTTTCATTTGTATAGTTCAAAATGGAATTGTCCACTTTGCTGCGATGACGTGCCACTCCGTATCTGAAGCCTGACGATTTTTAAAGTTGGTGAGATTTAAATGATTCTAGAAGTGCAAATTCCCCTTTTTAAACTGAGTTAAAGCTCTGGGTAAAAGAAATATTGGCTGTAAATCGTTTTGTGAGTGTCTGGTCTAACCTAAGCATCCTCCCTCATTTTAAGGAGAACTGGAGCTTGTCTTTTTCAAGGTACAGCTGGATGATTGTGCTATTACAGGGTATTTAAGATCTCATGCAGCATTACTATTTTTAAAAGTCATCTTCCTATTCAGCTTTTTATCTTGAATTTCTTATCCACAAATCAGCATTTTCAACTGTAGTTTTGTTTCCCAGTATCACTGCACTTCACTAAGGTTTATCTTCATCCAACTCCAGATTCAACTTACAAATATTATCGCATTCATCCACATTAAATCATGTTCTTTGTAGTTTTTATATTTTAATTAAGGCATTCAACAACAAGACCAATGTTAACATCTCCGCATGTACTTGCCAACAGCTCTATTTGGCTGAAACATTTCTGATTTTTCTGACCTTTGTCCTGTGTCTTGTGCAACCACCAAAGCATCCTGTGCAGCTGTGTCACATAAATTAAATAAGCTGTGTGATTTATAAGACTTCCAGTTAGCTTGAAAGCAATCCTTTTGGTACTTCTGATGCAGCTGCTTCTCTCTTATTGTATCCTGCTACTTGCCAGAAAACAAAACAACACAAAAACCCCCTAATGTTCATCAACAGAGTACAATTAGGGGAAAAAAATTCTTTCTTTTAGACGCTTTTTTTTCTCACAATGGCCTATTCTGGCCACTTTTGCTCCTGTATTCCTTCAGGACTTTCCAGTTCTGGGCAATGCAACTCGTTCTCCTCAGCAAGGAGAGGAAGCGTGCTATAGAGTTTCAGACAGAAATGTATCTGGAAAGAGAAATACTCTGGTTGGAAAGTCTTGCTCCTAAGGGATGAAAGCATTAGGCACTCAAATCACAGCTTCCATGAAACTCTTCCCATCCATTTCATTATGGTATCTGCAGGTCTTCTGGTCAATCAGCCTGAGTCTCCACCAAAATACTGACATTTCCTTACAAAAGCAGCTCATGAGACCTAAGCAGGGTTGTTAGGTTAAGCCAAACCCCACCAAAACAACCGAGGGAAAAGTTTTTCAATTAGTTGTAGTGAGGGCTGGTGCCACGCAGATTTTCAGACTCTAAGAATTATCTCCACGGCTATTACAGATCTGTAGGTGTTGAGTTCCTTCCTCTAATCCCTGGCAGACACAGGGATGGTCTCTTGGCCTTTAAGATCCATTCACCAATTTTCAGTCCACGCGTCCAATCATTTAAAACTAACAGCAAAACCCAAGATGTGTAGAGAAGCACTTTATTAAGAAGTGGTGGTTTAATTTATCCTTTCACACATTGCTTATATTAGGCTGTATATGAAAAACCAAAACACCCAAAACACCAACTCTTCTTTTTTCTCTTCACAATTAATATATTCATGGCATTTGCTGTTCTCACTTCTAATATGTTCAAGACAATTTAACTGTATCCCCTCCTGAACTCTGCTTTTGCTAAGGACAGTCACTCAGCCTCTGAGGATGATTCTTAGGCTGACCTTTGTTCCCATTTCTCTCCAATTTTTCATTATTAAAAAAATTTTAAAATTCATTGGTTATTTTCATAATACAACAGGATTACCACATTCCATTATACTCAGCCGTAAGTCCTCCTTCTAGTCCACACCCTGCTGCTTTTACTCTCCGCCTGGTTTTCTTTCTAAAATGCAGATTACCAGGGAGTACTTCAGTATTTTAGCTTCTCAGTAATCTGAATTATATTTGTTTCCTCTCCCTCTTTGCCTCTGTTCTTAAACTGCTGTACAATCAGGCCCCTGGAAACTAAACGGGAGTCATTAACACTTTACTGCCTTGGCCAATTTGCCAGTGGTGTTTAGAACTGCAGACCTCTCTCTTACGATGCAGTCCTTAAAGGCAATGCCCTTAAAGGCAGACAGCCTGAGCTCACATCTAACACACTGCAGGCTGGCCAGGCTGGGAGGAGAAGTGCAACATCCTAAGAGTTTATTTGTCACTCCACACCTAACAGTTGATCTGCTTATCGCGGTGACAGGGGCTGACCCACTACCAAGTGCCACAAACAGCCTCAGATGCTTAAATAACTACTCACTTACTGAGTGTGACTACTGAAATTAATTGTTTTAGATGAATATGAACTTGTTCACAGCTGAACTAGAGCAACCTGAGAGTTTAGCAAGTTCCTGTGCTGGTCTCAATCATGTAATACTCTCATTTGAGCAATGCATACTTGGCCATGGCTTGCTGTCATCTGCTGACCAGCCTCCTGAGGAACTGCACTACAACACATGGCCACACTTCACCTACTTGTGACCCAACTTGGTTCAGGTAACCCCAGAAATTGTGTCACACAGGCTATCTTTCTGCCCCCTCTCGAGCTCAATACAAAGAAGAAGGTTAAATTCATGTGGAAAATACTTCCTTGATTCCAAATGTGGTTTGCTCAGCATGCTTTCAAGGCTGCGTAAATGCTTTACTGTTGTAATATGAAGGTATTTAAAAGCAAACAAAATTGACAGCCATTATAGACCCGCTGTGTTTCTTTAAGGTGGTAAAGACGTACCTTGCACTGTATGGGTATGGTTTTCTTGCTCTTCTGTCTTCCTCGTATCTATCAGATCCACGGTTCTCATGGTGCCTGTATTGCTTCTCTTGGTATCGTCTCCCAGAATGAGACATCTTGTTTCTTACATGTATTCTTTGTTCCTAAAATAACTTCCTGAGACAGAGAAATAAAACTAGTTCATTTTATAGCTCTACTTCAAGTTATTCATTGACTAGCACTCACATCCATTTCATGCCCATTCAAGACTTAGGGCAGACTGCCTTAAGAGCTAAAGGAAGTAAAGTACCTTCATTAAAGAAGGAAGTTTATCTTTTCATATGTGAGGAGTTAATTGCAATGTTCATTGCACTTGTTTACTAGGTCTCCTCTGACTGTCCTGCGAGGACAAAGCACGGTGTCCACTAAGAACATGAACCCTGGCTTCTCTTACATTGTCTCTTTCATAAAGCATTAACCCTGGCCAACACCAGCACGTTGCCCGAGCGTGGGTGCAGCAGCTGCTGGCGGCGGGGCAGCCCAAAAGCGCGGGGCTGGCACCTGCATCCTGTGCATGTCTCAGAGGAGGGCACCCACCTGTGTCAATAGATGGAGCAACAAAAAGTCGCTTGTGGCACGGATACATGGGAGGTGTGGGCAAAGCTGTGCCAGGCCGAAAGTAAGTTGGTGGGAAGGCACATCCTTGATAATCTGGTATTAAATAGTACAGGGATGTTATTTCCTGAAAGCGTCTTTACCCTTTCAAGTGGGGCCTAAGCCCAAACTGGTACAATATGGAAACGCAGAGTTTAAGCATCTACAGATTAGGGGATGTCCTGCTGGAAAGCAGCCCCATGGTGAAAGACCTTGGAGTCCTACTGGACAGTAAGTTGTCCGTGGGACAGCAATGTGCCCCTGTGGCCAAGAGAGCAAATGGGATCCTGGGGTGCATTAAGAAAAGTGTGTCCAGCAGGGCTGGGGAGGTTCTCCTGCCCCTCTGCTCTGCCCTGGGGAGACCACACCTGGAATCCTGTGTCCAGTTTGGGGTTGCCCAGTTCAAGAGAGGCAGGGACCTACTGGAGAGAGTCCAAGGGAGAGCTACAAGGGTGATTAAGGGACTGAGCATCTCCACTGTGAAGAGAGACTGAGAGACCTGGGGCTGTTCAGCCTTGAAAGGAGACGGCTGAGAGGGGACCTTGTTAACATATAGAAATATCGGAGGGGTGCGGGTCAAGGGGAAGGGGACAACCTCTTCTCAGTGGTGCCCAGCAATAGAACAAGGAATAATGGGTTTAAGTTAGAACATAGGAAGTTCCACCTCAACATGAGGAAAAACTTCTTTACTGTGAGGGTGCCGGAGCCCTGGCCCAGGCTGCCCAGAGAGAGTGTGGAGTCTCCTGCTCTGGAGACTTTCAAAACCTGCCTGAACATGTTCCTGTGCTCTGGCAGGGGGGGTTGGACTAGATGATCTCCAGAGGTCCCTTCCAACCTCCGACATTCTGTGATTCTAAGCAATCTTTATTTGCTTTTGCCTTCATCACAGCCCTTCAGCGTCACGGCACTTGTGCCTCAGTCGGTTTAATTTTGACTGATCGAGCTGAGGACTCGCTTAATGACCTCTCTTCCGTCTCCTCAGGGTGTCACGAAATAAACAACTAAGTTTGTATTTGTTGACGGCAAACAGAGAAATACACTGTGCCTTCCCCCGGGGCCTCCCTGCTCCGGGCAGCAGCCATTTGGCACAAACAGCCCCCGCCTTTCCTCTACCGGCGCTTTCTGGTGTCGGTCCCGCAAACCCAAACTCCCTTCATCCCTCCCGCCTCCACCCCGGCACTGACCCCCGAGGCCTCGGAGCTCCCGGCGGGAGAAGGAGCTGCCGGCTTCCCCACCGGCCCGGCTTCCCCTGGGGACACCCCGTCCCTCCGCACCCGGACCCGAAGGACACAAGCCCTTCCCACCCCCCTGGCCCTGCCGCCCCTCACCTGAGGGCAGCGCCGCGCTCCGGCCCGCCCGGCAGCCACGGCCGGGAGCAGCCGCGCCGGGCCCGGGCCCGCCCTCCCCGACCGCCACCTCCGGCTCAGGTGCCGCCCCGAGCGGCGGGGCCTGCGGTCCGCGGGCAGAGCGGGGCAAGCCGGGGGTTACTGTAATAAAATGGGGTCCCTGCTTGCCGTGGTGCAGAGGAAGAATCTCATAAGCGGGGCCCTGAGAGGGTATAAGTTAATAAAGTTAAAATTCAAGGTCTCTGACCTTCGCGCTTTTTTTTTTTTTTTAATAAGCCAACTTCATCGACTTGCGGTGCTCGGGACAGGAAGCTCCGTGGTAGGAGTTCATAGAATCGTGGAATGTTGTGAGTTGGAAGGGACCTTCAATATTAGGTACTTCCAAGCCCCTGCCTGAGCAGGGTCACCTCCCGCCACACCGGGTGGCTCAGAGCCCCTCAGCCTGGCCGGGGCCGCTGCCAGGGCTGGGGCACCCACAGCCTCCCTGGCAACCTGTGCCAGGGTCTCACCACACTCACGGTGAAGAACTTCTTCCTAATACCCAGTCTAAATCTACCCTGCTCTAGTGTAAAACCATCATCCCTTGTCCTATCATCACACGCCCTCTCCGGAGGATCGAAGGTAAAAGTCCCTCTCCAGAGGATTAAAGGTAAAAGAAAACGTGGAAAACTTGTCTGCAGGAGCACCTGGGCGGGAACAGGCCGCGTTACGCTCGGTGAGTTGGAAAGGGAGGTAAGCAACTAAACTTTTCGAGACGATTGACCATCTGAGCACGTGCAGTCTCATTTCATGGTGCTCTGCTGAGCACCCTCCCTGTGGTGGATCTCCAGGGGCTTCGTCTCCTCGCTACCCGCCCGTGGTGTTTCTTTTACAGCAGAACAACATGCTGGTCCCCTCAGGATGCTTTCTTTTGGGGATATACCTATTTTTGCAGAAGGCCTGGGGCAGACCCACAAACTGGCACTGTGGGGAATGACATGTCCACTGTGCCCTGTATGGAGAACCCGCCGGTGCCCAGGAAGCAGGATGGCGATGCTCACATGGCACCGTGCCTGGCTGGCTTGGAGCCGTGGGAAGCTTCCCTCGGCTGTGGCACTGCCCTGCACAAGACCTGGCACCAGAAAACCCCTTTCCTTCCAAGAGCTTACACAGCAGCACACTTGGGGTACCGGTGCCTTTTGATTTTGATCTTAAGATACATAGTTGTTAGCACAGTCCCATGCTAGGGGCTCAATCCGAAATCCCCTTTAAGTAATGTGCAGATATCGGAGGAGCTCCTGTTCCTGAGCTGAGGATGCACAGGGACTGAATCCTCAAGACATGTTTTGTAAATTGCTGGGCTGTGATAAGGCTGTGATTCCCTGCTCCGGCTGAGCTGCGTTAACAGCCTCTTTTGCTGTTTACCATTCTCACCTCGCCTAAACCTCTTCTGCTGTTCCTGCTTTCGGCTGTACAGTTCGTCTTCTCTCTGTCTTGCACCAGCCCTGCTGCTTGCTTGATCACATAATAAGCCAATTCAGCTTGCTTTCCAGCCAAAACCAATTTACTTTCTGCTGTTGAATTGGCTTTGTGCTGCAATCAAATGTGCGCTGGAGCAAGGACTTGGCAGAAGCGTGTGTCCCACAGGGATGAAACTGGGGGATGGATGGGGGGAGAGGGCTACCTCTCTTGGCAGCAACGAGTGGTGAATGTAACCGAAGCCTTAATGGGAAGTTGCAGTTTGAGACACTACTACCTATCAGTTAGTCGCTACGTCTTCACAGTTTGAGGCTGTCATCCTGCTAGCAACGGCAGTCGAACAGCAGTAGTGTCTTATTATTTTGTAGTTCTGTTTGTTTCTAATTCTTACTTTCTCTGTTTAAAGGTGGTTTGGGGCTCGTTTGGCAGACTTTGCCCTGAAGAAGGTTAGAGTGCCTGCATGAATCCTGTTCTCCTGTGTGGATGATAAACACTGGAGAAATACATTCTTCTCTTACACCTAGCAGAGGATGTCTGCTCTTGATAGAGGGCATGAGGAATTGCAGCTCCCTTCAGGTAGGCAGGTTTCCTACAAACAGTAGAAAAATCACAAGGAGACATGTCTGGAAATAGATTTTTTCAAGGGGGCTGAATTATGAAAGTACCTTGACAGCTAATGTCTACAGTATAACTAGTAGTTTTGTTAAAGCATTTCTTTTTCTGGGCTAAAAGTGTTACGGTGTGGCCATTTTAGCTTGACGGCAGACTGGGTAGAACTGAAGGGGTATGATTACGTACTGGGTAAGATTCAGCTGATGGCAAGGTGAGTGTTTAAAAAGTGGTTAAAAGTCTAATGAACCAGGGAACCAGGTAGTTGCAACCAACCCAGAATTGCATAGTGAGATGTGCATTAAAAGTGTAAGTATGTGACCAAAGGGATTTTCCCTGGGAACTCATAAAGCAAACACAAGGCATTGAGGTAGTGATTGCTTGAGTTGCCTGTACGTGACATAAGAGCCAGTGAAACACGCCACAGAAAATGGTGCTGATTAAGGAGAAACAGCCAAAGGAATGTGTCTCTAAGGAGAAAAAAGCAGAAGGAGCTCATGAAGGCACTGGATATGGTACTGGCTGAATTTGGGCAAGAACTGTCAAGGGAAAAGGTCTCATCATTTGTTCTTACCTTGCTGCAGATAAAAGGATGCTGTGTTGTATGTGAACAGATGGGTTTGTATCAAAGATTTGCCTGGTTCTGTCACAGGTTTCTCCTTTTAATAGAAATAACTTTGGGGACTGAATTTTGGCTAGCTGCTGAAGTCTGGAGGGACTGATTTGCAGAAAATGAAGTGTGGACCATTTTGACTTTCTTTTTTTTTCTTTTTTCTGGTAATATATTTGAATAGGTCACATCTGTGTCTTGGATCACCACAGTCCTGGATACTTGCTCCATTGTAACAAAACAAAACAAAAAAACTCTAAAACCTAGTCTAGGTATAGGATACAAGGTGCTATAAATAGACCTCCAGGGACAGATTTTTCTAACCAACCTGGCAGGCAGGGCACGACTGGAGTTTGTTCAGTCTGACAGGAACACTAAGCTCCTGACATCAGCAGGTCTAAAATTAGCTTTGGAACATTTGTTTTTCCCCTACGCTTTTGGTGTTGCTTTTACATGAAATCTGTTGTTTATTGTTATAAACAGCAAAAAAAAAAAAAAAAAAAAGAATTTGGGTTGAAGGCTTCCTTTTATTTCTTTTTATTGCTTTTTGAATTGTTTGGTTGGCAGTTGTTTCTCTTACAGTGCTAAGTCTTTCCCAGCATCTTCTGAGCAATCGCCTAGTTCTGATTTAGAGATCCTACAACGTGGTTTTCTGACAAGTGGGATTTTGTCACAGTGAATCATCTAGACTCTGGCTGGGGAATAGCTGGCTACTGGGACACATCCAAAGCAGGCTGAAGGCAGTGAGGATGTTTCTACTGAAACCTTGAATCCTGTTATCTGTGGGCCCTTTTCTATTTATACGTGCTTGAAGTGCGGAGCTGTAACACCAGCCTCAGAAATGCTCTACATCACCACAGCTGCCACTTTGATGCTGATTTTCAAGTTCTGCTGTTGCTGGCCACCCAAGCTGTATCTGAAACCTTATCGTTCATTTTCATTCTCCCTGTTCTTAAGCTGAGTTGTAGTAGGCTGAAGCCATTTTTTCCCATTCTGAAATGATGAGCAAAACCAAAATGGCTTTTGAAATCTGAGAAGCTGTTAGCACTAAAATTTATCCATCATTTCTTAACAGTCTTTTTTCACAAATTCCATCTGTATTGTGCCTACCTTGGGGGAACCCCTGTCCGAGTAGATCTTGGAGACTATCTGCAATCTCATACTTAGGTTTTTTTATAATAGTTTTCCACTTAAATGCAAAAGTATTTCAGGAGTGAAATTTGTTTTCAGAGGACATTTAGACCCTGTGCAGATCTTTGCAGCCTTGACTGCTCTAAAATTCATACTGCTGGACCTTTGGAAGGTGCCTTTGTCTGGACCAGCCAGAAGGTCTCAGTGGTCCTGGGCTTATGATTCTGGGTGCCAGCTTGTTGCAAATTGCAGAAAACTGCAGTGGGAAGAGCTGTCTGGGAGCTCACACCACCTCCCTACCTCTTGGCACAAATACATTACATTCCATTTTATATTACTAAAATATTTATGAAGTTTTATTAACATGGTAGGAGCTCTTGCCTCTTTTACTAGAGGTAGGAATTACGAGCAGTCTGCCTTCTCTCTCATTTAATCTGCTCTCCCATCTAGTGTTTTTCTTTTCTCATCTGGACATAGATAAAATCCAACAATGGGATACTTGTTTTGTGGTCAAAACTATCAGGATTGGAGTCTGCACTCCTGGCAGTCATTGGAAAGATTTTTTGTGCATAGAAAATTTATGAACACGTGGAGATGCTGGGTTCAGTAATCCAGCCTTAAAAGGTATCCAAACATTTTGTTCCTGATCAAAACACATAATCCTGTGAAGCTCTGAGTTATCTACGTCTGGTCAGTTTGTGTGTGGCTGTAACGTTGGCAGTTGTATACGTTAAGGGAAAAGAGGCATTAAACTGAGGTGTCTAGTTCACGCAAATGACTTGTCACGGTTTCTTTTGACCTCCTGAAAAAGAAATGCAACAGTGGCATCCTGTGGCCTGAGCCGTTCATGGCAGGTGGGTCTGGTGTAGGGCAGAATCCTCCACTGAGATCTTCCCGCACCAAGTAGGAAGCAGATCAAGTTATTTCCAAGTTTACTTTCAAAAAAAAAAAGTCCACAATATTTCGATCTGGTGCCCATTTTCAACCTGAACGACAAAACTGCTTTCTACTTTCCAACAGGGACTTTCCACCAGCTTACCGTATTTTGCTGCTTATTTCTCTACCAAACACTTTGGTGCTTGGGACACAGAGGGTGACTTCAGTTCCCACCCAGGAGAGGGGACTTCTGTGTTGCTGTCTTTGCACTGATGAACGTGTCCTCTGAAAAGAGGAATAGAGAAGAAACCGTAAGTGTCCTGTTTTCAGCTAACACACAGTTTAGTGCGGCATACTTGGTCTAAAAGTGAATGTTCC
Organism: Trogon surrucura; assembly: GCA_020746105.1. Taxonomy (NCBI): domain Eukaryota; kingdom Metazoa; phylum Chordata; class Aves; order Trogoniformes; family Trogonidae; genus Trogon; species Trogon surrucura. Next base: position 95,558,642 of record CM036619.1, on the reverse strand, counting down.
AGGAAAGTCTGATGAAGACTAGTAAAAGTTGTTTTCCCTTGCACCTACATCATACCTGAGTGCTCACTCCCACACGCTGTGCGTGTGTCTCTTGAGTTTTTCAAAGTCCCATACTTGTTTAACTTGGACAGACTGTGGTTTTCTCACCTCCTCACCAGAAGATATTGGCAGCCGTGACCACCAGGTTCTCTAAAAGCTTCCAGGCATGCCAGAAGGCACGTTAATGGGGAACATACAGGCTCACCTGCACTCCTGTGGGCAACTGTCAGGGAAGCTGAGGGCCTCATTTTGCCCTCTTCTCCTTCTGCTCTTACAGCGACTTCTCTTCTGTAAGAGGGGAGATGTTAAGGTCGTGTTTTTTAAAGCCTCTTCCTTTCTACTTCTTACCTTCATATGTAGAGGTGTAAATGCTGTTGGAGGCTCAGCGTCAGGAAGGAGTGTGGGGGAAATGAAACAACCTTGTTCATTTTAATTTTGCATTTTCTTGTATCCAGAAGTCTTTGCATGTTTTGGGTGACCTACCTTGAGAACTGGAAAAGCAGAGCAGGGACAGGGTTGTCCCCTGCTGCCTGCCTGGGGAAGAACTCATGAGCATTGTGTTTTCTCTTGTGTGGGGAAGTCACCATGATCCCTTTCCTGGGATGGCTCAAGCAGGAGGCAGAGGAACAAAACCAGCAGCAGGCAGAGACTTAATTGTTGCCTTCAAAAACGACTGAGTACTCTTAAGATTTTAGTGAAATTGCTTAACTGAGCTTGCGCCACAGTTTCTTGCCAGTATTAATCCCTGGGCTGCCTCTTGAAACACGCACATGCATGAAAACAAACAAATGTTAAGACTGGCTGTGGCTCCAGTGATGTTAACCCCTGCTCCTTTTTGTCAGTTAAACTGACAACCAAGATAAGAAGAGCCGGTGTCGGTATCATCTCTTGCATAACAAACCACTCTTGACAAAAGAAGCAGCCTCCTGTCAAACGAATTTCCTTTACAACTGCCGAGGGCACTATTTTTAGTTTCATCTGCCATTCTTTACTCCTTAATCATCTGGCTCACTTTTCTGTTTTTCTCTCATTTTCCCCTTCCCTACCAGCTCCAGTACTAGGTACCACTGATAATCTACGGAAGAAGAGGAGGCCAGTGGGCTTTTGGCCATTCTCTCTTAGCATGTGTCTGCACCAGGATGCCACGAGGCTCATCACGTCCAGCTCAGCTCCGGTGTCTGAAGGGAGGGAGCCTTCAGTGAAAGGCAAAGAGACCGCTCTGAATCTAGATGAGGGATGTCAAAGACCAACAAGTAAATGAGATCAGTTCTTGTCAAGAAAGGGTTTTAGCTAAGGCTGTGTTCAGCAAACATGCTTTGAGTTGCAGGAGAGCAGCTATGAATGTCCAGCGTTGAGGCAACATCACGGGCATCAGGCAGTGAACTCTTCATATACCATTAGCAGAGCAAGGCTGAACCTGCCCTTTTCCACTGGAGATAAATTTAAAGTGCTTTAGGAATGGTGGTGGTTATTCCGTAGGTCTTGACTCTGTGGTAGCTTCCCTTTTGGTCTGTTTGACGCAATACATGTTTTTAGCCAGTTGAGCAGCAGAATGATTCTTGTCTTCTGGCTGAGATATAAAACAGAAGTCCTGCCTATCTGTAACCCAGTAGAGATTTTCTAGTGCTATTTGCAAGAGTAAGAGTGTCTTCAGGCTTTTTTATTTGATCATTCAGGAAATAACAGTCCTTTGCTCGGTTTGCACATGGTAGTTCAGTCAAGTCCGTCATCCTCTGCAGCATCTTTCTAAAGCCTAATTCATGTGGGTTATTGTATATTCTATCCCTTCTTCCTCCACTGTATACAAAAACTTCACAATAATGAGTGGGTTTATGCCCATGGTGCTGCTGTAAGGTACAAGTTGCTGTAATACCTGTTTTATAGCTGGATTTGAGGAGCATAGAGGCAAAGCTAATAGCCCAAAGTCAAGAATTTAGCGTATTAGCCAACATTTTCCAGGGAAGTGCCACAATCCTCATGAAGAAGGAATCGCTAGAAATTGTCAAAAGTTTTAAGCATCACTATTTTTTTTTTTAACAAACGAGTTTTCAAATGATACTGTCTGCAGAAAATGCTTATACTTTGAGAAAGTGCAGTGAAATCTGCTGGATTCAAATCAAAGTGAGTTAGGTTTATAATGTAAATGTTCCAACTGACCTCTTTTTCCCTAGGAAGAAGGAACTAAACATTCTGGGGATGAAAGCAAAAAAGGGACTTGTGTTCTCAAATGGAATGAAAATACAGAGGTATTGTTGACAGAAAACTAACAATTGCATCATAACTTTTCTTCAGGCTTTCCCCTCTTCGGTCTTAGTCTTTTCTGTTTGTCTTCTCAGTACAACTGGCTAGTGCAAGACCACTCTCCTTAAGCCTAAAAAATGTGCACCAGCACTTTGACCAACACTCCCTCAGCCAAAGAACATTAAAGAGCAAGAGTTGGGAAGAGGTCTCATGGCTGATGACAGCAGCTTCTTAGGTCTTTGGCTGCTTTGCTGTCCAACAGGGATCTCCTTAGCCATTTTTGCTGGCTCGCCTCCTTCCCCTGCCTGGGTTCAGATGGTGCAGTAGGCCCCCAGTTTCATGCACCGTGCTGGGAGTCACCTGGTGTAACCCCAGTCTAGGCAGAGCAAAATTATTTATGCACTTCCCAAGGGCTGATTACCCCTGCTGTAGCACACGCCGCTGTGCAGCCTACGCGCTGACAGAAAACCATTCCTGGTTTTCTTTTCCCCTTTATTCCGTTGCTTTTCACAGTGTGACTTTTTAGTTTCAGCTTTCTTTATCAGGACATGGTGAGCTCAGTTTCTGATTCTGCTCTTTTCAAGCCCCTGAATTAGATTTTGTTTTAGGAGGTGGAAGGGGGAAGCACTAGAAGCAAGGTTGGTTTTGTGCTTTTGAAGATGCTTGAAAGTCTGCCAGAGAGTTGTCAAGTTAGTGATGGCTTGTGGCATATCAAAGCAGACAAGTGAGGGTTCATAATAATTCAAGATCTGTTGAAAACCAGATGGAAACATGGCTAGCAGTGAGGGCTTTTTAAAGAAAAAAAAATTATTATTGTGAATATTCAGACTTGTAAGTGTATTTCTGCCCATGCTGTGGGAAGAACCTGTCATTTAACTTCACACGCATCCTTTGGATTTTGCCTCTTGCTCAGATTTTCACTGTTTTCATCCCTGTTCATCTGCCACATCTCTTGCCCAGGTGCCTGGTGGGGACACTGCCTTTCCGTGCCTGCACACGTGGACTCCAGTTTTCCTGCCACCTGTGTCTGTGGAGCCTTTCTTTCAGGCATTTATCCCCTCGCTTAGTAGTCCAGTTTCCTGCCTCTGTGAACTTTTGTTGTTCTACAAAGAGGAGCAGTTGCATCTTCTCCCAGATCAGTGGCATGAGAAGTAGCAAGAAACTTCTCAGCAGAGAGCCTAGAAAAAAAATCATTCAGGTTTCACTGGGTGAAGATGGTCTGACCTTCTAAATTTCTCATGGCATGTTAAGAGGTTTTGGGCAAAGATGTCAGGAAGAAATGAGAACTCTGCTTTTAAAGCGAAATGAAATAAGAAAGCCAAAGAAAAAAAGCAAATTTGCCTCTCACACTATGTAAGGGCTTCGATACTGAAGACATCACCAGCTGAATGCATATAAGAAGTCGCCAGCAATCATTAAGCTCAATTAATCTTATTCCCAAGCCCGTGATAACATCTGTGGTGGGGGGCAAGCAGGAGAACAAAATTAAAGAAAAGAGGTTCTACTGTGAACACTTGTACCACCATCACCCAAGCGACGCTATAATGTAGAAACTGGGTCAGAGACACCCTTCCCCCTCCACGCTGTCAAAGTTATTTGAGCGTCTATTGAAACCCTCACAATAGAAGAGTTTGGCTCCTGCGTTCGCTGAGCAAAACTGATTTGTGTTTCTTGATTCAGAAAAAGCTGCTGGGTAATTTTCCGTGCAAGTACAATGCGGCAGTTCAGCTGATTCCTGAAAGCTGATTTCTTGGCGATTTGCTCTTCGTTTAATAAGGCGCCACTGCTTTTATTTAGCATTTATAAATTGGCATGCTGAATCTGTTTTTAGAAGCCTTAAACTTCTCTCTTTCCTGTGCTGGTGTTAGGAGCTGCACTGGCAGTCTTCATTCGAAGTTCAAAAGATTGCTGTAAGTCTCTTGAGATGTCACTGGCTCTGTTGTCTTACTGATTGTATAAATTTAAGTTAATTAATTTATTTGCTTCTAGGATAATTGAATTAAAATATATTACTTTGGAAGTATGGCTTGGATAGATTCAAGCGCAGCGCTCTTCCAGACTCGTCCCACTGCCCTTTTTAATCCCATATTTGAGTCTTTCATCCTTGTTTACAGCTGTCCCATTAGCAGCCTCAGCCTTCTGGTGCGCTTTGTCTGCTCTGGTTTTATTTGTTGGGTTGTGGAGGTTTTTTTTTGACCTGTTTCTCTGTTTTCTTTCAGGGAGTCCCAGTGACTCTACCTTGTCCTGAAAAGAAAACCAAACTCTGCCTTTTACTGACAGTGATGGTCTGCGCAGGTTGTCAGTGAGTTTAGGCTCTTGGGAGTGACGTTGTTTGACAGCGGTCACAAGCGCTCACTCCAAAGGAGGCACGAGTGAATCAGAATAGCAGGGTCCACACTTTGACCCTGTCTTCCAATTTCAATTAATACATTTTCTAACTTCACTTCCCTGCCCTGCTGCCCTCAGCGTGCCCTTTCACAGAGTGAGCACGTGCCCTCTCACACTTTTTTCTCCTTACACGAAATGTCTTTTTTTTTTTCTTGAAAATTGCCTGACTTGATGGACAGTGTTGCCTGGAGGTGTGTGTGTGGGACCCACTTGGCCGTGGAGCTAAGAAGGCTGTTTGGGAGTTGCACACCCTAAGTCGTTGGGATATCGTGTGTTAAGGAGGCGTGCTTGGGGGTGACAGAGGAGGAGGAAAAGGAACATCATTTTCTTGCTTCCGCCGTAGCTTAGTCCACTCCTTAGACAACGTATGTATTGTTATCAAGCAACAGTGAGGATCTTTCTGCCTATTCATACCAAGCTCAGTTCTGATTCTTTGTCTTATCGTGTATTAAAAAAAAACACACAACAAAACCCCCCAAACCAACAAAACAAAACAACAAACAAAAAACCACACAACCCCCCCAGTTTGTGTGTCACTTTTAACAGTGAACATCTCCTGAGCTGCCTTTCTCAAGCAGGCACACAACTAAGTTGACATGTTTTCCTTGCATCCTCACTACTAGAAAAAGAAATATTCTTGCTATTCTACCCCATTGCTCAAGTTTTTTCCCTCAGGAAGGGAAGCCACTGACGTTTGATAGCAGAATGATTTCTCCTGTTATCATATAATCACTTTCCAGCCCTGTCCCTGGGAAATACTCTATCTGTAATAATCAAGTCAGTGCATATAACATAGTTTTTTGACAGGACAATATTTCTTAATAATTTAGTAGCATTGCACACACACCAAAATAGAGTTATAATTAGCTCTCATCCCCAAAGTTGGAAGAGCTTTTCCCTTTGTTGGAGGCTGCTGGCCAATTCTCTTATCTAATTGGATGAAGTTCCTACTTTCTCCCATTTGTATGATGTCTGCTTTTATACAAACTCATTAAGTGCAGCTGTACTCAAAGTTTGTAACAACAGCCCCAGTGAAGCCTCAGCAGAAGTTTAATAGCTGTTCTGTTCTCTCCTTTTCATCTGATCTCGATCCATTTTGGTGGTTGATATGTGCCCAAACATCTTTCCCTAGCACCTAATTCTCCCCCCCCCTCCAGCATTTTATTATGAATTATCTTAATTATTAGAAACCAGACAAATTGCATAAGATTCATCTGTCTGTTTTGAAACTGGAGAGTTTACAGCTTGCTTTCAAGGAAGATGGATTTAGAGCAATTACTTGTTTCTGCGAAGCACACAAAAGTGATTTTTTTCCCTTTCATTTTAAAGCTGGCATTAAGGTGCAATCACATAATTGCTACACTATTCTTTAAATCTTCAAAGGCATTAAGCTGATTATACAGATAGAATAGCAGCACCATAGTTAACATTATATTAAGCTTTTGCGTTTGGATGGAATTTTTGGCAAAATAGATTTTTTTAAAGCAAACACTTTTGTCATTTTGACTGCTTTTTCTCATGTTCTTGTGTGTAATTTTGAACTTCTACTTAGTAGAGTATATATAGCAATAGAAAATCTTCATTTGCCAGGACTTAACTTTGTCTTACTGTATTGCCTACATACAGTCAGAGCACATTTACGAAGAAAGAGTCGCAACATGCTGCAATACAGATACATCAATTTTAGAAGGAATTTTATAACTTCTGTGGATGTTTTTCTTCCACTGGAGAACTATTCCAAGGTTTTCTGGGGAAATTCCAGCTGTACAATTTCCTTCTCTTACCATGGTCCATCTTCCCATCGGACAAGGTCAGGGAGGCTGGAGAAGAGGGGAAAACTCAGGGACGATGTTGTCTCGCAACACTGATTGTTTCATGAGGGCGTTTATCTGTGACGATAAATGCTCTCTGTATAGCCCAGTGGTGGAGAGACCTGTCTGACAATAAGAGGGACATCCATTGGTGCTGGGGTCTTAAGTTTCAGCCCTGTATGTACACACATCTGCAGTGCAAAAAAAGGGGAGACAGCAAAGTTGTCTGAGACACCAACAGAGGGGTTCAAAGGGACTCCCACCTAAGCCAAGTTCCAATAAGGAGGGAAATTTCCTGCTGGTGGTGCCCCACCTCCTAGGTTCAATATTGCCTGCAAGTTGTAGTGCTCTCCTGGCCCTGAAAGTCACCAAAGGCTTGACCCTTACGAGGTTCACAATGCCTAGGATTTAAAGATGCAAACGTCTTGCAAAAATCCAAAGCCTAATATGAGCAAGGAGGGCTCATGAGTAGGGAGGACTTGAATCTTATTTGCACTTGCTCTACCATTACAGTCCTCCCTCAGTTCAAGTAATCATAAAGAGATACCAGAATTGAGCATTTTGTTTCTGTTCCTGTAAGAGTATGAAAAATGAGCAGTGTCACAACCAAGCCCCTGGTTGTTGCTCTCAGTAGACCTTTATGGCAAAGTTCACGTGTGCAGGTTGATCGTCAGTCTTTTCACTGATGACACAAACGGGTGGTTCAACTAATCGATATAAACTGAATAATGTAAAACTTAATCTCTGCATGAGTAACAAGTAGTCGTGACTGATAAATGTGTTTACCTGAAAAAAATGGAATCTGCTGACATCTCTTGTTTTCTGATGGCTGGTTCCTTAGGTAGACGTGTTCCATCATGTGCTCAGGTCTAAACAGTAGGCAGGTATGAAATACAGGCATGCCCCTTGTTTAGAGTCCCGTAGCTTTTGTTGCTTCCATGTGGGGCTGCTGCCCCATGTGTGCGTAAGACAAGCTTGCCTGACATTCATAAGCGAGAACACTTAGGTCTCTTCTACCCAGTAAAGATAATTTTTATAATTGACCTCTACCACCCTGTTGTCTTTCAAGTACGCAAGCTTATTTTTATAGGAAATACTTGATGTATTAGAAGGGCTCATATAACGCTGGAACATTTGTTTTGCCAGCTACAGTCATCATGGGCACATCATTAAAATGACAATGGTAGCTGCTCTGTGCTGTCTTATTTTGTAATGTTTTGACAGAATTTAAGACATGAATGTATGTTTGTGCTACTAGTCATTGGTGAGTCACACCACTTAATTGGATGGGTCAGCAAGATAAATAGATGTGGTCTTCGGGAAATGAAAACGGCTTCTTTCCTCTGTGACTTTGAGTTTGTTTGTAGGCTGCTTTTGTTGGAAGTTGTTGGAGATTATGAAAAAAGCGGTGACTTATTTTCCTAACACTTGAGTGAGTGGTGATAGTTGCTGGAGGATGTGATGACAGAAGAAAAGCGGGTTTTAATTTTGGTTTTGGAGTGGGTGGGGGTGGGCAAATGGATACTCAAGACACATTAATGAAGTTATGTTGACAACTGTTAAGTGTGAAGTCTGTCATGTATCTTGTTGCAATGAATGTGTCTTTATGAGCAAGCTCCGTTGGAGACATCTGTGCGATTGTCAGCTGTAATTAAAGAAAAGGATGATTTGACAGTGGACGTACAGTTGAAAATGAAGGACAGAGCTGGTTTTTTTCACGTGGGTGTATATACTTCTGTTTGCCAAAAGTGACATATTTTTTGACTAGCTAATTCTTTCCAAGTAACTGAATCGAAAAAATTAATTGAACCAGGGACTTTTGTTTTTCCTAGGAGGTAATTTGAACGTTTTAGAGCAAGTGGATGGAGACTTTTTGATCGTGTCCTTACTGGTGGCATTCTGGAGATGCATAGAGAAATTACTTCCAGAAAGGCTTGGGAAAGCAGGAGGTAAAATGTCACTTGTCAAGCATGCAAAATAAGCAAAGAAACTGCTGTCAGATTGAGCAGGGTACATGTGTTTTGCACGTGCTGTGCTCGCTTGTGATACACGTCGCAGCTGTGTGTCATGTTCCATTTTCCTAATACCTTTCTGACTGTATCATGGGTTTTGGTGTTGCTTCCAAGTGCTGTAAAGAGAAAAGCTGGGGATTTGTCCTCATAAGGGATGAGCAGTACTTGGGATGGCGCTCTTGATTTTTTTTTGCCAGCCGTGGAACTTCCCACCACAACGCAGTTTAACTTCAGAAAACTAAAGATATTTGAAGAATGATCCGTGTTTTTCTCAGGGAGTTGAACAACTTCATGTAGCCATTACAGCTCTTTTGAAGCTATCAGTGACTCCACTTTCAGTGCAAGAACTAAAATATCAGTTCCTAGCTCCAGCTGGTATTAATGGGAGTTTCCTAGTAGATGGTGATGGGAGTAGTTGAGTTGGTAGCATGCTTTGAATAGTGTGTGGATGTCAAGAGGAGCCTAGACCTATCTGAGCCTCAGATGCTGTCTCATCTGCTGTTGGAGCTGTTTATTTCTTTTTCTTTTATGTTCTTGAATATCTTTTATGACCTCTGGACTTGCAGAAAACAAGGAAGCAACCACAAAGTAACAGGATTGACGTCTAATTCCAGAACTGAAAGCTGTGACTTAGATGTAACTGGAAGCAATGTTGATTGTCCTCGGTT